>JAJJWX010005152.1:6294134-7750768 GCA_023529315.1 Papaver bracteatum
CAGAGAAATCATCCATAAAGATCTCAAGGAAGTTATCTATCATATCAGAAAAAATGCTCATCATACAACGCTGAAATGTAGCGGGTGCGTTGCAAAACCCAAAGGGCATACGACGATAGGCAAACATTCCAAATGGACATGTAAATGTAGTCTTTTCCTGATCTTTGGGTGAAATATGAATCTGGTTGTAACCAGAAAAACCATCCAAGAAACAATAGAATTTACGCCCAGACAATCGTTCAAGCATTTGATCTATGAATGGAAGAGGGAAGTGATATTTCTTTGTAACTGCATTCAACTTCCTATAATCAATGCAAACTCGCCACCCTGTGGTTACTCGAGTAGTGATTAACTCATCTTTATCGTTTTGAACTACAGTAACTCCTGACTTTTTCGGCACAACCTGAATGGGGCTAACCCATTTGCTATCTGATATTGGGTAGATGATACCCGCATCAAGAAGCTTTATAATCTCACTCTTAACAACCTCTTTCATGTTAGGATTTATACGCCTTTGCATATCCCTAGATGGTTTAGCATTGTCCTCAAGGTTTATATGATGCATGCAATCAGTGGGACTTATGCCTTTAAGGTCCGAGATGGTCCATCCTAAGGCTTCTTTATGCTCCTTAAGTACTTCTAAAAGTTTAATTTCCTGTTCTGTATCTAAGGAAGATGAAATGATTACAGTCAAAGTATTAGAAGGTCCCAAAAATGCATATTTAAGAGTATCAGGCAATGGTTTCAGTTCGAGCTTTGGTGGCTCAACAAGAGAGGGAACAGACTTGGATTCCAAGAGTGGAAGTGGTTCCACTCTATCTTTCCACTTAGTGGTGTCCATAAGTGGTGTGGATTCAAGCAAAGTATTCACTTCACTTATGTATTCATCATCAAACAAATCCAAGTCAAAATTATTCAAACAAGCATCCAAAGGGTCAACAGACATGCTACTAAACAACGAATCCTGAATCAAACTTTCAATCATGTTGATTTCATGCACATCATTATCATCATCAAGATCTAAATGTTGTTAGCTAGTATTGAAAACATTCAACTCCACAGTCATATTACCAAATGACAACTTCAACACTCCATTACAGCAGTTAATGATTGCATTGGACGTTGCTAAGAAGGGACGTCCCAAAATGACAGGAATGTGACTGTCAGGGTTTTGCACATGTTGAGTATCTAAGACGATGAATTCCACAGGAAAATAAAACTTATCAACCTTAATCAAAATATCTTCTACCACACCACGTGGCACTTTGACGGATCTGTCCGCCAATTGCAGAGTTATAGGTGTTGCCTTCAACTCTCCAAGACCTAACTGCACATATACTGAATATGGTAGTAAATTCACACTTGCCCCTAAGTCTAGCAACGCCTTCTTAACCGTTTGGTCACCTATTTTGCATGTGATAGTTGGACTACCTGGGTCTTTAAACTTAGGAGGTGTGTTGCTTTGAATGATTGCACTCACTTGCTCAGTGAGAAAAGCACGCTTATGCACATGAAGCTTTCGCTTTTGTATGCACAGATCCTTAAGGAATTTAGCATAAGCAGGGACTTGCTTGATTGCATCAAGAAATGGGATGTTGATGTTAACTCATTTGAACATTTCCAAAATCTCGTTGTACTGTATACTTTATTTTTGCTGCACCAATCTTTGTGGGAATGGAGCAACAGGTACATGAGATGGTGCAGAGACATTAGAATTATGGGAATTCTTATGTTGCTCAGATTTGTTTTCAACAATAGGTGTTTTCTGTGGAGTTGTATGCACTGGTGAGTCCGATTTAGACTCACTCGACTGTGGTTCACCTACATTGTTTTCAACAATTTTACCACTACGAAGAGTGGTGACAACATTTACTTGATTATGGGAGGTCTCATTTCGAGTTGAATTTTCTGCCTGATATACAGTTTTTGGATTTTGTTGGGGCTGACTAGGGAGTTTTCCTTTGTCTCTTTCATTCAATGCTTCACAAATTTGACCCATTTTAAGTTCCAGACTTGTAAAACGTTGGTTTGTGGTATTTTGGAGTTGTACCAAATTTTGGGTCAACAAACCGAAACTTTCTTCGAAGCTAGGCTTTTTCTCTACAGGGTACTGCACATGTGGTTGCACTTGGGGGTTTCTAAGATAAGGGTATCCTTGGTTATTATTTGATGTTCCCCCTTGTACAGGTCCCTTAGACCATGAAAGGTTAGGGTGATTTCTCCACCCTGGGTTGTAGGTCTGAGAATATGGGTTGTTCTCTTTCCTTTGGTACAAAACATTGTCTTTCTCGGTTTTAGACTCTTGAAATGCATGGAGGTCCGGACAAGTGTCCACTAGATGGTCTAAACTATGGCATGCGGCACAAGTGGCCATTTCAATTTGACTACGGAGAGTAGGGATATTAGTTTTTCCATTCTTTTCTAGTTCTAGATTTTCTATTATCCTGGCCAAGGATGCCATCTTTGCACTTCCTTCGAAGTCAGAGTCAATTCTATGAACATTGGATGCAAGGGTAATCCTATTTGGTTCACGGGGGGATTCCCACTGCTGAGTCTTTTCAGCGACTTCTATTAAGAAATCCCAAGACTCATCAGCACTTTTTTCAATAAATTGACCATTGCACATGGTCTCAACTGTAGTTCGGTTCTTGACATCTAAGCCTTCATACAAAATTTGCACAAGTCTCCATTTTTCAAAACCATGGTGAGGACATTGGAGCAATAATTCATTGAATCTCTCCAAATATTTTGCCAAAGTTTCCTCCTCTAATTGCACAAAACTATTCAGACTTTGACGAATTGTCGTAGTCTTATGGTTTGGGAAGAACTTTTTGAAGAACTCTTTCGTAAGAGCATCCCATGTATGAAATGACTGTGGATGTTGATCACACAGCCAAGTCTTGGCTTTGTCTATCAAAGAAAAAGGAAAAAGTTTCATTTTGAGGTGCTCATCCGTCATTTGGTTGATCCGAAGAGTCCCACAAATTTCCTCGAACTCTCTCACATGGTGGTAGGGATTTTCAGCTTCAACCCCTTTAAATTTAGGAAACATATTGAGGATACTTGCCTTTAGCTCAAATTGTCCATCAATAGATGGTAAGGCAATGCACGAGGACTGGGTTGTCCTCGTTGGGTACATGTATTCCTTTAGACTACGGACTGGGTTTACTGGTTCTCCCATTGTTTCGGATGGGTTTGGACTATCTGCCTCAGAACTATGTATTTCAATTAACTCTTCTTGACTGATTCTAACTAGTCGGCGTGTATGGTCTCTAAAAGACACAATCATAGCCTAGATAGCACATCAAGCATGTTAACCATTCACCTAGAAGGCAAGTTCTATGCAATCACAAACAACGATGACTCCACCACAGTAAGCCTACTGATTTCTAGCAAACAAAAAGCATGATGGCTCCACTTAGATTGTTTTCTAGACCAGCTTCTAATCCTTCGAAAGGGAATTCGTTACAATCTGAGCAAACCCCTCTGGAATCAATCTGATTTTAAGTGAATTGAATAGAGGCGAGGGAAGCTGCTGGAGCTTTGATACCCAAGGCCTCACCGCAATACAAGGCGGCGCAGTCACGCATTCAACTCACAGAAACCGTCATGAACTTCGAAGTATGCTTAAAGAGTAACCAATATTTTTCAAACGACTTTCCTACTAATCTCGTTACCTTATAGGTCTTGTTCTATTTCAAATTTTAAAGCTTAGGTTCGCGTATATATCGTTTTCCTAAGGTGGGCAAGAAGAGAACGGTGATGAAATCCGAACCCTTATCTTGTATGGCCAGTCCTTGCCCTTTACTAGGAAAATAAAGCAGCCGTATTCAATTCCTCAACATATATGCAAACGAAGGAATACAGTAACTCGCTAACAAGGGATTCGCGAGTGTTTCGACAAACTTACCTCCCGTTCCAGACGGGGGATGAACCGTTGTTGTCGACTCGGGCCACGACTCATATGTCATGAACGAACCCGAGGGGCCGAGGTGATATTGTAATCACCGTCCTTCTCTGCAAACAGTTGATATTTAATAATACCCTTCAGTAGGGTTTAAAAATAAAAAATAAAAATAGAATGTCCAAGTCCAAAGTCAAAAAAAAATGCAAAAGACTACAAAGGATCCTACAAAAGACCCGCTCCACAGCTGGTCATAAAAAAATAACAACAAAAGACTCAAAAATTGCAAAAGACTACAAAGGATCCTACAAAAGACCCGCTCCACAGCTGGTCATAAAAAAATACAAAAGACTACAAAACGCCATATGCAAATACTCCCCCAAACCTAAATCTAACATTGTCCTCAATGTTTCAAAAGATAACAGAAACCACAACAAAATATGAGAACAAAACAGATTCAAAGGAAAGAGATTACCAGATGTCAAACCAGAGACAGTAGAGTATGTCCAAAGAAACCAGCAGGGAAGATATCTGTGGTATGTACAGGGGGTGAAATTTTTAGTCTACATAGATTGGATCAGCAAGATGAGTTGTTTCAATCTCAGGTGGGATTGGTTCAAGGAACGGCTTCAGTCTCTGCCCATTGACCTTGAAGACATTCTTGGTTGTTACATCTTCTAGTTCTACAGTCCCATGGGGGAAAATTGTTCGCACCACGAACGGGCCTGTCCATTTAGAACGTAATTTTCCTGGAAAAAGGTGCAGTCGTGAGTTATACAATAGAACTTTCTGGCCTGGAGTGAATGACTTGCGCAAAATGCGTTTGTCATGGAACACCTTCATTCTTTGTTTGTACATTTTTGCATTATCATATGCATCATTTCTTAACTCTTCCAACTCATTGAGTTGAAGCTTCCTTTGGGTGCCAGCTTTATCTAGATTAAAGTTCAGTTTCTTTACAGCCCAATATGCACGATGTTCTAACTCTACAAGGAGATGACAAGCTTTACCGTACACAAGTCTGTAAGGGGACATACCAATGGGGGTCTTGTATGCAGTTCTATAGGCCCATAAAGCATCATTCAATCTTAAAGACCAATCTTTTCTAGACGGGTTAACCGTCTTTTCTAGAATGTGCTTAATCTCCCTATTTGAAACCTCTACCTGGACACTGGTCTGTGGATGATATGGGGTTGTAACTTTATGAGTTATGCCATACTTACGGACTAAGGACTCAAAAGGCCTATTGCAGAAATGTGAACCACCGTCACTGATTATAGCTCTAGGGGTGCCAAATCGAGAAAATATGTTTTCCTTTAAGAACGAAAGTACCACCTTGTGGTCATTAGTTTTGGTTGCAATTGCTTCTACCCACTTAGAAACATAGTCAACATCAACAAGAATGTACAACTTTCCTTCAGATCTAGGAAATGGACCCATGAAATCAATGCCCCATACATCAAATAGCTCAACAATCAAAATGGGTTGTAAGGGCATCATGTTTCGTTTTGATATACTTCCAAATCCCCGGCAACGGCGCCAAAAACTTGGTAGGCTCGAAAAGATACCTACTTCTATGTATAAACTGCAAGTGCACACTGTCGACAAGCAACACAGGGAAAGCACAGGTTGAACCACAGAGACTTGGAGAGTGTTGAAGTTGATTCTAAATCCTGATTCAGAGAGTAACCAAAAGGGGTTTGATTTTGTCGATACGACGTTATGATTTTCAAGTGACTGAAATAATAAAAGTAAAAGATGCAAATAACAAGATATGTAAACAATGACAATATGGATACTAGGGTATTCAAATCCACCAATAACCTATGATATGCATTCAACTTGTAATATTATTCTTGTCCTTATAGTAGATTCAAGTCTACCGTATAACTAAGGTGTTTCTCCAATGGATAATTTAATCACAACTAAAGTATTTCTCTAAAGCATTAATTGTCTAATTAAGCACAACTAATCTAAAGATCAATATTTGGTTAAGCATGAGTTGTAGCATAATCAACATAGAGATATTCTAACTACAATGGATACATGGCATACATTGTGAGAGCAAGATGTTGAAAAACTTGGATTAAATTATATCTTTAAACAATTCTAAACTTTCAAGAACAAGATACAAGATATGAATACATACCAATGAGATTAGGGCTTCATCTAAACCCTAGTAAATGAAATTAGAACATGAAGAACATTACAACAAAATTGAAATTTGATAAACTAACATGAACAAGCTATTCTTGGATGAGTTTTCAACACAACAACCCTCTCTATTTATACATAAAAACTCTCTCACACTTTGGATTCGAATTTTACTGTAGCAACCACTCAAAAATTAAACAAAACATGTTTTCTTAATTGATGGATAGAATGGAATACAATGGGGGTGAGGTGGATGTTTTGGAAAGAATCCAATGGGAGTGAGGTGGATGTTTTGGAAAGAATCCAATGGGGGTGAGGTGGATGTTTTGGAAAGAATCCAATGGGGGTGAGGTGGAAATGGATTTGGGTCTTGGGTTTTGGATCATGGGTTGTTTAATCCCATGAATTTGTAAACAGGTTGCCACTGATGCGCGAGCGGGTTGCAACGCTTCCAACTTTCTTCTCTTTTGTCTTCTCAATTCTTCCAAGCTTTATTTAGTACTTAAAAACACAAAATTAATTAATACAAATATTTATTCTTTAAGATGGTAAGAATGCAGAATTTGGGATAATATATGACTTTGAAGCGCGAAAGATGAGTTAAGTGCCAATGAAAAGGTGTATGAATATGCAATATTTTGCACTCATCATCTAGCATGGTTGGCATGCTTTGGCGCGTTTGGTATGACTAGCATAGCTAGGGCCAAGGCAGAGTGTGTTTGGCATGGCGCGGCTAGCTTGAGCTAGGTGTGGCTGGCAGGATTTTCCATTGGCACGGAGGTGCGGCTAGCATGTTTGGCATGCTTTGGCGCGTTTGGTGTGACTAGCATAGCTAGGGCCAAGGCAGAGTGTGTTTGGCATGGCGCGGCTAGCTTGAGCTAGGTGTGGCTGGCAGGATTTGCCATTGGCACGGAGGTGCGGATAGCATGTTTGGCATGCTTTGGCGCATTTGGTGTGACTAGCATACCTAGGGCCAAGGCAGAGTGTGTTTGGCATGGCGCGGCTAGCTTGAGCTAGGTGTGGCTGGCAGGATTTTCCATTGGCACGGAGGTGTGACTAGCATGGTTCGCATGCTTTGGCGCGTTTGGTGTGGCTGGCATGATTTGCCATTGGCACGTAGGGGAATTAGGGTTTTGTTCGTTGTAACCCTAATTTGAAAAAATACCCCCTATTAATTACTGACTACATGCATTAATTGTCCTAATAAATGTGTCACCGGTGACATTAGGTTATTCGGGGTTTTACAATTTTACCCTTTATTTAAAAACCACCATCAACACCAGTATTTTAAAAGATCACTTGCTTCATTAAAACAATTGTGAGAAGTATGAAGCAGTCCATAGTTAATAGAATTATTAACCGAAAATTCAATCCGTGTAGGATCACACATTTTCCAAATCGCAACAAAAGAGGCGAAACATTGACGGTCCTTGATCTGAATATGTATACACATATACTTTGATAGGCTATCCAAAATATATTTAAGATTCTAGATTTCACATGAACACTATAGCCAAGGTTCATAAAAATCTTAAGTAGAATCTTATGCATCTTCAAGATAAAAATTGTCTTATTGACCATTATATCATTATTTACCATAATGATATACAATCCTATGATACTCAAAGGATTATGTAAGTCATTCATGACATTCATATGCATAATTCCTAACAGTCTTGGGAATAAAAGTATTACATACTTCATATGTGTTATCCACCATGAACTCCTTAAGAAATCAAATCCTGTCATTACGTTAACTGAATCATCAAACAGACTCAATTCTTATAGGTCAGATCACACCAAACACAGATTGTTAGATATTTTCATGTTTTCCTGCTCTGATACCAATTGAAAAGGCAAGGGTACCCCAAATATACCTCAAGCTATAACTTTTCCTTCCTATAAGTCATTTCCCCGAAAGTGATTGTCTATAGACTGAGTCGAGACAATACAACAAATTGGTTCACACTTTGTGTGATCGTCTATGGATACTAGATCGAGACAACACAACAACAAAGTGTGTTTACTTGATACAAAGGTTCGGACCTAACCAAACTCAATAGGATTCACGTATCAAGTAAATAAGAATTAACGTTTGTGCAATTTACTTTAATTATAATAAAACAATTATAATGCGGAAATATAAAGTAAATGACACAACAAGATTTTGTTAACGAGGAAACCGAAAATGCAGAAAAACCCCGGGACCTAGTCCAGAATTGAATACTCTCATAATTAAGCCGTTATACAAAATAAGACAACTAAACCTATAGTTCACCTAGTTCCCTCAGTATTCCTACGCCTCCAACCTGTAAACAAGTCACGTACTTGGACCAATTCCTTTGGATCGTATTCCAAACAGTAAAGGAACAACAAATATGTTTGGTATCAACTCTCTTCAACCAAGTGATATGAGTTCCGCAAAGGTTCCCTTGTTTATATTAACATAAACTCCTTTGCCAGGTTCCAAGATCTATCTTACGTTAAATCACCCAAAGGCAATCATTAAGATTAAGCCATAAACACTCTTCAACCAAGTGATATGTATTGATGCCGATATTCCTCAATTAATCAATACAATCTACCACAAGGATAAACCGATTATTAATTGGATCCTCTTTTTTCCAAACAAGTATTGTGCACACCAAAGATTATAAAAACACCAAGTAAGAAATCTTCAATATCTTCTTTGTCTTCAAATCTTCTTAGATCTTCAATAAACACCTACACACAATCACTTGAATCTCTTGGGATAAATCACACACAGAACGGAGTCTGTTAACAATGGATTATCACAAGATCGTCTTTAGATCTAACAACAGTCTAAAGATCCATGTCGAAACCTTGAACTAGTTTGAGTGAATCTTATATCAAAAGAGAAGATTCTCAAGCATAAACAAACTAGGTTCAATCAAGATTCAACCTCCGTTAGTCAATCAAATCAATAAGAAAACTAAAGATAAACCGCAATATCTAGTTTCCCACCAACGGGTCGCGCTAGAGCTTCTCAATCCCAAATAAGACTTTAAACTGAGTGGTCGTAAGAGATTTCACCTAATTAGATTACTCTCATCTCCGATAGGCGCCTCACCAGTAACAAAGACAAAAAAGGAAGTCTAGGTTACGCAGGATTAGTTTGCTAGAAATGCAAACTCAAAGTATTTATAGACAAGGAAGTTTGGACACCAAGGAATTTCCAAAACCGAAAATATTCTCAAGATATTTTCATTACTCCACCAGATTCAGTTTTCATAATTCCTGTGAATGCACTGTCCAAAAATAGTGATCGAAATCTCCTTGGAAAATCTAATTAGCAAATGCACATTACTAATTCTTATTTTCCATATAATTAAAAACCCTTAATTAAAAGATTCTTAACTTATTTAAATTCGATCTTGGGATTTACTTCTTTCTTAGCCTTTAAGGAATATCTTTTAACAAAATAGAATAAGCATTAATGCACCGTGTTCAAAGAGTGTCGACATCTTACTCTTGCAAGTCCTTACCATGCTTGCTCACTTGAAACCGATTTACCATACTTCCAAACAAGTTTAGAATTGGTTCATCTGACTTTCAAGAACTATGTGATTGATCAAGTTCCACTCAATCACATCTCATGGGTTTCCATGTAAGTATTATGCATAGTCACACTATCTTACCAAAGAAACGGCTGACTAGGTACTTGGATCGGTTTCCCACATACATATGGTATCTAACTTGTATGCACTGCACATGTCCATGGGATCGGTTCCCCCTTCCCAAAACTTTGTTGCACATCTTCATCGGATCGGTTCCCCCTTTCCAAAACTTTGTTGCACATGTTCATAGGATCGGTTCCCCTTTCTTTGATAAACCTTGCTGCACCTCATACAAGGATCGGTTCCCCCTTGTGATGCACTGCACCTCTTACTAGGATCGGTTCCCCTCTTCCCAGTAATAAGTTCAGACATACACAACCCGATCATACCCCAGGTGATTACTTTAGATTGGTTTTACTAATAAAAGTTATACCAATACAAAAGTCAGGCCTTATGTGAATAGTTTTACCAAGAACACACATAAGTTGTGAACGGTTATACACATCACACATATTGGTCGTTCATAAGATATGCAATGAAGAACAACCCCAATAACGCCTGGCGATTTCCCTTTTGGTTCACAACACGTATCATGAACTTACTTCCTTAGAAAACATGTAAACATTATTCCCTAGGATGAAATCCTCACCTCATACCCATACATAATCACAATAGCATTCATACGATTATGTTGATGTCTTATATACAAATTTTAATGGTTAAGCAAGAAACTTCATATTGTATTCCTTAACACTATGTCTATCTAGAGTGTTCATGCTTCGCAGTTTATGTTTTCAATATGCACGACTTGAAATATACGTTAGGGAATGAATCAGTTCAAGTCAAATATCACTAACCTCGAGTGGAAGGATTATGTTGTTGTTGTAGCTCCGTCTTCTTCTTCACATCTTCAAGTCTTCGCAATACTTGTAATATCTCATCCTAATACTTTCAAGCTAACCTATACAAAGTTGACTCTAGTACATATAAATTAAGCGACTTTTAAATGAGTTTTGCTTCACTAAAATATGACAACCAAACTTGACATACCAACGCTTGGTGGGTTCAACCGAGCAATTAATGCTCTAACATACTGAACTCCACATTCTTTTTTTTTTATCTTTTTTTTATCGGTAAATTGAATACATTAAAATGAAAGAGCAAACAAGATACAAACAAGCGATGACCAAAAAGGGACTTGAAACAGCCAGCCCAAGAACCAAGCACACATCAAAACTTTCAAAGATATCTGAAAAAGTTATACACTCCCACCCAAAAAAAGTGAGAAAACGGACTTTATACAACACAACAACTCAAGGGGGTTTAAACACTGTCAAATTCCACATTCTCATGAACTCTTTTTAAGGAGACATTTTGGAACTCAGGTTGACGATAAAGCCAACAAGCAATTGTGTACCTGATCTTTTGAACTAGACTACCTAGAGCGAAAGAGTTTTGAGTCTTGTTGTTGGGATTGCAGCTGGTAATGCTTTAATTATGAGATATTTTTGAGTCTTGTTGTAAGGATTGGGCCATATGTGAAGGTAAGTAGCGACCGAATGCGGAATTACCCAAAGAAAATTAAACTCATCTATGAAGAGATTTCAAATGTGGATAGCGAACGAATAATGTAGAAGCATATGAGAGGTTGTTTCTTCATCATTCACACAAAGGTAGCAGTGATTGACCCAAATTCTCCACCTTCTCTTACACAACTCGTCTTGAGTAAGCACTTTCTCTTTGGATGCAACCCAAATAATGAAACTAACCTTTGGATGCCAGCATTTCAACCAAAATCTTTTTGGATGCACACAAGTTTGGTATTCTTCTGAATTTTGGCATGGATTATCCAATTGTAACATATCTTAACGGAGAAATCACATTCTTGTTGCGAATCCTTCCAGACTCTGATATCGCAATTATTGTTGGGGACAAATTGGATTCTTCAAGAAGATATAAGAGTGCAATAAAATCGCTGACGACACTATCGCGGACTCTGCGAGTAATGCCCAAATTCCAGTTCTGGGATGTATTGTTGAAGACTTGAACTACTGTTGTAGATTTTGAGGCTGACGCATTTAAATCAACAGGAAATTGTTTAGATAGCGGATCATGACCTACCAATGTATCATTCCATAAACTTATCATGTTTCCATCACCCAAAATAAATTTGCAATTTCTATGTAATTGATCAGAAAAGTTGTGAATACCTCTCCATATGCTACACTCATAGGCTTGTTTAGGAGACTTAGTATTACAACTTAAAAGCGCAAGGCCGTACTTTTTCTCCATCAATTGTTTCCAGAGGGACGGATCACCATCACTAAATTTCCAAATCCATTTCATTGGTAAGGCTACATTCATAAAATGTAATTGTTTGATGCCTAAACAACCAAGAGATTTTGGCTTCACTAGATTTTCTCAAGCAACATGGTGGTATGTGATCATCAGGTCCACCATCCCACGGGAAATTGCGTATGATTCTTTTCATCTTCTTTATGACATGCATAGGAGCAACAAAGATCGAAAAGAAATAGATATGAAGAGCTAAGAGTTCTGAAATAATCAAAGTTAATTTACTTCCTTTCGAGAGAGATTTGGACTTCCAAGCAGACAAGCGAGCTTCAAATCTTTCAATGAATTTAATTCATTTGATGTTTGATCTATAAGGTTCACCGAGAGGACGACCCAAATAAGATGTCGGCAAGTACTGAAATCTACAACCCATCGAGGCAGCTAAGGAATCCAGATTCGGCACCTCACCAACAGGAATAAGTGCAATTTTATGAAAGTTAAACCTTGAGCCCTGAGATTATTTCAAACCAAATGAGAATGTTGTGTAAGTGAACTATGCTTTGCTGATCATTCGTAAGAAAAACAAGAGTATCGTCCGCAAATTGTAGGTGGGTGATTTTTTGGCCTTCGGGGATGATTTCAAAACCGTTGAGCCACCCAACCATTTCTTCCTTGACGAAGGTGAAATTGAGAGATTCGACAATAAGGAAAAATAAAAAGGGGATAAGGGATTCCCTTGCCTCAGACCTTTTGAACTCTTAAAATGCCCATTTGAAGAGCCATTAATGAGTTGACATGTGAAATGACAAGGGTACCCAAATACACCACAATCGTTTCGTTTCAACATATAAGTCAGATATCTTGTGTGATTGTCTATGGAAAAAGTCGAGAAAATATGACAACAAGATATTTACTTGAAAATACTTACGGTACTTAAACCGATTGACGTCTATAGGATCAATGTCAAGTAATATGGATTAACGTACAAGTGTATTTACTTTATTGTAGCTAGACAATTATAATGTGGAAGTAAAGTAAATAACACAAACAAGATTTTGTTAACGAGGAAACCGCAAATGCAAAAAAGAAAAACTGAGACCTAGTCCAGTTTTGTATATTATAGATCTCGCCGACAGCTTTCCGAATATAAAAAATTTGTTAATTTTCGACTTATGATTTGAGGGATGTTTTGTGAATCCAATATCTCCTTGCACCACGGTCGTATAAATCAAATATAGCATTTTGTTCTTGAACAAAATCTCAAAGAAATATCGATCATTAACTTCCATTTGGAATCAGATTTCTACTTACTTTAATGGCAAGTTCAAGTTCAGATGTTATAGTTGAAATTAAGATAACAATTTATTTTTATGGTTTTTCGTATATAAAGATACCTAGTGCAATCTTCGGACGGATATGAATTGATCTTTATTATTATAAAAAGAAGAGGAGATCCCCTCACACTTTTGGAGACATTTTTCTTAATAAAACTTTAACGATAACGTATTTGAAGCTAATATTTTTTATTTTATTTTTGATAACAATAGACATTTTATTAGATAATGGCAGGTTTAATATGCCTGCCTAAAGAAAGATTGTACATAGTTTAAAACATTATGAGCAACCTCAATAGAAACTTTCTCTCTTCTCACCTTCTTAGCAATGGCATCTGCCAAATTATTGTTGTCTCTCTTAACATGAATAAACTGACAACTAGTAAAGGAGTTCATAAGAAGTTTGATATCTCTGACAAGCTTCTTATTTTCCCACCTAACAAAGGAATTTTTCAACAAAATAGAGTTAACTACATTTTCTGCATCTGCAATCACTTTAATATTGTATATCCCTGAAGCTTTAATCCAGCTGAGCCTGAGTGCTTCCAATATAGCCATACACTCTCCAGCTTCTGCATCTGTCACTCTATCTGCATAAGAGCCTTTGAATCATTTATATTCACTTGCATAAGAGAAAAGCACCATCCCAATACCACAATTGTTAGTGTATGGATCATAAGAAGCATCAACATATAATGTGTATGTTATGTTATTAGAATGCAGATGATCTAAAGATAAAGTGACTCCTAATTGATCATTCCTACTTATAGCTTGAGTGCAGTTCATGCTAAAAAAAAACGTTGATTTTCGACAGTTGATTTTCAAAATAGGTGATGATGGAGTTATAGTTTATGAATGTGCTCATTTTCGTGAGTATATATAGCTTTGCAAGACAAATATATCCCAAAATAATAGCTTCAAAACATTATATTTGGTTTTCATTAAGAAAAATGTCTCCCAAAATGTGACAGTGTGTGAAGGGATCCTCTAAAAAGAAATAGACGGAATTGCTAGTGTTCTTTATTCGAAGACGCATATATAGTATATGAATTAAAAAGAAGATTGGTAATACCCTTGGACAGCAAATGCAGTACTCAAACTCATGATAATGTACTCAAGTATTCCATTTTGGTGAAAGTAAAGTAGACCATCCAGTGGAGTGCAAAATCATTCATTTCTGTAGTCTCTTATCTGTTAGGAAATTTGAGTAACAAATTGGAATTAAAACTTAGAAGCTCATTTATTGTCACAAGGCAGGAAATTTTCTTGTTGTATCACACAAGGTAGCTCGAAACTGTAACTTACAAATTTTGATCTTCAGACATGACAATGCCTCTGAAGATACATTATACACACAAAAAGAAAAAAAAGAAACATCCGGCACTTGATTAACTAGATGTCAGGAAAAATTCACCATCTTCGTTGACTAACCTGCCTCAGTCTCAGATATTAACGATTAGAAGTGAAAGAAATTACTAGTTGAAGTGAGCTAAATTTCCCTTTCATATCAAAACGTGATTGATGAAATCAACTCCCTTGACATAGATGGGATTCAGTTGGCTGCAACCGCATAATTTATGTTTGATACAAGATACATTTAATATGCAGTGTTTCTAACCCCTCCCTGGAAAAGCAAGCTCAAGGATAATGACGAAAGAACATCGTTCAGATCCCCTGACATAATGAACTTTGCCGTTCATTAACTGCAGAATCTTCATCGACATGCTCAAGGTTAAACCTTCTTGAGTCAACCGCTGCTTCCTGCTGAACATGTCTTGCACAAGTTCAGGGGGAGGCCTTCACCAGGACATCCAATCCTATCTCAAGCAGAGATTTGTTAATTAGGACAAGGAAAAAAACTTTTACACATTATATAAACATATTGTATTACTACATCCAGCATACAGTACTAGCTATTTTGGTTTAGAGGCATGCATAGAGAAATACCTGAATTCAAGATGTAGGAGTTCTTCCTCATCTGAAATTTTCTTCAGGCTTGACTGGACTTGAATCTCTACCCAACCTCCTGGAGATGGCGTGTATTGTACCGCGCTCAACAAGAAATTAACTAAGACCTGTTGAATTCGAACTTGATCACCAATAACAGCTAGAGTTTTGATTTCCTCTGGAATATCATGCATCAGTTGTAAACCTCTTTCTCTTAGGAGAGTCATTACTTGGCCAACTACAGCATTTATAAGGTTCCCAAGTGAAAATTCAGCCTCATCATATTCCAAGGACCTGTTACCAGAAGAAAAAGTTCACATGAAAATCATGGAATCAGTTCTAAGCTTCTTATTAGAATCTAGTGGCCTACTATGGATTGTCAATAGTAAGAGAGAAAAGGGATTAATCCCAATCAATGGTTACGATTATAACTAGCACCTTGAGTAAATTCAAACATGGTTCCAAATCATAGTTACGGGATACTAACCCATCCTCAATGCATTCCAAATCAACATCTCTAATAATCTTCATCATTTGCCTTTCACAAGCAGCACTAGTCTCAAGACCCTGTTTCTGATCTTCACTTAAATCCGTTGCCTCTAGTAGAGAATTCATGTAATGTAGGCCACGTAAAGAATTTTTTACCTCTTGGCAGATATAAGCCAACTGTTTCTTCCTGGCACAGCATTTCTTCTCCTGCCTCTGTACTTCCAGGGCATGTTGCAATTCAGGGCTCACAATCTGAAGAAAGCAGAATGCCCCACTTATCTCTCCTTGCAAATTGACCCTTTTGGTTGCTGTCAAGAGAGCTTTCACATATACCCCATTCTTCTCATAGAAATGAAATGGAATTTTATCTGTATCTTGGCCCCCAATTGCATTATGTAGGGCAATCGTGAACTTCGTACGAGCATCAGTGCTTTCGAGACGACAGCAACTGCCAAATATATCTCCTACCAGCATCTTCCCGAGCATTTCCTCTCTGTTCCAATCTGTTAGTGTTTCCATACCCTTATTCCACTCCAAGCAACACATATTCTCATCCGAAGCAAATATGGGCGCAATTAAAGGGTTGGGGTTATGGAAAATAGCTTTATAATCACCTTGTAGACGTATGAACCTGTCCAACACCACTTTCTGAGAAGTAATATCCTGACCCACAAAGCTAACTCCTACAATGTTGTTCACGTAGTCTTTGCTAGAGCAGGCATTGACCACCAGAAGCACGCTTTTGCTAAGTTTTTGTGGACCGAATGTCTTCAGCTTAATCTCTACATTTTTATCTTCTTTCCCTGCATAGATATAAAATGATTGATAGAACTATTCATGGTCTTTAATTACAAGATAATGCATGAAACCTTCTCATAATAAAGGAAAAGGTAACTAACAAAATCAAACTGCACTGCTGCATTCTGAAAGTACAAACATGGTCCGGTAAATCCCCTCCTAAGTAAACTTATTAAGTGTAGCAAATACCGTCACTTTGAAAGAGGTAACTTGCAAGAACCAATAGAAGTGAATATAGGGAAACTTACCTCTTAATGCACGGGAAAGAAGTTTGTTTACATCATCCACATATTCCTTGTAAATAAGGTCCTGGAGTAGAAACTTCCCAATAGCTTGCTCAACAGGCAGACCAATCAATTCTGCAATTTTTGTATTCCACCCATTTATCCGACCTTGAAAATCTACAGCAAAAACTGGAGCATTAGCCGTCTCTATCAGCCTAACTATCTCTTTCGCAACTGAAATGTGCTCATCCATCCCTTGACAATCCTCACTCCCAACTTTAGTATTGACCCCCGACTTACAAATGCTTCTATTAATATCCCTAATTGAATTCCGCAGAATAAGCTGCAAAGAGTGAACTGCATCCATCTCCGCAATTTCCCACGGCAAACTCTGGCTCTTAACTATTTCCAGAAACACCTTAAAAGAAGAACGGGGGTGCATCCTTTGACTGTCATCATCGTCTTGTGGACTATTTTTTGCCCCACCCCACTTGATCTCTTTTCTTGAAGAAGATCGAAACAAAAATAGGATGTCTCTTGAGGTGATATAAGCAACAGCCATCCCACAAACTGCGTCACCTAATGCAGATGCTCCTGGGCACCCTGCCCCAGCCAAACTATCAGTACTGAGTCCCGTTGAGTCACCATGACAAGATAACAGCCACTCAACAATATCCTTAATCTGGGATTCAGTAGGACAAATACCAATAGTAAAATAGTTCCCTTGGTAGATGAGAGCAGCCCCATTACATTTCACAAGATCCATAATGCTTGGACTTTGAGTAATAACCCCAGCCGGGGAATCTCGGAGGAGAATATTACACAAAAGAGCCTGGGTTTGCAACACATGCTTGTCCTGCATTACTGATGCCAACTGCAACTCCAACCTCAATTGAAGCCCAAAAACCTGTATTAGGAACCCACAAGCATAACGGAGAGGAAACGAGATGCAACGTGCAGATGTGTGATGGCACACAACAAGTCCCCATAATTTCATTGAGTTACTAACACCAGAAGCTTCACAACCTTCTAGACCATTTTCACTGATGATTACTGACATCGCTAGTGAGGCCACTGAACCCATATTAGCCATGTATTCTGTGTGACAGCCATGTGGTGCCCTGAGTGTGGAACCAACTAAACAAAGAGGCTGCATCAGCTCTTCATCCTGAACCACAGAAACAGGTCTAGCATGGCAATCAACAATAATCCTAACTCTGTTCTGCTCAAACAAGAGTCTCGATGCTTGAGGTATATCAGTGGAAGGGAAGTGTAACCCCATATAGGGTTCCAAATCAGACCTCTTACTTTCAGCTACAACCTCACCATGGTCATCCTCATGGAATTTATACACAATAACCCTATCATAGCCAGTAAGCTCCCTAACAAGTTCGACTACAGTATCACACAAAGTCTTAATATCCCCACCAGGAAGAGCCTGTAACCGCAAAATCGCCCTGTCAGCTAGCTTCTGAGACTGAACTGCACCAGAAATAGAAAAAGCAGGAGATCCTGCTCTAGCTGGTTCTAAGTCGATTATAATACCCACATCAATTTTATGCAAAATAGCGAAAAATGGCTTCCCTGAGTTCTTCAAATGAATCCATAGAGGGTTATAAAACGAAATGTTATGGGACGAGAATGCTTTCTCCAAGAAAGATGCACTTGATGGGGTAAAAAGAGTTCTAACATCGGTACCCATTACTAAAGATTCGGGATTAAGCATTTCTGAAGCATTTTCACTGTAAGCAATTACCCTAAAAAGGCTTTCTTGAGCCGCTATCATACAACCAAAAGGTTGTACATGACCACCCCTTTGGACTCTAGACAAGTAAGTGTTGATTTGTTGTTCATCAGGAATTGACTGTGAAGTACTTTTCAAACATTGTAAGTAGTTAAAACACTTACCAGATTCTCCTGATTGTTCAAAAACATCATCAAGTCTAGCATCAATGGTATACTGTGCAACGGTTTTGTTTACAGAATATGTTGTTGGTTGCTGTTGGGTACTCATGGATCTAATCTTACTACCACCTGATAAATTTTACTGGTTGTTAGCATCACTTGTTGATTCTCTAATTCCTGGTGCCATAATAACTAAATTTGGAGCAGTTTCTGGGTTTTGTCACTTTGATGTTACAAGGTTTTTAGAGGCAGATGAATGTATGAACTTTAAAACTTGTGTAATAGAATTCGGAGTTGTATTCATTCTAATCCTTGTCTCTTTCCTCCAGAAAAAGTTATAATGGAAGATAACTAAGACAACCTATGTATACAGACTTAGATAGCAGTTTTTGTTTTTATTTATGAACATTTATTTGCATATGACTGATCATGTTGTTTCTTTAGGTGGGCCTATTCAAGTTGAGGTGTCAGACTATTTCTGAACTCGGGTCATGGGTGGTATTCTTGGATCATGGGTATACCACCCACCAATTTTACAACTCTACTGAAGAGGAATCTACAAAAATGACAAGCTGGGACATTTCTACGAGTGCCAAAATGGAAACCAACTCCAGTCCCTTGTGTTATCTAAGAAACAAATTTCTGGATATGGAGAGGAATTAGTAAGGATTTAAAGGTTATTAAACAAATTTGCAACATTTGGCACCGAGGGTGGATCGTTCACATTGACAACTAACAGCAGCTTTTGTTGGGTCTGGTCTAGCTGGACAATGACTGGATTACTGACTCATTGAGCACAAAACTAGAAACTAGAAAGTAGAAAGTAGTTTACACAAAATTGTAGCTTTTGTTGGATCTATGATAGATAAGTATTAAGACTATCAAATCTGGCAAAGGAATAGGTTACACAAAATTTGACTAGTTGGATACTTGTCTGACATGAATGGTATTACAGATTGCAAGCCATATGCCTGTGTAAATGACTTGAAGGACTCAGACAATATGGGTAACAATAAAAGGGTAAAAAAGCAACAACCAAAGTTTGAAAATATGATTTGAGACACTAACTATGAACCTCTATTAAGCATTTTCACAGAACACCAGAAAAGTTTGAATTCAGTCAAGAACTTCCAGTACACCAGTCACCAGTTATAGACTTATATCACTGACCTTTTTCTTTTCCAGTCATTTAACAACCTTTCTGAGTTATAGTGTTGTTATGGATCTGAAAACCCAGGCATAT
Source organism: Papaver bracteatum (assembly GCA_023529315.1). Classification (NCBI taxonomy): domain Eukaryota; kingdom Viridiplantae; phylum Streptophyta; class Magnoliopsida; order Ranunculales; family Papaveraceae; genus Papaver; species Papaver bracteatum. The sequence goes on from JAJJWX010005152.1 coordinate 6,314,006, forward strand.
AAGGAACTGAAAAGACCTGAGATCTTCTCATAGTAGTTGGTGTAACCTTCAACATCTTCACCGTGTATATTTAAATCTACCAGCATCAGCCAATAGTATATCTTTTAGAGCCTTATTCTCTCTCTTCAACTGTAAAAACAACAATAAGAAAACTGAGGTAAGCAAATAACTGGAGATGATCAGTTTATAAATAAGTTGTGATGTCTTAAAGACTCAATTTATAATCATTTCGACCTTGTCAACAGTTGAAGATAACTCTTCCACAGTTTGCTGCAGTATAGTTATTGTCCGAGAAGTTAAGTCATCTGAAGCTGGTTCGAAGTCAATTTTGATCGAGTTAAGATTGTAAATTATTCCCTCTTTTATAAGCACTTCTTCTAGCATCTTTACATCTTCAACCTCCATCTTCTCACTTAACTGTATCGAATCCAGTAGTTGGAAGAATATAACACTTGATACTCAATAACAATAAGTGAGACACACAGAGAGTTAGAATAGCAGCCTTCTTGCAGCCTTACCTTGTTTAGTATTCTCTGGCATGAGTTTGAATCATCTTTAACTGCGGAAGGAATCATTTCTTTCTTCTCAACTTTGTCTTCAACTGCAGAAGAATTCATTTCTTTCTTCTCAACTTTGTCTTCACTAGGAGTGGCTTTTGGTGATGTCTTTATATGCTTTGCTCTGTCAAATGCAAAATCAGGGTCCACAACTTTAGAGCAGTAAAATATGCTGAAACCTGTAACACTGGTGGCCCACATTTGGGTTGAGAAGATCCCATTACCTGAATGACCAGGACTTAAACAGACTACTCTAGCTACTATATACTCGGCTGTTTAAGTCCTCATGCCAGTCACATGATGGGATCTTCTTGATCCACACAGGACAAGCCAAATGGGTTCCAAATTTAGTTAAAGCTGTTAGCATGCCTTGCACCAAACCGTATAGTTGAAAGGCTCTCCGATGAATTTAAAGTGCTAGGTGAGCAACAACACAGCAATGCTGTTCGACAGTTCCCACCCTGCAACATAATAAGAGAAACTATGAGCAATAAATTGCCAATTTTTATGCGTCGGCACATAAATATTTTGAATTGGAAGAAACATAACCGAACAGGGGACTAACAAGAGAATCTTGTAGAAACCGAGTAAGCTTTGATAAGGGATGTGATTTTTTTTTCCTGGACTACCATTAGTAAGAGCATTGATAACATTTCCAAGAGCCGATAAAGATTTGTTGATGGTCTTAGCTTCATCAAGTACTTTCCCTTCAGCTCCAGTTTTTTCCACTTTTTCAGACCCAGTCAAGTCTACAAGAATTAGTTTTCCAGACTTCGACCTATGCACAATCAGATATTATTTATCTAATACTTCGACATGGATTGGCAAAATTGGGTTTTCGATTCAAAAACAAGATAATACCTTCTGTCGTTTGCTGAGTCCAGCTGAATTGTAAAGATGTAGACACAATGACTTCTACTGCTTGCCATGATCATTTCTTTGTGGAATAAGGTTTAACAACAGTTTTAAGGTTAATGCAAGTACTGACTATTTCTCAAATGCAAATAAAACTGCATTTTCCTCTAAAAGGATACGTGTCTCTCCAACAGCTCTATTTGCAGCTCCATTCTGCATTCACAAGTTCCAATTTAGGGGGCTGAAGATGCATAGAACAGAACTAAAATAACTACCAAGCTATGTTACAGAATTTTCCTTACTGAAAGGTTTTGTGATGCTTCTGCTGGATCAGAGATTAAGGCCTGGCAAAATCAAGTGACAGGTTACTTAAAGTTCTAAACTTCCATATGTTGCACATTTCAAACTTGGCCCAATGTTACTTGCATGGATGGTTCAAAGAAATTTGACACAGTCTAAGCCAAGTCAGAGCAAAATTAAAACCATATCTCTGGAGGCAAAGTTGTATGCCAGAATCAAGACCGTTTAACTGATTGCTATATCAATACTTTGTGGGACATAAGAAACTAAAAGATCACAGAAATTAAGAAGTAACTCTAAACTCTTATCCACTGGTAGTTCTCGTTGATAGTTGGTAAACATGGAATTCTCCTGGAGGTTTGACTTACCTCAGTAACGCCAGTCAAATATATTCCATGAAGCTTACTCTCTTTGATTTGCAAGTTGTCTTTCGATAAATCAAATAGGTCCCTACACAAAAATAAATAAATCCAGTAACGGTCAGATCAACCAAAGAGAAGGAAAAATAGCTTACAACTTTGAGAAAACAAGTACAGCAATTGATTACGACGTCGAGAAACAGCCATGTAAAGGCACTGGAAGTGAAAATTTGGTACCAGTTCAACAAGGTCACATCTCAGAAGAAAAAAAAAGAACCACATCATTAGGCATACAGACCTTACTTTCTCCTTGTAGATCTCCACCTACAAGAATCAGAATAAAGATTAAACAACTGAATAAACAGATAGATGGTGAAACTGCACAGTTCTGCAGTTCTCCAATGCAAGAAACAAGAAAATGAATATATACTTACCATTGACAACTTGACGGTGTACTTAGTCATTTCGTCAAGCGATTTAAGACACTCGAAAAGTCCATACACGACTCGTGGAAGTAGCCCTTTCTCCTCTCCATGACATTCCATAATACCATTTCCCTGGAAAAGGAGAATTCTTCATATCAATTTTAATCGATAAAACATATCAAATCAAACTGGTATCCACAATCAGAATTGACCACTTTACCTCCATGCTATGTCTTCCCTGCTCCTGTCTGTTCCCAGTATGAAACTCATTAGTAGGAAATCATTGAATCAATTAAAAATAGACAATGGACCATGAATCCATGACAAGAAAAAATCACACTAAGTGTGTGTTTCATTTGTCGGGTTCAGAATCAAAGTTTACGAGATCAGATGAGTTACAGGTGTATTTATATATGAAGATCTACAACTACAAGTAATAAACATGATCAAAAGACACTCAGCAACAACAACTAGAAAAACATGGACAATGAAAACACAGAATCTCCGTATAACAAACTGAATTTTACCTGTCCATAAACGATGATAGTTCCATTAATAGTATCTATTGAAAAAATTCAAACCGGGATGAAGAAGTAAATTAGACATATTAGGTAAATCAAACTGACATCATATAGGGAAATATTTAAAGGATATTTCGATTTCTAAATCTAACCTTTCACAATCGGAAGAGCAAAAAACTCATATACATCTGATTGTTTCGAATCATGATAAAACACTTTATCGAAACAGAAAGTGAACTCTCCTTCTTTCTCATCCTAACAACCAAATCACACAGGAATTAAATCAAACACAACACTAGCACAAATCTCATACAGGAAGAAAGAATCGGAAGTGAAAGGAAAAAAAACAATATTAGAGTATATATTATGTATATAAAGGTAGCCGAGGTCATTATGTAAAGAAGGACCGAGGCAACAGTAGTCAAGGCACATGCGCACACAAGTAGCCAAGGAACATATGAGGTCCGAGGCAACCATACCGTACCGTGGAGTGAAGACCAAGTCAAGTGACCGTGCAACCAAGGCTCGTGAAGTGAAGGCCAAGTTAAATAAATTACCTAGAATAACTACCTTCCTAGTTTAGTTTAATCTAACTCTATAAATTAGAGTTCTCCATGTAATTGTAAATCATCCCAGCTTCACTGAGATCATCCCAAGATCATCTTCATCGGAGATCAATAATATTCACCCTTTGGGGTTTCGTCCGTGGACGTAGTTCGAGATGACCGAACCACGTTAAACATCGTCTTCCTTTATTATTTTGGTATGTAGATTTATTTCTTCTTTATCATTCTCTTATCATTGATTTATCTACGAATCAAAGATTTGAAACAAACAAACCTTGAGAACAAAAGTTTCAGGATCTAAGTTATGTATACATATCTTATCACCAGATTCTCGTTTTTCCTTGGAGTTTAATGGTCTAAATCGAGAACAAACTGTAACATTCGACATCTCTCTCATAGATTCAATCTCCTGTAAGAAAAAAAAAATCACATATCCCGATCATACTAAAAATCCGTTTGAGGTTACATTCCATCGAACTAAATCTTGATATCGAATCAATTTTCACCGTAGATGGGGAATCAAAGTTGGAAATGAAGTGAGAAATTTAAGCAGATCAGATCAATTGTAAATCCTAGAAGAATGTTTAGTTTACCTGAAAAAGAGTTGATGATATTTGAGGTCTCAAAGCGAAGTTTGAAATTCTTCGGAAGCGGGAGAATTTGAAACTTCTGAAAGAGTGAATAGACAAAGGAAAATGGATTATATATATCTACTAGGGGTGATTGTGTCCAGGTGTCTGAAGAAATACTGATGGCGCCTTTGTTTCTTTTTTAAGAATCCTAAGGGGGCTTAAAATGAATCCTATTAGGGGGCTTAAAATGTTATGTATAGTCGAAAGATGGATAGGGGACCACAAGACAGGGGCGGAGCCAGAAATCAAGAAATGGGTGGGCACCTTATCAATTAATGCATGTTTGAGGGGGTGCAAAAGGGTTAAAATGACAAAAAATTGGATAAACTAGCTAATATTAGGCTTGGGAGCTCACATTTGAGGGGGGGCAAGTGCACACCTACCTCTCCATGTGGCTCCGCCCCTGCCACAAGATATATGAAAAAGTCAAAAATACCCTTACCTAAATTTCACTATTCATCAAAAAATCCTAAGGCCTATTCCTATGCACATGCCAAAAAAATGGTGTTTGGCACTATGGGGAAACCGCTGAGCGATCGAATCCCTAGCGAGCGATATTGTCAATATCGCTCGAAATTCACTATATCACCACCGTTCGAGTTTCTGACGCCTATAAATACCGCAACTATACTCCCACCTCTTCTAAACTCTTCTCAGTTCTTCTTCTGAAAACCTTCTTAAAACCACTGATTTTCTTTAAATTTTTGTTCTAAAAAAAGATTATCTTAAACAGATATGGAGAGAAAAAGGGCAAGTATCTGCTAGTGGAGTAAGTTTTGTTGTGGATACAAATTATGAGTTTAATAATGTTAGACTAGTAGCCGGTGAAGGTGTATTCTCTAATCACCTTTCTGATAATGAGGGGCGATGTAACGCTATACATCTAAGAGGTGGATGGACCGAGTTACGTACAATTTTTCAATTACTTCCTCCTGCTGTTCAAGAGAGAGTGAGAAGATATCCTTGGCGACATCTATATCAAATACAACCTAGAAACCACAGGACTCAAGGTGTTCAAGTTATATTAGAACGATGGTGGAAGACTACAACACGTTCTTTTTCAAGGACTTTGAATGCGGTAAGTCAGTCTTTTCTAGTAATTTAATTTTTAGATTATGTGTTTTGTTTCATAAAAATCAACAAATTATAATTATGAATAATTATTGTTAATAGGAGTTACACCGACAGATTTATACATGTTAACCGGAATTCCATGCCAAGGGAACTTACTTCCATTTAATAAACAAAAGTGGTTATCATAAGATAGATGGAAATAAAGACTTCATTTATACTCAACTGAATTACAAGGAAATCTTACACATAGACAAATAAAAGCGTATGGGTTGAAGGTGTCTGGGTTGAAAAGTTTTTTCCAGCGTTATGCTGTAAGAATGAATCAAAACAGGGAAGCTGGTGATCAATATTTGATCCCCGAGCATTTTGAGGAGCTATAACGTATGTTTGTATTGTGGACACTAGGCCAATGTCTGTTTCCAAATGCTAGCTCAGTAGTGTTAATTGCGTTTCTCGAAGCATTAGAAGATTTAGAGCAAGCACCAACATATGATTGGGGGACTGCGATTTTATCAGAGATTTACATTGCCCTAAGTGATAACTCGACGTGTGATAAAGATAGTTTTAATGCTTTTAGGGGAGTTCTGGAGGTAAGAACCAATATTTTTCACATTATGTATTTATTTGTCATTTTCATATGGAAAAGTTATTAACCTGCTGAATGTTATTATTTTCAGTATTGGTGGTATACATATTTCCATGTTTCGGAACCTTGTCTTAAGAATTATACGAATGTATTTCCGATCATACGGAAGTATGATTCTGAGAATTGGGAAGCTGCACAGATTTAAGATGGTCAACATGCTGCTATTTTTCATAAGATTCAGCAGTTGAGTAGAACAAGTCATAACCTTATCTCACAGCCATATGAAGCAGTACCTGAGTTCCAAGAAGATCTAGGTCAGACAATGGTAGAGTTAAGCCTTAGAAGGATGGTGTTATACAGCCCTATTTATGAGAAGGGTGTTTGGTATTATGGTGAAAGACAACTTCTTCTATTGCAAGGGAGATCAGTGATAGTTGTCAACCCTTATCCCAGTACAGATGTTTCAGCAGACGATTACTTAAAATTGATAAGGGAAGGTCATCGTTGGCAAGAAGCTTATGAATTGATCCAGGAGCCGATGGACAGAAATGAGTACCTATCTTGGTTTAATACTATTTTCAAGCCAAATATTTCCATGAAACCGCAAAGTTTGGGTCGGATGGATTTTCCAACTTTAGGTAGGTTGCCACTTGACAATGAATTTCTTCCTTCCCAACCTCCACCAGAGACGGGTGACGTATTTGCATATCCTTCTCAAAGTTCATCGCCATACATGCCACCATTTTCTTGGGAAGTAAAGACTATATCCAGCACATCTGGAGAGATTGTTACTTATCCAATTGTTTCAAGTGCACCTACTCGGACTTATCCATACCTCGAGTTCAATGCTACAGAGTTGGAGTATCAGACCCGATGTAATGATTATGAGGCTCTTGTTCAGGGAATTTAGAATATGCACTTGGAACAGATGCAAAGTTTGAGGGAAAACATGATGTTTGAGATGAGTCCCAGTGTTGGAAATGGTAGAGGAATGAGTCCCAGTGTTGGAATTGGTAGAGGATTGAGTCCAAGTAGAAGTCAACAAAGTGGTCGAAGTCAGCAAAGTGGTCGCAGTCAGCAAAGTCGTGGAAGTCAGCAAAGTGGTGAAAGAAGATTGAGACGTTGTCATATGGAGGAGGTACCAGAAATTTTAACCCCAAACATGGTGTTATAAAGTCAAGCAGTACATGGTGTTGAAGAAAACATTGGCATGGATACAACTCCTCCACGTATGTTTAGTCATTTGCAGCCTGACATACTGACTCCAGGTGGTGGTGTGAACATGGAAGTAGTTAGGAAAACGAATCTGTATACCCCAATTGCCTCAACCTCATCAACATTTCAACCATTCCAGCAACAATATCAATCACATGTATTTCAATATTTGTATAATGTTCCCATACCCCGTACTCCCATTGCTTTTCAAGGTTATGGTGACTCTAATGAGACTCAACCACCAACTGAGTATCAGACCGCACCATAACTAATTTGTTGAACAACTCTATGGATCCAGAAAATGCAGGCAATTGGATCTTTGGTCCGTGAGGAAATGGACAAGGAAATGAGTAGTTTAAATGTTTTCTTTTAGTTGATATATGAAATGTAATTTTGTTTTTTTAGATTAATGGAAACTATCTTTTAAATTAATACTTAGATTTACATTTCATTAAAAGTATAAAAAAACTTAAAAATATTAAAACTTTAAAAGTGGACAATTGAGAAATTACAACATAAATCTTGGACAATATCTTAAAATCTCGAAGCAACTTTCAAAATGAAATTTTTTCCCGTAGATGCGACGATATTCCACACGACACCTTTCCTGAAATTCCATCGTGGTTTCACCACTTCTCAAGGTTGGACCTTCTCGCTGAAGTAAAGAAACATACCTAGTAACTTCCTGCCTAATTATATCGAAGCGCCGAACCAAATCTGAAACACTACGACCGCGTAGGTTCATTGTTTGTTCTTGAAATTTAACAAAAATCCTTTCCCACGATAATTCGGGATAAAATACTGGCTCCATTGTAATATCAATATAATTCCTGCAAATACATTCATCTTTTGCAGTTTTGAATTTTAGGTTTTGCCTCACTTGACGTCTCCTAATTTGACTTCTCCTAGTTTCACTATCTATAATTGCATGACAACCGGCTCTTCAATTTTGGATAATACGATGGTTTTCCATGCACTCAGCCAGATTCATATTATCAGCAATGCTCTCTAGATTAAGAAATTCTAAAGATATTGAGAAATTCTTGAGAGATTAAGAAATTCTGGTGTGAGTTTAAATGAGATTAAAATCAGGTATTTATAGAGGGGGAAATTGTAGCCGTTAGATGAAGATCTGATGAGCTATTATCATATTAGCGAGCGACAGATTGACTGTCGCTGGCGATTTGAAGACCATCGAGCGACCAAGACTCTATCGCTCGCTGGAAACTCTGTCGTGTATGCCTATATGCCAGAAATAACATATTGGCATATGAGTTTGGCAGTTTGGCATACCCATAGTTGGTGCATATATGCCAAATACATGAGTTTGGCATGTGCATAGGAATAGGCCTAAGTCTTAAATTTATAATATTCTCTCCTCCTCCTCCTCCTCCTCTCATTGACAAATCAAGATGACGACGATGATCACGATTTTATCATGAAGAAAATGAAGATCATGAAATATATATATATATATATATATGTAGATGTAGATGTATTTTACTACCAACTACATCCAAAGGATATAAACCTTCTACTCAAGTCAAATGAAGGTAAACGCTCAACAATGAACACAAGATATACGTGGTTCGGTATGATTACCTACGTCCACGGGGGTGAAAGAGAGAATCTTATTACTTCAAGGTGTTACAAAGGTGTTTCTCTTAGACGAATTTCCTTACAAAAATGAACTTACTTCTCACTCTCTTCTCCTTGGTGTAAACTCGAGTTTCTCTCTCTCCAAAACTTACAACCTACCTCTCTTGGATACAAGTCACTCTATTTATATAAGAAGTTCCATAAAACCAAGTTAGGGTGTGGGTCATGTTGCATCTATTATGAAGTTCTGTGATCGGGCCTGCTTACATCGCCCCTTCTTTTATGCGCATGGCCGATGCATCTTGATTCATTCGTCTGTCTCTTGTCCGAGCCGACCTCTTCGGGTGTTCTCTTGGCACGATGTCGCCTGTCTTATCTGTCGCCTCAGCGGTGGGCCGATGTGACATGTACTTTCTTATCCTTTTGACCGTAGCACCTCGTTTGACCCACCCTGTCTTGTCTTGTCAGCTCTGTCAGAAACCTGGGGTCAAGTCTTGTCTGACAGCTGTAGAGCGATCACGCACGATCCACGTGGCTCCTCAAATCTCGCGCATGTTGATCTTCCTTCTATGCTTCGCGTCTCTTCGTTTTTAGGTGCACCAAGGCTTAATATGTTGCCACATGGATCTGTGGATAATTTACACCTACATTTATGCCCCTTATTTCGCTCGTGTGGGAGACACGAGTGGAAGAACGTCGTCCCAACTGACCACGTCTTCGTCCATGCCGCAAATCCGGCCATGCAATGCCCCACTTAAATCTACTTTATTACCTGTAACCGTCGGCGTCGGTTACAACTCTTCCTCTTTAAATAGCCCGCTTCTTTTTCTCCTTCTTCTTCTTTATCCTTTCTCTCTCTGTTCCCCGCCGCTGCAATCTTTTCTCCCGGATTTCTTCATCACTCTTTGATACTGAGAACCCTAGTTTTCTTGATTTTCTTCTTTCATCTCCTCCTCACCGATTACTACAGTAGCCGTTGTTACAGTCTCGTCGCCTTATCTCTCTTCGTCGAAAACCAAGTTCTACACTATTTTCGTTAATGGCTTATTCTCCCTCTATGACTGAGAAAAGGTATGTTGATGATGTTTTTTCCGAGATTGATGCTTTTTCCCTTTCTTCTCTATTTTCTTACGAGAGTCCCTCCGAGTACGATGTTCATGCCATGAAATCTATCTTTCTTGATGATTCTCCTTATGTTTCGTGCAGGTCCGAGAGAAGGTTGAGAGATCTTTCCGACGAAGAGTTCGTTCAGCAGCTGAAGGAAAAGTACGACCTTGGAAACTATGAAGTTACCCTGATCTCGGGCCAATACATCCTCTTGAAGAAGTCTGATATGACGAAGCACGAGCAGTCGGCTGATTGCGTGGTCATCACCCAGGGCCAACTGGATCTAGGCCTTCATCTTCCCCTGTATAACCCTGATAGCCCTTTTTATTACAAGGTTCTTTCCCAGCTCAAGCCCTCTCGTGCTTTGGCTCAGTGGACTGGCAATACTTTCCGACTTATGAACGAATTAAGGGATCGCCGAGATGGTCACGGTTCTACTTCCGAGTGGTCGACCTACAAGTCCGAGGACGCTCCATAATATATCGTTGCCAATTTCCTTGTCAATTATCGAGCTGGTACTTCCACCTTAGGCGATCTTGCTGGTTTTGCTGCTAGTCCTCATCGGGTCAGAACTATGCCCGATGGTGTTGAAAGGATGATGATGGATGCCGATCCCATCGGCGAGGGTTCCTACAAGCGAGCCCGCTATTCTAATGATCCGATCTATCCCCGAGTTCCGCTTCTCGTCCGAGGCCCCATTCTACATGGTAGCTTCCCGTCGCCTACTTTTCCTGTCGAGCCCTATTCTTTTTGGGTAGTTAATGATGACAAGGCTGATAAGGTATGCGTTTTCTCCTTTGTTGTTGCTTGCTATCTTGTTAGCTTCGGGCGTCAACTGGTCACTTGTTGTTGTTTGAAAATCTCAGGGCGACTCTACCAAGGGAACCGGATCGTATAGGAAAATAGGTGCTGGCACAAGGGTTGAGGAAGACCAGGGGAAGGTAACAAACATGATGATTTTCTTATAAGTACATGTACTTGCCCCTGTTTTTTTCCTTCACATGTTCTGACGAGACACCTTGTGCAGAAACACCCTAGGCGCGATGATGGTGATGTTGATGAGGTTGACCCCTAACCTCTTAGGCGTAATCCCCTCAGAGGTAAGCAAGTTGCTAAGCCACCGCCGAAGAGGGCCCCAGTCATTGAATTTTCCGATGAAGATGAACTATTTGGCGAGAATATCTCGGGTGACAAAGGCGATGAGCAAGGTGTGGGCGACCAGCAGGAGCCCTTGGAGATGCCCGTCGTAGAGAAGGTTGTTACTGATGTACCGGTAGAGCTTCTTCGTGTGCCCCGGATTACTTCACCCGATTTTGGAGCATATACTGAGGAAGATATGTTGAATGCGGTTCCCCTCTATGGATATATCGCCCAGAATCTTGACACAGTGGTGAGCGGCTCGTTTTAGCATAGTGGTGCCCCCCCTTCTGATTTCTGTTCTTATTGTCGCTTACAATTTACTCGCGTTTACTTGTGTTAGATCCTGAACCGGGTGCGCTTAGATGCCGCCAGTCGCCACAGAGAAAATCAATTGTTAGAATCTCTCCAACTCCAGTTACAGAACGAAAGGAGCCGCGCGCGCGAGCTAGAAATTAAACTCGCCGACGCCCAAGGTATGTTACAATTCTGCGGCTCTTAAATTATGTTGATTGAGTTTATCGTGCCAACATCCTGAGTCGGGTATCCTTATGCTAGACGAGGTAACTAGTGTAGGCTTATATGCGTCTTCAGAGTTTAGGATCATGAAGAGGAAATGGGATATTGAGAAGGATTTAGTGGAGAATCTCCGTCGGCGAATGGCAAACAAAGATGACAAAATAGATCGCCAGGCTGGAGAAATCGAAGAGCTCGAGGAGGAACTAGAACGGTATCGTCAGTTTGAGTACGACCCGACAAAGATAGACAATTTACGAGCTCACTCGGGCTCTTCCCAGCGCCTTGCTGCTGAAAAAACTACTCTGTCCACGAACCTAGAGCAACGGGTAAACACTTTGCAATTACAAAATCGAGACCTTCATGAAGATCGTCGACGAATATTGAGGGATAAATACTCGGTGGAGCGAGCCAACCGGGATCTCCTGGGGCGATTTGGCTAGCTCGACAAAGTTGCAGGAGAACTGGAATGGAGTAGGTCGCATCTTACAGTTCTTCAGTCGTCACGCAATCGCTTGATGGATGAGTGGAGTGAACACAAGAAGTATTGCCCCAATAACGAATTCAACGAGCAACACTATAACGAGTTAACCACGAAGTTATCCAAGGCCGAGGATGAGTTTTCCAAGTCGGTAAAGTCGCTTCAGTCAGTGTTACCAGCCCTTTCAGGTCTCTTATACGATGTGTTAGGTCCGTTCCTTAGATTTAGATTACGTCTTATTCTTGCAAAATTGTTAAACCGTGTTCGACGAATAATGTTCTGTCTTTGTGATTTTGTAGCCGAGCAAAAACGTTCTCAAGAGCTGGATCAGGAGGTCCGTCGATTGAAGCAGGCCGAGGTTGATTTGAGTTCCCAGCTAGCCGATGCCGAGGGGAACGTTTCTCAGCTTACCCAACAACTCGAGGATGAACGCGTCGCCCATGCGGATGCGATAGACGAGAAAGTCCAGACGGGTATTGAGACGTGGGTGGAGAACAAGCGGCGCGAGGTTGCACAGAAGAAGGCCGGCACTGTTCCTCCGAAGACTTGAACTCCTCTTTTGTAGTGATGCGTCACTAAGTTGCCCCTTTCCATCGGGTTGTAAATCGCTTTGAACACTTGTCCCCCTTTTTTATTTCTGCTACACTGCTTGCTTGTTTTTATGGGGGTGCTGCGTCGCCGATGTTGTTTGTTTTTCTTCCGTTAAATTCTTCGTTTCGCATGGTTGCACGACATTTTCCGCACTTTCTTACTAGACGTATGACACAATCGAATTATCTTTTGTTTCGCATGTTATTCCTACAATTATTATTCAAGTAAGTTAGTATTTTTACCATTTCTGTCGAACACACCCCACAAGGAGGGTCATCGGGCCCAATGACATGTCCTGATTAGGGTATCTCATCACTATCTCTTTGGATTCAGTGGAAGGGTATTAGTCAACCTAGTTCTAGGCCCGATATTCCCGGGCAGTTATCGACCAACCAGTCTCGGGCAAGTGGACACGGCCACCTGCGATGGGGGCGACCTTTCAAATGTAAGTAGGCCACCTAGCTGAGGAGACCTCGTGTCTCAAAAACCTTTGGAACTGTCTTCCAACCACCAGAACCCTTAGGCTACCTCGACACTTGCACACTGCCACTGCCCCGAGTACGAATAGCCAGGCGACTGTAAGGCACCTCGACACTTACACACTGGCATTGCCCCGAGTACGAATTCCCATTCGAGTGTAAGGCACCTCAGCACTTCCACACTGCCTTTGCCCCGAGTACAAATGCCCATTCGAGTGTAAGTCACCTCGGCACTTCCACACTGGCTTTGCCCCGAGTACGAATGACCATTAGTCGCTCACGTCCTATCTCATACCCCTCACGGTTTCAAAGAGATAGGAGACATGCATGCTTACTGTTTTTTCGTATCGCCCGTCAAGGATGGTAGAGTTTCAAAAACTTGATGTTCCATGGTTTGAGATCTTTTGTTCCGTCGAGTCGCAGTAGTCGATACGATCCCTCGCCCGCCTTATATTCAATTATATACGGCCCGCCCCACTTTGGTGCTAGTTTTCCGCCCTTTTTGTCTCGCTCCCATTCAGCCATAAATTTCAATACTTGTTCCCCTGGGTTAAATTCTCTTGGTCGAACTCGCTTGTTGTATTCTCGTTGTAACCTCCTTTGATAGTTTTCCATTTTTTGTAACGCTATTTCCCTTATTTCTTCCAGATCGTCGAGTTTAGCCAAAATTAGATCGGACGAGACATTTCGCCTCCAAGCTTTTGTCCTTGTGGTAGGGATCATGCCTTTTGTCGGTAAGATTTCCTCGGTTCCGTAGGTAAGCATAAACTGAGAGAATCCCGTAGATTCCCTTCGTGTGGTTCTGTATGCCCATAGGACGTTATATAGCTCCTCACACCAGTTGCCATATTCCCCATCCATTTTCTTCTTCATGTTATCGGCGATAGTCTTATTAGTGATCTCGGCCTTCCCATTACTCTGGGGGTAAATCGGGGTAGCTTTGGTCTTTCTGATGTTGTAAGTGTTGAACAGGAGATCAATGTTCTCGCCTTGTAGTTTCTTTCCATTATCCGAGACGATAGCTGCAGGGACCCCAAAGTGGCAAATGATATGTTCCCAAATAAATTTGAAAAAGTCTTTGTCTCGGATGTGCCTAAGTGGCGCTGCTTCTACCCATTTGGTAAAGTAATCCGTGGCCACGATCAAATACTTTTTTTGCCTGGTTCCTACATGTAAGGGTCCGACTATGTCTACCCCCCACTTTGCGAAAGTCCATGGGCTTATAACTGAGTTCAAAGGTACTCCGGGAGCATGGATTTTCTTTCTGAAACGCTGATATTCTTCACAAGATTTCTCCATTTACTTCGCATCTTCGTTCATGTACATCCAGAAGTAACCCATTGTCTTTGCCTTGGACGATAAGCTTCTCCCCGAGCTATGATTTTCGGCCGCTCCATAATGTAATTCGTGCAGGATTATGTGGCCCTCATCTTTACTCAGACATCGTAGGAGGGGTCCCAAGTAAGACTTCCTATATAAAATCCCTTCTCGCAGCTCGTAGGCGCCCGACTTGCTTTTGATTTTGTTTATCTCGGGCCGACCCTTAGGTAACTCACCCGTCTCTAAGTATTGATGTATCGGCTTTCTCCAGTCGCCTTCTTTGTATCTCTCGGCTGTGTTAATGGCCACCTCGATCCGTACTTATGGTATTTCCGGGATAGACGAGATAAGAAGCCTCATAACACGTATGCCTTCAATGCTCGAGTCTACCAGCTGTGAGGTGATGTACGATATAGCGTCCGAGTGCCTTTTATCTTTTCGGAAAATTTGGCGGAATCTGATGTTGGGTATTTGTTTGATGTAAAATTGGGCGAGCTCCCAATACTTTTGCAGCACAGGATCGTGTGTAGCGTATTGGCCCGTAATTTTCCGGATTACTAACTGTGAGTCACTAGTCAGACGGACCTCTTGCAGACCCATCTCCACAATTATTCGTAAGGCATGGATCACCACTTCATACTCGGTGACGTTGTTTGTTGCCTTGAATTCTAGTCTGAACGAATGCACGATCTTGCTCCCTTTTGGTGTGGTAAATACTATCCCGAGGCCCGATCCTTCTTTGTTTGATGCCCCATCGACGAAGACCTCCCATCGTGTAGGGCTATTGGCGGCTAATAGGTCTGCTGGTTCCTCTTGTTCCTCCATCATTCCCGGTACACCTTCTACCTCATCCTCATCATTAAGGGGGAAATCTGCCAAGAAGTCGGCCACTACTTGCCCTTTGATCGCGATTCTCGTCTCGTACACCACGTCATATTGTTTGATTATGGCTCCCCATTTGGAGATTCTCCCTGATCGCCCTGCACTATCCAAGACTGATTCGATAGGCGATTTGGTGAGCACCCGTATTTGATGAGCTTGAAAATATGTTCGGAGTTTAGAGGAAGCAAAAGCTAGCGCGAGTACCATCTGTTCCATTCTGGTATAGTTTCTCTCGGCCGGACTTAATGTTTTACTAGTGAAATACACTGGATTCTCCACACTTCCCTCTGATTTTACTAATACTGCGTTAATGGCGTAGGGTGTCGCCCCTAAGTATAGGGTGAGGATTTCTGACGGCTCGGGCCTCTGAAGAACCGGGAGGCTAGTTAGATGTAACTTGATATTTTGAAAGGCCTCTTCGCTGGCGTTAGTCCATTGGAATTTTTCTCCTTTCTTCAAAATATTGTAAAAAGCCTTGCATTTGTCCGACGACCGTGACACGAATCGCCCCAATGCCGCTATGCAACCATTTAGTTTATGCACATCTTTTACTGTCGCGAGAGATGGCATTTCAAGGACTGACCGAACCTTCTCGGGATCCGCTTCTATTCTGGGGGTGATGATATACCCTAAGAATTTCCCTGATGTGACCCAGAAGTCGCACTTGGCGGGATTAATCTTCATCTTGTGTTTCCTCATTATTTGAAAAATCTCCTGAAGGTCTCGGACATGGTCCTTAGCGCGACGACTCTTGACTAACATGTCATCCATGTAGACTTCTATGGTGTCGTGAATCTTATCTTCAAACATGTCGCCTACCAATCTCTGGTATGTAGCCCCAGCATTTTTAAGTCCGAATGGAATTTTGGTATAACAATACAATCCCCTCGGTGTGAAGAAATAAGTATGCTCCTGGTCCTCGTGCGCCAATGGTATTTGGTTGTAGCCCATGTATCCATCCATTAAGGTCATCGCCTCGTATCCGACTATCGATTTTACTAAATGATCTATGCTGGGGAGGGGGAAACTGTCCTTCGGGCATGCCTTGTTCAAGTCGCTGAAATAAATACATATTCTGACTCCTCCTTTCTTTTTTGGAACCACGACCATGTTAGATATCCACTGTGGGTAGTGAGATTTCCTTATTATTCCGAATTCCTATAGCTTATTCAGCTCGGCCTCGACTGCTGCCTGTAATTCTGGTGCGATGCGCCTCATTTTTTGTCTAACTGGTTTGAACCTCGGATCAATCTTTAAGTGGTGACAACAGACCTTCGGGTCAATTCCCTCCAAATCGCGCACTTCCCAGGAAAATGCGTCTAAGTTTTCCCTTAATACCGCCGTGAGTTGACTTGCATGTTCGTCCGAGAACAATGTCCCGATCCTTACTACCTTTGGCGCCTCTACCGTCCCCAAGTTTACTTCCCGAGTCGGTTCGACCGTCGAAAAATTTGATTTGTTCTCCCGGAAGATAGCCACTTCCTTTAATTGATATAAAGGTTCTTGCTCTTGGGTCTCATATGCCATGACCACTTGTGAAATCACCTCTTCCAATTCCTTTGCAGCTTTTATTTCCTCGGCTTTACTCTTATCTCTCCTTTGCCGAGCTCGCCGATCCTCATTAATTTTTGCATCCACTTGCATACATTGCCGTGCTGCTTGGGAGTCGCCCATAACTTCAGCTATTCCCTTACAATTCGGGAACCTTAATCTCTAGTGGTATGCCGATGCTACCCCTTTAATTCCAGCGATCCATGGCCGCCCGATAATCGCTTCATAAGGTGAGGAGACGTCGACCACACAAAAGGTAGTTAGTGTGTCGAGGAAGCCTCCACCATCCGAAACCCTTAGGGTTACCTCGCCCCTGGGGATAGTTATTGTACCATTGAAGCCATTGAGGGGACGAGCATGTCGTCTGATAGTTTTATTCTTCTGAACGTGTCGTAGAATAACACCTCGACTGAGCTTCCGCTATCCACAAGAATCCTTCTTACTCCCCAATTTTTGATCAGTAAGGTGATGACCAATGGGTCACTGTGTGCTTGTCCATTTGCTGGGACATCCTTGGCCGAGAATGAAATGGGTTGCACCATCCAAGGTTCCATAGGTAGGGCCTTAGATACGCTAAATATTTCCTTACCATCACGATCCCTTTTATGGATCCTAGAAGTAATTACTGGGCCGAGAGTGTAGTCTTGAATAGCCGAGTGTGAAATGATGCTCACGAACTGAGTTGTTCTATCGATGTGGACTTGATGAACTGGTGCATCGGGTGTTGCTGTCGGTTGTGGTGGATATCGGACAAATTGCCTCAAATACCCATCTCGGATGAGATGCTGAACGATATCTTTTACTTATCGGCAGTTGTTGGTGGAATGGCCCCTATACTGATGGTAGTGACAGTATTCGGGGTGATCCCTGATCTCTTGGAACTGAACTCCCCTCGACTCTGGGTATTTGATATCGTTTCTCTTCTCGACTTCCTTGAATACTCCTACAAAGGAGCATTTAGGGGGGTATACGATCGGGCTTCCTGCCTCGGCTTCTTCCCTTTAGCGATCCACTCTCTCTTTTCACTGCTTCTCGGGGGTGGATCCGATATCTTTTCTGGTCGCCTAATAGGGTCGTCTGTGACTGTTTTAACTTCAGTACCAGCTTCAGCACTAGATTCTTATATTCCTCTATCTCTTGACTCGGCCTAAATTTCTTCTAAAGCGATGTAATGCTCCTGCATTTTTCTCATCTCCTTTAAGGTTTTCGGTTTCTCGGAGAACATGGCTATCCAGATGGGATCCGATCTCCCCAATGCGTTTTCGAATCCGAAGATGGCTTGATCCACTGGTACTTTCCCAATTTCGGTGCATAGTTTCCTCTACCTATCGGTCAGGGTTCTTAAGGGCTCCCTGAATCTTCGGGCGAGGGTAAAAAGCTTGTTCACCCTGGGCCGAGGTTGACTGTTGTGCATGTAGGTCTCAAGGAAGTCTTTGACTAACATCTCATACCCATTAATCGACCCAGGTGGAAGCAAATAGAACCAGTCTCATGCCTCGCCCTCCAGGCTAGCTGGAAAGAATTTACACATGACTACCGGGTTGTTCTTCCATTGGATTAGCGACATGGTGTACATCTTCAGATGCTCGATCGCATCTCCCGTTCCGTCGAACCTAGAAGGAAATGTAGGTAATGTACACTTTGGTGGGAACGACATTTGTTCGAGTTCTTGAGAGAATGGCGTCTTCTCGGCTTCGCTCATGATTTCTGCCAATTTTTTCTCTTCGCCTCCGCCCGAGAACTCTTTGATTTTTGCCTCCAATTCTTTAAGTTTAGTCTTTGTTGCTTGATCCTGTCCCCCGTCCCTACCTCGCCTATCCTCATCAGTGGACGAGTCCTCGGGTGGCCCATATCTTTGCGTGGGGGGTACCGGAGGCGATGGTGGCTGACCTGATCGGCCGGACTGATTAGGGTTTCTCGGCCCCATCATAGGTGGCGTGTGACCTGATCGGTCATGGTAAATCGATGTTCCTCGGCTGGACGAGCCTCTTGATCTGGTTCGCTGATTTCTCAAATGATAGTTCTCATACTCCAAAGCGAGGTTCCGTTGCTGGAGATCTCTTAGTGCCTCTTCTTGTCTCCTTTGACTCTCCAAAATGGAAAATAATGTCGGGTCCGTGCTTTCATGACTAGAATTCCCATTTGGGTTGTGCGGCCGAGGCTGTAATGGTACAGAAGGGGGTGGTGGGGGTATTATCGGACCGGTTACATGGCCAACCGTGTGAACAAGTGTTGGGCCGATTTTTCTAGTTGTTCCTCGTCCCAGCTGAATCTGCCTGAGACGCTCTTGCTCTTTCGCTAGGGCTTCCTGGTACTCAACTTGCTGCCTTGATCTTTGTCTCTGGGATTGTGCTGCAAGCGCTACCTCATCGTCATCGGTATCTGAAGCTGTGAGTCCGTCAACTTGTTCAACTCTTCTCTGAGTCAAAATAACTTGTTCCATGGGTAGAGTGTTATCATCTCGCCCCAGATCGACCTCCTCATCGACAATTGGCATTCCTCGCGCAGCTGCATGAGATTCCTCGGGTGGTGTTTGTCGACTGTCTTCTTGCCTCGGCTCAGTTACCCCTGCCTGCATGCTGCTGCTAGTTACTGTACGATTACTCAACATCCTTATCGTTCCTGAAGTGCTAGCCATCGGGTACATCGCGTAGTTATCCGAGTATCGCCCCAACCTATGTCAGCAAATACAAAGAACACCTTACTTTGACCTGACTTTTGGAACATAAGTTCAAACAAAAGACCAAAAAGTTCGTCTGAAACCACAATTACTACTACGCCTGTTCTTGCCGACACAAAGTTTCTTCCTATTACTCAGGTGGGTCCACCTATCTATCCTGTTTTGGTCATACGCTGAATCTGCGTCAGGTTTTTCTTATTCGTCCTTATCTCTCCGTACTATGTCGCTTTCAGTACCCGACCTATGTATTTAAGTTAGTTTGTCCTTTGTTCTATATGCTCCAAATTATTGAACTTATGCACATGATGCTTAAATGGTACAGCATGCAACCCCAAGATTCAAACTAAGTTTGTACTAGCTCCACTTTCTCGAGACCTAATCATGACCTTTCCGACAACTTATGTTACACCGCCGGCAAAATCTCCAAACGGTTAGCAGCTTAACACACGAGGATATATCTAAAACGTGTACCCTTGGTAAATCTAAACGCTCAAATCCATACCGTAGCTAGAGAACAATTTTTTTAACGTTACAGATCACTCAACTATCGGAAACAAACAGTCGTCCTTTCAACAGATTCTTCATCTAGCTTCTAACCCGAACTGTTAGTCGTTGGTGAGCTTATGAAGATTCTTTACTGATCGAACTGTTGACGGGCGAAGAAAATACGAGAACTTCTACTTCCGGAGACACTACTACTGCTCTAACTTTACATGCACATCAAATGACTCAAAGCAAACATTATTTCGGCCAACAGAGTCCATCGTAGCTTCAACTATAACACGTTAACGTGTATTTAGGAGCTTTTGATCGTCTCTGAAGGTTTTCACGGCAAGGTATCCGGAGATCTTAGTCGGATCCCCTTAGTCGGCGCCATAATGTAGATGTATTTTACTACCAACTACATCCAAAGGATAGAAACCTTATACTCAAGTCAAATGAAGGTAAACGCTCAACAATGAACACAAGATATATGTGGTTCGGTATGATTACCTACGTCCACGGGGGTGAAAGGTAAAATCTTATTACTTCAAGGTGTTACAAAGGTGTTGCTCTAAACAGGATTTCCTTACAAAAATGAACTTACTTCTCACTCTCTTCTCCTTGGTGTAAACTCGAGTTTCTCTCTCTCTCTCCACAACTTACAACCTACCTCTCTTGGATACAAGTCACTCTATTTATATAAGAAGTTCCATACAACCAAGTTAGGGTGTGGGTCATGTTGCATCTATTATGAAGTTCTGTGATCAGTCCTGCTTACGTTGCCCCTTCTTCTATGCGCATGGCCGATGCATCTTGATTCCTTCATCTGTCTCTTGTCCGAGCCGACCTCTTCGGGTGTTCTCTTGGAACGATGTCGCCTGTCTTATCTGTCGCCTCAGTGGTGGGCCGATGTGACACGTACTTTCTTATCCTTTTGACCGTAGCACCTCGTTTGACCCACCCTGTCTTGTCTTGTCAACTTTGTAAGAAACCTGGGGTCAAGTCTTGTCCGACAGCTGTAGAGCGATCACGCCCGATCCACGTGGCTCCTCAACTCTCGCGCCTGCTGATCTTCCTTCTATGCTTCGCGTCTCTTCGTTTTTAGGTGCACCAAGGCTTAAGATGTTTCCACCTGGATCTGTGGATAATTTACACCTACAATATATATATATATATATATATATATATATTATCTTTTCCTCATCCTTCTCTTCTCATTCATAAATCATGATGAAGATGATGATCATAATTTCATCATGATAAGGATGATGATCATAAAAAAAATCCAAAACTATTATCCTCTCATTCTCCTTCTCATTCATAGATCATGATAAACATGATGATCATAATTTCATCATGATGAAAATGATCATCATAAAAAGAAATAACTAAGAAAACCCATCATTTATTTTTTTCTTTTGAATGGTTAAATAATCCGATTCGAAGAATTTCGGGTAAAAAAAAACAGCTTATGAAGGTGTTTACGGCCGGGAGTTCTTAGATTCCTAGCCGAAAGTACAAGTTTCGGCTTGGTTTTCTAAACCAAAATTATTTTTCAGATTTTTTTATTTATTTCCAGAGCCAGTTACGGCTGGGTTTTCCCAGACAAAAGTGCTGTTACAACTAGGTTTTCAAATCGAAATTATTTTTCTGATTTTTATTTTATTTCCAGAACCAGTTACGGCTGGGGTTTCCCAGCCGAAAGTGTTGTTACATCTAGGTTTTCCCATCCGTAATAACACTTACGGCTGGGAAAACCCAGCCTTTTCTGGTTCCGAAAACCAGAAAAAATCAGAAAAATAATTTCGTCTGGGAGTTCTTATTTTCCCGCCGTAAATAATAAATACGGCTTGGAACACCAACAATTCCCAACCGTTTTTGCGTTCTACGGTTGGGTCGACAAATTATCCCAGTCGTAAACAATATTTTCGGCTGGAAGTTCATCATTGCCCATCCAAAAAGAGTGTCGGTTTTGGCTGGGGTCTCATGTTTTTCCAGCCGAAATTGCAAAAAACCAGATTTTTAATTGATGTTTTCCGATTTGAATCAACAAAATCCTCCAAAAATAAGATTATCCTGAGTAAGCTCCACCATATTAGGTGGTTGATTTTCAAAAAAGTTAAAAAAGATCCTCAGAGTCCTCTTTAAAAAAAAAGTTGATGAAAAAAAGTTTTTGATTTTCATAAAATTAGTGTAATGATTAATCCTAATTCATACATTAATCATAATTAGTTTACTTAATCACCCTAATTAACACTAATTTAATTGAGGGTATATTAGGCATTAATAAAATAATAGGATAAGGGTCCATTGGATTTGCTATTTCATGACCTAAAATAGTCCCAAAAACTATTTGGGTTTCAAGCCCCAATAATTAATAGGATTCTTTTTTAAGCACATCCCGTAAATACCCTGTTTGGCAACTAGACGCATAGTAGCTTTCTAGTCAAAAACAAAACAACCGTTTCACAAAAAAATATACGAAAATCATAAACTCACCACGGAAAAATATACGAAAATCATAAACTCACCACGGGATTCACTGGGGTAAGACTACACCAAACCCATCCATGTTAGACCACGGGTGGGCAAGGGTGTCACCAACTCACCCCACTATGTCTTCGAGATAACTGCTTCGGCGGTGAGTGTAATAATTCCGCAAAGTATAATACATGCATGGTAAATATCCTACAGATTCTCAAGGCTGCCAGCCGCATTATACACATTTTTATTTTTTTTAATCAGTGGTTGAATAAGTTCAAATCTGACCAAATGTTTTTCTGTTTCTACTAACTTTTTCTCCACATTTTTGAGTTATGTTTACTTTTTCTTCACATTTTTGAGTTATGTTTTAGATAGTTGGTTTGTTGGTCATACTGACCATATCCTTGTAGTGGAATTTTTGTATAGCCTTTCTGACCATGAATCAATCAGGATCCCTAGTCCTAAAACCCTTAAAAAAAAAATGAATAGAGAGTTTTTCATCTCTTGCTTCAGTGATTCATTGTTTCATCATGCAATTGCTTCTCCATCGATTTTAAGTAAGCGCACTCATGAGTCAATCAACCTTAATAGTCAATATTTTTCTCCAATTAAAAAGCAATGTTGCGAGCTTGGAGATAGCTCTTCATATAAGGCACTCGAAGGTGGGCTCATTCTCCGAGACGACCCAGTTGCCCTTATGGATTTGATTTGCAACCCAACCCATTTGTCTACTCCAAAACCTTCTTTTCGCCTTTGGTGGAGGAATTAGTTTCTGATAAGTTCAACGAGAATTTTAACTCTCTTCCTCCTTCCCCTCCTGTTATTGATCAATATGGGTCAAATTATAAAGGAGAAGAAGAGCAACGCCTGGATAATTTGGGGATGGAATTGAGCTCTGCAACGGCAAGGAACCAGTCAACATCGAAGTATATGAGGGATGCCATGGTAACCCACTGCCAATTCAATCCCCTTTTTTAATTTTTCAGTTTCTGGTTAATTTTAATTCTTAATCCCCTTCAATTATAATTATATCTTGTTTATTCTAAAGAATAATCAAATTTAGCTTAATAAATTATCCCGAATAATGAAAAAGAAAGGTCGCTATTTTTAGACAATTAGTATAGGCGTACGAAAATTTAGAGAGGGACTTATAACATCTCTTAAACGTCGATATCTTAAGATTCATTTACGAACTATTCATTAATCTAGAATATGAGATCATCTATAACTTAGTCTCTAGCCTTTCCTTGCTATCTTGATTTCATTTAGGGTTAGCACATAAATCCTTAGCATTAGGTAAGAATGAAATTTATCTATGCTTTATTCTGAAGGTTTCAATTACTTTGCCCCATTTATTTTTTCCCTTTTAATTTTTTCAGTTCTTATTATATGCTTTATCTTTCTTCCTTATCTGAACAATGTTTTCTCTTATTAATCTGTTTGATCCTTAGTTTTGATATTATGTTGATTGCACATTTTAATAGAGGAAACACCTTTGTTTGTTGGTTGGATTATTTGTTACCTGGTAACTTGTCTATATATAGATTTTCATTAATTGAGCAATTGATAAGGTTATGGATCAATTTATGGTTTAGTTTTATTGAATCATGTTAGTTTATTTGGTTAACTGAATGATAGGTAAATTTATGGATCAATTTTGTGGAATTTTGATTAGTCTTTTGAACCAAGTCAGATTAACTGACTGATAGGTAACTTTGTAGTTCAACGTTAGTGAATCATGTTCGATTAATTGCTAGAATTCTAGCCACTTTAGTATAGTATAGTTCTCAATTCTCCTTTTGTTATAGCTCTTTAATATTTATAGTTTCATGATAGTTTCTTTCTATCTTTTACCTAGAACTTTAAATTCGTATCCTCCTCTCTGATATTTTTTCCCTCTCGTTTTCTCTTTGCTTGTTTCTCCGCATGTTCGCTCGCTTATTTTTGTTCCTTTGGTTGAGCCTATGCACACCCTCTCCTACAACTGTCAGGGTATATGTTCTAGAATAACATCTTCCCACCTCAACAAACTCTGTATATCTTACAAATCGGAATTTCTTTTCCCATCCAAAATTAGGTGTAACAATGACAAAGTCTCCAAAATCATTAAATCTTGTGGATTATGTAACTATACCCTAGTTTCTCTTATTGGTATCTTTGGGGGATTAGGTCTCGCTTGGTATGATACTATGCAAGTAGATATTATAAGCATATCCCAGAGAATCATTCAATATTTATATTATTGTAAAGGATTTAGAAAAGAACTCCATGATAAAATATAACATCTAGCAAATAGTTGGTAGAATATAACATTGTATTTTCTCTTTGAAAACCTTGAACAACCATTGTCCATCAAGGGATGGTGGGTCCTTGAAGAACTAGCAAATAACATAGATCATCCTTGGTTTGTAATAGGAGACTGATAGAGCATATCTCGGTTGAACCCACATAGCGTTGGTATGTCAAGTTTGGTTGTCATATTTTAGTGAATCAAAACTCATTTAAAGAGTCGCTTGATTATTTACTAGAGTCAACTTCGTGTAGGTTAGATAGAAAGTTACTAGGATATGAGACTTACAAGTATTACGTGAAGACTTGAAGAATGTGAAGAAGTAAAGAGCTACAACGACGATATCATCCTTCTACTTGTGGTTAGTAATATTTGACTTGAACTGTTTCATTCCTAACGTATATTTCAAGTCGTGCATATTGGAAACATAATTGTGAAGCTGTAAATGATTATACTCTAGTTAGACATAATATTAAGGAATTACAATACGAAGTATAATGTCTATCTTTTGAACTTCGTATATAAGACATCGACATAATCGTATGAATGCTATTGTGATTATGTATGGGTGAAGATTTCATCCTAGGAAACAATGTTTTACATTCGTTTAAAGGAAGTACATTCACAAACTTGTTTTGTGAATCGAAAGGAAAATCGCTAGGCTTATTAGTATTGTTATTCATTGAAAATCTTTGGATTACCAATATGTGTGTTTAGTATAACCGCTAATAACTTGTTTATGTATCTTGGTAAAACTATTCACAATGCCTGACTTTTGTATTGGTATGACTTTTATTAGTGAAACTGATCTTAAGTAATCACCTGAGATGGTATGATCGATTTATTGTAATTGGTATGACCAACTCTAGACATTGGGGAAAATAAACTAGGAAGAGGTGCAACCGATCACAAGAGGTAATCGATCCTTGTAAGAGGTACAACAAATTTTTAGTAATTGGGGAACCGATCCTATGACTTGTGCAACCAAATACAAGTTTATACCATAAATATGTGGTAACCGATCATAGTACCTAGCCAACCAACTTTTGGTAACTAGCGTGAC
The DNA here is from genome assembly GCA_023529315.1 of Papaver bracteatum. Classification (NCBI taxonomy): domain Eukaryota; kingdom Viridiplantae; phylum Streptophyta; class Magnoliopsida; order Ranunculales; family Papaveraceae; genus Papaver; species Papaver bracteatum. The sequence continues at coordinate 6,339,759 of JAJJWX010005152.1, forward strand.
TAATCTTAGTACCCACATGGAGGTAGAACCGGAACTTGTTTTAGTAGAACCGTGAAACCCATGATTGGTGATTTGATAGGATGATCAATCACATAGTTCTTGGAAGTCAGATGGACCAATTCTAAACTTGTTTGGAAGTGTGGCAAATCGGTTTCAAGATTATAAATATGAATAAGGATTTAGAAAGTAAAGATGTCGACATACTTTGAACATGTGCAGTAACTCTTATCTTTTATTGTTCAAAAATATTCCTTAATAGCTAAAGGGAAATCCCGGATCGAAATAAATTGAGAATATTTTAATTTTAGTTTTTATATGCTTTTAATTTCCAGCAATTAAATGCATATATTTAGAAAATAAAAATTAGTAATGTGCATTTACTAATTGGAGATTTTCTACTGAGATTTTGGTCAATATTTGGACAGTGCATTTTCAGGAATTATGAAAACCAATTTGGACTTTATTGCATATCTTTGAGAATATTCGGTTTTGGAAATTCCTTGGTGTCCAAACTTCCTTGGTCTATAAATATTGAAGTTTGCATTTCAAGAAAACTAATCCTTAGATCCAGAAAAACTACCTAGTTGTGTTGTTACCGGTGGAGCCGTCTATTCGGAGTGGAAAGTGCCATAATTAGGTGAAATCTCTTACGACCTCTCGATTTAAAGACTTCTTTGGGATTGAGAATCTATACGGGTACCATTGGTGGGAAACTAGATAATTGCAGTTTATTATTAGTTTTCGATTGATTTGATTGACTAACGGTTGTTGAAATTTGATTGCACCTAGTTTTTTTATGCTTGAGAATCTTCTCTTCTGATATAAGATTCACTCAAACTAGATCGAAGTATCGATGTGGATCTTTAGAATTGTTTGTAGATATAAAGACGTCTTGTGATAATCCATTGTTAACAGACTCCGTTCTGTGTGTGATTGATCACAAGATATTCAAGTTTTTTGTGTGCAGGTGTTTATTGAAGATCTAAGAAGATTTGAAGACATAGAAGATTTCTTATTTGAGTTCATAATCTTTGGTGTGCACAAAACTTGATCGGCTGGGGATCCAACTATAATCGGTTTATCTTTGTGATAATCTTGATTGATTATTTGAGTAGATCAGCATCAAAATAATTCTTTGTGATTCAAAGTATTGATTGCAAAATCTAGACAATTACTTTGGTAGTTGTTAAGAGATAGATCTAAGAACCTGAGAAAGGAGTTTATTGGGATAAACGGAAGAGCCTTTTATCAAACTCATATCACTTTGTTTGAAAAGAGTTGTTACCGAACAAATTTGTTGTTCCTTTACTGTTTGGAATATGAACTAAAGGAATTATTCCAAGTGCGTGACTTATTACAAGTTGGAGGCGCAGGGATACTGCGAGAACTAGATGAACTATAGGTTTAGTTGCTTGGTCTCAATAATACGAAGTTGGTTTAGATTTTGTATAGCGGATTAATTATGAGAGTATTCAATTCTGGACAATGTCTCGGGGTTATTCTGCATTTGCGGTTTCCTTGTTAACAAAATCTTGCTGTGTCTTTTACGTTTCCAATTTCCGCAATTATTGATAGCAAACGTTATCAAGTAAACATTTGGGTACCCTTTTTACTTGATAGCAATCCTATTGTGTTTGGTTAAGTCCGAACATGTTATCAAGTAAACATACTTCGTTATTGTTGTAGCGCCCCCTAAGCTAGCAGCTGACTAAACCAAGAATTTAACTAAAAAAAAGAGGCACTAACGAATCTAAATCAAACACTTAAGCATTCAAATAAGAAATCTGCTACAACTTAACCCGAAAACTAGCCCCGCTCAGAAATATGTATATACAAGAATTCCTCTCAAATGCTACATATACAATAGTCATATGGTTTACAAATAATATGCAACAATAAACGTAGCAGAAGTTAATTATCTAGCGAACTCAACACTTGAAGCTTTTGATGCGCTGCTCTGATCTGTCACTGAAACTGAAAGTGGGAATGGGTGAGCACATCATCCCTAAAAGGGGTGCCCAGTAGAAATAACAACTATCTTTCAAGTAATCATTAATATGATTCGAAGACAATGCAGGTTTTATCGAAATTCAGTAATACAAGGAAAGACAATAAAACGTAACATAGAAACTTCTTCAAAGACATTCATAAATAACATTAAACATCCATGTATGAGATGTGTGTTTCCACACATAAGGGAAGAATAATATTGTGGTGCATCGCCCTAGCCATAATAATATTGTGGTGTATCGCCTATCCATAGAATACTGAATATATATAAAGGAAGAATAATATTGCGGTGTATCGCCCTAGCCATAGAATACTGATATCGTGTCGGCACACATCTCATACCACACCAAGCACACAAAGATATGCATGAATTTCACAACACAAAGATTGATTTGTAAACCAATAATGAATACAAGAGAGTTCGTTATCGATTCCCACCTTTGAGATCCATAATCCACTGGTTCATTCTTTGAATCGATCGTTGTCAATAGTCTAACTGTTAATCATACAAGCACTCTAAGAGTTTAGCCAAAAGGCTCATACAAGAATCATACAATTCTATCTAATGGTTCTAAGCCCATTATAATATCTTATTCTCTATCTTTAGTATAACTAAAAGTTTACTAATCCAATTAGATTGATTATATAGTCCAATAGATAAGTCGTACGAATATCTACAACTTTGTAGAAGAAGTCAAAAGCTAATTCGGACCACAAGAGGTCCAAATCATCAAACTCGTAAAACTAGTCGTAAGCCCAAGTCCACTAATCCAGCCCATTAATCTAAGGTCCAAACCATCTGAGTCAACTAACGGTAAACGTCAGTCAAAGGTCAAGGTCTAGTCCACGGTCAAAGGTTAACTCGGTCAAGGTCCACTGAGTCAAATAGGGAATCGGTGAGTCAACTCAGGTTCAACTCAGTCAAATTAACTGAGTCAGCTAAGTCAGACACTGACTGGGATGACAAACAGGTCTAAATCCCTTGTTGCACAACAAATCTCCACTCTGTTTTATAACTAGATTGATACTAACACACTACTGACTGAAACTCATAAGCCAAAGTACAATTCATTCAATTAAAACAACTTCAAAACACATTCTCAATTACAAATTCAGCATTACCTTCAAGTGGCAGATGCAAGCCTCCACCGAGACCATCAATGACCCTACATCCACCACTACAAAATAACCTAGCTCAAACACTAACACGAACTGCAGCTCCTGAACTTATTGCAACTTCACTTCAGTTACATTTCACTCAACATTGCCATACCATTACATAGATCTTCCACTAACTACTTCAAGATATCAACAATCCTAATATAGCTCAGCATCAATATCAGTTCAACTTGTTCTTCATAATTTCACTATCAGTCCACAACTTCAGCTCGTACCAAATGCAATCCAGTAACCCACCTTTTCCATCACAACAAGGACAACACCACTCTCATGAACTGCCATTTTAGATTCACTACAGATACTACCAATCTATCATTCTCATTTCATGTAACATTCTAACATTCATCTAATCCAATCACATATAACCAGAACTTCCACAAGAACCCATCCCTGAAAATTACATGAACCTAAACTACAACCATAAACAACTCCATCTGTAGCAACTCAATTCTTAGCTTTATAAGCATTCACATAAACTCAACAATGAACAAGAATCATTCTTTTAAATCAATTAAACAACACAATTACCTCAAAACTTCTTTGAATCAATCCCTTCTTCATCTTTGATGCTCAGAAACCCTAGGACTAATTCACAATAAACTTTAGAAACTCTAATTCTTCAATTATTTATCAATTCAACTTCAAAACTTCAAATAACAACAACCCTTTCAACCTTTAACTAACAACAACTCAATTTACATACAACAGTTCTGTTACAACTTCATTACTGCTTCCATCTCCAACTCCAGTTTCATAAACTACTATCAACACATACACACCTAATTGAATCAATCTTAGTTCTCTTACTATCTCCAACTCCAATTCTGTAAATTCAATTACACAAACAACACACTCTTCTGAACATCAACACACAATAATCAAAATGAATACCAAGTTAACTTAAAACAATAATTACCTCCATTCTGTGTTACTCAAGCAATTGAATCTAGATATCTTCTTCACTTGACTTGGTTCAGAAACTCGTCTCAAGACTAACCTCAACCCTTCAACTCATTTCATCCATCATTATTAGTTCTCAATCTCAAATCATCTTCTTTCTAATTCAAACTTAGAACATCGATAAAACTCTTCAAGACTATCAAATTCAAATTGTTCTTCAACTTAAAACTCTAATTCAATTCAAACCCATCTCATAACAATATCTTAGAACATCAATTCCATCTACTAATCATTCTCTGAGTTCTTCTTCCAAACCTTAATTCTTCGACTCATCACCGATTCGACTTCAAAACTTCAATAAACAAAAACCCTTCATTCCACATCATTTATAACTTGATTCAACCCACCAACTTCATCTGAATCCAAAATCCATCTCAAAACCCTAATTCGCTTCCTAAAAACATCAGCACCACTCTCAATTATTTATCAACACCAGCAACTACTTCGACTGCATCTACTTCTCATCATATATCGATTCTCTCAATCGAATTCTCAACTTTTCTCTCAAAAATTCGCAGAAGAAGAAGAACATAGGAGAAGAAGAAAGAAAAAGAAGAAGAATAAATGAATTCTTCTCGAGCGGTCTGGGGATAAGGCCGACAAAAACAGCTGAGTCACCCACTCGCTTTGACACGTGCAGCCACAAGGACCAAATCCAAAATTACTATTTTACCCTTTGAAAATAAATTGATAAATCTTCTTCACTCAGTGTCCGAATAACGCGTGCGAGCAGTCTATTTCGTATAACCTTTCGAGAGCAGTACTAGTTTCGTAGCTAGATCGTTGTTAGATTAATTCCTATTAATTAACGTTCGTGTTAAACTAATCGAGTTGTTATTGGCTAATGAGTCCCTTGACTAGTCTAATAGCGTTGACAAGCTTGAGGTTCCTTACATTCTCCCCACCTTAGACATTTTCGTCCTCGAAAATCAAACCATCTTTCTGGTCTTCATAAACTCCCCACCTTATAGAATAATCCCATCTCTTATCTAAGCGCAACCAATAAGAAATAAAGCACAAACTTAAATGGCTTCTACAACTAAAATTTGTAGCTCTAGGTTTAACTATGCTGATTTTAATTTCTAACAAATAGGAAAGTCTAAGCTTCTTACGCTAATTTCTATTTTATAAAATATTTATCTCTAACTTCAGGGAAGAATCCTACGAATCTTTCTAGGTGAATTTATAGTTATTGGTTTCCTAAAGAATTATACTAAACTTCTATGATCGGTCATCTATGAATGCAGTTGCCCTGTCAATATTGGCAATTCCCAACAATGCCTTCCTACGAACAGACAGAACACAACCTTCATTATTCTCCAGTGCTAGATTAACTAATTATTAATTTATTAAGATTAATTAGTCTTTAAACTTTTATCGTAACTGGTGTCAGTCTTATAAATTACTTCGTAAAATATATAAATAGTTTACATCATTTTAAGAAATTAAGTCATCTGAATTTATTTATTTTATTTATTATTATTATTATCGTTTATTTATTTTATCAATATAGGTAATTCAAATTCGATTTCATGTCAATTTATAATATCTGATATCTTTAAATTTACTATAATACCTTTATATAAATTTTCCAAACATAATCTACTATAAATTTCCTACTAGCCTAATTAATCGAATACTATTATCAACCATATTATTACTTTCATTATTTTTAAGTTGATAGTACGATTGGTACACTAAGTAAACATAAGTCTACATTCACGTAAAGGTGGATATAATAGATTTTATTTATTCATATAGAATCCGTTTACTATATCTTGTTAAATCTTGGCGTTGGTAATTTAATATGATTTAACTTTTGAGTTTGCATAAAATTTTAACATGTCTTAATAGTCTTTAGATTTTTTTCTATTAGTGTAAAACACCCTATTAATATACAAATTTATTTTATTTTAATTCCAATATTACATTAAGCATCAGAATAATATTTCATGTATATTTGTTTCATTTTATAGATTCACTGGATCATTGATTAGATTAAAGATAATTTGTAATTTAGTTTAATTTACAAAACTTAATCGTAGAGAAGCGTAACTAATTTTCCATAGTTATTTAATCATATTTATTACTTCTACCGTTATATATTTTTACTGAGATTTTAGTTAAGTTTAAGTTCGTTATAATACTAATTAAGAAATGCTAACATTACTTATCAAAATTATCACATTTATTATGTTTTATGATTACTATTATAATATTTTTGTTATTAACATTGATGGTTGGACTATTATGCACTACTCCTTCAATTTTTTTATTAAGTTCCAAGAATATTATTAACATTTATGTGATTATAAATTGTTGATTTCTATGTATAAGTCAAGGTATTCAATAAATTTTTATGTAACTTTCAATATTTATCAATTGGGTTAATCTTACTATTTATCTATTGGACTATGTACTCGTTCATACTTTTTAGATTAATTATTATCAAATCCTAAAGTATTGGTGTACCTTACAATTTTTACTTCAATACATAAACAAACAATCAAACAAACAATTCAATCAGATAATTCTTTTAATTATTGATAGCTTTTAGTGATTAAGATTTATCTCACAACCTAACCCAGTTCTAACTAATCTAGTTCACTAACTGACACTGGCTATTTCTATCTTTTCCCATATAAGATCTAATAATGAGCTCTGATACCAACTTTGTAGCGCCCCCTAAGCTAGCAGCTGACTAAACCAAGAATTTAACTAAAAAAAAGAGGCACTAACGAATCTAAATCAAACACTTAAGCATTCAAATAAGAAATCTGCTACAACTTAACCCGAAAACTAGCCCCGCTCAGACATATGTATATACAAGAATTCCTCTCAAATGCAACATATACAATAGTCATATGGTTTACAAATAATATGCAACAATAAACGTAGCAGAAGTTAATTATCTAGCGAACTCAACACTTGAAGCTTTTGATGCGCTGCTCTGATCTGTCACTGAAACTGAAAGTGGGAATGGGTGAGCACATCATCCCTAAAAGGGGTGCCCAGTATAAATAACAACTAGCTTTCAAGTAATCATTAATATGATTCGAAGACAATGCAGGTTTTATCGAAATTCAAAGAATACAAGGAAAGACAATAAAACGTAACATAGAAACTTCTTCAAAGACATTCATAAATAACAGTAAACATCCATGTATGAGATGTGTGTTGCCGCACATAAGGGAAGAATAATATTGTGGTGCATCGCCCTAGCCATAATAATATTGCGGTGTATCGCCCTAGCCATAGAATACTGATATCGTGTCGGCACACATCTCATACCACACCAAGCACACAAAGATATGGATGAATTTCACAACACAAAGATTGATTTGTAAAACAATAATGAATACAAGAGAGTTTGTTATCGATTCCCACCTCTTTTGATGACAAGCCTCACATACCTTGAGATCCATAATCCACTGGTTCATTCTTTAAATCGATCGTTGTCAATAGTCTAACTGTTAATCATACAAGCACTCTAAGAGTTTAGCCAAAAGGCTCACACAAGAATCATACAATTCTATCTAATGGTACTAAGCCCATTATGATATCTTATTCTCTATCTTTAGTATAACTAAAAGTTTACTAATCCAATTAGATTGATTATATAGTCCAATATCTAAGTCGTACGAATATCTACAACTTTGTAGAAGAAGTCAAAAGCTAATTCGGACCACAAGAGGTCCAAATCATCAAACTCGTAAAACTAGTCGTAAGCCCAAGTCCACTAATCCAGCCCAGTAATCTAAGGTCCAAACCATCTGAGTCAACTGAGTCAACTAACGGTAAACGTCAGTCAAAGGTCAAGGTCTAGTCCATGGTCAAAGGTTAACTCGGTCAAGGTCCATTGAGTCAAATAGGGAATCGGTGAGTCAACTAAGGTTCAACTCAGTCAGATTAACTGAGTCAGCTAAGTCAGACACTGACTGGGATGACTAACATGTCTAAATCCCTTGTTGCACAACAAATCTCCACTCTGTTTTATAACTAAATTGATACTAACACACTACTCACTGAAACTCATAAGCCAAAGTACAATTCATTCAATTAAAACAACTTCAAAACACATTCTCAATTACAAATTCAGCATTACCTTCAAGTGGCAGATGCAAGCCTCCACCGAGACCATCCATGACCCTACATCCACCACTACAAAACAACCTAGCTCAAACACTAACACGAACTGCAGATCCTGCACTTATTGCAACTTCACTTCAGTTACATTTCACTCAACATTTCCATACCATTACATATCTCTTCCACTAACTACTTCAAGATATCAACAATCCTAATATAGCTCAGCATCAATATCAGTTCAACTTGTTCTTCATAAATCACTATCAGTACACAACTTCAGCTCGTACCAAATGCAATCCAGTAACCCACCTTCTCCATCACGACAAGGACAACACCACTCTCATGAACTGCCATTTTAGATTCACTACATATACTACCAATCCATCATTCTCATTTCATGTAACATTCTAACATTCATCTAATCCAATCACATATAACCAGAACTTCCACAAGAACCCATCTCTGAACATTACATGAACCTAAACTACAACCATAAACAACTCCATCTGTAGCAACTCAATTCTTAGCTTTATAATCATTCACATAAACTCAACAATGAACAAGAATCATTCTTTTAAATCAATTAAACAACACAATTACCTCAAAACTTCTTTGAATCAATCCCTTCTTCATCTTTGATGCTCAGAAACCCTAGGACTAATTCTCAATAAACTTTAGAAACTCTAATTCTTCAATTCTTTATCAATTCAACTTCAAAACTTCAAATAACAACAACCCTTTCAACCTTTAACTAACAACAACTCAATTTACATACAACAGTTCTGTCACAACTTCATTACTGCTTCCATCTCCAACTCCAGTTTCATAAACTACTATCAATACATACACACCTAATTGAATCAATCTTAGTTCTCTTACTATCTCCAACTCCAATTCTGTAAATTCAATTACACAAACAACACACCCTTCTGAACATCAACACACAATAATCAAAATGAATACCAAGTTAACTTAAAACAATAATTACCTCCATTCTGTGTTACTCAAGCAATTGAATCTAGATCTCTTCTTCACTTGACTTGGTTCAGAAACTCGTCTCAAGACTAACCTCAACCCTTCAACTCAGTTCATCCATCATTATTAGTTATCAATCTCAAATCATCTTCTTTCTAATTCAAACTTAGAACATCGATGAAACTCTTCAAGACTATCAAATTCAAATTGTTCTTCAACTTAAAACTCTAATTCAATTCAAACCCATCTCATAACAATATCTTAGAACATCAATTACATCTACTAATCATTCTCTGAGTTCTTCTTCCAAACCTTAATTCTTCGACTCATCACCGATTCGACTTCAAAACTTCAATTAAACAAAAACCCTTCATTCCACATTATTTATAACTTGATTCAACCCACCAACTTTATCTGAATCCAAAATCCATATCAAAACCCTAATTCGCTTCCTAAAAACATCAGCACCACTTTCAAATATTTATCAACACCAGCAACTACTTCGACTGCATCTAATTCTCATCATATATCGATTCTCTCAATCGAATTCTCAACTTTTCTCTCTAAAATTCGCAGAAGAAGAAGAACATAGGAGAAGAAGAAAGAAAAGAAGAAGAAGAAATGAATTCTTCTCGAGCGGTCTGGGGATAAGGCCGACCCAAACAGCTGAGTCACCCACTCGCTTTGACACGTGCATCCACAAGGACCAAATCCAAAATAACTATTTTACCTTTTGAAAACAAATTGATAAATCTTCTTCACTTAGTGTCCGAATAACGCGTGCGAGCAGTTTATTTCGTATAACCTTTCGAGAGCTATTCAACAGTACTAGTTTCGTAGCTAGATCGTTGTTAGATTAATTCCTATTAATTAACGTTCGTGTTAAACTAATCGAGTTATTATCGGCTAATGATTCCCTTGACTAGTCTAATTTTGAATACTCTTAGAATTAATCTGCTACACGAAGACTACTACCAACTTCGTATAGTTGAGACCAAGTAAATTATCTCTAGTTTCCTCAGTATCTACAACCAACCTGACCAACACACGTGAATCTTAAGATAGAGTCCACTATCTTAAGTTGCTTTACCTGCTTTTGAAGACTTCAAGCACTCAAATATTTTGGTTCATCTTCCGAAATAGTAAATGATTAATCCGTTTTCGCTAACCACTTTATCAATCTCAAGAAGTAAATCAAAGATTTAGTTAAGTCAAACAAGGGCTCTTCCGTTTAATCTAATAAAATCCTTTGTTCAGTTAGACCAACCAAGATCTAAATCATTAAGATAATTAGATCCAGGTTTACAAACTATCATATTTGGATCCTGAAGAAGACCACAAATGATAGATTGTCGATTTATATGACTAGAAATAAGATATCTATCAAAAGATAACAAATCTAAGTCGTATCCTAATCGATCAAGTGTGTGCACCACATAAATCACAAAGATCGGAAACCAATAACAAATCTTATTGTATTTAAATCTTCAATTTTTTCAATGTATTTGCGTAAACAAATTTGATTCCGCTTATAATCGATCACGCACAAAACATAGTATGTTAACAATGGATGATACAAGTCTATCGTTAGAGCTAAAAATATATCTAGTCGACCGTGAATCCTTGATCTAGTTTGGGTGACCTTATATCAGAAGAGAAGGCTCTTAAGAATAATCATACTAGGTGCAATCAATGTTTGACAACCGTTAGTCAATCAAATCAATAATAAAAAACTAAAAACAATGCAAATTCTAGTTTCCCGTCAACGATATTATCTAGGCGCTTCTTAATCTCACAAAAATCTTTAAACTAGCGAACGTAAGAGATTTCTCCTAATTAGGTCACCCTCCTCTCCAAGATAGTATTGTAAGTAATATTATTAGTAGGCTATCACAGTGACTACAAAATGAAGTGCATGTATCAGGATAAGTTTGTAAGAAAAACAAACTTCACTGTCTATAAACCAAGGTAGATTGGACATCAAGGAATTTCCATAACCTAAAATATTCTAAAGATATGCAATAAACACTAATTTTCAGTTTTGTCTAATTCCAACTAATATAACAAAATCTCTCGTGGATGATAACTCAATATTAGCTAGCATACAAGTATACTTTACTAATATATTTTTTTCTAGAGATATGTTTTACTTGCTAGAAAAGTAAAACATATATATTCGAAAATCTCAATAAAGATATTCTCAAACATTTCGGTTTGGGATCTCACCTTGAGTATACATGAATATCTTTAAACAATAAAATAAAAGATTTTAACTCATGTTCATCACAATGTTGACTTCTTGAACTTTCCTTAATAGCAACTCATATTATGATATTCACAAAACCCTAAAGTATATGCAAAACCGTAAATGTGAGATTTGCTATTGGGAATGGTCTTGCAAGAGATCCCTAATTAGGATCGGTCATATATAGATCCCCCAATAGGGATCGGTCCTTCTGTAGCTCCCCAATAGGAATCTGGCCACCGATCACATTGATTCCTTTCAACTACGAAACAAGTTTTGCAAGTCTATTTCCTTAAAATCATGTAGTTAAACATAGTTTTGTAGGTATAGAATCAATCCTAAGTTCATTACAAAATCAATTAACAAGTTACAAAGATAGCGTATATATCGTAGTTACGAAGTTCAAAAGATAAGTGTTATACTTCGTAACTCATAAATTTTGGTACAATTTTTATATTCTTCCTTGACACTTTGATCATAATAAGTTGATCAAGTCTCTAATACTAGAGTTTCATATGTGTAACTTGGAATTTTATGCTTTCAATCTAAACGGCTTGAAAATAACATAGATAGAAATGAAAACAAGTCAAATCTTGTATTATTGACCTAAAGTAGAAGAATCATATGTTTTGTTGACGTCGATACGTCTTAAAATTCTCCAGGTCTTTGGAGTAACACTTGTATGTCTCAACATTTCTATACTTCCTAGTCTAACCTAACGAAGTTGGCTCTAGTAATCTAATCAAGTGACCTTAATTTTTGGAACTAAAATATGACAATCAACCTTGACATACCAATGTTTAGCGGGTTCAACCGAGCAATGCTCTAACATTTACTAAACTTAAACTAGTTAAAAAAAACTTTCTAAGTAGAATAAATAAATATTTGGGAAAATATAGTCTAATACCAATTTTTTCTTAGAATCAATAAACTTTCTTCACCAAATTAATCCCGATGGGAATCTTGATGAAACCATCCAAACCCAAATAAAAAATCTATAAACTTGTTATGATATTGAGGAGAAACTTTTCAGGGAAAAATGTAAAGAGAATTGCCTTAAATTTAGAGCTAGAAACACTAGCTTTTTTCACTTTTGTACTTTGAATATGAGACAAAAGATATAGGATCTCGGTCATACCGACCTTAATGGAGTTACTCACACAAATCACAAGGATATTTCAGATACTCTCTCCGAACACTTCAAAGCAATTTCAAACGAGAATCCTCATTTTAATAATTGTTCGGATGATCTGTTTAACGTGGAAGTTACCCTTGTGGAAAACAATACTCTAATCGATATCCCTTGTTATGCTGAAATAACCATGGTATTTCAGTGCATGACTACTAGTACATCTCCCGAACCCGACGGTTTCAATGTTATAAATTCTTCCCTCACCTGACAGGGAGATAGTGGAAATGATTCAGCACTTCTTTTGCTTTAAGCATTTACTGAAAGAAATCAATACTACCTTTCTATCTCTCATCCTTAAAACTGAAAACCCGACTAATCTGGCGGAGTTTAGACTTATTAGTTTGTGTAATACAATGTATAAAATACTATCTAAAATCTTAGCTAACATACTTAGGTCTATTTTCTCTAGAATTATCTCGCCCTTACGATATGCATTTATTCCAACTCAAAAAATTTATGATAACATTGTTACGGCACATGAAGTAGTTCACACTATGAAGAAATACAAAGGTAAGAATGGTCGGTATCAAACTCGATATGAATAAGGCATTCAATAGAATAAGATGGACCTATCTCATAGAACTTATAAAGAAGTTAGTTTTTTCAGACACTTCGTGCACTCTAATACACAATTGTATTAGTACCCCTTCCATTCAAGTCTTATGCAATGAATTTCCTGATAAGTTTTCTAAACCCACGTATGGTTTCTATCAAGGGGATCCGTTATCCCCTTATCTTTTCCTCTAGTTATAGAGGGCTTAACCTAGTTTTTTCGTCAACGGGGAAACAAATGGATAGCTTTGTGGCATTAACATGGGTAAAAATAATATCCCTATCTCATCTTGTTTTCGCCGATGACTATATCATCTTTTCAAAAGCACCTTAGTTGATGCTAAAAATATATTAGATATCCTAAATTCTTTTGGTCTTGCATCGCGTCAACTGATTAATTTTCAAAACCATGTATTTTGTTCAACTCCAAATTTCCAAATAAATTTGGTAAAATGATCATCAAAAATACATGAAGTATAAAAGATCAACATCATAGATAACTACGTAGGATCTCCCTTATTTATTAGTGTGTCAAGTGTTTTGATTCAATGATTCCAGACTTAGGAGTAGACTCGAAAACTGGAGAGGTAGGAATCTTTCTCCGTCTGCATGAACTATAGTAGTTAAATCCATTTTGGAAGCTCTCCCTATTTATCAGATGGTGGGTTTTAAGATTCCAAAATATGTTACCAATTAACTCATTTCCCTCCAGAGAGATTATTAGCGGGGAAGAAGGAAGGTAAAAAAGGTTTTTATCCCAAAGCTTGGTGTTTTCTTTGCAAACCAACAAACTTAAGGGGGTCTAGGATTTTGAGACTTAGATGCTAATAACTTGGTTCAACTTGGAAGTTTAGCATGGGATTTTTTGGTCTTTCCTGATGCCTTATGGGATCAAACTCAAAAGGTTAAATATTTTCTCAGTTGTAGACATCCACTTGACCTAAACATCACCAAATCTAGATCTTGGATTTGGTGTTGTATTAAAAAAGGCCTAAATATGGGAAATAGGTAATGGGGTATTAATACATATAAGGGGTATAGGATTTCGAGACTTAGATGCCTATAACTTGGCTTAACTTATAAGGTTAGCATGGACTCTTTTGGTCTTTGCTAATGCCTTATGGACTCAAACTCAAAAAGCCAAATATTTTCCCAATTGTAGACATCTACTTAACCCAATGATCACCAAACATGGATCTTGGATTTGGTGTTGTATTAAAAAATTCCTAATAACAACTAAGCCTCTTTGTGTATGGGAAATAGGTAATGGGGAATTAGTGCATATAAGGTAAGACTCTAAAACTCTCGGATGAGTTGGATATAAGTTTTATTCAGCTCCCCCCAAATGTCTTTCTAGTCAGCCACCCAGTGGACGCTACATCCAGATTTCGGAATATAGGCCTGATTCATAATATTTTTGACCACCATGTTTCCGAGTACATATTAATAATTCCTCTTAGTCCTGGGTATAAGGACACCATCAGGTGGAAACCAGAACCAAGTGGTGAATTTTCTACCGCGTCCTTATACAACAATATTAAAGGTTTTGAAAATATACCAAAACCCTTAATACGATTAAATATGGTCGATGCACACTTCCCTTATAATTTCTCTTAATATATATATATGAATGATATGTTGCTTATTGCTTCTTCTCTTACCCAATTTACAGATATTCCTAATGTATGTGTGCTTTGTTCGCAACAGGGAGAAATTATATACCGTATTTTGTTAAAATTTCCTTTTGCTAGGTGTGTTTGGTTCGCTTCTCCTATTAATATGTATCCAACATATGTCTCAACTCGATCAGTTAATCAATATATCCCTAGCTAGAATCAAAACCCAACTGGTTGGTCAGCAGATAAAGGCCCTTGGGATGATAGATAGATGTGAAAAGTTATTCCAAGGAATCACATCAAAACCCAAGCAAATACTTGAAAGAGCTTAACATTTTTTGGAGGGAAACTTCAAAGTCAGGAAGACTAAGGCAGAACTGAAGCCAACAACTACTAATAGATAATTTCTGAAAATGTCTTCCAATGGAAGTGGTTAAAATAAACTTCGCTACCAAATTGAATCCTATAACAAAACTTTTTGTCTTTGCCATAATTCTAAGGAATATTTTTGGTTAATCCAGGGAAGCGAGAGTCACAACAATAAGATCCCAGTATAAAGAGAAATAGGTAAAGTGCTAGCAATGGTTGAAGCTTGGAAGATGGGTTTTCTCATGGAAGAGTCGAACATAATCGTTGATGATTGCAGTAGTAATCTAATCAAAATGACCACCGGACTCCAGTGCAAAATGGAATTACAGGCAAAATATGTCTGGAATAACCTAGGGATTGATTTTTTGAGGCCATGCCAATAACAAAAAAATCTTCTATCTTTAAGTATGTAATAAGAAGGTAAATCAAGAGGCAATTGCATTGGCTAACAAAACCAATGCAATTTCAACCTGTAACTATCAAGAAGATCCTCCTAGTTATATTTTTGAGCTTTTAGACAGAGACATGACTGGGAGTTTAGCCTCTTAACAAAGTCATGTATTATTTCCCTTCCAGTAACTCAAAATTTTCTTATCAAAAAAAGAAATATTTACCCATTTTTTATTTTGGATTACCGATAGTGATAGGAATATCATTGATCCTCAACTTTAATGTGTATTAGAATATTCCTAACACTCCTAAACCCATTGCAAGGGATAGTAGGAGGGTGATTTTTTTGTGCTAAGTCCATTGTGTAATAGTAGGAGGGTGATTTTTTTGTGCGTCGATTTTATCCCTTTTTGGAATCAATCTAAGAAAAATAAACTTCATTATCCGATCTATTATGTCATTCTTCTCGTAAAATTCCTCCACAAGGGCAACAAAGTTTTTCTTTATAATACCCCGAGTTTTTTTTTGTACAACGACATTGTGAATCCGTATATGTACGAGGATTATTAAATACCCATTGAGAAATTGTAACATAAATAATTTCTAGTTGTTAATAATGTTTGGCGTACCAGGCTATATGTCTAAAATAAGTTGTATAAAAGATTTATGGGGTTCGATTCGTTAAACATATTCAAGGTATATATATATACATGAAATTTAAGTAGTGTGAGTACGATAACTGTGAACGAGGCTCCTGATTTATGTAAGCTTAAAAGGTGTTGATATTGATTTTTCCTACTTTTGGGATATTAAAACTCCTTTTAGAATAAATGGTATAGTTTGAAAGTTGGTGCATAACCAAACCAATACTGACGATATTGTCCTTTTCTTTGGAATCATTTTTGCTTCTTGTTATAATACGTGTGATACTCACTTATAGCAACAAAATTTATTTATTTTTGAACCGGACATGTGGTATCTTTAATATTCATCTATCTTCTACTTCCACTCATGATATATTTGCTACAATTCATGTATACAAAAATAGTTCGCATGTTGGGAATTTATTGAGGGTGGCAGTTTTCAATTATATTTGGCAGGAATTAGGCTTGTCATCAACATGTAATCATACATATCTAACAAGCTACAACAAAATTAAATTGCTCATTAAAAATTAGAAAGAGTGGGAAAAGGTGCACATGAACAATATGTTAACAAATATTTGCATCCTAATATTTTTCAAGATCGAAGATAGAGCAGGGAAAGATCCTAAAATTATAGAGGTAAACTAGAAATTTTTCTTGTATGGTTCGTTTAACTTAACTGCAGAGAGTTTCACTTTAATAAATCTAGGCTGGCTAGTAGTGGAGTAGTAATTCGGAACTGCAAGTTTACTTGTCGTAAGTTTGGCGCAGTTAATTGGGGTAAATTTTCTAATTTCTGCTGAGTTTTAAATAGCTATTTTTTCATTCAGGATTATTTGTACCAGCGGAATAACTTGCATATGATTTGGGTGACATTCAATGCACACCATTATAGTATTTTGACATCGCCCTTTAGACGTCCCTTGGGAACTAGCGGTTTACTAGACCAATTTTATGAGGTTTCTTTTAATCATCGATTCAGTTTAGCTACTCTCACATTTATAGGAAGAGTAACGTTGTATCCAATTTGTTAAGCTTCTACATGTTCATAATGGTGAAATGATCCATCTTTGATTCATTCAACTATGAAAAGTGACGGATCCACTTGGTATTCACATCGCTTCAGGTAATATGTAACATGTTTTTAGATTTATTTATATTTTCTTCCTTTTTTCTTGTGAGATTAGGATCAACCATCGCCCCCCTCATTTTGTTTTCCTTTCTTTAATTTGAAAAAATAAAATCTTCCTCGTGAGCTTGGCTTAATTTTTATCTTCCAATTATTCTAATCTTCTCTCGGGCCGATTTTTGTCCTTGTTTGAAAGATAACATAAAATTTTGTATATCATGCGCGCAACGCGTACAATGTACACGTAGTCAGAACTTATTGAAATATATATATAACACAAAGGTTTAAATCCTAAAAAGGTAAAAAATCATTAGATTTATTTTCCAATTTTTTTTATTTTGATGGGAAAATATCATATATTAACTAGCAAATATAGTACAAATGATTTACAAAATCAATTTTGTCAAAAACATTAGAATCTATGCTAGCTCTTAGAACATTTTGATGCAGTTTAGTCGACATGCGTTAAAGCTTTTTAATCCTTGCTTCCTTGGCTATATAATCCGTTGCTGAGTTATTGTTCCGCGTAATATATTTCACTTTCGCTTGAGGTAGATCGTTCAAGGTTAACCTTATTTCCTGCAAAGTGTTTTTTGCTGCCCACGAATAATCAGTACTTACCTTGTTTGTGTTGTCTGCCAACGTTTTGCAGTCTGTTACTATGGAAACACTGGATAAAATATTATCTTTTAACCAAGTGTATGCATTTAGAAAATATTTGGCTTCCGCATGGAGGGATGAGTAGCCCACTCCGATCCCGCGGATAAGTGCATGAAAGTATCTTCGTCTACTGAATATAGAATAAAAGCATATCCCATCGATAATTCCTCTTTCTTGAAGGAAACATCTATAAAAAGTATCCAATCTGAGTTTAGGTTGGACCAGGAGTGATTGGTTATGATTTTCTTTTGAATTTTCATATCACTTTGACGGGGATCGAAAGGGTAATATTTTAAAAATATGTTGACTTGGCCTATTAAATTGATTGGATATGGATTTAGTTTTTCAAAAACAACCGAGCATCTATATTTCCAGATGAACCATAGGATGGTGGATATTCTTTCTTGTAGGTGGGCCAAGCCTGTTTCCGTAATCCACCATCTAATCCAAGAAATAATTGTGCTTGAATCGCTACTTGAGATTAAATTATCGAGGGACAGGCCAAACCAAATTTCTCTTGCAAACGAACACTCTCGAAAAAGATGATATTCCGTTTCTAGTGCTTGATTATTACATAACTTGCAAAGCTTGTCAATATTAGGATTATGAGCTCCTAGTCTAGCCGATGTTGGAAGGGCTTTTGGAGATAATTTCCAAATGAAAAGTTTTATTCTTGGGATTGCATGAATTTTCCATATCTTATCCCAGGGGAAATCTAAGCTGTCGGTATCATCGTGGTCCTGATTGGCTAGGTAATTATAGATATTCTTAGTTGTGGATTTTCCTGATTGATGATGCCTCCATCTAATGATGTCATGTTCTTGTTTTCTTGGATTCCTAGCTTGAATTTTTTTTCTTATCCTCTGGATAAAATAATTGGTTTAACTTTTCTTGATCCCATTTATTTTGATCCGTTATTAATTTTTGAACCCTTGTTGGCACCTGATTTTGTGAGTTTGGAAGTTTCTGGACAATATCTGCATTAGTCTATCCTCCCATATTTTTACCGAAGCTCCGTTTTTAACTGGCCAAACAAAATTTCCCTTACCCAGATCTAATCCTTTTGTATGCTCGTCCAAATCCACAACAAATTCGAAGTCCTAGAGGCTTAAAGGGGGTGCGATTTTGGGAAGTACTTGGCTTTGGGGAGTTTTACCCAAAGTTGATCTTGTTTTGAGATTAATCTATAGGCTAATTTTGTGAGAAGAGCTATATTGAATTGACGCGAGTTTTTTATTCCTAAGCCACCTTGAGAAATAGGCTTGCATATGCTTTTCCATGCTCCTATGAAACCTCCTTGTCTCTTTTGCCCTTCCTTTTTCCACCAGAAATTTCTTTGGATACGATTTAGTTGATCTAGAGTTTCTTTTGGTAGATCTAAAACTTGCATTTGATAAGTTGGGAAGGCTTGAAGAATAGATTTAATTAACGTCCTACCCGCTTGGGATATGAGCTTAGATTTCCAGTCATGTAGGGTGGAATAATATTTTTGAAGGAGAGGCTCAAAGTTGGCTTTTCTATTCTTGTCAAAGAAAAGAGGTACCCAAATACCTATCTTTTTTGGTCATCAAGAGAACTTTTAGGATTTTAGATACAAATTTCTTTTCCAAAATAACTTTGACTTTTTGACTTAATTAGCCTAGCGTTTTTAGGGGCCACTCAAAAGGATTTAGGGGCCAATAATAAAACAAAATAGGGTCACCCAAACCTAAAGTGGGTTACCCATTATCTCGCATATTTCTTAATGGCAAAATTTCCCTTACATAATCGGTAGATAATATATTATTTTATCCTCCGAATGCATTCGGTAGACAAATTAAGAAGCATGCGTCCGAATGTAGTGGGTGCAGCATTTGTATGAATTTTGTTTCATTTTTTATTCTAGGGTTTTTCGGTTTTTTTCCCAGATTCGGGAGATATTCATGATTTTAAACTCCCGAATGTAGTCGTGTTCTTCATTTCTCAAGAACATCGACAGTATTCGGGAGATAGAATTATAGGTTAACTTCCGAATATTGTTGGTGATATCTTCCTGTGAACAAAATGGATATAATCGGTAGCTTAGTGTGTTACTTTAACCTCCGAATGTATTCAATTTTCGAATTTTAGCATTACCATAATCGTTAGTAAATTTAACTTCCGAATGTATATTGGCCCCAAAATGAGATTTTGCCAAAATCCTAAAATTTTCGAACTTTGGTACTACCATAATCGGTAGTAAAGTGTGCTACTTTAACCTTCGAATGTACTCAATTTTCGAATTTTAACACTACCATAATCGATAGTAAATTTAACTTCCGAATGTATATTGGCCCTAAAATGAGATTTTGCCAAAATCCTAAAATATTCGAACTTTGGTACTACCATAATCGGTAGTAAACTGTGTTAAGAAGTGATGCTTATGATCTACCGATTGTGTTCACGGACCCAAATTCGAATTTTCAAAACATAATAAAATTTTGAAATTTTCTACGTTCACAATCGGTAGTTAATGGTGTTCATTATCTACCGATTGTGCGTAACTTTTAGTACAGAGATTGAATTTTTTGAATCAAGAATAATCGGTAGATAACGATCAATTTACCTACCGATTATGGTTGATGTTCTTAAGAATCCAAGAACATCAACCATAATCGGTAGATAATAATCTACTTTATCTACCGATTATGTTTCTGCTAGTGTAAATCCAAGAACATCAACCATAATCGGTAGGTAAAGTAGATTATTATCTACCGATTATGTTTATGCTAGTGTAAATCCAAGAACATCATCCATAATAGGTAGGAAAAATAGATATTTATCTACCGATTATGGTAGAACCAAAATTCGGAAAAAAAAAAAAAACTTCAAATAATTCTACTAACAATAACTAAATGTACACTAACTACCTTATTCATGTTTGATTTCCGATCATTGAAGGGCAATTTTGCCATTACGAAAAAAAGGATAAGGGGTGAACTCAATTTAGATTTATGTGACCCTATTTTGTTTTATTGTTGGCCACTAATTCTTTTTGAGTGGCCCCTAAAAACGCTAGGTTAATTAGGTCGAAATTTTTTTTTTTTTTTTTTGACTTCCCTTTTGAGAAACAACACAGCACTCCTAGATTCATACCTACATCTTTACCGTATTTGCAAGAAATATTTTTCTTTTAGATCCAAACTGCCCCGGAAAGTAAAGAAATGCAAGGAGGATCAACGGGAATTGGTTATGGTCTCAAGTATCAGGTCTCTCTCTCACACTTTCTTCTCCCCAATTTCAATCTTACATTTCAAAACTCTAATTTTTGCATTTCCTACCCATTTCGATTGATTTTGTCCAGGCTAGATGCATTGCTGATGTTAAAGCTGATACTGAAACTACAACTTTCATCACTGGTACTCTCAGTCTCAAAGAAGAAAATGAGGTTTCCTCTCTCTCTCTCTCTCTCTCTCTGTATAGATTACTATGTATAGTGTTGAAGCTAAAGCTCTTCGAAATTTCAGGTTCATTTGCTCAAATTATCATCATCTGAGACTGAATTGATTTGTGAGGGTTTATTTTCACATCCAAATGAGATTTGGGATCTTGCCTCTTGCCCTTTTGACCCTCGAATCTTTTCCACAGTTTTCTCTTCGGGTAAGTGTTTGATTATTCTGCTCTGTAAGCATTTAAAATTGTAGAGATCGGATTTGAGAATGTTGAATCAGACATGGTACTGGTAGATAATCTTGATTGATAGGTTTTTATTTTACATCTTTCAACTGAAGGTGAATCATATGGAGCTGCAATTTGGAAAATACCCGAGTTATATGGACAATCAAATTCACCACAATTGGAAGAACTTGCTTCTCTTGATCAACATACTAGCAAGATCAAACGGTTAGCCACTTACAAAATTGTAACTTATATTTATCAAGCGAAGTTCGCGGACTTCCAATTATCTGTTTACATGATTGATAATATACCAAATAAACACTCGAATATATGTGAATGCAACCATTCTGATCTAGGTTAAACTTATATCCCTAGTTTTTACATTGTTGCATTGTTAGGGAGTCAGCTCTTCAAGATAATTATGTAAATAGGTCACCTCTATATCACAAGTAGACAAGGGACTAACTTTTCACATTGGCAGTGTTTTGTTTTACTATTTCTATGGAGGGAAAAAACACCTTATACCCTGTGATTTTGTGCTCCACAGCATTCTTTGGTGGCCATCTGGGAGTCATGACAAAGTGATCAGCATTGATGAGGAAAATCTATTGTTATGGAGCTTTGATTCTTCGAATAAGACCACACAGGTGTGATCCAAAAGGGAAATTCTTGAAGTGGTCCTTGTCAATTACTTAATGATTATGTCACAAGGAAGTTGCTGAATTTTAAGGTTTCTTGTTTCTCTTTTCTCACAGTTTAGAGAACTGAAAACGTGTCCTGTCTCACTGTCTGAAGCTATATATTGATAACCACATTTACTATTTCACAATAGTTGTTCAAAGGTTTGTTTAGTTTACCTTAAAGATACTTAGGAGGAAAGGAGAGACTTTATTTGAAGAAAAGAAAAGCTTCAGTGTATATCGATATAAAAATTTCCCCTAACAAAATATCAAAATCACTTTGGAGTGTCGACTAAGATTTCTCATAAACTGTCATGCTTTAGACAAGGAGGAATAAAGACACTTTGGATCGAGTAAGATTTCTCATAAACTAGGTATACTTTGCCAATACAAATAAGTACTCAACCAAATTTAAGAAACAGATGACATGCTGGTTAGCACTAGTCGCAGTTATTTAGATAATGCCTACTATGCAACCGTTGTAAAATGTTAAGGAGTTGATGAGTTACCGAAGTGCTTTTTGCATTGCGCAAATGTTTTTTTTTTTGCCTCACATTTGGATTTTGTGCTACACATCATTGTCATCTAAAAGTTTGCGGTTAATTTAGCGTAAAAACATCTATTTTCGATATGGTCTTCATTCACGTATTTTTTGAAAATCTAGGTAGAATCCAGGGAATCTGTTGGTATGCTGCATTCCTTATCTGGTGGAGCATGGGATCCACATGACAGAAATGCGCTTGCTGCAACATCTGACTCGTCGATCCAGTTTTGGGATTTGCGGACTATGAAGTATTCATTCTTCTCGTGTCCTGGCTTTGTGTTGTATCATGATAGCATCATTCTAGGTTATCCTGCTATTAGGATTTTGATGCTCTGATTTAGATCAGTTACTAATGCATGGAAGTATGAAACCTTTTATTCTATCATACTCATATCAAAGGATAAAATTAAAAGCTGTTGGGTTTTCATCCCTTTTTTGAAGTTCACATTTGGCAACCCTCTTAGAGCTGGTTTCTCCTAATTTTTATCACATCCAAGTTTTTTTTTTCATGGCTGATCACCAGCTTTACTGTTCTTATTTCCAGGAAGGCAAATACAATTGAGCATGCCCACGTTCGTGATGTAGATTATAGCATTAAGAAGCAGAACATACTAGTGAGTATAATGGCATCCATCTATATGATTTCAGGTTCCCATGGCTTATCCACAAGCATTTCTCCTTGTAACATATTTATACTTTCACCATATTTATGTGCCGGTCCCCTTAATGCCACCTTCGTATGGCTGATAGGCGGCTATTCACTCAGCTGGATTAAGAATTTGGCCAATTCTTGGAGGATACTGAGTTGCTGAAAAATAATTCGGTGATGCAAACTTATATTCATCCTTAGCTATTAGGATCTATCAACGACTCAAGATGAGTTTATCTCATGTAGTTTGAGGCGTGATCATCAAATGGACTTAGTATCAGTGGCACTGGTTGATGCAGAATTGGATTGAGACTTGAAACTTGTTGTATCTTGTTCATCGATCAACCAAAAACACTGACCAACTTCGCAGGTAAGTGCTGAGGACGAAACTGGAATATGCATTTGGGATATGAGAATGCCGAATTTGCCTATGAGAGAGCTCCCTGGTCATGCACACTGGTATGGTTTACCTTATTTTTCTTTTACCTTTTTTTTTCTAGTACTTGTAACAGCTTTAACTGGTAAGCTCACACATTACAATACTCATGAATGCTGTACCAGTATCGAATCTGTTGGCACTCGACATAAAATTTTCAGTTGGGTCTGTCTTTGGCCTCCACATATAAGGTTCATGTTTTCTTATGGACTCGTTCGATCATTTATGCAGGACATGGGCAGTCAGATCAAACCCTGAGTACGACGATCTTATTCTGGTCTCTCTCTCTCTCTCCCTCTCTCTCATATATATACACAGACACACACATATACACGTAGAAAATATCGAGGATTGCTTGGATCAGGTTAGAATATTTCCAGTAGCATGGGACCGCCAGTTAGATTCTACCTAGGTAAAGTAGGTCATAATCAAAACGATTCATATCTTAATGACCTTCCCACAGCCAAAATCTTTTGGCTCGATCTGGTAAGCCTTGGTAGGCCACCCAGCGTTTGTATAACTTCAGTACGATAGATGCATGGAAAGGTTTGACCCGGTCTGGTAAGCCTTGGTAGGCCACCCAGCGTTTGCCATGATGCATGAAAAATCAATCTTCAGTCCTGCCACAAGTAACCATCCTGGATGCCGACTCTATAAAGCTTTAATGAGAACCTCCATGTTTCTTAGCCATATCATCCACTTACAATATCTAAGCTTTTGCAGAGTGCTGGAACAGATTCAGCTGTCAACTTATGGTTGGCTCCTATCTCTAACAGAGGTGATTCAACAACTGAAAGGTATTTTTCTTTCCAGGTGTAAAGCTTTGAACTCCTCAAACTATTTATCCAACCCCCCTCCTCTTAAAATCTATCTCCACATCTCAGCCCTGCAGAATCACCTACGCAGAGGGTAGATCCTTTGCTCAACTCTTATAGTGACTACGAAGACAGTGTCTACGGTACTAATCTCGTAATCCTCATATTTTTTATTTACTGTAGATAATTGGACTAATAATCGAAATTCCAGGCCTCACTTGGAGCTCTCGCCAACCTTGGATTTTCGCTTCTTTATCATACGATGGAAGGGTAAGAACCAGCTGCTCATATGAAAGTTTGAAACAGATAGGGTAGAAATTGTAATATCTAAAATTCAACTCATCTTACACTAAGGGGGTGCGAAGTTAGAAGCAATACAGAATGAATTTCTGGAGGTAACATGAAAGTTGTACTCATCACAACTGATATGGGTAGTAAAAAATGTATAGCATGATCAGACTCAAATTTCTTATCAGTTTGAACTCGAAGAACTCATAAATTAGTGCATCAGACGAGCATTCAGTGTCCCATTGTAATATGACCTTGAAAGCGTGATCATGATCTTTCAATTTTAAATGTGTTGCAGGTGGTTGTAGAATCAGTAAAGTCATTCCTCCCCAAGAAGTGAGACATTTGACAGTGAATGTAAGTTGTAGCAGCTGGGGTTTCTTGCAATCATATGTTTTTCACTCTCTCAATATCTCTCTTCTTGTGTGGAAGTGACCTTTGTTTTTGTTTCTTATGCAGGACATACATGGTTCAACTGTTGTCGTCAGTCAGACAACATTGGTAACAAACTATAGTCTACAACTAGTTCAACCTGTTTTTCATTATCTTCTGCAAAATGTGTATCACTGCGGCATCATTTTAGATGCAACTTGTAAAGACCAAAATGTTTGTAGAAGAGTTTAGAGGTTATTGAATTGTTTGTAATAGTCGGAGAAAGGTCTTTGAATTTATTATTTTGGTCGTGATCCAGAAACTTTCTGGTGTTGGTTACTAGAACCATCTAGCTAAGTGTGTTGCCGTAGTTAAAGGCCATTGTTAGCAGCCTCAATATTTCTGGAGTGCTAATTTTAAGTGTGAATGCTTATTGGATATGAATCTTTTCCCTAGTCAATCAGATTATCAAATTTGAGTTCACATAACACCCACCACTAGCAGTATTGTCGGTTGAAGTTGGACACCATACTCCGGCAAGGAAAAATGATAGATGTTGCCAGCCAAAAACAAGCATGGCGAAATAATACCTTTTCTATAGCCAATTTCAGCTTCCAGGAAACATGGTGTGTGTAGAGAAACATTCAGGGAATCGTGTTCAATTAACTCGTTCCGAAGCCAATCTCCGTTGTCCATGTTCAATCCTTGAACCCGAATTTGAGTTAATTGCCGAGGCTTCGGCTCCCCTCCTAGTAACACCAGACGGCTTTCCCGATAAAATTGGTGATGTTCTTCCTCTCCCTTGGTTTGGTTTCCACTCCTTGATGTATAAGACATCTTTGTTTTGGTGTGCATTTCGTTCATGCACGCTATGTATAATGATGATAAATTATTTGCAATGTAGAAAATCTGATATCAAAGACTTGAAAGAAAACAGAACTAAACTCAAAACAAACTCTCTTCTATTGATATAATTCATCTCACGGCTCAACAACCTATATATATGATTAACAAACTTGACTCTCAAGAAAAAATACTTTCCTAACTTAATCAAACTCTAACAAGAAACTTCTAGACAATTCTCACGTAAACAAACTCTTAAAACTAGTAATACTTGCAACCCAAGTAAACATCCATAAACCGTACCATGGATCAACCACTCTTGTTGATCCATTCACTTCATGTCAACTGTCCCAGTTGACCCGACCATATTGGATCAACTCTCATAGTTGATCCATACTGACTTCTTCACATTGTATCAACAACACATGTTAATCCACTATGATTGTATCAACTCTCATAGTTGATCCCTTCTATCTTCTTCATAATATCTTGGTTTATTCTTCAACATCCTCCCTTAAACCAAGATACTCTTTACTGATCATTCCCAATTTTCCACGCAAGTAAATGAAAGTGTTAGACTTCAAAGACTTGGTGAAAATGTCAGCCACTTGTTCTTTACTTTCAACAAACTCCACAACAATCTCCTTGTTACTGACTAGCTCTCTAATGTAATGATATTTAATATCAATGTGTTTGCTTCTCCCATGAAACACATGGTTCTTAGTTAGTGATATTGTCGACTTATTATCACAAACTATTGTTGTTGGTATCTTCTGTTCTTGAAACAAAGACTTCAACATCATTCTTAACCATACAACTTGTGTAGCACGGTTGCTAGCATCTATATACTCAGCTTCTGTTGTAGATAATGCAACAACTTGTTGCTTCTTAGATGACCAAGAGAAAAATCCGGTTCCCAACTGAAATCCATAACCTGATGTACTCTTTCTTCCTTCTGTATCTCCAGCCCAATCACTATCAGTGAAACCAACCATCTTTGGATCTTCTGAGATAGTATAAAGTATTCCCATGCTTGTTGTTCCTTTTATATACTTCAGAATACGTTTTGCAGCTTGTAAATGTGATTGTCTAGGAGCTTCCATGAACCTACTAACCAAACCAATTGCATACATGATGTCAGGTCTTGTAGCAGTCAAATATCTTAAACATACAACAAGACCTTTAAAATCTGTTGAATTCACAAGCTCTCCTGATCCATATTTTGTCAACTTCAATCTTTCTTCTACTGGTGTTAAGATTGGATTACAATTATCCATCTTGAAACGCTTCAAAATTCCTTCAACATACCTTTATTGATTAATAAAAATTCCTCTTTCAGTTTGTTGTACTTCAATACCAAGAAAATATGACATCAAACCAAGATTTGTCATCTCAAACTCCTTCACTATATCCTCCCTGAATTCATTGATCATCTCAGTACTATTTCCAGTAAATATGAGATCATCCACATATAAACACACTATGATATGATTGCCAAGACCATCATCTTTCAAATACAAAGTATGCTCATGTGGACATCTTGTAAAACCTTTCTTGAGAAAATAAGAATCTATTCTTGTATACCAAGCTCTTGGTGCTTGTTTCAAACCATACAAAGCTTTGTTTAGCTTGTATACTTCATTATCCTTCCCCTCCATAATGTATCCAACTGGTTGCTCTACATAAACTTCTTCTTCCAATACTCCATTCAAAAATGTTGACTTCACATCCATCTGAAAAATCTTCCATTGCTTTTGTGCAGCCAAAGCAATAATCATCCTTACTGTATCAAGTCTTGCAACTGGTGCAAACACTTCTGAATAATCAACTCCTTGTGTTTTTCTATTAGAAACTAACCTTGCTTTCAGTATTTCAATCTCTCCATTTGACTTGTACTTTGTTTTGTAAACCCACTTAACTCCAATAGGTTTCTTTCCTGGTGGGAGTGTTGTCAGTTCCCAAGTGTCATTCTTCTTAATTGACTCCAATTCTTCATTCATGGCTTGTATCCAACCTTGTTCTTTAGATGCTTCTTCATAAGCTATAGGATCACAATCTCCAAACAATGAAAAATTCACCACGTCATCATCATCTTCATCATCTCTTGTTAAAACATAATCATTCAACCTAGTAGGTATGATATATTTTCTTCTTGGTCTTGTACTTTCTTGTTGTTGTACTGCTTTCTCTCTTGCTTCTTCATGTTGTTCTTCCACATTATCTTGAGCTTGCACTTCTTTCTCAACTACAATTGGAACTGTTCTGACAGCAGTAGGTGGATCAACATTCCTAGTTGATCCATTATTATGAGGATCAACACTGGTTGTTGATCCATTATTCCAATTCCATTGTGAATCTTCATCAAATATCACATCTCTACTTATAACTATCTTTCTCGTTTCTGGATTATATAGCTTATATCCTTTAGTCACTGAACTGTAACCAACAAGAATATATTTTTCCCTTTTATCATCCAACTTCTTTCTCAATTCTTTTGGCACACGTGCATATGCAATGCACCAAAAAATTCTCAGATGTCTTACACTTGGTATTACTCCTCTCCATGCTTATTCTGGTGTTTTGTTGTTCAAACTATTTGTAGGATATCTGTTATGTAAATACACAGCTGTGTGAACTGCATAACCCCAAAAACGTTTTGGTAAATCTTTTGTTCTTCTTATTGTTCTTGACATCTTCATTATGGTTCTATTCTTCCTCTCTGTAACTCCATTCTATTGTGGTGTATATATTATTGTTAGCTGATGTTGAATGCCATGCTCTTCTATAAACTTGTTCACAACGGTGTACTCAGTTCCTCTATCAATTCTCAAAATTTTGATACTTTTACCAATTTGTTTCTTAGCATAAGCTTTGAAACTTCTAAAATCATGAAAAGCATCACTCTTCTGTTTAAGCAAATATACCCATGCTTTCCTACTAAAATCATCAATGAAAGTTATGAAATAATTATTACCTCCATGTGAAGTTACTTCAATAGGACCACACAGATCACTATGGATAATCTCCAATTATTGATCAGCTCTTCTGGCTTTGTTGACTGGGAATGAATCTCTGTGCTACTTTCCAAAGATGCAATTTTCACATCTTAATTCTGGAAGTTCAATAAAAGGTAATCCTGACACCATCTCCTTCTTTACTAAAGTTTGCAAACTGTTAAAATTTACATGTCCCATTCTTTTATGCCATAACCAAGAATCATTATTCATACTGGTATTGTAACAAGTTTCCTTATGATGTTGAATATTCAAAGAAAATAACCTGTTCTTTGTCATCTGAACTTTAGCTATCAACTTTCTTATTCTATTTGATTAAGCACAAATCACTGTAAATATTCATAGAGTATCCTCTTTCAGACAATTGACCCATGCTTAACAAATTTTGATGTAAACCAGGAACATAAAATACATCCATGATGTATGCCTTAGAACCATTCTTGAGAAAAATTCCTATTCTTCCTTTTCCCATAAATGGAATTGTTGAACTGTTTCCAAACTTCAATGTGGATTATACAGACTCATCCAAGCTTTCAAATAAATCTTTTTTGTCACAGATATGATTGATGCAACCTGTATCCAAGTACCACTTATGTTGAGGTTGTTCTTCAGCTGTATGACAAGCTAGTAACATGTTTTCAGCTTTCTGCTCTTCTTCTTCTTCTTGTTGACTTTCAGCAATATTAGCTTTGAAATTTGCTTTGTAGTTATTGGCAACGGTCTTTCTTGGTTTTGAACACTCAGTAGAAATATGTCCAAAATCTCCACAATTATAACATTGTATTTTTGATTTATCATATGGCTTCCTGTAATTTCCATTATTTGATCTTCCTCCAGCATTAGATTTTCCTTGATTACTTCTCCAACTAACTTAACTCTGAAATGCTTCTTCAACTCTTTTTGCAGCTGATGTTTTCTCCAACAATCTTTGTTCATAAGCTTGTAATGAACCCAACAACTAATTAAGAGTCATGGTTGCAACTGTGTTGCGTTCTTCTATAGCAGTAACCTTTGATTCAAACTTCTCAGACAAGCTTCTTAAAATCTTCTCTACAACAGTTGAATCTTCTACAGTATCACCATTGGCCTTTATCTCATTGACAATGTTCATTGTTTTTTGAGAAAAACTATGAAATTGTTTCAATTGTCTCCAACTGTAGTAGTTCATATTTTCGTTTCAAGGTTTGTAATCTAACCTTCTTAACTTTGTCAGAACTTGTGTAGTAGCTTATCAAACCATCCCATGCTCTTTTCACATTTTTTAATGTAAATAACTCTATCCATGAGAGATTCATGAATACCCTGATGAAGAATATATGTAGCTTTAGAATTTTTCTTTATGTTATCAGTTAACAGTATTAGCGCAACTCCTTCAAGTACTATTCCTTCTGCTGGTTCAGCATAACCATCTTTCACAATCTCCCACACCTCTTGGTATATGAAAATATTCTCCATCTGAAACCTCCAGTGTTCAAAGTTTTTACCTTCAAACACAGGTACTTTAACTGAACTTAAACTTGTCATCTTCTTCAACTTAACTTCTCATACCCACAGTCCTAGAATTTGATACCAGTTCTCTGATACCAGATGTAGAAAATCTGATATCAAAGACTTGAAACAAAACAGAACTAAACTCAAAACAAACTCTCTTCTATTGATATAATTCATCTCACGGCTCAACAACATATATATATATATATATATATATATATATATATATATATATATATATATATATATATATATATATATATACAAAAACTTATGATTCAAGAAAAAACACTTTCCTAACTTAATCAAACTCTAACAAGAAACTTCTAGACAATTCTCACGTAAACAAACTCTTAAAACTAGTAATACTTGCAACCCAAGTAAACTTCCATAAACCGTTCCATGGATCAACCCCTCTTGTTGATCCATTCACTTCATGTCAACTGTCCTAGTTAACCCGACCATATTGGATCAACTTTCATAGTTGACCCGACCATATTGGATCAACTCTCATAGTTGATCCATACTGACTTCTTCACATTGTATCAACAACACATGTTGATCCACTCTGACTGTATCAACTCTCATAGTTGATCCCTTCTATCTTCTTCATAATATCTTGGTTTATTCTTCAACATGCAACAAGTTACGAGCTCTTGATATAATGAAAACTACTATAACCCCCTACTATATGGGTTCAACATATAGAAGCCCCACAAAATGGATCCTTTACTATCCACTCCATACTTTAGAAAATTTATCTTCAGATCTGGCCCATAATTTATATTGAACGCGCAATTGGGGGATACTTATATTAATTGGGGGATATAGGAAAAAGACAAAAACGGATTTAAATAGTAAATCAGAGTCACCCCTTATCCATGTATTTTAACTAATTCCTAATCTACCCCTCACTAATTATGTTTAGTGGTTAATTATAATTAGCTAAGTTAATAGATTAGTTTGATAATCATTAGAATAAATCATTATCATTGAATTTGTTGATGCAACAACATTAAATCAAGATATTTATGATCATGAAGGTTCAGGTGAAGAACCAACCTAGGAGAGTAAACAAGTGCCGATACACAATATCCCCCAATTTTGAAATTTGATACAAGTGCCCCAATTAGTCATATATAGGTATTAATATATTGACATTTGATTTTTTTTTCATTGAATCCGTCATTGTTACGCTGGAAAAACTCAGTGTCGGCATGGTAAAAGTATGAATACCATGCTGACAGGGACCAAATCGGCATGGTATTCATACTTTCACCATGCCGATACACAATATCCCCCAATTTTGAAATTATAAGTACACTAGCCGGCACATAAAGTTCATTATCGAGTATGCCGGCATACGATGCAAGATTTTCTAAATTTCTTTGTCTTAAAATCGGCACAAACAATTTTTGGGACAGACTTTCTGAGTTATGTTGGTATCGGCATGGTATTCATCCTCTAAACCATTCCAGTACTAGATATCGACATGGTATTCATCCCAACAGTCGTGCCGACACAATATATCAGCATGGTATTCATCACTACCGGCATGGTCTTCATCACTTCCGAATGTAAAAAAAAAAGAGAAAAAAAACTTTTTCAAAGTGTGGATCCGGAAAATCAGGACAAGAAAAAATAAAAATCCTAAACACAACAACAACGTCACTTGTTCTTGATGCTTCACTGCAGAATCGATGAAAAAAACTTGATGAAACCCATCATCAACAACTGGAAATGAGGATTTAATCATCAAATCACGACCAGAAAGATAAGTTTAATATTCCTAATCGTTTCATTTGATTAAAACTATTGATTTGTTGATTTCCAAATCGATTTCAGAAAAAGTATTTTCGGTGTGTTTTGAAAACCTAATCAATACGATTTCATCTAGAAATCCTTATTCAAAACATGAATAGAACATAGATCTATAAGTATTTCATCTTAATCCCTCTTTTGAGATTGGAATTTTCGAAAAATTTAATCAACAAATTTTCTAGGGTTTGAAATTGAAATTCGATCTAGCATTTAATTTGTATTTCCTGTCGAAAATACAAGTTTATTTTTTGAATTCAGAGCATTTTAGTCTCCGTTACCCGTAGATTTTACTTTCTTATACATCAAAATTCGATCTAGTTTGAACTCATAAATGTTCTCCATCAGTTGTTCGTTTAATTGGAACTTTCGATTTTCGATAGTTAATGGAGAATATCATGTTTGATTCTTTCTTTGCTTTGTTCTAATTTCTGAATTGATTTTTAGGTTTTGATAGTTTGATTTATTTTATTTTTTTTGTGCAGAACAGTGACCGAAGGTAATGGAGAAGTTAACAATCTAATTTGGAATTGAAACAAGTTTGGGAATGTAATCTATGTTATTTCGTTGTGGTTAGTGTTTTTATGAACTATTGTACGTATAATTTGTATGTTGTATATGGTTCTGGTCATGGTAAGAAGGAAGTGGTCATGTGATTGAGTTTCTCATTTTGATGATGATGCACAACATGTGTAACTTGCGTCTACACATCCAATTAGCTTGTGTAACTTTCCTCTACACATCCACTATATATTTTGTTAGTTAGTTTCGCTTTTGTTTGATTTGTTTGGTTCTCTATTTTTGATTATCAATTATTGTTGTTCAATTTGTTTGAACA
This sequence comes from Papaver bracteatum, assembly GCA_023529315.1. NCBI lineage: Eukaryota > Viridiplantae > Streptophyta > Magnoliopsida > Ranunculales > Papaveraceae > Papaver > Papaver bracteatum. The sequence continues at coordinate 6,373,193 of JAJJWX010005152.1, forward strand.
GAAACAATTTCGAAACCAGATGAAATTGTGAATGAGAATCACAAATCAAAGAATTTTGTTATGTGATAATGCAGAACATGTGGTTATGCACAATAAATCAAAGAAGAATGGAGATGATGGAAGATCAAAAGTCATTCGGTTAATACTGAGAGCAGAATGAAGGAGGTTGTTACTGCCACTGGAGAGTACACTGTCAATCTTCACAAACGCCTTCATGGAAGGTAAGTACTGAACACACGGACCTAGAAATTATTTTTGCTTCCTTTCTCATTATAGGATTTCCTTGTTGTTTGAATTGAATGTATGTATCTGTTGCCAAAATTTTTTTATGTCTTATATCATTATTGTATATGTTTGAGCTCAAAGTACTAGTGACTTTCAGCTACGTTTGAATATACTACAATAATGTTACTTATCTTCATTTTGCATCATGTTATCCATAGTTTCATATTTTGTTGTCTTGCAACTTGCGAATATGGAGAACGTCCCTCTTGAATTTTATTCTATGTTGCAGTACTTGCAGGGCTACTGCATCGGTTTTCTCATGAAATTTTCCAGGTTTGATTCACAAACTTTTACTATTTTTCTATATTTCGGAATCAGTGCTTCAAATATTAAAATTGTTGTTAAGTATGGAATATGTATGTTGTTCATACAGGATAAGTTGCACTGATGTTGCTTGAAATCACTTTGAAGCTCTTGTTGTACGAATGTTTCTTGGAATCCGCTTACCACCCCATGGATGGAGCACAAGCCAAATCAAAATGGTACTGCAATCTAATCTGCCTTTATGCATTCAAAATTAGGCTACGTTTGTTTGGTTTGAAACTTGAGTAATTTATGATGAGTTTCATTCATTTCAATTCACATGCTAACTATATATGTAGCTTATAGTTGCACATGCTAATTATATGTGTAGCTTCTAGTTGCACATGCTAATTTGATGGGATATAAAGTTTATGAATGTGTAACTCTCATTTACGCGTGTGTATCCATTTGTTGAAGTTTTTGTAATCTTATGAAAGAGCTTGTTTATTCATCCTTAGGAATCAGTGTCATGTCCTTGCTAAAAAGTTGTTCGTGTCATTTTTAGCAAATTAACATTGTCTATTTTCTTCAGGGATCAGCAAAGCAACATGCCAACTAGTACCAGGTCAAGGAAAGTTCTTTGTTCTCTTACAAGACTCTTCCTCACTTTGAAAGGGTAAGCAATCAAGTTAATTAAATTTTTTTAGTTGTTAATTCTTTTGGTTGTGGTTCTCTCTGGATTTTTATTGGCTCCATCTTATGATAGATTGTTTATGGATGTGTAAATGCGGAGTACACAATATATACGCATGTGTAACTCCTGGTTACACTAGTCAGATGCATGTGTAACTGCTGGTTACACGTGCATTTTGTTATGTACCAACAAATTACACACGCATTTTGTATGCGTATCAGCATATTTTGGTAATCGCAGTGTTGTTGGAGTATGTGTTTCATTTGTTTGATTAGTGATTGAAATACTACATAGTTAACATAGTGTACATGCCAGGTACACTAGTCATATGCATGTGTAACTCCCAACTACACTAGACAGATGCATATGTAACTCCTAGTTATACTAGACAGGTGTATGTGTAAATTTTAATTACACATGCTAAGATGAGTTATTAGATGCTTTTCTATGATCTTTGTTATTCGCCTTTAAATTGTTCTTTAATTTTGTTTCTTTCTTTTTGTTGATCCAACCTAATCCAAAAAATGTTTATTTTTTGTTGCGGATATGCAAGCATTTTGGTATCGAGGAAGGCAAGAATGGATGGGAACACTTCTATTATATGATGTGGTGGCTCATTTCTAGGATTTTGTTTTGTGTATCAAGTGTTTTAACTCGTGTATTGTTATCAATAAAAACTGATTACTATAATTGATAGACGAAGCAATTATTGTAAATAAATATTAAGGCTAATACATGTAATTTTTGATGTGTAACTGTTATGGCATGTGTAACTGTGGACTACACATGTCATATGCATGTGTAACTGTGGACTACACATGTCATATACATGTGTAACTTATCATTACAGATGCATATAACTAATGAGTACACATCCATATGCATGTGTAACTTGTAGATACACATGCCATACACATGTGTAACTTCTGCATACACATGTGTAACTACTGAGTACACATTTATATACAAGTGTTAACTTTGCATTACATATGTCATATGAATGTGTAACTTCTGGATACACATGCCATATGCATGTGTAACTTCTGTGTGACATCCATATGTTGGTGGTGGTCGGTGGTGATGGAGGGAGGTGGCGGTGGTTGTCACTGGCGGTGGTGGTCGGAGGTAGTTGGTGGCGGCGGCTGGCGGTGGTGGTCGGAGATGATTTGGCGGTGGTGGTCAGAGGTGGCTAGCGGTGGTGGTCGGAGGTGGTTGTGGTGTCGGAGGTGGATGGAACATCATCACACTATATTTTAATAATTTTGGGCATAAATTTAAATTTTATTTAATTATGGGTTTGACAATATGCATAAGGGTATCAACGTCTTTTAATATTTTGAGGTCTAGATTTAAACTTCTTTTAATTAAGGGCTTGATATTATGGGTAACTCAGGAGTTGAGCCTTAGCCTAAAGCTATTATTGGGGCCGAGAGATGACAAAATATGGTTATTATGTAGTAAACCCGATACCCTGTGTCCCGCTATTTTTTATATGACTAAACTGTCCTATATTAACTTGTGTTAAGCTAGTGGGAATGTTATAAATACAGCTAGGACTAAGCTTACGCTATAAGTAATTGACTTATATTAGTGTTTGAAAATCAATTAAAAATTAATTGACTTATATTTAGTGTTTGAAATAGTGCGACTTCAAAATCAATTAAAAATTAAAGAGTTTGACTAGTTATTTATTTTTGAATTTTAGGATCATCTACAACTAGGACTCAAGAATAACCAAGTCGTAAAATCCTATTTACAGATTGGTCTTTATCATTTACGAGTTGTAAGTGAAAATTTTCAGAGTCACTACAGTTGGGAGTCCATCATTTCCAGCCATAATGAAAAAAATTAGATCCAACTTGCGGCAGAATTTTTTTCATTTCTCATCTGTAATTGTACAATTATCTATCCTACAATTGGGAGGTCATCAACTCTTAGCCATAGTTTTTCTATTTAGGGTTGGAAGTTCATCAATTCCCCGCCGTCTGTAGTTCCTGAAACTGAATTTCGAACCATCTAACCTATTTAAGCAATCAAAACCAACGAAAAATATGGGATTTCTCCGCTCTTGCATAGTATAAGTCATTTCAATTGGCTGATGAATCTTCGATCGAAAGAAAATTAAGAAAGAGAAAAATACAAACATGTGAAGAAGATAAATACAAGAATAGATTTGAAGTTTTTTTTTTGTATAGTTATATATTTAGGTTTAGTTAATCAAAGGGTAAATCTGACATTTGCTACATATTAGGTCCCTCTACCTACGTTAAGGACATATGAATCCTAATGCAGCCCTCAGAGAAAAAATTTGCAGCCCCGATAATGGGTTTCTACTAAAGTTAGTTGAAACTTTAAATGGTAATATTGACACTTAACTGAGCTGCAACAATTGGTCGGGAGGGGAATACCATTAGCCACAAATTTCACATAGTCATTACCTGTCATGCCACAGTTTAGTTACCTTTTTTGAAAACTGGTATTTTTTTAATCCATGTCCAAGTAAAATTCTAATTCCTTTGTACAAGCAGTTTTTTTTTGTTAGCATTGATAGGTGTCTAAAATACCAAAATTTATATCTAGTATTTATGCTTTCTTTGCTATTATCTTTTTAAATTATGTATCTTATGATTGGTTTTGAGTTATTAGGTGCAATGGAGTCATTTGAAGCAAAATAAGAGAAATAAGAACTTAATTGATCGCTTAGCAACACTGGAAGGCGATGGCCAGGAACATACAAGGATGAAAGTCTACAACTGCGAGGGAAACCATCAAATACTAAGCGCACTCCAACTGTTTCCGAAGATTACTAGGAGGTAGCCACGTTTACAAAGGAATTGAGATATCACTAGGGGGAAGCCTACTGTTCTAGCAAGCATTTCTATGGGGAGTCACTAAGGTTTGTTAAAGACAGACAACGATTTACTAGGGGCACCTCGATCCCAATTTATAACCAGCTAGGTCGAGAAATCAGTTAATATGCTCAGCCGTTTATACTCAAATGGTTTCCTGTTGTTCCAACTGACAGTCAAGTGGGTCGAGAGTAATCAAGGCCGACGATTAAGAGCAAGGAAAAAATGGGTTTGTAGTGGTATAATTACTGCTATCAGAGACGGGGTTGTGAAGATGAAATGGGTTAAATCTGTGAACAGATGAGAGAATCAAGGTTTATTCAAGATGGGTTTGTATGGCTGTTGCTTTTGAACAGAATTGAAGTCGAGAGATGGAGATGCTGATTAGGTCTTTCTGTAGAGTAGAAATGGAGTCTGGGTAAAAGGTAATTAATGGGATCGTTGGTTGATGATTGTCATGGGTTTGGTTCGGATTCAATGGATAAATCAGTGATGGTGGTATCTGAGATGGGTAATTCTACAAGGGGGTTTACCGTCTGAGTCCAAGTGGTAGCAGGTGAATAAACTGCAGTGAATAGAGATGCTGATGAAAGCTGGAATTGGGTTTGCTGTGGTCTTGGAGTTTTAAGACAGGTGAGAAGAAGAGATGGTGGTGCTGTGAGGTGTTCGAGAGATGGCCCCAATGACCAAATGCTTTTGTTGTAATAACAGCTAGCCATGAGTTTCATGGTTTGAGCTACAAGGGTTATGGAGTCTGTGATGTTCCAAGAAGAACAGTGGAAGGAGTTGTTGCTGTTATTGTTTCTCCTCATTGTGTAAAGAGTTAAGAGCTTATTTCAGGTATTGTTTCAGAAGCTAACAGGGAGGAGAAATTCAAGGACTGGAATTGCAGTTGGAGACGCAGAGTTACATCAAGAGCTAGAGGTGCAATAACAGCTAGTTGTGATGATGCTACATAGAACATCACAGATAGGTGGACTTGAAGTATGGGCAGAGATACGGATGATGTTGTTGGATGAATGATTGTCGCAGTGATTGGTTGTGATATTTGCATTGGTGGTATGACCGAGAGTAGATAAAAGAGAATTGGGTTTTGTAATTTGCAGGTAGTTTTGAGTCAAGAGTTCAGCTGCAATGGATATGGTGCTGTGTGGTATGTGTTGTTGGTTGTTGGGTTTCAGGAAATGAAGATGGTGTTGATCAAGAAGGGTGTATTCTGGCACTGAGTATGGTTATTACGGTGACAAGGTCTTGACAAGTATCAGTTGATGCCGCTAGTATGCTCAGCTCAGGTTTCAAAGTTAATATCACATAGAAGGTGGTACTGGTGTTAACTTTGAGTTAGTTCGCTATGAAGAATGGATTGAGCTGATGCTGGGGAATGGTTTTAAGTACAGTTACAGATGTTGCTGCTAAGATGATGCTGTGAACTGAATGGTGGTTACGAAGAAACGGTGGTGCTGTGAGATGAGCAAGGCGGTGGTGTTGTGCGCTGAGATGGAGCTGGTGCTTGGTTGGAATTGAGCTGTTAATGGGAATGGAGTTACAATTATAATGGCTAGGCAGTAATGGCTCTGGTGATCAAAAACTGCTGAAAGGATTTTGCGTTGGTGCCTAGCAATGCTTGGCAATATGCAAAACAAATGGAAATGAATTAGTTGCAGGTGATACAAATGGTAGAAGTGACTGGTCTATGGTGCTATTACAGGGAGCTCAAGTTTTGGTTAATTTCTAGACAAGGCTAAAGGTTATGTGTTGATGGTGATACGATCTCTGCGAGAAGTTTTGGCTAGAGAAAGCAAGGATGAAACTGAATTGCAGCTGCTCGACTGCACCACTCTGTACTGGTTTGACATGAGTATGATGGCTGTGTATGAGGTCTGTTTGCTAGTGGTTTGGTGAGAATGTGCTGGTGAAGTTTGGTGCGAGTTACTGGGTCTATGGAAGGTCTGGAAATTATTGGTTTCAGATGGGAAAAACCACCAGTTTGATCCAGGTTCGGTGCAGTGGCTAACCAAGGATCAAGGGCTGAGTACAAGGCGTGTCTGGCAATGGTAAGGGGCAGTGAGGTTAATGGACTGGGTTTTGCAGCAGCAGGGAACCGGGAGCTGAGATAAATTTCGAAAATGGTTGGTTGAGGCACAAGTGAAGTAGTTGGTGGTTTTAGTAACTGAAATTGGTATGATGCATGTGTGTGCTCGTCAAGGTGGAAGAAGGTGATGACTGAAGCTGAGCAAATGGCATGTAAACCTAGAGCAAAGCTGGAGTTGCAGCTGCATTTGCAGAAACTGTGCGAAAACAGAGTAGAAATGACGATATGATGGTACTAGTTCCGGTAGTCGGATTTTGGAACCGAAAGTGGGGATCGTAAAGATTCAATGAATCGTGAAGGGGGTATGTGCTGGATGCAAGAGTTGGCGGCTGGGGATATGAGCTACGCGTCACACTTTTAGGTACGTTTTCTCAAGAAACAATGAATTGGATAAAATGGTGTTTGTGAATGTTTAAACTGCTGAGAAGTAGAGTGAGATCCTGAGATTATACATTTGGCTGGTGACCTCTTCCAATGATTCAAGTGGCCTGAGGCAATTTTTCGGCGACCGGATTCCGACAACGGTGGACGGATTCTGGTGATGACATCAACAACTGGCAACCAGTTTTGGACCCAAAAATTCCATAGACATATTTCTCACACATGGGCTTGGTGGACTAGTAGATGGACGTGGACTTGAAGATTATGAAGACTTAACCTAATTTTGGGAAAGTATCCTTTTGGGAGAAAAGCATGTAAATAGAAAAGTCTTTTTCTAAACCTAGATATATCTCCATTAGGGAGAGCTGCTGCTATTTTTGTTTTCTAGGGTTTAGAACATGATGCTTTCTTCTATGCGTTTTGTTATGAACTCCATGAATATGAACTAAGTTTTCTTATTGGTTAAAGATGTAGTTGGATTTTGAAAACAAGTTTTGATCTTTATGAGTTAGTTTTATCTCAAAACCATCGTTCACTTTTTACTGATTATAATAATTGCATGATTGATGTATTGCAATATGATTGAATGTTTTTTTAGTTGAGTCTAGAATTGATTGAACATACATCCATATCTATAGCTATTTTAGGGTTCATCATCGAGCGATAACCTTGAATACGAGTAGCATGATATGATTATAGTTTGTAGTAATACATCCTTGTAATCATATGTAGAAATTGACCTTTGTCTGAAATGTCATGCGCAATGTATGATAGTTGCATTGATTATCCTATTTCACAAAACTTAATGCTCCTAGGAATTGAACTTAATTAGCGCAAGGTGTTAGGTTGCTCTTTAGGTAGAATTCACATACGCAGCTCTAATGTGTGTGTTGATAAATTTAGGAAATTTACGGATTATTCTTGCAATAAGGTATTCTAGGGCTTTTGATGATAGCGAGATTAAATACGAATTCTATTCATACATTCAAATACTTGTTTACAATTGAAGATGAAATCTTTACCCAATATTCTCACTACCTTGATTTGTTTGTTTATTTCTTTGTTTGTTTTTATTTTATTTTTACTTTATAAAAATCAGAAAAAACCCTATTGGTATTTATAGGAAACCGAAAATATATTGACAACCTAGTCCTCTCTGTGGGAACGATCCTTTCTTGCCCTTGCTATATTTATATTTTGAGTAGTAAGAAAGTGTAATTTATTTTTGACGCCTACGACAGCGATCAAATTTTGGCGCCGCTGCCGGGGAGGCAACGATTGTCACTTGTTTTCGGTTTCTTATTTTTGTTATTATTATTTTGTTTTTAGTTTTTCTTATTTTCTGGTTTTGACATAGTTTTGAGAACTCTTGTTTCAGGTACCAATTTCTATGGAATGAGCATTTTGGAACAATGGATACGGCTTTCAACCTCCTTAACACTATGACAATTTCCCACCATCTATGGAATGCAATCAAAACCAATTTATTGACTATGATGCATATCCTAGAGAACCTTATGGTGATTTTCATACATACCAACAATAACCTTGTAGTGGGTATGTAAGTCAAGCACCTAGGTGGGATAATTCTACTTCTAATTGGCTTCATTCGAGTTGTATGCAGATTTTGAATGGATTACAAGACATGCAACAAAGACTAGACCAACTGGACCGTGATAGAAAGAACGTCGCACAAACCAATTTTTGGAACATTTCTTCTTACCCAACTCCAGATCGTAGGTATGATCATTCACCCATTCAAAGGGAAGATTCATGGGAAAGAGAACCTATTGTAGCCAGCGGTGGTAAGCGTGTGAACGTCAAGAAACTTGCGCAGAAATTGTACAAGTTGGAAGATGATGGAGCCTCGGAAGAGCTTGTCGATGAAATTAGTAGGACCATTCATATGGAACTTAAACGACGTCGTGATAAGGGTTGGGAAACCGACGACGATTCTTATTATGGTGAGTCTGAAAATGAAGACGAAGATGATTGTGTTGAAAATGACCAACCTTTGGAGATATTTGATGACATTAGTGTTGTTAACTCAACTCTTGATCTTTATAATGATCAAGCACCTATTCAAAAGGTACATGAGTTTAATGAAACTAGTGTTTTACAGAACTTTGCAACAAGGTTTGATTCTTATGAAGAGGAGTATGTTGAGAATGAAACCGTTATGACCAATATTATGGAAGACCCAATTGAGCCTGCAAAGGATTGTAATGATGATGTGGATGCCGAGATTTTGGTTAAGGCAGAAACAGACAAAGAATGGTTGCTAGGTTTGATAGAGGACCATGATATACAAGAGGTGAATAATTCACTTGAGTTTTTCAAGGATGAAGAGGATTCCGTGCTACAAGAGATTGCACGAGGTTTGTCTAACCCTTTGCATATTATTTCTTCTCCTTTACCTCTTATTGGTTTGAATGTATGTGCTTCGAGAATATTGTTGAATGGCTTTGTTTCTCGATATCCGCCATTAGAAACATTTGATTCTCATACTATGCAGGTTTGTGAACAAGACACCGTGGAAGTACCCGACTTCTATATTCTTTATGCACTTCCAAGTGTGGACAAGAATAAGTGTGGGGGAAACTCTTATCGGTTAATAGCTTCAATTCTGTTTTCTTGTACTAATTTTTGTGTGAATCTAGTGTTTGCAAAATAGGTGATATGGGTGGATCCCCAACTTTTCCGATTATTAGTGTATGGAGAATTCGTCTTGCAAGTCGGGCTGATGAATTTAAACCAAGTGCTAAATGGGAGGCAACCCGACGGTTTTGTGTATCTATCTCTATCTTTTTATTTATTTTTTCAGTCTTTTATCTTTATTTTCTTATTTTGGATATTTGCATATCAAAACTCCAACTTTTAGAGATTTTTGAACAATTTAGACTAAACACTAGCCTTTCTAAGTAGATGGAATTTTTTCTTAACGACGAGGTGTATATATTGGCTGAGTTGGGATTAGATTCCAACTAAATAGCTTGTTTAGTGTTTATTCTCTATTGTTCAGAAATAACTATGAGTTGGAGTATCCGTTTTTATGATGCATTTTATTTTTCTTATTGTGTATATATATCATGTTATGAATTTCCCACCTTGAACTTTACTTTGAATGACTAAATCTTACATTGAGGACAATGTAAAGTTTAAGTGTGGGGGAGTGTTCTCATATAGAGTTTTTAGCCTTGTTAGCTTTCCCTTGTGTTTAAAACTAGTAAAATAGAAAGAAAAAAAATTACTTTATAAACTCCGAAACATAGAAACATGTTCCTTTAGGATGACACTATCAATCTAAATGGATGGAACCATCTTGGCTGGAGGAGTTGAGGAACCCATTAACTAAAAGGACATAATTATTCAAGTGTTAGAAATAATATGATAGTTGTTACCATATCTCGGAATATCACCATATCACAGTCTATTTTTATTTTTCCATATTTATCTATTGTTATCCAAGTGATTTGGTGGGTCACTAAACATCGAATTGTTATTACTGCTAGGATGAAATAGAGTGATTGAGTTACTAAAAAAAAAGACCGACCAATTAGACCAACCGGAATAAAAATGACACTTGGATAGCAATATGTGTGTGTTCTCCCTGTCTCCGTTGCCTAAACAAGCGTGGAATGCAGGATCCAAGGGAATTAACATGTAATATGCTAACAAGAAACATGTGCTTGGATCCAAAAGATCCAATCATGTTGTCTTGAAAAAAAAATGAAAAAGAAAAAGAAAAAGAAAAAGAAAAAGAAATTATTATTGTGTTGAATAAAGTCGACTCCTGGTTCCCTTGTATATGCCAGTTGAGCTGATGTAGAATTAATATTGTTGACTGCTGGTTCCCCTGTATATGCCAGTTGTGTTGACACTAGAATTCAAACCAGTATCTCAATCCAATAGGATGAATAGGTTTATCTTGGCGGTGACCTTCAGACAGATATGGGAAACACCATTCACTTGATAACATTCACAAACATCTACCTTTATATCCATCTTCTTAATATTTTCATTGTAATTGTGGTTAGTCAGATTCCGAGTATTATGGTTTGTTCAACTTCCTGAGTAGAGCTTAATTTACATATATATTAATTTGGATTCGCATCAGGGTACCTCCTCCAATATCTATTTTGGATTCGTTCATAGATTTGTCACAGGTAGCTGGAGTTGGAAATATAGGTTTTGTAGGTAGACCTCTTGCAAACCTTCACGAGACTATAACTCGTCCACTAGGGACATCTAGGGGTTTAAAGTCTTGTTATTTTTGCTAAAAGTAACCGTAATCTCGACGAGACGGAGTTGTATGTATGTTTTAGAAAGTGTGGGAAAATTTGATAGGTGTCTAAAACACCTAATTTTATATCTAGTATTTATGCTTTCTTTGCTATTATCTTTGTAAATTATGTATCTTATGATTGGTTTTGAGTTATTAGGTGCAATGAAGTCGTTTGAAGCAAAATAAGAGAAATAAGAACTTAATTGATCGCTTAGCAACATTGGAAGGCGATGGCCAGGAGCATATAAGGATGAAAGTCTATAACTGCGAGGGCGCACTCCAACTATTTCTGAAGATTACTAGGAGGCAGCCACGTTTACAAAGGAATTGAGAGATTACTAGGGGGAAGCCTACTGTTCTAGCAAGCATTGCTATGGGGAGTCACTAAGGTTTTTTAAAGACAGACAACGGTTTAATATGGGCACCTCGACCCAATTTATAACTAGCTAGGTCGAGAAATCAAATAATATGTCTCAGTCGTTTCTGCTCAAATGGTTTGTTGTTGTTCCAACTGACAGTCAAGTGGGTCAAGAGTAATCAAGGCCGGCGATTAAGAGCAAGGAAAAAATGGGTTTGTAGTGGTACAGTTACTGCTATCTGAGACAGGGTTGTGAAGATGAAATGGGTTAAATCTGTGAACAGATGAGAGAATCAAGGTTTATTCAAGATGGATTTGTATGGCTGTTGCTTTTGAACAACATTGAAGTCGAGAGATGGAGATGCTGATTAGGTATTTCTGTGGAGGAGAAATGGAGTCTAGGTAAGTGGAATTAATGGTGTCGTTGGTTGATGATTGTCATGGGTTTGGTTCGGATTCAATAAAATAAATCAGTGATGGTGGTATCTGATATGGGTAATTCTACAAGGGGGTTTTCCGTCTGAGTCCAAGTGGTAGCAGGTGAATAAACTGCAGTGAATAGAGATGCTGATGAAAGCTGGAATTGGGTTTGCTATGGTCTTGGAATTTTAAGACAGGTGAGAAGAAGAGCTGGTGGTGCTGTGAGGTGTTCGAGAGATGGCCTCAATGACCAAATTCTTTTAATGTAACAACAGTTAGCAATGAGTTTCAGGGTTTGAGCTACAAGGGTTATGGAGTCTGTGATGTGCCAAGAAGAACAGTGGAAGGAGTTGTTGCTGTCATTGTTTCTCGTCATTGTGTAAAGAGTTAAGAGCTTATTTCAGGTGCTGTTTCAGAATCTAATAGGGGGGATAAATTCAAGGACTGGAATTGCAGTTGGAGCCACAGAGTTACTTCAAGAGCTAGAGGTGCAATAACAGTTGGTTGTGCTGATGCTACAAAGAACAGCACAGATAGGTGGACTTGAAGTATGGGCTGAGATGCGGATGATGTTGTTGGATGAATGATTGTCGCAGTGATTAGTTATGACATTTGCATTGGTGGTATGACTGAGAGTAGATAAAAGAGAATTGGGTTTTGTAATTTGCAGGTGGTTTTGAGTCAAGAGTTCAGCTGCAATGGCAATGGTGCTGTGTGGTGTGTGTTGTTGGTTGTTGGGTTTCAGGAAATGAAGATGGTGTTGATCAAGAAGGGTGTATTCTGGCACTGAGTATGGTTATTGTGATGACAGGGTCTTGACAAGTTTCAGTTGATGCCGCTAGTATGCTCAGCTCAGGTTGCAAAGTTAATATCACAGAGAAGGTGGTACTGGTGTTGACTTTGAGTTTGTTCGCTATGAAGAATGGATTGAGCTGATGCTGGGGAATGGTTTTAAGTACAGTTACAGATGTTCCTGCTAAGATGATGTTGTGAACTGAATGGTGGTTACGGAGAAATGGTGGTGCTGTGAGCTGAGCAAGGCGGTGGTGATGTGCGCTGTGATGGAGCTGGTGCTTGGTTGGAATTGAGCTGTTAATGGGAATGGAGTTACAACTAGAATGGGTAGGCAGTAATAGCTCTGGTGATCGAAAACGGCTGAAAGGAGTTTGCGTTGGTTCCTGGCAATGCTTGGCAATATGCAAAGCAAATGGAAATAAATCAGTTGCAGGTGATAAAGATGGGAGAAGTGATTGGTCTATAGTGCTATTACAGGGAGCTCAAGTTTTGGTTAATTTCTAGACAAGGTTAAAGGCTAGGTGCTGATGGTGATACGATCTCTGCGAGAATTTTTGGCTAGAGAAAGCAAGGAAGAAACTGAATTACAGCTGCTCGACTGCACCACTCTGTGCTGGTTTTCCATGAGTCTGATGGCTGTGTATGAGGTATGTTTGCTAGTGGTTTGGTGAGAATGTGCTGGTGAAGTTTGGTGCGAGTTACAGGGTCTATGGCAGGTCTGGAAATTATTGGTTTCAGATGGGAAAAACCACCAGTTTGATCCAGGTTCGGTGCAGTGGCTAACCAAGGATCAAGGGATGAGTACAAGGCGTGTCTGGCAATGGTAAGTGGCAGTGAGGTTAATGGACTGGGTTTTGCAGCAGCAGGGAACCGGGAGCTGAGATAAATTTCGAAAATGGTTGGTTGAGGCACAAGTGAAGTAGTTGGTGGTTTTAGTAACTGAAATTGGTATGATGCGTGTGTGTGCTCGTCAAGGTGGAAGAAGGTGATGACTAAAGCTGAGCAAATGGCATGTAAACCTAGAGCAAAGATGGAGTTGCAGATGCATTTGCAGAAACTGTGCGAAAACAGAGTAGAAATGACGATATGATGGTACTAGTTCCTGTAGTCGGATTTTGGAACCGAAAGTGGGGATCGTAAAGATTCAATGAATCGTGAAGGGGGTATGTGCTGGATGCAAGAGTTGGCGGCTGGGGATATGAGCTACGCGTCACACTTTTAGGTACGTTTTCTCAAGAAACAATGAATTGGCTAAAATGGTGTTTGTGAATGTTTAAACTGCTGAGAAGTAGAGTGAGATCCTGAGATTATACATTTGGTTGGTGACCTCTTCCAATGATTCAAGTGGCCTGAGGCAATTTTTCGGCGACCGGATTCCGACAACGGTGGACGGATTCTGGTGATGACGTCAGCAAAACGGCAACCAGTTTTGGACCCAAAAATTCCAAAGACATATTTCTCACACATGGGCTTGGTGGACTAGTAGATGGACGTGGACTTGAAGATTATGAAGACTTAACCTAATTTTGGGAAAGTATCCTTTTGGGAGAAAAGCATGTAAATAGAAAAGTCTTTTTCTAAACCTAGATATATCTCCATTAGGGAGAGCTGCTGCTATTTTTGTTTTCTAGGGTTTAGAACATGATGCTTTCTTCTATGCGTTTTGTTATGAACTCCATGAATATGAACTAAGTTTTCTTATTGGTTAAAGATGTAGTTGGATTTTGAAAACAAGTTTTGATCTTTATGAGTTAGTTTTATCTCAAAACCATCGTTCACTTTCTACTGATTATAATAATTGCATGATTGATGTATTGCAATATGATTGAATGTTTGTTTAGTTGAGTCTAGAATTGATTAAACATACATCCATATCTATAGCTATTTTAGGGTTCATCATCGAGGGATAACCTTGAATACGAGTAGCATGATATGATTATAGTTTGTAGTAATACATCCTTGTAATCATATGTAGAAATTGACCTTTGTCTGAAATGTCATGCGCAATGTATGATAGTTGCATTGATTATCTTATTTCACAAAACTTAATGCTCCTAGGAATTGAACTTAATTAGCGCAAGGCGTTAGGTTGTTCTTTAGGTAGAATTCACATACGCAGCTCTAATGTGTGTGTTGATAAATTTAGGAAATTTACGGATTATTCTTGCAATAAGGTATTCTAGGGCTTTTGATGATAGCGAGATTAAATACGAATTCTATTCATACATTCAAATACTTGTTTACAATTGAAGATGAAATCTTTACCCAATATTCTCACTACCTTGATTTGTTTGTTTATTTTTTTTTATTTTTTTTTTACTTTATAAAAATCAGAAAAAACCCTATTGGTATTTATAGAAAACCGAAAATATATTGACAACCTAGTCCTCTCTGTGGGAACGATCCTTTCTTACCCTTGCTATATTTATATTTTGAGTAGTAAGAAAGTGTAATTTATTTTTGATGCCTACGACAGCGATCAAGCATATATAGGATTTAGAATTTCCTTGTACACATAGATATCTGGTGATTTTAGTATTTCATGTGGTAGTGATTCTAATCATATTTTTTTTGATCAAAAAAGAAGGATATTTCATTGATACAACAACTAAAGATTACAACAAGACTTCAAGACAACACTGACTAAGAACAACCAACAAGCTACACATGACTCTAGACTACTAACAACCTAATTCTTGCTTTCATTATCCAGAATACTAGCAATAACATTTGGAGGATCCTCTCTCCATATTTGAAATCTAATGCTAGTTCTAGCTAATTTTGCTAGCTTATTAGCTGCATTATTGCAAGATATTTTTTGGAAAAAAACTTGACAAGAATCTAGGCTTTGAAGGATTTTTTGACATTCAGAAATGATGTTTTGATCCTCCCATTTAAAGCCTTTTACACTACTATTACAACACTCAATAACTGGCCTATTACCTCCTTCTATAATAACTTTCTTGTACTTCATTTCCTTCACCCATTGGATTTCTTTGAGCAGTACCAAAGATTCAGCTTGATTTATATCATTGGTTCTTGCTGAGTAGGTCATTGCTACCAAGAATCCAGCTGCAGAATCACAAATAATTAAAGCAAAACCTGAATTAGTATTCTGAGAAAGAAAAGAAGCATATATGTTGATTTTTATCTCGTCATTTGGAGGTTTCTTCCACTTTTCAAACTGATTAATGCAGTTCTTGCAATGATTCTCTTTTTGATAATCTGTGCAATTCAAGTTTATGTTATTTATGTATGCATGAATTTTACGCACAATGCTCCTAGGATGACATGATTTATTTTAAAAAACTTTTTCATATCTTGCTTTCCATATATGCCATACGGTGCAAGCTGCAAGATTTTCCAGATGTTTATTAGTAGCTTATAGGGAGTTATCATCAGCAAACCAGGAGATAATCCAATCGTTGACGGTTATGACTCTTCTTGGATTGATGCAAAGCTGGAGACATGCCAAGCCAAATAGCATCTGAATAATTGCAGCTGCTCAGGAGATGAGTTGTTGTTTCTTCTTCTTGACCACAAAAAGTACATAGACTGCTAACATCTTTCCTGTATTTGTTGACCCTTTTATTTACTTGTAAAATGTCTTGTCAACACTTCCAAAAAAATTGTTGGACTTTATAAGGCACTTCCATATGCCAAAGTTTTAACCACTGTGTTTTTTGAAGAGTAGTATTTTGTTGATGCAGAACCCGAGTCTTTATTATCTCTCTGAAGAGTGATTATAATCATTCAATCACAGCTAATGCAAGGATTTAAATTCATCTTTGCTTATATGATATATCCTCGGCTACGTTTCAATCCGATTTTTCATATTTACAAAGAGTTAGTCGCGAGAGAGTTTGAGGGTTCTTGTAGAAGGTTAACCATTTAGAGCTTGAGGATTTTTAATGTATTTAAGTCTTTGAGATTTGGAGGGAGCCTAGGGATTTTGGGAGAGTTTGTGAGTTTTCAGTATATGGATTTTGAGAGAGTCCAGGGAGTTTGAGGAATTTATTAGAGGGAACTTGAGAGAATCTAGGGGATTTTAAGTTCAATTTTATGGATTCAAAGCATTCAAAGATGAAACATCTCTAATAATTATCAAACGTGTTACGAGCATCACTTATTTCACGTTATTTTACATACGTGTCCATTTAAATACCCATTTACAAACTCCTCCCATAAAAAAAAAATCTCACTAACATAAAGATTCCAAATGATGCAAAAATATTCAATGAACCTTGATTAAGGAAAGTGGAAAAATCATTTAAGAATCATTATTTGGATATTCCATGCTTTCTTTGTTGATCATGTAAGAATACAAATACTTAAGTGACTAAGAAGAAAACATAAGCTAGTTTTTACAATCAAAAATTACTAACAAACACTTACGAGATTTCCGATACCATCCATAGAATCGGTAATCAAAATCATCTTTCTAGCTCTATATGACAATACAAAACGATTTTTATAGCTCCCATGGATAATCTATAGAATAGATAGTCAATAAAAAGTTAAAAGGAAAATTTATAACCCCATATAAACGAGTACGAGAAGAAGATTTTTATCAGACCTGATTTGGCAGGAAAGGAGGATGAGGAATCAATGATTAGAAAAGAAAATTCTATACTCCTAAGTAAAACTCTTGAAAGGTACCACTAGTATTCGAGTTCAATGGAGTGAAATGAGAATTTTCTTTGATTAGATTTTATGGAGCAAGAAATTGTGAGATGAATATGTACCCCCCATTAGGGTTGTTGACTGACCAATGACTGGTTTGACCGTCTGAAATATTTACTAAAATGCCCTCATAAAGTGGTTAAATTATATTATATCCTAATCATATTTCAAACTTAACTGTTTTTTTTTCAGAATTTTTTTTCAAACACATACCGCGTATTGTCTAACTCACACATTGGACTGAATTATTGAAAATAAAACTTATCTATTTCGAATCCATTGAATTGAAGTACTACTTGTTTTGGTAAAAGAACAATATCAATCTCCCCTATCTGAATTTTACCTTGAGCATTCTATAGCGTCTACAATAGAGTTCTTGACATCCATGCAATATCAACAACAATAAAGTAATATCATATTGAGGTGTATATCTAAGCATGTGAATTAGTTTTGCAACGATTTGCATATTTCAAGTTTAATTATTTTAGATAAACTAGTTCTCCACTAATCCATGGTACAATTAATAGATAACTTCGGTAGAAGTCGAACTCCAACGTTGAATTCTCATGCTATATATAGCATAATCACTACACCATATCCTGGTTTTAGCAACGCTTCGATTTCGGAAGTGTGCAACGGATATAGACGTTGCACACTTTGTAACGTCTATATCCATTACGCACCAGAAAATCCGTTGCGCAAAATAAATAATTTTTGATTTATTAAAAGAAATTAGTGGTGCAACGTTTTTGTGCGTATATAAACGTTGTACACCATGGTGTTTCTTTTTAATATTAGGTATTTCCAAGGGTTTTCTAATAATTATTTTCTTTTTAATTTTATGGTATTGGTTTTAGTTATGTTATTTATTTTGAGAAAATCTAAAATTGGTCGTAACACTCTCTCTTTCAGAACCTTCAGAACCCATTTTCAAACAGAGCAGAAAACTAAGATCTCTTTAGGTTTTAAGTGAAAAATGTGAAAAATCAAAACCTTTATCTCTTCATCACAATATCCTAATCCATATTTTCTAAGTTTTCTTTCTCTCAGTCTCTTTCTTTCAAAACCCATCTTTTAAACTAGGAATAATTAAGAAATCATAGATGATTTTAGCTGGAAAAAAAGAAAATCAAAACCTTTTCTTCTAAAGTATGATATCCTAATTGAAACCCATATATCAGAAATCTCGATCTATCGTTTAGTAGCTTGAATTCTTTAGAAACCTTAGAAAATCAATTTTGTTCCTGAAATCGAAATCGAAAGCGAATAATCAATATGATATGTTATTGTGCTTCTATTACCCAATAGTTAGTTGATTATGACATACTTTATCATCAGGTATAAACCCTGAATTTGTTTCGAGTTTTGATGATGTTAGTCGATTTTGACCTAATAATCACTCGTATAATTTTTGAGAAAATCATGTGTTTGTTTTTTGTGTATTTCTAGTTTCAAAGCATGGGTAAATTTCATTCAGTTCTATGAATTATTAGGTTTAGTTTATTTTGTTTTGTTGAAGTTGTTTTAGATTTAATTTGTGAAGAATCATGTATTTGAGGTTTGGATGCTTTGTTGTATTGGGTGAAGAATAATGATGATGATGTTATGAATGGAAAATCTGATCATTCTTTGAGTATAACCTAATCGTATATGCATCCTTTTAGCTCTATAAGAGGAACCACTTGGATATTCACTGTTATTTTTTCCCACCACTCTCATAAATATACTCTTAGAGGATTTGAAAACTGTGATACACTATATTCCACATCTTATCTTGTTTGAGGTCATATATCCTGTCAGTGAACTCATGTTCTTAAACTTCTGAGTGATGGAGATGTTGACTCATGGGAGTGGTGGAATTCACTTAGGCTGCTCTGTGAACATCACAGCCAACTGTCAATAGAACTTGATTTTTGGTAAGTTTTTGGCTTGATGTATCATGAAACTCGTTGACCAGTATAAATATGAACCATAGTACTATTATATTAAAAACTCAATTCAACTTTTTATTCTATAGGAGTACGCTCCCATCTGCATAGTCACTTGGACGTTGGTTCAGTGAGACAGTTAGGGTAGCCATCCTTCATACCAGTGTAAGTTTTTCTGAACATATCGGGGTTGCATTTCAATCTGTATTTGACTTAAGTTATGCTCAGTTTATAATGAGCTGGCTGTTAATTCGACAGGAATTTCTCACAAATGCAAGGGATGCAAGGGGCTTTCCTTATCTTTCTAAGTGTCACCAAAAGTTATTAATGGATTGTTTAATCATTCGATACAAGTAACAAATTTCACTGTAAATTCACTTCTCTTGGCGTCAACCCACTTCTGATTTCGCGACTTTTTCTTTGACAGATAGTGGTTTGTGGAAAGCCAGCTCATAATATTTCAACGAATAGTTTGAAGAACGTGCCAACTTATTATAGCAATAACTACGTGGACGGTAAATCTCAGAAGTCCTTTGCTGTTTAGTTAGTGTTACTTATTCGTGTTGCATGGTAAACTTGTTTCTGATTCATCTCTTGAAATCTGAAACCATTTGACATATACATTTATGGTCTGAGATGCTTCATAGCTTAGTTTTGGTCATAAGGAGTGTATGTATGGTCTTTCTTGGTAAGACCATAATATTCATGTTTTTCTTGTATTGTTGAGAGTTAGGTCTTGATTACTTGTTATACATTAAGTTTAAAACCAGAAGAATGACCTGTATTTGGTTCTTTATTGCTGATTAGTTGGAATAGAGTGCCTGGGTCTAAAGGAGCAGTAGTACTTCCATCTTTTATCGTTTCAATAATGTTAACCAAAATAATCAAAATGCATATGCTATCATTGAATTTATGAATATGAACTACGAAGTAGATCATGGTTAATTTTCCAGCTTGCCTTTATACAATCCTTTAGTTTACACAAACATTTATGATTTTCGAGCTTCCGTTGTTGAACTAAGTTCACCCTTAACTTTTATTTTAGTATTTTAGATTTCTTATGAAACTGGGGGTTTATTACTAACTGTTTTCCTTCCTTCTTTCTTTCTTTCTTTTTGTAGTACCACAAGCACACAGATAATCTTGAGGCCCAAACTTATGAGACGTTTGAGAGAAATATGACGAAGTACATCCAGTTATGGGTGTTGGTGATGATTGATTTCTTATTGTCTATTTCTCTCCCTCCCTGTCTACATCTCTAAGATTGCAGACATACTAAAATAGCAGTCCTACATTGTTAAGGGTGCCATTTGTTCCAAATTTTCTAGTTCTTCTCAAGGAAAGTTCAAATTTCAGTAGTATGGGGTCTGTCACGGGTTCTTTAACATCGCATAGTAATTAATGATTCGAATTAAAGGTTACTCCATTTGCAAACAAGTATTAATGGTTGTAGGAGCAAGACGGAGTCCACTTGTTAGAGCCCCCTTGCAGTTAAGTTCTCATTTCTGTTGTAAAGGCTATGCAAGTGTTGTAACTGATATCTTATACATGTTTTGGCTTACACAATTAACTTCTCCCATGTCCTTGCCATATTTATAGGCAACAGAAGAAACTGGCAGGAAATTGGAAATGTATGATGTAGAAAAAATCCACACTTCATGTAATTATTTATTTACACTTATATATTCTTTTCACATTATCATATTGCAACTGTGGATGGCGTATGAAATCTTCTTTTCCTAAATAGATCTTGGTGAAACTAGAGGGATGTGAAAACCAAGTCACTATATTTTCTAGTGATATATGTTGCTGGGATGCTCCTGCGAAAGCTGATATTTTGGTATGCGCATTTTTCCCCAGCACTTCAATTAAATTTGTATACCTACATTATTTATTGAGTAGTACACACTTCCATGCTTCAGGTGAGTGAGCTTCTTGGATCTTTTGGTGACAACAAATTATATCTTGAGTGCCTTGATGGAGCGCAAAGATGGTATTTCGATCCCCCCACCGTAAGTGGTTCGTCTGAGTGTTTTGATTGCATGTTTTCCTTCTTCTTGTAAAACTTAAACAGAATCTGATTATGACAATAGATGAGTATTTCATATTGTGAACTTTGTTGGTGCAGCCAACGTTGAAACCTCTAATCTCCGAGCATGCTCCAGATGGGCTGCTGGAGCCTATGAAAATAGATGAGTTCTTTCGGTTACCGAGAAAGAAGAAGATTTCTATTAAGCCTCTTTTACTTGACCAGGTTAGATGTATGTCTTAGAAAAACTGATTGGGATTACCTTATAATACGCTTTCTCTTGCTCATTACAAAGTTGAATTATCTTCTAGGTAGTAACTAGTTGTGCACTTCTGCATGCAGCTATTCATCGAAGAATTTAGTAGTGGAGTTTCAGCATGCTTGGGTTGCTCTTGCAGTATAGTATTCTACCCGGGAATTTTATTCAATCACATTGAATCTGTGGTAGGGACTGGAATGGAAAAGACTTCTCAGAATGTAACAACAAAAGGTTAGGGTTTTCATAGTTTCAAATTCAGAAACTTGTGTTTATAACATTGATTTTCCAAAAGTTGTTAAACATTGTATGGGTTTATGGTAAGTTCATTTATCTACTATGTTGATGTATGGATCGTTCTTGATGGATTGCGATGATCAATAATTATTCTTGGTCGATTGCAATTCAGGAGCAGAAATATGCCGGCGATAACTTTTTTTTTTTAACCTGAAAATTAATTTGCAACGGATATAAACGTTGTACAATTATACGTTGCACAAATTACCAGAAATGAGCAACGGATGTAATTTTAACCAAATAAATAAAACGTTGACAAAATCAAAATGGGACCCACAAAAGTTTTATTTTATAAATAATATCTGTTGCACAAATTATTTATACGTTGCACAAATAAGAAAAGGTGCAACGGTTGTGCAACATTTATAAGGGTTGTACAAATTAATTTGTGCAACGGATGATATGTGTTGCACCCTAATGTGCAACGCCGTTTTGCCAACGTTTATCTCCATTGCAAAAATTATGCGCAACGTTTATAAACGTCCCTAAATGGCCGTTTTGGTGTAGTGAATAGATATGGACCTAGATAATAGGTTCTACAACTTAATTAAGATAAATTTGAGAGAATAAAAAATTTAGATGTGAAAAAGTGGGGGTACAACAACCTCACCCAATATTTCGCTTAGCAATATGTATGGACTAACTCCAATTTCCATTATGAGAATCAACTAGAAAGTCAGACTCAATCTTAATAAAAAAGTATATCAAAGAGTTATATCTCAATTTCTGGATTTAATCCTCACTCAAACAAATAGAAATCTGCGGGCCTGATTGAATACAAGAGAAATACCTTGAACAGTACCAAAGACCAATGTTTAAGGATCAATCAATTTCAATCAACAACCAAAGGTAGGATTTACCAATTGATCGATACAACACACAACCTGTGATATTTTAATTATATAACAAAATATAATGCGGAAAAGAAATAACAGAGACACCAGAAATTTTGTTAACGAGGAAACCGCAAAATCAGAAAAACCCGGGACCTAGTCCAGATTGAACACACACTGTATTAAGCCGCTACAGACACTAGCCTACTACAAACAAACTTCGGTCTGGACTGTAGTTGAACCCCAATCAATATCACACTGATCCAAGGTACATTTGCGCTCCTTACATCTATGATACTAGCAGGATACTACGCACTTGATTCCCTTAGATGATCTCACCCACAACTAAGAATTGATATGACCCAAAGTCGAAGACTTTAATATATTTTTTTGTCTCACATAGAAAAGTCTACAAGAATAGATAAATCTGTCCCCCACAGAAATACCTACGAGTTTTGTTCCATCTTTTGATAAATCAAGGTGAACAGGAACCAATCGATAACCTGGACTTATATTCCCGAAGAACAACCTAGAATTATCAATCACCTCATAATAATCCTAATCGACTAGCGAAACAAGATATTGCAGAATCACATACGATGAGACGAAGATGTTTGTGACTTCTTTTCTATTTTGCATATCAAAGAAATTAATATCAAGCCAATCTTACGATTGTACTCAAATATGATAGAAATAACAAGATCAGATCACGCAACTACAAAGAAAATAGTTGGGTCTGGCTTCACAATCCCAATGAAGTCTTCAAGTTGTTAACCTACAGGGTCTCGATAGAAACCTAGGGTTAAAGGAGAATCAACTCTAGCTTATACAACTAGTATCACACATGAGGTGTGGGGATTAGGTTTCCCAGTTGCTAGAGTTCTCCTTTATATAGTCTCCAAATCAGGGTTGCAATCTAAGTTACCTTGGTAACAAAGAATTTAATATTCACTGTTAGATGAAAACCTGATTAGATTTAAGCTAATATCTTTTAACCGTTAGATCGAACTTAACTTGTCATTCACAAATGAAATGCATGCTCATTTAGGTTTGTGTAACCGTACCTAAACGTGTACACCTAGTGGGTTCAACAGTAGTTAACCAATGGTTAGCCATATGAGCACTTTCATATCAACCTTATTCATCTTCACCATAACTAGTTCAAGTGACTCAAATGAACTAGTTATAAAGTTGTTCAATTGCTTAGATCTCATAGAAGTATACAAGACACAATCGAAACAAAAATGATTTTGATTCACTCGAATCGATTCATAAAAATTATAGCCACGGTTCGCAAATATGCATTCCTTAATTTTTAAATGTCTTAGTTCACGAATAAACTGTTTTTAGAAAATAAACCACTTAAGTACACATACTTAAGTACCCGGACTGAGATTATTTTTATTTCACAAACCCCAGCAGAAATTCACGGGATGTGAACTTACGATAGTACGCGTACAGGTACGCAGACTTAGCTCTGGTTATCCTAAACAGCAAAGTACGCATACTTTGGTTCAAGGATTATGGACTTACACAAGTATGAGTTCACATACAATGTTTATATCCATTCAAGGTTATACATTCTAAACTCTCATTTCAATCATTGAAACATTCTTAGGGGATGTTATATATAGATGTTATTCACATACCATTTTTTATCAAAGCGATTTTCAAGAGATTGAAACAATTATCATGACTTTCGTCACGAGTAAAGTTGAACTTGGACAAAGCGAAAGCTTACCAACACATATTTCGATAAAAATATAAGCGAGATAAACTCGGCTCGAAATAGCAAATGTGTATGATCGAAGTCTATATAGCAATACGACTTTTGTCTCAAGATAGGAGATAGAGTAGATAGACTTTTGAGTGATAGATAAGTTCAAGTCTTCACATACCTTATTGTCGATGAAGTTCCTTCCTTGAGTAATTTTTTGTCTTTGTATGATGAATGCCGTGGAGTCTAGAGCTCAACTACACTTTCTATCCTAGTCCGAGACTTATCTATAAGTAGACTATAAATAAAGACTTATACGCAACTAAACTTGACAAACAAGCTTGAGATAGCAACGCTTGCGATTTCAACCAAGCAGTGCTCTAACAATCTCCCCATTTGTCAATTTTAGTGACAAAACTATCAATACATATGGAATAAAAAATAAATAAACTTTGTAGCTTCTCATCCTCATGCATGATCTCCTTAGTTCTTCAACATTACTCGAAATCTTCGTCACTTCCAAGTACTTCAATGATTCCAAAGATATTCAAATCAGCATCACCGTTGTTGAAGATCCGTAGCCATAACAATGAGAAAACAATATCTCTCAATCATTGTTACACAATGTCATAGTATTATTACAAAACATCAAAGTTCAATTGTATCACAACTTCGACAACAATACTATGGTGATTTGTATCACTTCCCCTTAGTCAATACTCCATCTCACATGGAAACCACTCCCCCTTACATAATGATCATAAAACCATATGTATTTTTAGTGTGAACTACACATTAATTCTCCCCCTTTTTGTCAATAAAATTGGCAAAGGTACAAAAACTAGTGGGATCCTAATGAAATTTCCATAGAGACATTTCATGACCAAAAGAAAGTACATACCAACTTTTTAGATGTAATCATATAGCCGAAACTAAGTGCATTCATCAAGGAGTTTATAAAGATACAAGATAACCCCTATAATATTCCACAACCGCACTCCCCACAAAGATTTGGCAATTAAGCACAAGTTCAATTAAGTACTCTCCCCCATAAAATGTCATTCCCGAAAAAACAACAAGAGCAACCTTACTTTCAGAAGAAAAGAAGGATTTCTTTGGATATTAACAAATCATATAAGAATATAATTTTGTATCCAAAAACTCAATTAAATTAACCACAAGAGAACCCATGATTAATTTAATCGAAAATGCTCACATGGATCAGGGAAGATCAATACTGCGGAATAAACAAAGACTCATTCTATTCTTTATCACCATTTGCACAATGACATATAATAGACTTAATCTTTGTAAACAAAATCTCATCCTATCTTCCATTAATATTTTCATAATGACATAATAGGCTTATCTTTTGTTTTGTCAAAAGTTCATTCAATCTTTTATCAATACTTGCATATCGACATATAAAGGACTTAACTTTTGACCAAGTATAGGACAGTCACAGGTTCACAGACTTAAACAACATATCCCATAACAATTTTCAATATATAAAGTCATAAAGATTAAAATTGCAAAAATCATCTTCCAAACAACTTAGAACTTAAATAAATAAATCTAAAAACATGAAAGATGAAAACGTTGGAAACAGCTATGTGTACTCACAAAAACGGTTATTCCAAACCCTAGTTATCCTTCTTAAAAACACAAGAATAAATTCTCATAAGAAGTTTCCTAGATATTGAGACCTCTGAAAAATTCTTTATCGTCCCCGAACTCATTGTCATCAACATCCATGGGAACATATGGTTCGTGAAGAAAGGAGTCAATTCCAATAAACCATCTGGGCTGATGATATCGAATCAGGGCCTTCTGAATTTCAAGAGCTCTCATAATAACAGCCTTTATTTGTTGAATCTCCTTTCTTGTCTCCTTCAACTCTTCAAGAACATCAGAAAACTTCTGATAATTTGAAGGAACAACTCTTGGCTTCCTCACATTCCTTCTTTTTCTTTTCAAAGTTAGAGGTAACATAAATTTTTATTTTTCCTTCATAATTGATGGCTTAACAATCATATTAACATCTTTTCCATTAGAAGACATGATGCTTGGAGTATCCATATGTGTACGGGTTTGTGAGAGGAAATCACAACTCAACAAGCATTCCTAAGTTAAAAAGAGTTTCAGAGAAGGAAAAAGTAGAATATAGGGTTACGAAACCTTTAAACACAGGTTCGCGCACGCACAACTCACAACCCTAAGAAAGGTAGAATTTTCGAGAATAACCCTCTTTTATTGATTGACCAGGGAAGTCCTTTTCATTATCAATTAGATATGGAAGAATTCCAATTTTGAAAAACATGCAGAGCAAAAAAGAAAAAAAGGCAAACAATTTTAAAAACATTATTGTTTTTTCTAAAGCCTTGGATGTGCAAAATCTTGTCTCTTTTGATCAGTCACATGAGACAAGATGTACTAACCAACACAATTTAAGTTGTGATGGGTGAACAATAATCTATCCACCATATCCTTTTTGATCGGAATTCATAGACCCATGTTTATCATAGCGTTTAGACCATAAATTTCTTTCAAATGGTCTTTTCTTATCCTTGGAAACTAACTTCTTTGACGAAGATAAAATCTTACATACCTTAGCGATCTTTTGAACAAATTTGAGCCTATTTGCTAATCAATTCAATCTTCGTTGAAGTTTGTTGACATGCCTCGGTTTATGTTTGTACTTGAAACACCTTGACAGTTCATGACCCTTGAGTAAATAATAGGAGCACGTCAACCTGGAGTATGATTCAGATACCCGAGATGTGCAAGCGTCTAGACACATAGTGGAACCTGAAAAATTTGACAGAGAGTTTCCAACATAAATGTCAATTTTATCTTCCAGATTGGTTGAGTTCTCTTCTGAAATACTATCGAGATTGATGTATGTATTGCTACAGTTATCAAAATCAATATTTTCACAGAGAAGCGCAATACTTGATTTTTCGTCTTCATTAGAATCATAATTGTCAGACATTTCATCAAGAGTTGCATCAAGACCTTTGTTCCAAGTGTATTTTTTACGATTTGGACACTCATTTGCAAAATGGCCAAAAAATTTACACTTAAAGCACTGAGGCATATCCTCGTCACCAGTTTCATCATTATACCTCTTTTTAGGAGGAACACGATTATGGGGTTTGTCTGATGACCTGGTTTTATCTCTGGAGAACCGTTTACTTATTTTCAATAGAAGGTCCATAAACTGTCTTGTGATCAACTAGACTAACTTGTCAAGATCTTCATCTGATGAATCAGCCTTAGAAAGATCATCTTTAGAGATGCAAACACTTTTACTTTTATCAAGTAATTTAGTGTTCTTTTGTGCTTTGAAAGCAATATCCTTTCTATATTTGGATGTATGCTCATGATCAAAGATCTTAAACTTCCCAACTAGAGTATTTCTAGAAAGCGTTGCGAGATTATTTCCTTTAACGATGGCATGCTTTTTAGAATTGTATCTAGATGGCAGAGATCTGAGAATTTTTATCACAATGTCCTTTTCAGGAATAGTCTTACCCAATGCAAAATATGCATTAACAATTTCAAACACTTTGTGATTAAACTCATCAAATGAATCTTCATCTACCATACGAAGTTTCTCCCAATCGGAATTTAGGTTTTGAAGCCTAGCTTCATTTTCACAGGTATTCCCTTCAAATACGGTTTCTAATATATCCCAGGCTTCTTTGGACTTTGTGCAAGTAGTCACATGATGTTGAAGGTCTAGGGTAATGGAATGTATGATAGCATTTAAGCTGGCATAATTTTGCTTTGCAACAAGGATTTTTTCTGGACTATATATACCAATATCCTTAGGTATAGATACATCGCCTTCTGTATTAATCGGAGGATCATAGCCATTAACAACACATACCCATGTTTGAAAATCACGAGCCTGAAGAAAAGCACGCATAATAATTTTTCACCATAAGTAGTTTGAGCCATCGAAGACTGGTGGTATGTTTATGGATATAGAATATATGTCCATAGAGTCAGATCGCTACTAACACTGACTTATGAGGTATTTAAACGTGTTTTCCCACTCTGATACCAATTAAAAAAGTGGGGGTACAAAAAATTCACCCAATATCTCGCTTAGCAATCTGTATGGACTAACTCCAATATACTTTTAAGAGAATCAACTAGACAGTCAGACTCAATCTTAATAAAAAGTATATCAAAGAGTTATATCTCAATTTCTCGATTCAATCCTTACTCAAACAAATAGAAATCTGCGAGCCTAATTGAATACAAGAGAAATACCTTGAACAGTACCAAAGACCAATGTTCAAGGATCAATCGATTTCAATCAACAACTAAAGGTTGGATTTAACAATTGATCGATACAACGCACAACCTGTGATATTTCAATTATATAACAAAATATAATGCGGAAAAGAAATAAAACAGACACCAGAAGTTTTTTAACGAGGAAACCGCAAATACAGAAAACCCCCGGGACCTAGTCCAGATTGAACACACACTGTATTAAGCTACTACATACACTAGCCTACTACAAACTAACTTCGGTCTGGACTGTAGTTGAACCCCAATCAATCTCACACTGTATTAAGGTACAGTTGTGCTCCTTACGTCTCTGATCCCAGCAGGATACCATGCACTTGATTCCCTTAGATGATCTTACCCACAACTAAGAGTTGATATGACCCAGAGTCGAAGACTTTAATAAACAAATTTGTATCACACGGAAAAGTCTACAGGAATAGATAAATTTGTCTCCCGCAGAAATACATACGAGTTTTGTTCCGTTTTTTGATAAATTAAGGTGAACAGGAACCAGTCATTAACCCATACGTATATTCCCGAAGAATAGCCTAGAATTATCAATCACCTCACAATAATTTTAATTAAGGCTGCATAAGAACCGGTATGTTGTCCCTGGACCGGAATGGAACCGGAAATACCGAACCGGAGTAAATGGTACATGGACCGATATTGGAACTTGAGAACCAGAATAGACCGGTATAAGTATTGCTTCTGGGGGGAATACCGGCATGAACTGGACCAAAAGAACCGGTCAATACCAGCTGTTAGATTTTTTAATTAGTATTTAATCTTGGTCGTCCATCCTAGGTATTTGAGACATATTATCTATCGAAAGATCTTTTCTTCTTCATTTTTCTTCTTCTTCAAAGCTACACCGAAGAGGAAAGGAGATGGAGGCACTGAATATTGAAGATGAAAAATTATTATTTTTGAATGAAATCAGAGGTGGTGTTTGTTCTCCGTTGAAGATGGAGATTAAATGAAGATGATTATGCTGATGAAGAAAAAGAATCTATTGATCTAAAATTGGTGAAGGTAACAAAGAATTAGAATTTGTAAAGGAAGAATAGTTGATTGTTTATGTCAATTGATTAATGGGTTGGTGACGAATCAAAGATGAAGCTGTCTTATAGATGATTTGAGAAATCAGAGAAGAAGAATTGAAGTTAGGGTTTTGAATATGTTGTTGTTGGCTCGAGAATATAATATTAGGTTTATTTCTTGCTGCAATTGAAGGAATTACTGGCCCAGTTGACATATGAATATGATTAACTTATTTAGGGTTCAGAAATAAACGTTCTTTATTCTTCTATATTCTGTTGATTGTATTTTTTTTGTTGGTAAGAATCGTATCTTTCTATGTGTATACTGCTTGTTCAAAGTGTTTTATGTGTGTTTTTTTTTAGTTTTCTTTTGTGGATTTGGGTTTTTGGATGTTAAATTAGTTGGATGGTGAATGTTAAACTGTAATGGATGTGATATGATTCCAAGTTGCGGCCAACATTTGATTTATTGCCATGGGTTTGAGTTAATTTTCATAGTGGCAGCAAGATGAAACAAGAACTGATGCTGGTGTAATTTATACAGCTGAAATCTTGAGACAAGGAAAGAATGGTTATGGGTAAAAACCCGGTACCAGACTTGTGTTACCGGGACAAGTACAAGTACTCGTAATAGAGAACCAGTCAATACCAGGTACAGGGACCGGTTCCATAAGAGAACCGGGCCATACCGAACCATGTGCATCCTTAATCTTAATCGACTAGCGAAATAAGATATTGCGGAATCATAAACGATGAGACGAAGATATTTGTGACTTCTTTTTTTATATTTACTATCGGAGAAATCAATCTCAAGTCAATCTTACGATTGTACTCAAATACGATAGAAATAACAAGATCAGATCACGCAAATACAAAGAAAATAATTGAGTCTGGCTTCACAATCCCAATGAAGTCTTCAAGTCGTTAACCTACAGGGTCTCGACAAAAACCTAAGGTTAAAGAAGAATCGAATCTATCTTATATAACTAGTATCACACAGGAGGTGTGGGGATTAGGTTTCCAAGTTGCTAGAGTTCTCCTTTATATAGTTTCCAAATCAGGTTTTGCAATCTAAGTTACCTTGGTAACAAAGCATTCAATATTCACCGTAAGATGAAAATATGATTAGATTCAAGCTAATATATTTCAACCGTTAGATCGAACTCAGTTTGTCATACACAAATGAAATGAACGTTCATTTAGGTTTGTGTAACCGTACCTAAACGTGTAACCTAGTGGGTTCAACAGTAGTTAACCAATGGTTATCCATATGAGCACTTTCATATCAACCTTATTCATCTTCACCATAACTAGTTCAAGTGACTTAAATGAACTAGTTAGAGAGTTGTTCAATTGCTTAGATCTCATAGAAGTATACAAGACACAATCGAAACAAAAACGATTTTGATTCACTCGAATTGATTCATGAACATTATAGCCATGGTTTGCAAATATGCATTCCTTGATTTATAAATGTCTTAGTTCACGAATAAACAGTTTTTAGAAAATAACCCACTTAAGTACGCATATGGGTACACATACTTAAGTACCCGAACTGAGCTTGTTTTCAGTTCACAAACTCCAACAGAAATTCACGGGATGTGAACTTCCGACAGTACGCGTAAAGGTATGCGGACTTAGCTCCGGTTATCCTAAACAGCAAAGTACGCATACTTTGGTTCAAGGATTATGGACTTACACAAGTATGAGTTCACATACAATGTTTATATCCATTCAAGGTTATAATTCTACACTCTCATTTCAATCATTGAAACATTCTTAGAGGATGTTATATATAGCGGTTATTCACACACTATTTTTCATCAAAGCGATTTTCAAGAGATTGAAACAATTATCATGACTTTCGTCACGATTAAAGATGAACTTGGCCAAAGTGAAAGCGAGATAAACTTGGCTCGAAATAGCTAATGTGTATGATCGAAGTCTATATAGCAATACGACTTTTGTTTCAAGATATGAGATAGAGTAGATAGACTTTTGAGTGATAGATAAGTTCAAGTATCCACATACCTTTTTATCGATGAAGTTCCACCATTTTGTTGAGTAGTTCTTCGTCTTTGTAAGATAAACGCCATGGAGTCTAGATCTCAACTACACTTTCTATCCTAGTCCATGACTTAGCTATAAGTAGACTAGAAATCAAGACTTATAGTTTTGGCAACTAAACTTGACAAACAAGCTTGAGATAACAATGCTTTCGAGTTCGACCGAGTAGTGCTCTAACAAGATGATGGCATGGGTTCGTTGGAGGTTTAAATTCTAGTTACAACATGATAATCAATGGATAAATCATGCTTTTGGGGAAAAAAATCCTAAATATCACATGAAGATTTTGATCCAGATGATAGCCGCTGATTTTGATGGGCAGAAATGCATGAATCGTTGGATGGGAGAGTATTTAGGTGGGACAGAATAAAAACTCTTTTTAACAATTTTAAGACAGTTAACATGAGTTAAATAACGGTCAGGGTGTTTGGCAAAACTTAAAAAGTCATCTGACGGCTTTTTAACTGTTATTCGTTAGTTTACAACCTTAATGCATTAAGGACATATTTTATGACCCATACCCTTATTAGGCCATAAAAACAACTTTTTTACAAAATTTCTCTTTAATGGATTTTGGCAAACGTTCCCATGGCTAACAAAGGATTCGCAAACTACCCTGAAATACATTAAAAACCCTGAATATAATACAAGTTAGAGAATATGTTTATGCACAAAAAACTGGTTATCCTATTGTATCAATTGGTTTCCTATATCTAAGCATATATGTATCTTCAATTTCTAATCTTTCTTTTGATTTCTTTGCAATATTTTTTTTCTAATACAAGGAATTATTGGTAGAATGAAAAACTGTAGGTATAACATTGTGTAATAATGGGCCTGGGAGCAATTCGGTCGAGATTGAATACAACTGACAGTTTTGGTCCTATATATGGATCAAGGTCGTCACTCTTTGTCAAAACCCCAATCTAACGACTAATGTTACACTCTTCTTTTTTAAGTGTCTAGTTGTGAAGGAACACTACTTCAAATCGGCACATATGAATAAAAGTCTAGTGTGAGACCAATATTGGAAACAACTTGCATAAAAAAACCTAATCCTTTTTGTTTTCCAGTCACCAAAATTTTCACCATTGAATTCGTTTTCTAGGAAAAAGAGAGTTTTGTTCTTCATCTTGCATTCGTCGTTTTCGAAGTATTCGAGTGTTGTGTTACTTTGGAAGGAACCATTGTATCCTGGATAACCATCACCACTAACTGTTCAGCATAAGTATGCAATGCATTTGAAGAAAATATTGATCCTCTCCTCGGTTAATTGACTATTCATTCTTTTCTTTTCTCTTCATATAATTTTATTATTTGATTCATGGATTGATGTTCTATAAATACAGGGAACAAAAATTGTTTATGCACATAAATTGGTTGTTGTATTGCATCAATTATTTTTGTATATTTAAGCATATGAACGTATTGCTGATCTTTCTAATGGTTTTGTTACACCCTCTAATGGATAAATATGCTCGGTTTGTGTTAGAATTTCTAAAAATGTAAGTTAAATTGAAGAATTAATTTAGACCATATGCGTGTAAAATTGCTAGTAAGAACTACTATATATATATATATATACTTGTACCCAATTTTAGTATCACCCGACACTCGGTACTTGTATGAATAACTAGCTGAAATCTTATTTTAGGTAATTAACACGTTTGTGAATGGACTTCGTCCACCATTTGTATAACTCAGATACATAGCAAGTATAAGAATACATATACCTCAACAATTAGTTTTTCAGTCAATTTGTTGCCATGGATAACTTAAAATTTGTTTTGTCATATATAAGCTTGAAATATACAACAACTTAGATTCAACATTTTTTTTATTTACTTTGCATATATATTTCTTTTATGATATAATTTTTTTCTATATAATATATTCACGTTTGCTAGTAATATATTTGTTAATGTATAAATGTTACAAAAAACAAAATTATAAAATCGTGAAAAACTCGTTAACATATTTATATTATCTCAATACATTAACTATGCGCATTATTATTAAGTTAAATACAAAAATTTGTCTCATGTATTAACAAAACAATTTCTTATGGTATAATGATTTTTATTTTCCACAAACGTATTTCTTTCGCATATATGATTATTCTTATAGGATAGGATATAATTTTCTTGTTATCCTAAAGTAGTAGAGCATCGGTTGATATAATACAATACCCTGGACTCAACTGATAAAGTATTTTTTAAACATGATTGTATCTTACAATGCAAATGATATTATTAAGATATACCTACACAAAAGTCCCCAATTTTGATTTGGGATGATGCAGTGAGAAAACTATTCACATAAGCTAAATTTCTATGAAATATTTCTTGTTGATGCATATGAACGACATCATCTATGGCTGGATTGAAATACTTAAAACTAATATGCTAGTCTAATGGATCATCGCTTGCAATGTCATCATACAGACACCTGGTTGAACCAAAAATATATTTTAGTTTCTGCATACTAAATAACTCTTTTAGATTTCACACACAAATAAGGAGTTCGGTTACCTGTTGCATAGTTCCATCTGCATAAAATTGGCATAGGGACTGGACTAGGCTGGTTATGCTCACAAAAAATAAGAAATTTTCTCATCATCTAGTTCACATTTTTAACTGCTTTGAAATCTTTTGGTTTAATACCATCAAAATCAACCCAATAACTAAAGTATCTCACAATTCCCTAGTGTTTTAAGATCGAGAGTACTTAAATTTCATTGTAAATCACAATTAACAAGGTTAATATTATCTTTTCAATCTAATTCTGAAATTACCAATCTGTTTTATAAAAACAAACATATCATAGCAATATCTTAAACCTTTATGGCATTAACAAAGGTTTCGATCCAACAAAATGAAGACTTTTCACAGCATAATCATGATCATCAACCTTAGGAGTACATCTATAAACTTTCGCATACGCCACTTGACCAAGATTATTGTGTTTTATGAATTCTTCCTCGTAACGTGATTTTAGAGATGCTAAGAAGTTTTTATCAGCATAATTAGTGCTTTCAACTTGTTTTTCATACTATTTCTTCAGGGTTTCATTTTATTTATTTTTTGTAAGTAGGGATAAGTCGAAGCCTGAGTTACATCAAGAGTAGAGCCATCTAATTTTTGGGTGGTAGAGTCATAACCCATGATATTAGATTGATCTACTAATAGTTTCTGAATAATACAAGAAGGAGGTGAAAAGTTCCAATCGAAAATATCCGAGAAGCCTCTGGATTCTTTTGTTGAACTATCTTCTACTTCATTGGTATCTGTACATAGGAAAATCCTAGAAAGTTGGTACAATGCTTTTCCCTTATGTTTGCTTCTTCCAAAATAGCTTTGCTGCTCAAAGAGATGGTTGAACTAGACTTTTACAATCACTTTTAATGCTGAAGTTGTTGATTCCTTTTTCCACTGCCCAAGAAGTCGCCTGCAAGAATCATCACATACGTTACCCAGAAATGTATACGTATCTATCTGTAACTATAAATATGATTAAAATTAAGTTATATTTTGACTTTGATGGAATTAATAACCATGTGAATATAATTATTGTATATAAGTATGTCGAATTTTATGTGCTGCATTTAAATATGTGAAACGAATTAAACGTGAATAAACGAATTCTCGAATTCTGACTGTATGGCGAATTTTTGACCGCTTAGTTGACCAAATTTGTATTTTACTTAGACGGTTAATGTGCGCATTTTTGCCGATTCGAATTTTTATCACATGCCGAATTGTTATTTAGGATTGTAAGAAAGAAAAGAAATAGTTATACTTTTACTAAATACACAATTTCAGAGTATGTCTTAGTTTCAAGTCTTTGGTACGCATATCAATGAATTAAGGCATAATCGTATAAGCCTTTTGATTATGTTAATATTAACATCTATACAATTAAATGTCAGTAAAACTAAATAAATTAAAACTTCAATTCCGCAATGATTTAGACCGAATCTCAATACTTTTATCAGTAAATGGAGGGGGAATATCCTTTTTTAGAAGTTCATAGTAATTTATTAAGCACATTTTTGCTGGGTTTTTTTTTTTGGATAATGCTAAAGCTCGAGGTTATCATTTTTGAAACCTGGCTAGTTTGAGCGTATCATTTTCTTCATCCACCTAAATGAGAGGGGTAACATGTGTCTAAGAAGGATTTTCTTCATCCACCTAGATGAAAGGGATAACAAGTGTCTAAAAAAGATGAAAGTACTAAGTCATCCATACTATATTTTAAAAACTTAAAGCAAATCTATTAAATTCCACCCTCTCAGATATTTTTCTATCCATCTGTTTCTCTTAATTAGGACTATGATTGATTCAAGCATTCATATTTAAAAAATTCAGAAATTTTATATTTGTAGATTTATCCAAAATCGGCTAATATGAACGTTCACGTCAGCTGATTCTGAACAGTCGACTGATATGCACATAAACGTCGGTTGATTGTTCGTGCTGTTCTTCGTGGTTGATGTTGAAGAACATCAACCCAAAATTGGCCAATGTGGATATTAACATATACCAACTTTGGTTAAAGTAAATATCCACATTAGCCAATATAAACCTCTATATACCCATCTTGCTATAATCGGCATATATATCAATGTACACATTTGAATGATTCTTGAAATTTAGAAGCCTATTATATGGTCTCCAGGTTTTTGGTTTTTAGGGCTCATTAAAGGACAAAATTGGGTCATGAAATAGTAATCTTCAAAACCCCTTATCCTCCTAATTTGCTAATGGCATTAACAAAGCTAAGTAAGATTGGATTAGGGTAATAACTTGATTTATAATTAGTGTTAGTAAATAAAAAGATCCAGAGATTTTGATTTTTTTCTATTTTTGATTAGGTTGGATTAGGTTAATAACCGTAAATATGTCTCATTGGAATAAAATCATATTGTATAAGATTAAGAAAATCATAGCTTAATCGCCCAAAATAGTATTAAGGCCTCATAATCCAAAGATACATAACCCGAGCATTATCAGAATTCAGAAACTAAGCTGCTATATTTACGAACTTTACTTTTGAACTAAAACAAAAATTTAAAATCACCAATCATGCTTAAAACCGTCGGCTTACACTACTCCAGAAAAATGTTAGTAGCAATGACGTGCACCATTTTTACAAATTAGCCTAATCCAATTTTGATTTTTCTTTACGGGCAGACAAATCTAGGTTTTTTTTTTTTTTTTTGAAATATTGAAATACGGTAGGGTTTCCTAACCGTAAACCATAACTACTATTGGGACTAGATGTTTTTCCAACCGTAAAAAATATTTACAACCATAAGAAAACTCTGAGTAAACTGTAGAATTGGATTATGGTTGGGAGTTCATTTTTTCCCAACCGTAGAGTTGATTTACAGTTGGGAAAATCAACCGTATACAATTCTGAAACTAATTTTAAATGGATACATTAATTAAATACCCTTATAATAGAGAACCAACAAAAATACCTTCCCCTAAATAAATATACCGTCCCCTAAAATATCCGGATTGTCAGATTATGATTTTGCCCCTCAATATATTTGAGGATTATAACGTTGGAGATTCATTTAGTGCAGTAGCCGTTTCAAACCATTTCACGTCTTTCCTCTCTCCTTTTCTTCTCCTTCGTGTAGTTACTGAAACTGCAGAGATTTTGAAATTCAAAACTGAAAAAAACGTCGAATAAGATCTTAAACAAAACTGTCAACCTATATATATTATCAACTGACTCATTTCAATCATCTTTACTTTAAGAAATTCAAAAAAAAAAAGTGAAAAGAATGATAAAAATTAGGTATTTCTGAGTTTGAAGAACAAAAGAGAGCTTAAACAGGTAAAAAACCTAAAATCCATAGTAAATCTACTGTATTCTGTGATGAATTTGCTATTAATTTTGATTTTCTACATATTTACGATTCAAGTTTTCAAATCAGTTTTAAATTCCGAAGAAAAAAAAAATTGTTGCATGTATGATTTATCATCAATTACTGCTACTAATATGTTTGATTTGATTTGGTATGTTGTTACTTTGGTATCTAATTAATTGATTTTGATTTTAGGTTAGTTTGACTTGTTTTAAAAGGTTGGAGTTTATTTTGATTTTCAGCGGTTCCAGTTTCAGAAGAAAGAGGTAAGAAGTGATTTCTTCTGTCGATTTTGATTTTCACCCAATCTATTGTTCTGTGTGTGTATTCTTCAGTATTTCCATGTTGATGTCAAAAAGTTCTGCAGAAAAATCAAGTTTCAGTTGGATGTTCATGGCAATACGGGGTCAACAATAGAAGTTGATCCCATGAAATGAATATGTTTTGGCAATATAATTTAATAGATAGGAAGAAATAGGAACAATAGGACCTAAGGGTGCACAAGGTACGGTTCGGCTCGGTTCTTGCCGAAGCCGAGTACCCGTACCTCCCTAGCCTCGGTTCCAAAATTTTGGACCGGTACCTGTACCTTGTACCTCGATTCCAGTACCATTCGGTACACTACGGTTCCGGTACCAATCGGTACCCACCCCCAAATGTATCTAGAGATTACTTATTATGAGACTTCTAAAAAGATTGTTTTAGTTCCTGTATCTTCCACCCAATTTTTTATTTGTCTTTCCTTAATTGGTTCACATGTTGGTGCTGACTATCACTGATAACACTTTATTGGAAACTTCTCATTTGCAATCTACGAATGACCCAACCGTCGCTGACTATTTGAGTGAGTATCAACTCTGTTAGCTTGCAAAATCAAATTCTGACGATGTATCCTATTTGCTTTTATCTTGCCTTGGTTAGTTTTCGAATGGCTTGAAATTGTGTCATGTAGCCTCAAGTACCTTTGCTTTTAGATATGCAATAATGATAGAAAATTGTCAGCATCACAATAAAGAAGGAATGATCTGTGGAGTAATTGACATATATTTTGCAACATTTGTTCTTCTGTATTTGCACTGTTTCCTAGAATCGCAGTACTATTTGATTAGTGCAACTTAGTAGCATCAAATTTTGATCAATCCTCAAGTCTAGCAATCTTAATTTATGAAGTAAAAGAAATATAAATAGATATTTTCAGCTGAGAAGATGATAGTAGAGTAATCACTATTTATTAAGTATGTATATGGATGTAAGATCCTACTTCATCAATGAAGATTTTTCTACAGAGCCCTCAAGAACAACCCCATTCCTAGAACATCAAATGATATAACTAGCCTTGCTCTTGGTTCATCATTGAATAATAAAAGCGTTGTTGGCATATCTCTGCCCAATTAATATTTAAAGAAAAGCAACAGGTTGAAAGAAATAAAAAGCATAAAAATGAACAACCAGAAGGAGATTCAGAAGAAGACGAATTGAAACATAGTAAAAAAGTTGCAGCAACAAAAAGAAAGAGGGGGAACAAGAAGAAAAATTAAGAAGAACATGAAGCAAAGGTAAAGAAGAATGAAGAAGAACCACTACGTAAAGGAAAGAAAAGGGTGGTAATCGAAGAAGAAGACGAAGGATATTCAGAGGATGAAGAAGTAGAATCAAAGTCAGAATCAGAAGAAGATAAAAAGTGAAAAAGCGGGGGGTCTAACAACCACACCCTATATTTCGATTAACAATCTGTATGGACAAACTCCGGGTTACTTTACTAGAGAATCAACTAGACAGTTAGACTCAATCTAGATAAAAATATCTCAAGGAGTTATTATCTCAATCTCTCAATTTGATTTACTCAAGCAAATACAATCTGCGAGTCTTAATAAAATAGAGATAACTTGGATGGTACCAAAGACCAATATCCAAGTGTCAATCAATTTAAATCAACAACCAAGAAGGTTGGATATTCTAATTGATTGAACAACGCACAACCTGTATTATTTCAATTATATAACGAAATATAATGCGGAAAAGAAATAACATAGACACCAGAATTTTGTTAACAAGGAAACTGCAAATGCAGAAAAACCCCGGGACTAGTCCAAATTAAACATACACTGTATTAAGCCGCTACACTAGCCTACTCCAAGCTAACTTTGGTCTGGACTGTAGTTGAACCCCAATCAATCTCACACTGATCCAAGGTACAGTTATGCTCCTACGCCTCTGATACCAGTAGGATAATGCGCACTTGATTCCCTTGGTTGATCTCACCCACAACCAAAAGTTGCTACGACCCAAAGTCGAGGACCTTAATAAACAAATCTGTCTCACACAGAAAAGTCTACAAAGATAGATAAATTCGTCTCCCATGAATAAACCTATGAGTTTTGTTCCGTCTTTTGATAAATCAAGGTGAACATGAACCAATTGATGAAACCAGACTTATATTCCCGAAGAACAACTCAGCTTTATCAATCACCTCACAATAAACTTAATTGATAAGTGCATATTTCACATATATTTGGTGTCAATTCCATGCTAGTATTTGTTGGTTTTCTTTCAAATTATTGTATATTACGCTTGTTTTCTCTTATTTGTGTTTTGTTAGGTAAATCATCTAAAAGAAGTGAATTTGCACTTAATTGTGCCATAAAAGAAGCTAGCCACAAGTGGATAAGGGCCAAAGACCAAGTGGAACTCATTCAATTACAAGATTTCTACTTTTCATTGTGTAGAGGACGAGAAGACGAAGACAATGGCGAAAGAACGGAGTCATTCCGAGTTCATATGAAGAAGTTATGAGCAAAACAAGAACTTAGAAGACAAAAAGGGGCAAAATAGTCATTTTCTAAGGGAAGTGCTATTGGCACCCAACCGAATGTTAAGGGACACCTTCTTGCTAAGACTAAATCTTATGGGGTGCTAGTCTAGCACCTAGATTAGCAATCCACGTCAGCCAACAAAATTACCTAAGTCTTATGGGGTGCTAGTCTAGCATACTAGTCGCTGAATCAAAACATCGCATTTCGCTGAACCATTCTGCGTAACAACTTTTCCGCTCTTGACCAGTCAACATATTCAATGCGCAAAATCATTCGGCGCAACGTGCTAGACCATTCTGCGATGAAAAAATCTATAAACTCAACAGAAGATTAATCTTCTTCTTCCCATTTCTTTTTTTCTTCTCCCGGAACTGCATGTTAGAGATCAGGAGAGCACGAAAGTTTCATATCAAATCGTTGGAAAGGTTTGATCATCATCCCGATTGGAGTCATTTGAGACTAGTTTGGAGCGAAACCGTCTACTAAATTGATTTGGGTAAGATTTTGAAACTTTAGGTTTTTTTTCTTCCGATTATCATGATTTTTTGATGAAATTGATATGATTATATGATTGTTATTTGTTATTTAGATAAAATTTCTAGTATTGTATGATTTAATTTGAATTTTTTTGAATGAAATTTGATATTGGTGAACTTTGTGAATGAAATTTGATATTGAAATTTGTTTTGATTTTTAAACCACAATGTTGTTAGTTTGCTTAATTTTTGTTGAATCTGATTTTGGGGGTTGTATTGTTTCTTTGAAGATCATTTTGTTTAATTAGTATTTTTGATGAATCTAAATTTGTATAATTTGTATGATAATGATGAAATGATAAAACGTGGTTGATAAAATTGTGAATTTGTATGATTATGATGAAAATGTGGTTGATTCTTTTTTCTTCTTTTGTTATTGATTGTAGTATGGATATGGAAGGTCGTAGTATGAATGTGGAACAACATTTAGATACTTTGGAAATAGTTTCGTCAAAGGAAGATAGGCATGTATCAAATAATTTGAGTGATAGCCGAAGTATAAAATTTAGAGGCAGTTTTAATGAGGTTGAAACGTTATACAACATTGTAGTGAAAGATAATCCGATAGCGCAAAGATACTGTGATAATTGTGGGTTTTCTTCTGTCTTTGAGTTTAATTTTTCCAATACGGATAGATGTTTAGTTGAAGCCATAGTTGAGAGATGGTGGAAAAAAAACAGGAGCTTCCATTTTAGACAATTTGAGCTTGGCCTCCTTCCTTTAGATTGGTATATGTTAACTGGAATTCCCATTGGTGACCCTACAAAGAATCAAGTAGTTATGCCGGTATTGGGTGATCTAACAACTGCCGCTTTGGATGATTTTTACTTTCAAGATATCAAAGAACTCGGTAATTGGAACAGTAAGAATAATTCAATATCCCTGGGTATCTTGAGAACCTACATTAAAAGTAAAGAAAACACCAACAATGTTGAAAGTGCATATATATTGACAAGAGCATTCTTTCTTTGGTGTTTTGGTCATTTTCTTATTGCGGGTTCTAGTGGAAGAGTAGATAAACACTGGGTTTTATTGCTGGATAATTTGGATAAAGTTGGGGAATATGACTGGGGTTTATCTTCCTTAGGTAACACTTATAAGTTTCTTGATGGATGGTCAGAGAATGGGAAGGATTTATCTGGCATGGTTATGGTACTTGAGTATTGGTACTATTATTACTTCTGCAACATGCAACCTTTGCTTTTTCAGACACCTTCGGGAGAACATCATGATCTTTTCCCAAAGATTAGTCTCTTCAAGAAGAGTAACATTAAATCAAGGAAGAGAGGCCAAAGAGGAGGCCAAAAGGATACGAAGAAACACTCAGTGTCCACTGCAAGAGCACAAATTGACACTAGAACCAGTGCATTTTATGAGAATGGAGAGTAAATTTCATACTCCATATTTCAATCAAGCACGTTTACATTAAGTAGATAATTAATTAGTTCTTGTAATATTTAACTAGAACTCCATAATACTTCTTCATGCACGATTACAATTACATTACATATTTAACTAGAACTTCATAAATACGTTTTCATATTTAACTAGAACTTCATAAATACTTCTTCATGCATATCCTTCATAACCAAACATCTCCAAAGCGGTGACATGAATGAACGACATTCCATATTCCGTTTGGTATAAAGCCATAGCATCTTCACGATTACTATTTGATGCCCTTAATGAAATGAGAAAATGCTTGCAATATCTCTTGATGGTTGATAACCGAGTTTGTAGTTGTTTTTTACATATTTCATTACCATTGATTCTCACAAATTCTTTAACAACTTGTACCCAAAATGAGTTGGTTGTTTGAGACTTGTCGAGAGGATTTGTGTTAATCTTGTGAAAACTTCTCACCAAATCATTGTCTTCGTCAATTGAGAATGCAACCATGCTTGAAATTTAAATTAAAAATTTAGGAGAAGAAGAAGAGAGTGAAACTTAACAAGTTTGGGGTGGGGATTTTGAGTTCACGTATCAAGTTTATATAGAGAAGAAATGATATGAGTTTGGGCTGCAAAATGTAGCTGTTAAGATAAGTGCAGAATCAAACAGCGTGTTGCGCTGAACCATCCCGCACATAAATCTATGAGCCATTAGATCAAAAACTATCTGTTTCTCTCAACGGCTAGTTTTTGATCTAAAGGCTCGTATAGTTATGCGCGGAATGGTTCAGCACGACACGCTGGACAATTACGCGCCACACGCGGGACAATTAAGCGCTAATCTTCTCAGTAATCAGATCAAGATGACCGTTGCATTTTCAACGACTCAGATTTAATGCCTGTTTGAAACCTCAACAGTTGTGTTTTCAGGCTTCCCTATAAATTGAGAACCACTTCTCCTTCATCCCTCACACCAAAATCAATTGATTCTATTCTTCATTGATTTTCTTCTTCTTCTTCTTTGTTCATACAAAATATGGCACACTTTCATACAAAAGAGGATGAAGCACTAATTATCTCTTGGATTATAGCAAGTAACGATCTGATTAGAGTATAAGATCAAAAACATTCTCAACTTTGGAAGAGAATTATGCAAGAGTTCGTTAAAAGATGGCCGGAAGGTAAGAATAGGTATAAAAAGTCATTGCAATCAAGGTGTAGCACGTTGAGAAGCGAAGTGAGGAAATATGTTTTATTCGTAAGACCTTACTTCCGTAATAAACCTTCGGGATTTCAACCTCCACATTATGTAAGTACCGTTAAAAAAATGATTTTTTTTTCTTCCAAATATATTTCATTCATTCTTAAGACACTAATACATTTTTTTTCATTTTTTTCCACAGTACCGCGAAGGAGCACAAAATTATAAAGCAGCAGTCGACAAACATTTTACACATGATTCGGTTTTCCATCTCCTGAAGACCTATTAATCGGATTACAATCTAGAGTTGAATAATGATGTTGGACCTAGTCAAGCAAATCAACTAAGTACTTCAGCTGCAGAAACTATGGATGAAGATTTGTAGGATATGGCAACGTTTGGAAGCTCACAATCAACCCAAGGTTCTGATACCCCAAACATATCGCGTAGAAGACGCTATTTCGAACAAACAGATGATGTTAGAAGTGACGGAAGATATAAGGCAAAGAAAAAGGCTCGTGAGGCTAAAGAATCAGAGAGAGCGGATGATTAAAAGGACAAGCTCATACATCTTCTTGAAAATGCACAAGCACAAAGGGTGGCAAAGTATGAAACCGAAGAAGCGTTCCTTAAGAAAGATTTGGAAAACAATACAATATTGGCACAAACCCAACAAAGGGAATCCGACTTGAAGATCCTACGCCAAAATTTGAATGAAGTACAACCTTGGGAGATACCCCTTTACAAGAAATGGAAGAACGAGATTTTGGTTCGTAATGGCTTTGATCCAATCCCCTAAATTATGAATGATATTTTAGTTATTAGAAGTTCATTTTCAAGTTTGAATTAGAAATAGGATTTCAATTTCAATGTACTTTTTAAATTTTTAGAAGTAAGATTTTAATTTTAATGTACTTTTTAAATTTTAAGAAGTAGAATTTTTGTAGGACCAGAATATCGCTACAACACTTCTCTGCGAGATTAACAACACTTTCCAGTGAGCATCACCGCAAGATCTTCAACTACACTTTGCGAGTGTCACAAAAGCAGTCAAAAGAGTGACGTAATAGCTGACGATTGAAGAAAACATGAGAAAAGCATGTTTGTCCCGCGATGGTTACAAAGCTTGCGAGAATGAACATTGTAACTATCGCGGTACAATCGCAGAACAAATCCGAAATAAGAGGAAAACTTAGCTGTCATCCATTATGTAACTACCCTATAAATAGAGACCCAATATGTCCAGAAAAGGATGATGTATTTTTGAGAGTTGAGAAAGTCTTGAGGAGAGAGAAACTTCAAGAGAAAAGTTGTATTCTTGAATTCTTACATTTTCTATAAACATTTCTGAAAATCAAATAATAAAGTGTCGTTCTTAATCTTCAAATTTGAGTTAGTTATTACAAATTCTTAACAAGGGTGTAGTGTAGGATTTCTTGCAACTACATTTTGGCGCCCGAAACAGGGAGAATCAAGCTAAGAAATCTCTAATTA
Organism: Papaver bracteatum; assembly: GCA_023529315.1. Lineage (NCBI taxonomy): Eukaryota > Viridiplantae > Streptophyta > Magnoliopsida > Ranunculales > Papaveraceae > Papaver > Papaver bracteatum. The sequence goes on from JAJJWX010005152.1 coordinate 6,418,066, forward strand.
TAACTTGAAGATTTGAAGAAATTGTTAGAGTTGAAGAAATGGCTAGAAGAAGAAGAAATACATCAGAACCACCAACAACTGTAAGGAGGAGTAAAAGACTTGCAAGAGGAGAAACAAATGAATTCGGAGAATCTTCAAGGATAAGAACAAGAAGAAATAGAACAAGGATTGAAGGAGAAAATCAAATTCCACAACCGAATCAACAAACACCGATACAATATAGAAATGTGGATTATGATAGAGTGAGTGTGCATTCTTGGAGATCGGATTCGATGGAAGATGTAGAAGATCAACAATTAAAAAACGGAAGAAGAGAAGAAAGAAATCAAGGAATGGTTGAAGGATTAATTCACGGGGAAGGCGAAGATGAAACATCAGATGATCCAAGATAAATAATACAAGAGGAAAGAAGATTAGAGGCGGAAGAGCGTGCAAATTTAACAAGACAAAATCACGAGTTGAGAATGGAGAATTTGAGATTACAAAGTAGAAGATCAAGAAGTACTGTTAGATCAAATTCAAGATCATTAAGAGAAGAATTAAGGCGAAATTCTCCAATAAGAAATGCTAGAGGAAATATCCAAGAGGAAATTCAAAATCCAAATGAAGAGCAACGTCATAGAGAAGAAGAGGTAATAGAAAATTGCCATGATCCGCATGGCAAAACTTTGGATAATAAACTTAACAATAGAAATTAGGAGGGAAGAAACAACCAAAATGATGAAGATAATCCAGAAGAAGGTAGGAGGATATTGCATGGGCGAGAGATTGAGGAAGAAATCGAAGAATAATTGAGGAAGAAATTGAGAGACATTATGATGAACAAGCACGACTAGCTTGCGAGAGAGAAATATTAAGGGCAAAAGTAGAAGAACAAGAGTTCCAAGAGGCAGTACGACAGAATAACCATGAAAATCGAGAAAGGATATGTACACAAAATCGCTATAATGATAATATTCAGGAAGAGTATGATAGAATACAGAGTAGAATAGAAAGACAGCGAAGAGAAATGATAAGAAATGAAGAAATTCGCAGAAAAGAAAATAGACAGCATAATCAGCTGCGATTTCAAGAAGGAGGTGAAAGAGAAAATCGCAGAGAAAGACAGGATGAAGATGAAGAAGAAGATGCACAAAATCTCGCAAGACAAGAAAGACAAGAACGTAGAAGAAGATAAACTGCGTTAAAAGGACCAATGGAGCAAAATTCAGCTGAGAATGAGCAAATATTGAGAGAATTAGCAGAAATGCGAGGAATGATAAATAATAGAAGAGAAGGAGGTAGAAGGCAACTTGATGAAGTTATTAAAGAAGCTGCGAGAACTCCATTCACTCAAGAAGTACAGTTAAGAGGAATACCTCCAAAGTGCAACTTACCAGCATTAACCAGCATTTTTGATGGAATTACATGTGCCGTATAACATGTTAAGGCTTATGTTAGATGTATGCTACAATAGGAAAACCATGATGTTGTATTATGCAAATATTTTGCATCCAGCTTAACCGGCGAGGCGCTAAAATGGTTTGAATGATTGCCAAAACATACTATGACTTCTTTTGATCATTTGCAAGCTACATTTCTGGGAGCATATATAAGCAAAAATTCATCGCGGCCAGGTATTGAAGATGTGTTTGGGTTAAAGAAGAGGGTTGGCAAGAGTTTAAAACATTTAACCATAAGATGGAAGACAATGTGCAACGAAATGGCAGGAAGAATAGACGAGAGATATCTTATCTTGTCTTTTATCAATGCAATGTTCGCGACCAATCTGCTGTACATACAAATTTTCAGAATCAAAAATACTATCACAATGACTGAGCTACTAGAACTACAAGAAGAATAAATTGCTTTGGAGGAGAAACAAAATGAAATGGAATCATATCCAATCGCAAACACCAGCTCAGTAGCGGCAAATGGAAGTTTACTTCCTAAAATGATTAACAATGTGGAGAGCACCTCGCAAGCACAACAAGATAAAGTGGTTATTGATAATCAGCAAAAATTAGTAGCGATGGGCAGTCGAGATCAAGAAGAGTATGAGAGGGAGAAGAATTATTACAATCGCGGAGGAAATAACAAAATCCAAAGGCTTGATCAGCCACAAGAAACCTATGGTGGACAGAGGCAAAATAACTTTAGGGGGCAAGGTAATCAGAAGATAGTATGGGAAGAAATCAAGATGCCACCCCTAAATGCTAGTATATAAAAAATTTGGGAAGCTATCATTTTGATGGAAAATATACCATCCCCATGGAATATGAGAAAGGAGCCGCATCCAAATAATCGGAGTCAAGAATTTTGTCCTTACCATCACTTTCATGGTCACACTATAAATGATTGCAGGAATGTAAAGAGAATAATTTTAACGATGATTGACCAAGGAAAGATAAACCACTTTTTAGTAGGACATCCACAATCCCAGCGATTGCCTCCAGCACCAGAAATTCGCAGGGTAAATACTGTAAAAGAAGCAAAAACATTCGTAATAGAAGTTAGGGCTAAAGCAAAGAATTTTTTTTGTAATTCCGTTGTACATTCACACAAAACTATTGAGGATTTCCATGATAATGTTCTAAGCAGAGTCTTCGCGAGAGACATAGATGGAAGAGAGATAATTAATATTGCGAGAGCCTCGCCATTAAAAGAATGGCAAAAGCAAACTATATCTTTCATTGCACAAGAAGTACCAGAGCCTGGAGAGCAGCATGATAACCCATTGGTGGTAAGATTGGAGATAAATCCAAAACAAGTAGAAGAAGAAGATGAAGAAAATGATGATGAAAATGAAGATTCTTGGGATATCAATAGAGTTTTAATAGACACAGGCAGTTCAGTCGATATCTTATTCTATCATACCTACAAAACCATGGGTGGAAGAGATGAAGATCTAACAACATCAACATATAAAATATATGGCTTTAATGGAACAGCTATCAAACCAAAAGGGGAAATTACAATGCGGATTCCATTAAAGGGAATATCTTCAAAGATCTTGTTCTGTGTTGTGGACATTGAATCACCTTATAATGCCCTGATTGGTCGACCTTGGCTACATGGTATATTAGTAGTAGCATCTACTTTTCACCAGTGTATTAAATTTCCTCATCCTAATGGTGTTGGAGTTATTAAGGGAGATTTGGGAGAAATCAAGAAACGTTATGATATTGATATAAAATCTTGCGAGGAAAGAGCTGAGAAGAATAGAAATTGGAAGTACAACATCAAGCAACGACAGAGATGTGAAAGATTGATGATTGATACATTAGAGAAGCGATAGGAAGTTGGTGGCGAGCGTATCGCAGAAAAAGAAAAAACAGAAAAACATAACAGAAAAGCAGAACCAGAAAATAATAAGTAGAAAGGTAAAATGATGAAATTTAAAGAAGCTTACGCATAATTTGTTTGAAGAAAATGCAATTGAAAAGAGTACTCTGTTTGAAAGAATTGCAAAATTTTACAAGAAGATCAAATAAATGAAATTTTATTAGAGTTACAATACTCGCGAGAAACGCGAATAAAATTTCGCAGAGATTAATAGAATGGGACGAACCTTTATGGCGTGCACCTTAGTTCGCGGATACAATTTCGCAAGAGGCAAATGTAAGACCTAATAGTGTGTCATATAAGGGGTATCTCTTTACATGACACAGGGATAAGGTTATACCGCTGCTGGAACCTGAGTCATGCAGATGTTGGGGTTAAAGAAAACCTATCCAGGAGAGGGATCTTGGATTTCCAACTATATAAGGTTATACCCTGTTTGGACGACTAAGAACCTCTTCTAAGGAGTGCAGAGTATGACCAAGGCGCCGAGGTACACGGTTGAGTCAAGGGTTCCCAGGGCGTACTAAACTACCCTGGCCATCCTTGGAAAGTCTTGGCTATGATGCACTCGGCCCGAATAAAACCCCACTTAGGGTGCAGTCTTGTAACTATAAGCCATATAGGCATAAAGGACAAGAGGATGTGAAAACAGCTGGTTGGTGGCAAATATGGATGGGAGGAGCTAGTCTTTTATGGCCGATGTTCCCTCCTTGAAGGGGCAACCAGGGGGAGATAAGGGCGGCACCCTCCATTAGGGAGATGATAAGTGTCTAAAGATGGCAATGTCATGGGGCTTTATGATTGCAAGAAAATTTAGGCCTGTCATATTGCCGCGTGACGAAAATTATACAGAGGCAGCAAGCCAAAAGATAAAAGTTAAGATGAGATCAATGGGTTTTTATATGAAAGTGTAAAGACGTCCTGCGATTTCATCGCAAGACGGCAATGTCATAAGGTTTAATTCTTGCAAAAGAGTTTATACTTATCATATTATCGCAGAGATGTTGAAAAAATATAGATAAGACAAGATCAATGGGTCAATACATGCAAATGTAAAGACGTCCTGCGATTTTGTCACAGAAAGAAAAAATGTGGCAAAATAAGACCTTTAATTAGGAAGGCATAATAAGACCATAAGATTATTGCGATAATGCTCGCAGAATTTATGAGATTTGCTATTTTACGCATAGATCATAAAGTTATGCAATTGTTGCTAGCGATAGCATCACCAATATTGAGGAAAATTTAATTTGATTTACAACTAATATCTAATCTCTCTACTCAATTTTTTCATATTGCAGATGAATAATAGAGGCAAGTATGGGAATGCATAGAATGATGAAATTATTATTCATCCACCATATAATAAAATTGAGTAGATATTATTAAATGATACATTTATATATATAATTAAAGGATAATAATTGTGTTGATTGATTATGTTGCAGAAAAAGAATTATTTTCTAATTCGTACAGATAAAAACAAAAGAAATTTGCACGTCAAGTTGGAGAAACTCGCAGCAATATTACGAGAAGCAGAAAATAAATGTACAAAATTTACAAGGAAGATAAAAGGAAGAAAAGGAATTATTTGGATCCCTCACTTTCTTCATCAAATTTCTTGTCATCGCCAGATTCTTCTTCTTCATCGTTATCATTATTAACTTCATCTTCATCAGATTTCTTTTCATTGCCAGACTTTTCTTCATTACCATTATTATTGTCATCTTCATCTTCGCTAGATTCCTCAGCTTCGCTATCAGAGATAACTAGATTTTGGGTATCAGCTGGAATTTCCTTTGCGAGATCGGGATATGAAGAATGTGGAATATCATGATCATCACAAACTAGTTTAATGGAATTATTACGAACACGGATAAGGGAGTTACTAAAATTTGAAGCATTAATTTTCAATTTTTCCTTTAATCTAGAATACTTTTCATCGCGAGAAGATAGATTTCTAGCGAGTTGGCTTTTCTCTTCTTCCAACTCATCAAATCTTCTACGATAGTTCTTTTCGGATGTTGTGAGCAAATGATAACAAAGTTAATACATATAAGGATGATTCAATCAGAAAATAAATTAATAAAATCATAAGAGTGATAACCTTCTCTTTCAGAAATCATGTCTTTAATAAAAGCATCTTGTTCAACATGAAGACTGACATCTACACCTAAATTAGTTCTGGAATTGTCAAGAACTTTCGCAGCCCAAGCAAACTCCACATCATTATTTATAAGAAGACGGGAACGAATTTGGTTTTATCTTTCAATAAAACCTTCCTTCTCGCGGATAAGCCCATCCCTTTCAATTTGAACTTCAAGAATGGTCTTATGGAAATTTGCTAAGGTTTCAGCTCCTTGTCTAGATATACGGTCTTTGTCTTTTGAGAGATCTTTGTTTTTGGCCTTTAAAGTTTTAATCTCAACTTTGGAATTATGATAAAGTTGTTTGAATCTGTGAGTTATATCTAAACAAGATCTGTAGTCAATTTCTAAGAGGTGAAACTTAGATCTGAGTTCATCTATGGAAAGGGAATTAACATTGGAAGGGTTATTTAAAGAATTATTAAGAAGTTCTAGAAGAGTATCGTTGTCTATTGGTTCAGGAAAAGAGCGAATGGTTAAAGCCTCATCAGTGAGACCATAAATGTATGCGAGAATGATAAATCAAGTAAGAAATAATAGTGAAACATAGAATTATGAAGGAAAAGAAGAAGGTTATCACACCTAAGAGTTGTTTGTTAACAGTATCAAGATTGGATGCTTTGAGCGATTGTTGAAGAAGATTATTCTCAAGTTCTTTATTCTTCTCGCGAAGATTAGCAAGTTCAGTTTCCATTTGTTCATTCTTCTTGCGAAGATTAGAAAATTCAGATTTTAGTTCTTCATTCTTTTGGCAAAGAACAACATTCTTCTGTTGAGAAAATTCACGCCTATTGTCAAAATCAGAAGCAATAGCAATCGCAGCTCTTCCAACCTGCGATAGAACTATATAAGTCAAAATCTAGCAAAAATATCAATAGATACATAAAAAGGATGAGCAATTAGAAGCATACCAGGCTACCAAGCGAATTCAGGAGACTTGGAGTCAGCAATCTTGAAACCCCACGGAGGGAATCACTATTAACTAATATGGGGGCATCGGAGACTTTGGCGAGGGACTGGGATATTCCATTAATAGATTCATCTCCATACTCATTTGGGATACCAAATGTATTACTGCCAAAAAAATTTGGATAGTTGAGCCATTGCAGACTCAGAAGAAGAAGAATCCTTTATGGAAGGAACATCATTATAAATGCCAAAATTATCATCATCGTTGTCCTTATCAAAATCAACACTTAAATTTTCTGGAATAGGTTGAGGAGTTGAAGAAGAAGGGAGTTGGGTTTTTATTCTCTTTAAGGGAGGATCGTCAAATTCATCACTGCGAGGAGCAGCAGGCTTCCCTTTGGGAGGGGCATTGGATCTTCCCTTGCGATCATTTGAAGATTTCACCTTGGTTTGTGGTTCCATTGGTTCTAATTCTTCAATTACCTGCGAGCACAGATAAAGATAAGAAATAGAGGCAACAATATATCGTTAAGATTTATAAATAAAATATTTTTTACTTCATCTGTGAGTAATTGAAGAGCTGAACGAGTAGCAGGTTTTCTAAACTTCTCATAATAGGCCTTCAATCTCTCAATCTAATAAACATGCATAATCAGCGAGAGATTAAAGATGTGAAAATCAAAAAAAATAATAATAAAAATAACTTGTTAAGAACTAAGGAATACATATTTCTTTATCTTTCTCAGGCCAATAGAACACCCATGGTTGGTATTCCACGAGATTTGCAGGCAAGGCATGAGTGCCAGAAATATACGTGCCCTATAAAATTAGAGGAAAAATAAACCACTTGTCATCGCTAGAATGGCGAGGACCTTGATTAGTATTTGTATTCCAATCTATATCTAGCATAAGAGCTTTATCTTCAGCAATCTTATCTTTCTTTTGCAAACGGACACCCCAGCAAGTGCGATCTCTCTTCATGGGGATTATGTCATAGTTGATGAAGAAATTATCCATAGTATACATCGTGGGAATGATTGGAACATCTTTGAATTGAGGATTCTTCGCAGCATAAGGGTAGCGAGATCCTTTATTGGCGTCGCGAGAGGCATATTCAAGTAGTAAGAGAATACAATCTCCACCCAGTTGATATACTGCTCGCGAGAATTTCTCGTGAGAAATTATTTCATAAAATAAGGGAAGATCCGGGTCATAGAGAGGAATTGGAAGACCAGAGTCAAGTTGACCTAGCGATACTATAACTTTCTCGCGAGAACATTGATGATCAGAAAATAATTTGATGGAAAGCTCGGATTTAGGACTTTGATTTGGAATCGTAGACAAAATAAAACCTTTACTTTTGAGTTTTTCTCGCATCTCACCAAAAGCAGCCAAATTTTTAGCACCAGCAGCAACCATTTTTTCAGTATGGGAATGAAGAAAAAGGTTGAAAAATAAGAAAGGAATCACAGCGATAACGGACGCGCAATTTACGGAAGAACAGTAAACTTGCAGAGAAGTTACAGAGAGATAGAAGAAGAAAGTAAAAGAGGAAAAGAAAAAAATGAAAGGAGTATTTATAAAAGAAGAAATTTCTCGAAGAAGATCAATGTAATAAATGCTAAGAAAAGACATGAACGGTAAGATCGCAGCGGTTAGAGAGGACGTGTCATAAATTTATTAGAAGAGAGAATATGTGAAAACAGCTGGCGAAGGATACAGAAACGTGTCAGAACAGAGAAATCTGAAAAGATAAGTAGTTGCGGCATTTTAAAATTCTCATGATCATCTCTTCTTCGCAGAAAAGACATGAGAAGAGGCAAGATGTAGGACCAGAATATCGCTACAACACTTCTCTGCGAGATTAACAACACTTCCCAGCGAGCATCACCGCAAGATCTTTAACTACACTTTGCGAGTGTCACAAAAGCAGTCAAAAGAGTGACGTAATAGCTTACGATTGAATAAAACATGAGAAAAGCATGTCTGTCCCGCGATGGTTACAAATCTTGCGAGAATGAACATTGTAACTATCACGGTACAATCGCTAAACAAATCCGAAATAAGAGGAAAACTTAGCTGTCATCCATTATGTAACTACCCTATAAATAGAGACCCAATATGTCCAGAAAAGGATGATGTATTTTTGAGAGTTGAGAAAGTCTTGAGGAGAGAGAAACTTCAAGAGAAAAGTTGTATTCTTGAATTCTTACATTTTCTATAAATATTTCTGAAAATCAAATAATAAAGTGTCGTTCTTAATCTTCAAATTTGAGTTAGTTATTACAAATTCTTAACAAGGGTGTAGTGTAGGATTTCCTGCAATTGCAATTTTAATTTCAAAAAACATTGTAACATTGTTTTGCAATGTAATCAAAAAATTTCTTAGTTTGCCAAATTTTAAGATTTTGAAACAAACAATCGTTGGAACAAATAGTCAAACTTTTCAAAATTCAAAATTTGAAAACATAACTGTTTGGTGGTGTAACATGAGTGTGAGAAAACAAATAATGAAAACAGTATAAAATTTAATTACTGAAGAGTGAAAAGTATAAAAAAAAAAAGGTTAAGCGGAATCATGTAGCGCTTGAGTTTTGCGTGCATTTCCGTTACGCGTTATATGTTTGCGCTGGACCATTCTGCGTAGATGCTTGGAATATTCTTCTGAGCGTTGTTTCGTTCCGCAAAAGTTACTTTTTATAGTGCTGAATCATTCTGCGTATCAATCTAGCATACTACTTCACATGCTAGCAATTGCTAGGAAAGAGAACTAGTGTTAAATTTTTTGGTACACTTTTTTTTGGAATTGAAACACTTATGTGCTAATCTAGCACCTCCAATCTAACCCATAAGACTTAGTCTAAGGGGTAGTCAAGTTCACGGGTACTGCTAAAGGCAGTGTGGTCGTTTACAAAGGGGGAGGCAGGAATTCAAAATCTGTTGAAGGCACCCTCGGTGTTACTCAGGGCACCACCACCTTCTTCCTCAACTTCAACAGAAAAAAAAGAAAATCACCGGCCGGTGATGCTGATGATCGTGATGATCAAGATGGGGATGGTTCGGAGTGATTCTCGAATTCGAATGGGTCATTAGGTTATTGAAGATGTTAGAAGAAATGGGCCGTTCTTGGAAATGGCGTTTAACAGACCGGTGATGGTGCAACCATTGATTATCGACAGTTATTGTGAATTGCTGTAATGAGCTGTGATTCATGGCAGCGATGGGAAGTTTGAGTTGCTGTGATGAATGGAGCTTGGGTTTGGCAGAGATGAGGAGTCCGTAGTAGGAGCAGCTCGTAATAAGAAGATAATGGAGAATTACAGCCAGGAAACACCATGGTTTTATGTAACAGGGAGTTGGTAGTGCTGCCATGGCTGATGGTGAAGGTTGAAGAGATACCCGAGATAAAACAGGAGACGGGATGGAGAAGTAATGCTGCTGCCATCGACGGAATCGGTCTGTGGTTTGCCGAGTCTATATAGAAGTCTGATGGAGTTCGAAGCTGTGATGGATGGTTTAGAGAGATGGCAGTGATTCTGGCGTTTGCAGCCGCCATGGATCGGAGATGGAACTGTTATCAAGCTCGAAAATGAACAGAGAAGTTGAAGTTTCATTTTCTGTTGTGATGATACTAATGGAAAGAACATGGCAGTGACGGTGTAGATGGGAAGTTCAAGAGCCGTACAAATCAGAAGAAAAGAGGAACGCAAGCACGTGGTAGGGTTGTGTTTTTTAAAATGGTGGTACACCATTTTTGGTACACCATTACACTTTTTCGTTTTCAACCTGTCTATGGGCGGACCAAAAATGGTGGACCAATTGTGTACCAGCTTTATACCCTTGGATTTGGAGGGGGTTCGGTTTTTTAAATCCAAATAGGATCCACAAAACAACATCCAATGGTCACAAAAAAATGGTACACCATTAGACTTTTCCGTTGTGTTTGCAACACTTCTGCCCAAGCTCTGACGCGTAGAGAGGAAGGCGATAATTGTGTGTACTAGTGGAGTATCGACGTTGGATGTACGAACAGTGAAGAAGAAGACACATAAGTTTCACAAGGAATTATCATAGGATCGAATGGATTATAAGTGTGTTCATATTTCTTTGCTGTGCTCCAATACACCAAATCAGCACTTGGATAAACTCAATCGACCTTGCATCTCTATCTCGTACGAAAATTTTGGATCGGATGGGTGTGTGTAGGCTATAAATAGCAGCCAAAACCCAACGAAAGAATTAACTTCTTCTTTTATTATTTCTTTTACAACATTAGAGAGAAAAATAATGAGAAAAGAAGGGAGAAGAGAGGTTTTATATTCTATTTTAGGGTTTATTCCTTTTGGGGGAAACCAAACTATTTCTTTCTCCTTTAATATATTTTCATGGGTTTTAGTAAATCCATGTGTAGCTAAATTTTCACTGATTAAGGTATGATTTCAAAATCCTGATAATGAAGTCTTAATTTCTTTTTACAAGTTTATTTTGAGTTTAGTTTTCTTGTTGATTATCTCTATTAATTTTAGTGTCTAAGATTATTATTGGGTTATTCAATTGGCCATTTGAATTAACTTGATAATAATTCTTCTACTAGTATTGGGGTTGGTGATACATGTAATTGTCACTCAATTCCATACACAAGTAGTAAATCGCAAAAGCTGACAGAGGGATTTTGTTAAGCAATTGTGTATAGAGATGACACTAGTAAGAAGACCGAGCTTATGCGTATGATGCTAGGATCAACCTAATTCACAAAACATAATGCATTCGTTTGGGTTACACCTTGAGAGCTTATTCATGGTGGCTCAGATGGATAGAATCTGGTAGTCGAGCGTTTCTGTATCCAGTGGCAACATGAATTCCGGGGATAGCAGAGCTTATTGCTATTCTACGGTTGGTGACAATGGAAAATCTACAAGAAATAAACAAGTACTTTTATTAAGTTTTTTTTCAGTGATGGTGAATGATTCCTTAATCATTTTTGCTTTCATATTATCTTTTTATTTTACTTTCAACAAACTAATCCTCCCTTTTTACTTTATTTTGCTGAACTAAATAACATATCAATTACACAGCTCTCTGTGGGAACGATCTCTTACTACCGCTATATTACCAGTTAATTAGTGGGAAATATCTTGAGTAATTAGTTGCACTTACGACACGCATCATTAATCGACGCAGCAAATAAGATTATTGAGGAATCACAAACAATGAGACGAAGTGTTTGTGACTACTTTTATATCTTGCCTATCGGAGATAGAAATCTCAAGCCAATTATTATAATTGTACTCATACGATAGAAGATGCAAGATCAGATCACACAACTACGATAAAAGTAGTATCGGTCTGGCTTCACAATCCCAATGAAGTCTTTAAGTCGTTAACCTGGTTTTAGAAGAAGAAAACTAAAGGTTAAAGGAGAATCGACTCTAGCTTAGCAAACTAGTATCACAGAATGTGTGGGGATTAGGTTTCCCAGTTTCTAGAGTTCTCCCTTATATAGTCTTTCAAATCAGGGTTTGTAATCAATGTTATCTTAGTAACAAAGCATTCAATATTCACCGTTAGATGAAAACCTGATTAGATTCAAGCTAATATTTATCAACCGTTAGATCGAAAACATAGCTTGTTATACACACTTGTAATGCACGTTTCTAGGCTTGTGTAACCATACCCAAACTTGTACATTAGTTGGTTCAACACTAGTTAACCAAATGGTTAGCTATATGATAACTTTCATATCAACCATATTCTTCTTCACCATAACTAGTCCAAATGACTCAAATGAACTAGTTAGAGAGTTGTTCAATTACTTAGATCTTTATGTACTACACAAGACACAATTGAAGCAAAAACGATGTGATTCACTCGAATCGATTCATGAACTATAAAGCCACGGTTTGCAATAGCATTCCTTAGTTTATTAAGAAGTTCACAAACATCGTTTTCAGACATGACCTACTCAAGTTCGCGGACTTAAGTTCCCATATGGAGTTCACAAACTCCAGCAGAAATTCTCGGTCGAGAACTTCCGCCAGTTCGCGGACTGAAGCTCACCCACTACACCGATTTTACTTGATCAACAAAGTTCATAAACTTCGGTTCAAGCAATAAGGACTTATACATATATGTGTTGCCACAACAATGCTTATATCCTCCAATGGTTATATTGTCTAAACTCTCATTTCAATCATTGATACATTCTCAGAGGGCGTTATATAGTTGTTATTCATAAACTATTTTTCGTCAGAGCAATTTCCAAAATGATTGAAACATAACATGACTTTCGTCATTAGGTAAAGATAAACTTGGCTAAAGCGAAATCTTTACCAACACATATTTTGAGAAATAGATAAGTGAGATATACTCAGCTCAAAATATCATATGTGTATAATCTTAGTTTATATAGTAATATGACTTTTGTCTTAAGATAGGAGATATAGTAGATAGAATTTTGAGTGATAGATAAGTTCAAGTCTCCACATACCTTTTAGTCGATGAAGATCCACTGGTTCCTTGAGTAGTCCTTCGTCTTGTATGATGATCGCCATGGAGTTCTTGAGCTCAACTACACTTTTTATCCTAGTCCGAGACTGGAGTTGCAGGATATCCGTCAACACACCCCATGTCATATTATGATAACAATTTCTAGATCTAAACATAAAATGATGATAAGAGTGCTAAAATTGTAAAGATAGACACAAGATTTTTTACATGGTTCGATCAATGTGATCTACATCCATGGTTCTTCACTATGATTGTTTGAATTACATGAGTATTACATTTAGAATCTCCATTAATTAGTATTTGAAGCTCTAGGCTGATGAATGAAGAAGAAGGAGATTATAATAACATAAATTCTATTTTCTCTCTATTTCTTACAAAAATGTGTCTTCCCCCTCTTCTCTCTCCTGAATTTCTATTTATATAGGTGTTTACATAGTGGATGACAGCTCACATGTAGTGGAGTACATCTCATATTCCCCCTATTTTAGGATCCCTTGCTATATTCTCGCAAGATCTCACTATAATTTCGCAAGCTTCTCTATATTTTCGCAAACTCTTACTATTGTGCGATATTTGGATCCTACATCTTGCCCATTTTTCCTAAAGTATTTCTTGAAGAGCGATCTTTAAGGAAAAATCCTCTTTGTTGTAGTTGTTGGAGGAACGAGCGAAAGAATATTGGACTTGTAAAGTACGTACTTGCCTCTATTCTTTTGTGAAGTTCCAGAGCTTTGCGAAGTAAATAAGAAGTATCATATTTTGAAGTATGCGAAGTATGAAGTATCCTTGAAGAAGTATAATAAGTACTTAATCCTCGAAATATAAAAAGTATCCATCCTTGACTGTGAATAAGAAGTATTGCCTCTATTCATGTGAAATTATTACTCCATTTTTGGTGAGGATTCTTGTTATTCATTAGTGAACGTCCACTTTGGAAATGATTCTTGCCGAGAAGATAAAGAACATAAAATATTTTCTTGGTTATCCATAGCTGCCTCTGTTCTTTATCTATGAGGGTAGAATCCTTTAGAAAATGTTGAATGAGCGAGTTGTTTCTTCATTCTTATCTTGCCTCTGTTTCATATTTTGTGCTCATGAGATAGTATAATCTCTTCAATTTGCTTATAATTGTGCGAAATAATTGAACGAAATAATCATATCCTGCGAAATTCTAACACATTCTGCGAAATTCTGACACATTCTGAATAAGTTTGCGAAATTCTGAATATTCCTGCGAAATTCTGCGATATTATTCCGTAAAGTTTTGTAAAGTACTTGTGCGAATATAACGCTTATGTGATGATTATGTTATGAAATGTATATGCGATGTTTATGCCATGAAATGCGTATGTGATGCTTTCATGATGCAAGTGTGATGCTTATATGATGAGAATGCTTATTTATTGTAATATATAGCTAATGTTTGTATTACTTAGCTCATTTTGCCGCTCTAAAATTGATGTAACTTTAAATCGCTTCCATTCTTCATTTCTATGGCTTTGTCTCTAGTATATGCATTCCTCTTTGCGTGTTTATTGTTCCACGCATGTTCATTTGCTTGTGCTTCATTTTTCTTTCTTTTATTCTTTGTCCATCTTTAGCTCATTGTATCTCATTGTTTTACTGTCTCCACTGTTTATTCCTGCACTATTAGTATCGCATAATATAATATAATCAAAATATCAAAAGTGCATCATTTTCACTATCTCAATTTCATTTCTTTATACATGTTCGCAAGCTTGTTTGCTTACATATAATCATCTTCGCAAGTTTATTTGCGTACTCTCTTATGTGGTCTTATTTTGCCTTCCTAGTTAAAGGTCTTATTTTGCCACCTCTTGTCTTTGCGACAAAATCGCAGGCCGTCTTTACACTTTCATGTAATGACCCATTGATCTTGTTTATCAATTCTCTTAGTATTATTGCCTCTGCAGGATGTTTTTCATGCGACAATATGACAGGACTAAATATTCTTGCGAACATAAATCCCCATGACATTTCCGTCTTGCGACAAAATCGCAGGACGTCCTTACACTTTCATGTACGGACCCATTGATATCGTCTTATCTTTTTCTTTTGTATTATTACCTCTTCAGGATCGTTGCACAAATATTACAAGACTTGATACTCCAGTGCGTAAAAAGCCTCATGACATTTGCATCTTAAAACACCTATCAGCTCCCTAATGGAAGGTACCGCCCTTATCTTCCCTCTGGTTTCCCCTTCAAGGAGACGTACTTCTGCCATACAAGGCTGGATCCTCCCATCCAGTCTTGACAACAACCAGTTATTTTTGCAACCTCTTATCCCTTTTTCCTATATGTCTTATGGTTACGAGACTGCACCCTAAGTGGGATTTTCTTCAGGCCAAGTGCATCATAGCCAAGACTTGTCAAGAATGGCAAGGTACGCTCCAGACGCCCCGAGCAATCTTGACTCAACCGTGTACCTTGGCCCCTTGGTCATATTCTGTACTCCTTAGGAGAGTCCTTATTACCCTAGTCTCCCAACTCAAGTCATATGCTTAAGTTTAGAATCCAAGGTGCCTCTCCTGGATGGTCTTTATTGACCCCAAATCTCCATGACTCAGGTTCTAGTAGCGGTGTAACCTTTTCGCTGAGCTATGCAACATGTACCCCCTTCTATGATGCACTTTAGGTCTTACATTTGCCTCTTGCGAAATTTTATTCGCGAACTAGGGTGTACGCCATAAAGGTTCTCCCCATTCTAATCTTAGATTTTTATGAATCTTAGATTGTCTCTTGCGAAATTTTCGCGTTTCTTTATTCTTTCATTCATTCTTTCATTTTTGTCATTTATTTTATCCATTCTTTCATTCCCATAATATCATATCATTTGAAGCAAAGTAAATATTCAAGAGAAATTCTAATGCATTGTAATTCTGAAATCTTTGTAGTTGTGAAATCTTTGTAATTCTGCGATTGTATCGCGTTTTGTAAATCAAATCAAAAATCTTTTAATTTATGTAAAAGAAATATTCAAGAGAAATATATAAATTGAATTTTCTCGTTTTTCTTTTTTTTTTTTGTAATTTTGAAATCTTTTTAATTTTGAAATCTTAGTAATCTTTGTTATCGTGCGATTGAATCGCTTTTTGTAAGTCAAATCAAAAAATCTTTATTTTCTCCAAGTAAAATATTCAAGGAAGTGGTACTTAGCTTTCATGTGATTTTCTATTGCTGTCGCTCAAAGAAATGTAATTATCGCGTAGCAAAAAGAAGTGTGAGAAATGAGACTTGAACCCTTGATATGCCTCCTGCATATTCTCGCACCCTACAAACTGTGCTAACCCTCTCTTGCGAAATTAACACACACTTGGAGAAACTTAACATTCTCTGTGCGAAATTGTAGCACACCAGCTTTCTCCGTACGAAATTAACCCTCCTCTGCGAAACATTTGTTGAAACTTGGATCTCTCTTTGCGAAATTAATTCTCTTATGCTTCCCTTTCCTTTAGGAGTTCCAAAAAGAAAATGTGAAAAATTATGAGCTTAGCGAGAATTGACCACGCGAAATCTAACTCATACTCCTAATCTCTGACCATCTGTGCCAGTTGTTGTTTGCGAAGAAATGTAGTCACGCTTCATGTTTGTCATCATCTTTGCCACTGGCAGTCCAAACAAGTTGCGAAAAATTCGCGGGAGGTGGGAATTGAACCTGCATCCTCAAACTCATTTTCTTTGCCTCTAGCCATCTGTGCGAATAGCTATTTGTGTTTGTATGGTAAGCTTCGCTGATGAAATAATATTGTTATCTGCGAGATTCCCTTGCTCTCTTAAATCACACGGTAAAGTGGGTTGTCCTCTGTTCTTTGTTGTCGTTTTCTTATGTGCTCCGACGAAGTGAACTCTTGTTCCCTGCGAAGTATTTCTTCCTTTATTGATCTTGTTCATGATTTCTTTTGTTGGTATAACTCAGTCGTTGGTATGCTAATTAATAGTGTTTTGAGAGATGTGGCTTAATTAATTACGAGATAGTTCTTTCATTAACTATTATGGCTTCAGAGAAAATCTAATATGATGGAATCATCTCGTTTGATCTTCTTTCACCAAATAGAAAATAGAAATGCTTTAAATAATATTCTGGTATCCCTGACGAAGTTAACTTCACTTGTGATGATAATTATGTGTGTCACTTTGACTCGAGATCATTGCTTCCTTCGTGAATAGTTTCTGATGTACGTTAAACTTCTTTGTCGGTTGCTGATTACACTGAAACACTTATTCCTTAATTGTTTGGTCCTTTCTATGGGACAACAAGATGCAGAAATACTTCTTCGCAGAAATAATGAGATGATTGATATATTACGAACTCCAAATTTATCTATGCCTTCTCATCTCTTCACTTTCTGTTTTTCTTCGTAGAAGCTGGTGACCAAGTAAGCATCGTTACTTTATCTTTGTGGATGATCCTCTGGCTTCGCTTGAGATGTTGATTTTTTGGTTCTTTTCCCAAGTCATCGTGACTTTGCAGAAATTATTGTACTGGTTGACTCAGTAAAATATTTTCTAAGGAGACGTCTGCGAAGAAAACAAATTTCTTCGCTAGAAGATCTGACAAAGTAGACTTCGTCTATAACTATTCTTCCCTAACTAATCTTTGACGGAATTTTATTCTTCACAATCTGATTTCTAACGAAGTTCCTTTACACCTCATAGAGAATTATCTTCAGTTATCATATCGGTCTCATAAACTCCCAACAAGATAGCTTCTCTTCGCTGATTGCTTCTTAAACTAACTTGATTCGTTTGATGATAATGATTGTTAGCTTCACTGAACTTGATGATTCTCCTGGAGCTAATTCTCGTGAGTGGTGCGGCTACATTTGAGAAGAATTTGTCTTCGCTTTATATGACGAAGTAAAATTGGCTGGAATTGCTGATGATAGATTTTTGACCATTGTATCTTCTTCTTTCGCTCTTAATCATTCTTGCTGGGAGAAATTTAGACTCCTACTTCGCTGGGAGGACTTTTATTCGCTGGAATGATATTTCTTCGTTGATAGCAATTCTATTGCAACTTCTAGTTTTGTCGAAAATCAATTATCGAAGAGTTCATTGTTCTATGGCTTGTTGTGAAACTATGGCTCCCAAAGTTACAAGATTCTTGATATTTTTCTATATATTACTGACGAGAATGGATTCTTGTTGTGCTTCGCTGTAAAATAAACAATCGAAAGAGAAGTTAGACCTGCTTTGTTGGGTTCTCACTATATTGATGAGTAAATCGATAAACCAAATCGAAATTTCAGCATTCAATATTTTCATAATATGTTAATTTGGTTTGTAAATCAAGGTTTGGTTACTGTAAATTGACAATCAAAACTCATTTTGAATCAGGTTTTCAAAAGAAAATCAAACTTTTGATGAAAACATATTAGGGATTTTGTGAAAATCTTTTTCGAAAATCTTGTTTTACATCACTAGATCTAAATATTTAAAAGTGAAATTAGAGAAATGGGATAGGGATTCATCCTTTTTAGAACTGATTGTTGATGACGACTTTTGTTGGTTTCATTTCCATCCTCCTCTTCATATCTGATTGCATATGTAGCTTTCACATCTCTGTATTTCTCTCTTTGATTTCCTTATACTTGATGACGATGGTTTGTTGTCTGAAACTATGAGATTTCGTTGTAGTTTCCATGTTAAATATTTGGTAAGATTTGTTGTTCACCATAGCTAACTTCGTCGGACTTCGCCGGAATCGAACATCATTTGAAATTTCTTGGATCAACAAGGATGTAGGTTAGATAAATCCATTATTGTCCCTATTTCTAGCGCCAAAAATGTAGTTGCACGAAATCCCACAACACACCCCATATCATATTATGATAACAATTTTTATATCTAAACATAAAATGATGATAAGAGTGCTAAAATTGTAAAGATTGACACAAGATTTTTTACATGGTTCGATCAATGTGATTTAGATCCATGGTTCTTCACTATAATTGTTTGAATTACATGAGTATTACATTTAGAATCTCCATTAATGAGTATTTGGAGCTCTAGGTTGATGAATGAAGAAGAAGGAGATAGTAATAACATAAATTCTGTTTTCTCTCTCTTTCTTACAAAAATGTGTCTTCCCCCTCTTCTCTCTCATGTCTTTATCTTTATATAAGTGTTTACATAGTGGATGACAGCTCACATGTAGTGGAGTACAGCTCATATTCCCCCTATTTTAGGATCCCTTGCTATATTCTCGCAACATCTCACTACATTTTCGCAAACTCTTACTGTTGTGCGATATTTGGATCCTACGGAGACCTTAGCTATAGTAGACTAGAAATCAAAGTCTTTATAGTTTTGATCACTAATATTGACAAACATGCTTGAGATAGCAACGCATGCGAGTTTGACTGAACAATGCTCTAACAATCTCCCCCTTTGTAAATTTTAGTGGAAAAACTATTAATACATATGGAATACAAAAATATATAAATAAACTTTGTAGCTCCTATTCCGCATGTCATCTAATCTTCAACAATACTCGAAATCTTCGTCACTTCCAAGTAACCCAATGATCCCAAAGGTTGTAAGTTTAGCATCATTGATGTTGAAAATCCATAGCTATAACAATGAGAAAACAAGAGTTGTCAATCATTGTTATACAGTGTCATAGTATCATTACACAACGTCAAAGTCCAATTGCATCACAACTTTAACAACAATACTATTGTGATACTTCACTCCCCCTTAGTCAATACTCCATCTCACATGGAAACCACTCCCCCTTACATAATGATCCGAAAATCATATGTATTTGTAGTGTGAACTACAAATTAATTCTCCCCCTTTTTGTCAATAAAATTGGCAAAGGTACAAGAACGGGATCCTAATGAAATTTCCGTAGAGACATTTCATGACCAAAGGTAAATGTATATCATCTTGTTTAGATGTAATCATAAAGCCGAGGCTAAATGCATTCATCAAGGAGTTCATAAAGATACAAGATAACCCCTCTAATATTCCACAGCCGCACTCCCCACAAAGATTTGTCAATTAAGCACAAGTTCAAAAGAAAATGCGAAATTAATTCTCTTATGCTTCCCTTTCCTTTAGGAGTTCCAAAAAGAAAATGTGAAAAATTATGAGCTTAGCGAGAATTGACCACGCGAAATCTAACTCATACTCCTAATCTCTGACTATCTGTGCCAGTTGTTGTTTGCGAAGAAATGTAGTCACGCTTCATGTTTGTCATCATCTTTGCCACTGGCAGTCCAAACAAGTTGCGAAAAATTCGCGGGAGGTGGGAATTGAACCTGCATCCTCAAACTCATTTTCTTTGCGTCTAGCCATCTGAGCGAATAGCTATTTGTGTTTGTATGGTAAGCTTCGCTGATGAAATAATATTGTTATCTGCGAGATTCCCTTGCTCTCTTAAATCACACGGTAAAGTGGGTTGTCCTCTGTTCTTTGTTGTCGTTTTCTTATGTGCTCCGACGAAGTGAACTCTTGTTCCCTGCGAAGTATTTCTTCCTTTATTGATCTTGTTCATGATTTATTTTTTTGGTATAACTCAGTCGTTGGTATGCTAATTAATAGTGTTTTGAGAGATGTGGCTTAATTAATTACGAGATAGTTATTTCATTAACTATTATGGCTTCAGAGAAAATCTAATATGATGGAATCATCTCGTTTGATCTTCTTTCACCAAATAGAAAATAGAAATGCTTTAAATAATATTCTGGTATCCCTGACGAAGTTAACTTCACTGGTGATGATAATTATGTGTGTCACTTTGACTCGAGATCATTGCTCCCTTCGTGAATAGTTTCTGATGTACGTTAAACTTCTTTGTCGGTTGCTGATTACACTGAAACACTTATTCCTTAATTGTTTGGTCCTTTCTATGGGACAACAAGATGCAGAAATACTTCTTCGCAGAAATAATGAGATGATTGATATATTACGAACTCCAAATTTATCTATGCCTTCTCATCTCTTCACTTTCTGTTTTTCTTCGTAGAAGCTGGTGACCAAGTAAGCATCTTTACTTTATCTTTGTGGATGATCCTCTGGCTTCGCTTGAGATGTTGATTTTTTGGTTCTTTTCCCAAGTCATCGTGACTTTGCAGAAATTATTGGACTGGTTGACTCAGTAAAATATTTTCTAAGGAGACGTCTGCGAAGAAAACAAATTGCTTCGCTAGAAGATCTGACGAAGTAGACTTCGTCTATAACTATTCTTCCCTAACTAATCTTTGCCGGAATTTTATTCTTCACAATCTAATTTCTAACGAAGTTCCTTTACACCTCGTAGAGAATTATCTTCAGTTATCATATCGGTCTCATAAACTCCCAACAAGCTAGCTTCTCTTCGCTGATTGCTTCTGAAACTAACTTGATTCGTTTGATGATAATGATTGTTAGCTTCACTGAACTTGATGATTCTCCTGGAGATAATTCTCGTAGGTGGTGCGGCTACATTTGAGAAGAATTTGTCTTCGCTTTATATGACGAAGTAAAATTGGCTGGAATTGCTGATGATAGATTTTTGACCATTGTATCTTCTTCTTTCGCTCTTAATCATTCTTGCTGGGAGAAATTTAGACTCCTACTTCGCTGGGAGGACTTTTATTCACTGGAATGATATTTATTCACTGATAGCAATTCTATTGCAACTTCTAGTTTTGTCGAAAATCAATTATCGAAGAGTTCATTGTTCTATGGATTGATGTGAAACTATGGCTCCCAAAGTTACAAGATTCTTGATATTTTTCTATATATTACTGACGAGAATGGATTCTTGTTGTGCTTCGCTGTAAAATAAACAATCGAAAGAGAAGTTAGACCTGCTTTGTTGGGTTCTCACTATATTGATGAGTAAATCGATAAACCAAATCGAAATTTCAGCATTCAATATTTTCAAAATCTGTTAATTTGGTTTGTAAATCAAGGTTTGGTTACTATAAATTGACAATCAAAACTCATTTTGAATCAGGTTTTCAAAAGAAAATCAAACTTTTGATGAAAACATATTAGGGATTTTGTGAAAATCTTTTTCGAAAATCTTGTTTTACATCACTAGATCTAAATATTTAAAAGTGAAATTAGAGAAATGGGATAGGGATTCATCCTTTTTAGAACTGATTGTTGATGACGACTTTTGTTGGTTTCATTTCCATCCTCCTCTTCATATCTGATTGCATATGTATCTTTCACATCTCTGTATTTCTCTCTTTGATTTCCTTATACTTGATGACGATGGTTTGTTGTCTGAAACTATGAGATTTCGTTGTAGTTTCCATGTTAAATATTTGGTAAGATTTGTTGTTCACCATAGCTAACTTCGTCGGACTTCGCCGGAATCGAACATCATTTGAAATTTCTTGGATCAACAAGGTTGTAGGTTATATAAATCCATTATTGTCCCTGTTTCTAGCGCCAAAAATGTAGTTGCACGAAATCCCACAACACACCCCATATCATATTATGATAACAATTTTTATATCTAAACATAAAATGATGATAAGAGTGCTAAAATTGTAAAGATTGACACAAGATTTTTTACATGGTTCAATCAATGTGATTTAGATCCATGGTTCTTCACTATGATTGTTTGAATTACATGAGTATTACATTTAGAATCTCCATTAATGAGTATTTGGAGCTCTAGGTTGATGAATGAAGAAGAAGGAGATAGTAATAACATAAATTCTGTTTTCTCTCTCTTTCTTACAAAAATGTGTCTTCCCCCTCTTCTCTCTCATGTCTTTATCTTTATATAAGTGTTTACATAGTGGATGACAGCTCACATGTAGTGGAGTACAGCTCATATTCCCCCTATTTTAGGATCCCTTGCTATATTCTCGCAACATCTCACTACAATTTCGCAAGTTTCGCTACATTTTCGCAAACTCTTACTGTTGTGCGATATTTGGATCCTACAGAGACCTTAGCTATAGTAGACTAGAAATCAAAGTCTTTATAGTTTTGATCACTAATATTGACAAACATGCTTGAGATAGCAACGCATGCGAGTTTGACTGAACAATGCTTTAACAATCTCCCCCTTTGTAAATTTTAGTGGAAAAACTATTAATACATATGGAATACAAAAATATATAAATAAACTTTGTAGCTCCTATTCCGCATGTCATCTAATCTTCAACAATACTCGAAATCTTCGTCACTTCCAAGTAACCCAATGATCCCAAAGGTTGTAAGTTTAGCATCATCGATGTTGAAAATCCATAGCTATAACAATGAGAAAACAAGAGTTGTCAATCATTGTTATACATTGTCATAGTATCATTACACAACGTCAAAGTCCAATTGCATCACAACTTTAACAACAATACTATTGTGATACTTCACTCCCCCTTAGTCAATACTCCATCTCACATGGAAACCACTCCCCCTTACATAATGATCCGAAAATCATATGTATTTGTAGTGTGAACTACAAATTAATTCTCCCCCTTTTTGTCAATAAAATTGGCAAAGGTACAAGAACGGGATCCTAATGAAATTTCCGTAGAGACATTTCATGACCAAAGGTAAATGTATATCATCTTGTTTAGATGTAATCATAAAGCCGAGGCTAAATGCATTCATCAAGGAGTTCATAAAGATACAAGATAACCCCTCTAATATTCCACAGCCGCACTCCCCACAAAGATTTGTCAATTAAGCACAAGTTCAAAAGAACTTCCCCCCCCCCATAAAATGTCATTCCCAAGGGAACAACAAAAGCGACCTTAATTTCAAAAGAAAAAAGAAGGATTTCTTTAGACTCAACAAATCACATACAAGTATGAATTTGGAATCCAAAAAGAAATAAATATTCAATCATATTAACCAAGGCGAACCAAGATTAATTTGACTAAATATGCTCGACACAAGTAAACTTATGGAGACTTAAGAAACCAATTAGATTAATCACAAGAAAACTCGCAAACAATCTAATTGTCATACACAACCAAACTAATTACAAAAGTAATCAATTTAATTGGTCACACTCGACATAATAAAATCTATGGAGCCATGACTAAGTTAATCACGAATAACAAACCTAGTCAAAGAAATGCTCAAACATAAGAAAACTTATGGAGTGATAACTAAATAACCACACAAGATGATTAATCTAGTTCAACATGTTCAACATAAAGTGCCTTACGGAATAACAACTAAGCTAATCATAAAAGCAATCAAGTTTTGTTATTTTAATGCTCAACATAAGACACTTCATGGAACAATGCAGTATTTACACAAAAATTGTGGATCGGAGAATCGACCTTATACCATGGAATATGCAAGGATTCATTATATGTTTCTATCACTATTTGCACAATGACACACAATAGACATAATCCTTGAATCACAAAAGATTTTAACCTATCTTACATCAATAATTGACAATATAGGCTTAACTTTTGTGTTTTTCAAAAGTCTATTCATTCTTTTATCAATATTTGCATATCAATTCACGAACGACTTTACTTTTGACAAAATATGGGACAAACAAGTTCACGTACATAAACGCACATATCCCATAAAAATATTGCAATATATAAAATCAAAGGATTAATACTGCAATCATCATCTTTGTAGTTGCAGGAAATCCTACACTACACCCTTGTTAAGAATTTGTAATAACAAACTCAAATTTGAAGATTAAGAACAATACTTTATTATTTGATTTTCAGAAATGTTTACAGGAAATGTAAGAATTCAATAATACAACTTTTCTCTTGAAGTTTCTCTCTCCTCAATACTTTCCCAACTCTCAAAAATACATCATCCCTCTCTGAATCTATTAGAACCCTTTATATAGGAAATGACAAAATGGATGACAGCTAAGTTTTCCTCTTATTTCGGATATATTTTGCGATTATATCGCGATAGTTATAATGTTTATTCTCGCAAGATTTGTAACCATCGCGGGACAAACATGTTTTTCTTATGTTTTCTTCAATCGTCAGCTATTACGTCACTCTTTTGACTGCTTTTGTGACACTCGCAAAGTGTTGTTAAAAAGCTTGCGGTGATGCTCGCTGGGAAGTGTTGTTAATCTCGCAGAGAAGTGTTATAGAGATATTCTGGTCCTACATCTTGCCTCTTCTCATGTATTCTTCGCAAAGTGGAGAGGATATGAGAATCTTCAACTCTTCATAGTGCTCGCCGCTTCTTTTCTTTCCATATTTTCTTCTCGACATAGCTCTGTTATTTTAGCTTGATCGCCTACATGTGTTGTAAATTCTTATTTTTACCGACATGTCTCTAACCAACAGGTCATCCCCTTTTGCCTATAAAAGGTAGGATTAGGTTACAAAATTAATTTTCTTCTTTTACTTTTCTATCTTCTTCATCTGTTTGTTTTATTATCCGTCTGCAACTTTTCTCCTTCTTCATATTCTCTTGCTACTGTTCTAATGGAGTCATCAAGGTATGCTTTTCAATTATGATATTTGTTTGAACCAATTTTTACTCATATCTTCCAATCTTCTCTATTTGATTCTTCATAATTCTCATATTATGTTTTCTCTTCAGTGGAACTACTCCTAATGCCCATTCTGTAATTCAAAACCCTAACTCTCGTAAAAGACCGACTGAAAAGACGAAGAAGAGTTCTGCGAGTAATAAGGTAGTAAGAAACACATTTTATCTCTTAATAACAATATTGTTGCCTCTGTTTCTTATCTAAGTTATTATTCGCAGAATGACGAGCATATCGCTAGACCTCCTAAAATATCTCGCCAAAACAAAACCCTTGAGGCTTATTTCACCGTTCCAAAGTTAACGTCTGCGAGAGCTACTCCCATTTCCTTTCAATCAGATCTTCATTCTTCTGTTTGCGAGAATATCGTTGTTAACATCCCCGGCTCTTTGTTAAATAAAAACCCCACAGTTGTTGTTAATAATATTCCCTCCAGTCCTTTACAACCTTCAACTGTCACTTTTCAAAACACCCCTCCCTCTGATGATGCCACCATTACAAATAACCCAAATCTCCAACTCGCCATTCTTAATACTTCTTCCTCTACACCTCTTCCTTCATCTAAATAAACATCAATTGGGGTCGATGTTGCTTTTGAAGTTCTATCTAACATTTTAGATGATGCTAGAAAATCTTCTAATGATCCTCTCAAACATATTTTTTGCGATACTTTAACCAAGCATTTTGGTTCTGATGGCACTACCTCGCGAGCGTCTTTAGAAAATGAAATTGAAGTTTTAAAGAGAGACCTTCACGTTAAGACTTAAGAATGTGATGTTCTTCACCAACAGCTTCGCAATTCTTCTCTTGACTACGAGAATCTTCGCGGTAAAAACAAGGAACTGAAAGGTATAATCTTCTTGCCTCTGTCTTTTTGTTTTTCTGTTTCTAGTAAATTTTCATCTTCTCTATACTTAAGTTTCTTTCTTAAATTCTTGGCTTGTATATTTAGTTTTAAATCAGAGTCGATTCATTGAAAGACTTAAATTTGTATCTATTGTTGAAGAAGCTCGTGCTGAAAAAGATTCTTGGATGGATCAGTTTAATAGACTAGATAGTCTCTACACATATTCAGTTGATCAAATAGATAATCTCACTAATGAGAATAATCAATTATCACAGAGCCAACATTTATTAAATAGCGAGGTTACTCGCCTCTCATACTTGTTAATCAAAGCTAATTTGGCGACAGAATCTTTATCAGATAAAAATAGAACTTTATCTCAAGAAAAACATAAATTTTAAAGCTTGATGGAGATTTTCTCGCAACAATTGAGTAATCTCCAAATAATATGTGATAATAAAGAGCAATCTATACGTTCTCTTAAGGATGAACTCAAGGAAGTAACTGAATCATCTGCCGCTGAGAAGGATAAACTCATCAAGGGTAGGTTAACTCTTAGTTTAAAGGCCAGCAAGCTTCAGGATCAATACTTCTAATTAAAAGAATCTTATTCTTTATTGGCAAAAGAAAATTCATATCTCCATTCCAAAGAAGAAAACATAAAATCTCGCCTGAAGGGTATAGTTGGGGATAAGTTTGACGATGCCATGAATCAATGGGAGAATTGTTGTTCATTAATTCAAAATTTAACTTCTCAAAAAGAAGGTAGTCATTTGACTGCATCACTTGCTGAATTTTTTTGTCAAATTTTATGTTACATTTCTTGCGAGATCTTTGTCTGAATAATCTTTTGCCATTTCTGTTGCTCGCAGAATCTGAAAGAAGCCTTCACTCTACTATCTCTGATTTGACTGATAAACTGGACAAAGTTCGCAAAGAAAACAGATTTCTCACTTCTGATCTTGTAAAATGTCGCGATGTGGCAGAAAGAAGACTTGATTATCTCGAATACTTCAAAAATATAGAGATTAGAAATCGTGACAGAGGTTTCCTTCGCAAGGTTTACCTTAGTACTGAAGTTCTCGTGAACAAGATTCTAATTTCTCAATCTCTCCCTACCGTATCTGTCCCCCCTCTAGAAGTTGATGATGATGAAGTTCCTCTTCCCATGGATAAGGAATTAGAATATTCCAACGGTGAAGAAGATAGTGAAGAAGATTTTTCTCAGGAAGACCCAAAAGAAAAAAGTCCTCCTAGAAAAGTAACTACATGTGGTGAAGCAACTGTAAATAATAAAGGAGAGACTCGCAAAGATAGGAATGTTGGTGAGGCTGATCATGCTAGCAAAAATAATGAATCTGGCGAGACCAACGCTGAAGTTTAAATTTCATTTCATTTTTGCTTTTCTTTTCCTTCTTCTTCCTTGCGAGCTATGTAACCTTTTGCAACGTTAGAATCTAACTTTTACTTTTGCTACTTTGAATGTTTCAAGAAAGATAATGATATTTTTGTTTATCCACTCCTCTACTTGCCCTTCATTATCTTTCTTGCGATGGTGAATTATTTCCTGTATCTACGATTATAGAAATGGATTTGCGATGTAATGAATATTTCTTGCGATATCTTCCGCTAAAAATCCTGATCTATAAAATCTTGAAGGAATCTTCTTTCTCATATATTCTCCTGAGAGAAATAAATCTTTCCTGTATTCTTAAATAAAATAGTTAATGTTTGAGATTATTCTGTTGGTCTTATTTTGCCTTCCTAATTAAAGGTCTTATTTTGCCAAACTTTTCTTTCTGCGAAAAAATCGCAGGACGTCTTTACACTTTCATGTAAAAACCCATTGATCTTGCCTTATCCTTGTTTCTTCGAATTTTCTGCGATAATATAACAGGTCTATATCCTCTTGCGAGAACAAAGTCCTATGACATTGCCGTCTTGCGATGAAATCGCAGGACGTCTTTACACTTTCATGTAAAAACCCATTGATCTCATCTTAAATTTTCTCTTTTGGCTTGTTGCCTTTGTATAATTTTCGTCACGCGACAATATGACAGGCCTAAATGTTCGTGCGATCATAAAGCCCCATGACATTTCCGTCTTTAGACACTTATCAGCTCCCTAATGGAGGGTGCCGCCCTTATCTTCCCCCTGGTTGCCCCTTCAAGGAGGGTACATCGGCCATACAAGACTAGCTCCTTCCATCCGGATTTACCAACAACCAGTTGTTTTTGCAGCCTATTGTCCTTTATGCCTATATGGCTTATAGTTACAAGACTGTACCCTAAGTGGGGTTTTCTTCAGGCCAAGTGCATCATAGCCAAGACTTACCAAGAATGTCCAGGGTAGTTTCGTACGCCCCGGGCACCCTTGGCTCAACCGTGTACCTTGGCGCCTTGGTCATACTTTTCACTTCTTAGAAGAGATTCTCAGTCGTCCAACCAGGGTATAACCTTATATAGTTGGAAATCCAAGATATCTCTCCTGGATAGGTTTTCTTTAACCCAAACATCTACATGACTCAGGTTCCAGCAGCGGTATAACCTTATCCCTAAGTCATGTAAAGATATACCCCCTTATATGACGCACTATTAGGTCTTACATTTGCCTCTTGCGAAATCGTATCCGCGAACTAAGGTGCACGCCATAAAGGTTCGTCCCATTCTATTAATCTCTGCGAAATTTTATTCGCGCTTCTCGCGAGTATTGTAACTCTAATAAAATTTCATTTCTTTGATCTTCTTGCAAAATTTTGCAATTCTTTCAAACAGAGTACTCTTTTCAATTGCATTTTCTTCAAACAAATTATGCGTAAGCTTCCTTAAATTTCATCATTTTACCTTTCTACTTACTATTTTTTGGTTCTATTTTTCTGTTATGTTTTGCTATTTTTTTCTTTATCTGCGAGACGCTCACCATCAACTTCCTCTCGCTGCTCTATTGTATCAATCATCAATCTTTCACATCTCTGTCGTTGCTTGATGTTGTACTTCCAATTGCTATTCTTCTCAGCTCTTTCCTCGCAAGATTTTATATCAATCTCATAACATTTCTTGCTTTCTCCCCAATATCCCTTAATAACTCCAACACCATTAGGATGAGAAAATTTAATACACTGGTGAAACGTAGATGCTACACCTAATATCCCATGTAGCCAAGGTCGACCAATCAGGGAATTATAAGGTGATTCAATGTCCACAACACAGAACAAGATCTTTGAAGATATTCCTTTTAATGGAATCCCAATTGCAATTTCCCTTTTTGGTTTGTTAGTTATTCCATTAAAGCCATAGATTTTATATGTTGACGGTGTTAGATCTTCGTCTCTTCCACCCATGGTTTTGTAAGTATGATAGAATAAGATGTCGACTGAACTGCCTGTGTCTATTAGAACTCTATTGATGGCCCAAGAATCTTCATTTTCATCATCATTTTCTTCATCTTCTTCTTCTACTTGCTTTGGATTTATCTCTAACCTTACCACCAATGGGTTATCATGCTGCTCGTCAGGCTCTGGTACTTCTTGTGCAGTGAAAGATATAGTTTGCCTTTTCCATTCTTCTAATGGCGAGGCTCTCGCAATATTCATTATCTCTCTTCCATCTGTGTCTCTCGCGAAGACTATGCTAAGAACATTATCATGGAAATCCTCAATAGTTCTGTGTGAATGTATAATGGAATTATAAAACAAATTCTTTGCTTTAGCCCCAACTTCTATTACGAATGTTTCTGTTCCTTTTACAGTATTTACCCTGCGAATTTCTGGTGCTGGAGGAAATCGCTGATATTGTGGATGTCCTACTAAAAAGTGGTTTAGCTTTCCTTGGTCAATCATCCTTAATATTATTCTCTTTACATTCCTGCAATCATTTACTTTGTGACCATGAAAGTGATGGTAAAGACAAAATTCTTGACTCCGATTATTTGGATGCGGCTCCTTTCCTATATTCCATGGGGATGGTATATTTTCCATCAAAATGATAGCTTCCCAAATTTTTTCTATACTAGCATTTAGGGGTGGCACCTTGATTTCTTCCCATACTATCTTATGATTACCTTTCCCCCTAAAGTTATTTTGCCTTTGTCCACCATAGGTTTCTTTCGGATGATCAAGCCTTTGAATCTTACTATTTCCTCCGCAATTGTAATAATTTTTCTCCCTTTCATACTCTTCTTGATCTCGACTGCCCATCGCTACTAACTTCTGCTGATTATCAATCACTACTTTCTCTTGTTGTGCCTGCGAGGTGCTCGCCACATTGTTAATCATTTTAGGAAGTAAACTTCCATTTTCTGCTACTGATCTTGTGTTTGCGATTGGATATGATTCCATTTCATTTTGTTTCTCCTCCAAAGCAATGTATTCTTCTTGTAGTTCTCGTAGCTCAGTCATTGTGATAGTATTTTTGATTCTGAAAATTTATATGTACATCAGATTAGTTGCGAACATTGCATTAATGAAAGACAAAATGAGATATATTTTATCCACTCTTCCAGCCATCTCACTGCACATTGTCTTCCATCTTATGGTTAAGTGCTTCAAACTCTCGCCAATCCTCTGTTTTAATCCAAATACATCTTCAATGCCTGGCCGCGATGAATTGTTGCTTATATATGCTCCCAGAAATGTAGCTTGTAAATTATCAAAAGAAGTTATAGTATTTTTTGGCAATCCCTCGAACCATTTTAGCGCCTCGCCAGTTAATATAGATGCAAAATACTTGCACAATACAACATCATGATTCTCCCATTGCAGCATACACCTGACATAAGCCTTAACATGCTGAACAACACAAGTAGTTCCATCAAAGATACTGGTTAATGTCGGTAAATTGCATTTAGGAGGTATTCCTCTTAGCTGTACTTCCTGAGAGAAAGGGGTTCTCGCAACTTCTTTAATTGCTTCATCAAGTTGCCTTCTACCTCCTTATCTTCTATTGTTTATCATTCCTCGCATTTCTGCTAATTCTCTTAACATTTGCTCATTCTCAGCTGAATTTTGCTTCATTGGTCTTTTTAACGCAATTTCCCTTCTTCTACGTTCTTGTCTTTCTTGTCTTGCGAGATTTTGTGCATCTTCTTCTTCATCTTCATCTTGTCTTTCTCTGCGATTTTCTCTTTCACCTCCTTCTTGAAATCGCAGCTGATTATGCTGTCTATTTTCTTCTCTACGAATTTCTTCATTTCTCTTCACTGTCTTTCTATTATTCTCTGTATTATATCATACTCCTCCTGAATACTATCATAGTGGCGATTTTGTGTACGTCTTATTTCTCGATTTTCATGGTTATTCTGTCATACTGCCTCTTGAAATTCTTGTTCCTCTACTTCTTCTCTTAACCTTTCTCTTTCGCAGGCTAAGCGTGCTTGTTCAGCATAATGCCTCTCAATTTCATCCTCAATTATTCTTCGATTTCTTTGAATTTCTCTCCCATGTAATATTCTTCTTCCTTCTTCTCGATTTTCTTCACCATTTTGATTATTTCCATCCTCTTGATTTCTATTATTGCGTCTATCTTCCATAGTTTCACTACGCGGATCATAGCGATCTTCAATTACCTCTTCTTCTCTATGACGTTGCTCTTCATTTGGATTTTGTCTTTCTTTTGGAGTATTTTCTCTAGCATTTCTCATTGGGGAATTTCGTCTTGGCTCTTCTCTTAATGATATTGAATTTGATCTAACAGTACTTCTTGATCTTCTACTTTGTAATCTCAAATTTTCCATTCTCAACTCATGATTTTGTCTTGTTAAATTTGCACGTTCTTCCGTCTCTAATCTTCTTTCCTCTTGTATTCTTTGTCTTAAATCATCTGTTGTTTCATCTTCGCCTTTTCTATGAATTAATCCTTCAACCACTCCTTGATTTCTTTCTTCTCTTCTTTCATCTCTTAATTGTTGATCTTCTACATCTTCCATCGAATTCGATCTCCAAGTATGCACACTCACTCTATCATAATCCACATTTCTATCTTGTATCGGTGTTTGTTGATTCGATTGTGGAATTTGATTTTCTCCTTCAATCCTTGTTCTATTTCTTCTTGTTCTTATCCTTGAAGATTCTCCCAATCCATTTGTTTCTCCACCTGCAAGTCTTTTACTCCTTCTCACATTTGTTGGTGGTTCTGATGTATTTCTTCTTCTTCTAGCCATTTCTTCAACTCTAACAATTTCTTCAAATCTTCAAGTTGTAATTAGAGATTTCTTAGCTTGATTCTCCCTGTTTCGGGTTCCAAAATGTAGTTGCAGGAAATCCTACACTACACCCTTGTTAAGAATTTGTAATAACCAACTCAAATTTGAAGATAAGAACGATACTTTATTATTTGATTTTCAGAAATGTTTACAGTAAATGTAAGAATTCAAGAATACAACTTTTATCTTGAAGTTTCTCTCTCCTCAAGACTTTCTTAACTCTCAAAAATACATCATCCCTCTCTGAATCTATTAGAACCCTTTATATAGGAAATGACAAAATGGATGAAAGCTAAGTTTTCCTCTTATTTCGGATCTATTTTGCGATTATATCGCGATAGTTATAATGTTTATTCTCGTAAGCTTCATAACCATCACGGGACAAACATGCTTTTCTTATGTTTTCTTCAATCGTCAGCTATTACGTCACTCTTTTGACTGCTTTTGTGACACTCGCAAAGTGTTGTTAAAAAGCTTGCGGTGATGCTCGCTGGGAAGTGTTATAGCGATATTCTGGTCCTACAATCTTCCAAATCAACTTTAGAATAAATCTAAAAATATTGCAATATGAAAACGTTGGACATAGCTATGTGAAATCACAATAATTGCTACTCCAAACTCTAGTAATCCTTCTCAAAAACAAGAATAAATTCTCATAAGAAGTTTCTTAGGCATCAAGACAAACTCGTAATGCACATATAAGATGATTTGTCCTTAGAGGGTAGAATCAATCTTTTCGCCCGGATTTATACCAAGTAAAGTTACCAAAGGCATATAAAAAGATTTTCTTAACAAAGAAGAACATACAAATTCATTAACAACCATACACCATAGTTCACATAAAATGATTTTGAACATTCAAGAATCCCATAGTAATGCGTACTACTGCCCATTATTGAACTTCCTTCTTTGTGATTCACCAACAACATTCTTGTAAAATCTACAAACGATCTTATAAGAGCAGTACTCCATGAATTCAAGTGCCCAAGTCCAAGAGAAGAAGAACAAGTGCAACGAAATGGAGCAAAATACTCAAAAACAAGAGTCAGGAAAAATACCAATCTTAACTCATCCAAATTAAAGGTTTCTCATATCCATTTTGAAGAGAATTCAAAGAGTAAGAGATTGCAAAAGAATGAGGTCAAACCGAGTTCGTACGAAGAAGTTACGGCCAAAACAAGTTTACCGAACATCGACGTCAAGTATGCATACGGGTTTGCAAACGAATTTTCGTATCCTGGAGCAGTATGCAGACATGGTTTGCGAACTTAAACCCCTGGATTTTGGTTTTAAATGATGTTATTCATACTTGAAATGTGTACCATGAAGCCCGAACATCCCAAACCACTATTTTCAAACCTAAACATTTAAGAACCTTAAACACAGATCAAGTTAGGTAGAAATGAACGATAAGCAAGGTACATGAATCATTATAAGTACTCTAAGCAAATAAAAACACAAATATTTCTCAAGCTTATAGACATACCTTTTTAGAAGAATCCAATCGACTTACCGAACATAATCTGTGTGCCCCAAATCTCGTGCTTTCCTCACCGTATACATAGCAGGGCATTCCTTGGTGAGGATGCACTTACAACACAATCAAGTTGTGTTTGGGTGAACAATGTATTTCTCACCACAAGTGACCTTTGGATTATCATGAAGGAGATCGCTTTTAGAAACTTTTATATCCAATTCCATTTTTCCAAAAAACTTGTTAAGTTCCAACATCATGGAATCTGGAAGATCATTCCTTTTCACACTCAAAGCATCATTGTATTTCTTTGGTACCCACTTATGATTGCATTTAGGAACAACCAGAACCTTTTTCCCATTACTCTCTTCAAGATTTCTCAGAAGAAAATTGGATTGACTATTATTTTGCAAGTTAATCTTTCGCTAATTGGGAGCATCGGATCTTGTCTACGTCTTGACGAAGTTATCCTTTTGATAACCATTACGATTGTGAAAAGGCTTCACATGATGTTTATAGGCAAAAATAGGTTTATCACAGCACTGATTCCTTTGCCTAAAGGTTGGTCAGTTACAACCTGTAGCATTAAGGGGATTAGCCTTAACATATGATCTTGGTTTCACAACTTCTTGTGATGCCCAAACAAGAACATCATGAAGTTTCTCATTCCTTATAAGGAAACGACATCTCCTTTCCAGGTGACCTTTATTTCCGCAATAGTGGCAAACATAAGGAATGTTCTTACCTCGATCCATATGTGCTGACTTTGGAGGTTGATATACTTTGCTCTTTCGAACCTTAACTTCCGGTGAAGATATTTCACTTTTGCCATCAGTAGAAACCTTTTGTTGAGAAGAATCCCTAGCCTTGACAAATTTTACCTCTTTGCTAATACTTGGAGCATTTATTCCCTTATAGCCCAATCCTCGTGTATCACGATGATTTTTACTTGCTCCTAGCATAATGGTTAATTTGCTTGAACTAGTATTGAACGTTTTCAAGTCATCTTCCAACATCTTGATTTTATCAAGAGCAGCAACTAAATCAGCCTCAAGGCATTTTTCTCTAGCGAGACAAGCACTTTCTCTGTCATCAAAACTAATTTGTTGAGAGTTAAACCTTGCTTCAGATTCTGCAAGTTTTTATTCCAACAAAAAATACTTTTGATAAAGATTATCACATTCAAGTGACTTTATACGCAGTTTTTCCTCAGAATCCTTGAGGATCAATTCGTTAGAACGATTCGAAACATAAACACCTGCGTAACATCTTCTCAATTTCTTGTTTTCTCGACATAGAGGAGTCAGAAGAGGTGTGACATGAGAAGTTGCCATCCTCTTCTTTTCCAAATAATTCTAAACCTTAACATACTTTGAGACTTGCTCATCAACATCTCTATAATTATCTGAATCACCTTCATCAGAAATTTCATCCAACTGTTCTTCTAGGCGTATTTCCCAGACTTCAACAGGTTCTACATTAAGAGAATGTTTAGATACTGACCTAGATATAACAATTTTCTCAGGTGAATCCAAGCTTTGAAAATCATCTGGTAATTTATGAACTGGTACGTTATTAGAGATAGACTTTGATGAGTGCCAAATATTGCATATTTCTACACCTTTTTTATTGGCATTTAACTCATCTTTTGCGCTTTAAAATCATATATTATCCCAAATTCTGTATTTTCTTTGTTTTCAAGAATAAATACTTGTACTAATTAATTTTGTGTTTTTAGGTAGTAAATAAAGCTTGGAGGAATTAAGGAGCCAAAAGAGCAGAAAATGGGAGACTAGCGACTATGGAAGAGAAGTTGCAGCCCGCTTACGCATCAGTTGCAACCTGTTTGCAAATACATGGGCTTAACCTACCCAAGATCCGAACCCAAGCCCGCCTCCATCATGAGCCGTTAGATTTGATGTAGCTGAGCATCCAACGGCTTCTTCAATCGATGCATCAACATCTGAAGCTCCCGTCTCATACCCTAACCTCCTGTACCCTTCACCTAATAGACCAAACCAAACACCCCCTTGTCATCGCACCCATCTTCTTCCCCTTCTGCAGAACCCCAGTTCTTCCCCCTTCTCCCCGACCATTTTTGCAGAGCCAACAGCTTCTTCTTCCCCCGACCAATCTCTGCCATCAAGCCTCCATCACCACAAACTCGTAATCTTATCCCTCTCTATCTTGTCTCCTTCCCAGAAGCTAGAAAAGAAGAGGGATAATATTAGGGTTTCGGCTACAATGAAGGAACATGGAATTAATGAAGTTGCAGAGAAGAAAGAGGAGAGGGGACAACCAATTCAGACAATTTGGTGAATAGGGTTTGCATTTAATTTCGATTTTGAGTGTTAGAGAAGAAGTTTTTTGTATAAATAGAATCAGTTGTACTGTGAGAAAGCGCTCTGAATTTTTAGCTTTAATTGTTAGTTTAATTCAGTTGTGTTTTATCATGTTCAGTATGTTCTTAATTATTCTACTAGGATTCAAATGAAGCCTTATCTCTCTGCTGTGTTATTCATGCTAATTGTGTTATTCTTGAATGCTTAAACTGTTAAGATAGTTACAATCTTAGTGCTTCAATTCTTTGCTCTCACAATGTATGCCATGTATGCATTGTAGTTAGGATAAAACTGTTTTGATTGTACTTCAGTTCATGCTTAAGTGATTGTTGTTAATCCCTTGACTAGTTGTGCTTAACTAGACAATTAGTGCTCTGGGTTGATACCTTAGCTGGGAATTGAACTATCTATTAGTGAAACTCCTTAGGTAAGTGGTAGAATTAACACGTCTTCCTTATCTATTACAAGGGAAAGAATACTCAAACTAGTTGAATACATAACAAGAGTTAGTGGTGGATTTGACAATCCTAGTGCCTTTACTCTCATTGCTTGTTAGTTTATCTTTAGTTCAATGCCATAATCTCCAACTTATCGTATCAACACTCAAAAAACCTCCCTTTGTGTGACTTCTTGTTGAAATTCAGTAAGTAGAATATATCTTTATCATTACACTCTCCAGGTCTATGTGGATCGACATGTGCTTGCACTTACCCTGAACCCTGAACCATCTAGTCTCTATAGCATTTTGGCCCTGAGTGCATGAATTATCTTGAAATTCCCGTGACCTTTCCCATTGCTTGGTTGTCTGATAACCATAACATGTCAGGATATTGGTCTGGAACTGGGGATGCAAA
Organism: Papaver bracteatum; assembly: GCA_023529315.1. Taxonomy (NCBI): domain Eukaryota; kingdom Viridiplantae; phylum Streptophyta; class Magnoliopsida; order Ranunculales; family Papaveraceae; genus Papaver; species Papaver bracteatum. The sequence continues at coordinate 6,455,133 of JAJJWX010005152.1, forward strand.
TAAATCCATTAGAGAACTTGCTTACGGGCATGTTTCACGTTATGAGCCTCCCACGGACCATTATGTTAATAGTTATAGGGATTGTTATGGACATTTTCATAGTCCTGAGCCTTAATACTTGGACCCTAATTACTATTCACACATGTATTTTCCACCACAGTGGGAAGGTAAACAATTTTGTACTTCCCCGACCTCTTGTAGGCAATCTATGGAAGAAAATATCATACTCATCGAACAAAATAATGCTAGCTTCGAATTGAATGTTTTGCATGATAGTCCATATAGCAGCATTTCTGAATTTCCTTTCTGTAGTGACCCTAATGTACAATCATGTATTGAATACCCATCTGCTATGAGGTTACCTACTGTTGAATACTTTCCTTCTATTTAACAACTTAACGCAGTTTTAGAAATGAATCAAAACCTTTTGCAATTTCAGAAGTTAACTGACCAAAGTTTTACGAGTTTAGAACTCAAACTGGGTCAAATATATGATGCACTAAATGAGGAGAGGGAGGAATTTCAGGGTGAAATGTTTGTCAGCCCTAATGAAGTAAATTTTGAAAATAGTGTTTGTGTTCATAGTCAAGCTACTAATGTTGAAAATGAACCTAATCTAGAGGTAAATGAGTGGACTAGAGACACTATGGTTTCGAATAAGGAATTGAATTTCAGTTATGATGATGATGATGATATCATGTTAGAAGAACATGTTTGTGTTGAAAATATTGTCGAACCTTTTGGTTCAGAGATATTAGTTTTCTCTGCTGCGACACTTATGAATGATGTCTCTTCTAATGTTCAATCTATAAATACATGTGATGCTGATTTTGAATTGGGGTTTGAGCAACTGACCTGTGAAAAATAGCATGACACACATCTTGTGTCTAACTTAGGGAATGATGAGTTTTCTGTCGACACCAATGATACTATGCATGAAAATAACTTTGATGTGTATAATTCCCTGCCTAGTTCACATCATGATGTTTCTTCTGATTTGCTTATGCATGAAACTAGAGTTTTGGATGATGATGATTATGAGCTGGGGCTTGATGAATTGTTTTATGAATGTGAGCATGATGTAACACTTGTATATGACTTAAGAGATGTTAATGTAACTAATGATAATGGTACTCTTTATCTCATCCATATGAGCAACTTAGACGTGCCTACTCTCCTTCTTAAGTCACCAACTGATGATCTTGCACCTGACCTAAGAATTGTTCCTTTAAAGTGTGTTGAATCAATGTTGTTGACAGTTCCAAACCTAGGGTTAGATTTATGTGCATCTCAAATTCTTTTGGACTTTTTATCCACTAAATATCCTATTATTGAGAAGTCATATATGGAATCCCCTCATGTTTTTCCATTCATCCCTGACAAAGTTCACTTTGAACTAGACCTTGTGCATGATGTACCTCTAAAATTGCAACATTTTGTGCTTAAAAACATATATGTTGACAAGTTCTGGTTTGGGGGTAACTCGTTCACATATGCAGTCTTACTTGCATTCTCATGTTATATATGTGTAAGGCTGTTGATGTTTCTGCATATCTTCTTTTGGGTTGATCCTCAACTCTTTAGATTGTTAATATTTGGTAAGTTCTCCCTGTATATAATCCAGTAGGTAATGTTACATCTTCTATCTTGAATCAGTTGAGTCGTCTTTTTTATATATTGTGTTAATCCAATATAACATCAACTGAGTTAATGTTGGATTCTAGCATTGAATAATGAAGCTCTAATCTTGCTTTTGCCCACATACCGGTAATTTCTTCCCTTTTCTCATCTCAGCATAGTTTTCATGGTATGTGGCTGTTTAAATTCTTATCATCTGTTGAAACATTGAGGACACTGTTAGATTTAGGTGTGGGGGTGTGTTTTGCATATAGAGTTTTTAGTCTTTTATTAAAAAGAAAAATTCAAAAATTCAAAACTCTTTTAAATATGTACATAAAAACCTCCAACTTTTAGAGACCTTAGAGTCACTAACATGCTTCTAGATGTGTTTACATAGAGAGTCTTACCGAAATAACTGAACTTGGAAGTACTGGAGAACACAATCGGGTTTCTTAGTTGATTAGAGTGTTAAAGTTGCATTTAACCATGCCGGAGGGTGAATTAGGTGCTGCAAAGATATTTGGTAGTAGAATTGTGATCACCCTTAGTGGAGACTACCCATTTTTACATCAAGCGAGGCACCGACCTTCAATTTTTATGATTTTCTAAAAAATATATTAGAGTGTGTGTAACCGTATGTCAATTTCGGGTAGGAATGGTGAGCTACCCAACTTCGCACCACTTTCAGCACTATTTTTGATCTCTTGAGTACTAATTTTGTCAATCATGAGGGTGACGTTTAAAGATGAAACCCCTTCTTGTAGTTTGATTAGCAGTTAGCACCATACTCTCTCTCTCTCGACAACATCAACAGATCCATAGAAACACATCATCATCAACGAGCAGAGCAACGTCAGAATATTTGAAGAAAAGTTGAAATAGTCCAAGGTTTACATGCAACAATTCAAAGAAAAGAATATAAGATGAGAATTAGTGAAGTTTATGAAATCAAGACAATACAAGTTGTGAAGAATTGAGTGATAAAGTCCTTCATCCATGGAGTTAGTAGTTTCATTGTTTTTGTTGGTATTTTCATTTCATGTTTTTACTTTAAAAAAAAAAATCAGGAAAATCAGGAAAATCAGGAAAAAAAAGTGTAGATTATTTTCTTAGTTTAGTTTTGATACCACAATGGTAAATAAGAATCATTCAAGAAGAAAAATTCCAAACAACAAGAAAATTGAAGAGAAAAGTTACAAATTGTCAAGTTTCTAAGAAGTTCAAGAAGTTCATCATCAACAATTGAAGACCGAAGACTGAAGACATTTATATGGATGCTGTGAGAGTGGTGTTGATTGCCGATCGGATGTGAAGGTAAGTGAGTACTCCCATCCTTGCTAATAATTGATTTCCTTTCTTAGAGATCATCAGAAACAGATTCTTTTTGTCCACAATCTTGTGGAGTCTCCAGAAATTATTTCGGAAGGTTTTTCTTCCCACCATTCAACGTGTGCAGGATTTTTCTCTTTATTCCTGTCTGCACACATGAGAGACTAAAAAAGCGGTCTTTTTGAGTGTAATTATCATAAAACCCTATTAGTGAGGCAGAAGTCGAGGCTTGTGATTACTCTTGAACCTGAATTCTTTCATATGGTATGGTTATTTCTCGCTCAACTTTTAAGGATGAGAATGCGTTCTTTGGTAGTTCTAACTTCGTGTTACTAGCATGCAGAAACTCTATGTCCTCATAGCTCCTTGGATGCTTGGGACTCTTTTACGCTCTGAAGTTGGAGAAGGTTTTGTGGGTACATCTCTGGTAGGCCCTCACGGGACTACAACTCGTCCACTAGGGACACCTAGGGGTTTAAAGGTTTAGTGCATATGCTAAATACATTCGAGAGACCAGCGATAGTGGTATAGTTAGGATTTCTTAATTTCTGTTTCACTTGAGGACAAGTAAAATTCAGGTTTGAGGGTATTTGATGAGTGCCAAATATTGCATATTTTTACACCTTTTTATTGGCATTTAACTCATCTTTTGAGCTTTAAAATCATATATTATCCCAAATTCTGTATTTTCTTTGTTTTCAAGAATAAATACTTGTACTAATTAATTTTGTGTTTTTAGGTAGTAAATAAAGCTTGGAGGAATTAAGGATCCAAAATAGCAAAAAATGGGAGACTAGCGACTATGGAAGAGAAGTTGCAGCCCGCTTGCGCATTAGTTGCAACCTGTTTACAAATACATGGGCTTAAGCTACACAAGATCCGAACCCAAGCCCGCCTCCATCCCGAGCCATTAGATTTGATATAGATGAGCATCCAACGGCTTCTTCAATCGATGCATCAACATATGAATCTCCCGTCTCACACCCTAACCTCCTGTCCCCTTCACCTAATCGACCAAACCAAACACCCCCTTGTCATCGCACCCATCTTATTCCCCTTCTGCAGAACCCCAGTTCTTCCCCCCTTCTCTCCGACCATTTTTGCAGATCCAACAACTTCTTCTTCCCCCGACCAAGCTCTTCCATCAAGCCTCCATCACCACAAACTCGTAATCTTATCCCTCTCTATCTTGTCTCCTCCCCAGAAGCTAGAAAAGAAGAGGGATAATATTAGGGTTTCGGATACAATGAAGGAGCATGGAATTAATGAAGTTGCAGAGAAGAAATAGGAGAGGGGACAACCAATTCATACGCTTTGGTGAATAGGGTTTGCATTTAATTTCGATTTTGAGTGTTAGAGAAGAAGTTCTGTGTATACATAGAATTAGTTGTACTATGAGAAAGCGCTATGAATTTTTAGGGTTTAATTGTTAGTTTAATTCAGTTGTGTTTTATCATGTTCAGTATGTTCTAAATTATTCTACTAGGATTTCAAATAAAGCCTTAGCTCTGTGTTGTGTTATTCATGCTAATTGTGTTATTCTTGAATGCTTAAACAGTTAAGATAGTTGCAATCTTAGTGCTTCAATGCTTTGCTCTAACAATGTATGCCATGTATGCATTGTAGTTAGGATAAAACTGTTTTGATTGTACTTCAGTTCATGCTTAAGTGATTGTTGTTAATCCCTTGACTAGTTGTGCTTAACTAGATAATTAGTGCTCTTGGTTGATACCTTAGCTGAGAATTGAACTATCTATTGGTGAAACTCCTTAGGTAAGTGGTAGAATTGAAACATCTTACTTATCTATTACAAGGGCAAGAATACTCAAACTAGTTGAATACATAATAAGAGTTAGTGGTGGATTTGACAATCCTAGTACCTTTACTCTCATTGCTTGTTAGTTCATCTTTAGTTCACTGCTATAATCTCCAACTTGTCGTATTGACACTCAAACAACCTTCCTTTGTGTGACTTCTTGTTGAAATTCATTAAGTAGAATATAGCTTCATCATTACGCTCTCCAAGTCTCTGTGGATCGACCTGTGCTTGCACTTTACACAAACTGTCACTGTGCACTTGCATTATCATTGTAGGTAACATTCCCGAGCCTACCAGACTCGTCCATAAAGTCAGATCACTACAAACACAGACTTATAAGGTCTTAAACGTGTTTTCCTGCTCTGATACCAATTGAAAAAGCGGGGGTCTAACAACCACACCCAATATTTCGATTAGCAATATGTATGGACAAACTCCGAGTTACTTTACTAGAGAATCAAATAGACATTCAGACTCAATCTAGATAAAAATATCTCAAGGGGTTTATAGATGGGGCAAAAAGATTTGCTGGTTTTTAAGGAATTGGGAAGACGACCTTACGGAGGGGACTCCTTGAACCGAGCAAAATGTTCAACCTTACACAGATGTACCGCAGCAAATGGGGTGCTTTGAATTCGAGAGATCAATCTATAGTACTCCGGCCTAAACCAAGATAATGGTTGTTCCAGAGTAAATTCGATCACAAGAGAGGATGGGTTGATCTGTAGGAGGGAAGATAAGAAATATGTGGAATCAATGGTAATCAAAGATTGTATGTGTGTTGTGAATTCTGAATAAGATAAGTTCTGAATGATTGAAATTGCTCAATTGAGAGTAATTGCTCAATTGATGAGTTGTTGATCTCGTATTGTCAGTGAGACGTGAGATTCTTGTCGTGTATTCAATCACAATTCAAAGACTTACTTATATTATTGGAATAGTAGACACCATGATCCCATGAAGTGTGACAGTTGATAGAATCAAGAAGTGGGGAAATGGAAATCGTGTTTGAAACCAGTTGCTCATCGTGCGGAGACTTGGTTGATTTTCAATCCATTACTTTGTTAACTTCTTTAACTGACTGCACGACTTGATCACATTCCATCGTGTGTTTGAACACATGTGTCATAGACCACCATACCAAAACCCTAGTTGATATCCCTCCAAGTGACACGATTGACGTCTCGTGGTTAATTAGCCAGTTGCTGACTTCATGATTTAATGGGACAATGAGTCCATGTATTTGCTGAGTTGAACATGATTTGCCAAAATGTTCAGAAACTCATGAATTGAACATGTCTGCTGAGACAAGGATAAAATTATGACGTTGAAGTGAGCAAGTGTTGCTCATTAGATGAATTTTTGAATACTGATATTTGAACCAATATTCTTTGGTTTGAGCAAGTGTTGCTCGTCTGATGAATCATTGGTAGCGTGACCAAAATAAAATATTAATTAAAATACTGGTAGTTGAACCGAGCATAATTAATAGGTGTAGAAATCGGGGTTCGTAGCACGGGTCGAGGTGACGGTCTATTTCCTTTATCCATAATTGTTATGGGGCGAGGTCCATGTTCTCATCCGTTCGTGGATGTTTATCACATAGGGTCTGCCAGAGATAACTTCTTACTAGTTTGTTAGTAAGAAGGCCAACTCTGCAGAGAGGAAAAGAGATGTTTTGAAGTCTCCACCTGACTAAGGGGAGTCAGGACCCTTTTAACTAGTTTGAATTCTTTTAAGGAAAACAAAACCTAGTTATGACTTTCATGTTTATGGTCTGCTATCAGAGAGTCTGGGTAAGGAGATTCTAGTACGGGATGGGAAGGTGTTAGGCACCCATCAGCCGCCCAATCGTAGGATTGGCCTCTACTTCATGATTAAAGGGGAATGTTTATAATTAATTATTAATAAAAACAAATAGTGATGCACAGCGATGAATAGTGATTAAATAGTGACTGAATAGTAACTTGAATAGTGACCGAAGAGTGAACAGTGCTTTGAATAGTGATCGACTTTATTTATTACTTTCTTAGCAATGGATCTAATGTGGGAGGGAATTCCGCTTTATACCCACACTTTGATTTATCCCACTTGTAAGATTACTAAAAAAAACAAATTATTTTTATATAATGCATGTAAAGAGTAGCTGCGGTGTTACTACGAAATGGAAAAACCATTCTGTTCCCGTATAACTACATAATTACCGAAAAGATAAGCAATTAGTATACCTGAAATATGATACAGAGACTTGGAAAAATTCTTACGATGATTTCTCGCTTCTGTTAAGTATGCAGAAAGTAATTAAAGTACCAGCAATTTAATGCTAATCTTTTAAGAACTTAAAGACGATACTTGATTTTGATACTTCTACTTATATTTTTTTGGGTTTTCTGGAAATAAACTAGAAATGTATAGGACAATAATAACTATTATATAGGAAAGAAAACTTGGTTTCTCTTTGATCAAATCACAATACGCATAGAAATTTAGAATATATGAGGAGAAATAAAGAGTGTTTTTTTTCTCTCAGACGGAGTAGCGAGAAAAATGTTGTTGGAAGAGGTTTTAGTGAGAGAAATTTTTTTTATCTTTGAAGTCTTCATTCGACCTCCTTTTATATACGCAAATCCCCGACATCATTCCTTCTTTTCCTGCACCTAATCCGGATGAAAAATGCCTGCGCGAAGAAATCAATTGTCCTTTGAAAAGGAATATTTTTCTTTTCAACATATGTAGGTCCCACTTGATTATTTTTCTTTAACCAAATTTGAAAAATTCTTCCATATGAAACGTATATGAAGAGTTAGTCCTACTAATTAAATCCTTGGTGATGATAAGGGGAGGATGAAAAGGTGGTCGTCCCTTAACGTCTTCTGAGTTATTGTTTTGCTCATAACTTTTCCATACGGATTCAGAATGACTCCGTTTTTTCACCATTGGCTTTGCATTTTTTCCCCTCTTTAACTTGAAAGCAAGAATTCCAGGTTTGGAAGGATGATAAAATGGGTAGGAGCCGTGCTTGTGGGCTTGATTGGGTAGAGCTTGTGGGCTTGATTGGGTAGAGCTTGTGGGCTTGATTGGTAGAGCTTGTGGGCTTGATTGGTAGAGCTGGTGGGCTTGATTGGTTGAGCTTATGGGCTTGATTTAAAGGATATGAAAATCCTTAATTGCTCCACAAAGAATTTCTCTTGTATTCTGCTCCGAAGTACAAGAATGATATTTTCTATGGAAGGTGCGGAAATGGGGTGTCAACAATTGGCCCTCTTTGAGAGTAACCGTTTTCGGTTAACGAACAAAGCCCTGAACACCCTTTCACACCTTATCTTTTCCAAGAGGTGATTTTGATGAGTTGATGAAGAAATTCTGACGTTGGTCGGGTTTTCCCCAGTTAAGCTTGTCAGCTCCATTTTCTTGATTTTTGAACCTTTGCGGTTGATTCAGTTGGATTGCCTCTTGTTCGAGCCGATCGAATAGTTGAAAAAGCTGATGAAGAAAGATACTAACATTGGCCAAGTTTGCCCCGGTTGAGCTTGTTAGTTCCATTTACCACATCTGGAAATGCATCCTCTTGGCTGCCCTTCCACGCTTTGCCTTGACATGACTTGCTTTCCTTTCACAAGATGATTCTGATAAAGTATTTTTTTTCAAAACTTCTTGGGGAAGTAATTACCCATTTTTTCTTTATAAGATAGGGGAGAAAGACCTTTCTTTAGGTAAGAAAATCCTTTTCTTTTCTTCAATATGTCGTCTAGGCGGATGGCTATCATTATTCCTGATCCTACAACTTTGCCTATGCTGCGTAGAAGACGAAGAGTTGGGGTTTTAAACAATGTGGATAATCACGTTTCTGCGAGAATCCGGGAAAACCCTGTAATCTTCCTTGTTGATCGAAATTTTCTTCTTCGTTTTTCATGTTTTGTTTCATTATTTCTCAACCACTGCTTTCTTTCATAGAATTACGCTTGGGCGCGTATTCGTGGAGGGACTGCTGGCATAGTAGAATGGTGGCTGGTGTTAAGACGAAGCAAAGGTGTACGTGGGCTTGTACAACAGATCGGTTGGTACGACTCTATTGAAGCTTTGGAACCGTTCCATGATGGTGAGAATGCTTTAGTCGTGGCAGAAAGATGGTGGGGTGATACTAATTCATTTCACCTGCCACACTGTGAGTTAACCATCAATCCTCTGGACTTCTACATAATTACTGGAACCCGTGTGGGGGTAGGAGCTCCTATCCCGGTGGGTGTAAACGTGACAGAGGAGGATGTCCGAAACATGTTGGGACCACATTGTGGGGATATCTTCCCAAAAAATTGGTACGTCAGCTTAGCTGGCTTGAAGACGTATTTCTCGGTCCCTGAGCTGGATCTCGCTGCTGACGCTTCAAAATATGATGCTAAAGTTATTACGATTACCAGAGCTTTCTTGATTTTTGTTGCGGGTCATACCTTCCTTGACTCTTCTGGTGGCTATATCATATCAGGCTACTTGGAAGCATTTTCTGACCTTGACTTGGTAAATTTTTACGATTGGGGAAGTTGTGCGATGGCGCGACTTTACACCTATCTGTCCCGAGCAACACGCCTTCAAACAAAAGCCTTATGTGGATTCTGGCCCATCTTGAATGTAAGTACATTTCTCCTTGCTTCAGGTTGAACGATCTTGGACTTCCTTTTTAACACCCATACTTTTCTTTGCAACAGTATTGGTGTTACGAATATTTTCCTCTTAGTCGCCCCCCTTTTGATACAAGCTTCTCCAATAGTCAAACATTTCCTCGAATGGATATATGGAAAGGTGCACTTCTAAGGCACTCAACTGCATATACACGCCTTTGTTTGGAGGGAGCGACAGTTGAATCTGTAAGAAACCCCCTTTTTTTTGTTTTTTTTTTGTTCCTTTTTTTTTTGTTCCTTTATTTATTTATTTATTATTATTAATATATATATATACCTCCATATTGATCGCAGATTTGCTGGGATCCTTGGAAGGATTATCTGATTCGGTGTGATCAAAGGGCCATTCATGCCATGTCATCTAGCATGCTTCGGTACTTGTTACGTGGCCCAGATTACTGTGCTTGGTATCTTGGTGACAGATTTGGGAGACAAATTAGTCAACCAGATGCTACACCTCGTTTTCCCCCTCCCGACGTTACATGTTTTCCTTATGCATCGTTTAGTGATATGGACGAGATTTCACGTCAACCGCAACGTTCCTATGAAGATTCAGTTGATCGGGGAATGAATTTTGAATCATATTGGAAATCGGTTTCTTTAGGTCCACCTCTTTCTATCCAAGCTTGCCGAGAGAATCTTGTAGTGGGTGATTCGAGTTTTGCCCCTCGTCCATTATTGATGGGATCTTCAAGCAATGCTCCTTCTCAACAAGTTCCATTAACAGGCTTCGGTCATATTCTTCCACCATGGGATTTCCAAATACCTATCTTGGGGACTTCAAATGTGGTTCCAATTAAAGGTGGCCCTGTTGACCGTGAAGATATTATGGGTTTACCTCTCCCGGATGATATTCCTGAGGTACCGCTGCTACTCTGCCCTTCTTGCCTTAATGACTTAATACTTTTTTATTAACTCATTTCTCATTTCAGGCTTCCAGACCTCTTCAAGAATACTTGCTTCGTTTGGTGGATATCCGTGGGCGCCAGTTGACATCGGTGGTGAATGAGATGTACAGTATCATGTTGAGATATGATGAAGTCAGTAGAGAATCCCTGGAGAGGCAGGAACGTATTGATACTCTCTCTGAATAATTGTCCACGCTTCGACTTCTTTACGAGGTAGACTGCATTTTTTTTTTTAATGAAAAATATATTTATTAATCATCATCACCAACAAGGAGTTTACAACTATTGGATGGAAGCCTGGCAACAAGCTGCGCTCCAATCCCTTTATTAAGAACCGCACCTATCCTATGAAAAAGAAAATCTCCAATATGAACATTCTCATCATGACTAGCCATATAGTTCCGCAACCTCTTCAGGAACTCCTCGGTATCACTCCCCAAACCACCTAAGGTTGTGAAAGCAAGAACCCCAAACTCCAGCTTCTGAGACTTGCATTTATCTAAATACTTAGACCTCTTTTTTGCCACCGCAATATCCTGTTCCGCAACCTCTTCAGGAACTCCTCTTTTTTTTTTCTTCTTTTTTTTTTTCTTCTTTTTTTTTTCTTTTTTTTTGAACAGGGAAAAGGGGCTAGCGGATCGGATGAATGACCCTAATGGTTGGAGAAACCTGACGGGTCATGGATCTCATTTCGGTTTGCCCGAAAAGTGATTTGATGAAGCCCTAATCTTTTGCTTTAAATACTTCGTTTTCTTCTTCCTCGACCATCAATTTCTCTTTCTTCCTCTTCTTCTCTGCAAATCCGCCTCTTTTCTCCATCTTTTCTTCAGATCTTTCTTGTATCTGCCGGATCTGTGCTTTGATTTTTCTTCTCTTGATCACCTTCTTCATGTTCTTCTACTTTCTGCTTGTTTGGTTTATCGCAATAGTAATCACTTACTGGTGGAGTATGCGAGATGCAGTTTGAGCGGCTGAAAGTAGTGTTAACTGAAGTGAGATTTTGGTGGAATCTCAGTATAGATCTGTATGAACCTTCTTTTTTCTGTGCTTGACGATATTAGATATTGAGATCCAGATTAATGTTCGGTTCGGAGATGAAGATATGGTGATTTAGGGAAAGATGCAAGATCGTTCCATATGCAGCTTCAAAATACGTACAAAGATAAATCCAGATTTCAAAGTTGAAGCCGGATTTAGATTTAGATGTATTCTGACAAGTATGGATGATCTTCCTGGGATGAAGATGTCTAGATCTAGTGTGTCACATGGACACTTTTACCACTATCACACATTGGTTTCGATCAATGGGAAATGGTGAAGAAGTTGGATCTCGGTCTAGACTCAGATAAAATCACCAGCTTTCCTTATTTGTTTTTCATTTCTTCTTCTTTGGTTTGCCGCCAGATCATTTTTTGTTTCCTGTTGTTGTTCTTCTTTTTTCTTTTCTTTTGTTTGTTTCTTTTTGTTTTTTTTTTTTTCTCGATCTGAATCATGTATCCTTCAGATAAGGAAGAGTTCATGCTTTTCATTGTTGTAGACGAAGATCTTGTAATTCCTTCATTTGTGAATGAAATATTTTTTTTTGGTGGTGCTCTTGTCCTTGGTTTGACTTGCACTGACTTTGTAGATCGTTGACTCCGGTGGAGAAGCCTTAATTCAGATAACTCGTCGTTCACAAAAGCTTAAAGCATGGTTAGAACATGATTAGGTTTAAAATAATACTCAAGAAACTTTTGCCTCAGTTGCCTATTTGGTACGTGTGCAAGGCACAATATCATCCTAGGGCTTTCATCATCAGCATCTTTTTTTATTTTATTTAAAAAAAAAAAAAACGACAAAACTTAGAAATTTAATAACTGCCAAAATACTTAAATTTTGATTTGGAGAGTTTAGCTCAGCTTCCTATCTGGTTGCTCATAACGCCATACCCAAATCCTAAGCTTTTCATCATTGATAAACTTTCCGTTTTTTTTTTTTTGAAAACAAATTTTAGCAATCTTTTTTTATTTGTTTTTTTGAAAACAAATTTTAGCAATCTGTTTTTTTTTTTTTTGGAAAACAAGTTGATAAAGTAGAGAACAATGATAAGTGCTTGACAAACCAGTTGTTCTTTTGAGGAGGTGCAGGGATTGGTTATGCTGGGATGTTTCCTTCGATTAGGCATAATACCTCTTGAGTTGATCTGCATTCGTGGGCCTTGCATGTTCTTCTCCACCTAGGTCCATTAATTGTATTTCCATCCCCTGAAAAATCTTTTTGACAATGAATGGGCCTTCCCACTTTGGCTGGAACTTGCCCCTTGGGTCGATGTGCTTTAATGGACGGATCTCTTTGAGAACGAGATCTCCTTTGTCGAAGTTACGTGGTTGCTCGTGTTTGTTGAAACTGCGTGCAAATTTGCCCTGGTATGGTTGGGGATGGTCGGATGCTGCTTTTTTGAGAAATATTCTATGAACAAGTTGATGGTCATCGGCCATGTTGCAGATTGAACATGGTCGTTGGTTGCATACCATATTGTTGCTCTGCCAGTTAGGCTATAGCCGAAGTATTTCTTTAGATATCTCTCTTCGTTCATCTCCCATTTCTCCATGCATGAAAGATATGAGTTAAGGTGAAGAATTGGTGATTCCACGCCATCGTAGATCGGGAAATCATCCGCCTCATAAGGTTGTTGCTCAACACTCGTAGAGTCCATGCATACTTGTGTAGTGCCTTCTTGTAATTGATCTGGCGTCATTGTGACTTCTTGCAACCTGGAGATTTCTATTTCTTGCATTTCTTCTCCTTTGCTATGGTTGTCGGAAAAATCCTATTCATTGTCAGAGAGACTTAAAAAACATTGAGTTGAGCTTCTAGATTGGATAGAGCTTTCTCAGATTTTTTCAACTTATCCTTATAAGATGTTACTTTCTTTATGGTGGAGTTGATGCGATACTTGAAACTCCTTTTCCGGTTGAGGAATTCATTTGTAACATCTTTTAAGTTGATAACATGCTTTTCATGTTCAGGAAAGCTTGTGTCACCATGAAATATTTTAGGAGCGTCATCATTGTTAAAAGACCTCTCCGTTCTTGAGGACTTGATTCCTTCGCAGAAGTACACTTTAACAGCCGCATCAGCATCTTTTCTGGTAACACTTCTAGTTGTAGGATCCATAAGCTTTAATGGTTCACAACCAATGATGGTACCTGAAATATGATCATTTCTCAAATAAATATTAGTAAAAAAAAATTCCCTTTTAATCATTTTTCAAGTCGAATCTCTTATTTATTCCCCAGTGAAGTCGCCACTGTAGAAATCGAGGTTCGTAGCATGGGTCGAGGTGCCGGTCTATTTCCTTTATCCATAATTGTTATGGGGCGAGGTCCATGTTCTCATCCGTTCGTGGATGTTTATCACATAGGGTCTTCCAGAGATAACTTCTTACTAGTTTTTTAGTAAGAAGGCCAACTCTGCAGAGAGGAAAAGAGATGTTTTGAAGTCGCCACCTGACTAAGGGGAGTCAGGACCCTTTTAACTAGTTTGAATTCTTTTGAGGAAAACAAAACCTAGTTATGACTTTCATGTTTATGGTATGCTATCAGAGAGTCTGGGTAAGGAGATTCTAGTACGGGATGGGAAGGTGTTAGGCACCCATCAGCCGCCCAATCGTAGGATTGGCCTCTACTTCATGATTAAAGGGGAATGTTTATAATTAATTATTAATAAAAACAAATAGTGATGCATAGTGATGAATAGTGATTAAATAGTGACTGCTTTATTTATTACTTTCTTAGCAATGGATCTAATGTGGAAGGGAATTCCGCTTTATACCCACACTTTGATTTATCCCACTTGTAAGATTACTAAAAAAAATTATTTTTATATAATGCATGTAAAGAGTAGCTGCGGTGTTACTACGAAATGGAAAAACCATTCCGTTCCCGTATAACTACATAATTACCGAAAAGATAAGCAATTAGTATACCTGAAATATGATACAGAGACTTGGAAAGATTCTTACGATGATTTCTCGCTTCTGTTAAGTATGCAGAAAGTAATTAAAGTACCAGCAATTTAATGCTAATCTTTTAAGAACTTAAAGACGATACTTGATTTTGATACTTTTACTTATATTTTTTTGGGTTTTCTGGAAATAAACTAGAATTGTATAGGACAATAATAACTATTATATAGGAAAGAAAACTTGGTTTCTCTTTGATCAAATCACAAAACGCATAGAAATTTAGAATATATGAGGAGAAATAAAGAGTGTTTTTTTTTTCTCTCAGACGGAGTAGCGAGAAAAATGCTGTTGGAAGAGGTTTCCGTGAGAGAATTTTTTTTTATCTTTGAAGTCTTCATTCGACCTCCTTTTATATATGAAAATCCCCGACATCATTCCTTCTTTTCCTGCGCCTAATCCGGATGAAAAATGCCTGCGCGAAGAAATCAATTGTCCTTTGAAAAGGAATATTTTTCTTTTCAACATATGTAGGTCCCACTTGATTATTTTTCTTTAACCAAATTTGAGAAATTCTTCCATATGACACGTATATGAAGAGTTAGTCCTACTAATTAAATCCTTGGTGATGATAAGGGGAGGATGAAAAGGTGGTCATCCCTTAACGTCTTCTGAGTTATTGTTTTGCTCATAACTTTTCCATACGGATTCAGAATGACTCCGTTTTTTCACCATTGGCTTTGCATTTTTTCCCCTCTTTAACGTGAAAGCAAGAATTCCCAGGTTTGGAAGGATGATAAAATGGGTAGGAGCCGTGCTTGTGGGCTTGATTGGGTAGAGCTTGTGGGCTTGATTGGGTAGAGCATGTGGGCTTGATTGGTAGAGCTTGTGGGCTTGATTGGTAGAGCTAGTGGGCTTGATTGGTATAGCTGGTGGGATTGAGAGCTTGTGGGCTTGATTGGTTGAGCTTATGGGCTTGATTTGAAGGATATGAAAATCCTTAATTGCTCCACAAAGAATTTCTCCTGTATTCTGCTCCGAAGTACAAGAATGATATTTTCTATGGAAGGTGCGGAAATGGGGTGTCAACAATAGGAATACTTATCATGAGATCATCGTAAAATTATTAGTGTTTGAATCTGGAATTATGATCCTTGGACTCAGAAAACCTAATTTGATCAATTGATGACCAATTGATGGTTTATTTGAAAATTAACCATGGAATGAAGGAGAACCGACTTCATGGGACCATGGGTCGACCATGAAACTCCCAAATGCTCGTGTGAGCAAATACCAAGGCCTCTCGAAGAGTTGGTAATTCGTTGATGAAAGAATGATCAAATGCTGGTTTAATCATTTATTCGAAAATGCTCGTCTGAGCCTTAGGTGATAAAACCTAATTAATTAATAAGAGATGAGATACCAACCAAGGGGTCATGAAACTGGCACTGAGTGGTCACGGGATCGACTGACGATCATTCCATGAAAATCCCAAAATTATTTAGAAGAATTTTGGACCTAATACGTGCAATTGCGCAAATTAGGTCAAATTGTGTAAAATACGCGGGACCGGATCCTTGCGAGCCAAAAAGACAACCTTGGTCGATCAAGGTAACATTCTCATGTCACCAAAGTGTTCGTATCTCAGTTCTGAGAATTTTGATATTTTCAGATGTGCATTTGAGCAATCATTTGAGAAAATATGAAGAAATCAGGGGTTTTTGATGAAACCGTCAAAACTTCATGAGATGCAGGAAAAATAATAAAAAAGTGAAGGAATCATGAAGTGTGGGACCGGCCATGGCCAAGGCATGGCCGGAAGGCCAAAGGGCCCAATACCACACGTTTTTCCCGATTTTTATAATATTTTCATGATTTTAGGGAAATATGATAAAACCAAGGAATTTGTTAAAACCAAGGAGTTTTTGTTGTAATCAAAGAGTTTTGTTGAAATCATGGAGTTTCCATGAGATGAGGAAAACATGAAAAATAATAATAAAAAAATAAGGGACGTGTGGGACCGGCTTGAGCATGGTTGGCCGGCTAGGGCCCGTTCCCGTGAGTTTTCCCTAATTTTATGTATTATTTCATGATTTAAAGGAATTTTCATAATTTGAAGGAAATATCATGAAATCAAGGAATTTCATGGGATTATGGAAACATGAAAAATATAATAATCATAAAATGGGACGTGTAGGGCCAGCTAGGGCTTGACCGGACGGCTAGGGACCGGTCACACGGGTTTCCCTAATTTTATATTATTTTTTCATGGGATCAAGGAAATATCATGAGATTAAGGAGTTTTCATGAAATTAGGGAAATAATGATAGAATAATGAGGAACCATGAGGTATGGGGCCGGCTGGGATCAAGGCATGTCCAGTTGGCCAATAATCACGGCCCATAATATTTTCCTTAATTTTATATTATTTCTTTGGTGTGAGGGAAACACCATGAAACTGAGGAGTTTCCTCAAAACGAAAAATATTTGTTCTAGTGAAAGGATTTTCATGAACTCAAGGAAAATAACAAAAAATATGATAAAAATATGAAACTGGCGTGGGATTGACCACGACACGTCCGACCGGTCAGTGGGCCCATGATCCCAGCGCCTTGGTCAATCTTTAATTATTTATTATTTTTCTTCCTATTTTGCATAGGTTCATCGTCTCGTTGTATTTTAAAATACTTGTTCATACGGTGATTGTTAGTGCATCAACGTCGAGTACACTTGCACCATTTGAATCGGGGCTTACTCGGAGGTAGCTCAGATGCCCGTGTTGTCGAATATTTATTACTAACCCATGGAATTCTGCTGGGAAGAACCATAGATTGAAGTAACGAAATATTATGAAAATATTTGAATATTTTTAGAAATTCAGTGGATGAATCCATAAATTTAAGAATAATTAAATGATGTCTCTATACTAGCAGAGAAAGATGTCTAGGAGCATTAATTATTCTGACATAAGCTTGCTGGAGCTTCATATCCTTTATATAGTCAGGGAAAACTGTTGTTTGTATTCTGAAGACGTTATCGCTCTATACTAGCAGAGCAAGCTGTCTAGGATCCGTCAATCTCGTGATTCTATATAGAAATAATTACTGAAGTTTTCTGTATTCATGAGATATGTTGTTGTCCAGCCAAGAGATTACATATCTGCATGTACTCTGAGAGACATTATTTCTCAGTCAGAGGTTCGATGAGAGACCCGTGTCTCAATACTCATGTCTGATTGCTGGGTCATAAGTTCGTGTAATTATAGGTTTACGATTTTAGCCTTTGTCGAAAATCCACCATCTACATTAAGTCCCCTGCTTAGTGAGGAAAGCCGTGTTCCTCAGTCAGCATTGAATATGGTGATTTTCCGGTCATAAACAATATAAGTAATTGAACTTAGTCGTAATTTAATACATTACAAGGTTTTGATAGTACGAGCAAACCATGACTTGAATGAAGATCCCAGTGGCATGATAGAGTATTGTTCAGTGAGCATAAATTGGTATTGAACCGCTAATTCGGACGACGGGACCTTGGTCGTTTAGGATTCGCGGGCCGGCTCAATAAGAAAATCCTTAGAAAATTAGGTTTCAGAAATAAAATTTTATATAAAAGGAATTGTTCCCTTTTTTTTTCCCACGACCATCACCTTCATCATCTCTTCATCACCTTCACGCCATCAGCAGGGGAGAATTTTTTTTGCCGGAGCTTCAGCGTCGCCGACCGTCGTCGCCACCGACCAGGTGCGAATTTTTTTCTCTTTTTTTTTGATGTTTGCTGATGTTCATATGAGTTTCATGAAGTGATCATGTTGAAACCATATATTTATGCATGTGAGTAGGATTTTATTGAAAAACCTTGTTTTTTGAACACGTATGTTCGTTTGATCGTCATTTTTTGAAAACTAATAATAATCCCTGATTTAGGAGAGATTTTTTGTTTTATATATGAAGATTTAGGTCCAGTGATAAAACTAAGTTTATGAGCTTCCATGTGAACCAAAGTTTTATCATGAAAAGGTGAATTTTCTCAAAAACAAAATAAACCTTCGTTTTAAAGAATGACGATGATACGAGGAACGAGTTTTTCTTCCTTATATATATGTGAACTTGTGTCCAGTGATAAAATTTTGTTTATGATCTTTCATGTGAATCAAAACTTTATCTCATAATGTGTATGTTTTCACAAAATTGGAATAAACCTTCGTTTCGAAGACGTATGACGATACGAAGGAAAAGATTTTTCTTATGAAACCATGGCATGTTCATGATTTTTTTTTTTTTTTTGAAACTGTGGGATATCCCACAAATTTATTTAGTGAGCCTTGCTCAAATTTTGTTTACGTGAGTTAATCACGTTTTTGCTTATTAAAATCAAAACTTGAATTTTGTATAATATTATTTGGAAGTAAACAATTATTTATGATGAAATAATGTTTTAGTTTTCATAATTCCATGGTGAATGTTCACGCAGTAGAAATATTCATGATTTTATGAAAATCTGAGTTTATGCTCGTCTTTTTTGTAGATTTGAAGAAGCGAGCATGTGTTGAAGTATTAACTCTTACGTTGCATTCACTACTGCTAGTGGAATCGTAAAAAGGTAAGAGTTGAGAATTACAATTTTGTAGACATTTGCATCTTGTATGAATGGTATACTAAAGCGAAGTATTGTGTGCACGTTACAGCTACTTTGCAAGGATGTCTGATTCTCACATCAATGATGCTTCCAGAGATGATATGTGTGTGGACAATGACGCTTCCAGGGAAGATTCACACATAGATGATGATGCCTCTAGAGATAATTCATGCACGAAAGAGACTTCCATTGGCGAAGACGAGACTCATGGAATCAAGAACATTCCAAACATAGAGGATACCTTCTTCATATATCAAGGGCCTGAAAAGCGTCTCAAAACTCCAGCATTTCATCTTCTGATAAATCCCAGAGAGGTTACTCAGAAAAAATTGGTGACTCCTCAGGCAGCTATTCGGTTCTGTCTTGAATAAGGATACTTTTCTACATCGATTATCGAATTCAAGCTTTCTCGACGGCCCTTGGAAAAAAATTCTGGATGGGCGAGGTACATGCTGGGTTTTCCTCGTGTTCGAGCTAAGTTGCATGATGCACGAGTAATACGAGCCATTCAAGCTTCTGGAGATTTACTCATTTTTCATGATGCATGAGGTATTTGTATCTTTACTTGCTCGATGGTTTATTCCAACTCACTATTTCATATGCAGATGGGGAGAGTTTACCGTTACTTTAGAAGATGTAGTTTCTTTGTTGCATCTTCCAATCACGGGGAATCTTCCTGAAAATATTTCTTCATCAGAGGAAGTTGACATCTCTAACATCTTGAAAACCACGATAGAAGAGATCAATAAGGCATCTGGAAGCAAAGGTTGTTATGCTCATTGGTTAATACACTGGTGTCCAAGAGATACTCCTATGGAGTGGCTTGTTGACAGTACGTTATCCATTGCTGCTTTCTTATGCTTATGGCTGTCCAGAGATGTATTTGAAGATGATGGAAATTTGTTGAAGCCGTTCGTGATTCCTTTTGCAATTAAGATGGCTCAGGGTGAGCAGCTCCCAATTATGCTAACACAATGTTTCTTCAAGCCTTGATGTGGGAGCACTTCAAGAGTTATGCACGTATTCCACGTACCATTTTGCAAGGATTGAACACTGATGCTCACCATGTTTTCTATGAGAAAGCTAATGCCAAGATCATGCGCTGGTCCACAAAGCAACCTCAGCTCAAGACCCTCTTTGTTGATATCCTGGATCGTGAGTCTGAATTCACCTTCCTCCCATGGGTATCAATTCCCGCTTACATCTCTAAGTTAAAAACTTTTAATGATGAAGAGAGCATGATTTTGAAATCTGGTGCTGATTTGGACGACGGTGAGAGAGTGTTTATGCTAAGTTGTACTCCCGGTTACCTGATATCCATAATGCATGGTGAATTCTCAGTGGAAGAATACAATATTGACAGAGCATCTCGGAAAATGGGTATGGATCAATGTGTTCCAACTTTTCAAAGAAAAAACCCTCAGTTGATCAGCTCATGACCCGTATGGATCGCACACATGTGGAAGGAAGCGAATTCTAGTTCCCTAGCTCTGAGAGAGTTTCATATGTAACACCGGATTACATAAACTTTTGGGATCAACAACTCCAGCGTTTACTTGATTTTGTAAGAGTTAATCAACCTTTAGTGAAGGATCCTCCTTCTCCTGAGATGATTGCTACTAGACCAATATTGAAGCATTTCCCTGGTAGTGACAAACGGAAAATATCTCCAGGATGTTCACAAGTAAGTATTTTATGAAGTCTTCATAAGATTATGATGATTGTATTTTGATCATTGCATAAAAATTTCTTTTCACAGGGCGACCGTAATGTAAGACCACGAATTGATGTAATTCTCTTGGAGGCTGAAGCAACTGTTCATGGCGGAGAAGGCATGATCAAGAATTACAAGATGTTACCTAACACCATAAAGTCCTCAGTGACTTGTTTGGTGAGTTATCGATCTTTCATTCAACATGACTTCCTCTCATCCGCGTAATTAGGATCTTGAAACCAACTTTGGCTATTTTGTTGCTGAATTTTAATCCATCGAGTATTGATGGTCTTCAGTTCTCTGTTGCTGGGCAGACGGTTTCTGACTTGGGTGTTGAAGAAGAAGCTGAAGTAAGTATTTCTTCATGTGGAAAATTATGATGCTTGGTAAAAAAAATGCTAATTTCTGAGAATATATCTAGGAGGATGTTTCCATGGACATGGAGAATACTGGTGATGCTCGCTCGAAGGATGGTGATGAAGAAAACTCCCATAGTTCAAAACCAAATGAAGGTAATGGAGTTGTCGACGTCGGTGCGAGCAATTCTGATTCTTTGAAAGCTTCGGGAACCACCAAAGTAAGTATTCCTCTTGTATTTTATCCATAGAAGTATAAACTTGCTGATATATGAGTGAATTAATGAGAATTTATGTGAACATATGACAAATTTTGCTGAAAATACGTCACCAGAAAATTCAGAACTCAGCATTTTAGGAAAAGCGCCGAAGAATCTTCGTCTGATGTCAGATTTTCATGATCTGCGTATGCATCCTTAAGCCCAGGAAGTTTCCAAGATTTAAAATAGAATATTTATAAGTTTTGTGCACGTTCAGGGGCCGAAATAGACAAAACAGTAAACATCCAGCAGACTTTCAGGAAATTTTCAGTTGTCGTGTAGTCCCGAGTTTCGACCACATCGTTTTTCTCGTTCATCCGATTGCTATGAAATTTTGACATGTTGTAGGTAACACCCATACAAAGAGAATGGTGTATAACTTAACCATTTATTCTTCACCAATTGCTCCCAGTTCGTCATTTCGTACATGGAAGTGTAAAATCTTCTCCGGCGAGCTTGTCGTAAAACGTGTTTTTTGTGACTTTCACGTTATTTGCTGACATCTAGCATGTATAATTAAAGACTTTGATGATGTTAGACCACTTGTATGCTGTAGTTCATGATTTCTTTTGGTTTCATGCTTGGATGATCCTAATCTCATGTAATCTTCGTATTAGGTGAAAAATACCGAAGTTGAGAATGAAGGAACCCAAAATGATGAAACGAGCGGTCCTGAGGTCATTGATAAGGAGGAACCCATCCCTGCACTTCAAGGCCATGAGAGTGTTGCTGTTGAAACAATCAATGAAACTAATACTTCGATTGTTATTGCTTCAGTGTCGAAAGGAGCTGAACCGTTAGTAGGGGAGACTGAAGAAATTGATGTTGTAGAGATCATTCCCGTAATTGAAAACCGTATAGTGGTGCATGAATATCCAAGTGCAGGAGTTTCTTTTGATCCCTCGTTCATTGCATCACTCCAATGCCACAGACTGGTTGGTGGATTTGGCGTTCCCATTGGATATGCCAACTTGTACGAAAAAATATGGAAGAAATTTGGTCACATCGTCGTTACTAGAGACCCAAAGCGTGCTTATTATTTAACCATGCAAGTAAGTGTTATCTTGCGTGTTGTAAATGATGTATGTACCAGGGCTAGAAATACTGTGACTCCGGATGTACTCTTTGATTGGAAGTTCAACTTGGAGAATTCTGAGAGACTTGGCTTCAACGTGAAGTGGCTTTGTAAGAAGATGAATGCTATCAAAGACTAGTATGAAAGTAACATACCTTTTCCAAATGATGTTGTGATGGAGAAGGAAAATAAGATTGTCAGGCTGACCGAAGAGCTGGATAAGGAGAAGGCAGCTTTGCAGGCTTTGAAGGATGCAGAGGCGCAAAAATCTTTCTTCGCTGATTTTCTTTGATTTATTTTCCATAATTTCTTGAATTTATGAACTTCTAAGAGATGTGTGGTTTTATTTGGGTTTTTATATCATGGTTTTGGATTGGTAGACGGTTAAGGATTTTATTTTGGGTTTGATAGAGATTTTCTTTTAAGAAATATGAATTGAATTTTGATAAATTGCTGAATTCTAATACTGATTGCAAGTATTGCAAAATTTTTGGAGGAATTGAAATACAATGACAGAAAATTCTAAAATTCCAAATCCAGACGTCATGAATGTTTATACGCCCAGTATCTCAAATGTCAAATAACTTCAGAAAAACGCCTTAAGCCAATTCTCATGAATTACTGGTAGGGTTCGTCCATCTATGTTGATCAACTTGTAATACCCTCCAATTATGGACTTAGCAACCATGAATGGTCCTTTCCAATTGGAGTTCCTTGCCGAGTGAAGGTTGCGCTGGACTGCTTTGAGAACTAAGTCCCCTTCACAGAATTTGTTGGGTTTGGTCGTCCGTGCCTTGAATATCTTATGTTGATTCAGAATTCCTTATGTGGAGCGGCTCCACGGATATGGCACACATGGACACTCGCGCAGGAGGGAGTATCCCTCGTAATGCCTGTCATGCTTGGCCACATCTTCCACAATGAATCTCCTGATTGGATGATCAACTTGAGGATATTCTGGACTCAACCATTGGGTGAAATATTGATGTGGCGAGATGATCCACTCATAGCATTTTGCAATTGCTAAATGGTTTGTGGAGTGAAGCCCTTGGACCAAATGAGCATATTTGAAAACTGATGATATGGCCATATGAGAAGGAATAAGACTTGCCTGAGTGTGGAATCTCTTCACAAAAGTATTTGGATATTCGCCAGGTTTCTGCGTAAGCTCTGTCAATGCTTTGACCTCCTCCAAATATTCAAATGGTGAGGTATCTTCTGTTTCTTCCTCCGGGTCAGAGGTTTCTTCAGCAGAGGAACGTGAAATTAAAGGTGTCGGTGCCACTTTTTTATCATGAATCCACGCGCATCCAAGAATCATATCATATCCTGGATCTTCTATGATTATGTAAAACTTGGTCTCAGTACAGACCAAATTTCCTTTGACTTTGAGGATGATGTAGCCGCAAGCGTTTCTGAAGATTCCTTCGTGATATCTAATTGCCATGGGGGCATGAGTAGCTTCCTGTCGAGTAATGCCAGCGACTCTAAGAGTTTCCAAAGGGATGATATTGATGGCGGTGCCGACGTCAACAAATTATCTCCTGAATTTGTTTCCTTTGATTTGCACTGTGGTGAGCAGTCCCCAGTCATATATTTCCTTATCTATCGCTGGTGGCTCAGTGGTAGTCTCTTGAATCAACGGACGCTTGCCTGACACGATGTGGTTTAATGCAGCGAATATGTCTTTCCTATGAGCTTTTGACAAGTATAGTAATTCGCAATCATGTTCAATCAGGGATTGAACTGCTTCTTTGACAGGAGGTTCAGAGATAGCAAAATTCCTGATTAGAAAAGGATTCTTATGTACTCCTTCAGTCCCCAAGTTGAGTTCTCCTGATTCGACCTTCTCTTTAAATATGCGCTTCAAAGTCTTACAATCACTTGTGAGGTGTATGACAAACCTATGGAAGCAATATTACCGAGGATTTTCCATAGCCTCTCCTGTTGGTTCCTTCTTTATATATGGAAACTTGATTGCACAGTCTTGAATCTAGACCTATAACAATTCAATGACTTCTTCAATGGAGCAGGGAAAGTCAAGTGCTTCTGGATCCTCTGTATGTTGAGGAAATTTTTTCACGTTATCCTTATTTTGTGCCTTTGAAGGGGTGGAAGAAGTATGCTTGCGCTGTGGTTCAGATTTCCGTTTTCTCTCTTCCGTGACAACATTTGTAGAAGGCTACATATTATACTGCTTGTTGATCATACGTTTGCTCCCTCGAGTGTCTCGTGCGTCTTCAGTCTTTGTGGATTTTGCTCTTCCTAACAGAGAAAGTGTAGTGGTTGCTGACCTCTTCGCGGCTTCGTGGAGTTCTGAGAAAGTATGGAATCAGAGATTCTCCAGTAGGACTCTGTAGACCGGGAGCATGCCATTGATGCACAAGTCCACCAGATTTTGCTCCGTGATGTTTGGATCATGACAATCCAAGGCTTGGACTCTAAATATTTTCACATAGTCATTGGGATTTTCACTGACTTTCTGAAACATCCTTCCAAGATCAGAGAGAGTGACTTGCTCTGACACAAAGAAGTACTTCCTATAGAAGGTGTTAATCATTTCTCCCCAATTGCTGATAGTTCCAGGTGCAATATTATTGTACCAGGTGTATGCCCTGCCTTTCAAAGATTTTGAAAATTCCTTGAGTCAAACAACATGGTTATGCTCATGTTCTCCCAAGGCTTCAAGGAAACGAGAGACGTGCTCTCGAGCATTGCCGGTTCCATCATACATAGTGAAAGTTGGAGAAATGTAACCTTTAGGAAGGGGAATCCTATGCATTGCAGCAGGATATGGGGGTTGGTGACGATGGACATGTGATGTCTTGTCTTTTTCATGATTCACCAGAAGACGCTCCAAGTCTTCCCGAGTGACGAATTTTGATGATTCTTTTGTTGACAAATTGCCCGCAAATTTGTCGGTTTCGTCGTCATTCACTGTGTGAATTGGAATTACTTCAAGATCAGCAGCGTCTGAGGACTTCTTCTTCTCTTTTCTTTTTTCTTGAGTTTTCTCTGACAATTTGTCAGTAAGAGTCTTCAGATGATCAAATAGCTTATGTTGTGCTGCGGCCATATCCGTCTGATTCTTTTCAAGAGTTTTTTGCGCTTTGATGAGATCAGAAATGTTAGGTGGTAGATTTCCTCTAACTTCTTCGGGATGTCGGCCAAATAGAGAATGACCTTCCGCATTAGTCTGAGGAGGAGTATTATCACCCCCGTCGATGTTAGAGTCCGGAATAGTTTCCGGGATGTCTTCATTGTTGCTGGTGCTAGCAATGCTTGCGTTAATATTTGTAATTGATCCTGACCTAAGACCTGTAGGACCAAAATATCACCATGATATTACTCTTGCGAGATTAAAAACACTTCTGCGAACATCACCATGAGTTCTTCAACAATACTTCGCGAGTGTCACAGAATGATTTGAAGAATGGCGTAATAGCTGACGAATGAAGAAACACGGGAAGAGCGTGATTATCATGCGATGGTTACAACGCTTGCGAGAATGGATATTATAACTACTGCGATAACATCGCGAGTCAGATCCGAAATTAAAGGACAGATTAAGTGTCGCCCACTATGTAACTATCCTATATAAAGAGACCTAGTAGATTCAGATAGAGGATGATGTATTTTTTTGAGTGTTGAGAAAGTCTTGGGGAGAGAAAAAAATCAAGAGAGCGGTTGTATTCCTGATTTCTTCAATTTCTTGTAAACATTTCTGAGAATCAAATAATAAAGTGTTATTTTTAATCTTCAAATATGTCTTAATTACAGTAAATTCTTATCATGGGTGTAGTGTAGGATTTCCTGCAACTACATTTTGGCGCACGAAACAGGGATTGAAAGTTGAAAATTATAGGAAAAAACAAGATTAAAGATCAATATTCGAGTTAAGAAGATGATTGAACAAATTGGTGAAGCAGTTGAAGAAAATATAATTGAAGCAAAGGAGGATTATAGGAAGTTGGAGTGCAATACGATAACAAAAACAATGATCAACCAATTCCATGAAAATATTAGAGGAAGGATTCATAAACGAGATTTTGAAGGAAAAAGAATTATGATGGTGGAGAAAATATCACCTCTGAAGGATTGGGAAAAGCAGGAAATCACATTCACAGCAGCAGAAATACCAAAATAAAATTTGTATCATACATCTCCATTGGTAATCAAGGTATCTACTATGCGAGTGAAGAATGAAAAATCAACAAGATCTACAGAAGACTAGGCCGTGAATAGAACTTTGGTGGATGCAGGAAATTATGTAGATATTATATTCTATCATACATTTAAGAAAATGGGATATAAGGATGAAGAGATGTCTTGTTCAAATTATCGCATTCATGGTTTTGGAAAATCTATAACAAAACCTAAAGGCGAAATAATGGTACGAATTCCGCTAGGAGAGATTGAAACACAAGTAACATTATGTGTGGTGGATGTGGAGGCACCATATAACATGATACTGGGGAGACCATGGATACATGCAATCAAGGCTGTAGCATCAACATTACATCAATGCATCAAATTTTCTATGCCTAGTGGAATTGGAGAAATTAGAGGAGATACTGATCTTGCGAAGCTGTGTTATCAAATTGAAGTGAGAAATTATGAAGAGCGCCCAAAACTGCGAAAAGCTCACAGAAAATTGGCAAAAGAGGCAAAGAAGGAAGAAGAATTTAAAGTTTACATGATAAGAGCAAGAGAAGGAAAGGGAATACCTAGCGAGATCTCGCAAGAAGATGATAAGCCCGCGAGAGTCATGGAAACACCAACACCAATGGGAAAACTTGAGGCAAGCTACACCGCAGTAGAACCAACAAAGGAAATAAATGTTGGAAGTGAAGAAGAACCTAAAATGGTGAAAATTGGAACTAAAATGGGTGAAGATGAAGAAGAACAAACCATAAATCTCTTGTGAGAGTATAAGGATATTTTCGCGTGGAGTATGGATGAGATTCCTGGAATAGATCCATCAGTTGCATGTCATAAGCTAGAAATTAACAAAGATGTGAGACCATTCAAGCAAAGGATAAGGAAAATCGCAAAAACTTATCACTCAAAAATAGAAGAGGAGTTACAGAAAATGCTTGATGCTGGAATTATAAGACAAGCAAAATACCCGGAATGGATTGCAAATATGGTAGTGGTTCTAAATAAAAATAAGGGGGTCATCATTTGCATAGACTTTACTGACTTAAACAAAGCTTGCCCTAAAGATAGTTTTCCATTACCAAATATTCCTCAAATGGTTGAATCAGCAGCAGTAAATGATAGAATATCTTCATTAGATGGGTATAAAGGTTATAACCAGATTCCTCTCGCTGAAGAAGATCAAGAGCGCACCGCATTTTTTTCTCCAAGAGGATTATATTGTTACACAAAAATGCCTTTTGGGTTACGAAATGCTGGTGCAACGTATCAAAGAATGGTGGAGAAGGTGTTCGCAAAGTAGATACACAAAACATTAGAGGTGTATGTAGATGACATGTTAATAAAGAGTAAAGAAGCTAAGAACCATGTGCAAGATTTGAAGGAGATTTTTGATCAAATGTGACTCTTTAACATCAAGGTGAATCCTGAGAAATGCATTTTTAGAGTAGCATCAGGGAAATTTTTAGGTTATATTGTATCAAAAGAAGGAATTCAAGTTGATCCAGAGAAAGTATAGGCAATTCGCGATATGACAACGCCAGCGACAGTAAAAGATGTACAGAAGTTGAATGGGCTCTTAGCCTCGCTAGGAAGATTTATCTCGCGATCTTCAGATAAATGCAAGCATTTCTTCAATATACTCAGGAAGGGTACAAAATTCAAGTGGGAAGATGAATGTGAGAAGGCTTTTCAAGGAATTAAAGAATATTTAATGAACATATCTATTTTACAAAAAGCGGATCCGGGAGAAGAATTATTGATTTATCTTGCGACAACATCGCACGCATTAAGCACCATATTACTGCGAATAGATGTAGGGGTAGAAAAACCAATTTATTACATCAGCAAAACATTTAATTCTGCAGAGAGAAATTATTCAAAAATTGAAAAGCTAATTCTGCCATTGGTTTATGCAACCTTTAAACTTCACATATATTTTCAAGCACATAAAATAAAGGTATTAATAAAGGTGCCCATTGAATCAGTAATGAAGAACTCAAAAAGATCGGGCAGAGTTGAGAGATGGAATGCACAAGTAGGGCACTTTGAAATCAAATATGAAGTCCTATCCTCGCCAAAATCACAAGTTGTAGCAGATTTTTTAGCAGAATTTCCTCTAGAAGATGATGAAGTTGTGGAAGAAATGATGGACATAGAAGAATAACATGGAGATCCAAAAGATTTATTAAAGGAACCCAACATGTGGGAAATATTGGTGGATGGATCATCAAATGGGGAAGGAAATGGAATTGGAGTGGTCTTTATCTCGCCAGAAGGAGAAAAAATGGCTTTTTCATTTCGTTTGGAATTCACATCCACTAATAATGAGACAGAATATGAAGCTGTGCCGCATGCTCTAAAGTTCGCCGAAGATATGAAGTTGGAGAACGCAAGGATTACCAGTGACTCGTAATTGGTTATTCGCCAGATAAAAGGAGAATACACAACAAATGAACCATCTCTGAAGAAATACAAGAAACTAGTTGAAGAATTATCTGCGAGAATTCCAAAAATAAAATGGAGTCATATATCAAGAAAAGATAACAGACTCGCAGATGCTTTTGCGTTCATATCAAGTATGATGACAAATCCAGCTGCGAGATGCATAAGAATTCAGACGCTTGTATCACCTTCAATTAATAAAGAAGAAGAAGAAAAGGTGGATGTAATGATAATAGAAAATGACGCAGAAGAACCAGCCAACGACATTATCGCAGATTGGAGAGCAGAACTTCACGCATACTTGGAGACAGGTGAAACACCAAGAAATAGATTGGAGGCACACAAATTAAAGATTCGTGCAACAAATTATGAATTAGGGGATGGAGTATTGTATCGAAAATCTTCTAATGGGCCATTACTTAGATGTTTGACACGGGAAGAAGGAGAAAAAGTGTTAAAAATGTTGCATAATGGAGATGTTGGTAATCATAGTGGAGGAAGATCTTTGGCTTATAGAACAAAAATGTAAGGCTATTATTGGCCATATATTCATGAAGATACAAAACAATTATCAAAGTGTTGCGAAGATTGCCAGCGATATGGAAAGAAGATACATGGACCGGGGGCACCATTATCATCTTAAAAAAGTGTGTGGCCTTTTGTAAAATGGGGATTATATATTGTGGGACCCTTTGTGCCAGGTTCAGGGCAGAAGAGATACTTAACTGTCGCGACAGATTACTTCACAAAGTGGGAAGAAGTAAAAGCGGTACAACACAATCGCGATAAAGATATATTTACATTCAACTTTGAAAATATCATCTGCAGATTTGGAATTCCAGCACAGTTGGTTTCTGATAATGGAAAACAATTTGAAGGACAAAACATAGAGTTGCTACTTAATGCATTTAAGATAAGATGTGGAAAATCTACTCCTTTATACCCACAAGCTAATGGTCAGGATGAAGTAACTAATAAGACAATCACAGACATCTTAAAAAAGAAATTAGAAGGGTACCATAGAGCATGGTGTGAACAGGTACATAATGCAGTCTTTGATTACAACACAACCAGGAGAGAGGCAACTAGGATGTCACATTTTTGTTTAACGTATGGTTTTGAAGCAGTACTACCAACAGAAGTTGTTATTCCTACAACAAAAAGAGAGGTTTGGGAGAAGAATCTTAATGCTAGCATGATTCTAAGAGAACTTGATGAATTAGAATAGAAGAGAGAAAAAGCATTACAACATATGTAAAATTATCAACGAAGGTTGGCTCGCGAATATAACAAGCGAGTCAAAAAATGTGAGTTTCAACCAGACGATTTAGTTCTGCGAGAAACACCAGAGTACCAGCGAGAACGTGGTGGAAAGTTGGCGAGAAAATGGGATGGACCGTATATCATTAAAGAGATAGTTGTAACAGGTGCATACAGGTTGGTGGACCCAGAAGGCAGAGATGTTGGTCAAAGACTTGGTAGACCATGGAACATATTATATTTAAAAGATATTGTCAGTAACAAATTTTTAATGAAACAAAGAAGAAATGGGCAAAACAAATTTTTACAGCTGCGAGTTTCTTCGCAAGATTATTCAAGATTACATAAAGAATGAAAAATTGCGATATACGCAAAAGAAACAAAGAACGGGATGAACCTTTATAGCGTACACCCTAGTTCGCGAATACAATTTCGCAAGAGGCAAATGTAAGACCTAAAGTACATCATATTAGGGGGTATCTCTTTGTGTGGCTCAGGGATAAGGTTATACCGCTGCTGGAACCTGAGACACGGATACTGGGGTCCATCTCTTTGAGATACCTATCCAGGAGAGATACTTTGGATTTCCAACTATATAATATTATACCCTGGTTGGACGACCGAGGGTCTCTTCTAAGGGGTCCAGAGTATGACCAAGGTGCCGAGGTACACGGTTGAGCCAAGGATGCCAGGGATGGACGAACCTACCCTGGACATTCTTGGTAAGTCTTGGCTATAATGCACTCGGCCTCAAGAAAACCCCACTTAGGGTGCAGTCTCGTAACTATAAGCCATATAGGCATAAAGGAGAAGAGGTTGCGAAAACAACTGGTTGTTGTTAATACCGGATGGGAGTAGCTAGTCTTGTATGTCCGATGTTCCCTCCTTGAAGGGGAAACTAGGGGGAGTAAGGGCGGCACCCTCCATTAGGGAGCTGATAAGTTTCTTAAGACGGAAATGTCATGGAGATTTATGTTCGCAAGAACATTTAGGCCTGTCATATTGTCTCCTGACAAATACAGAGGCAACAATCCATAAGAAAAAGTTACGATGAGGTCAATGGGTTTTTACATGAAAGTGTAAAGACGTCCTGCGATTTCATCGCAAGACGGCTATGTCATGGGGCTTTGTTATCACAAGGGAACTTAGGGCTGTCATATAGTCGCAGAGAATTGATAAAGTACAAGAGCTAAGGCAAGATCAATGGGTCTCTACCTGCGAATGTAAGGACGTCCTGCGATTTTGTCGCAGAAAGAAACGTGGCGAAATAAGATCTTTAATTAGGAAGGAAAAATAAGACCACAAGAATAATCCTACCCATTAACTATTTCATTTTTCTAAGATGCATGAGATATTTGTTCATTCTAAGAAAGATAATGAGGGGCAAGTATGAGAATTAATAAATAAAATATCATTATCTTTCTCGCAAAGTATTGAGAAGAACTGAAATTTAATAGAGCTCCAAAATGAGTTTTAAAATTGAAAGAGGTTACATCATTCGCAAGAAAGAGAACTAAAAGAAAGCAAAAACAAAATTCAAGCATTATCTTTGCCAGAGTTATTAGCCTCGCCAACATTCTTCTCATGATCAGCTTGAATTTCTTCCTTATTCAATGCCTCATTAACGGTTGTTCCATCGCCGGTAGCTACTTTAGTAAGAGGATATTTTTCTTTATCCACTGAATTTTCCTAAGAAACATCTTCTTCATCACTTACACACTCTAGATCACTAGCCATGGGAAGAGTAATTTCATAATCATCTACTTCCAGAGGATTGACTGATACAGGGAAGAGAGCGTTGGATATTAAAATGTCATTCACGAGAACTTCAACACTAAGATGAACTTTGCGAGGGAAGCCTCTGTCGCGATTCCTAATTTCCATGTTCTTGTAGTATTCAAGATAGTCATATCTTCTTTCTGCACGATCGCGAGATTAGACATAATTGGCTAGAAGTTCACCATTTTCTTTGCGGACTGAAGCCAGTTTATCAGCCAAGTCAAAAATGGTGGTTTGAAGACTTTTCTCAGATTCTGCGAGAAAAATATAAGCCAGAAAAACATTCAGACGAAGATTTTGCAAAAATATAGCAGAGAAATTTGAACAGAAAAGTTAAAAATTAAGGCAGTCAAAATGACTACCTTCTCTTTGCGAAGATAAGTTTTGAATTAATGATAAGAAACAACTCTCCCACTGGTTCATGACATCATCAAATTTATCTCCAATTATATCCTTCATGCGAGATTTTATACTTTGTTCTTTAGAAAGGAGATAAGCATTTTCTTTCTCCAATAAGGAATGTGATTATTTTAATTGGGAGAAACGTTCTTTGAGTTTACTAGCCTTTACACTTAGAGCTATCCTACCATGGATGAGTTTATCCTTCTCAGCTATTGATGATTCAATTATTTCTTTGAGTTCTTCTTTCAATGAAGACAGATATTGTTCTTGATTGTTACATACTCTCTGAAGAATACTTAAATGCTGCGAGGAGATCGATATCTTATTTGAGAAGCTGCGCTTTTCTTGAGATAAAGTCTCATTTTCATCTGATAAAGTTTCTATCGCCAAATTAGCTTGGGTTAACAAATAAGAAAGACGAGTAACTTCACTATTTAACAGACTTTGCCTTTGTATTAGTTGGTTATTCTCATTGGTAAGATTATTAATTTGGTCGATAGAATATGAATGAAGGTTATCTAATATATTATATTGGTCGATCCAAGAATCTTTCTCAGCACGAGCTTCTTCATCGATAGACTCAAATAGGAATCTCTCCAAGAATCGTGTCTGATTTACAACTAAATATATGAACCAAGGGTTTAAAAGAGAAATAAGCATAGAAAAAATGAGAATTTACTAAAATAGAAAAAATAAGAAATAAAACAAGGAAAATTATACCTTTTAGTTCCTCATTCTTATTGCGAAGATTCTCGCAATTCAGTAAAGAGTTGCGAAGCTTGTGATGAAGAGTATTGCATTCTGAAGTCTTAACCCGAAGACTCTCTTTTAAAATTTCAATTTCATTTTCTAGAGATGTCTTCGCAGCCGTTTGTTCAGAACCAAAATACTTGCTTAAAACTTCGTAGACGCCACGCTTGATAGGATTAATGGAGGATTTTCTAGTTTCATCCATAATGTCAGACAAGACTCTAAAAGCAACGTCTACATCAATTGAAGCTTCTCTAACAGGATAGAGAGATGTAGGTGGTGAAGTGGTAACAATGGAGAGTTGAAGGTTTGAATTGTTTGTATCATCAGGAGGAGGAGTGTCTGGAAGGTAACATTTGGAAGTGAAAATGAATCAACTTGAGAAGTGACTACAGTAGAAGAAGAAGGAACTTCATTCGAAATAATATGGGGAGTTTCATTTATGAGAGGGTTAATTGAGGCAGGAGTATTGGGAGTGACACAGTCGCAAGAAAAAGGTTGGGGCACAATTTGTGATGCTATAGGAGTGGACTTTGAAGAAGATAATGAGGGAATAGTAATTCCTTATTCAATGGGTTTAATCTTGCGAGATCGCTTGCGAGGTTCAACAACATTCTCATCATCCTGCGAATAATAAACTAGATAAGAAACAGAGGCAACAATATTGTTATTAAGAAAACAAGTGTTTCTTACTACCTTATGATTCACACGATTTCTCTTCTTTTCAGCCAGTTTCTGTTGTGAATTTTTGAGAAGATTAGGGTTTTGAGATACAGGTTGCACGTTAGAAGTAGTTTCACTGAAAAGAAGACACAATATGGGAATTATGAAAAATCAAATAGAAGAGATCAAATAAAATAGATAAACATAGTTTAGACAAGCAGAATTAAATTTAATAATGTCAGAAGAGAATGTTTATACCTTTGAGACTCTATTAGAACAGTAGCAGATGAACCTGTGAAAGAAGAAAAATTACAGACGGGAAAATTTACAGAGAAGAGAATGGATGAAGAAGACGAAGAAGTAAAAGAAAAAGAATATTTCTTAACAAGATATCTCTTTTATAGACAGAAGAGGGGTAACCGGGTAATAAAGGATTAACCGGTTAAAAGAGGAGCATTCGACACGTATAAGCGATCATACCTAATTTACAGGGCTTTGTCTGAGAAAAGAGATGAAAAACTAGGTAGCTGTGGCATTTTGATTCTCATAGTCTTTCCTTCTTCGCAGAAAATACATGAGAAGAGGCAAGATGTAGGACCAGAATATCGCCATGATATTACTCTTGCGATATTAACAACACTTCTGCGAACATCACCGCGAGTTCTTCAACAACACTTCTGCGAACATCACAGAATGATTTTAAGAATGACGTAATAGCTGACGAATGAAGAAACACGGGAAGAGCATGATTATCCTGCGATGGTTACAACACTTGTGAGAATGGATATTATAACTACTGCGATAACATCGCGAGTCAGATCCGAAATTAAAGGACAGATTAGCTGTCGCCCACTATGTAACTATCCTATATAAAGAGACCCAGTAGATTCAGAGAGAGGATTCTGTTTTTTTTTTAGTGTTGAGAAAGTCTTGAGGAGAGAGAAAATTAAAGAGAGCGGTTGTATTCTTGATTTCTTCCATTTCTTGTAAACATTTCTGAGAATCAAATAATAAAGTGTTATTTTTAATCTTCAAATATGTCTTAATTACAGTAAATTCTTATCATGGGTGTAGTGTAGGATTTCCTGCAACTACAAGGCAAACCATTTTGATGAATTTGAAATTGCAACCGAGAGAATAATCTCCCATTGTGGCCGCCAATCTGTAGATGGGGAAAAATAATTTGCTAGTTTTTAAGGAATTGGGGAGACAACAGTATGGAGGGGACTACTTGAACCGAGCGAAATGTTCAACCTCATACAGATGCACCGCTGCAAATGGGGTGCTTTGATTTCGAGAGATCAATCTGTAGTACTCCGGACTAAACCAATACAATGGTCGTTCTAGAGTAAATTCAGTCACAAGAGAGGATGGGTTGATCTCTAGGAGGGAAGCTAAGAAATGTATGGAATCAATGGTAATCAAAGACTGTAGGTGTATTGTGAATTCTGAATAAAATAAGTTCTAAATGATTGAAATTGCTCACTTGAGAGTAATTGCTCAATTGATGAGTTGTTGATCTCGTATTTTCAGTGAGACGTGAGATTATTTTCGTGTATTCAATCACGATTCAGAGACTTATTTATATTATTGGAATTGTAGACACCATGATCCCATGAAGTGTGACAGTTGATAGAATCAAGAAGTGGGGAAATGGAAATCGTGTTTTAAACCAGTTGCTCATCGTGCATAGACTTGGTTGATTTTCCATCCACTACTTTGTTAACTTCTTCAACTGACTGCACGACTTGATCACATTCCATCATGTGTTTGAACACACTTGCCGTAGACCGCCATACCAAAACCCTAGTTGATATCCCCCCAAGTGACATGATTGACTTCTCGTGGTTAATTAGTCAGTTGCTGACTTCATGATTTAATGGGACAATGAGTCCATGTATTTGCTGAGTTGAACATGATTTGCAAAAATGTCCAGAAACTCATGAATTGAACGTGTCTGCTGAGACAAGGATAAAATTCTGACGTTGAAGTGAGCAAGTCTTGCTCATTAGATGAATTGTTGAATATTAGTAGTTGAACCAATATTCCTTGGTTTGAGCAAATATTTCTCGCCTGAGCAAGTGTTGCTCGTCTGATGAATCATTGGTAGCATGGACAAAATAAAATATTAACTAAAATACTGGTAGTTGAACCGAGCATAATTAATAAGAATACTGATCATGAGATCATCGTAAAATTATTAGTGTTTGAATATGGAATTATGATCCTTGGACTCAGAAACCCTAATTTGATCAATTGATGGTTTATTTGAAAATTAACCATGGAATGAAGGAGAACCAACTTCATGGGACCGTGGGTCAACTATGCAGCTCCTATATGCTCGTGTGAGCAAATACCAAGGCCTCTCGAAGAGTTGGTGATTCGTTGATGAAAAAATGATCAAATGTTGGTTGAATCATTTATTCGAAAATGCTCGTCCGAGCCTTAGGTTATAAAACCTAATTAATTATGAAGAGATGAGAGACCAACCAAGGGGTCATGAAACCAGCCCTGGGCGGTCACGGGATCGACTGACGATCATTCCATGAAAATCCCAAAATTATTTGGAAGAGTTTTGGACCTAATACGTGAAATTTCGCAAATTAGGTCAAATTGTGTAAAACGCTGGACTGGCTCCTTGCGAGCCAAAAAGCCAAACTTGGTCGATCAAGGTAACATGCTCATGTCATCAAAGTGTTCGTATCTCATTTCTGAGAATTTTGATATTTTCAGATGTGCATTTGAGCAATCATTTGAGAAAATATGAAGAAATCAAGGTTTTTTGATGAAACCGTCAAACCTTCATGAGATGAAGGAAAAAAAATAAAAAAAATGAAGGAATCATGAAGTATGGGACCGGCCATGGCCAAGGCATGTCCGTCCGGGAAAAGGGCCCAATCCCACACGTTTTTCCCAATCTTAATAATATTTTCATGATTTTAGGGAAATATGATAAAACCAAGGAATTTGTTAAAACCAAGGAGTTTTTGTTGAAATCAAAGAGTTTTGTTGAAATCAAGGAGTTTTCATGAGATGAGGAAAACATGAAAATAATAATAATAAAATAAGGGACATGTGGGACCGTCTTGAGAATGGTTGCACGGCGAGGGCCCGGTCCCGTGAGTTTTTCCTAATTTTATGTATTATTTCATGATTTAAAGGAATTTTCATAATTTGAAGGAAATATCATGAAATCAAGGAATTTCATGGGATTATGGAAACATGAAAAATATAATAATAATAAAATGGGACGTGTGGGGATAGCTAGGGCTTGACCATCTGGCTAGGGCCCGATCACACGGGTTTCCCTAATTTTATATTATTTTTTCATGGGATCAAGGAAATATCATGAGATTAAGGAGTTTTCATGAAATTAGGGAAATAATAATAAAATAATGAGAAACCATGAGGTATGGGGCCGGCTGGGATCAAGGCATGGCCGGTTGGCCAATAATCACGACCCACAATATTTTTCTTAATTTTATATTATTTCTTTGATGAGAGGGAGACACCATGAAACTGAGGAGTTTCCTCAGAACGAAAGATATTTGGTCAAGGGAAAGGATTTTCATGAACTCAAGGAAAATAACAAAAAATATGATAAAAATATAAAACTGGCCTAGGATTGACCATGACAAGTCCATCAAGTCAGTGGGCCCATAGTCCCAGCGCCTTGGTCAATCTTTAATTATTTATTATTTTCCTTCCTATTTTGCATAGGTTCATCGTCCCGTCGTATTTTGAAATACTTGTTCGTACGGTGATTGTTAGTGCATCAACGTCGAGTACAGTTGCACCATTTGAATCGGGGCTTACTCGGAGGTAGCTCAGATGCCCATGTTATCGAATATTTATTACTAACCCATGGAATTCTGTTGGGAAGAACCATAGATTGAAGTAACGAAATATTATGAAAATATTTGAATATTTTCAGAAATTCAGTGGATGAATCCATGAATTTAAGAATAATTTATTGATGGCTCTATACTAGCAAAGCAAGCTGTCTAGGAGCATTAATTATTCTGACATGAGCTTGCTGGAGCTTCATATCCTTTATATAGTCAGGGAAAACTGTTGTTTGTATCCTGAAGACGTTATCGCTCTATACTAGGAGATCAAGTTGTCTAGGAGCCGTCAATCTCGTGATTCTATATAGAAATAATTACTGAAGTGTTCTGTGTTCATGAGATATGTTGTTGTCCAGCCGAGAGACTACATATCTGCATGTACTCTGAGAGACACAATTTCTCAGTCAGAGGTTCAATGAGAGACACGTGTCTCAATACTCACATCTGATTGCTGGATCAGAAGTTCGTGTAATTATGGGTTTACGATTTTAGCCTTTGTCGAAAATCCACCATCTACAAAGTTATTATCTAAATCTCTCAATTTGATTTACTCAAGAAAATACAATCTGCGAGTCTTAATTAAAGACAGATAACTTGGATGGTACCAAAGACCAATATCCAAGTGTCAATCAATTTAAATCAATAACCAAGAGGGTCGGATATTCTAATTGATTGAACAACGCACAACCTGTATTATTTAAATTATATAACGAAATATAATACGAAAAAAAATAACACAGACACCAGAATATTGTTAACGAGGAAAATGCAACTGCATAAAAACCCCGGGACCTAGTCCAGATTAAATATACACTGTATTAAAATGCTATAAACACTAGCCTACTCCAAGATAACTTTGGTCTGGACTGTAGTTGAACCCCAATTAATCTCACACTGATCCAAGATACAATTATGCTCCTACGCCTCTGATCCCAGCAGGATATTGCAAACTTGATTCCCTTAGTTGATCTCACCCACAACCAAGATTTGCTACGACCCAAAGTCAAAGACTTTAATAAACAAATTTGTATCACACAGAAAATTCTACAAAGATAGATAAATTCATCTCCCACGAATAAACCTATGAGTTTTGTTCCGTCTTTTGATAAATCAAGGTGAACATGAACCAATTGATAAAACCAGACTTATATTCCCGAAGAATAGCTCAGATTTATCAATCACCTCACAATAAACTTAATCGACGCAACGAAGAATATTATTGAGGAATCACAAACGATGAGACGAAGTGTTTGTGACTACTTTTATATCTTGCCTATAGGAGATAGAAATCTCAAGCCAATTATTACAATTTTACTCGTATGATAGAAGATTCAAGATCATATCACACAGTTACGATAAAAGTAGTATCGGTCTGGCTTCACAATCCCAATGAAGTCTTTAAGTCGTTAACCTGGTTTTAGAAGAAAAAAACTAAAGGTTAAAGGAGAATCGACTCTAGCTTAGCAAACTAGTATCACACATAATATGTGGGGATTAGGTTTCCCAGTTGCTAGAGTTCTCCCTTATATAGTCTTTCAAATCAGGGTTTGCAATCAATGTTAGCTTAGTAACAAAGCATTCAATATTCACCGTTAGATGAAAACCTGATTAGATTCAAGCTAATATTTATCAACCGTTAGATCTAAAACATATCTTGTTATACACACTTGTAATGTACGTTTCTAGGCTTGTGTAACCATACCCAAACTTGTACATTAGTTGGTTCAACACTAGTTAACCAAATGGTTAGCCGTATGATAACTTTCATATCAACCATATTCTTCTTCACCATAACTAGTCCAAATGACTCAAATGAACTAGTCAGAGAGTTGTTCAATTGCTTAGATATTTATGTACTACACAAGACATAATTGAAGCAAAAACGATGTGATTCACTCGAATCGATTTATGAACTATAAAGCCACGGTTTGCAATAGCATTCCTTAGTTTATTAAGATAAGTTCACAAACATCGTTTTTAGACATAACCTACTCAAGTTCACGGATTGGGTTCGCGGACTTAAGTTCCCGGATAGAGTTCACAAACTCCATCAGAATTCTCGGTCGAGAACTTCCGCCAGTTCGTGAACTGAAGCTCAAGCACTACACCAGTTTCACTTGATCAACAAAGTTCGCAAACTTCGGTTCAAGCAATAAGGACTTATACATATATGTTTTTCCACAATAATGCTTATATCCTCTAATGGTTATATTGTCTAAACTCTCATTTCAATCATTGAAACATTCTCAGAGGGCGTTATATAGTTGTTATTCACAACCTATTTTTTGTCAGAGCAATTTTCAAAATGATTGAAACATAACATGACTTTCGTCACTAGGTAAAGATGAACTTGGCTAAAGCGAAATCTTTACCAACACATATTTCGAGAAATAGATAAGCAAGATATACTCAGATCAAAATATCATATGTGTATAATCTTAGTCTATATAGTAATACGACTTTTGTCTCAAGATAGGAGATATAGTAGATAGACTTTTGAGTGATAGATAAGTTCAAGTCTCCACATACCTTTTAGTCGATGAAGATCCACTGGTTCCTTAAGTAGTCCTTTATCTTGTATGATGACCGCCATAGAGTTCTTGAGCTCTACTATACTTTTTATCCTAGTCCGAGACCTTAGCTATACTAGACTAGAAATCAAAGAATTTATATTTTTGATCACTAATATTGACAAACATGCTTGAGATAGCAACGTATGCGAGTTTGACCGAGCAATGCTCTAACAAAAAGGAACTAGAGGAAGAAGAAAAAGTAGCCGCAGATGGCAAACCGGAGAAAGAACTAAAAGGTAAAAAAAATACATTGAGTTGAGTTGTATGCTGCAATATTATTAGGTTCATTATATATTAAATATA
This sequence comes from Papaver bracteatum, assembly GCA_023529315.1. Taxonomy (NCBI): domain Eukaryota; kingdom Viridiplantae; phylum Streptophyta; class Magnoliopsida; order Ranunculales; family Papaveraceae; genus Papaver; species Papaver bracteatum. The sequence goes on from JAJJWX010005152.1 coordinate 6,495,652, forward strand.
AAAATAAATGAATGAATTACATGTATGGAGGTAGGTCAAGGAAGAACGAAACCAAGTTCAAATCATGTCTGATGTCGTTGGTTGAAATGGGTAAATTTCTACACAACTTGTTTGAAGTAGGAGATTCTGAAAATCAGAAGAACACAATCAACATCAAAGCACTTAAGGAATGTCCGTTATGTGACTTCATCAGCCAATTCTACATAGCAGACATGAGCAATATAGCGACTGATAAGTGGTTAACCAAAATCAACCTTAAAATCTAGCTGCCTATTGGTGCATTCGATAAGAAAACAAGCAAGTTCAAGTTTGGAGAAGAGGAAATTGCTTGTGAGTGCTCCCTAGAACCAAGAGATTTTGTAATCATGTTTAAGATAAGAAGGGTCACCGAGAGTGAAGAGTTGAAGAAGTTGCTGAAATAAAAGAATGGACCTGAACCCACTGCATGGTTAAAGAACAAGTTTAGACCGGAGAAAGATGCATATATCAATGAGAAAATAACGAAGGCTGAACTTGAGTAAACTAAAAGATGCAGCTAAAGATGAGTCTGACCCACAACATTTTGTGAGACTTTTTTCTATGTGGTTGTGCACGGTTTTTTTCTTCACGGATGCTGGTGCAACAAGATTAGCAAAGAAATGGCTGCCTCATATTTTAAACATGAACAAAGTCTCATGGCCAGATCACATCGTAGAGTATCTACTTAAACACATTGGAAATCCTAAAGGGAAGAAAGGAAGTGTTCCTGGCTGCACAACTCTACTGCCGGTAAGAAAACAAGTTCATTTCATATAAAGTAACAAAATTAACTAATGTATATTTTTGAAGATAGTAAAATGCATATTGTATGTTCAAACTAACCTCATTGATTTTTTGTATGCAGTATTGGTTATGCGAACATACAGGAAACTACATCACAAGAGGTCGAATCATGAAGGATCAACTCCAAGATTCATGAGATGGAGCCAAAACGGAATGTGCAAAAAACTGGTAAAAGATTTTGGAAAGAAAGTTAACAAGGGAATAGACATGACTTGGTTTAATCATCAGGTAAAAAAATAATTTACTCAATTTCTATTTCAAAATGAATTCAGTTTTTATTATGTCAACAAAGGAAGTTGATCCCAATTTAGGGAGTCAACAAGCAAAGTTTATGTATCAATAATAGAAGTTGATGCAATGTATGGAGTCAACAACCAAAGTTTACATAGTAACTGAAATGTACCCCATTTCGTTTGTGTCAACAATGGAAGTTGATCCCCAATGAATGGAATCAACAAACAAATTTGACATCATATCTGAAATGTACTCCACTTATATATTGCTATAATTTCATATACGTCGCACCTCACGAGGGGGTATTAAGGGTAGAATCTGAGAAAAAAATATTATTGCCAAAAAAAATATTTTGCTCACTGTATTGCTCACCAATTTGCAGGTTCATGAAGATTTTGTTGATCTGGTTACAGAAGATGAGATGTATTTGATTGACATGTCAGCACCAGCACGAGAATTGGAAGTAAAGAGGCAGAGAAATGAGGAGCTGGCAGAACAAAACATGTATCTTGGATTTGACATGCAGGGAGTAACTTATCAAATGAGGGGCCAAGCAAAGACATTGATGAGAAACATAATATTCATGAAGAAATTTATTGACAGTAACAAGGACAAGATTCAGTTCCAGACTGCAGATGAAGAGAGACTTAAAGATATTGCTAAAGGAGTGAAGGAATGGAATGAAAAGGAGAATCATCTCCAGAGAGCAAGATTAGAGAGTACTCAACAAGAATTTAATAGAGCAGCCAAAGATTTGTTAGAGACTGAATTAACTCTAGTGGAGAATACAAGTAAAGAACCATCTGTAAAGGAGAATGAATCTAAGTTGGAAGTTGTTACAAATGAAGAACCATTTGGAAAGGATAATGAAGCTGACTTGAATGTAGAAGAAGAAAAAGAATCAAGTCAACTGACATTGTCACTTTCAGATGCATGTCAAAGTGATTTGGAAAAAAGCTTCCAGAAGGGTTTTCAAAGTGGATTAAAGCTCCAGGTAAATATAGATCCAGATATATTGGAAAGCTGGAGGATGGGATTTGATACAGGAACAAAATAAAAAAAAGACAAGAAGAAGCGAATCTTCAGATCAGTAATGTGATTCAAGAGATTGTTAATTCAGTTCAACAGTTAGAAGAGGTGAATGAACTGAAAGAAGGAGTACAAACGTGTAGGAAGCAGAGATGGTAAGAGATTTACTTGTTTATTCAACTCTTCCAATTAAGGCTATACTTCCAGAAAGCTCGGATTATGTCCTTATGGATACTATTTTAACTTATTTGAAGAAGTAATCAATTTAAAATACATATAATAATTGCATGCAAGTGATTTGTTATGAATTAATTTGTTTGGTTTACTGATTTTTATACATCCGTAATGAATGAAAATGAGTGAATGTTAGTATAAGTGTACAACTAATTGATTTCTATACATGCATTTTTTTTATTAAGTGTCAACAATGAAAGTTGATTCATGAAAGAAATTGATCAACAAATAATGAATGATTGGTTTGTTATCAAGTGAATGATTGTTAGCATTGCAGGGTATTTACAGATAATGGAATCAACTTTGTGCATACAGATAAAACCATGCATACTTTTTTATTTTGTAAGAGTAAATAGTAGAAGTTGATCCAGTAATGTGGGGTAAACAATAGAAGTTGATCCCATAAAAGGACCAACAACAATTGTTGATCCCAAAAACAATGGGTCAACAATGATAGTTGACACTGTTTACATAAGACTGTTTCATGTTAATCTAATCATATTATTTCCCTACAGGTACTACCCCAGGCTTCGTTGTGATCACTGCCGGAATATTTACTCCTACTCCTCCATAACAGATGGAGGATGCTCCGACACAAGAAACAGAATATATTCCAACACTGAAAACGAAAGAGGGTGATTCTGAACCTCCATATGACGATAATGTGTTGGAAGAACTTAAAGTGATATACAAATTAGATTAAATAAATGGTCCAACTGAAGAGGAAGACAATACCCAAGACGATGATGATTCTAATGCATACACATAGCCAAAGGAATCAGTATGACGCTACTGGAAGAGCAGTGAGGTATAACACAAGGTCGTCAAGGAAGCCGCCAAATAAATTCACACATCAAGGTAAAGTGAACAAGGGGAAGAAAGGACGAAAGGGAAAGAAGAAGAAAAATGGGGGAGGTGTTGAAGAACCGAAAATAATCAACCTTGATGATTACATTGATGTAACGCCATCTGAGCCAATAAAGCTGAAGAAGCCAGAAAAACTTAAACTCTGAAAATCATGCACCGAGGAAAAAGAAGAGGTCCTTCATCCATTCTTTGAGAAAGCGACAGAAAGGTATGAAACTCTGTAACAAATTGCTTGTTTATTCATAGGTATAAACAATCAAAGTTGATGCCTTGGAATATCTGCGAAAAAACGATTGTAAATCCAAGTTACAGTTAGAATTTCTAATATGTTATGTCAAGATAATAATACTTCAACAATATTATGTTATATTATGTCAGGGAGTTAACCTAATCTTTACAAAATGAAGTGAAATAGCATGTATCTTTTATTTCAACAATGAAGTGGAAAAGATCGTATATGGAAGGCATATCCAAGCTCTAAAGGATAACCAGAACATTAACTGCGAGAGTGTTGACTACTACATCAACATGATGCAATCAAAGATGCAAAATCCATCTAAGCAGGAGTACTATGGGAAGAAACACTTAATTATGTCTACAAATGCTTATGTAAGTAACGAAAACTCTTAATATGTCTTTTCAATAACTTGTTACAACAGCTTATTTAATTAGTTCTATATTATCGTAGTTGAAACCTTATTTAGGTGAGATGAAACAATTTAGTGTGTTAGGGATGGTTCAAATATACATGATGAATAAATGAATTAATTAATGTTATTATATGTCAAAAACAAACTAATGTCAAGAATATATATGATGCATCAACTGATGAGGGGCGCAGTAGCTACCAAAGATGCAAGGAAAGTGGACGAATATGGGATTCCAGCTACCTTAAGGGAGAATTACACAATCGATGGAGATGACACATTACTGCTCATACCAATGTGTCTAAAAGACATGGAAAGGAAACCATTCCATTGGGTTATGCTTGTGTTAATATGTGGAAGATGGTTAATTTTCAACACCATATATCACAAAAAAAGGATAAAACGACCAATACAATTTCATGGTACAACCATTGACAGCTGTCCTGAACCAAATGGGAAAAAAAGATGTTGAGACAGATGGACCAGTTACTACAGATTTAAACCATTACCATGTACCACAACAACAAGGTTTGGACTGCGCAATCCACATATGCTTATTCATGAAATATTTGGTGAAGTGTGGGCACTGTTGGCATCTAGATGGTAAGAGCATCGAATACCATGAGAAGATAAACAAGAAGAGAGTAAATATAGCTGCCAGGATGTTAGCTGAATTTGATGCATGGAAACCACCTTTGGAAATTACTGACACACCGAAAGAAGATAAGCAAGTACGACAACTTACCGACTCAGTCGAAGAAGTACTCAATATACAAGATTATGTTGAAACATTAGATTAGTGCAAATACACTTTTCATGCTCTGAAAAATAAACATCTTAGGTGTAGTTTAATTGGAAGTTAGTTTGAAAATATATCTAATAGTTAGTATAAAGAAGTGTCTGAAGGTCTGTTTATGTTTCGAAATAATTTGGATGATATGTTTAGTACTAGTTTGTTATGAATTAATATTACTATTAGTTTTCTTTACTGATTTCTATCCATATTTATAAATGAATGGTTCTGTTATCAAGTGAATGAATGTTGGTAGAAAAGATTACAGGTATGCATGGCTAATAGAGTTAACTTGTATATACAGATAAAACCATGCAATATTTTTCTTTTTATTGAGCATCAACAATGGGAGTAGGTCCATTTTTGGGATCAACAATGGGAGTAATGGGAGTTGATCCCAAAAATCAATGGGTCAAAAAAATAATTGATGGATAAGTGATTGGTTTCTCATCAAGTAAATGAATGTTGGTAGTAAATATTGAAGGTATGCACAACTAATGGAGTTAAATTGTATATAAAGATAAAACCATGTCATTTTTTTCTTTTCATTAAGCATCAACAATGGAAGTTGATCCAGTAATGTGGGATCAACAATGATATGTTGTTACTGTTTACATAGTACTTTTTCCTGTAAAAAACCCCAGTATACCTAGAACCTGCAAACTGACATAAACTGACAAGAATAACATTCATAAACAAATAAAAACAGAATGTGTGTCATTAAAAACACAACAAATCCAACAAGAAAAATAGGAAAAACATTGAAAAAAAAAAGAAACTAACATCCATGTTGATCATCCAAGAACTAGCATAAAAAGATAAAATAAAAGTTCAGAAAAATAGTAAATCATTCACAAAAACTTCAGAACAACATCCTCCTCAAAAAGTTGATCATATTAGATTTAGACTCCTTGCGAAACACTGATGCACGATGAGCCAAAGGAGCTCTGCGACATCTACGACGGTTGTGGAAGGCAAGTCTCCCACACTGGTCACACTTTTTTTTCTTGCGAACTTTCTCGCGAGAACCCATGTACCTTGAAGTAGTTGGCCTTCCAGCTGATGCTCGACCACCATTAGGAGGCAACACATAACCATCCTCAGAAACATTAGGTGGCCTCTCACTGTCCGGAATAGGATAGATAGGACGAGCATACAAACCTCTGTAGAACTCGGTGGTATAATACGGAATATGTACTTATAAGGTTCATCTGGCCCAATCTGCAACATCGCTTTCATCGAATGGGTGCAAGGGAAACTATGCTTCTGCCACCAATTTCAAGTGCAAGTCTTAGCATCCAAGTCGACTGTGTGTTTTCCAGTAGGAGAAATGATCTCAAACACTTTCTCACTTGATCTTCGAAACTTGTAAAAACGGTAGTCGGACACCCTCTTGTTGAGCCTAGCCTGCATCCGTGGAGTAAGCTTTGCAGTCCACTTACTAGACTCCACCAACCTCTTGTAGTTCTACTCCATTACCATAGAACGAATACAATCGACAAGCTCAAGTGCTGGAAGCCGCTTATCATGCTTAATCACGCTGTTAAAACTCACAGCAATGTTCGATGTGTTCTCACCAAACCTTTCTCTTAGAAACGCATGAGCATCCCAGTTCTGGAATGGAATCTTTACCATCCAATCAATCACATAATCCATCTTCAGATTTCTCATACTCTTGGAAGTAGCATAAAACTTCTCCTTTTTTAACGCAGTGTAGCACTCTTCAAACAATTTCACAGCAGTTTGCCTACTCTTTCCCTTTGGGACCGGAATATTCCCTTTCATGTGGTACAAAAAGTATGAATGGTAAGCCTTTAGGAAGATCACAGGGACATGCTTCAAAAGGCCAGCTCCACGGTCTGATATGATGGTCATTGGACGGTTTTCACTGATAATACCCTTCAAATTGGTTAAGAACCATTCCCAACTCTCACAATTTTTGCAAGGTATAATACAAAATGCAACTGGATAGATCTCTACAAAATACAAGAAGAACCAAAGATTCAAAAAGTGACCCATAAAAACTGAAACCCATGAACAAGTTATGGGGTGAACAACAAAAATTATGGGATCAGCAACAAGAATTATGGGATCAACAACAAAAAGTTATGTAATCAACAACTGGAAATATGGGATCAAAAACAGAAGTTATGGGATCAACATTAGAAATTGTGGACCAACAACAAAAGTTGATACAAAAAAATGGGATCAACAACTGGAATTATGGGATCAACAATTGAAAATAATGGATCAAAAACAAAAGTTATGGGAACAACAATAATAATTATGGGATGAACAAAAGTTATGTGATCCATATAATTGAAATCCAGGGACATATCAGACTATATTGTGTAATTCAACAAGAAAAGTTGAAACACTTAATAATTAAAAAAGAGAAAAAAGATTAAAAATCATACCTTGGTTACCAGTTTTCCCGCAAACAACCATAAGACCTCCCTTAAACTTCCCAGTGAGAAAAGTACAATCAATAAATAACATCGGACGACAGTAATTATTGAAACCAGTAATGGAAGCTTCGAAAGCAACAAAAAACCTATGGAAATTCTTTGTTACACCATCATACTCAAAGTTGACGATGCTTCCAGGATTTAACATTCAATTGAGTTTTTATACCAAACAAAGTCCGAATATGACTTGATGTCATCACCCAAAGAGACTCTTTATTGAACTGTAAACCATGGTATGCCTGACTATACGTGAGATCAATACCATATTCTAAATGGATTAGATCTTTGACATCAGCTGCAGTCTTCTTCTTCTTTGATGCTCGACATTCATCTATTAATATATCCTTGAGGAAAAGAATTTGTCATCTTGACTTTTGCTGGATAAGAAGAAGCTAAATCACATGAATGCTCTCCGTGAAACTTCTTGCACAGAAACACACCTTTAGTTTTGGCAACGAGAGATGCATGAAACCTCCAGCTACAATTTTGAAATTTCTTGTTCTTACACTCCACAGTGTAACATTTCTTGTCACTCTTATGTACGTCAAGTTTGTAACCCCTATGAAATTCATACTTCTTAATAGTATAACGATAATCGTTTTTACTTTCAAAAACCTGCCCTACTTCTGTTAAGATGTTGGCCCAAGCATCTGATTCTTGGGGATCCTTTTGACCAAAGATGAATCATCTGTCAAATCTTCAACAATAACCACATCGTTGTTTGAAACACAACTTGATGATGACGAAGAAGGAGCAACAGAAGAAGAAGTAGGAACATAATCAACACAAATCTTAAATTGGATATTAAATTTCAACACATCAATCCCTTTCGAGATGCAGTAGTGAATGAAAAACCTCAACTCCAAATCGTGATTAATCACATGTGAAATTTCATCTACAGTGTAACCAAAAAGTACAAGGACTTCAAGGACATAAGGCCAGTATTGTTTTACCACACTAATCATCTCGCTGACAGTAGTTGATTCTGAAACAGCATGCGATACAGTCAAATTGGATAAAGTGAACTCTGCAACAGTCATCTTTGGCCTACAACAATCATAACAGATCAACAAAACTAATAAAACATAAAAACAAAAACAAAATTTGAGATCAACAAACCAATGTTTACACCATAATCTGTCAACAACCAATGTTGGTCCAATAAAAAAACATTTATCAACAACCATAATTAGAAAATTTTCCAGGTTATTGCATCAACAATGAAAGTTGATCCAACAAACCAGCATCAACAGTCATAATCATAAAATTATACAGGTTATTGCATCAACAATGAAAGTTGATCCAACAAATCTGCATCAACAACCAATGTTGATCCAATAAAACAACTATCAACAACCATAATCATAAATTTATCCAGGTTATTTGCATCAATAATGAAAGTTGATCCAACAAACCAGCATCAACAACCAATGTTGATACAAATAATCTAGATACTGTATAAATTTTCAGTGTCAACAAATGAAAAATCTATGTCAACAACAAGGATTTTGCTACAAAAAAACAACATAAACAACATCATATATGTTACTACGCAACACATTAGTATGCAATCGGTGCAAATGTGAACCTTCAACATGAAAATACTACATGAACATACATGCTCCATGTTAAAAAATTCACTGCAAACCATAAGAAAAAGGATAAACCTAACCTAAGCTACAAATTCAAATTACATCGCACATCACTCGGGGATTGCGCCCCCGAGTGAAAGATATATTCAATATCGAACGTTAGATATGTAAACTGATTTTAATAACACTAAATTCTATATTCTTATTGATTACGCTAACTTCTAACTTCTAATTATACCAAAACTGATTCATCAACATTCAGTATACTCAAAATAATTCTTTAACACTCAGTATTATCCAAATAATTCTCATACTAATTCATCAACACTAGGAAATTCTCAAGAATAATTCAAAACCAAAACTGGTTCATGCAAATTACATTGAAGCTAAAACTCATGAATTATAAACCTAACATTGAATCATGAGCCAATCTAAATAAAACAACAAAAATTCAAAAACCGGAGATTGGAGATTGAAGAATACCTGTTTAAGAGATGAATAACGATCTCGAATTCAAATAATATGTAAATGAACCAATCAATCCAGTAGAATCAAACACACATAATCAAGCTTCCAAAATCTCGATCTCTGCAACAGAAAATATAAATAAAACTGAAATCAAATATCAAGGTTTAGAAACTACAAATCGAACATCCAAATATTAAATAAATTTCTATTCATCTTCAATCACGAATCACCATTACCAATTTGTTGCAGAAAAATAGATCGAGAATTATTTTTTGTTAATGAAGAAACTGCTTTCAGATCTGAAAAATTTCTGTTGTCGATGGAAAGAGATTCAGAAGAATAAGCTTTTCATGAAGATTGAAACCTTAGACTTTACAAAAGATTTTCGAATTTGCTTCCGTTTTTCGGCTGATGAAGAAAGGCGACACTTTCTCTCTCCTTTTGAGTTTTTCTTTCCGTTGATAACTAAATTTTCGTTTTAGATTAATAAATATATATGAAAGGTATAATTGTAATATTGCATAATCCTTAATGGACTCCTGGTGGGCTTTGGATGGAGAGGGGTATATTTGTTGCTTCGTAAGGGTAATTTTGAAGCCCATGAAAAGGAGGGTCAGTTATATAATTCCCACATTTTAAATCCTTTTTTTTTTGTAAATAAGATATTTCATTCCAAGATTAAGACTCCGAAAGAGTGATGGTTACAAAAGTATTAGATCCATCTAATATGGGATTGTGAGAGACCCCAATATTAGATTTATCTACTAAAAGTTGCCTTAGACTACATACCGGCGGGGATTGTTCCCATTCAACAGTTGAATTTAAAGATCTAGCAAATTTTGCTAAGATGTCTGCAACTTAATTTTCTAATCTAGGAACATAAAATAAACCCAAAACATTGGTGCACAGATGAGCTATTCTGATTGCTTCATTGAGATAGGCTTTAGCACCCCATAAGATGTATGCATGTTTTCCTTGGATGTAGTTGAATAAGCTTTCACAATCTCCTTCAATACTAAAGTTTTGGATATGCTTGTCTTTCTCCCAAATAGACGCCTACAGCACGCCTATAGCTTCTACCTCTTGTGGATCAAACCATGTTGATTGCTCTGCTCTTCCTCCTTCACAGTCTCCTGTTAAGTGCATATTTTGCACATATTTAGTGTCGAAACCATGCTAGTATTTGCTATATTTTCTTGCGGATTATTGTATATTACGTTTTTTTTTCTTTATTTGTGTTTTGCTAGGTGAATCATCCAAAAGAAGTGAATTGGCACTTAATTGTGCAATAAAAGTAGTTCGCCACAAGCATAGAATGGTCAAAGACCAAGTGGAACTCGTTCGAACCTAGGAGTCCATGATATCATCTCGTACAGGACGAAAATACGAAGCCAGCGGCGAAAGAATGGAGTCGTTCCGACGTCGCATGAAGATTTTATAGGCATTTGAAGCAAGCAAAGTTGCGCGCACAGAATTTATAAGGGGTAGCCAATCTGTTAAGGGGCTGCCAAGATTCAAAAGCTACTAAAGGCACCCGGGTAATCTACTACGGGCTGCCACCTTCTTCCTCTTTACCAAAGTAAGTAAACATGCAGCATGAAGATGATTCAGGGAAAGAAGGAATACGTAATACAGGGATGTTGAGCTCGAGTTGGCAGTGTGGTAATGGTCGAAATTGGCAGAGAGATGTGGTTTTGGATCCAAACGAGAGAAGCCAGTTCATGATGGAACTCGAGAATAAAGGGAGTTACTGTTGAGCTCGAGAGAACAAACTAATGGTATTGGTTTGCTGCTAGTGTTAGTGTGTAGAGAAAGCCAGGGATGGAGTTCATAGAGTGAAATGGCAATAGAGATGGAGTATCTGTTACTACTTGTGGCAGTTAGGGTATTGAAGAACTGTAAGAGTTACTGAAGGTGGAGGTGTTTAATGAAGGAAAGCTCGAGTTGATTTTGTACATGAAATGATGGTGATAGAATGGGCTGGCTATGGTTTACGATTACAGAAGAGCAAGGAAGTGTTGCTTACATGGGATGATGATGCTAGGTGTTGGTGGAGTTCGATAGAAAGAAAATGGAGCTGTATAGGTTTTGGGTATTTCCAGTGAACGGGTTTCTGCATCATTGATCGGAGTTGATTGGATATGGCAGCGAGCAAGATGTGTTGGTGTTTTTGCGGTTGATGAACGATGATCGAAGGAGGTTCTGCTGATGGGTCTTGAACAGAACATGGAGCTAAAGTTATCAGCAGCAAAGAAACGGAAATGGTGATCGAGATGTTGGCGGAGCTGGACTATTATGGTTGGTCGCTGTACAGGATGGTTGAGCTGTAATGGTTGATTATACGTTCAACGGAGATGGACAGAAAGGAAGCTAAGTTGCTGCTCAGGTTGTAGTAAAGACTCGATGGTGAAGTGCCATTGATATAGCTGCAGGTGCTGCTGTTTATGAAGAGTTGAAGCTCGAGTTTGCTATGACTGGTGAAGAGTTTAACCAAACAGGGAGAGATGTTCGGTAGAAAGTTAGTGACGAAGATGTGATGTTTAGTGGTGATATACTGACATTCGTAGCTTCCGGTGACTAAGATGGCAGTTGACTGAGATGATATAAGAACATGAGTTCGAGTTCCCGGGAGAGCAAACCACGGTAGTGAAAAGAGAGGAAAGTTTACGTACACCAAGCCGTGTTTTAAAATGGAAATTCCGACGAAAAGTTCCAGGAGAACTTACAGCTAGAAGTCCCGTCCGTGTTTAAGAGAAGAAAATAATCAAAAGTTCCAAGAGAACTTTCGGATGGGACATTCCATCCGTAAGAAGATAAGAAAAATTAGGCTGTCAATTCCAGCCAACTGACAAGCCAATTTCAGTTAAAAAGAAGATTATTGGGCTGGGCTTCACTGTTCATGCCAAGCCCATGAAGCTGTTTTTATGTGGGTTATAGAATATGCACGAATTTGGCTAAGTTTTGGAAGAGTTTTGGCTAGTTTTGGCAACCATTCGACCGGGATTTGATGCACGGGCACAACTACAATTGGGACACCTATATAAGAGAACTTCTAATATTTTTGGGATATTAATCTTTTAATCAAGTTTTGGAGAGGAGAACACAAGGGAGAAAAGCTAGGGTTTTGGAGCGTTCTTCATCACCGTAACTATTTCTTTACCATTTTATCATATGAAACTCATGAGTTTTGTTAATCCCATGAGTAGCTAAACTTCTTAGTGATTGGGGATGAATTCTAAGTTCTAGACAATGATTTGAGTTATTATATAAATCTATTTTGAAGTTCTTCACATTTTTTTTTAAACAGGTAACCCATTTATTTAAAGGAAGAAAAAAGAAGGAGGGGGACTAGGCCTTACCTCCAAAAACACCGGAGAAAGAAAAAAGGAAACCAAGAAATAAAACAAACACCGCCAAAAAACCAGAATTACATATTACGAAATCGATACAGCGGGAGGTCTGATTTGTCAATATCACAGCTCCGCTTAATGAAGTTAGGAGCATTTATCCACCACCGAGAATCCACCATCGCTCCATGTTTAGCCAACAAATCCGCTACAGCATTACCTTCTCTATAGACATCGCTCCATGTTTGAAGTTCTTCACATGATTATTGATTGTTTATACTAATTAGAATATTTATGATTAATTGATAGATTGTTTAGGTGTCCAACTAAATTAATTTGTTGATTCAATCAAATGCTAGAATTGAGTTAGGAGATAAGTAATAGTCGAATAATTCATACAAAAGTAGAGAACACAAGACCTTGCAGAGGGATTTTGTGTATTGATTGTGTGTATAACAACACTAGAATGTGGACCTTGAGCTAAGAGTCTAACTACTAGGATGAATCTATAATTCACAAAAGATAAAGCATTCTGAGAAATTACACCTTGAGTGAGCTACTACTAGGTGGTTTAGACGAATAGAATCTGGTATTGGAGAGCTTCCGTACCCAGTGATATAAGGAATTTAGGGGATATCACTGAGCTAGCTGTTATTCCACGGTTGGTAATAATTTGTGATTAATAGTATTAATAGATGAATATAATAACTTGATGACGGTTTAGTAACGAAGAAGGATTCCCTGATCATATTTCTCTCCATTGCTTGCAACTTAATTATTTTTAATTGCTTTGATTTTATTTTGAATCTAAAATAAAAATCCCCCCATTGTGACACTTTTGACAACTAAACTCCCTGCTCTTCGTGGGAACGATCCTTACTTCCATTATAGTACCAGTTAATTGTGTGGAAATAAGTAATTTAATTTGAGTGCACATACGACACACATCATCTCCTGCATCATTCCTCATGTTTAAAGCATAAGTAAATGGTAATATATCTGAGATCCAGGTTGCGTCGACATTTATCTTTAGATTGTCTTTACTCGGGGCCTTCCAAATTAGGGCTGGTTTCTTCCTTTGAACCTGTTTAGGTCTAGTAATATTTATTTTCCTTGAAGACCAAAAATCAACATGTCTTTGTATTTATAAATCTAGCTATGGTAGTAACAGATTTAGATGTATCTTCAAACACTCTATCACATCTTTCTTTCCAGATAAACCACATTTTTGTAAGAAGCAATTTAATAAATATATCAGTTCTGGGATTATTTATCCAATTTTTACAGAGATCTAAGATTTTGTCTGAGGCATCTAAATTTAGAATAACAGGATTAGGAGCAGTGTTATAGACTTCCTTAGCATAGGGACACTAGAAAAGAAGGTGTTCTGCTATTTCTACTTCTGTTTTACACATAGTACAGTGAGGTGTCACATCCTTCACCTTGCCAATGAGCTTGGCATTAGTTGGTAAAGCATATTGTAAACATTTCCATAAGAAACGTTTCATTCTCTCTGAGATATTAAGTTTCCATAAGGATTTCCAAAAATATTCTGGTAAGGATAAGCTAACAATATCTATAATACTTTCATTTAATTTCTCGTACATAGATTTCACTGTAAATTCTCCTGACCTAGTTAGTGACCAACGTACTTGGTCCTTCCTAAGATTATGGCTAGTATCCTTGAAAATATTTATTCTACTAATTTTTTGCACCATGTCAGCTGGGAAGGTATATTAAAGCATTGCTCGGTTGAACCCACCAAGCGTTGGTATGTCAAGTTTGGTTGTCATATTTTAGTGAACCAAAACTCATTTAAGAGTCGCTTGATTTAAATGTACTAGAGTCAACTTCGTATAGGTTAGCTTGAACGTATTAGGGTGAGACATTACAAGTATTGTGAAGACTTTAAGAAGTGAAGAAGTACGGAGATACAACGACAACATCATCCTTCCACTTGAGGTTAGTGATATTCGACTTTAACTGTTTCATTCCCTAATGTATCTTTCAAGTCGTGCATATTGAGAACATAAAAATGCGAAGCATGAACACTCTAGATAGACATAGTATTAAGGAATACAATATGAAGTTTCTTGCTTAACCATTAAAATTTGTATATAAGACATCGACATAATTGTATGAATGCTATTGTGATTATGTATGGGTGTGAGGTGAGGATTTCATCCTAAGAAATAATGTTTTTACATGTGTTTTAAGGAAGTAAGTTCATGATATGTGTTGTGAACCGAAAAGGAAATCGCCAGGCGTTATTAGGGCTGTTCTTCATTGCATATCTTATGAATGCCCAATATGTGTGATTAGTATAACCGCTCATGACTTGTTTGTGTTCTTGGTAAAACTATTCACATGAGGCCTGACTTATGTATCGGTATGACTTTTATTATTGAAACCGATCTTAAGTAATCACCTAGGGTATGATCGGGTTGTGAGTGTCTGAACTTATTATTGGGAGAAGGGGAACCGATCCTAATAAGAGGTGCAGCATCACAAGGGTAACTGATCCTTGTATGAGGTGCAGCAAGGTTTATGGAAGAAAGGGGAACCGATCCTATGAACATGTGCAACACGTTTTTGGGAAGGGGGAACCGATCCTATGGACATGTGCAGTGCACACAAGTTAGATACCAAATATATGTGGGGAACCGGTCCTAGTACCTAGTCAGCTGTATCTTTGGTAAGCTAGTGTAACTATGCACAGTACTCACATTGAGGTAGAACCGAAACTTGTTTTGGTAGAACCGTAAACCCATGAGTTGTGATTGAGTGGTACTTGATCAATCACATAGTTATTGAAAGTCAGATGAACCAATTCTAAACTTATTTGGAAGTGTGGTAAATCGGTTTTAAGTGAGCAAGCATGAAAAGACTTGCAAGAGTAATATGTCGTCACACTTTGAAGACGGTGCATTAATGCTTATTCTATGTTGTTCAAAGATATTCCTTAACGGCTAAGAAGGAAGTAAATCCCAAGATCGAATCTAAATAAGTTAAGAATCTTTTTACTTAAGGGTTTTTAATTATATATGGAAAATAAAAATTAGTAATGTGCATTTTCTAATTCAAGATTTTCCAAGAATATTTCGATCATTATTTTTGTACAGTGCATTCACAGGAATTATGAAAACCGAATTCGGTGGAGTAATGAAAAATATCTTGAGAATATTTTCAGTTTTGGAAATTCCTAGGTGTCCAAACTTCCTTGTCTATAAATACTTTGAGTTTTCATTTCTAGCAAACTAATCCTGCGTAACATTAGACTTACTCTTTTGTCTTTGTTATTGGTGAAGCCGACTATCAGAGAGGAGAGTAATCTAATTAGGTGAAATCTCTTACGGCCGCTCAATTTAAAGTATTCTTTGGGATTGAGAAGCTCTAGCGCGACCCGTTGGTGGGAAACTAGATATTGCGGTTTATCTTTAGTTTTCATATTGATTCGATTGACTAACGGTGGTTGAACTTTGATTGCACCTAGTTTTTTATGCTTGAGAATCTTCTCTTCTGATATAAGATTCACTCAAACTAGTTCAAGGTTTCGACAGGGATTTTTAGACTGTTGTTAGATCCAAAGACGATCTTGTGATAATCCATTGTTAAGATACTCCGTTATGTGTGTGATTGATCACAAGAAGATTCAAGTAGTTGTGTGCAGGTGTTTATTGAAGATCTAAGAATATTTGAAGACAAAGAAGATATTGAAGATTTCTGACTTGGTTTTTACAATCTTTGGTGTGCACAATACTTGTTTGGTAAAAAGATGATCCAATTAATAATTGGTTTATCCTTGTGGTAGATTGGATTGATTAATTAAGGATGATCGTCATCAATACGTTTCCTTGTGATTAAAGGTATTGATTGGCTTAATATTAACGATTGCATTTGGGTGATTGAATATAAGATAGATCTTGGAACCTGGCAAAGGAGTTTATGTTAATATAAACAAGGGAACCTTTGAACAACTCATATCACTTGGTTGAAGAGAGTTGATACTAAACAGATTTGTTATTCCTTTACTGTTTGGAATACGATCCAAAGGAATTGGTCTAAGTACGTGACTTGTTTATAGGTTGGAGGCGTGGGAATACAGACGGAACTAGGTGAACTATAGGTTTAGTTGCTTGGTCTCAACTATACGAATTTTGTTTATTTTGTATAGCGGCTTAATCCTGAGAGTATTCAATTCTGGACTAGGTCCCGGGGTTTTCTGTATTTGCGGTTTCCTCGTTAACAAAATCTTGCTGTGTCATTTACTTTATATTTCCGCATTATAATTTTTTTATTATAATTAAAGTAAATTGCACAAACGTTAATTCCTATTTACTTGATACGTGAATCCTATTGAGTTTGGTTAAGTCCGAACCTTTGTATCAAGTAAACACACTTTGTTGTTGTATTGTCTCGATCTCGTATCCATAGACGATCATACAAAGTGTGAACCGATTTGTTGTATTGTCTCGACTCAGTCCATAGACAATCACTTTCGGGGAAAGGACTTATAGGAAGGAAAAGTAATAGTTTGAGGTATATTTAGGGTACCCTTTCCTTTTCAATTGGTATCAGAGCGGGCAAACACGAAAAGATCTAACAATCTGTGTTTGGTTTGATCCATCCTATAAGAATTGAATCTATTGAATGATTCAGTTAACTTAAAGCAAGACATCAAGAATTTTGAATTAACACTTGATGATAGGATCTGCGATTCAATGCCTGGAGAAATCATCTCTAGAGATTCTACGAGACAAGTTAATCTTGTTAATAATGTAAAAACCAATGACGACTGAAAAATACGTCTACAAGAAAGGTTAGATGAAATTTCCGATGATGATGACTCAAATTTTGAACAAGAAGTATAAGAGGATATCTCAGAATACTCTAAACTGCTGGAACCTTTGAAAAATGAAGAACTGAGAACTTCGCATTTTATTGGTTTTATGACTCCTCTTTGTCATGAGAACTAGAAACTGAAGAAGGTCTTTCAACGATATTATACTGGTTGCCACATTGGTGATTCTCTTCTTAAAGATCGTATAGACGGGTTACATTCTAAGAAATTAGAATGTGAAATTCTTCAAAGAGATCTCTTTTTGTCGAAAAAGAAACTTGCAGAATTTGAAGCAATGGCTAATTCTCAACCAAAGAGTTTTGAAGAGAAAGAAAGTGTATATCTCTCACGAGAAAAACATCTTAAGGATGATCTAGTTGGTGCTCTTGATAAAATCAAGACAGTGGAAGAAGAAATTTTGGACCTTAAAAATTTCAATGTCATCTCAAATAATTTAACCTCAATGTTAGAAGCAAGTAGAAATCATCGTGATACACGAGGATTGGACTATAAGGGAATAGATGCTTCAAATATTAACAAAGAGGTAAACTTTGTTAAAGCTACTAATTCTTCTTAACCAGAGGCTTCCACTATTAACAAAAGTGATACCATTTCTTGTAAATAAGTAAAGCCAATCAAGCCTAAGAATTGTGTTCAACCAACAGCAATCAACGAGAGAAATTTTGATAATGTCAAGAAAGCAACAACATTGAACAAGGATAAGAAGAAGAAGAAGAAGAAGAAGAAGAAGAAGAAGAAGAAGAAGAAGAAGAAGAAGAAGAAGAAGAAGAAGAAGAAGAAGAAGAAAACTTGTCAAGCTCCAATGCAAGAGGATCCAAAAAAAGGTAACACTAAAACTCATACTTTGTATATTTATACTAAGCATTGTTATTATTGTGGTAATAAAAGACACTTGCAATGGGGATGCAAAGTTCGTAAAATGCAAGATGCACTTTCTTTTGTATCAAACGAATTGGATAATATTGCTCCCCAAAGGAACTCAGATCGTTTTTGTCCTAAGTTTAGGCAAAAGAATTATTATATGGTAGTTCAAATTTTGCATATCACTCGTCAAGGTGAGTTCATAAAAGACCCAATTATACAAAGAGAGAAGGCTTTTTAAATGTAGTAGCAGGAAATCCCACACTACACCCCTCACAAGAATTCATACAATCAAATCATTTTTTAGATCAACAATCACAATTTTTATTGATTAATCTCACAAACTTTACAAGATGAAAAGGAAATAAAACTAAGAAATTAACAACAGCTCTGGACTTTTTCTCTCTAATGACTTGCTCAACACTCGAAAAGGATCTCTCTCTTCCTTACGCCTATTCAACTCTTTATATAGGGATTTACATAGTGGATGACAGCTAATATGTCCTTTAATTTAGGATCTGACTTTCGAAATTCTCGCAACAGTTATATTGTTAATCTTCGCAAACACTCTAAGCATCGCAGAATCATCACACTTTACTCATGTTTTTGCTATCGTCATTTGTTACGTCATTCTTTAAATCATCATGTGATGCTCGCAATGTGTTGTTGATCAAACTTCGCAAATGTGTCCTTCTTGCTATATTCAGATCCTACTTCTTGCCTCTTCTCATGTCTTCTCTGCGAAGGGGAGAATGTCATGAGAAATTATTTTTCAAAATGCCGCAACTGTTTATCTTTTCATATTCCTTTGTACTGACACAATTATGTATTTTACGTGAATTTTGTTACACATATGTTTTCTTCCATCCATCTCTTGACACGTCTTTTTCAACCGCTGCTTTTTAACCGCTCACGTCTTCTCTTCGCACTAAATGCACTTATCCTCTCGAGAACTTCTACTTTCTATATATATTCTCCCTATTCTTCTCTTCTCTTCTTTTTACTTTCTTCTCTGTTTCTCTGCAATTTTACTGTTCTTCCTTAAATTTCGCTTCTGCTACTGTAATTTTTCGTGATTCTCCTTCTTTTGATTTTTATTTCCTTCCTTCATTCCCATACTAAAAATGCCTCCAGCCGGTCGTAAAAATGAGATTTCTTTTGAAGAAATTCGAAAGAAACTTCAAACCAGAGGTTTTGATTTATCTCCCGTGCCTGGTCAAGACCCTAAATATGAGCTTTATATTAATATATTTTCTAATCATCCTTGCAATCATGAGGAGGTCATAATCTCGCTAGGTCAGCTTCTCGCTGGCCTTCCCATTCCCCTTTATGATCCTGAACTTCCCTTATTTTATGAAATACTTTCTCATGCAAAATTCTCGCATGCTATATATCAATTAAGTGGGGATTGCATTCGTCTAATGCTTGAGTTCACCAATCGTGGTGCTGGCAAGGGATCTCTTTATCCTGATGGAGTTAAAAATCCTAGGTTCGCTGACGTTGCGATTGTTCCTGCGAACTATACCATAGAAAACTTCTTTGTGAATTATGAGATAATTCCTATGAAGAAAGATAGTACTTGCTGGGGCATTCGTTTTAAGAAGAAGGATGATGTTGCTGATGACAAGATACTTATGCAAGACATTGATTGGCATTCTGGCAAAAATATATCCCCGCGTTACTCCAACGATGATAAGTGGTGTATTTTCTCTTTAATCCTAAAGGGTCCGTACATCTGTGGATCTCATGTTTTACCTGCGAATCTCGCAGCGTATCTACCCTGGGTATTCAGCTGGACTAAAAGGGAAGCGTAGGTATATTTCCACACTTTGCTTGCTTGAATTGTTGTTCTTTTTATTCTTATATATAATTTTACTGACCACTCCAATGTTTTCACTTGCGAAATTATCACATTGAAAGGTTGAAAGTAAGTTATAGAAAGACTGGGAAAGTCAGCACTTTATCAGCTCTTCGATCATTCACAGATGAAGTAAGAAATATTCTTTTATGATTCTCCATAATATATTGTTTCCTCTATTTCTTATCTTTATCTGTGAATGTAGGTTATCGTTGAAGTGGAAAAACCTGTCAAAGTTGCGAAGACTAGGGGTAAAGGCAAGAATATTTCTCGCAAAGATAAATCCGCTGCCCCTCATTCAAAGAAACTAAAAGTCCCATCTAGTAAAACTTTTAGTGATCATAGTGATGATGATGATGATGTTTTTTCTGCGAAGGAAGCTTCACAACCTGAGTCTTCTATGGCCCAATTATCCAGTATTTTTTCTAATTCTTGGCAAGAAATTGGTGATACTCCTCTTACTAATGCCTGCCAATCCATAGCTTCTATTTGTGATGCTCCTCTATTAGAGGATAATGAATCTCTTCGCGGGGTTTCAAGATCTATAACTCCCAGTTTCTTATATTCACTCAATAGTTTGGTAAATGTTCATACTTATATTTGTCTTCTTTCTATTTTTGTCTTGAGTTCTTAATTTATTCTGAAAATTCGCTGCATTATTTTGCAGGCTGGGAAAGCTTCTTATGTTGTTACCGCAGATTTGGAAAAAAGGCATGCGGCCTTTGAAAACAAGTATCTTGAATTTCGCAAGAAGAATGAGAAATTGGAAGCTGAAACTGTTAGTCTTCGCGAGAAGAACAACCAATTGGAATCTGAGACTGCTGATCTTCGTAAAAAGAACAACCAGCTAGAATCTGGGACTGCTGTCCAAAAGAATAAAATCTTTGGTCTTCAAAATGCCAATAAGCAGCTTTATGGTATATAACTTTTTCCTTCTTTTTCTTCATTTCGTTTTCTCATTACCCTTTCTTATATGGTTCACCATTTCGCAGACGTTTATGATCTTTCTGATGAGGCTATTCTTCTTCATACATTTCCCAATCTTATGGATGATGACACCCTTCCTAAACACCTTAACGATTCTTTAAATGACTTTCTAAATGATGAAATCAACTCTCTTTCCATAGATGAACTTAGATCTAAAATCCATATCTTAAAAATTGATCGTAGATCCAGTTTAGGATTATCCAATAAGTTTAAACGTTTTTATGTTGACTCAAAAGAAGAAATTAACAAATTAAGAACTAAGATCAGTAGTCTTATTGATAATAAAGACCGTATCACTAAGCAAGGTGCTCAATCTTTGGCGGATTTCCACAAGACTCTTCTTGAAGTTCAAGTTGAAAGAGATATACTTATCCGCGAAAATGCTACTCTTATTGAGAGGGAAAATTAAGTTCGCTCCCGCCTTCTTATAAATCATGATGATGAATTTTCTTGGGATGCGAGAGTTCTAGATAACGCCAGGAATAATTTAGGTGTAGATGTTAGTCTTCAAGCTGAACAAACGACTTTGATTAGAGATATGATTTCTAACAGAGAAGGTTGTTAACTGTTCTTCCTTATTTAATTGTTTGTTTTTCATAAACTTCCTTCAAATTGTTAATTTACTGTTATTTTTTTGCAGAAGCTGAAGATAGATATCGCAAGAGTATTGAGGAACTTGAGAATGAGAATGCGAAGCTCGCGAAAGATTTTTCTTCTCGCAATGAGAAATATTCAAGATTGAAGACTCAAATGAAGATCACTATTGCGAATTTTGTGAATGAAGCAATTTCTTTCCGTAATGACACCATCAAGGAGATCTGTGATGACAATAAGATTCCTCACTCCAAGTATCCTTGTCTCTTAGACAAAGTTCCAGAGAATGTTCCTAATTTGCTCATCTCTAATAGTGAAGCTAATGAAGAGATGGAGTCTAAAGAAAATGAAGAGGAGAAGTCTGATGAAGAATCTGATGGAGAAGAAAATTCTGGTGAAGAACTTGATGATGATAATGAAGAATCAAGCAAAAAATAGTTTTCGCTTCCTTGTGATTTCTTGTTCAATTTCTTGCAAAACTTGTATATTTGCTCTTGATCTTTCATTCTTGTATACTTGTAATCTATCACTGCGAATTTCTCCAGTCTTCAATTCAAGCACTATCTGTTTTTTTTTTCTTTCCTGCATGTGTTAGAAAACAATTCTCTCTTGCAATATAACTACCATAAATACAATTAACTTTTTATGCGTAAATCTATCATGTGAAAACAAATAACATTTAATTTATTCTATGCATTCCCATACTTGCCTCTGTTATTTGTATTCAGATGAGTGATTGAGCATGTTACCTTTGTTTAGTAAGATAATTTGCGATAAAATCACAATTTCTTCTGCATAGTCTCGCAATCATAAATTGTAAGATTGCATTTTTTTTCTTGTATTCTGATGTGGTCTTATTTTTACCTCCTAAGTAAAGGTCTTATTTTGCCATCTTTTTTCATTGTGACAAGATCGCAGGACGTATCCACACTTTCATGTAGAAACCCATTGATTTTGCCTTAGCTTTTTGTTCTTTTGTAATTTTTGCTGCAACAATATGATAGGCCTAAATTTTCTTGCGAAATTAAAGCCCCATGACATTTCTGTTTTGCCACGAAATCGCAGGACATTTCTACACTTTCATGTAGAAACCCATTGATCTCGTCTTAACTTATCTTTTGTATTATTGCATCTTCAGGACTGTTGCACAAATATGACAAGTCTTAATACTCCCGTGAGTAAAAAGCCTCATGATATTTGCGTCTTAAGACACTTATCAACTCCCTAATGGAGGGTGTCGCCCTTATCTTCCCCCTGGTTTCCCTTTTAAGGAGATGTACTTCTTCCATACAAGACTAGCTCTTCCCATCCAGTCTTAACAACAACCAGTTGTGTTCGAAGCCTCTTATCCCTTTTGCCTATATGGCTTATGGTTACGAGACTGCACCCTAAGTGGGGTTTTCTTTGGGCCGAGTGCATCAAAGCCAAGACTTGCCAAGAATGGACAGGTTAGTTTCATACGCCCCGGGCACTCTTGGATCAACCGTGTACCTCGGCGCCTTAATCATACTCTACACCCCTTAGGAGAGCTCTTATTACCTTAGTCACCCAACTCAAGTCATATACTCAAGTTGAGAATCCAAGATGTCTCTCCTAGATGGGCTTTCATTGATCCCAAATCTCCATGACTCAGGTTCCAGCAGCGGTGTAACCTTATCGTTGAGCCATGCAACAGATACCCCCTTCTATGACGTACTTTAGGTCTTACATTTTCCTCTTGCGAAATTTTATTCGCGAACTAGGGTGTACGCCATAAAGGTTCGTCCCATTCTAAGGATTATTCTTTTGCATGTCATCTCTGTTGTAATTTTTCAATCTCATTTTTATCATTAAGCAAAATATGTTTTTGAAGTTTTCGAAACAAATCAATCATACATCTCTTTTTCTTTTCTCAATATTTCTTTCATTTCACAATTTAATTTTTTTACCTTTACTGTTTTTTTCCTCTGTTCTTTTGTTGCTTTTCGCTACAGTCATTCCTTCTGCGACATTTTCGCTGCTTGTTATTGTATCAACCATTAATATCTCACTTATTTGTTTTTGTTTGATGTTATTCTTCTAATTATCTTTCTTCGCAGGATTCTACATCAATTTCATAGCACTTCTTTCCTTCATTCCAATCTCCCTTTATGATTCCAATGCCACTGGGATGAGGAAATTTGATGCATTGGTAGAAATTTAATGTTACACCTAGAATCCCATGTAGCCAAGGTCGGCCAATCAAAGCGTTGTAAGGCGATTCTACATCAACTACACCAAATAGTTACTTAGAGGATATCCCTTTTAATGGAATTCCCATAGTGATTTCCCCTTTAGACTTATTGGAAGTACCATTAAAACCATAGATTTTATAAGTTAAAGGTATTAGATCCTCATCTCTACCTCCCATAGTCTTATAAGTCTGATAGAATAAGATATCCACAGAACTTACCATGTCAATTAAGACTCTATTAATTGCCTATGTATCTTTAGCTTCATCCTCATCATCATCTTCATCCCCCTCTCCATCTTCTTTTGGTTTTGGGTTTATCTCTAATCCTACCACTAATGGGTTGTCATGTGTTTCTCCTCCTGCGGGAACTTCTTTTGCGGTGAAAGAGATAGTCTGTTTTTGTCATTCCTTTAGTGGCGAGATTTTCGCAATGTTCATTATCTCTCTTTCATTAACATCTCTTGCGAAAACTCTTCTTAGAATATTGTCATGAAAGTCTTCAATTGTTTTGTATGAATGTACAATAGAATGACAAAACAGATTCTCCACCTTTGCTCCAACTTCTATGACAAATGTTTCTCCTCCTTTTGTCGCATTAACTCTGCGAATTTCTGGTGGTGGTGGTAAGAGTTGAGATTCTGGTACCCTATTAGAAAATGATTTAGCTTTCCCTGGTCTATCATTCTGAGAATGATTCTCTTTATGTTTCTGCATTTATTTGTAGAATGTCCATGAAAGTGATGATAAGAGCAAAATTCCTGACTTTTGTTATTTGGAAGCGGTTATTTTCCCATGTTCCAGGGTGTTGGTATATTTTCCATTAAAATTATTGCTTCCCAAATTTTTTCCACACTAGTGTTCAAAGGCGGCTTCTTGATCTCTTCCCATATCATTTTTTTACTTCCTGATCCTCTCTGATAATTTTGTCTTTGTCCTCCATAATTTTCATGCGGCTGATCAAGTCTTTGAATTTTGTTGTTTCCACCTCAACTATAAAAATTTCTTTTTCTTTCGAATTATTCTTGATCTCTGCTTCCCATAGCTACCGGCTTCTGTTGATTATCATTCTTTTCTTCTTGTTGTACCTGCGAAGTGCTCGCCACTGTGTTTATCAATTTAGGCAATAAGCTTGCATTCGTTGTATTTGAATTTGTATTCGCAACGGGATACGATTCCATTTCATTCTGTTTTTCTTCAAGGGCAATGTACTCTTCCCGTAGCTACCGTAATTCAATCATTGTGATTGTATTCTTGATTCTAAAGATTTGAATGTATAGTAGATTGGTTGCGAACATTGCATTGATGAATGATAAAATGAGATATCTCTCATCCACACGTACAGCCATCTCACTGCACACACCTTATGGTTAGATGCTTCAAACTTTCTCCAATTATCTGATTTAATCCAAACAAATCTTCTATTCCTGGTCGCGATGAGTTGTTAGTTATATACGCCCCTAAGAACGTAGTCTGCAAATGGTTGAAAGATGTTATAGTATTCCTGGGTAGACCTTCGAACCACTTTAGCGCCTCTCCTGTTAGACTTGATTCGAAATATTTTCACAACACAGCATCATGATTTTCCCACTATAACATACATCTCACATAAGCTTTAATGTGTTGAATTGCACAAGTTGTTCCATCAAAGATGCTAGTTAATGATGAGTGCCAAATATTGCATGTTCATACACCTTTTCATTGGCACTTAACTCATCTTTCGCGCTTCAAAGTCATATATTATTCCAAATTCTGCATTTTTACCATTTTCAAGAATAAATATTTGTATTAATTAATTTTGTGTTTTTAAGTACTAAATAAAGCTTGGAAGAATTGAGAAGACAAAAGAGAAGAAAGTTGGAAGCGTTGCAACCATTTCGCGCATCGGTGGCAACTTTGTTTACAAATTCATGGGATTAAACAACCCATGATCCAAAACCCAAGACCCAAATCCATTTCCACCTCACCCCCATTGGATTCTTTCCAAAACATCCACCTCACCCCATTGGATTCTTTCCAAACATCCACCTCACCCCATTGTATTCCATTTCATCCATCAATTAAAGAAAACATCCCCATTCTCTCACTCAATCACTCCCAATTTGTTTCCCACAACCAAATATATTCCATTCAATCCATCAATTAAGAAAACATGTTTTGTTGAGTGGATGCTTTCCAAATTTCGAATCCAAGTGCTTGAGGGAATTTTGTGTATAAATAGAGAGGTTGTTGTGTTGAAAAACCATCCAAGAATAGCTTGTTCATGTTAGTTTATCAAATTTCAATTTTGTTGTAATGTTCTTCATGTTCTAATTTCATTTACTAGGGTTTAGATGAAGCCCTAATCTCATTGGTATGTATTCATATCTTGTATCTTGTTCTTGAAAGTTTAGAATTGTTTAAAGATATAATTTAATCCAAGTTTTTCAACATCTTGCTCTCACAATGTATGCCATGTATCCATTGTAGTTAGAATATCTCTATGTTGATTATGCTACAACTCATGCTTAACCAAATATTGATCTTTAGATTAGTTGTGCTTATTTAGACAATTAATGCTTTGGATAAATACTTTAGTTGTGATTAAATTATCCATTGGAGAAACACCTTAGTTATACGGTAGACTTGAATCTACTATAAGGACAAGAATAATATTACAAGTTGAATGCATATCATAGGTTATTGGTGGATTTGAATACCCTAGTATCCATATTTTCATTGTTTACATATCTTGTTATTTGCATCTTTTACTTTTATTATTTCAGTCACTTGAAAATCATATCGTCGTATCGACAAAATCAAACCCCTTTTGGTTACTCTCTGAATCAGGATTTAGAATCAACTTCTACACTCTCCAAGTCTCTGTGGTTCGACATGTGCTTGCCCTGTGTTGCTTGTCGACACTGTGCACTTGCAGTATACACAATAGTAGGTATCTTTCCGAGCCTACCAGTTAACGTAGGCAAACTGCACTTTGGTGGTATTCCTCCTAATTGTACTTCTTGTGTGAATGGAGTTTTCGCAGCTTCTTCAATGGCCTCATCTAATTTCCTTCTGCCTATCTCTCTCCTATTATTCAGCATTCCTCTCATTTCTGCCAGTTCTCTTAAGATTTGTTCATTTACCCCGGATGCTGATCCCATTGGTCTCTTTAATTCCGCTTCTCTTCTCCTGAGTTCTTGCCTGTTTTGTGTTGCGAGATTTTGATTTTCTTCCCCATCATTTTCTTCTTGTCTTTCTCTGCGATATTCTCTTTCATTTCTTTCATGAATTCGCACACCATTATATCTCTCATTTTCTCTTCTGCGATTTTGCTCACTCCTTATCAAATTTTTTTTTTGTCTTTCGATTCTCCTTTATATTCTATCATATAATTCATTGATATTACCATTGTTGCGGTTTTGCTCACGTTTTCTTTCTCGATTGTCATGATTGTTCTGACATATTGCTTCTTGGAGTTCTCTCTCCTCCATTTTTTCTCTCAATCTCTCTCTCTCTCGCAGGCTGAACATGTTTGTTCAGCATAATGTCTCTCGATTTTTTCTTCAATTACTTGCTCATTTATGCGATTTTCTCTCCCATGTAATATTCTTCTTCCTTCTTCTTGGTTTTCTTCATCACCTTGGTTATTTCGTTCTTGACGCTGCCTGTTTTGAGGAATTTCGCCATGTGGAATATATCGATCTTTCATCATTTCTCTATTTTCGCGACGTTCTTCATCTGGATTTTGCACCTCCTGCCAAATATTTCCATCAACATTTTATACAAGTGTTCGTCTATCTTCCCTTCTGATTGATCTTGAACTTTCTCTTGTAGTGCTTCTTGACCTTCTATTTTGTAATCTCATATTCTCCATTCTCAACTCATGATTCTGCCTTGTGAAATTAGCATATTCTTCTGCTTCTATTCTCCTTTCTTCGTGTATTCTTTATCTCAATGCTTCAATCTCTTCATTTCCATGAATTATACCTCCAACTGCTTTTTGATCTTCCTCTACTCGTCTATCATTTCTTAATTGTCGCTCTTCCTCCGCTTCATCTGTTGGATCTGACTTCCATATGTGTACACTCACTCTATCATAATCCATGGTTCTATATTGCGCTGGTGCATGCTGAATTGGTTGTTGAATTTGATTTTCTCCATAATTTCTTGTATTCATTCTTGATATTTCTCCGGTTTCATTTCTTCTTTTTCCAGCAAGTCTCTTACTCCTCCTTACAATAGTTGGTTGTCTTGAAGTATTTCTTCTTCTATCCATATCTTCAATCTCAATGAATTGCTGAAAATGGTCTGAAACTTCTCACCAACTATTTTAAATTCTCTCAAATCACAATACTGATTTCCACACTAAAAACAAGGAAAAGTCCCTATTTCTAGCGCCATTATGTAGTAGCAGGAAATCCCACACTACACCCCTCACAAGAATTCATACAATCAAATCATTTTTTAGATCAACAATCACAATTTTTATTGATTAATCTCACCAACTTTACAAGATGAAAAGGAAATAAAACTAAGGAATTAACAACCGCTCTGGACTTTCTCTCTCCTAATGACTTGATCAACACTCGAAAAGGATCTCTCTCTTCCTTACGCCTATTCAACTCTTTATATAGGGATTTACATAGTGGATGACAGCTAATATTTCCTTTAATTTAGGATCTGACTTGCGAAATTCTCGCAAGAGTTCTATTGTTAATCTTCGAAAACACTCTAAACATCGCAGAATCATCACACTTTACTCATGTTTCAGCTATCGTCATTTGTTACGTCATGTGTTGTTGATCAAACTTCGCAAATGTGTCCTTCTTGCGATATTCAGATCCTACATTAAATGCAAAAACAAGATCTAATGTTCCAAATTGGAGAAAGGATGTTTCACAAAGTATTCAAAAGGACAATGATCCTAATGGTATAAAGGAGAAAGCTGCTCCTACGAAACCCAACTCTAAATAGGTCCCTAAGTCCTCCATATCCAAGAAGGTACCAAAAGTTAGTCACAAGAATGACTCTCATCTGTTAATTGTTGGTGAAAATAATTACAAGAGTCTTCTTGAAAAGCTAAAGAAAGACATTATGTCTGAAATCTCTTGTACTAGTAAAAGTTGTGATAATAACACTCTTCATCACAAGTCAAACAAGAAAAACAAGAGATGGAACAAGAGAAAACAAACCAAGCAAGAGGTCAAGAATGATTCTGTCTTAGTCACTCGTGACGAACAAGATAAGATTGAACTTAATACAACCTAGTTCTGTTATAATGTGCATGCTCACCTTGGTGCTCAATTTTGAAAGGTGAAGAAGCACATGAAATTGAGCACATGATCTCACGATTATGATATGACTAATTAACATCTTTAGGAGATTTCTTTTCTTCTATACTCATACTTTCTCTATTTATATTTGGGTTTTGAAAAAAAAAAAGTAATTGTGAGTTTATGATGTTGATATATACTGATCATATATGTGTATCTCTTGTTTTTACGGTTAAAACGAGCCAAAAATCACTGAATTCGGACATCGTATGCAAAAGTTATGTCAAAATCAGTCTAATGTTGTGATTCGTCACAAGTAACACTTGGGGGGAACCGATCCTATGGAGAGGTCCCCATACGAAGAAGTGTAAAACTGTTTTGCCCATAACTTCTTTGTCCGAACTCGGAATAACCTCATTCTTTTTGCGTTGTTTTAATAATTCAATTTCCTATAAGATTGGGGTAATTGTAATACTTTATTTTATGTTGAACATTTATGGTGTATTGCAAAGAGGTTTATGCGATGTTTGATTTCGGTTTTATTACCTTGATATTTGATCTCATAATATGTTGTGAACCCTTATGGTTTGGGTGACTTTTTGATTTAGAGGGATTAAGTTCTAGCCCAAGTTGGTAGGCTTTATCAAAGGATCATGAGGGATTCCTGTAGAAACAATATGTGAAAAGTCACAATATGTTGAATCGGTTTTGGTTTAGCATAAAAGCATATATGTTTCGACGGTTTTCAACTTTTGTTTGCAATTGTTAAAACTGATTTTCAACCTTTCTCTGGTAAAGGTTGGTTGTTGTTATTCTTTTGTTTTTGGCATGAGAATGACAACATGATAGTATTTCGATATCAATTCTCCCGGAAGAAGAAACCGATGGAATCATATTTGGAGAAGTTGGATGCGAAATTGAGGTAACAATCTTGTTAGTTAATTGTTTTCCTATTTTAAGAAAAGCCTATTTTTATTTTTATTTTTATTTGATATATATATATATATATATATATATATTGCTTTTGCTTAAATGAAATAGTTGGTACAATTGATTTGTTTATTCCATTATGTATGTATGGATGTGTGTGTATGATTCAATTGTTTCCGGTTAAGTAAAACTTTTGTTATCTTACTTTGTTGTGTGATATCATTAGTTTAGGCTTACAAAATTTGGTGCAATTGCGGTGCTTTAATGTCTATGTTAATTCAATTGCTTCCAGTTAAGTAAAACAATTGTTATTTTGCTTTATTGTGTAGTATCAATTGTTTAAGCTTACAAAATTTCGGTGCAATAGTGAAACTTTGATTTACATGTGTTGTTTCAATTGCATCCGGTTGAGGTGAATAATTATGCAAGTTGATTTATTGGTTTGTATGAATTATTTATGGCTTAAAGAATGAATATGTTGACGGGACGAGTTGCTTAGTCCAATTCGATTCCGGATAAGATAAACTAAGTTAATTATGATCTTAGTTAGACTTATCAAAGTGGAGGTTTCGGTTATTCAAGTCTAGCAGAAATCCTAAACAAGGAAATGCTAGTTAACTAACCTAGTATTTGGCTTGTTTGAAATCTAAAGGTCTAAGTTATATGGATAATTAGAACCTGGTGAGAAAAATGGAGTTTATCTTTGTTTTGGTCTTATCGAATGAAGCAGTTGTATTTATACAATAGGTTTAGCAAAGGAACTAACTTTCTTAGTTGATTTTTGGTTTGCTAAACTAGTTGGGAAAATTTCTTCGGGCAATTATTTCTATGATAACATATCAAACCGTGATTACCTTGTAATTTCATTTTTGATATTGGTTATCAAAAATGGTATGTGGAACCCTCGTGCTTGACTCAATAGGTTGCAAGTCTATTTTAAGATTTGTAAGATCCTTTTCGTGTTGTCCTTTATTTGTTCGCTTCTTTGTCATTTTTGTGACAAAATGGGGGAAAATATATGGAGTAAACAAGTGATGCTGGTATCAATTTATGGTTGATTGGTGTCACTAGGGAAGAGGACAATGGTGCTTGAACGTTTATCTAACGAATGAGGAAAAGCATAGACTAAGGGGGAGTAACATATCATATGATTGGGATAACAAAGACGTGAGGATTGAAAATCTACCTATCTCACCTTTAGGGAGAGTATGATCTTTGTTATTATAATGTCAAAAGCGGCATTTTAAGAATTGAATTAATGCAGGTTATGTGTTGTTGAATTCAGGAATCAAGCATATGTGTAATAAATTCTTGTAATTTGTTTATCCATATGATTGTAAGAGTTTTATCACTAAAATCTACAAAGGGGGAGATTGTTAGAGCATTACTCGGTTGAACCCACCAAGCGTTGGTATGTCAAGTTTGGTTGTCATATTTTAGTGAACCAAAACTCATTTAAGAGTCGCTTGATTTAAATGTACTAGAGTCAACTTCGTATAGGTTGGCTTGAAAGTATTAGGGTGAGACATTACAAGTATTGCGAAGACTTTAAGAAGTGAAGAAGTACAGAGATACAACGACAACATCATCCTTCCACTTGAGGTTAGTGATGTTTTACTTGAACTGTTTCATTCCCTAACGTATCTTTCAAGTCGTGCATATTGAAAACATAAAACTGCAAAGCATGAACACTCTAGATAGACATAGTATTAAGGAATACAATATGAAGTTTCTTGCTTAACCATTAAACTTTGTATATAAGACATCGACATAATCGTATGAATTCTATTGTGATTATGTATGAGTATGAGGTGAGGATTTCATCCAAGGAAACAATGTTTTTACATGTGTTTTAAGGAAGTAAGTTCTTGATATGTGTTGTGAACCGAAAAGGAAATCGCCATTATTGGGGCTGTTCTTCATTGCATATCTTATGAACGACCAATATGTGTGATTAGTATAACCGTTCATGACTTGTTTGTGTTCTTGGTAAAATTATTCACATGAGGCCTAACTTATGTATTGGTATGACTTTTATTAGTGAAACCGATCTTAAGTAATCACCTGGGTTATGATCGGGTTATGAGTGTCTGAACTTATTATTGGGAGAAGGGGAACCGATCCTAGTAAGAGGTGTAGTGCATCACAAGGGGAACCGATCCTTGTACGAGGTGCATCGAGGTTTATGGAAGAAAGGGGAACCGATCCTATGAACATGTGCAACATGTTTTTGGGAAAGGGGAACCGATCCTATGGACATGTGCAGTGCATACAAGTTAGATACCAAATATATATGGGGAACCGATCCTAGTACCTAGTCAGCCGTATCTTTGGTAAGCTAGTATAACTATGCACAGTCCTCACATGGAGGTAGAACCGAAACTTGTTTTGGTAGAATCGTAAACCCATGAGTTGTGATTGAGTGGTACTTGATCAATCACATAGTTCTTGAAAGTCAGATGAACCAATTCTAAACTTTTTTGGAAGTGTGGTAAATCGGTTTCAAGTGAGCAAGCATTAAAAGACTTGCAAGAGTAAGATGTCGTCACACTTTGAACACGGTGCATTAATGCTTATTCTATATTGTTCAAAGATATTCCTTAACGGCTAAGAAGGAAGTAAATCCCAAGATCGAATTTAAATAAGTTAATAATATTTTTAATTAAGGGTTTTTAATTATATATGGAAAATAAGAATTAGCAATGTGCATTTGCTAATTAAAGATTTTCCAAAGAGATTTCAATCATTATTTTTGGACAGTGCATTCACAGGAATTATGAAAACCGAATTTGGTGGAGTAATGAAAAATATCTTGAGAATATTTTCCATTTTGGAAATTCATTGGTGTCCAAACTTCCTTGTCTATAAATACTTTGATTTTGCATTTCTAGCAAACTAATCCTACGTAATATTAGACTTACTCTTTTGTCATTGTTGCCGGTGAAGCCGCCTATCATAGAGGAGAGTAATCTAATTAGGTAAAATCTCTTACGGCCACTCAATTTAAAGTCTTCTTTGGGATTGAGAAGATCTAGCACGACTCGTTGGTGGAAAACTAGATATTGCGGTTTATCTTTAGTTTTCGTATTGATTTGATTGATTAACGGTGGTTGAACTTTGATTGGACCTAGTTTGTTTATGCTTGAGAATCTTCTCTTCTGATATAAGATTCACTCAAACTAGTTCAAGGTTTCGACAGGGATATTTAGACTGTTGTTAGATCTAAAGACGATCTTGTGATAATCCATTGTTAACAGACTCCGTTCTGTGTGTGATTGATTACAAGAAGATTCAAGTAGTTGTGTGCAGGTGTTTATTGAAGATCTATGAAGATTTGAAGACATAGAAGATATTGAAGATTTTTTATTTGGTTTTTAAAATCTTTGGTGTGCACAATACTTGTCTGGGAAAAATAGGATCCAATTAGTAATCGGTTTATCCTTATGGTAGATTGGATTGATTAATTGAGGAAGATCGGCATCAATACGTTTATTTGTGATTAAAGGTATTGATTGGCTTAATCTTAACGATTTCCTTTGGGTGATTGAATATAAGATAGATCTTGGAACCTAGCAAAGGAGTTTATGTTAAGATAAACAAGGGAACCTTTGCGCAACTCATATCACTTGGTTGAAGAGAGTTGATACCAAACATATTTTTTATTCCTTTACTGTTTGGAATACGATCCAAAGGAATTGGTCCAAGTACGTGACTTGTTTACCGGTTGGAGGCGTGGGAATACAGATGGAACTAGGTGGTTTAGTTGTTTGGTCTCAACTATACGAAGTTGGTTTATTTTTCATAGCGGCTTAATCCTGAAAGTATTCAATTCTGGACTAGGTCCCGGGGTTCTTATGCATTTGCAGTTTCCTCGTTAACAAAATCTTGTTGTGTCATTTACTTTATATTTTTGCATTGTAATTGTTTTATTATAATTAAATTAAATTACACAAACGTTAATTCCTATTTACTTGATACGTGAATCCTATTGAGTTTGGTTAAGTCTGAACCTTTGTATCAAGTAAACACACTTTGTTGTTGTATTGTCTAGATCTCGTATCCATAGACGATCACACAAAGTGTGAACCGATTTGTTGTATTGTCTCGACTCATTCCATAGACAATCACTTTCGGGGAAAGGACTTATAGGAAGGAAAAGTAATAGTTTGAGGTATATTTGGGGTACCCTCGCCTTTTCAAGGTAGAAGAAAGTAAGGAAAGATTCCAAGAACAAGTTTCTTTGTTTATCAAGTCTGAGAATCGTGTTAAGTGACTATTAGTAGATTTAATATGGTTTTGAATAGTATCCCCTAATCAAGGTATCCATTTATCCTTCCAAATATGAATGTCATGTCCATTAC
The DNA here is from genome assembly GCA_023529315.1 of Papaver bracteatum. Classification (NCBI taxonomy): domain Eukaryota; kingdom Viridiplantae; phylum Streptophyta; class Magnoliopsida; order Ranunculales; family Papaveraceae; genus Papaver; species Papaver bracteatum. Next base: position 6,530,069 of record JAJJWX010005152.1, read on the forward strand.
CAACTTCCCATATACAGTATTTTTGAATCAGTTCTAAGCCTTGGCTAATACCTTTCCATGTGTACGAGCCCTTTGCTGAGTATTTATATCTAAAGGGGGATTTATTTCTAAAATATTTTGTTCCCATAGTTTTCATCCAAAGAGCATTAGGTTCCTTCATCATTTTCCATGCAACTTTTACTTGCATTGCTAGGTTAAATTTACGTGTATCTCTGAAACCTAGTCCACCTTTACTGATTGGTATACAAAGAGAGGGCCAAGATTTTGGGCAATAGCCTTTTCCTCCAGCATCTTTTCCCCACCAAAAATCTCTTTGTATGAAATTAATCTTATTAGTTATTTGATTTGGCAAAAGAAAATACCCAATTTGATAAGATGGGATAATAGAGAGAACATCTTTGTTCAGAACTGATCTACTAGGTTGAGAAAGGACTAGACCTTTTCATCCTATAGATTTAGATTTCATTCTTTCCAAAATAGGTGCAAAGGTTTTAATCTTTGACCTTTCCATGAAAATATGTCCTCCTAGATATGGGTTCTTGAGATTTATATGTTTTATTTTTAATATTTTAGACATTATTCTTTGGTGTTTTGGTTCCACTTTCCTACTGAAAAAGACTCCCGACTTTTCAAAATTGATTACTGACCAGAAGCTTTACTAAAGGTTTTTACTGTATCTAATAAATTTCTGCATTCTAAAATGTCGGGTTTCACAAAGAGCAAACACTCGTCGGCAAAGAACAAATGTGATATGGTTCACTCTTGGGAGTTATCTTAACTCCATGTAAAAACTTTTTTTGCTCCTGAGATAACAGAAGTCTTGAAAAATGTCCATACAAATGATGAATAAGTATGGAGATAGAGGGTTTCCTTAGCGAAGGCCTCTAGAAGGTTGAAAAGATTCTCCAGGAGTCCCATTTAGAAAAACTGAGATAGAAGTTGTTGAAATACACTGTTCTATGAGTTGTCAAACCTCAGTGTCAAAGCCAAAGGTTTTCAGAGCAGTTAGAAGGAAATTCCAATTTACTATATCAAAATCCTTTGAGATGTCTAATATAATTCCTAGACCTCTTGTTCTAGCTTTTAAAAAAAAAAAAAAAAACTGGATGATTTCATGTGTTACAATGATATTATCAGATATTTGTCTAGAGGATAAAAAGGCTGATTGAAAGGGAGAAATGAGCTTTTCTAAATGTGGTTTGATTCTATTGGATAATATTTTTGCTATGACTTTGTAGACAGTATTACAAAGTCTTATTGGTCTGAAATGACTAGGGTTTAGGATGTTTTGTTTTAGGGATCAAGAAAATATGTGTTTTGTTTAAATCAGTATTCATGATTTTGTTTCTGAATTTTGTTTTGAATAGTTTCAGTTACCTGTTCTCCCACTAAGTCCCATTTATGCAAAAAGAAACTTACTGGGAAATCATCTGGACCAGGGGATTTATTAGGCTTCATGTTTTTCAAAATCAAAAAAAAAATTCTCCATGGAAGGAACATTCAAAATGTTTTAATTGTCAGCATGGGTGATAACATAAGGGATGTTACCAAAAATAGGGTTTGCAATAACAGATTCAGGCGAAGATTCTGTAAAAAGAGATTTAAAGTAAGAGGTTGAAATATTATGAATTTCTTTTCTATCCTTTGTGACCACACTTTGATTGTTTGTTAAGATTTCTATGTAATTAAATTTTATTCTTCTTAGGGTAATAGTATAAAAGTACTTTGTGTTCCTTTCTCTTAATTCAATTATATTATCTCTCGATTGTTGTTTAGTTATCGCTTCTTGAGTATCATATAAAGCTTTTAATTCTTTCAAATTTTTTATTTTTCTATTGGTGTTCAGTTATCCTACTTGATTTGAGTCTTTCAATGTCTTTCAAAAGTTTGTTAATCTTTTTGGAAGGTAAACCAAATATATTATTTTTCCAATCCAATAAGTTCAATCCTACAACTTTAAGGTTTTAAACTAGATTAGTAGATGCTTCTTCTTCTGAGTAGGTGTTCCAAGATTCTTTGAGTACTTGAATACATGAGGTTTGTTTCAACCAGATGTCATAAAATTTGAAAACCCACTCAAATTTGGAAAATATTGTGTCTAAGGTTAGTAAGATGGGACAGTGGTCCTAATTCTACCAAGTGAAGAAGAGAAGCATTTGGAAATTGTTTGTGCCAATCTGCATTAACAACTTCCCTATCAAGTCTTTCTTATATGTTTTGGTTTCCTTCCCTATGATTGTCCCAAGTATAATCATTCCCAGTATATCCTAGATCATATAAGCCAGATCTTTCTAAGATTTTTGCATAGTATTCACTATTAGCTTTGTTATAAGGCAATCCTCCTAGTTTTTATGACTGATTAAAAATCATGTTGAAGTCTCCTATGACTATCCAGGGCATAAGCCTTTGAGAAATCTGTGCACTAATCTCTTCTAAAAAGTCCTAAGCTATATTCCTTGTAGAAGGATAAGGACTGACATAGAAACATTTTAATGCCCATTGTTTTGTATCAAAAGAAATATTTACTATTATGTTGATCATATTAAAGTTCCATTGTACTATCTCAAAATGAAAACCATCAATCCATATGCTACTAATAGCCCCCTGCAGTACTTACTGGATCTATAATGTGATAGTTAGGGAAGGAAGAAACCAATTTTTTAACTAGTGGTCTTTGATTTTTTGTTTCAAATAGGAAAAGAATTTCAAGCATTTCCTTACTAATTAAGTTATTCAAGTGATTTTGGGTCAGGGGATTCCTACATCCTTGTACATTCCATGCTAAAATTTTCATTGTTCAGATAAGGTTCTTAAAAGTAACTAATCTACTTAAATTGAAAGCATTCACAATATGAATTGAAATTAAAAAGGAGAAAAGTTATAAAAGGATAAATAATCAAGCAATTACTAGAAGATTAAATTATCAAAATTAATGAAGAATACCCATGTCTCTTCATGTTGCTTTGAAGTGGATAAATCCGGGAAAGGAATTGGTAGAGATTTACTCGACTAAGCTTCATGTTCAAAAATATTAGACCCATATTGATCGATTTTAAAAACTTTTCCAACTACTGAAGGAATTGAAAAGAGTTTTTCGATGAAGAAGAAGACGATAAAAAATCAGAAACTGAAATTTTGAATGCAAATTTTGGATGGATTGATGGGGTTTTGAAAGAAGATGCTATGCAAATTTGATTCTCCTGAAAATCAGATGAGACAGGTACCAGTGAAGAGATCGGTAATGAAGAAACAAAAATTGGGGATTCAAATGAATCCCTAGCATTTTCAAAAGGTGAAAATGAAAGACTTCTAACACCCAGAGGTTGGGATACTGTCCCAATAGGCTGAACATTATTAGGGATATCCTACAACAATCCAGACCCATATTGGAGCTCCGAATCAGACAACCTTGACTCGGCGACAACTCAGAAAGTTTTCGAGTTAGTGGATCAGAACGATTCATCCTCCGACTCCGATAAAGGAATAAAATTTTCATGGAAGTTAAAAGGGAAAGTTTGTTTTCCTAGAATAGATGAAGATGCTTCAGGCATATCTTCATCGATTCTAAACGGTCCTAAAACTTCATATTGTTGCTGACTAGATTGGAAAGCAGGTCTTTCATCTATATAAGTCCTAAAAATATTTGTGAAGGTTTCACGCACCCCAGGTAGATTAGATATGACTCTACTGGCACTGTTTCTCCATGAATGTCGGCATTATCTTTAGGGTTCCATATTTGAACTAGCTCCCCATTTAGCCAGTTCATGTCATCGCTCGGAGAAGGAGAGTTAACTGAGATATCATATATGTATTCTAATGGTCTCTCATTTAAAATAACACAACTTTCAACTTTATGTCCTAAACATAAACAAATGGGTTTTAATCTAACTTATCCATGCAATCAAAAAGATGTTTTTTTTATTTATTTATTTTTACCTTATTCAAGTCATAATGATTGATTAGCTAGTTTTGATTTCTTAATTCTTCTTCTTCTTTGGATTCATCAATATTATTAATAGTCGTTGAAAAAGATGAAGAGAGGAAGAAATGATTTTTTTTTTTTATGTTTTTTGGTTTTAAATTAGGATTAGGTTAGTTATTAAAGGGTAATTAAACTAGTACAACCGTTGTCACGGTGGAAGGGACAACCAAATAAGAATCTGAAGATGGGGTTTTTCTGCGACTACATTCTCCCCGTTTCAGAAAAAAAATGATACTTTCGTCCCGTTTCAGAAAAAAATGATACTTTCGCTCCGTTTATGAAACAGAGCGAAAGTATCACTTTTTTCTGAAACTGAGGAAAACTATTATTTTTCATGAAATATAATGTGAAAATATCACTTTTCCAGAAACAGAATATTAGTCGATCAACAAACCAAAATATGGTTGCAGGATGTGTTATGTATCCTTTGTGGTGGTTTGCATAATGGCCATGCATTCAATTTTCGAAAATTGTGCCTAAAGTGAAAGTATCACGTTTCTTGAAACGGAGGGAGTACATACGTTTTATTTATTTTTTTGAATCATACGTTTTATTAGTTACAACGGAAAATTAGTTGATGCATAAACCAAAATATGGCTACGTAAAGTATTATGTATCATTTGTGGTGGTTTTCATAATGGATATATATACATTTAATTTTCTAAAATTGTGCCTAAAATGATAAACACCTCCGAATTTTTCGTAAAAACTCTAAATTTGATATTGTTGTTTGTACTCATTGCGTAGATTTTTTTATAACCTTTCCAACGAGATAAAATTTGTAAAATTCCAAGGCACGGATTTTTAGATATGTTATATTAAAGTTTGTTTTCCAATTATACCCCTAAAAAATAAGATACGTAAGGAGTTATAGTAATTGGACCAAAAGGAAGGGGCATTTTCATATTTCCAGGTGCACACTACTAAAAAAAAAGCCAAACTTTTTTGTGTCAATTGATCACTTACTATTTACAAAAAAGCGGTCATATAAAGGTCCTCCCTCGCTTCGCTCGGTCGGCCCAATTAGTTATCAAAGGGTAATTTTGTATTTTTGTATAATATTAGGTCTACCCTTCTACGATGTGGCCCCTCTTCTTTTATTCACACGTAATGAAAAGTTAGGTTTAACAAAAATCATATCCTACTTTTTCTCCCCAGAAGCATGAAAACTACTTTTGTCCTGAAAACTATCCCCCTCTAAATCCTCCAAGAAGAAAAAAAAAACTAAAGATTTTCAAGATGTGGCAAGGAAAGAAACGGGATCACATACGTTTTTAATGTGTCCCGACCACATCGTAGCTGCTCTGTTATCTACAAATAGGATATTTGTATCCATATGAGCCTTCAAAACCAAAAACTTGGATCCCCTATAATAGGCTTCGAAATTTATGGAGTACCATATTCGATTTGAAAATGAGTATAATTTCATACTCGATTTGGAAATAAGTATGATTTCATTCTCATACAACGCTCTAAAGCACACTCATTTCCTAATCGAGCATGAAACTATGCTTATTTCCAAATCTGAGTATGATGTGATTTAAGATTGATTAAATTAAGAATCCGCCAATGTGGACATATCAATCGGTTTATATGCATATAACACAACCACCAGTTCTAACAAACGGTTTATTTGGTGAGTAAAATCCACGACTCATAATTTCTTCGTGAATGAAGAATATCAACCAAAAATTGGCCTAAAGGGTCATGAACATCCACCAATTATTGGTTGATGTTTTTACCAAAAAAATTAAAAGAAGTTCATGTTTTGGTGATCAATTGATATTAGTTAATTCCTAGATTAGCAAGATTAAACATATTAATCAACCAAATTAACACTAATTAACTATAAGTTGTTATAAATGTGTAATAATGTTAAGAATATCTAGGCAAATCCTGTTTATTACCGGGATGCCCTTGTATCTATCCTTATAAATAGAGACCCTAATGTTTGTCCATTGTACACATCGACTAATATTTTCTCCCCTTTTTCGTCTCTATTTTGTCTCTTTCTCTATTCACAACACGTCATCAGCACGCGCTACCTGAGCGGATTCATCACTCTTTTTATCACAATTTTCCTTGCTATTTTTTAAAGTGTTTATTTCAATATGCAATAGGTTGGTAGCTTTTGTTTTTTATTGAATTGGATGTTATCAATCAATATGGAAGGTTACAATGAGGTCTAATTATAAATAGATCATAGGCATACACACGTTATGTGTGCACTAAAAGGTTAAGCAGCTAGGTTTTCTCGATCAATATTTTTAACATTATTTTATTAATTTGTTTTGTAGGTTTGAATATCCTTGGAATTTGATATTTTGGAAGTTATTAAGGACAAAGCTACATCTGGCCTTTCTCATCGGCCGACCAAAGGGAGACCTTCTATAGATCAAAAAAATGCAATGTGTCAGACACAATAAATGTCCCAAGAATTTAAAATTGAAATTTCCAATCTCATAATTTCACAAAATTAAAGTTCAATTTGAGATAATCAATCAAATTAATCACAAATTTCGGTCAGATTTAATCAAACAAGCAAACTAACAGTTCAAAGATCATCAAAATGGCCAGTAGATTGGTCTGAATTGCTCGATTTCAGTTTCGTTTTCATAAAAACATTAAAAAAAAAAATCTCAGATTCCAAATCTATCTTTGTCGATTTTATAAGTTTCATCCAACTGAAGCTTTTATGCTCAACCCATTGATTTGTATCTTGGAAAAATCAGATTAGATCGATTGCAGTAGATAAATCTGGATTTGTAAAACTGCAGTAGCAGAGAATCGGGTGAAGAAGATAGAGTTTCCGGATCCGGTATATCAAGATCTGATTTACCCATAAACGCACCCAACTCGCCTTGTTATTTACTGAACTGATGACGAAGAACCATTTTTTCCATCTGATTTGTTGAAAGCTTGAATCAAAATTGATGGGAAAAAATTTATTTGGAAATCAATTGTTCATCTTTAATTAGATTTGAAAAATAATAAAATCATTGGAAAACTAAAAAGGGTATGAGACTCTAGGGTTGATTGCATAGTTTGAACACAATTTGCTAACCGTCCATTATACTTAATCCAAGAGTAGTATTTGCTGATGAGGTGGCATTCTTTTTTAGGCATAAAACATTAAACGGCTTTTATCCAAGCTGAGCCGTTAACTAATTAAGTACAGGATTAGATAATTATGGAAACATGTATATATTTTAATATTTTCTGTTGTAACTTCCCAGATTTACCTACCACGTCATTCTTCTTCTTTATTTTTTTTATCTTGATTCCAAAATTTATTTTCAGGAGAACTATTTTCAAGCTTCTTTTTTATTTCCCAATCATAAAGAAGTGTTCCCTTCTTGCTGCTTACGGTTATTTTCCATTTATTTCGTACGATTATCATGAGATATCACATCAAAAATTATTAATATGGATGAGCGGCCAAATACTTTCACTCGTAGTGATAATCAAGTTCGGAGTGATGAAACTGAGGTTGTGAATGATTTTTCGAATGGAAAAAATGATATGAGCAGTTTGGAGAGTCCATATGAAGGAATGTATTTCAATTCGCGTGAAGAAGCACAAGAGTATTATACCAAATATGGCCGACGAAATGGATTTTCAGTTAGGGTTCGATCAACAAACAAAACACGTGTTGGTGTTGACGAAGTGACATCAGTTTATATGGTCTGTGCTCGCGAAGGAAAGAAAAAGAAAGAAGAGAACATCGAAGGAATAGACAAAAAAGGGAGAAGTTGCAGTACCATCAAGTGTGAGTGCAAGGCAAAGATTCGATTTCTTTTTGACGAAGAACTTAGTAAATGGATAGTAACAATATTCTCAGATGAACACAACCATAAATTTGTATTACCAAGAAGAGGAAGCGTATGTGCATTAATAGATCCATGCCAGACGGTGCAAAAGATTTGACAGAGGCATTCAATAGGGAAAACATTCAAATTTCCAAAGTCCCGTCCATTTTTGGTGGTGCAGAGATAGAGTTTAGTGGAAGAGATTGTTGGACCAAAAACGCAATGTGAGGCATAAGAATTTGGAAGTCGGTGATACCCAGTCAGTCATCAATTATTTACAGATGAAACAAATTGAAAATTCGCAATTTTTTTATGTGGTTCAAGTTGACGAACAAGGAAGAACAGTAAAAAATTTCTGGGTTGATGCTCGATCACGAATGTCATATGACCAGTTTGGAGAAGTAGTTTTCTTTGATACTACATACCGGACAAACAAATCTGAGATGCCGTTTGCTCCATTTACAGGGGTGAATCACCACTATCAAACCATACAGTTTGGATGTGCACTATTACAGGACGAGACCAAAGTGACATTTTCATGGTTGTTTAGTATTTGACTTGAAGCTATGGGAGGAAAACATCCATCTTCTATTATAACCGACCAAGATGATGCCATGGCTTTTGCAATAAAGAAGGTATTCCCAAACACTCGCCATCGTTTATGCCTTTGGCATATAAAAAAGAAATTCGGAGAGAAATTATCTCATGTTTACCTGAAAAAGTCAAAATTTAAAAAAGATGTGAAAAAATGTCTCCATCATACCTATAAAATCAAAGATTTTTAAGAGAAGTGGAACATCATGATAGAAGAGTTTGGTTTAAGTAACAATGATTGGATAAAAACTTTATATGAGATTGGTGAGTCATGGGTGCCTGTATACCATCGTGGAACTTTTTATGCTGGGATGAATACAACCGGTCATAGGGGTAAATGCATTTTTTAACGAATTTGTCTCGTCAAAGACCAATCTTAAAGAATTTTCTATTAGGTACGATCAAGCACTAAAAAAAATTATTGACATAGAAATTGAAGAAGATTACATGTCGGAGCATACAAAACGAATTATTGACGAAAGGAACTTAATATTAAAGCATGCTGCTGAAATATACACTCAGAATATCTTTGCAAAGTTTCGCGAACAATTGTTTAAGTCTATGCGTTTTAAGTCAGAAGAAATAGATAGAGGTGATGAGTTCAACACTTATTTGGTAAAATATAAAGTCGGTGGATTCCAAGAGTTCATTGTAAAGGTGAAACCAGATACATATGAAGGCTACTGTGAGTGTCAATACTTTGAATTTAAAGGATTACCTTGCAAACACGTACTTAAAGTTATCGGCAAGCTCGAGGTTGATGAAATTCCGCCACACTTTATTTTAAAAAGATTGTTGAAAGGGGCAAACTCATTCATAGGAGTTGATGAAACAGAGAAGTCTGATGGTTACGACTGTTCAGTTGCATATAGACTAAGTTATCTATATTGAAGATCTACTTAAATAGCCTGCATCGCATCAAAATTAGATAAGTTATACAAAATGGCAGTTGATGGTGTGAAAGACCTTTTTGATAGAATCATGGATGAATATAATAAGTTGGTCAAAGATAATGGATCTTCACAAGTTCTTAATTGTGAACCTCAGGAAGATGATAACAGAATTCAGCAGCTGCATCAATCATTTGTTGAAAATCCAAACATATCACAAACTAACGGAAGACCTCCCAAAGATGATAAAGGGAAAGGAAAAGTTAGCAGTACATGTAGAATACTAGCTGGGATTGAATTGTCTACTGCTAACAAAAAAAGAAAGTGTTCAGTTTTCCAAGACACAATGCACGACAAAAGAAATTGCCCCAAAAAGGCAGATATGGAGCAATTAAAAATCAGTGAACCAAGTAAGTATTACAGAGCCTCATCTTTTTTGTGCATCATTAATTTCATATTCTAACTGTGTTTATATTCCTGTAGGTACAAACTCCAGCAATGAGGATACCATTTCAAAACCCAGTTAAATTCGCAAGTGAGAAGAGCTCAAAGTGTGTACAAATAAATGTTTTTCAGTTTGGAAATATTTTGATATTTCAGTTCGACTACATTTTGGCAATGTTACGATTATTTGACAATCATCTTAGTATTCCAAATGTGATTCTACTAATTGTATGTCTTCCCAAGATAAAACATCACCTAAGTAAGAGGAATAAGGGTGTCATACAAACTGGAGGAAATCTGACGTGAATCGAACACGCAACCTTCTGACCTGGAGCCATACGCGCTACCATTGCGCCACAGATTAATATTGAAAACACATTTAAGGGAAGTTAACTAAGAACAATACAATGATGACAATATCTAGCAGACTTCCTTCCAAGTCGGTATTAACGTAGTCTAGAAAATGAAGAACATAACGTAAAAGGATAACTATTTGAGCCCATAAATGACCTCCATTTTTCTAGCAAACACTTGATAAGTACCCAACTATCTACTGAAATGTTTCATCCCTAGTTGTGTTAAATAGTCCATAGCTACGGAAAATAGGCAGAACGAGAAAATGAGAAAGTTTAACACAAGGCAGAAGCACAGGAAATATATTGGTAAATATAAATCTATATTATAAGGGACAATGGTGTTTTTACCCATAGACGGTTATCTACATTTCAGACACATAAAGAACGGTCTAGATTTAAGTCTTTCAGTCTACATTTCTAGCATAAAAAGAAGGGTTGAGATTGAGCCACATATTTAAGATTTTCAATCTAAATTTTTAGCATGCAATATCATTTATTTGAGAGTTAATTTTCCCATTTAATGTAAAACCATTACTTTTATTCTAAATTAAATGCCTCTACATTTTAGCATACAATATCATTTATTTGGGAGTTACTTTTCCCACTTAATATAAAACCATTACTCTTATTCTAAATTAAATTCCCTTTAACTTAATCTCTTTCATAATAAAAACTATGATTGTAACAAAAATATTCAAAAATTCAAAAATATGATCGTTCTATATTCATTTCTACTCTTATATTAGGTTTCCTAAAACCCATATCATTTAATCTTTTTTTTTTGTCCAATACAAACCTTGAAATTACATCTCTTCATATTTGTAACATTTGGATGGTTTACAAAAAGAATATTTGTTTATCTTAAATTTGAGACAACAAAAATGGTAATATATATATATATATATGCAGTTTCCAAAAATGGTTAATCTCTTAGCAGATATTCTTAATTTGTTTATACATAGTCAACCATCTTGCTAATACTTCTTTTCAATTCAATTTAAAGTGGATTTAACTTTTACATCTTTTAGTCAAATTGATGATTGAAGACTCGAGGTAGTGGCCACTTTCATGTCACAGTATTTGTTTTGTCTCTCATTTTGAGTTGCCACAGATGCTACGTTACGTTACTAAATCCATTGTTTTTCGTCCAATTTATATATCATGTATTTTTCTATATTATAAGGGACAATGGTATTTTTCCATATGGACGGTTATCTACATTTGGGACACATAAAGGACGGTCTAGATTTAAGTCTTTCAATCTACATTTCTAGCATATAAAGAAGGGTTGAGATTGAGCCATATATTTAAGATTTTTTATCTACATTTTTAGCATAACAATATCTTTTTGTGGGATGTGTCACTGTATTTTTATGTCGAGATTCCATAAATTGTCATTCCATGTATTTTATCATTGGCGTGGATGAAGGAGTTTTGGTATATCATAAAGGTACAAGTATATTTGTTTCCATGGGATATGGTTCATATGCACATCTTTGATTACCGTGAACAAATTGTCAATTTTCTAAATGGTTTTAGAGAGCTTAGTGCATAGGAACCCATCTTTGATTGTCGTGAACAAATTATCAATTTCTATAAATGGTTTAAGAGAGCTAAGTACATCTAGATATACCAACTAATACTTAGATCCCTCACCTATATTTTACTCTGTAAATATAACTTATAATATTTGTGTTTTTTCTGTTCATTGAAGATACCAACTAACCAAACTATATATAACTAGCTTACACTTTATAGAGGTCGATTTAAGAAATATTTTAATATTTAATTTCATGTCCATTTTGTCCTACAAAATTATAAAATTATGGCAATTTTAGGTCTGACTAAAATTGGTATTCACTTATACGGTATACCTATCATACGGAAAATATTGATCATTTCATGTGAAAACTATAGTTAAATAAGCATGGGAATTTTACCAAATCAAAGCTAAAGTGAGAAAAGAACAAAGAGAGTAAGAGTACATGGGGAAGAGCCATATATATTTTATTCATTCTAAATGGTTTTAGGAGCTTAGTGCATAGGAACAAATTATCAATTTCTCTAAATGGTTTAAGAGAGCTAAGTACATCTAAAGATACCAACTAATACTTAGATCCTTCACCTATATTTTACTCTGTAAATATATCTTCTAATATTTGAGTTTTTTCTGTTCATTGAAGATACCAACTAACCAAACTATATATAACTAGCTTACACTTTGTAGAAGTCGATTTAAGAAATATTTAAATATTTAATTTCATGTCCATTTTGTCCTGCAAAATTACTCCCTCCGTCCAAATTTACTTACCTAAATTGAGTTTTTTTTAGCAAATTTGTACCAAAAAATTTCTATATTTCCCATTAAAATTTTCTAATTATCAAAAAAGAAACAAAAATTAGATGTCAAAATTTGTATATGAAACAAGTAATTTGGAAGATTGATGATATATGTGGAAGTAATTTGAATTTATTTCAAGTTTTTGCAAAATCCAATTTTGGCAAGTAAACTTGGACGGAGGGAGTATAAAATTATGGAAATTTTAGGTCTCCTCTGTACTCTTAGGTCAAGGTGTTTTAACGTCTCATACCATTGCCATTTAGATTGGGTCTCTAATTTACTTTTAGATCTCAAACACATATGCAGATAAAGAGAAACTCTCCCATGAATCGTGTATTTATTCATGTATCATTGAAGACATATTTTCTTAACGATTTTTGTTGAATTTTACGGGCATAATTTACCTAGACATTGTAAATCGAATTTAAAAAGCCTACTATAATTGGAACACGTTTTAGGTTTAACAGTTGCTCAGTACGAATAGTTACTAGCATATTACACTAATTTTCTTCACATGTTACACTGATAAACCCAAATAACAATGGTGGAAAAAGGTTTAATTGCCAATTCCATTGCTGATAGATCCATCATAAGATCCATCATAACTAACAACAAATGATATAAAGTAATATACATGATACAAATTCATAGTATTTCGAAATCGTCACAATAAAGATGTGTTATTCCACATTGAACTCCTAAGGAGTATAATCTCCAATAATATAACTAATCAAACAAGTGAAGCAAACATTCTTAAGAACCAAAGCCCATGTCGTTACGGCACGGGTCATATCCTAATAAAAATTATAAAACCTATTGTATATATATACCAATAAAATTACTCTTTGTTATATATATATATATATCAATGTACATCAATATATGGACATCTTAATCACCATTTAATAAGAAACCGCTCCCGCTGATGTTAGTAATATCCACCAAAGCTTCGAATTCAGTTTAAGAAAGATTATCATTCCCCCATATTTCACACTCTCATCTCATGGTATTCTCCCAAGAAAAAAAATATATAACCAACACCAAAACAACCCATACCCCCGTGCCGTTACAGCACAGGTCATATCCTAGTTACAAATAAGATACAGAGAGAAGAATCACAAGACAATGAATTGATGGGTAATTATATAACATTATGCCCAAATCAGTTCCACTCCATATAGTTATATTTCTTCTCCTTACTAGCTCTTGGAAAAAATCCCAAAGTTAATTAGAGATGTTCAATTCCAAACCTTGGGAGCAATGCGATGGTGACCCTATTGGTCCTATTGGTAATAGTACCGATGTTAATACTAAGCTGAATTCAGTAGATGAAGATGGTACATGGGGATAGAATATTGTTCTCTGGTTCTGTCATTCTAGGTGTTGCAGTATGGTTTTGAGGTCTATTATTGGTTTTAATTTGTAGAAAATAAAAATGATGGTTTGTACACTGGAGAGTTATCAATGACGTGGTTGATAAAATAACAAGTTGTGAATGAACAAAGAGATAATTGAATGTTGTATATTCTTTACAATTTTCCTGAGTATGAAATGTCACTTAGACATTTAAGGCCAATTTCTCTTATACCACAAGGACCATCAATGATCTAATAAGCTAACGCAAATAGGCGATACCGATCAAGACTAGTCATTTACAATGTAGTACTAACACGTCTACAACTACATGAAATACATAATTCACAACAAACATGAAGCAGCGACGAAAATCATATCCCCAAATCAGAAGTAAGGTCCGATTTCCGTTATTTTCAGTTCAACAGCTCAGTAAATCCACTATTAGCAGTACTCATAATACACTATCAGTAGTACTAGTAAATTTAGGGAACATTGTATCAAAAATGGGTACAACTAAAAATTAAAAAAAGAAATATGATGTGGTGGTGATGGTGATGATAACTATGTAACTATTATACAATCAATTTTAAAAACTGATGGATATTACAAAAAAAATCAACCAAAAATTTTCAAAATAAAAATCACAAAATTCGAACATAGTTGATTTGAACTTACTTGATTACAGTTGGTAAGTTATACCCATCTCAACTTTGAAATCATCTCACCGAACTCTTAACTATACCCATCTGAACTTTCAAACCCAATTAAGATTATACTCAAATGAAGACCAAAATTAGGGCTCCAATTATTTCAAATAAGAAACAATAAATAAATTACAGTACATAATATTAAGAAAAATCATACCTGCGCATATACTATTACGAATTCATAACAATAAACTCAATCTCAAGAATAATCTGGAAGCAGAACCAAAGTAAAAGAGAGAAAAGTCTAATAGAGAGCTTCTATAGATTTGTTTCCAAAGATATACATTGGTTATCGGTTCCGCTCGGCTTGTCCAAGCCGTATAATTTTTAAGCCTCATAGAATGCCACCTCATCAGCAAATACTACCGTTGGATTAAGTATAATGGACGGTTAGCAAATTGTGTTCAAACTATGCGTTCAAACCAAGAGTCCCATGATCCGGACCCCAGACTAATATGTTTATATATATATATATATATATATATATAAAGCATATGGTTCTAAGATTTCCTCTTAAACCTACTATCACTTCATCATTCATCTGTTGCCTGTTGGGTATTGGTGGAGTTGCAGATCACCATTCGGAAGAGGAAGGGAAAGATAAATTAACGGGACACACACTGGAAAAGAGGTAATTAAAAGGGTGATGTACGATAATAACTCTGACAATGTTGACATTTTGTAAGAGCTTGACATTTGGTCAGCAAGCTTTTGAATGTTCACTTACGTGGAGTTGAATGTTCCACCTAGGCATGGATTATTTTTGTTCGCCATCTTCCCACCGTTCAGATAGTCATATTGCAACATTTTAGGTTTATAAACCAACTGTCATTAGCCCAGTTGGCCAGGGATTAGGCTCCCAACCTATAGGTTGTGTGTTAAATTCCCGCGCTAATCGTGTCATTTAAAAAAAAAAGAGGTTATAAGGTTGATTTTTTTATTTGTATTTGTTTTTTCGACTATGTGTTTTTGTGTTTCTTCCGTAGTAAATGATTATGTATAAAAATATTTTGATGCTGATCTGTTTTTTCCGTCGGCCTTCACTGCTGCAGCAGTCATCTAGTCTTAAGTGTATATGGGAAAAAACAATATAACATTGATCGATGGATGATCAAAAGGTGCGGATGTTAATATCAAGGGTGTAAACGGATGCATACGGATGCGGATAGGGCACTATCCGCATCCGAAAATACCATATATTATCCGAATTCGATTCGAAATCCAAACGGATATAGTAATTTTCACTTCGAATTCGTATCCGAATTTCTATCCGGATATCGGATAATTATCCGATCCGAAATTATAAGAAAAAATAATAATAAATTATTTTTATTTTTGCACAAGATTAATGTTTACATGATAAAAATTAATTAGAATTAAAAGAATTATTTATGTTTTTTAATAAAATTTAACAAAATGCCGAAATAGAAAAAATACATACAATCTACTCTTTCCTAGGTTTAAAAAATATATATATTCATACATTAATTTCAGATACGGATATTTCGGATGCGAATACCTCCATATCCGAATCCGTATCCGATTAGTTACATTTTCGGATTAAAAAATTCGGATATCCGAAAACTATTTTCGACTAATATTTGATTTTTCGAATTCGAACGGATACGGGAATTTTTGGACATCCATTGACACCCTTAGTTAATATTTACACAGCAAGGATTTGACGGTAAACTAATCATTATTATATTATTTTGATTTTTTTTTATATATTTACCACGTATAAAATTATATTAGTATATGGATAATCAATGTTGGGAATAAATTTGATTTCCTTCTTTTCTCTAATTTCTTTATATTATAAAGAAAATAAATAGAAAATCCATCATGGTTTATAGTTTCTATCCTTCTAAAAGAAACTATAATCACCAAAATTGGTGTTGTCGCAATTAAAATACCTTTACGGTAACACATGCATGGTTGAAAAACCTACGGCCAATTAAATTTGGTATCCTTGTTCTCTATACAAGGATCATGTGACTTTTCCATATGGTTTCTATTTTTCTTTTTACAAGAAACTATCCGTTAACCATTAAGTTGATTTTTCCTATGCGATGGCTAAAACGACGATTTGTTTTTCTTTTGTCGATTAAATTTTGGTAAATTGTACAAACCAATTGATATTGGTTTTTATCCATCAGTTTTCTATAATGAGATGTAAAAATTGGCATTCTAAGAACATTTAGCAATTTTGGATATTGATTTCTATTCCTTCAAAGAAATCTTCATCAACCAAAACGTATATTTTTCTCTACTAAGAATAACGATAATGATTTCTTTATTTTTCTTAAAAGAATCATTTAAACCAATTGGAATTGGATTTTTCTATATCGTTATTATTGTTTAAACTAATAGCAAATACCAGTTTGAATTTGTTCCACTCGTAATTGGAATATTCTAAGGACACCAAAGGTCAATGGGTGCGCGCCCGGCTTGTTAGCTTATATTATTAGTCCTTGTAGTGACTAAATTGATCTTGAATTTATTTTCTTTCGAAAAATAAAGTGTCCATAATAACACTCTCAATATCTATTAGAGAACACGATTTTATTGGAGATTTGTTTGCATATTTCCAATGCTTTTGGTTTTGACATATAATTTTTATTTTTTGTTGCAAAAATAATCCATGGTTGATGGTAAATATGTATGTCTATTAAGAGTACATTTTTTATGTCAAAATAATAAGTATATGTCTCGAATTAATCGGATAATACTTTACGAAACTTTTTTTCGTATGTAAGATGAATATATTTCCGCCATAATCAGGGGGAGACTATACACTATTGGAAGTTGGTGTTCATTAACTTAAAAAGTTATATCAATTTCTCTCCCATCATGATTCAATCGATAAAGGATGCCACATAAGATTTGTGTGAAATTTCTCATTTTGCTTTTATATAAGCGTTTTCCTCTTAAGAGGAAAATCCAATCACATCTAGCAGATAAGTAGCGTTCTATAAGAGGCTACATGTAGTGCTCCAATTGAGTCTATTAAATTCACATTCTCATATATAATATCTTGTCACTTGAAGATGAGGAGATTATATTTTCCCACGGGCGCTGGTACCAGTAACTGATTAAATTTTGCAAGATATGCATAAACTTGAGAATTGTATGGGCTTATAGTAAGCAAATTATTGTCGAATATTCATTTATAGTAGCTAATGAAATAGTAAATGATGGTAGTTGTTAACCCCTCTCCAAAGAAATATCGACATCTGTGATTGGTATGCACAAAATCCAAATTATGTTGGATTGAAATCTCCTGAATAACGCAATTTATGGATCCAAAACTTAACACCTTAAATGTGCAAGACTGAAATTACAGGTTGGTATAGTCGTGATGCGTTATTAAGAGAAATTAATCGTACTAAAAACTATTTGAGGATTTAATTTTTGCTTAAATCTTAGGATTGCTTCAATGAGTGTTCTCCTTATATGATACATTTGGCGTGGTAGTCCTTGAGGGACTCGTATTTGGTGAGAGAACAAACTAGGATTTGTAATCCTTGAAGGATTCAAAATATATCCATGCAGCCACCTGAATCGACTATATCAGGTTTAGCAATCCTTTATGTGTTTTTAGAAATTTGGTACAAGACCAAGAATTCCGGATTAATTAGTTGTTTATGTCAACTTTATAAGTCTCTTGAGGAGTCCATAAAAACACTAAAATCCACGTTTTAGCAGCATAAATTCTATTTTTTTTCTTCTTTATTAAATCTACAGTTATAATTATGCTAGCTTAAACTCGTTTTTTGATATAGACTAGAGCTATTATTTTGATGCTTGGTTTAGCATCCATATTTACGTCAAAAGTTGTACTCTTTTCCCCTTCGGTTCAGGTTTTAACGAGGCAACATCTCATTGACGTTTAATTTTCTTTCAAAATGTTGATATTTGTGCTCTTTTTCCTTCGTCCATATATTTTTTCCCATTGTGTTTTTACTGGAAAGGTTTTAGTGAGGTAATAAAATTCAATATGGTGGTCATCCAAGGGGGAGTTGTATCAATTTCGGTTATTTGGTGGATTCCCACCATTAACTAGGTCATTTTATTAGACCATATTAACATAATAGTCTCCTATGAATTTGGATATTATTCTAATCCATATATGGTATGATCACAACTTTTGTTCACCTATGCAACTGTAACTAAATATTGGCACTTTGTTGAAGAAATTACATCAACTACTGAAGCGTGTCGTATGCGTCAAAAATAATTTCACTTCCTCACTCAACTAAATATAAATATAGTATTCGATAAGAAAGAGTTCGTATCCACAGAGAGGCGATTGTTGTTATGCAATTTTCAGATTCTTAAGTAACCAAAATAACCCAAAAGTGTGTTTTGTTTTTATCAAGGTAATAAAATAAAGCAAAGTAAATAATAGGAATAATCAATAAGGAGAAGATATTGGTCAAGGGATAGTATCATTCACAAGCATGTATTTTTCATCTATGATCAGAATTGGTAATTTAATCTCGCAATTATCAAAAGTCCTAGGATATCTTGATTGCAAGAGTATCCCGTTTATTTCCTGATTTTATCACAAACAACATTAAAAGATGCTATTGTGAAATCTACTTAAAAAGCAACCTAAAGTGTAAAAGCACAATTAGATTTAACTCCCTAAGAGCAATAAGTTCTATGAAATAATACTAATCAATGCAAACAAATGTGTAAAAGCACTAATTCGTTTTAACAAAGGTTATGATTCATATGCGATTAAAAAGATGTATCACTACAAGTATTAACCACAAGATGCCACTAGAAATCAGAGATAACAACTTTTACGTATTGAAAACCATAATATATCTATAGAGATGAAAACAAATCCAATTGATTCCGGACTCAACCAAACTAGCATTCAAATCATATGATAATATAAATAATGAATCATAAACGATAGAATTGAGACAAAACTAATTCATAGAATCAAATAACATGCTTGAAGAAATCAACTTTTATCCCATAACCAATAATAGTATTTAGCTACTCATATTAATGGAGTTCATCATCATAATATTCAAAGAAAGAAGATGAAACATAAAAGAAAGCAAACCCTAGTTGTAGTTCTCTTCCAAAGCTCCAAGAATAGAATAAAACGTTATATCTCAAAAGAAGTAGAAGTCTTCCCTTTTGTAGCTTTTCTCCAAAATTAGGTTCAACTCTTCAAAGTCCATTAGATAGAAATCCAACAAGCCCACAAGTGAGAGAAACCCGTGTAGAAAATATGTCCCAAAAATGCTCGCCGGAAAACTGGGTTTTTGGCCGGAATCCGGCACATGAAAATCGTCGCCGGCCACCTGAAAAACACTGCCATCGAAGGAATATTCCGTCTGATTCCATTTACGTTAACCGTTGACCTAACGGTTATCGTTAGTCAGCCGGGTCAAATTCTAAGTGAGTGCCGAGTCAGAATCAGAGTCAGCTCTGACTCAATTGAGTAGGCTGACTTGCCAGGCCAAAGCCATTTCTACCGCCTTGAGCTTGCTGTCCAGCCATGATGGCTGTGTATTCACATCTTCAGCTTCAACTCAAACTCAGTAACTCCACTACAATTTCAGGCTCGACTCTTGAGCAACAGCACCAAGAGCAATAACCAGCTGCCACCTCCTGCTATTCAGCTCAGTCTCACAACCCCATTCTCATCTTCCATATCACTTTAACCACCAGTTCATCATAACTTCCAACCTGCTCAGTCCACCTGCAATACAAACTCAGTAGCTTCACCAACTGCAGTTCAGCCTCACACTCCCTTCTCAGCACAGCCAAACCAACAACTTCATCACCTGCAATGACACACAATCCAACACGACACCCTTGTTGGTTCAGCTCCACCCATCTGTAGCTTCTGGAAAACCATTATAACTCCTTCAGTACCTAGCTCTCAACCAACCATTCATTCCACCACTTCAATATTAGACCTGCAATACCATTTTATTCTCATTGCATCTTCAACAGCTCCAATGCATTACTGCTTCTCAGAACCTTCTGCTCCTTTCTTGATCCCACAGCAACATAACTAACCCTGCTCACAACCATATTTCAAACAAACCCATCTTTCCTGTCACACATTGCTGCTACAACAGTATCATACAGCCTTCAAATCTCCAACCCATGAGCCATAGCTGTTGTAGCACCTCCACTACAGAACCAAACCTCCCAGATGCACAGCACCACTTACACTCAAACAACCAATCTTCTGTGGCTTCATCATTGTCACTGAGCATAAAACCAACCCCAGCAGCATCTCACCACCAGTGCCCTGCAACTTAAGCCTAAACATACATCTAATTCATCAATAACTTTATTCCAGTATTCCCTGTAGCAGCACCACCACCATTATCATCTTCTCAACATCACAGTGAGAATTAATCCCTTCCAATTTCAATCTAGATTTCCTCCATTATTCTGTTTGAACTCATAATCATTCCCAATTGCAGCTACAGTCCACCAAGAATGCAACAGTGCCACCACCAACAAATTCATACCCTGATCCCTTTCGATTCTTTGAACCCATCTTGCTGCCAATTCTCAATTCATATCAAACCCCATTGATTTCTCCTTCTTTGTTCACTGATTTCAAAACCCTTATTTCAACTCCATTCCATTCCCCCTTAGCTCAAGACCCAAGCTACAATTCAACCACCTCAGGAGCTCAACCACCAAAAACAGCTATCGGTCTCTTACAAATATTGGGATTAAAACTCTAATCGAGTAAAACCCATTTCAATTTCTTCATCTAAGATTCATACAAACCGAATCTTATCCCTGTTCTTCTCGACATCAAACATACCATCATCTTCTTAGATTTCCACCAACTAAACCATCAGTTTCCACCACAAACCCTATTGCAGTGAGAACCCCATTTCCCTGAGTTCTTCTCAACAGTGCCCATTCTCGATTTTTTTTTGTTGCTGTGTAGCCATTGTTTCATTTCTCAATTCCAGAGACAACAGTCTTTTCTCTTCTCAGTTTTTAGGAACAAATGATTGAGAATGGATTTCTTGATTTAGGGTTAGGTCAATCATTAGGGTAGATAGTTACACCCCAGGATATTTACACCCACTCACGATTGATAAGGGATACCTCAAATGATAGCCCCTAACCACAGCTAGATTGTCTTTAATGCTCTTCCAAAAGAATTTCCTCTTAATCTTGACTGGACTCCAGATAGTGTTCGACATGAAATGACAGATTTGCCCCTTTATGCTCCAAATGAATGCTCTTCCACCAGCTGCAGCCGCCTCTTGCATCTCAAGTCCACTTCTTCTCTTCAAAGTCTTAACATCATTAAAGCCGTCATGCTTTTCAGACATAATTTGCATCACTAAAGCTGGCATACTTTTCAGACAAAGATGAAGAAATAAAAGAAAATAATGAGACACACTCCGCCTCCAACGCTTTTGCCATATTTCCTCTTCTTTTGATCCAAATGACTCCAAAGTACCTAAATACTCAAAAACAAAACATAAGATACATAATTTACAAGATAACTAGCAGAGAAAGCATAAACAATAGATAAATAATAAGGTGTTTTAGACACCTATCAGATTCCCCCACACTTAGACTTTGCTAGTCCTCGAGAAAATCAAACAAAATAATTATAAAACATACATACAACTCCGTCTCGTCGAGGCTACAGTTACTCTAAGCATAAATAACAAGCCTTTAAACCCCTAGGTGTCCCTAGTGGACGAGTTTTAGTCTCGTGAAGGTTTACAAGAGGTCTGCCTACAAAACCTATATTTCCAATTCCGTCTATTTGTGACAAATCAATGAACGAATCCAAAATGACTACAGGAGGAGGTACCTTGCACAAATTCATTTCATATATTAGTAAATAAATCTTTAATTAGATAGTCGAACAAGCCACAATACTCGGAAACTAACAAACCACAATCACAGTGAAAAGATTAAGAAGATGGATATAGATGTAGATGTTGGCGAATGTTCAAAAGTGATCGATGTTTCCCATATCTGTCTGAAGGTAACTACCAAGATGAACCTATGCATCCTATTGGATTGAGATACTGGTTTGAATTCTACATCAACTCATTGGCATATACAAGGGAACCAGGAGTGACTTTATTCAACCAATATAATACTTTTTTTTTCACTTTTTTTTTTTGTAGACATCATGATTAGATCTTTTGGATCCAAGCGTATGCTTCTTGTCAGTAAGAATGTGATAGTTGCCTTGGATCCTGCATTCCACGCTTGTTTAGGCGACGGAGACAGGGACAACGTTTCACACATACTGCTATCCAAGTGTCTTTTTATTCCGTTTGGTCTAATTGGTCGGTCGGTCTTTTTTTCTTTTTTTTTCATAGTAACTCAATCACTCTATTTCATCCTAGCAGTAATAAAAAGTCGATGTTTAGTGACCCACCAAAACACTTAGAGAACAATAGATAAATATGGAAAATAAAAATAGAAAGTGATATGGTGATATTCCGAGATATGGTAACAACTATCATGTTATTTGTGATTTTGAGCTATGTTCGTCCCTTTTAGTTAATTGGTTCCTCAACTCCTGCAATCAAAATGGTTCCATCCACTAATGGTGTCATCCTAAAGGCACAAGTTTCTAGATTTCGGAGTTCAAAAAGCACAAATTTTTTCTTGGTTTTTCTATTTTTCTGATATTTTTTTTAAAAGGGCATAAAACAAACTATACAAACATATAAATGCTCCCTCACACTTAAACTTTACATTGTCCTCAATGTAAAATTGAATCATCCAAAAAAAGTTCAAGGTGGGAAATTCCGCAAATGATATGCAAAAACAAAGAAAATCAAGATAAAATGCTTAAAAATAAAAGGATAAAGATACAAAACCGGTGGGTTGCCTCCCACTTAGCGCTTGGTTTAAAGTCGTCAGCCCGACTTGCTCCTTGTTTTTAAGACTCCTCCAGAGAGAGTGCCTCCACAAAGTTCACACCTTCCACAACTTCGGAAGTAAAGTTCTCATAATATGGTTTCAGCCGGTGTCCATTCACTTTAAACTCCTTCCCTGTAGCAATACTGCGAATTTCTACTGCACCATGAGAAAACACATTAGTAACAATAAAAGGTCCGATCCGAGCAAGAGCAATATATAATTTCCTTTTATTACCTTTTTTTTTGCTAATAAAAGGTCCGATCCAACGTGACCTTAATTTACCCGGAAATAATTGCAAACAAGAATTAAACAAAAGCACTTTCTGCCCAACACAAAATTGTTTTCTAGAAATCATAGAATCATGAAATGCCTTAGTTTTCTCCTTGTAAATGCGCGATCTTTCAAATGCATCATTGCGTAACTCTTCTAGCTCTTGGAGTTGCAACTTTCTTTGTTTTCTAGCACCATCTAGCTCCATATTGCATTGCTTAATATCCCAAAACGCCTTATGCTCAATCTCCATGGGTAAGTGACAAGGTTTACCGTACACAATCCTAAAGGGAGACATCCCAATAGGTGTCTTGTATGCGGTTCTATAAGCCTACAAAGCATCATTAAGTCGCATGCTCCAATCTTTCCTTGTCGGATTCACCATTTTATCTAGTATGGATTTCACCTCTTGGTTCGACACCTCGGCTTGTCCATTGGTTTGGGGATGATAAGGTGTTGCAATCTTGTGCGACACATTGTACTTCTTCAATAATCCTTGTAAGAACTTGTTTTTAAAGTGAGAACCCCCATCGCTAATTATGGCTCTTGGAATTCCAAACCTTGCAAAAATGTTAGCTTGCACAAAATCTGAAACCACTTTAGAATCATTAGTTGGGGTGGCATTAGCTTCCACCCATTTCGAGACATAATCAACATCAAGTAAGATATAAAAATTCCCATGGGAGTTGACAAAAGGACCCATAAAATCAATACCCCATACATCAAAAACTTCAATAAATTGAATAAAAGTTTGTGGCATTTGATTTCGAGCACCTAGATTGTCTGTTCTTTGGCACCTATCACAAGTTGTGCAAAATATATGTGCATCCTTAAACAAGGTTGGCCAATAAAAACCGCTTTCAAGTACCTTGTGAGCTGTTCTTTTACTCTAAAAATGTCCTCTGCAAGCATAGGAGTGACAAAAAGACAAGATAGAGTTAAATTCAGATTCGGGAACGCACCTTCGTATGACTTGGTCGCTGCCATGTTTCCATAAGTATGGATCATCCCATATATATTGATTTCCTAACCTCTTAAGTTTTTCCCTCTTAGCACGAGACAAGTTCTTTGGGATTTGTTTAGTTACCAAGTAATAAACAATATCCGCATACCATGGTTCTCCAAATGCAATTAAGAATAGTTGCTCATCCGGGAAACTTTCACGCAATGGGATAGCTTCCTTGTCCACAGCAAGATGGCTCAAGTGATCCGCAACGGTGTTCTCAATTCCTTTCTTGTCTTTGATTTCAATATCAAACTCTTGCAAGATTAAAATACATCGTATGAGCCTCGGTTTCGCCTCTTTCTTTGTAAGCAAGTACCTAAGTGCTGCATGATCTGAAAAGACAACAAATTTTGTACCAATTAGATAAGAGCGAAACTTTTCCAAAGCAAAAACAATAGCTAATGAATCTTTTTCAGTGGTAGTGTAGTTTTTTTGGGCTTCATTTAACGTTCTAGAAGCATAATAAATAGCATGAGGTATCTTCCCCACACGCTGCCCAAGCACCGCACCAACCGCATAGTCACTTGCATCACACATGACCTCAAAATGCTTGTTCCAATCCGGTGGTTTAATGATAGGGGCTAAAATCAAAAGTTCTTTCAAACGATTGAATGCCGCCATTGAATGCCGCCACACACTTTTCATCAAAGTTAAAAACCACATATTTTTGCAATAAGTTACAAAGTGGTGATGCTATCTTGGAAAAATCCTTGATGAATCTATGGTAAAAACCTGCATGACCAAGAAAATAGTGTATCTCCCTCACCGTAGTGGGAGGGGTTAGAGCACGAATAAGGTCTATCTTAGATTTATCAACTTCCAAGCCTTTAGAAGATATTATATGGACTAAAACTATGCCACGAGTTACCATGAAATGGCACTTCTCCTAATTAAGCACAAGATTTGTTTTAACACATCGTTCAAGGATTAGTGACAAATTGTTCAAACAAAGGTCAAATGAATCACCAAAGACACTAAAGTCGTCCATGAACACTTCGATTATGTTTTCAACATACTCCGAAAATATACTTACCATACACCTTTGAAAAGTAGCTTGAGTATTGCATAAGCCAAAAGGCATCCTTCGATAAGAAAAAGTACCGAAAGGACAAGTGAAAGTGGTTTTCTCTTGATCCTCCGGCGCTATCACAATCTGATTATAACCTGAATAGCCATCAAGAAAGCAATAATAAGAGTGTCCAGCTAAACGTTCAAGCATTTGATCAATAAAAGGCAACGGAAAGTGATATTTTCTAGTAGTGGCATTCAATTTCATATAATCAATACAAACCATCCAACCGGTTTGCACACGAGTTGGGACAAGTTCATTTTCATCATTCTCCACCACGGTCACTCCTGATTTCTTTAGTACAACTTGTACCGGGATCACCCACTTGATATCGGATATGGGGTAAATAACACCCACTTCCAAAAGCTTGAGTATCTCCTTTTTCACAACTTCCATCATTGGGGGGTTCAAATGACGTTGCGCTTCCCTTGTAGGCTTTGCATCGTCCTCCAAACGTATCTTGTGCATATAAACGGCAGGGCTTATACCCTTGATATCGGCGATTGTCCATCCTATGGCCGTCTTGTGCTTCCTTAACACCCTTAAAAGTTTTTGCTCCTATAATTCACTAAGCTCGTTAGAAACAATCACAGGTAACTCTTCATTGTCACCCAAGTACGAGTACTTTAAGTGACTAGGAAGAGGTTTCAATTCTAACTTTGGAGATTTAACAATAGAAGGTAAAAGTTTTTCATCACTGCATGGTAAAGAAATAAAAGAGATATTATGAGTTTCCGGGCATCCTTGTAGTGAGTTGATATCACCAAGGGCTTCTTTGACCTCATTACCACACTCTATACCATTATTAATGGATGTAGTTAGAACGGTTTCCAAAGCATCATCACCATTCAATTCAAACACTTGTTGTGCCAATGTATCCATAACGTCAACGGAGAAGCAAGAGTGTACATGACTAGGATATCTCATTGTCTCGAAAATGTTGAAACGTATTACTTCCCCCATCAAACTCCATAGTCAGCGTTCCCTTATCCACATCAATAATGGTCTTCGCCGGTTTCATGAAGGGACGCCAAAGTAGCAATGGAAGAGACGAGTCCGGTGAACCTTCATCCATCTTTAAAACACAAAAATATGCTGGAAATACTAGTTGATTAACATGCACAAGAACATCCTCAAAAATACACAATGGGTAGACATTAGAGCAATCGGCTAATTGCAACACAATTTCAGCCTTTTTGAGAGGACCTAAATCAAGTGACTTATACATAGATGCAGGCATAACATTAACGGATGCACCTAAGTCTAACATTGCTTTGTTAAATGTAATGTTACCAATTTTGACGGGAATATCAAAGCTACCCGGGTCTTTGCATTTCAGTGGGAGTTTTTGTTGTAAGATTGCCGAAGAATTCTCCCCCACACTAAGCACTTCATTACCTTTGAGCCTTTGCTTATTGGTACACAAGTCCTTCAACACTTTTGCATACTTTGGAACTTGCTTAATAGCATCAATGAGTGGTATGTTCACATGAATCTTCTTGAGAACGTCTAAAATCTCCTTTTCTAGTGCCTCCTTCTTAGAATTTGCAAATCTGCGAGGAAAAGGTAAAGGAGGAACATAAGTAGGAATAGGAGTTTTAGAGTTAGGAATAGGTACCTCAGAAGTTTGGGGAGAATCCTCATTCTTCTCCTCCAAAACAGGTTCCTTTGGTGTTTCCACCTTGCCTGAATCAGCAACTTCGGGTTGAACAAGTTGTGTACCACTTCTCAACGTAATTGCATTCACATATCCTTTTGGGTTGATAGGTTGAGATGGGAGTTTCCCACTATTTTGTGCCTTCATTTGGTTCAACTCAAGATCCATAGAACCAACTTGGGTTTACAACTCTTTCATCGTGCTCTCCGTTCTTTACATAAAATATTTCATCAACTCTTCCATACTTGACCCCTGATTTTGAGGTTGTTGTTATTGTTGTTGAAATTGTTGACGCGGCTGGAATTGTTGTTGTTGAGGTTTAAATCCACCCGAATTATTGAAATTAGGTTGTTGAACCGCTCCTTGCTTGTTCGCATAGCTAAAATTGGGGTGATCTCTCCATCCCGGATTGTAAGTGTTGGAATAAGGATCATACCGTCTTTGCTGAGTTGGAAAGACTGCATTAGCTTGCTCATTGATGTCTTCATACCCATGAGAACTTGGTATCACTACGGATGAAACTTGTTGTAGCATTGTTGTGATGTTACCCATTTGTTGACGAAGTTCCTCCACCTCGCTTACTTCATTCACTCTCCTAAGAATCTCATCTGAACCACGACTCAAGAATTGTTGGGAGTTTGCTGCCATGTTTTCAATAAACTCTCTAGCTTGTGCCACCGTCTTACTCACTAGTGCACCACCACCTGTTGCGTCAATAAGATTCCTATCACTTGATTGGAGTACTTCATAGAAGTATTGAATGATCGTAGCGTCGCTGAATTGGTGATGAGGACAGCTTTCCACCAACCTCTTGTATCGTTCCCAATAATCATATAACGATTCTCCCACATTTTGCTTCATCCCGCAAATCTCCTTGCGAATTTGAGTAGCCTTAGATGCAGGAAAATATCTCTCTAAGAAGAGTTTCTTCAGCCCATTCCAAGTTGTGACACTTCCGGGAGGTAAATAATATAACCAATCCTTAGCACTATCCGCCAAAGATAATCGAAAAACTTTAAACATAGCACCATCGGCCTCCATATTCGCTGGAAGCATAGCCGTGACAATGGTGTAGAAGTCCATAAGATGTTTGTTTGGATCTTCATTCACCATGCCATGGAACTTTGGTAATTCTATAAGAAATCCCGGCTTTATCTCAAAAGTAAAGTCGGTTTGAATACAACCTCGCTGTGTATCCAGCTTGTGAGAAGCCAAGTCCTTGAGTGTACGATTTGCAGCGTCACCCATTGCTTCTTCTTCTTCTCCTTATTCTTCAAAAGGAATCTCGTGTTCTACTTCCAAGTTGTGTTCTTCCGTTGTGCCTTGCCTTGGTTGGAGTGTTGTGCCTTTTCGAGTAGCTATCCCGCACCTTGGATAATTCCAATCTTTAGAAGCCAGAGATTAGGTACCTGAAAAACAATTCTCGCAAACAAGTGAGAAACAAGACAAGAAACGAAACACAAGTATGCAAGCAGAAATAATAAAAAGAAACTAAAAACTATATAACAAGCTGAATGCCTACCCGGAAACGGCGCCAAAATTTGAAGCGTGTTGTATGCGTCAAAAATAATTTCACTTCCTCACTCAACTAAATATAAATATAGTATTCGATAAGAAAGAGTTCGTATCCACAGAGAGGCGATTGTTTTTATGCAATTTTCAGATTCTTATGTAACCAAAATAACCCAAAAGTGTGTTTTGTTTTTATCAAGGTAATAAAATAAAATAAATCAAAGTAAATAATAGGAATAATCAATAAGGAGAAGATATTGGTCAAGGGATAGTATCATTCACAAGCATTTATTTTTCATCTATGATTAGAATTGGTAATTTAATCTCGCAATTATGAAAAGTCCTAGGATATCTTGATTGCAAGAGTATCCCGTTTATTTCCTGATTTTATCACAAACAACATTAAAAGATGCTATTGTGAAATCTACTTAAAAAGCAACCTAAAGTGTAAAAGCACAATTAGATTTAACTCCCTAAGAGCAACAAGTTCTTTGAAATAAGACTAATCAATGCAAACAAATGTGTAAAAGCACTAATTCGTTTTAACAAAGGTTATGATTCATATGCGATTAAAAAGATGTATCACTACAAGTATTAACCACAAGATGCTACTAGAAATCAGAGATAACAACTTTTACGTATTGAAAACCCTAATATAGCTATAGAGATGAAAACAAATCCAATTGATTCCGGACTCAACCAAACTAGCATTCAAATCATATGATAATATAAATAATGAATCATAAACGATAGAATTGAGACAAAAATAATTCATAGAATCAAATAACATGCTTGAAGAAATCAACTTTTATCCCATAACCAATAATAGTATTTAACTACTCATATTAATGGAGTTCATCATCATAATATTCAAAGAAAGAAGATGAAACATAAAAGAAAGCAAACCCTAGTTGTAGTTCTCTTCCAAAGCTCCAAGAATAGAATAAAACGTTATATCTCAAAAGAAGTAGAAGTCTTCCCTTTCTGTAGCTTTTCTCCAAAATTAGGTCCAACTCTTCAAAGTCCATTAGATAGAAATCCAACAAGCCCACAAGTGAGAGAAACCCGTGTAGAAAATATGTCCCAAAAATGCCCGCCGGAAAACTGGGTTTTTGGCCGGAAATTGGCTGGAATCCGGCACAAGAAAGTCGTCAACGGCGACCTGAAAATCACTGTTGTCGAAGAAATATTCCGTCCGATTCCGTTAACGTTAACTATTGACCTAACGGTCATCTTTAGTCAACCGGGTCAAATTCTAAGTGAGTACCGAGTCAGAATCAGAGTCAGCTCTGACTCAATTGAGTAGGCTGACTTGCCATGCCAAAGCCATTTCTACCGCCTTGAGCTTGTTGTCCATCCATGATGGCTGTGTATTCACATCTGAAGCTTCAACTCAAACTCAGTAACTCCACTGCAATTTCAGGCTCGACTCTTGAGCAACAGCACCAAGAGCAATAACCAGCTGCCACCACCTGCTATTCAGCTCAGTCTCACAACCCCATTCTCATCTTCCATATCACTTTAACCACCAATTCATCATAACTTCCAACCTGCTCAGTCCACCTGCAATACAAACTCAGTAGCTTCACCAACTGCAGTTCAGCCTCACACTCCCTTCTCAGCACAGCCAAACCAACAACTCCATCACCTGCAATGACACACAATCCAATACGACACCCTTGTTGGTTCAGCTCCACCCATCTGTAGCTTCTGGAAAACCATTATAACTCCTTCAGTACCTAGCTCTCAACCAACCATTCATTCCACCACTTCAATCTTAGACCTGTAATACCATTTTATTCTCATTGCAGCTTCAACAGCTCCAATGCATTACTGCTTCTCAGAACCTTCTGCTCCTTTCTTGATCCCATAACAACATAACTAACCCTGCTCACAACCATATTTCAAACAAACCCATCTTCCCTGTCACACATTGCTGCTATAACAGCATCATACAACCTTCAAATCTCCAACCCATGAGCCACAGCTGTTGTAGCACCTCCACTACAGAACCAAACCTCCCAGCTTCACAGCACCACTTACACTCAAACAACCAATCTTTTGTGGCTTCATCATTGTCACTGAGCATAAAACCAACCCCAGCAGCATCTCACCACCAGTGCCCTGCAACTTAAGCCTAAACATACATCTAATTCATCAATAGATTTATTCCAGTATTCCCTGTAGCAGCAACACCACCATTATCATCTTCTCAACATCACAGTGAGAATTACTCCCTTCCAATTTCAATCTGGATTTCTCCATTATTCTGTTTGAACTCATAATCATTCCCAATTGAAGCTCCAATCCACCAAGAACGCAACAATTCCACCACCAGCAAATTCATACCCTGATCCCTTTCGATTCTTTGAACCCATCTTGCTGCCAATTCCCAATTCATCTCAAACCCCATTGATTTCTCCTTCTTTGTTCACTGATTTCAAAACCCTTATGTCAACTCCATTCCATCCCCCCTTAGCTCAAGACCCAAGCTACAATTCAACCACCTCAGGAGCTCAACCACCAAAAACAGCTATCGGTCTCTAACAGATATTGGGATTAAAACTCTAATCGAGTAAAACCTATCTCAATTTCTGCATCTAAGATTCATACAAACCGAATCTTCTCCCTGTTCTTCTCAACGTCAAACATACCATCATCTTCTTAGATTTCCACCAACTAAACCATCAGTTTCCACCACAAACCCTATTGCAGTGAGAACCCCATCTCCCTGAGTTCTTCTCAACAGTGCCCATTCTCGATTTTTTTTTGCTGCTGTGCAGCCATTGTTTTATTTCTCAATTCCAGACAGCAGTCTTTTCTCTTCTCATTATTTAGGAACAAATGATTGAGAATGTATTTCTTGATTTAGGGTTAGGTCAATCATTGGGGTAGATAGTTACACCCCAGGATATTTACACCCACTCACGATTGATAAGGGATACCTCAAATGATAGCCCCTAACCACAACTAGATTGTCTTTAATGCTCTTCCAAAAGAATTTCCCCTTAATCTTGACTGGGCTCCGGATAGTGTTCGACGTGAAATGACAGCTTTGCCCTTTTATGATCCAAATGAATACTCTTCCACCAGCTTCAGCCGCCTCTTGCATCTCAAGTCCACTTCTTCTCTTCAACGTCTTAACATCATTAAAGCCGCCATGCTTTTCAGACATAATTTGCATCACTAAAGCTGGCATACTTTTCATACATAGATGAAGAAATAAAAGCAAATAATGAGACACACTCCGCCTCCAACGCTTTTGCCATATTTCCTCCTCTTTTGATCCAAATGACTCCAAAGTACCTAAATACTCAAAAACAAAACATAAGATACATAATTTACAAGAAAACTAGCAGAGAAAGCATAAACAATAGATAAATAATAAGGTGTTTTAGACACCTATCAACTACTTCCGCAAATCATCTTCGAGAAGCTAGCAATCCAAGAAGCAAGTCCTCAATGTATTTAAAGGAGCATGAAGACTCGAGAACACTACCATTAGAAGACCAACACAAGAAGACTTCATCAACTAGGAAATTTCTCACTAAAGCATTGTTATCTCCAACATTCAAGAAATTCGTTTATTGAAATTGACCCGACTCGAAGATTTGCAAGCCAAGATTTAACTGAGGTACTTATCAGGGGGAGTATCAAATTAGAAGGTATTTTACTGGACTATCACGTTGTACTCTTTTTCCTTCATCAAGGTTTTTCCCATTGGATTTTCCTTGTCAGGGTTTTAATGAGGCAACATTTTCATGTCCAAATATTTTCTAGGTTTTCTTAATTGTACTCTTTTCCCCTCGATCAGGTTTTGTCCTTTTGGAATTTCCTGACAAGGTTTTAAAGAGGCAATTAGCTTAGACACAATGTCATCAGGGGGAGTGTTATAAACGTGTAATTATGTTAAGAATATCTAAGACAAATCCTGTTTATTACCAGGATGCCCTTGTGTCCAACCTTATAAATACACATCGAATAAGATTTTCTCCCCTTTTTCGTCTCTATTTTTTTTTTGTCTCTTTCTCTATTCACAACATAAGTTTGTTTTTATCTTCCAACGATAGGCCCCAAAACCAACCAGGTTTTTAAAGCCCAAGCTAGTGGGGCTGTCCATGTATGTAGCCCCACCTTTATGTGGATAATGGACATTTAAACAACCAAAAGTGATGCATCTTAGAGAATGCTTTATTTCACTAGAGGTAGTAGGTCGATCGATATGGATTTTTAAATCCGATACGACTTATGTATATAGAGAGATTTAGCCTAATAACTAATGTAGTTTTGCAGGCAACTCTCGGGTAATCTTATCTAACAAGTTTACATATGCATCTGGAGTAGGAACATTTTCATTTGGCCTTCTCAAACTCCACAGACCATTTCACCAAGCAGCGACCCTCACCATTCGGAGTAACAGATACCAGTGTGCATCCAAAGCTATTGTAATAATCCATCATTTCTCCCCCGTAAAATTTCCAGGCGATCGACTTGCTTTGGTCGTTAACGGCTACCGTCCTCTCTTTGAGAGTAGCATACTTTCCATCTGTTCAAAAGCATGTAACATTTATGAGTTCGCCAATAGATATATATCCAGGTTGTACAAAATTAACAATCTGCGCATCGAACATAATATTTCCTGGCATGAAAGTTCTCCATACAAGATGCTGTACAACAATCTATAAACAAACCATATTATTATAATAATTACGTACCGAGTTCATACTTCCAGAGCCTGGCACTGCCAACACTGGCTCCATCTCCTTCGGTTACTTCAACGCTTTGATAGTTTTCAGGAAAGTGCTCAACTAGTTTGTTAATGTTGTTCTTAAAGAACCCATAAAAGTTGCTGGCTGAGCACTTGACTTCAGCTACCTCGAGCTCTAGCTTTTGAATGCTAGCCATGTCAAGCAAATACTGCTGATCTGAATTAGTAGTTATTATTGTGGAGTCACAAGTACTGATTATGAAAATGAGGAAATGGTTTATGTTTATATAGGAGATTTCCATATGCAAATGTGTCGTATGAAATTAATATTCTGCTGGCTGTGTACTGCGCATGACTGAACATAGGCTCAAGTGTCTTATTTTTATCGGCAAAGAAGAAGAAAAGAAGCCTAAAAACTTATAAAATGTGGGCAGTCTTAGTTGACCGGTTCTAAGATGAGATTCTCTCAATAAAAGAAGATGAAAAGGAGGATGCTCCCATTAGAGCATCTCCAACAGCGGGTGTTAAAAATCTTACTTGGAATTTTTTTTGAGAGCCTTATTTAAAAGAATTTATACATATAATAAATATAGGACCCCAAGACTAGTAAACCATTTCCAGCAGTATAGAAGTTTGACCCTTAGAAAACCTTGTGTGATGAAATCTTAACTATTTAATTGTTTTTTAATTAATTATTAAAAATAAAAAATATGACATGGAGGTCATTCCGGAGGTCAAGATAAGACTTTCTTCAAAACCTTCAAAATTGGTATTTCATCCCTCATATTTTATAGGACCCACTGTTGGAGATGGATTTAGTTAAAATGAATGTCTAAAATACTATGTGTCACTAAAAAATAAATTTTCCACCTTTTCTTGGAGATGCTCTTACATACTTCCTTTCTAAAAAATAATCAAGTTTGGTTTTCACAAAAATTAAGAAAACCAATTATTATAGCCACTTTTTCATGTTTTTTCTTAAACTATCCTTTGGTCCCCACTCATTTGTTATTAAAGAAAGAGGAGAGAGAAGTGGTCTCCTTTTTGTATTAGAGAGAAAAGAGAGAGAGAGAAGTGGTCCATCTATGGGTATAGTAGTAAAATCATAACATTTGACTTTCCACATATGGAAACAAACTTATTTTTTTGACATACCCAAATAAAGAAACCTGCCTATATTTTAGAAACGGAGGGAGTATCTCTCTAAAAGAATTAGTCCGTCGGCTTCTAGAAAACCTAGATAGTCCGGCTGCTGCTAGATAAAATATTTCCTGAAATCCCACCTTCTCCATGATATTGGAAGAAAAATACACCTTGCGGCTGCTAGATAAATCAGAAAACAGGATTATCTGGTTATCATATTTGAGTCATGAAGGAATCTGTGAATGGTAATATGAAGTTTATTCAAACAGACTCAAGGGATTACAAATGATGGAGAAGCTTTTATATAAGCTTCATTACAATACTACCTGTTACCAGGCTGTCACTAATACAGATGGCAGTGAACCATTGGTTCGTTACAAGCATATGACATGACTCGATGACTCATTGCTCTAACATTCCCCCTCAAACTGATCACTAAACAAGTGAAACAGTTTGGAAAACACACCATATATGAGTCACACCAGCAATGTCATGAGATGTAGTAGCAGAGACACTTCAAGCATAAAAGAAGCAGCACTATCTTCAATCTGTAAAGTCTAGACAATTAAACCAATTTGCAAATCTTGCAGGCATTAAACTGCTCATGGAAAGTCTTTGCATACGCAACCAGCTGTACACCGTAGTTGCTCTGTCATGCTTGCAGCAGCAGTACCATGTAGACACCCAAACTCTTGAAGTAGCTTCAGATGACTTTCACCTTCTCCAATCCAAACTAATCTAAGGCAATCCAATCTACTGCAAGCTCTGGAGACATTCCCCCTCAAACTAAGCACTGTAGTACGGCATTGGTTTTGTCTGGAAATTGAAATCAATACCGAGTCGTCATCAGTGTGATGAAAAGTCACAGATTGAACACGAGTCTTCATCAATGTGATGAAAAATCACTGAAATACAAGCAGCACATGACGATATGGATTTGAAAGATGAAGTAAATGTATCCCCAATTTCGACAAAACACCACCATAAACGTTGATGTACAGCAGTAGATCTTGAATCATTACTCTATCCCAAACCAAAATCGAATGTAACAGTTGAAGAAATCGAAACAAGAATCTCAGAGACAATTCTGCAAATCTGAAGTAAAGTTTATCCAAATCTGATTTCCAAAATCAACACCAAAACGTATTTGAACTGCAGGAGATCTTGAATTCTCCACTTGAATTGAAGCAAGAACTGACTAATTCAGATCTGAAACCTAAAAAATATAAAGAAAACAAAAAAGAAACGAGGTTGTAGTCCCTTTTTAGGGTGTAATTGTACAGATAGTGTGAGGAAGTCGGAATTCCCCTTCAGGTTGTTGTTTGTTGTTGGTTGGTTGTTGTTGTTGTTGTTGGTTGTTGTTGGTTGTTATTTACAGATTGATGTTTTTGATTTATGATGGTAAAGATGAACTGGTAGTGATTGTTGCAATGAGTGGAAGCGGAAGGTGAAGAAACTCCATTAATGGAGGTTTGAGTTTTACAGGATCAGAAGAGAGAAAAAATCCCCTATTGGTATCTGATACCATGAAGGAATCTGTGAATGGTAATATAAAGTTTATTCAAACAGACTCAAGGGATTACAAATGATGGAGAAGCTTTTATATAAGCTTCATTACAATACTACCTGTTACCAGGCTGTCACTAATACAGATGGCAGTGAACCATTGGTTCGTTACAAGCATATGACATGACTCGATGACTCATTGCTCAAGCAAGTCACATTTGAGTCGCATAAATGGGTAAAAGGTCTTTGATTACCAACTCAAGAGTAGGGGTGGGACTTGGGTTAGTTGGGCGGGTTAGAAGGCTTGGCCGAGGCAGACCCGAGCTAGGAATTATATGCCCAGATTGCCCATCGAACCCGTGGAACCCATTGAGGTGTTGCCCAAGTCCGCCCAAGTTATGTTCCTCGGGTTCCCCGGGTTCCTCGGGTTGGCCCAAGTTCCACTAGACATACAAGTTTGTTAATGTGATAATAATAAATTTAGTAATAATAAGATTTAATTGCTCCATTTATTTTAAATTTCCAAATAACTGATGATTATTTACAATAATATAAACTCTTTTCATATCGAATGATTAATGAGATAGATATACTTTATATTTTCATTAATAGATTTGAAGATAATATCTAAAATTTCTCTAAATAGATGATAATACTAATTATAAAAAATATCTTATATATAGTTCTTCGGGTTGGGCGGGTTGTTTGGGTTAGAAATATTTGTGCCCATGCTTGCCCAAATTTAACTCGGGTTCATAAAATTTAGGCCCAAGCTTGCCCAAAGTTTTGAAATACATTGCCCATGTCCGCCCAATGTTCGGGTTGGGCATGGGTTGGGTGGGTTGACCCAACCCAAGTCCCACCCCTACTCAAGAGGGTTACTTGCCTGGCAGGTAGAGATAGTAGAACAAGTTTCTCAATTGTGCTTAGCACAAATGGAGAACATATTCCTTCATGAACTTCTTTTTTTCTGATCAGTTTTCCTTTATGAACTTACATTCGGAATTATCAAGAGAAATGAACAAAAAGAATCAAACATTTTTGCTTTCATATTTCTCTATGCAACTATCAGAAACCAAGATGCACTGTTAAACATTCTCCACAAAATAAGGACTTGTCATTCTCTTTACAAAGACATTACAATTATTTCACAACCTATGATCCTTCTCTCTGCTATGTGCTATCTCCCACAATCCTCGTTCCATGGCTAAGATATTAGCTGTGTTATCCATCATTTCCCTCAAAATCGAGCAAAAAAAAGTTTCTCACAAAATTGCTGCAAGTATCTTCAGAAAGGGTAAAAAATTCTGATAACATGTATGACCGGCTCCCGGATACGAGGAAACAGTGGCATCTTCCTAGTCCCCCAGCTTTCGGACAGGTTCTCTTGTAAACAGGTCGTTATTTTGTACAAGTTTGCTCCTAAACAAGTTACGGACAGAATGAGAATATGGAAAGACGCAAAGAATATTTCTGATGAAAGAATAGTGAGGTAAGAGGAAAATCACGTCGAAGGGATTTGTTGACTCCACTTAATCTGACAATATTTCTTCAAATTCCGGTTGGTCCTCAGGTTTAAAGAATAGATTGTAATCCAAATTTAATTCCTTCCCTTCGGGCATGCTAAGTTTCTCCCCATAATCCATATCAGGCCACTCTGGCTCATCATCACTGACCAGATCATCACTAGGCTCAACAATATCTTTGCCCACATTACTGCCTTTCTCAACTTTAGTCAGACCACCGTTACCAGATTTTGCTCTTTCCTTGGCCTCTGAATCTTCACATATACACGTCGACGGATTTTCATGAAATTCACCTCTACCAGCTTTTACCTCCTTTGGCTCCCCCATGAAGCCTTTCTGATTTAAACGAACCTTAGATGCAAATGCTTCCCATGTCATATTCTCTCGATTCGGGAATAATGAAGAGTGTTTCTTAGCATTTGGTCGAATTGTAGGCTTGTGTCCAAAGTATCTCCTGCAAGAGAAAAAATTCCAACTGAAATCACTCTGTGACTAGTTCAAGTTACTTGTGACATATACCAGAAAGGAAAGATTTCACTGTACCTCCGCCCAGCTAATATCCTAGCCATGTTCCCGTTGTTGTTAGTTACAAATACATCACTTTCATCACAAACAATGAAGTCAACTGCAGCCATTCGGGATGAAAATGAGGAGAAAGGCGATAACTCCTCGCTACTGGCTAGTGTTTCTTTTGAATGGTAATTTGGAAAGAGAGCTTTGAGGGGTCCCAGTGTCGCATCACCTCCATATACTTCCCCAGATGCCACATAAATGTGAACATCACTGTCGAATCCCAGTGCTCGGAGCATAAGGCCTACCTCCTCTGGGGTAAGGGGACATTTTCCGTGCCTACGTTCCTTGTCTGGGTTGCTTGTCTGTATACGTATTTAAGGACATCAGGAATTTAGTGATGTTCTAAGAACTGAAAGATTTTTTATTAAATTTACGTGTTCACAATTTGTAGCCTTACATGTAAGGTTTTCCACCTCTTCCGAATGGCACCAAGATCTGCTCTTTCCTCATCTCCTCCGCCATAATAGCATCCAGAGAATGCAAGCATATCAGGTTCAAACCTGTCACATGGATAATTCTCGTGCATCAAGAAACTGTCTCATACCATACACTTGCATGTACTTTCCCTAGCTCATTCCTGCAGGCTGCAGTCTATTGGGCCTTCAATCGTCAAATCAGGATTCTATTCACTTTGACATTCATGTTCTACTTGACAATCAAAGAAGACCGGTTGATGGTGATTTATCAATCGAATCAAAGGGATTTCCAGTCCACCCCAAGTATGATTCGCTTAAACAAAATGAAGCATGATGATTTGATGGTAAATCTTTTCAATAATTAACGACGGTCAAGGCAATCTTGTTAATTATTCTCCTTAATATAACTCAATAACCCCAAACTAAAGATCATAACCAAAACACATGCATAAAAGAACCGAGGTACTTCTACTTCTAATCAAAAGATTTCAAAGTGAAATGTTTATAAGCTAAAGTCGAATTTTACCTTAGGTGCAAAGCAATAAAATGCCTACTTCTTTCCCTCATCCTCCGAACCAATTTCTTGCCCATCTCACGTATGGGATCAGTAAATTTTAAAGCATGATAATTAACTCTGCATCTCAGTTTTTGCAAATCAGTGTCCAACTTATTTGCAAGCCTGTAATCAAACTTGGTTAGCTGCACAACCTGTTACAGAAGAATCGAGATCAGTAATAAACACCCCCCACACTAATTTCCCTCTGATAAGATGGAAACTTCCCATACCCAAATATAGCTTTGTGGAATAAAATAAGAGGCTGGCAACGGAGCTACAATAAGGTAATCAGCCTTGAAAACAAGGATTTGAACAGCCTCAACTCCCGGGGTTTAGGATATACAAGTGACTAGATAAGATCCTTATGGCTTCAAAATATAGAACACAACCGGATTATTAAAAACAGATAAACTACTGGTCCTAGGAGCATCCTTCAAAAAATAAAATAGGCAAAGTTTAGGAAAGAACACTCACATGTTTCTTTATGAGAACAGGTAAGACGCGGCTAAGATAGCATTTTACATTGCACTTCCTTGGAACTCGCATGGTATATGGAGCCATAACTTTTCCTCCCTTTTTGGGGACCTCCTTTATGATTTTAACATCTTTTGAGAGGGACCTTATGAACCATTCAACGTCAAAGATCTCGGTGAAGTTGCTGCATAGGATAACACATTCATGAAGTATCAGATTCTATATCCCAACTCATAAGAACGTCACATCTAAGTACTGGTTGGTCAATAGTAACCTTGAATCCTTCCAAAAGGATTTCTGGTCTAGCTTTGGAACAACAAGAATGGCATTCAAAATTCGAGCTGCGACAACAGCATCCGTAATCTGCAAGAGCCACAAGATACAAATTTGGCATCAACAACCTAATCAAAGAAGTACATGTATGTACCCAGAGTACTAATACTTATGAACACGAGAACTCATTTTGAGGTTAGACCAAATTATACATGTAGACTGTAGTGTACACAGTACATTAAAGAGAACAAGGGTACTGTAGAAGCTTGTGTAAAAAATCTCCATGCTAATTACCATTTGAGAAAGTTCAAAATTCTCGAATTCAATAGTACATCATTAAAAACAAGCTAGAAATCTCTCTTTTTATAATTTAAAAAATGCTTCAATATGTTTTCTTTAGCCACAAATCTTACCCCTGTTCTTTGTTGATTTAACCCACCACTGGTTGCAATCATCAAATACCTATTGGGTTGGGTGTTAACTTCAGCTTCTGAAAAATGAGATAACACAAAGAAACGAGACCATTTACAAATACAGCAATCATAGTTTAACTCCTTAATTTCAATTATAAAGAACGATTACACCCGAATCGGCAAGTTCATAAATCACTTAATCAATGTTGATACCCACTTGTAAATTTAACACTAGCATTGCTACATCCATAGTAAAATTTGGCCGACTTGGAACCCCATAGATCATGACTTGAACTCCCTCCACTCTCCTATATATCAAACACCCCCAATCCAAAAATCAAGATCCAATTCAACGAAAAAACAAAATTCAATCAAGAAGATGAAAAAAAAATAAGAATCATAGAGAAAAAAACCCTAACCGGAACTCGAAACACATTGCTTATTATCTCTTCCATTACATTATTATTCAACTGAAACAAATCAAAACAGAAATTGTGAGTCATGATAACAGAAAAAAAAAAAAAAAAAACAGAAAAAGGGGCAAGTAAAAGTAGAAATAGACAATACCGAGGTGGCGGTGGTGGTGGTATTGATGAATTGACTGTGGAGTTGTTGATGTAACAATCGTTGATGATGATGATGATTAGAGTCATCAGGAACAGAAGAAGCAGAAAGAAGAAGTAGAAAAAGAAGAACAATAGCTGAAACACTTGAAATTACAGGTATTATCCATTTTAATAGCTTTTGTATTCGGTTGTGATTACTATGATGATGCTGATTATGTGTTCGCCGCCTCTGTACACCCATTTTCTTGTTGCAACCACTAATCTCAATAGTTGTTGCAGGTAAGCTATTATGATTATTAGGATTTCATCTTCTGGTGGTTTGATGTTTTGGTGAAAGAAGACGACGACAACTATACACTGTACTTTTATTATTATGATTTTCTATAATCAGACCAAAAGCCTATTGCCTTGAACGGACCGCGCCCAAATGTTTTTATATAATTCTCTCGGTTTCTCTCTCTTGCTTGTCTGGTCGTCTCGTTTTCAAGAGAGTCGTCCGTCTCTCAGCTCCAAATTGTTTGTCAAACAACAAGAGAAAAAAACGTTTTTATGGTAATATTATCTCTGACCGAGGAGCGATTTCTAGGTCACGTGTATAGCACGTGATTAGCTGCGGATTTGTAGCTGCATCTCCGTTAATAAATAATTGAGAAGATATAGGAAGGGAAATCGTCGGTTACTTTTGCTTTACCTAATCGTGCATTTCAGTTACGATTTTTTGAATTTTAAAATTCTCAGTATGGTCAGCGAGAAAGAAGAGAGAGACATTAAAGTTTTCTTGATTCGAGAGTGCGATCGACGTCAGATATGTGCTATTTGTTCTATCTACAGGAATGCAGTAATATCCCTGGGAAAGTTTAGCACCTGCATTGGAGGTTCTTCATTTGTTGGAGATGTGGACTAACCTGTTTTATCATCCATGGACCCGTCCAGGTAAGTAGATGTGGACTAACCGACTAAGGTTACTCAGTATGGAGTGGAGTGTGGGGCAGGAGTCCTGTAAACAGTGTAAGATACGTTAGTTAGTAGGCATTGGAAGTAGTTTAAAATCAAAATGACTTCGCTATTTGATGGAGACGCCCCCCCTTCTTTTGCTAATGAGGTCCACGCTCCATGATATCGTAAAATTTGGTTCCAGATAGAGCATGTGTCAGAATATAAAACAAAATAAAATACTACAAAATGAGCATTGTGCATGTGCAAATATTAATTTTATTTTTTGTAAAAAAAATTTGAAGCCAAATATATTATTTTTATTTTAAAAATTGAAGCAAAATATTTTTTACAAATGTTCTGTCGACGAGCATAAAATTTCGAACTAAAATTGTTGAACCCAAATATGAAAGTTTGTTGAATCTTTGTTTGAAACGAGACTATCCAATACGCGCGAGTGTATGCATGCACAATCAATGGGTATCATCGTTTAAGAACGAAAACGTCTGGAGAGGAAAATCAACAAAAGAGAATGAAATCCTCTAGCATTTGGGAAGAGGGATTCCCTTTTTTATTTCAATTGGAATAAATATCGGTATTTTTTTCCGGTGAATTATTGAAGTTTTTTAAGAAAAAAAAATGATTTATCAACGAGAAAAATCTACAAAAATCTACACAGAAGGTAATAAGAAACATCTAGAATGGCAAGTACCATAAAAATCTTGTAGTTCCGTAGATTTTCTTTTTTTTAAAGGATATTGCCCTCGAAACTAAAGGTATTCTTTCAGGAATTAGGTGGCACAAGGGTCAAACTTCAAAAAATGAAGGAACTTATCGACATTCAGCCATGTGGACTTCTTGTAGACTTGGGGCACGATAGGGACAACTAATTCACTTGGTCTCATCACAGGTAGGTTAAAGATCACATGGAGGAACGGTTGAACATGGCTCTAGCAAATGACGACTGGCTAGTGAGATATCTAGAGTCTTCTTTCGATTCATTTGGCTCCAATTGGGTCAGACCATTATACCATTCTATTGAGGGTGGATAAGGAGTCGATCACTGGCTCCAATCCATTTCGTTTCTCTAAGAGCATCTCCAACAGAGGTGAAAAGTTTTATTTTTTTTATGACACATAGGATTTTAGACTCTTATTTACATTAAACTCATCTCCAACAGTGGGTCCTATTAAATAGTAAGGGTGTCAAAATAAATATGAAGGTCTTGGAGAAGGTCTTATTTAGACCTTGGGAATGACCTCCACATTATCATTT
Source organism: Papaver bracteatum (assembly GCA_023529315.1). Classification (NCBI taxonomy): domain Eukaryota; kingdom Viridiplantae; phylum Streptophyta; class Magnoliopsida; order Ranunculales; family Papaveraceae; genus Papaver; species Papaver bracteatum. The sequence goes on from JAJJWX010005152.1 coordinate 6,573,331, forward strand.
TAATTATATTTTAAAAAAAATTCTTTAAATAAATTGTTATGAACCAATAGGAAATAGGGAATCAATTTTATCATTATTCAAAACAACCAATCTTAAAAATAAGATCTCACACCATTGGAGATAGTCCATGAGCAAAGTATTACTATTTTTACCATATACGTATGACCCCATAAATAAGGATCTAAATAAAAATTCCACATAAGATTTTTAACACCCGCTGTTGGAGATGCTCTAATGTATTTATTTTTATTTTTTTGAAAAATGAAACATGCATGGACGTTATTAGGGGTTCTTAAGACAAATTCACTCCTGAATACCCAAATTAGAGAGCAGTATTTTGGTTTATTAGGCCTAGAATTTGAATTTTTGGGTCAAAAAGACGGGCAAAATATGACTATTGCTCAAATAACATGAACTCTGAAAGATACTGTTTAAATATCCTTAGTTGGCCATTTAACCCAAAATTTTGTTTTCTGATAAGTTTAACTGACTATGCTACCCTTTTTATTTATCGAACTCTATAAATCAAATTCAGTCTCAGAGAATAGGGATGGAGGGAAATAAAATTTATCGAACTCCATTAATGGGTTGAAATTTCAGTCTCAGAGAAGAGGGAAGGAGAGAGGTGTTTCTGACGGAGGGTGGTGGTGGGGATTAGAGTGGCGGTCAAAAGAAAAACAGTTTTCAAATTTATCGAACGAATCAATTTATTAAGTAAAACCCATTAATGGAGTTCAATCCGTGGAATTCCTAGAGCTTCAACATCAAAAGAATCAATTTCGACTAAAACAAGCTCCAATTTCGATTCCGGGTATTCTTTGAAATAAACTCATGGGGTTTTTCTCAATTGAAATTGGCGTACTCCTCTCTAATATTTCTTCATGCCATTAGGTTTGGTTGTAGGCTCGAACTGATCTTAATAAATATTCCAATTTGATTTTGTTTCTTTGATAAAAATGAATTGTTGAATGGAAGGGAAATCATGAAGGAAAAGATGAACCTGCTGTAATTAGTCTCTGCTAATGAATGGAAGGGTTTTAGATGAATTGTTGGTCGATTAAAATCAGGTGAGAATGGATGTTGCCGTGAGTGTTGTTTAAATATAGCAAAGAATGAGATTTAACAAGAAAACAATAAACAAGAAGAAGACAATGTGCATATTATGGTTTTGAATTGAAACTTGTTATTGTCGTCTTCTTATCATATGGGTGGTTTAATCACTTTAATTGGTAGATACTCGTATTTCTCCGCCACCTGCACATCAAGTGTTTGTTAGAAAGCTTTAAAGAAAAGAATAAGGGGTAAATGTTTCTCATTGCTTTTTTTATGTATTCTGTTATAGTATGATCATATGGGTGCTATAGCTTGAAGGGTAGGCTGTATATACAGTTTAGTTAATCGTGATTCAAATGTTCTATTTACATTTTGGTTTGGTTGTACATCATCATTAGTTAATTCATAAAACTTGCTTTTGGTTTCTACTATTTTATGTCCATTTGTGTTATATTTACTCAACTAGTTGACACAAATTCTTACTGTCACTTTTTGAGTGCTAAACACCACTGATAGATTGAGTATATACAACACTTACAGTGAATAGTAGATAGGTTCAAGAAAAGTTTTTCCTGCAAAGTACATTGGGTTTGTGTTTGCATTTTGTTTCACTGTGATTACAAATTACGTTGGGTTTGTGTTTGCTTTTTGTTTCACCTTGATTACTAGAAGATTTTGGTTAGGTTTATGTATTATCTAAGAGCAACCACAATCACTACCATATTTGGGACTATACCCAAATATGGTCCGAAAATCAACCGTGATGGAACAGACTAAATCTATATATGGTCCATATTTCTAGGGTTTGAGACCAAATGTGGTCGTCAACCCAGACCAACCCCAAATATACTGGGGAAAGAGTATAGTAACCGTCTGAGTTTAGGCGAGAGTATAGTGAACGTTTTATTTTGGGCGGGAGTATAATAAATGTTTGATTGGGAACGTAGATAGAATGAGCGCCTGATTGAGGCGTGAATATTATCAGCGCCAGAGGAAACGGAAACTATACGTGCGCCTCACATCAAGCGCATATATTATCACCGCCCAACATACACAATAATTAACTCCCAACAAAACGTTTGCTATAAGTCCGCCTGTTGAATGGGGCGTTGTTATTAATTTCCGTCTCTTGCCAGGCATGAGTAATACTCACGCCCAAAACCATGCGCCCACAATACTCCCGTCCCATACATACGCCCACAATACCAACGCCTGACCATTGTACGCTCATTATATATCCGCTCCATTTCATACGCTGTTATTACGTCCGCCAGACTAAATTTTAGTCTTTCACCACTGCGCTTCACCTCTAAAAATGCCAAAAAAAAATAGCTTTTGGTATGGCATTTGGTCTTTAGTCCCGCTCATGATTGTGGTTGCTCTTAGGTGATGTTATGAACTTTACAGAGACATGGAATAAAATTCAGTTATAACTAGTGATTTTGGTTGGTATAATATAGTGAAGGTAATTATTATGATTAACATTTATTTATCCACAAGTACACAAGATGCACCTGAGTGCATAAGGTATATTCTGACAGGAGATATATTTTGGCCTTGTTGCACCCAAGCGCATAATGTATATTTTTTTTGAACTTTTTGGTGTTCTTCTTATTTTTCTTCTTTAATACTTGTTTTTGGTTGATGTTTTGTTGATGAATGTGATAGCAATGGTGATGGATTTATTGCTCGAGATCATGAACTAATGATTTTGGTTGTATGTAATATATTGCAGGTGATTACTAGGATAAATTTGAATTTATCTACTAATATTACAAAATGCACCTGAGTGCATAATGTATATTCCGACGGAAAATAGTTTTTTTTGTCCTGGTTGCACCCGGGTGCATAATGTTTATTTATTCTTATAGGAACGGGCCCTAGATCAGCTGGTCATCCCCGTTCCCCGAAGTTTCATGCGTTTCAGGATGTCCCAGGTTCAAGTCCCCAATGGCGTAATATTGCAGGAATTAACATGGAAGGTAGTGTTAGTTTGCCCCCCTTGTGACACAATCTCGCCCCCCTCCCGCTTCGGCTCCACTTGGCAAGGTTACCCATGAGGCTCACTGGTAGGCTAGCACAACAACCTGTTCAATTAATGTAGTAGTATGTCGTTGGAGCCTAGCTTGTTAGGCTTCCAACTAGTTTCATGTAATAATATTAATTATAGGAATAATGCATATTCTTATAGAAAATTAATTTTTCTCAGGTAGCACCCAGGTGCATGATGCATATTTTGAAATGACATAAATTGGCCAGGTTGCACCTGGGTGCATAATGCATATTTTCATCGGAAACAAATTTTGGCCATGTTGCACCTGAGTGCATAATGTATACTCGACGTAGTTTAAAATATTTTTTTTTTTAATTTCATATCAACAATGGATCTTGTTTTGTAGATATTTTCTAGCCCTTTCCAAAAATATAAATTTTATTAAAATTCGACTTATATTTTGAAAATTAAGACATTTTTCGCGATTAATTTTAATTAAAATGGGAAAAATAATTAGGAGAGAGAAAATGATAAGATAAAGAATAAAGTTTAAAATAAAGGATATATATGAATAATATTTCTTATGTCTTTTTCAACAAGACCTACATTCTACAAGTCCATTACTCCCACACTTTATGGGTTTTGGTCATATGACCCATTTTCCAAGTTAGAGAGTGGTTTCCGAACTAAAAAACAATAAACAAGACTTTAAACACTGGTATGAATTTTTTTTTTTTTTTTTTTGTGATATCTCTTCTCAAAAACATCAAGAATTGAGAAGTGGTTGGAATTAAGGGTGTCAATGGATGTCCGAAAATTCCGGTATTCGTTCGTATTCGCATTCGAAAAATCAAATATTATTCGAAAATTGTTTTCGGATATCCGGATTTTTTTATCCGAAAATGTAACTAATTTGATAAGGATTAGGATATGGAGGAATTCGCATCCGAAATATCCGTATCCGAAATTTATGTATGATATATATATATATATATATTTAACCTAGGAAAGTGTAGATCGTATATATTTTTTTCTATTTTCCTTTATATTTCGTCATTTTGTTAAATTTTATTAAAAAACATAAATAATTCTTTTAATTCTAATTAATTTTTATTATGTAAACATTAATCTTGTGCAAAAATAATTTTTTTATTTTTTTATTTTTTCTTATGATTTCGGATCGGATAATTATCCGATATCCGGATAGAAATTCGGATACGAATTCGAAGTGAAAATTACTATATCTGTTCGGATTTCGAATCAAATTCTGATATTATATGGTATTTTCGGATGCGGATGCGGATAATGCCCTATCCGCATCCGTATGCATCCGTTGGAATACAAAAGAAAAGTTATGTATGTTGCGTGATGAGTTGTGTTGATTAGCTTAGCAGAATGTATCACCGGAACCCAAATTTTAGCTTGATTGCCATTAATGTGTTGGCAAACGTATTTACGTCTCTAGTTGTAACTGCAAGGGACGCCTTTAAATTTTGCCGGTGAGAGGTGTATTTTTTTGCTTTCTTTTATTTTATTTTGTTAGTACTATTTATCTTCGTGTTTGATCTTTTACTGATATCATTGTGTCGGACAGCAGACCCACAACTCTGGAGATGGGACTAATGCACCTTTGGCACATAGTGAGACTTAGCTTTTCTTCAAGTAGCAAACTGTGATTCAATATGCGACAATAGGATAGGACCACTAGTAGCAAAACTAAAACGAAGAAATAGAATGGATAGGGACTGTGCAACTGTCTTCTTATAGAAGAGGAACTTCTTTCTTAACACGGCAGATATCACTCTATCGTAAATTCCTTTTTCTTTCACTGACATTTCTCTTTTCTTTCTTTTTCTTCCATTTTAACAAGTAACCTTTGAAAACAAAATTCATAGACCCCTAGAAATTTAATGTTTAGCCCATAGTGTTAACTTAGCCACCTAGATTTTCAATCTTCCTTCTGTCGCTTAGACAAGCGCATCCATTGTGCATGGAAAGTTTGCCGACTGACCACATGATCAAAATATCTTTTTGGACGATCTGTGTACTGTGCGATATGATTTTGGAAACATACTTGTTTCATCCATTTGTCCTTTCACCTTTCACATCTTGGATCTTGGTTGTTTGAGGGAAAATGTTGTGCACATAACTCTTGACAAAGAGTCCATATAATTTTCCTCACTTGCGAAATATATATAACCCCACTGAACATGGTCATAACTGAAGGCGATTTTGCTCTAGCAGCGCTAGAGCCCTTGGATTGGTGAATCCAAGGGTGATGGTGGTTTTTGATGGAAATTTCATTTTTGCCCTTGGAGCAAAAAACTGCACTAGGAACCACCACCATTGGATTGCTTCATCTGACGGCTCTAGCGCTGCTAGTTCAAAAAAATTTCCGTCATAACTCTATTTGTTCTTTTGCTTTTTTCGGAGCTATTCCTTTAGTGGAAACTTTCATCATTGATTTCTGAATCTAAAAATTGTTCTCTTCTTCGTGTACAGAATCCATTTCACTACACGGTGACTAAACTCTCACAGGTCACAACCAATTGACCCTACTACCAATCTTATCTTACTTATATAAAGGAAATAACTCTTTTTAGTAGGAAATCCCCTAAATTAATTAGTTATCCTTACTTTTTACATATTTACATAAATACTATTGTTTTAAAAATGGATTAAAAATTTTAAAAACTTAATATCTTTCGAGTTTTAAAAATAGATCAAAAAATTTAAAAACTTAATATCTTTCAAAATATACACCGGACTTTTTTAAAATTTATATATTTGAAAAGCTATTTCAATTATATTATATATGTAACGAGTACAAATAAGAATAGTAAATTTTTGCTTTAGGAAAAAAAAAATTATTGCTTACAAATTAGAGCTTCTCCAATGGAATGTATATGAAGATAAATGTCTAAGTCCACATAGGATAGACATTCAATTTCCCTAAAATTCTTCTCCAACCACAACTTCTTAAAGCAATGTAAAGATGACATGGCTTCATTTTTGTTAGACAATGTCAAGGTGAATGTCAAGTTTTAGACATTCACCTTGACAATGTCAAGCTATCCTAGTAAGCTTTTGCTTACCTAAATTAATTTCAATATATTAAATAACCATTTTTAGCTGTAATAAAATCTAAAAACTACTAAAAATAAAATTTACATTTAATCCATAAAAAATCTCAAACAACACCATTGGAGATGAACTGTTTTTCCTCTCTAAACTTAAGGAAAAATTGGAATGAGAATGTCTAGTTTATGTTGACACCTAGGAAACACACACAACCACCATTGGAGAAGCTCTTAGTATTGTTGGATGAGTAAAAATTCAAGCATGTGCGTCGCACATGTGTCCTTACTAGTATATATAACAAAAAGATTTGTAAATCGAAAACATTTCATTTGTTTACATGTTTTCTATGTAACTGTTGACCGGTACTCATATAGAGAAGGCCGGCCGTCATGCTCTTTCTGTGAATATTCTTCTAATTTAGCATATTGATCATCCATTAGCTGTAAATTGTAATAAGATATAAGAGCTTCTCCAATGGAATATGTGTGAAGAAAAAAGTCTTCATCCACATAGGATACACAACAATTTTTATAAAAAACAGTCTCCAACCCATTAATGTGAGGATGATGTGGCAAAAAAAAAGTTAGACATCCTTTAAGTCAACCTCTAGTTTTAGACATTCACTTAGAGGATGTCTTCCCATCCTAGTCACATTTTTGTTAATAAAAATCATTAAAAACAAAAAAAGTCAATAATTTTAACCAATCATATGTCTACAATTAAGTAAAAGAAGGATGCAATATTTTATGGGTTGGAGATAAAATTTATTTTCTCATAATATTTAAGAATTTATAACTAGAGGATGTCTTAAAAGTGATGCCACATATGAAAAATCCACATTCACCGTTGGAGAAGCTCTAAGGCTGTTATTAACACAAAGTTTTGTTAGCTACTATTCCGTAGAAATGGGACCATTTTGAGATCTTAATTACCGGGGGTTTAATGAAACTGACTCAGTTGACCTATAAGGCTATAACCCGATAAGGTCCTAAACAATGCCCGTTATTATGAGACAAACAAGTGGGCATATTAGTCAACTTTGTGGGAATTTTTTAAAATTCATTACAGATTAGATTCTCCTCTGCCGAGCTCTTTAATTCCTGGATTCGTCCTTGAAAAACGTTAATTTAATCTAATCAGTTTTTTGCCTAATCCAAATCCAATCTTTTTTAAAACGATTATCAGATGCACGTTCTTTGCGTAAAGCCTTCAATCGGATCTCGGTGAGCAAATGCACGAATATGTAATCTGCACAAAAGTTTAGTGATTTTTCTTCCTTCTCAGCATCACAGTTTTCTCTAAAGAACAAAGTTGAGAAAAGGGGCATTTTGTTAATCTGGACATTCCTTGCTTCACACATTAATAGTGAATAATTTTTCGTATTTGAGTGCTTTATATGATTAACAAGCGATGGTTTTTGTCTTCATTTATAAGATTAATCATCAGTGAACAGAATAAGGTTGAACAAAACAAATTTGTAAGGTAAGATATGAGTTAACTAGAACTACTTAATGGACAGCCTGAATATTTTTTAATATTTTTTCGTATGCATGTTCTATTCTACTGCCATTTTTCCAGAGCTGTATGGATGCAAGTCCATGGAGGTGCAGGCATTCCTACAGGGGGTTTTGCTGATACTGCAGCATTGTTTGAAAGCTGGATAACTCAAGCCCAACATCAACCTGATTCTTCTAAATGGCTGAATACAGTCATGATAGTTTCCTGGAGCATATGGAATGAGCGTTGTGAAGTGGTTTTCCAAAATAAGTAAGCTGATCCAATTACTATTGCCAGAAAGGCGATGAGCTTCTCCAATTATATTGGAACACTCTATACTAACTCTCTGGCTAGCAGTAATACTGACATAATGATTAGCAAACCCAAACCTATTTGGAAACCCCCTGCATATCCTTATCTTTCCATTAACTGTGATGCTTCCTTTGATATTAACACGGGACTAACAGGAATTGCTCTCATTCTGCGTGATCATGCAGGTAACTGGAGAGGTTGCAAATCCAAATGCTATACAGGAATAAGGAATTCGGAACAAGGAGAATGCCTAGCTTTCTTTGAAGCAGTCAGCTGGAGCCTAGATTTGTGGCATTCCCACATTGTTTTTGAAACTGATCTACAAGGGATTGAAGGTTATATAAACAAATCTGCACCAGTCATAGCTTGGGAAAATGAAGTCATTCTGTTAGACGCCATAGAGAATCTTAAATCTATCCCATACTGGGAGTGTTATTTTGTTTCTAGAGTCTGTAATAAGCCTGCTGATAAACTAGCGAAGTTCAACAGGAAATTTGGTATCACTAAGGTGTGGTTAGATAAACCACCTGACATTATTACAAGTCACCTATTGTTAGACTTCGACAGTATTCCAAGTTAATAAAATTTCTCTTTGGCATAAAAAAAAACCTTCCACTTTTAGGGGCGACTCAATCGCAATTAGGGGAGACTTTTTTATTCCCAACCCACAGGCCACGTTATGGGATGTCCAAAAACATGGAGATTACGTTAATGCCCTTATATAATCGGAAGAAATTTAGTGTCTGATTGTGTAACACTAATTTGGAAGGTTGTTAACGCTATTTGACTACCGATTAGTATAGATTTCGTGCCAAACATGAATCTTGGTCCTATAACAATCGGTAGTAATAATAACCTCACTATTCTACCGATTATAGTATCCCCGAAGAAGAAATTTGGGGCAACTTTATAATCGGTAGTCATACTAACTACCGATTATTATAGTTCTCAAATTCGTAAAATTAGAGATTTCTCCCAAAACAAAATTTGGGGCAACTGTATAATCGGTAGATAAATACCTTATTTGGCTACCGATTATACAGTTGCCCTAATAAAAAAGAGCCGTTGGAACTCTAAACTCTATATAAAGGCTATATAAGGATTGTATCCTTTTACCCTCTATGGAACACAAATACCTTTTAACTCTCTCCAACTTCGTCTTCAACATAATAGCCCAACCATTCATTAATCCAACGGAGTTCACGATTGAATAAGATTTATCTTTATGTAGGCGCTATGTTCAATTATATCCGAGACGGGGAGCAGAACGGAGGCAAGGAAGCATAATGAGTATGAGTTATTTGGGGAGAATTCACGAAAAATTCTGCGCCAACACCGGTAACCCAAACAACCGTATCCTCTACTCATTGATCTTTTCATTTAATTGGTTCAATAAACGGATGCGTCGGAGAATTTTTCGATTTAACTTATCTTGTGAATCAATGTCGATTGAGGGGTGCAACCAATGATGATGTTATAGAACAATCTCTCGGGGAATAGCGGAGATGGAAAAGATCAAGCTTCTGTTATGAAGCTCATTTTAGAATCCTTATGGCGATGGAAAGATTTAATCCGTTTAGGACTCGTCCAACACGTCCACAACGCTAATCACAATACATTGTAATAGAATTTGTGGCAGTTCAATGTAAAATTAAGATGATGTTGAGGTGATACTGTAATGAATTTCCTAAAAATTATGAAAATCAGAAGTTTTAATTATTTATGTAACTACCGATTATACTTCAACGGCTATTTCGTTCAAAAGAAACTAGTCGTGCCTCGAAAACCACACAAAATCGGTAGCTAATACATATTGATAAACCTCTGATTATACCACTCTAATGAAACTTTGTACCATGTTGACAAAACATGCTATAATCGGTAGGTACACAGGTATCCTAAGATTCCGAGTATACATAATCGGTAGCTTAGGTTAAATAATTTGCTACCGATTATATGTAATAATAGTACGCAACTTCAGTACAGTCTTGTAAAGTACGCATCAACGGCCATTTAAAAAAAAAAGACGTTGGGACTCTCATCTATATAAGGAGGGTAAACTCTTCTTATTTATGCAGCAAACAACACATATATAGCATCGTGTATTTTACAAATAGATTTTCCATCGTCTACTCTTGTTAATTCATTCTATATCTCAACTTACTAGCATGGCAACGTTTGACACAGCTGAAGATTTGGTCATTGTGAAAACCTGGTATCATGAAACAAGACGTGAAGATATCATAGCGGGAAGGTTAACACTCGAAGTCTTTTGGGCGAGAGTATATAGACAATTTGTGCGAGAGTATGGAAATCCAAAGAAAAGATCACTCCAACAAGTTCATGATCGTTTCCGAATTGTCCAAAAAGGGGTAAATGATTACATAACGATACAAAAGAGGATGTTTAACACTAGCCACTTAAGCTTGTCAATCCAACAATTTGTAAGTACTAAATTCTTTATTTTTAACACCGGGTGTCTAATATTTCTTACTAAAACGAATTTGGCATTATTTTGTGTTTGTTTATGTAGGAGGCACTCGCAAAAAGACAGTACTTGGTGGAAAAGGGTGAAGAATTCACTTATGATGGGAGTTATGAATTCCTGAAGTCCGTGACCACAGTATAAATATTGATTGATTGTTACAATCGGAAGTTATTATTTTATATTGTCTACCTATTCTAGGGAGATTTTTACCTTTTTATGTCAGAGTTTGGTAATAATTGGAAGTATATGCTCTACGTTGTCTACCGATTCTGGGAAATTTTTTCCTTTTTTTTTTCCGAGTTTGGTGACAATCGGATGTTAATGTAAGATGTTATGTACCGATTCTGGGGAATAAATTTCAGTAATTTTGTTAGACTTGCAATCGGACGGTACATTAGAAATTTTAATAACCGATTATAATATTGATTGAGTCTGTTTACAAAAGCATGTATAATCGGTTGATATATTTATAATATAACTACCGATTATGGCTTTGTACTTCACAGATAATTCCAAAAAATTCCAAAAAATACATCTTTCGCAAGTAACGATCATTCATCTTCATCATCTGAGGGAACCAATTCGAGTATGCCTGCCGGAAGTTGATTTTCATGACGCGATCCCAATCCAACATGTGGGTCTCATATTGTTTCAACCAATCCTAACAATGATTTATTGGGAAGTAATCCGTCGCCCCACAAAACGAAGGTAATGGGCAATCTCTCTTTACTCTTAAACCGATAAAATGCATCTCATTCACAAATGTCATCACAATTCTTCTATCTTTAACCGAATCATCGCAAACCGTCCTTGTAGGTGCAAACGTAAAGGAATGTCCATACTTAGGAGGAACAAAGAAATGTACCACGCAATTCAAAACGTCCGCTAAGAGATATCCACATGAAGGCATTCTTATCCAATACTTGGATCCGATAGTCTTCAATCCCTTTCGGCACTTTACACGCGCAACTAAGTTTTTGAACTCTAGATCTTTGTCGTGTCTATCTCCTTGCTTCACCATCCCCATATATAAATCCTTGTCCTTTATTAGTTGTACCGCCATCTTAGTTCTTAAATATTTCCATTCGGTGACATCTTCGTCCACGACCTCTCCAAAGTTACCAATTTGTTCCGTAGAGACGTGAAACCCACAATTACCATCCCCGTCCACCTCGTCGGTGGACAAAACAAATGGAACATTGAGGGGAGGGAGTTGTTTTATATATTCTTCTATAATTGTGTACCTTGATCGCGTGGGTCTTCCATGAAAATCCCTAGGACAACGAAGAGTACCATACTTCTCTCTTATAGTCACCATTTCCATTGATGGTGTTTCTTGGGAGTTTCTCATTTGATCTATAATTACGGAGGTAGTTTGGGTCTCCACTAACACAACTTCTTCCACCGCCTCGGCTTGACTTACTTGAGAAGGCTTCGTAGAGACCTTTGGCCCCACTTGTCGGCCGGTTGGTCCACTTTGATCTTTTCTTGGATGACCTATTTTCTTGGGTTGCGGCTCATCCTCAAATTCGGCTTCCGAACGCTCATGCCTATACAATATTCTTATTAGACAAATACTCTTTCAATTCTTTTCTTCCCATGGACCAAGACACTTCGGCGGGCCTACCCGCCCCCTTTTTATTAATAGGTTCATCAACCTCCCTTAGACTAGGGTGAAGAGCTTGCTCCAAATCATGCATCAATACTTGCTTCTTGGCACCATTTGTTGTAGCATAACGCTCGGTTATTCTTGCACACAATTCCGACTCCAAGAACGACGGACCATCAACTACGGGGGTGCTTGGAGTGAAATTTAATTGCTTCCAAAATTGATGAGTATCATTGATATCAATCATATCAACGTACCTACACATTTTATGATGACATGGGAGACCAATACCTATCATATCTTTGCAAACACACACGGTACTATCGTCATCGTAATCTTTATATAACTTCAATTGTTTCATCATGTGATTTATTGCCCATCTTGAAACTTTATGAACAATGCCCCTTAGAAGCAATCTTTCCTTTTCATGTTCCGTCGAGAATTTATGTACACTAAATTGCATAGAACCCTTAATCTTAACGAGATCACGATTGGTAAATTCATGAATTGCTTCTTGGGTCGACACAACTCCATATTGACTACCTAGAAGTATTTTCTTTAACCGTCCATGAGACCCCTCCGCTATGCTAGTCGCCTCGTTCTTGAAATTACGACATTCATATGTCCATGCAAACACAAACCTCTCCTTGATCGTTAACCATTGTGTTTTACAATACTCAACCGGTTTTGGGTAGTCCTTTCCATATTCATCCTCAAATTTCTTCAAGTTTCGTTCGTAAATTTCCTCGGTCTTCGACCAAACGATCTTGTCCCATGATTTCATGAACATTTTCCAAATCATTCCATCCTCCTTCCATTCTTCATCAAATAACCTCTTCTCTTCCTGTTGTTCTTCCACGGTTAATTTACTAATGCGCTCATCCTCTTCCTTCGACCTCTTGGTACCCTTGTTTGGTTTATTAGCTTGGAAATGGAGATGGCAATTGTGTTTGATGTTGCCTTGAATGTGCCACGTACATTGCAAGTTTCGGGCTTCAGGAAACACAACCGCTATTTCATGCAATAAGGCTTGATCCTTATCCGTTACAATAACCCTTGGAAAATCATCCCCATTATAAATGGACCTCAATGTCTCCAACATCCAAATGAAACTCACGCTGTTCTCATGATCCATTAAACCCCATGCAATTGTAAACGTGTTTTTGTCCGAAGTGTGACAAGCAATGTTCAACAACGGCATGTTATATTTGTTTGTCTTGTAAGTGGCATCTATCAACAAAATTTGATGAAAACACTGAGCCAATTTGATCATTTCGGGATGTGCCAAGAAAATACGTACCACTTTACCATCCTTTTCTTCCATTCTCAACATGTAGTCGTGTAACTCAGCTAACCACTGTGATTGTTGCATGACCATTCTACCATCCTATTCTGTCCTTTTGATCCTAGCTAGGGCCGACTGAATTGTAGACAAAGAAGACAAGTTGTCGAGGTTGTCCGCCTTAATTTCACTTAAGATCACATTCGCTTTTTGGATCCACATAGACCTCACCGTCTCCATTTCATGTGGTTTTAACTTCGAAACCATTACATGTCCAATAAGAGTATATGTATCATCATGGTTATGACAACCATTAGCAACTTTAGACATTTTCCACTCTTTACTATCCCTACCATTGGGCTTATAGAAGACAATCTTAAATGGACATCCAATTTTATTTGTATGACTTTGGTATTTCTTTATCTCCGTCTTCCTTACATACTTACTATTCTTTCCCGAGTGACTCTTATTCACCCCACCTCGCTCACATGTCATTTCAAACCGAATATCCTTCACACAAGGGTTCTGAACTACCACGCACATGTTCTCTTTCGCCTTGTTCTTAAGCCACTCCTTGGCCTCCTCCTTACTTTGAAATATCTAAATGTGCATAAAACAAAAGAAACAAAATAAGCATAACCATCTAACATACATGATTCGAAAAAGAAAAGATAATTCATGAACATACCAAATAGTTTTCATAGTGTAGGGAAGTATCATGCCTCAAATAATAATCGTCATCAACAGATACAACAGCCTACGCACCACAACAACAAGTTACACATTAATAATTGGTAGCAATATTTTCATATTATACAACCGATTGTTAACCAATCGGTAATCAATTACTAAAACATCTAACCGATTAAACAAAATCGATAGTATTGTACTGAGATATTCTACCGATTAATAAATAAACAAATGAACAATTTTTCTGTGTATAAAAACTTAAACAATCGGAGGATTAGTTAATTCATAAACTTTGGATTATTTATAATCGAAAGTGATGTTAATACATAAAGACCCGATTATGAAATTCCAAGATTCACAAATATTTCGTTTTTGGGACGACTATTTACAATCGGAAGTTTTGTTTTGTATAAAACTTCCGATTACGACAAATTGAAGCTTTCAATTTGGGAATTTTTAACGTATTCGGTACCTTAATACATAAAAAACTACCCGATTGTTCATATTCGGTAGATAATTATACTCAGTTATCTACCGATTAATAGTCGTTAATGGCATTTAACGCATGCAGTTATTGAATTTTGACGTTCAAAATCACACAAAAACACACATAACATTGCTATTAGAGTTTTCAAACAACATACCTGATTGTTTGACGCATTGTTACCTTCGTTTTCGAGTGATTCTCCATTTTCTTCCATGAAAGCGTCGTCTAGGGTTTCATCTCCATCAAAGTGTGGATCATTCAATAAATACCCCAAATCGTCATCTCTAAACAGTAGTGAACCTTGAACTTCAACTACTTCACATCCTTCTTCGTACCCATCCATGTTTATGGAAGGTTGTAACAATCGGAAGTTGGCAACATATACCCACTTTTTTTTCTTTTTTTTTTCTTCTTCTTCTCTCACTCAATCGTGAGTCATTGTCCCAATGACTCCAACACAAAGTCATCACACCAGTATATTTTAGCCAAAACTCAATTTGGGGCAACCTATAATCAGAAGTAAGCATACTATATAAACTTCCGATTATTGCTACGTCGCAAACACTCACCAAGTGGTTAGGGCTGGCTCTGCACCCTAAAACCTGTGGAGTTTTGGCAAAGGTCGATGTGGGGAAACCTATAATCGGTAGCCATATTTTTTACCGATTATATTTAATTTAAATTTTTTGGAAATAAAGGGTTTTAGCCAAAACTCAATTTTGGGGAAACCTATAATCGGAAGTAAATGTAATATGTTAAACTTCCGATTATTGCTACGTCGCAAACACGCACCAAGTGGTTAGGGCTGGCTCATTAACCTAAAACCTGGGCAGTTTTGTCAAAGGTTCGATGTGGGTAAACTTATAATCGGTAGCCAAATTTTCTACCGATTATATTTAATTTCAAAATTTTGGAATTGAAGGGTTTTAGGAAAAACTCATTTTTGGGGCAACCTATAATCGAAAGTTTATATAGTATGCTAAACTTCCGATTATTGCTACGTCATCGAACACAGACAAAGTGGTTAGGGCTGGCTCATTAACATAAAACCTGTGCAGTTTTGGCAAAGGTTCGATGTGGGGAAACCTATAATCGGTAGTTTAGTTAACCCATTAAACCTCCGACTATATACTTTGAAAGATAAAACTGATGTCGACCTAAATTATTTTTTCATTTCGTTTCTTTTCAACTTCAACTCTCTTATCCTCTTGCTCTCCGAATACAGAGAGCAATACTGTCCCCCTCGTTAACTCCGCTTCAATACATCGTTATCGTTAATCGTCGAATCGAATAATCGTCGAATATTCTCTAAGAAGATGAAACATAAGGGACGTCAAAAAACTAAAAACAAAAATGTTATTCGTGGTGTTGATTCAAACATTGGAGTGCCTGCCCGTAATAAAGAGGTTCTCACCGAAGAACGCGAACAAGGTGATGAAGAACAAGTCCCTGATGTAGATGATTCTGATAGCCAAACTCTCAAGCAACTTCAAATGGCCCCAATTAGGTAACATTCTACCATTTTTTTGGTTTCTATTACTTTAATTCGACGAAACCATGAATTTTTTTCTTAGGGTTTTCGGTTATTACACAGATTCGGTAGTTTAGATATTCTTGTAAACTTCCGATTATACTCGAAATATCACTGTGAAAGAACATTGGTCATATTCAGTTGATAAAATGTAAGGTTTCCTTCCGATTGCCTTTCTTTTTCACAACTGAACCCTACAATAGGTTCGTAATTAGAAGTAATTTTTTTTCTACCGAATATAATAAGCTTTTGTATCTCCTGGACACAAACTTATGCATATTCGTTAAGTATACATTTTTTTTGGCAACCGATTCTTTGTATTCGTTACATTATGTTGAAATTTGACTTCCGATTATTGATAATCGGATGCTTACGCTTAACAAAAACTTCCGATTATGTACCTATTGTACCTTTTGACGCTATTTATGGATAGGCGAGGAAAAAAACCTGAAGACGCAATTGTCTCGGATAGTGCAAGGCTGGAAAGGCGTAAGAACTTGACAGCTAGTTCAAGGAGATCTAGGGCCACTAAATCCACTTCAAGTGCTCAAGATGGAACTCAACAAGCTGCCCCACAACAGATCCAGTTAAAGAAGGTGTACAACCACCTGCTCCACAATCACATCCTGAAATTCAACCTGATGTTGAACCAGAAGCACCATAAGATAGAGTTATGGAAGTTGGACAACCCAGTGGTGCGCAAGAAGAAGGAGAAGCCGAAAAGAAAATTCCTCCTCGAAAGAAGGTGAAACACCTTGTCCCAAAAGAACTCAAGGTGAAGGATATTCCAGAAGGAACAATCCTTGGGATACCGGCTGATGGAGGAGAATTGTTATTTGGATACAAAGATTCCTGGGCAAGATAAATATATGAAACTGAGGTAATAATCGTATCTATTTTATTAACGTATTTTCTTGAGGTTCGTAATAGTTTTAAGGGTTATAAGTTTAGGTAATTCTAATATTTTTTTTAACTTGTCCTGTGTATAATAGTATCATTCTGATGCGGTTCATTTACTCAAATCCACCGCCGCACCACCTAAAATGCTGGAATGGCCTTTGTCCGGTGAATGTGAGAGGTTCAAGACAATTATTGCAAATTCGGGGTTGGCTAATGCTGCTGAAAACTCTATGATGGAACATGACCGGGTGGCTATATCGGCGTTTGTGGAGAGACTTTATCCTGAGACCGACACCTTTCATATTCCGTTTAGAGAGATGACGATTACCCCAGATAATGTTGTGCAGATTCTTAGACTCCCTGACCATGGAAAAGGTGTCAGGGCTGAGTTCACAAAGCAGTTGGAATGGGCCAAACTTTATGCTCTAACTAACAAGTGTTTTGGTTGGGATGAAGAAACATCAAAAACTGAGTTCAAGAGATGCATGGGGTATATAACCAGACAATTCAACATTAGTACTCTGATGGATATGTTCAGGGACACCAAGGCAAAAGAAGAGAACGGAACTTTAACTGATGATCAAGTGAACCATGCGACCACCGCATATCTCCTATGTGTATTGGGATGTGTCATTTTCCCCAATACTAGTGGCAATCGGGTCGACACCAACCTTTTACAACTTCTGGATCCCCTCAATAAAGTGCATGTGTACTCTTGGGGCACGGCATGCCATGCGTGGTTGATGGAAGAGTTGAGAAAGGCGTCAAGGCTTGGAATTATCCAAGTGGACGGGAACATGAGTCTACTACAGGTATTTTTATTAAATCTACATACTTGGTTGTTTTTTTATTTTTGTACCATTGAAGAATCAATTTCCTAAAACTTGCAAAATTGTCAATATAGACATGGATCTACGACCACTTCCCTATCTTGGGATTAACCATTGAAAACCCGGCGTGGGCGCCAGGTCAGCCTAGAGGAAAAAAGTACGTCTTCGATGACAACCATTATAGGACAAAGGAGCAGCAGCTGATTCGTTTGAGGGAGGTTTTGGACTCACTGAAAGCCCAAGACGTATGCTTTGATCCATACAAGGAAGACCGAGCTAAGGGACATATCGCAGGTCGGTCCGATTTGGACCTTTATTTTGGGCCATTGTGGCACTCAACAGGATACGTGATGTACAATGCCTCGAGGGTGATGCGACAAAACGGTTATGTACAAGCTTTACCAAAGTGGCAAATCAATGGGAATTTTGTTTTGGATGTGGATAAATATAATTATGATAAAGCTTCTATCACGGTGGGTTACAAGGGTAACCCATCCTGCAAAAACCATTGGGATAGAAGGATGGATTACTTGATCAACGGTGAAAGGCAAGCCAACCAAGGTTTTGAAAATGCTCCCAACTATATGGATTGGTATCGGGATGTTTCTAATTTTCGTGTATTCCGTGATCTTAAAGCAAAGCCCGCACCGTATAAGAGTATCCTCAAAGAGAAACCTCCAGATTTTGATAGATTGGTACGTATTGGTTTCTTAATTTAGTTTAATTTTATGGGTCAAAATCAGTCTAGAACCGTCCTTGATGGTATGCTATGTTTTAAAACATATGAACAGGTTAAGAGGTTTGTCCAAATGGTGCACTAATTGCATAAAATCCGGAGAGCTTGTGCCGCTTGAGAAGATAAAAGAGCACCAAGAGATGATTGATAACATTGACAATGAAGATTATGCATCTCGGTTTGGGGATAAAGGCAAGCAACCTAAAAAGGTTGTGAAAAAAAGAACTCGGGCGTCATCGAGAACTCAAGTTGATGAAACCGGTGATGATATTGGTCCAAGTGGTAGAGGCAGTAAAGGTTGCAAAGTCCTGGGAAAAAAGAAGAAATAAACTTTCGATGTTGTAAACTCTCGCTCTTTTTAGTTAACTTTATGGTTTTCAAAGTTTATGTCGGATTATGTCGTTTTCAAAGTTTGTGTCGCATTATTAGTTGGTACGTTATGTTTATGGATTGTGAATGGTTCCTTTTATGGATTATGATTGGCTATATTGCTATGTTTATGCATTTAACGATGACTCGCAAGCGAATCACATGATGAGACATGTAACTATTGAATTTTGGAACACAATTGGAGGCTAAGTTTATATATAAACCTACTGATTCTGTGGTTTTTGCATTTGTTGTCAGAATCGAGAGCTTTATATATTTTTAACCTACCGATTCTGGAGATTTTTCAAAACATTTAGTCAGAATCGGAAGGTTAATAATATAATATGCCTTTCGATTATTATGTGTAAAGAAAACTTGTCTTCTGTATCCAAACAAAACCACAATCGGAGGGTTAATTTTCACCATTCCTTTCGAATAAAACAATTCAGTAGGTTTTTTTATTGTTAATATCCGATTATTCTGTATGAAAAAACATTTTTTTTCCTGGACCCAAATAACAACATAATCGGCAATATAGATTCGTTCACTGTTTTACGATTATATAAAACTGTAGATTTGTTTTATGTGCTCCTTACGATTATTATATGCGCAAAAAATTTCTTTTATGTATCCAAACAATACAACAATCGGAAGGTAAATGTTCACCCTTACATCCGAATAACTATATTCGGTAGGATATATGCTTTTTTTAATATCCGATTATTCTGTGTGAAAAAACTTTGTTTCCTGGAACCAAATAACAACATAATCGGAAATGATGTTGACTCATAATATTACCGAATATGTTAATCGGGAACCTGGTTAACAAGAAATACTACCGAATACTAATAATCGGAAACTTTTTGATATTAATATTCAGCCGATTGCATGCATTACATAAACTTCAAAACACCACAACTGTATAATTTCGTCAAAAGCACCTAAATCCATACTCCTTATTGACCATAAAAGTATTAAAAAAGATCATAACGTCCATACACCGCAGAAATTGTCCCTCTTGATTTTGTAACATCCTTCGTGTTCAAATTGTTTCCCGTAGAGGTCCATATACCGATGATCAGCAAAATTTCTCTGAAAGAGAAAAATGAGCAAGTTAGTATTAACGAATGAGTAACAAGTGAGCCGGAGTTATGAAAGATACTTGCTCGTTTTTGATACGTCCATTGAGGAAAAGCATCCCTAACAAATCGTTCTTCATTTTCAAGCTTGTCAATCTCCTTATCGACCGCCTTCATTCTCATCTTAATGTCATTCAATGATCTTCGAATTCGATTACC
The DNA here is from genome assembly GCA_023529315.1 of Papaver bracteatum. Taxonomy (NCBI): domain Eukaryota; kingdom Viridiplantae; phylum Streptophyta; class Magnoliopsida; order Ranunculales; family Papaveraceae; genus Papaver; species Papaver bracteatum. Next base: position 6,593,487 of record JAJJWX010005152.1, read on the forward strand.
ATCTAACGCCTCAAATACCATTAAAATGCGGTTCCATAACTGCTCTTCGGATTCCCGTTTGTGGAGCTTGTGAACAACATCATGAACAGTTACCACAACCCACGCTCTATAAATAGCACAATCTTCTTCTTCGGCAAAAGCAATATCCATGTTTTTGTTTTTCTAAATTAGAACTGAAGAGAGAAAAGAGTTTGGTGCAATTGGGGTGATAGATATGAGTTTCTTTATACAGGCTTAGGGTCCAACGGCTCTTTTTCCTTTTCCCAAAAACTACAACGGCTATTTCTGAAATTTGGTTCAACATGCAACGGCTAATTTGATGAAGGTTGAAAGTGGAGAAACCAATAATCGGTAGGAATTTTAGTTATAATAACTACCGAATATGGTAGCTTTCAAAATTTGAATTTGGGGCAACCCATAATCGGTAGCATATGGAACCTACTATCCTTACGAATATGGCTACATTCAAAACACGAACCAAGTGGTTAGGGCTGGCTCTGAACACTCAAAACCTATGGAATTTGGCAATGGTTCGATCTGGGGCTCCTTATAATCGGTAAGTTTTTTAAGGTGGATAACCTACCGATTATAGCAGATTTCAAAATTCAATGCATGAAGGATTTTCGAAAAAAAATCATTTTGGGGCTACTTATGATCGGATGGTTTTGTAATATATTAAACTTCTGATTTCCGCTGCACCCAAAACACGCACCAAGTGGTTATGGCTGGTTGTGTATACTCAAAACCTATGAAATATGGAAAGGTTGGATCTGGGGCTCGGTATAATCGTTAGGTTTTGTAGTTGTATACCTCACCGATTATAGAAGATTTCAAAATTGTCTACGTGAAGGATTTTAGAAATAAAATCATTTTGGGGCAACTTATAATCGGTATTCTTGTAACATATTATCCGTCCGATTACATTGCATCCATGACTCAAGCCAAGTGGTTATGGTTGGCTCTGCACCCCTCAGAACCTCCGGATTTTGGCCAAGGTTAAATATGGGGCTCCTTATAATCGGTAGCATTAAAAGTTAGATAACCTACCGATTATAAAAGGGAACATTAGCCGAAATATACATACATTAATGGTAGATAAATATTAATTTTAAACTAATGATTGTTTCTAACCTACCAATTGTTGTTTTTCCTACCGATTATGTAAGGGCATAGTTATCATTTTGAAAAATCGCAGATAAGGGGTAGCTTAATTTTATGTTTGGGTGACCTTTTTTGTCTTTTAATATCGCTCCTAATTGCGTTTGGGTCGCCCCTAAAAGTGGAAGGAAAAAAAAAATATATATAAGATTCTGTTTGTTGTTGTACTTTGGTAGTTGGGACTTGGGACGACATATATAACGTGCGTAGCACGTCCTTGAAGGATGTGGTGAAGACATCTAGTCTAGATAAGTGCATGCCGTACTATGGACATACCTAATCCACAAAGCTTGACAGATATTTGGGGTCAACGAGACAAAGTTGATGTACAAACTACGTGGAGTCGCCGATATGTACACCGATAGATGGTTAATCCTACTTTAAGTTAATCGCATAACTCGTGCTAGAAATTTACACATACTATGTAGATGAAGCTTTTTATCATTTTTTTTCCTTTCGGAATGAAATCTCTTTGTTACTGGTTGCTGAATGAGTGTACCTGAAGCATTATGCACTTCCTGTTTTGCTCAAAATTGATAAACCAGCTTGGTTGCTTTTTTTACAGGCAACATTCATCAAAAAAGAAGTGAGAACGAGACGGATGCATAAAGAGATACAAAGTGAAAATAGACCAAGTCGGAAATAATCCGACAGTTCTTAAAACTTCTCAAAAACCTTTTCACTAATCAATGAAGTTAAACAATTATTATTAGTGAGCAAGTTTTTGAATTTCGTATGATAACCCAAAGCCCACTAAAATGATAAACCTTAGAAGTGTGGATAACACCCAATCCCAAACCCAACAAGAGCTCGAAGGAGTCTTCACAAGCGCTTAAACCCTAGTTGCATCCCTAACTGCGACCGTTTTTCGCTGCCGATTTCACCGGATGCTTCCTTCAAATCCATCTCCATAAATCAGTCACCCAAAGTCTGACCACCACCAAGAAATCCGACACGGCTTCATTCATCAGTAAAAAAGAACCTTTAATTGATGAAATCAGTGATTTCAAAGTTGGTAATGATCAAAAGGGGATAACACGAGCTAAATCAACACCACATCGACTAGAAAACATCACTTCCGTAATGAGCCCGTCTCTGTAATAAAATAAAAACCCAAAAGCTTACATTATACAAGGCTTAGATTGAAACAAAATAGGCTTGGATTAGTTGATCTGACCACAAAAACCATTATTTCAATCAAAAATAGATCCGACTGAAAATCAAAGAAGAACTAGTCTCTTGAACCCCATATACTTCATGATGTTTGAAAAAGCGGGGTATATGATAGACGCATTTATGTGTCTATTTTCATGTCGATTTTCTATACTGTTAGTACTTATTTTTGTACTTATTATGGTGTTTTATGTATTCGTAGGTAAACGTTTTTGGAGAAATCGGCTTGAAAAGTTGATAAAAGCACCCGAAGGACATCTACTATTCGGACTCTCAGTTTGGATACGGGACAGTTCAATTACTAAGGGACAGTTCTATTACACCCAAGGCTATGGATACCCCGGTTACGGGGCATCCTATCTTCTTTATTTGAACCAGCGAAATTGGCGGGAGAAAAGTGGTTAACTGCGTGAATATTTCTTCGGATTTTGGAAGATTTTCGAGGGTTTATACGTTACGATATTGTTGCTACCTATAATACAGGGAGAATGACGTGTTGTGGGTACTGAAGACAGAATGAAATCTTCGTATATTTGGCAATGATCTAAAACAGGGAAGGAAGAACCCTATTCTGCGAGTTTTACTGGATTGATTTTGGAGGGGATTTACTTGATTTCTTTCGTGGATTTGGATATACATGGGACTGTTAGGGTAAACTAGGTCTGGTAGTTGTTTTAAATTCGAAATAAAAAGAAAGTTTCACGTAGTTTCTATCTAGGGAAGAGTTACGGGATTTGTTTGTCAAGGCAGAGAATATTGGTATTTGGGCCGAAAGGGGAAGTTACGTGAGGAAATTGAGAATAATATCTTCACTGTTTGATTCTACTCTATCTTTGTAAGGGTAACTACAACAACTCAGCAGACGCGTAAGAAGATTGGCAGCAGTTTAATCGTGGCTTGGCAGTAAAAAAGGAAAGAAATACTTGGGAAGATACGTGACTTGGGGAGAGAATTAACTGGCGATATTTTTGATCTGTTATATATAAAAGGAGTTATACGAGTCTCAAGAGGAGGGTCGAGAATTTGGGGGACCGAGCAGAGTTGCAAGGTACCTGCGGGGGAGTTGCAGGCGAGACTGCCGGAGAAGAAGAACACGACGAATAGATCACAGTTTATAATACAATAGTCATCTTTTCTTTGTAATAGACATCCAATTATAACAGTGATGTTGGTAACAGTAATACATCATTACGAATCTCTGTTCAATTATAATTCTTCAATAAAAACACCTATTGAGCCATGTTTCTATCTTTTGAGCGTGTTTTGACTATGATGAGCTAAACCCAAACACTGGGACAAAGGAGGAGGCCATATTTCATGCGTGTGGTAATTCTATTTATTTCTTGTATGACTTTTTGCATTGATTAATAATTATTTTATGATTTTTATCGAATGGTTGTGATTTCAATTGATGGGTTATGTGTAGGTTAAGTCTTTTGATATCCCATGCTTTCGGTTTACAGTCATTGCTTTTCAAAAATCCACCTTGTCAAAATATAAAGTCAATATTTTATTATTATTTGAGCTATAATTGTCTAGAATAAATATATGAATCGCATGAATAAATTTTATGGTGGAATTATGAGTCCCAATACCTCTCGATATTTGTGACAAAACTTGTGTATATATTTTATTTATTTTATTTTTAAGTCTGAAATCAAATCTTTACAAGTCTTTGAACGAACTTTTACTACCACTATCTAAAATTACATCAGTATAACAACCACACCCAATAATTCGTTCGGTAAACTGTATGGACTAAACTCCAATATAATTTCGAGAGCACCAACTTAAAAGTGAGACTCAATCAAGAAATATATCAAATAGCTTTATCTATATTTCTCAATACAATCAGAAAATCGAACAGATAGAAATACGTGAGCCTGATTGATATGATAAATAACTTGGACGGTACCAAAGATCAGTGCCCAAGTGTCAATCAAGTTATATCCAACAATCAAGGTCAGATTTATCAACTGATTGAACAACGCACAACCAGTGATATTTCAGTTATATAAACAAATATAATGAAAAAAAGAAATAACACTGACACCAGAAATTTTGTTAACGAAGAAACCGCAAATGCATAAAAAACCCGGGACCTAGTCCAGCTTTGAACACCACACTGTATTAAGCCGCTATAGACACTAGCCTGCTACAAGTTAACTTCGAACTGGAATGTAGTTGAGCCATAACCAAGTCTCACACCGATTAAGGTATAGTCGCGTTCCTTACGCCTCTAGAACCACGTAGGATTCTGCGCACTTGATTCCCTTAGCTGATCTCACCCACAACTAAGAGTTGCTACGACCCAAAGTCGAAGACTTATAAACAAATCCGTCTCCCACAGATATATCTATCCTTTATTCTTTTTGTTCCGTCTTTTGATACAAGACCAAGGTGAACAGGAACCAACTAATAATCCGGTCTTATACTCCCGAAGAGCATCTTAGAAATATTAGTCACCTCACAATAACCTAACTAATTAACAGAAGAAGTTATTGTGGAATCACAAGAGTCTGAGATGAAGAACTGTTGTGATTACTTTTATATCTTACATATCAGAGATAAATCTCGAGTAAATATTAGAGAAGATAAAACTCAATATGATTAAGAACAAGTAAGATCAGAATACGCAACTACAGAGTAAATAGTTGGATCTGGCTTCACGAATCCCAAATGAAGTCTTCAAGTCGTTAACCTAATAATGGTTTTGGAAAACCTAGGTTAAAGGAGAATCGACTCTAGTTTGAAACTAGGAAACATGAAAGTGTCGGGATTAGGTTTTCCAGTTGCTAGTGTTCTCCCTCATATAGCCTTTAAAATCAGGGTTGCTTATAATGAAAGCTAAGATAGCTTGGTAACAAAACATTAAATATTCACTGTTAAATGAACTCCTGATTTAAGATCCAAGATAAGTCTGCTTAGAAATTAAGAAATCAATCTCCACTATTAGATGGTCTTAGATTGTTACACACAAATGAAATATACTTATATTTAGATATGGGAATAACAGTTAACCGAAGTTAGCCATGTTAGAGCACTGCTCGGTCAAACTCGCATGCGTTGCTATCTCAAGCATGTTTGTCAATGTTAGTGATCAAAACTATAAAGTCTTGATTTCCAGTCAACTATATCTAAGGTCTCGGACTAGGATAGAAAGTGTAGTTGAGCTCAAGAACTCCATGGCAATCATCATATAAGACGAAGGACTACTCAAGGAACCAGTGGATCTTCATCGACTAAAAGGTATGTGGATACTTGAACTTATCTTCACTCAAAATTCTATCTACTCTATCTGTTATCTTGAGACAAAAGTCCTTTTACTATATAGACTAAAGATATGCACATGTGACATTTCGAGCTAAGTATATCTCGCTTATCTATTTCTCGAAATGTGTGTTGGTAAAGCTTTCGCTTTAGCTAAGTTCATCTTTGCCTAGTGACGAAAGTCATGTTATGTTTCAATCACTTTGGAAATTGCTCTGACGAAAACTAGTTTGTGAATAACAACTATATGACGTCCTCTGAGAATGTTTCAATGATTGAAATGAGAGTTTAGATAATATAACCATTGTGGGATATAAAAATTGTTGTGGAAACACATATATGTATAAGTTCTTAGCACTTGAACCGAAGTTTGCGAACTTTGTTGATCAAGTGAAAATCGGAACTTGAGCAGTCAACCCAGTCTGCGAACGCAGTCCGTGAACGTGCGTAGTTATTGAACCCGAGAATTTCTGCTGAAGTTTGTGAAGTCCAACTGGTTATTTGAGTCCGCGAACTTGAGTGGTTATGTCTAAAAACGATGTTCGTGAACTTATTTAAATTATCTAAGTAATGATATTGCAAACTGTGGCTTTATAGTTCATGAATTGATTCGAGTGAATCACGTCGTTTTTGCTTCAATTGTGTCTTGTGTAGTACATAATATCTCATAGCTTTTGAATAACTCTCTAACTAGTTCATTTGAGTCATTTGGACTAGTTATAGTGAAGAAGAATATGGTTGATATGAAAGTTATCATTTGGCTAACCAATTTGTTGACTAATATTAAACCAACTATTGTACAGGTTTGGGTACGGTTACACAAACCCAAAATTTTCAAGTACATGTATGTATGGCAAGCTAAGTTTTCGATCTAACGGTTGAGAGATATTAGCTTGTATCTAATCAGGTTTTCATCTAATGGTAAATATTGAATGCTTTGTTACTAAGATAAAATTGATTGCAAACCCTGATTTGAAAGACTATATAAGGGAGAACTCTAGCAACTGGGAAACCTAATCCCCACACATTCTGTGTGATACTATTTTGCTAAGCTAGAGTCGATTCTCCTTTAACCTTTGGTTTTCTTTATCTAAAACTAGGTTAACGACTTAAAGATTTCATTGGGATTGTGAAGCCAGACCGATACTACTTTTCTTGTAGTTGTGTGATATAATCTTGTTGTTTTTATCGTACGAGTACAATTGTAATAATTGGCTTGAGATTTCTATCTCCGATAGGCAAGATATAAAAGTAATCACAAACATCTTCGTCTCATCGTTTGTGATTCCACAATATCTTTTTTTGCTGCGTTGATTAAGACTATTATGAGGTGATTGATAAAACTGAGCTGTTCTTCAGGAATATAAGTATACTATTTTTTATTGTTTTCTTTATCTAAAACTAGGTTAACGACTTAAAGATTTCATTGGGATTTCACCTTGATTTATCAAAACAATTGTAACAAAACTCATAAAAGGTTTATTCATCGTTTGTGGAAGATTAAATTTATGAGGTGATTATAAAACTGAGCTGTTCTTGAATATAAGTATGGATTGATTTTCTTGTTCACCTTGATTTATCAAAAGACGGAACAAAACTCATAGGTTTATTCGTGGAAGATGTTTATCTTTAAAGACAGATTTGTTTATTAAAGTCTTCGACTTTGGGTCGTAGCAACTCTTGGTTGTGGGTGAGATCAGCTAAGGGAATCAAGTGCGCAGTATCCTGCTGGGATCAAAGGCATAGGAGCATAATTATACCTTGGATCAGTGTGAGATTTATTGGTGTTCAACTACATTCCAGACCGAAGTTAATTTGGAGTAGGCTAGTGTCTGTAGTGGCTTAATACAGTGTATGTTTAATCTGGACTAGGTCCCGAGGTTTTTCTGCATTTGCAGTTTCCTCGTTAACAAAATTCTGGTGTCTGTGTTATTTCTATTCCGCATTATATTTTGTTATTTAATTGAAATAATACAGGTTGTGCGTTGTTCAATCGATTAGAATGTCCGACCTTATTGGTTGTTGATTTAAATCGATTGACACTTGAATATTGGTCTTTGGTACCATCCAAGTTATCTCTCTTTGATTAGATTCGAGAATCATATTTGCTTGAGTAAATCAAATCGAGAGATTGATATAATAACTCCTTGAGTATTTTCTATTGAATGAGTCTATTTGATTATCTAAAAAACAACTCGGAGTTGTCCATATAGATTGCTAATCAAAATATTGGGTGAGGTTGTTAGACCCCCGCTTTTTCAAACCATATTATAACTTTTGACTTATCCGTATTCATCTAACACTTCTAAATCAAATATGATGATCAACCAATCATGATAGATAATCAAATGAATCTAACTGTGTTTCAAATAGAGTTGTTCAATTGTTTACTATCTCATAGAAATATTCATGAACAAATTGAAACGAACCCGGATTGATTCGTAATCGTACAAAGTACTTATACAAGAATCAATTCATGAACATTAAGCCACGATTTGCAAAGTTAATTTGCATTCCTTAAATCATAAATGATTTAGTTCATGAGTATGAGAATCATACATAACTGATTTTAAAACTTAACCACTGTGTTCGCAAACTGTGTACGCGAACATTAGCTATGTACCTTGGCCTAGTCAAGCCGTTCGTAAACCCGGTTCGCAAACAACCGTTCCGGATCTAACTCAGGTAAACCCGTCCGCATACTAGGTACGCAAACAAGAGTTCCAGACCTTCTCAGGCGAATCCGTTCGCATACTGGATCTGCATACCGTGTTGTATCCAGACATGGGTAATTGTTATAAACTCTCATTTCAATCATTGAAACATCCTTAGAAGACGACAATGGTAATTTTACACATACCATTAGCTTCAAGTAAATTTAAAGTGATCGAATGATAAATATGAAACTTCCCAAGCTAACATCAAATAACTGTCTCACACAATTCATATAAGATGTTTATGGTAATTTTCACATGATCATCTTTTGACTTAATATTTAGTTTCCAACAAATAAATTTTGTCCAACTAAACTCGTCAAGAAAACGATGAAATAGCTAAAGCAAAAATCTACCAACACATATTTCGAGAAATAGATAAGCGAGATAAAGTCAGCTCGAAATATCAAATGTGTATAATGTTAAAGTCTATACATCTATATGACTTAGTCTCATTAGAAGATATAATAGAATAGACTTCTGAGTGATAGATAAGTTTTATTCTCCACATACCTTTTGTTGATGAAGTTCCTCTAAGCTCCTCAGTAGAAATTCTTCTACAATTGGTGAACGTCGTGAAGTCTAAAGCTCAACTACACATTCTATCTTAATCCGAGACATAGCTATAAGTGGACTAGAAATCAAGTATATAGTTTTGATCAACTAAACTTAAAAAATAAGCTTGAGATAGAAACGCTTGCTAGTTCAACCGAGCAGTTCTCTAACAATCTCCTCCTTTATCAATTTTAGTGACAAAACTATCAATACATATGGATTACAAAATAAATAAACTTTGTAGCTTCTCATCCATCATGCTTGATTTCCTTGGCTCTTCAACTTTCCTTGAATTCTTCGCTACTCTAAGTACTCCAGCGATTTTGAACGTGTTCAACTCAGCATCATTGTTGTTGAATATCCGTAGATATAATAATAAGAATACATATATTCTTAATCATTGTTATATAGTATCATAGTATTATTATATCGAATCTAAGTCCAATTGCATCACAACTTTGAAATAATACTATGGTGATATGTATCACTACCCCTTAGTCAATACTTCCATCTTACAATGAAAACCACTCCCCCTTACATAATGATTCGTAAACCATATGTATGTAGTGTAAACTACCAAATAATTCTTCCTCTTTTTGTCAATATAAATTGGCAAAGGTACGAAAACTACGGGATCATAATGAAATTCTCAAAGAGACAATTCATGACTAAAAGAGAACATATCAACTTTGTTTCGATGATTTCACATAGTTGAAACTTAGTGTATTCATCAAGGAGTTTTTAAAGATACAAGATAACCACTGCAATATTTCACAATTGCACTCCCCACAAAGATATGGAAATTAATCACTAGTTCATTTAAGAACTCTCCCCCATTTGATGTCATATATTCCCAAGAGAACAACATGAGCTACCTTACTTTTACAAGAAAAGAAGGATTTCTTTGGACGTTAACAAATCACATGGATTTGTATCCAGAAAACTCGAATAAATTAACCACAAGAAGATCTTATTGATTAATTAAATCGGAAACACTCAACATAAGAAAACTTACGGAGTCATACAGTACTTTCACATAAAAGTGGATCAGGGAAAGATCAATACTGCGGAATTTTCAAAAGTTCATTTTATCTTTTATCAATATTTGCATAAAGACATAATATACCTGGTTTAATTGGGGGCCATTCAAATTAAATAGGGGCCAACAAATTTTATTTGCACCCTAAAATTATCAGGGGCATATTAATCCGATTATGAAAATGCTATTTTACCCTTACCTAAAACTAAACATTAAAAATCAGTTAACCTTATTAAAAACCTTAATTATGCTTCTCTTCTTTTTCATCTTCCTCTCCTCCCCTTTCTCTTCTCCACCACCACCATTAACAATTATTTTGAAGAATTTTTTTTTCTTCAACCGATCCATTGCGTAATCTTCGCCAAAAAATCGAAACCCAAGAAAGCTATGGCTCCAACAAATCGAAACCCAAGAAACCTTAATTATGGTTTCAGTGTAAGGGTCATTAGTATCGAAATGAAAACCCCTAACGACTTTTCATTTGCATGAGGATTCTATGAAAAATCGTTAGTGTATTAGGATGAAGATGACGACCCTAATTCTGCTACTTCAACATTTTTTGCCCTAGAATAGAGTCATTGCGGTATTAGGTTGAACATGACGACCCTGTTTTGACGACCCTTTGTTATTGGTTAACGACTTTAGGTGAACATTATAAATGGTTGTTTAGGGTCGTCAGTAAATCAGAATATCCCTATGACGACTCAAACACACAAAAAATTGCCTTTTTATACAGAGAGTTTGGATTCGAGAGTCGTCTGGGTATTAAACGAATCAACTAACGACTCTAGGTGAACATTATAAACAGTCTCCATGGTTTAACACACCACTTGACGATTTTTCATCACCATTAAAAGTTGCAGATTAGAGTCGTCTCCATGTGTGTCAACAACCTGACGACTCTTTAGGGTCGTTGGCGTATACAACACCCGACTATAACGACCCTCACTCTGAGTAGTTCCATAGTTCCCATGAATCGACCACTTGGAGCACCATTCATACAATTTGAAGAGTATATCAAGTTTACCTGATTTTTTTGAGCTTCGGGTTCCTCATTTTCAGTGTTGGTTCCTTCATTTGGGGCAATAGTATCTTCATTTCCACCATTATTCATGGCTTCCTCCATTAACATCTCTTCATCAAACATCCAGTCCATATAATTAGTTGACACAATCTTACCATCAACACAATCATGGTTGTTGTTTGAACCTTCACCAACCTCATTCCCTCCACTTGAATCACTCATTTCTAAACAACCCTAGTTTTTCCTCCCAAAAACCCTCTTCTTCTTCTCAAAACAAAATTACCCAAAAATAAAATTTCCACAAAATTTAATCCCAAAACCTGATTTTAAACTAAACTAAATTAATACACTAATATACTTCATTAACTCTTAATACTAATCACTCAAGGCTATTTTAGACATTTAGAAAGTTTTTTTATAAGGGGTGACCCAAATTGCTATTGGGAGACCTGTTTTGTCTTCTAGTGTCTGGCCCCCATTTAATGTGGAAGGCCCCCAATTAAACCAGGATAATATACTTAACTTTTGATCATTTATGAGATACTAGCACAGTTTATGAACGTAAAGGCATACATCTCATAAGCAATTGCAATATATAAAATCAAAAAGATTAAATACTACAAAAATCATCTTCCAAATAACTTAGAATTTAAAGAAATAAATCTAAAAACATTGCAAGATGAAAATCGTTGGAAATAGCTATGTGTAATCACAATAATTTCTATACCAAACCTTAGTTATCCTTCTTAAAAAATAAGAATAAATTCTCATAAGAAGTTTCCTAGACATAAAAGTTCAGACTTCTTTGATAACTGCATACCTCTCAATGATTCCATCGTAAAAAGTATCGTTGATGTTCTTGATTCTTTTGACCGGAGAAACTCCATGTTCATGAGTTAGAACATTCACCATCCGATCAACAGTGTGAGCAAGTTGCCTCGCCTTGATGCAATCAGAGATGAGCTTCTTCTAGTTCCGTATCAAGACTTTTTGTTTTTTAAGGATTTTGGTCTGACCATCAATTAAATGATTTATTTGCAGTTGAAGATTTGGAAATTCAACCTTTGAGTCATTTTGGTAATGAATTAAATCCTTGAAATATTCAGCAACCCAGGGTACTATTTTCTTGCAATCATCTTTTTCAAAAAAAAGTTCTTGAACCGAGCTGCATCCTTTGATGTCTTCTTCCCTATCAAGATCCACAACTTCCTGATATCTTGAAGAGTTATATTCGTGAACAAGAGAATGACAGGAATCCCTTGTTATAGAAACCATATAAAAACTCTTAAGAAGAAGAGTACACGGACGTTCGCAAACTGGTTACGGGAAGTTAATGGGTCAGCTAAGATCCAAAATAAGGAAACACACTATCTGTTTTCAGTCATCTCATAGATTTTCATAGCCCGATAATTAGAAGTTTCACTTTAAATTAGAACACATAAAAAATAAACAAGATACATTAGTTACTAGGAGTCAAGATATGACTCAACATTCACAAATGAAGAAAACAACTTTAAAAAAAAAACAATCAGATAATAACATACAACTCACTTGAGTCTCTCACAAATATGATCCCTGCAACTCTCAAGTTAGTTTCAAGGATGAATTTACCTAGAGTTGAGGGAAAAGTTGTAAATATCTCCAGAGAGTTTGAATCTTGTATTCCTCACCTTCCTTCGGTTGAATCTTTCAGAAGATTTAGACAACGACCTTTTTGAATCTCCATCAGAATGATTTCTCTGAGGATTAAGTTTAGGACCTCTTGAGCTCCATTCTGGAGAGTAAAGATCACAAGAACCCCATATCCTAAACTGAAACCTACCAGACTTATTCTCATAAACACTGGGAGCGTATACATAAGAGGTGTAGGAAGTCGCACCATTATGAAATACACGATTCATGTAAATATTTCTAGAGGAGTGATCGTGGAAACCTTTTTTATGATATTTCTGGTTCTCTGCAGGAATATCATCCATTGTAGATGTCGTCAGATTATTTACTTTGTTGACTGTAAAAAGAAGCAAATTTTGAAGATCACGGTACCAAAGACCAATGCCCAAGTGTCAATCAAGTTATATCCAAAAATCAAGGTCGTATTTATCATCTGATTGAACTACGCACAACTTGTGATATTTCAATCATGTAAACAAATATAATGCAGAAAACAAATAACACAGACACCAGAAATTTTGTTAACAAGGAAACGCCAAATGCATAAAAACCCCGGGACCTAGTCCAGATTTGAGCACCACACTGTATTAATCCAATACAGACATTATCCTACTACAAGTTAACTTCGGAGTGGAATGTAGTTGAGCCCTAACCAAGTCTCACAGCGATTAAGGTACAGTTGCGTTCCTTATGCCTTTAAAACCACACCGGATTCTACGCACTTGATTCCCTTAACTGATCTCACCCACAACTAAGAGTTGCTACGACCCAAAGTCGAGGACTTATAAACAAATCCGTCTCCCACATATATGTCTATCATTTACTTCTTTTTTTCCGTATTGTGATACAAGATCAAGGTGAACAGAAACCAACTAATAATTTGGTCTTATACACCCGAAAAGTAGCCTAGAAATATTTTTCACCTCACAATAACCTTACTGATTAACATATGAAGTTATTACAGAATTACAAGAGTCTGAGATGAAGAACTGTTGTGATTACTTTTTATATCTTACCTATAAGATATAAATCTTGAGAAAATCTTAGAGAAGATAAAACTCAATACAATAGAACAAGTAAGATCAGAATACGCAACTATGGAGAAAATAGTAGGAATCTGGCTTCACGAATCCCAAATGAATTCTTCAAGTTGTTAACCTAATAATGGTTCAGGAAACCTGGGTTAAAGGAGAATCAACTCTAGATTGCAACTAGGACACATGAAAGTGTCGGAATTAGGTTTTCCAGTTGCTAGAGTTATCCCTTATATAGCCTTTCAAATCAGGGTTTAATATTTAAGCTAAGTTTGCTTAGAAATTAAGCAATCAATCTCCACTCTTATATGGTCTTACCTTGTTACACACAAATAAAATATACTTATAGTTAGATATGTGTAACCGTACCTGAACGTGTATATTGGGTTGGCTCAATAATAGTTAATCGAAGTTAGCCATATGAACACTTTTGACTTAGTCGTATTCATATAACACTTCTAGATCAAATATGTTGATCAATCAATCATGATAGATAATCAAATGAATCTAATTGTGTTTCAAATAGAGTTGTTCAATTATTCACTATCTCATAGAAATATTCATGAACAAATTGAAACGAAACCGGATTGATTCGTTATCGTACAAACTACTTATACATGAATCAATTCATGAACATTAAGCCACAATTTGAAAACTCAATTTGCATTCCTTAAATCATAAATATTTTAGTTCATGAGTATGAGAATAATACATAACCAATTTTAGAACTTAACCAATGTGTTCGCAAACTGGGTACGCGAACACCAGCTCTGTACCTTGGCCTAGTGTAGCCGTGGGCAAACCCGGTTCATGAACAACCGTTTCAGACCTAACTTAGGTAAACCCGTTTGCATACTAGGTACGAAAACAAGAGTTCTGGACCTTTTAAGGTGAATCCGTTCGTATACTAGCTACGCAAACAAGAGTTCCGTACCTGAATCGTCACAATACAGTTCACATATGGGATATGCATACTTTGTTTTATCCAGACATGGGTAATTATTCTAAACTCTCATTTCAATCATTGAAACATCCTTAGAAGACGACAATGGTAATCTTACACATACCATTAGCTTCAAGTGATCGAATGATCAATACGAAACTTCCCAAGATAACATTAAATAATTGTCTCACACAAATCATAGAATATGTTCAAGGTAATTTTCACATGATCATCTTTTTACTTAATATTTAGTTTCCAACAAATAAATTATCTCCAACTAAACTCGGCAAGAATACGATGAACATAGATATTTATGGGTGAAAACTATTTCCACAGTTTTTGGTACGCTTGGGTGTGTGGATGAGAAACGAATCTAAACCCTAAACAAATGCACTGCACGGGAATGCTATCTGATTCGAGAGATCAATCTATGAAATTCTGGCCTAAACCAAGAAATGGTCGTTCCAGACTTGCTTCGGTCACAAAGTGAAAGAGATGTTTATGACTTATATCAGAATATCGAACTGGATTTCAATAATGTAAGCAATCAGCTCTGGTGTTTTCTGGATACGAATGACAATACTTGGTTTTATGTAATTGTCTCTGTTGTTTGGAAATAGGCAAAGGACCTATTTATACAAGTCATAGAGCGTAAACCCTAGTTTCGTATGAAGTGGAGGAAGTTGAGTGATAGAGTAGTGGGGTTGTGTGGTTTATTGGACGATCACGTCTTGGCCCACTTCTCCCATCACCGCTAACCTTCCATAATCCTGACACGTTATTGTAATGGCGCGTTGCACGTTGCACGCTATAAAACGCCAGACCAATACCCCAGTAAGTATCCCCCAGTTTGTGACATGTTTGATGTCTCGAGTGTGGATCGTTGGACCCACAGGAAGTAGCATACGGTGCTAGGTTAAATAACTTAGTTATTTATGAAATCGATATCGTGTATACTCTATCTATGCATGTAATGCATCAAATATATTCAATATGCATAAAACATCGTTGTTTTAAAGCTTAACGGAGTAAGTCGCAGATTAAGCGTCTTAAAACAGATGCATGTCTAGCCATCTTCAAATGATCGTTTAGAGGCTGCACAGGCAAGCCCTTCCTTGGCCGATCACTCCATATGGTAGAGTGAAAGATGGTAATAACCACGACACCTTATTGGCCATTTGACTCCTAGCCTGGGTTTCCCAACCAAGCTGGTAGAGTTAGACGGACGAGATGATCTATGACGCTCATCTGCGACCGTTGATGAAGTTTTAGGGTTTTGAAGAGGTGCGCAAGCATCACTCTTCAGCTTGACCGAAACCAAGGATGGGAGACGTTTTTTTAGGATCAGAATATCACCACAGTAATACTCTTGCGAAATTTATAAACAACATTTCTGCGATTTCTTAAAAAACACACTGCGAGTGTCGCAGAATGAATCGAAGAATGGCATAACGGATGATGGTAACTGAAACACGAGAAGAGCATGACGATCCTGCGAAGATTATATCATCTGCAAAAATTGACATTGCAACTACTGCGAGAGTATCGCGAGTCAGATCCGAAATTAAATGATAGCTTAGTTGTCATCCACTATATAACTACCCTATATAAAGAGAACTAATAGACTCACAAAAGGGAGATATCAATTTGAGATGGTTGAGAAAGTTTTGAGGAGAGAGAAAGTTTAAGAGAGCGGTTGTATTCTTGATTTCTTTCATTTCTTGTAATATTTCTGAGAATTAATCAATAAAAGTGTTGTTCTTAATCTTCAAATATGTGTTGATTATTATGAATTCTTGTGAGGGGTGTAGTGTAGGAATTCCTGCAACTACATAATGGCGCTAGAAACATGGATTAAAAGTTGAAAATCGTAGAAAAAACAAGGTTAAAGATCAGTATTCAAGTTAAGAAGATGATCGAACAAGTTGGTGAAATAATTGAAGGAAAAATGATTAAAGACAAGGAGAATTATAGGAAGTTGGAGTGTAATACGATAACAAAAACGATGATCAACCAATTCCATGAAAATATTAAAGGAAGGATTCATAAACGATATTTTGAAGGAAAGAAAATTATGACGGCGGAGATAGTATCACCCCTGAAGGATTTGGAAAAGAAGAAAATCACATTCACAGCAGCAGAAATACCAATAGAAAAATTGAATCATACATCTCCTTTGGTAATCACGGTATCCACTATACAAATGAAAAAGGAAAAATCAACAAGATCTGCGGAAGAATGGGATGTGAATAGAACTTTGGTGGATACAGGAAGTTTTGTAAATATAATATCTTATCATACATTTAAGAAAATGGGATAATTAGATTCCTCTCGCTGAAGAAGATCAGGAACACACTGCATTCTTTGATCCAAGAGGGTTATATTGATATACAAAGTTGCCCTTCGGTTTGCGAAATGCTGGTGCAACGTATCAAAGAATGGTGGAGAAAGTGTTTGCGAAGTGGATCCACAAAACATTAGAGGTGTATGTAGATGACATGTTAATCAAGAGTAAAGAAGCTAAAAACCATGTGCAGGACTTGAAGGAGATTTTAGATCAAATACGACAATTTAACATCAAGGTGAATCCTGAAAAGTGCACTTTTGGAGTGGCTTCAGGAATTTTTTTAGGATATATTGTGTCAAAAGAAGGAATACAAGTTGATCCATAGAAAGTACAAGCAATTCGCGATATGCCAACACCAACAACAGTAAAAGATGTGCAAAAGTTGAATGGGCTCTTGGCTTCGCTAGGAAGATTCATCCCGCGATCATCAGACAAATGCAAGCATTTCTTTAATATACTCAAGAAGGGAACATAATTCAAGTGGACAGATGAATTTTAAAAGGCTTTTCAAGGAATTAAATAACATTTAATGAACATATCTATCTTACAGAAAGCGGAGCCAGGAGAAGAATTATTGATCTACCTTGCGATAACTTCGCACGTATGAAGTGCAGTGTTAATGCGAGTGGATGCATGAATATAAAAGCCAATTTATTACATTAGCAAAAACATTTAATACCGCATAGAAAAATTACTCGAATATTGAGAAGCTAATTCTGGCATTGGTTTATGCAACTTTTAAACTTAGCATCTATTTTCAAGCACATAAAGTAAAAGTATTAACAAAGGTGCCAATTGAGTCAGTAATGAAGAATTCAAAAAGATTAGGCAGAGTTGAGAGATGGAATGCACAAGTAGGACCCATTTAAATCAAGTATGACATTCTATCTTCGCCAAAGTTACAAGTTATAGCAGATTTATTAGCAGAGTTTCCTTTAGAAGATGATGAAGCTGTGGAAGAGATGATGGATATAGAAGAGGAACATGGAGACCCAAGAGATCTGTTAACAGAACCCAACATGTGGGAAATATTAGTGGATGGGTCATCAAATGGGGAAGGTAATGGAATAGGAGTTATCTTTATCTCTCCATAAGGAGAAAAAATGGCTTTTTCATTTAGATTGGAATTCGCGTCCACTAATAATGAGACGGAAAATGAAGTTGTGATACATGCTCTAAAATTCGCAATAGAAATGAAGTTGGAGAATGCTAGAATTACCAGTGATTCGCAATTGGTTATTCGCCAAATAAAAGGAGAATACACAACAAATGAACCATCTTTGAAGAAATACAAGAAACTTGTTGAAGAACTATCAGCGAAAATTCCAAAAATAAAATGGAGACATATATCAAGAAAAGATAACAGACTCGCAGATGCTTTTTCTTTCATATCCAGCATGATGACAAATTCAGCTGCAAGATGCATAAAAATTCAAACACTTATATCACCTTCAATCAATAAAGAAGAAGAAGAAGAAGAAGAAGAAGAAGCAGATGTAATGATAATAGAAAGTGGCGAAGAAAAACCAAGAGGCAATATTGCAGATTGGTGAACAGAACTTCATGCATATTTGGCGAGAGGAGAAACACCAAGAAATATATTAGAAGCACACAAGTTAAAAAGTCGTGCAACATGTAGTTGCAGAATAACCTACAACTACACCCTCAGTAGAATTAGTAAAACTTAAGAAGTTCTTGATGATGAATGACCCTTTTCTTATTAATTCTCTCAATTGATTACATAGAAGTATCTAAATGGAACTAGAATAGTTACAACTTTCTCTATTCTCTTTCCTAAGATATTTTCTAACACTCATTAAAAGAACCTCTTGAATTTTACATTTGAACTCCTATTTATAGTAAAATTTGTACATGTGTTGCGAAGTATCGCAACACATCTTCGTGAGATTATTTTATCTTCGCAAATCTTTCATACTTCCCCGTGCTTCCTCTATCATCGCACTTTTTTATAACTCTTTCCTCTTATATTCATTAAGATGTTCGTAAGCTAATATCATGCGATATTCGGTACCTACACAACAAATTATGAATTAAGAGATGGAGTATTATATCGCAAATCTTTTAATGAGCCATCACTTAGATGCTTGACATGGGAAGAAGGAGAAAAAGTGTTAAAAATGTTGCATAGTGGAGACGCTGGTAATCACAGTGGGGGGAGATCTTTGGCATACAAAACAAAAATGCAAGGCCATTATTGGACATATATGCATGAAGATGCGAAGCAACTATCAAGACATTGCAAAGATTGTCAGCGACACGGAAATAAGATACACACACCAGGGGCACCATTGTCATCTTCAACGAGTGTATGGCCTTTTAGAAAATGGGGGTTAGATATTGTGGGACCATTGGTACCCAGTTCTGGACAAAGAAGATATCTGATTGTCGCTACATATTATTTCACAAAGAAGGGAGAAGTAAAGGCCGTACATCACATTCGCGATAAATATATTTTTACATTCATATTTGAAAATATAATTTGCAGATTTGGAATTCCTGCCCAGTTGGTATCTGATAATGGAAAGCAATTTAAAGGACAAAACATAGAAATCTTACTTAATGCATTTAAGATCAAATGTGGAAAATCAACACCTCTTTATCCACAGGACAATGGGCAGGCAGAAGCAACCAATAAGATAATCGCAGATATACTGAAGAAAAAAAATTAGAGGGACACCACAGGGCATGGTGTGAACAAGTGCATAATGCATTATGGGCTTACAATACAACCAGGAGAGAAGCAACTGGGATGTCACCTTTTTGTCTAACATATGGTGTTGAAGAAGTACTGCCAACATAAGTTGCTATCCCTATAACAAAAAGAGAGGCTTGGGAAAAGAATCTTAGTGCTGGTATGATTCTAAGTAAACTTGATGATCTATAAGAGAAGAGATAAAAATATTTACAACATATGGAAAATTATCAGCGAAGATTGGCTCGCGAGTATAACAAACGTGTCAAAAAACATGAGTTTCAACCAGGTGATTTAGTGTTGCGAGAAACACTAGGTTATCAGCGAGAAAATGGTGGAAAGTTGGCGAGAAAATGGGATGCACCATATATTATTAAAGAGATAGTTGGAACAGGGGCATATAAATTGATGGATCTGGAGGGTAGAGATGTTGGCCAAAGACTTGGTAGACCATGGAACAGACTATATCTAAAAAGATATTACCAGTAACAAATTCTGAGAAAGACTAGATGATGATATAATATATGATGAAACAAAGAAGAAATTAATAAAAGAAATTTTTATCACAACTGCGAGATTATTCAAGAAATAAGAAATAGCGATATTCGCAGGAGAAATATTAGAATGGGACGAACCTTTATGGCGTACACCCTAGTTCGCGGATAAAAATTTCGCAAGAGGCAAATGTAAGACATAAAGTACGTCATATAAGGGGGTATCTCTTTGCATGGCTCGGGGATAAGGTTATACCCCTGCTGGAACCTGAGTCATGGAGATTTGGGGTCAATGAAGCCTATTCGGGGGAGGTACCTTGGATTTTCAACCTGAACTTATGATTTAGGTTGGACGACTGAGGGTCTCTTCCAAGGAGTGCAGAGTATGATCAAGGCGCCGAGGTACACGGTTGAGCCAAGGGTGCCCGGGGCGTATGAAACTACCCTGGCCATTCTTGGCAAGTCTTGAATATGATGCACTCGGCCTGAAGAAAACCCCACCTAAGGTGCAGTCTCGTAACCATAAGCCATATAGGCAAAAGGGATAAGAGGTTGCGAAAACAATTGGTTGCTATTAAGACAGGATGGGAGGAGCTAGTATTGTATGGCCAATGTACGCCTCCTTGAAGGGGCAACCAGGTGGAAGATAAGGGCGACACCCTCCATTAGGGAGATGATAAGTGTCTTAAGATGAAAATGTCATGAGGATTTTTACTCACGGAAGTATCAAGACTTATCATATTTGTGCAACAATTATACAGAGGAAAAAATCCATGAGAAAAAGATAAGATGATATCAATGGGTTTTTACATGAAAGTGTAAAGACGTCCTACGATTTCATCGCAAGACGACAATGTCATGGGGCTTTATTTTCGCCAGAAAACTTAGGCCTGTCATATTGTCGCAACAAATTGACAAAATGAGGATAAGGCAAGATCAATGGGTTCTTACATGCGAATGTAAGAACGTCCTGCGATTTTGTCACAAAAACAAAAATTGGCAAAATAAGACCTTTAACTAGGAAGGCAAAATAAGACCAATAGAATAATTCCAAACATTAACTATTTTCTTTTAAGAATGCATGAAAGATTTGTTCATTCTAAGAAAGATAATGAGGGGAAAGTATGGGAATTTATAAATTGAATATCATTATTTTTATTACAAATACTTAAAATGGTAGAAGCATAACTAAATTCTAAAGTTGCGTAAAAGTATATTGCTCGCAAGAAAAAAGGAAAAGAGGAGATAATTTAAGAAAACAAAGGCAGGACTCAAGCTTCAGTATTAGCCTCGCCGGTTTCGTTATCTTTTCCTGTGTTATCACCTTCGCCAGTTTTTCTCTCATTATGATCAACTCGAGTTTCTTCTTCATTTAACTTCTCGCCAACTGTTGCTTCACCACCAGTAGCTTCTTCTTCAGGAGGGATTTCTTCTTTATCTACCGAATCTTCTTGAGAAACATCTTCTTCACCACTTACATAATCGTGATCACTATCAGCGGGATGAGGAATTTCATCATCATCTACTTCTAGAGGCTTGATTGATATAGGGGGAAGAGATTTTGACAACAAAACTTCATTCACAAGAATTTCAGCGCTAAGATGAACTTGGCGAAGAAAAACCCTATCACGGTTTATGATCTCCATATCTTTAAAATATTCAAGATAGTCATATCTTTTTTATGCTCGACCGCGAGAACGGGAAAGATGAGCATCAAGCAATTCATTTTCCTTGCGAAGTTTAGCCAGTTTATCATTCAAAGCAGAGATAGTTGAGTGAAGACTCCTCTCAGATTCTGCGAAAAACAAGAGTAAACATGAAAGATATTCAGGCGAAGATTTCGCAAGAATAATTATAAAGAAATATAATAGAGGAATTAACAGTTGAGGCAGCCAAAAATGACTACCTTCCTTCTGCGAAGTTAAATTTTGAACTAGTGTCAAGCAAGAATCCTCCCATTGGTCCATGGCATCATCAAATTTATCTCTAACTATGCCCTCCAGGCGAGATTTTATGCTTTATTCTTTAGAGAGGAGATAAGTATTTTCCTTTGCTAATGAAGAATAAGATTCTTCTAATTGGTAATATTGTTCTTTAAGTTGGCTTACCTTTATACTTAAAGCTATTCTACCTTGGATGAGTGTATTTTTCTCAGTGATAGATGATTCAGTTACTTCCTTAAGTTCACCTTTTAGCGAATGAAGGGATCGTTCTTGGTTATCATACATTTTTTGACGAGTACTTAGTTGATGCGAGGAGATCGCCACCTTATTTGAAAGACCCCGCTTCTCTTGAGATAAAATCTTGTTTTCGTCTAATAAAGTTTCCATCGTTAAATTAGCCTTGGTTAACAAATATGAGATGCGAGATATTTCGCTACTTAATAGATCTTGTTTCTGTGCTAATTGTGTGCTCTCTTTGGTAAGGTTCTCTATTTTATCAAGGGAATATGTGCGAAGATTATCTAATCGGTTATATTGGTCCATCCAAGAATCTCTTTCAACAAGAATCTCTTCAGCAACGGATTCAGCTTTGAAAATCCCCATTAATCGGTTCTGATTTAAGGATTAATGTGCGAACAAAGGATTTTAAGAAAATGGAGTATGAAAAGAAGAAAAACAATTAACGTAGGAAAATCAAAGACAGAGATAGAAAAAGTTATACCTTTTAATTCACATTTTTCTTGCGAAGATTCTCGCAATTCAGTGAAGAATTGTTAAGTTTATGATGAAGAGTATCACATTCTAAAGTCTTGGCTTGGAGAGCCCCCTTTAAAGCTTCAACTTTATTTTTTAGAGATGCTTGCGAAACCATTCGGTCAGAACCAAAATATTTATTTAAAATCTCGCAGACACTATGCCTAACAGGATCGATAGAAGACTTCCTAGCATCATCTAAAATATCAGACAAAACCTTAAAAGCAACATCTACTCCTACTGAAGTTTCTTTAGAAGAGGGGAGAGATGTAGATGGCGAAAAGGTGACAATAGAGAGTTGGGGATTTGAATTATTCGCAGCAAATGCATCATCCAAAGGTGAAGTTTCTGGAAAAGTAATAATTGGAATTGAAGTAGAGTTAATTTGAGAAGTAACTACAGTAGAAGGGGAAGAAACTTCATTCATAGAAATTTCAGGAATTTCATTTGTAAAAGGATCAGTTGAGGCAGGGATATTTATGGCAATGTTCTCGCAGACAGAAATTAGAGGTTCAGTTTGCGAAGGTGTAGGAATAAAGCTGGCAGAAATTAATTTGGGAATAGTAACGGAAAAATCAACAGCTTTAACCTGGCGAGATTTTTTGCGAGGCACATTAGTGTTCTCATCACCCTGCGAATAACAATCTAAATAAGAAACAGAGGCAAAAATATTATTATTAATAAAACAAATGTTTCTTACTACCTTATGATTCACAGGTTTCCTTTTATTTTCAGCAGATTTTTGGTGCGAATTTTTAGAAGAATTAGGGTCTTGGACTACAAATTTGGCGTTAGAAGTGATTCCGCTGAAACGAAAACACAGTATGGGAATTACATAAAATCAAATAAAGACGGATCAAATAATTTTGATGAACTTAACTTAGATAAGCAATATTGAGTTTAGAAACGTTAGAAGAACATATACCTTGATGATTCCATGAAAGCAGTAGCAGATGAATCTTTGGAGGAAGAAAATTTGCAGACAGAAAAAATTACAAACAAGCGAAATGATGAGGAAGACGGAGAAGTAGAAGAAGAAGATTATTTCTGTACCAGATTCTACTTTTTATAGACAAAGGGATGGTGACCGGATAATAATGAAAATACTGGTAAAAAGAGGAATATTTGACACGTGTAAGCGGTTATACTTAATTTACGGGGCTTTGTCGATAAGGGAATATGGAAATATAGGAAGCTGCGGCATTCTTCAATTCTCATGATCTTTTCCCCTTCGCAGAAAAGACATGAGAAGAGGCAAGATGTAGGATCAGAATATCTCCACAGTAATACTCTTGCGAAATTTATAAACAACATTTCTGCGAGTTCTTCAACAACACACTGCGAGTGTCGCAGAATGACTCGAAGAATGACATAACGGATGATGGTAACTGAAACACGAGAAGAGCATGACGATCCTGCAAAGATTATATCATCTGCGAAAATTGACATTGCAACTACTGCGAGAGTATCGTGAGTCAGGTCCGAAATTAAAGGATAGCTTAGCTGTCATCCACTATGTACTACCCTATATAAAGAGAACTAATAGACTCGGAAAAGGGAGAGATCAATTTGAGAGGGTTAAGAAAGTTTTGAGGAGAGAGAAATTTTAAGAAAGCAATTGTATTCTTGATTTCTTTCATTTCTTGTAATATTTCTGAGAATTAATCAAAAAAAGTGTTGTTCTTAATCTTCAAATATGTGTTGATTATTATGAATTCTTATGAGGGGTGTAGTGTAGGAATTCCTGCAACTACATTTTTTGGCGGGAACTACCGGGCATGCGTGTAGATGGATTTCCGGTGTACATGTCTGTACCTATTTGTCTCATGAAGGTGCGATCTAGGCCACTCAATTTGACCGAAAAAGAGGAGTAGCCGAGATTTTCGACATGAATCCTATGCCGCAAAGGATTCTTAAAGGATCCATGGCATTCCACCTTCAAGGCGTGCGATTCGAGGCATCCAGACCTATTTTGTCTTGGTCGATCGGTCATACGCATAGATGGGCCCACAATGATCACGTCGATACTCTCCAGACCTTCTGAGTCTATACCTGCACCCTTCATCCAAGATGGCGAAGATGGACCCTCGTGATCGATTAACTACACATGTAACATGCCGCAAATCCTAATTAGGGTCTCATACTGGTTACGTACACGCCACTTCGGCCGGACGTTTTGACAAGCCATGCTCCTCTCTTGGGGAGGCGAACTGTGTGGGGCCCATGTTGGGCTAATGGTGAACATATGTGCACCTTCCTGATGGTCTTAGGTTTGATCTAAGCCATCCAAACATGCTGGCGAAGTTGGATGGTCGTGATCAATTTAAGACGCTTTTGGAGTTCTGCGACCTTTAAAGCACCACGCCATCCATGTTTCGAGCAAACGTTTTATTGCTCTATGGCTTGCCGTGGGAAAAACGATCGCGTAAGGGAAAAGTGGGCCCGCTAATATGTGCATTAGCGCTTCACTGATCATTCGCGTGACGATCTAAGTCGTCCAACCAGGTTGGTGAAGTTGGATGGTTGTGATGGTTTTAAGACTGTCTTGAACAGTTTAAACTCTTCGAGCTTCTTCCAAAGCAGTGAAACCAACATATTCTAAGGCTGGCATTTTACGTTCTAGAGGGAGTTCGTGTGTTCGAACGGCTAGGGGGTAAACGGGCCCGCCAGTAGTCATCACGATGATTTCCTGCTCATGCTAGGGTTTGTCTAGGCTGGTTGAATCATGCGGCCAACTTGCGTGGCCGTGATCGTTTCTGAGACTGACACGGACAGTCCAGATTTCCCCTAGGGAATTAAATATGCTCAATCGGGCTAGTATAAGCACGCCGATACAAGATTCTCTTTGTTAGAGAATGATATAGCCTGTAAGGGTATTTCGTGAATGCCTCATTATTGACGCTTGGATATTCATATTACTCTGCTGAGAGTAATAATCAGTCATATTGCCGCACCAATAATGAGAGTTCTGCTGAGAACAACACAGGAAATACAAGGCAATTCATGCATTTATTAATAATGCTATAAATTCACATAATATTGGGATTGTTGCTATCTCCATTCTATGTGAATTAATAAAGCGAAGAAGTATTCATCACTTATCAAATAGCCTTATCCTCTGCAAGATGTCAGCGTATAAAATTTGGCTTTTACAATTTTAGTTCTGAACTAAAATCCACCATCAACAATAGCTAAAGCAAAAATCTTCCAACATATATTTCGAGAAATAGATAGGCGAGATTAACTCAGCTCGAAATATCAAATGTGTACAATATAAAAGTCTATATAGCTATACGACTTAGTCTCATTATAAGATAGAATATAATAGACTTCTGAGTGATAGATAAGTTTTAGTCTCCACATACCTTTTGTTGATGAAGTTCCTACAAGCTCCTCAGTAGATCTTCTTCTTTAATTGGTGAACGTCGTGAAGTCTAAATCTCAACTACACATTCTATCCTAATCCGAGACATAGGTATAAGTAGATTAAAAATAAAGTATATAGTTTTGATCAACTAAACTTGACAAACAAGCTTGAGATAGCAACGCTTGCGAGTTCAACCGAGCAGTGCTCTAACAATATTGAATAGCATGAAGAAGAAATAAGATAAGAAATAAAATAGAGTCTGAAACTCGCAAATCCAAAGAAGCCAACTTAGCAAGCTACCCAACAAATCAAATCACCATCACAGTAAAATCGCACAACGGGATCACCATAATTAGGATGAAAACCATAAAAAATCCCAATATTTAAACCTAGATTTGAAGTTGAAACTTCAAAAACTAAGGTTTAGAATCCAAACTACATCAACGAAAGGTGCAAGAACTATTAAAACGAATTTCGAGCTCGAATTTTGTCCAAGAATGGTATGATGCTATTTTGATATGATACTAGATAGTTTCCTATTTCGTAATAAATAGAAAATTTATTTTTAAACTTGGTAAAAAACCACGCAGTAAGCATAGCAAGTTTATGCGATTGAAATCAACTTGAATCGAGTTTACCACTGTGACCTAAAATATATTACATAACATGAAGTTTACTCTATAACCCAACATATATCACGTTATCCAAAATATGTATAGTGACTCAATCTTTTTTATTTCCAGACATGTATCGTAACCATAACCATAACCAAAAACAATAAATATATAATATATCTATATAATGCAAATACTATTTTTTGTCACAAAATTACTATGTGTCTCGAAATATACTACGGGAATCTTAAATTAATATGCCACGCGATTTAAGTGACGGCCTATAATTCACCCCCACTACCTAAAGTCTTGTGTAATTTTATTCGATCAAAGTCTGCGATGTGACATGGATTTGTCTAATGATCAAAATCTGCATCATGATCGAAAAACACCTAAAAAATATTGCATAACGATTTTAAGTTTGCTACTATATGACCCCATGCATGTTTATGTAAGTTGGTGTTGCATATTCATCAAAAGTTCATTTTAAAATTATCGCACATGTGATTCAAAATATACATGTTAACCTAATTATCCTTCATGG
Source organism: Papaver bracteatum (assembly GCA_023529315.1). Taxonomy (NCBI): domain Eukaryota; kingdom Viridiplantae; phylum Streptophyta; class Magnoliopsida; order Ranunculales; family Papaveraceae; genus Papaver; species Papaver bracteatum. The sequence continues at coordinate 6,620,843 of JAJJWX010005152.1, forward strand.
CCAAACAATTTCCATATAAATCTAAATACGCCTCGTAGTCCAAAATTCACATGATTGTTAAAGGCAGGTACCAGTTTTGCTAAGGATGGTACAAATCTCGAAATTCAATGATCAGGATTGTGTTGTTTATATGGATTGGTACCATACCTAATAAAACTGATGGTGCTCGCCTTTAGCAATTATAAAAATTTAGACTGTTACTTTTAATACGATTGTGTTTCAATATTTTTCATATGACCCAATCCCACCTCGTAGACCAAAAAATTGTTCAGTGATTCAAATATTACCATTGTATTCCCGAATCTCCACCTTCAAAAAAAATTATCCTTTGTTCTGTCCCCAACAATGAAGAAAAATAAAGCTTCGAATAGGGCATTTTTCGGGGAATAACCTGGTCTAATTCTTATGATACTGACTGGCTAAGATATCCATTAAAAAATGCCTAATTTATACAATGATAGAGGCAAGAATACTTGTTATAACATTGTTGGTTGAACCCACCAAGTGTTGGTATGTCAAGTTTGGTTATCATATTTTAGCTCCAAACTCGAAGTTTCTTAATTAGATTTCTAGAGTCAACTTTGTTAGGTTAAACTATGAGCATTAGAAATATTGAGATAAACTGATACAGGTATATCCGTACTCCTTTAGGGAACTTAGTTAACCTCAAGCAGGAATCCTTGTTTAGGCAGAATTCCTAGTTAGGGAAGAGTTTTGTTTTATACAATACTCTTAGTTTAGGAAATAGATTCCTAATAGAAGTCCTTGGTTGGATGAGTACGATGAAGGCTATAAATAGAGAGTTGTGGCTAATAGCTAAAGACACGGAAAACTAGGAATAACGACCTAGAAAAAGCTTGGAACAATACTTGTGCAAGCTTGGCAAACAGTTTAAGGTTAATCCACTATTTAGAGAAGATTGTGAGCGTAACAAAGAGAGAATTGTAATCGTTTTGTTCATAATCTAGAGAAGATATTTTCTTCGAAATACTACTTGTGTCTCTGTTTTCTAAATTTCTCGTCTATTATTATTCTGAATTCTGCTTTTATAGTAATAGCTACCAAAGTATAGAGATCAATACGTATCATAAACTCGTGTTACTCTGAAGAACCTGAAGACATATCGACATCAATGTACACATCATATTTCTTTTCGAGTTTAGTAATACAAACTTGACTTGTTTCTATTTTTATCTATGTTGTTTCAAATCGTTTGTATTGAAAAGACAACATACAAATTATATTTATATATCTCTAGTATTGGAGACTTGACCATTATATTATGATCACAGTGTCAAGGAAGTATATACTAGTTGTTTCATACAACTTTGGTATATAAGATTACGAAGTATAACATTTATCTTTTGAACTTCGTTACGACGTAACACTATTTGGTCATTTGTTATTAGTTTATTGTGTCAAACTTTGAGTTGATTTAATGCATATAAAAACTGTGTTTAATTACATGAGTTTAAGGAAGTAGACTTGCGAAACTTGTAACGTAATTAAAAGGAATTAAAGGATTTATTCTAGAACCAATCCCTTAACAAGGATCTATATGAGGACCGGTCCCAGAGATTTATAATATGACCCATATATATCCCTACTATGGGTTCATAACAGGACTGATACGTTACTTGGGGATCTATTGAAGGACCGATCCCTAATAGCTTAACCAATTATAAAACGTATCTCCAATTTGTCTATTACTCTTGGATTTGCATATATCGGAATATGTTTTGGTTAACATGGAAAGTTCATTAATGTCCACATAATATTTTGAACATGTGTTAAACTCTTATTACTTAATGTTCATGTATTTTCCTTGATACTCAAGGTGATATCCCTGCCGAAATATTCCATATTTTTTATATTCAGAATTTATATGTCTTTAATTTCTAAATAATTAGCATATCTTTGAATTACATATTATTAAAGTATAACTTTATTCTATCTAATAATATTGAGTTTTCATTCATGATCGGCTTCGATATATTAGTTGGACAATAGATGGAATTTAGTGAAAATCGAAAATTGATATTTATTGCATACCTTTTGATATTTTCGGTTATGAAAATTCCTTGGTGTCCAAACTATCTTGGTCATTAAAAATAGTGAAGTTTGTTCTTCTTACAAACTTGTCTCATATCACATAGAACTTCACGTTTAGTGTGAGGAAAGCCCACTATTAGTATTCCCTTAATAGTCTCTCGAAGAGGAAAGTAATCTAATCAGGTGAAATCTCTTATATGCGTTTCATTTAAAGACTTCTCTGGGATCAACAAGCTTTTAGTAGTACCATTGGTGGGAAACTAAATCGTATTGATATTTTTGTCTTCGATTGTTGATTTGATTAACTAAAGGTAAAGTTGGATACTAATTGCACCTAGTTTGTTTATTCTTTGATCCTTCTCTTTTGATATAAGGTCACTCGAACTAGATAAAGACTCAACTATTTCAGATATGATCCTTATTGATTGAAAATATAAAGATGGGACTATGATCATCCATTGTTAACAAACTCCATTATGTGTGTGATTAGTCACAAGGAAATTGAGTTTTCTGTGCAGGCACATCGAAGACTAGAGATTTGAAGACAAGAAGTGAAATATAGTGTATAGAGTTACAACTACAAGGAATGAAGAAAATAATTAAGCAACAAGCTGCTTTCTCTCTGTAGAACAGAGCCTAAGTTTCAATCAAGAAAGCAAAAACTATTTCATTCATTGACCAATTCAATTACAGATTGGTTCATCAAATACCCAATCGAGTTATTAGACTCTAATGGCTAGAGATACATCAAATAGGGACACCGAACTCGAGGAAATAAATATCTAACTCTCAAACACAGCTAATGCCCAGTTTACCCTCGTGACATAAAAGACTAGCCAAGGCTCGGCATGGCTCATGGCATGTGTACATGACATTACTCCCCCCTTCCAAGATCCTTGTCCTCAAGGATAAAATTTGGAAATTGAGCTCTAATGTGAGAGAGGTCTTCCCAAGATGCATCTTCCACAGTGGAGTTGGACTAGTGAATCAATAGTTGAGGTACAGATCTGTCACCTTTGAGTGTAATTCGAGTGGACAACACTGTTACTGGTTCCACCACATAGTGTCCTTAATCATCCACCACTGGTAGCTGTGGCATAATAGAAGCTTTGAGCCCAATATGTTGTTTGAACTATGAAACATGAAAGACAGGGTGAATGCGATATCCAACAGGCAGTTGCAATTTGTAGGCTACTTCTACAATCCTCTGCAGCACTGGAAAGGGACCAAAGTATTTAGCTGACAATTTGAAATTTTTGCGCAGAGCCACTGAAGACTGCCTGTAAGGCTGTAGTTTGAGAAAAACTAGATCACCCACTGAAAACTCTCTGTCATGCGCTTATTATCTGCAAAAAAAATCATTCTAGCTTGAGCTTTATCCAAGTCTTCCCTGAGAAGTTGAAGCATGATATTCCTTTCTTGCAGATAAGACTCCACAGATGCCAATGAAGTTGTTGAGGGTACTGGGAAGATAAGATGAGGTGGATGGTACCCATGGAGAGCTTGAAATGGGGACATCTTTAAGGATGTATGATAATTGGTGTTGAACCACCACTCAGCCAAGGCTAACCACTGGGACCATTATTTAGGGTCGGAGTTGGTCATACACCCGAGGTACTGCTCTACACAAGCATTGGTTCTCTCAGTTTGGTCATATGTTTGTGGGTGGTAGGTTGTACTGAGCTTGAGAGTGGTGCCTAAGGATTTGAATAAAGCCTGCCAAAAGTGGCTCACAAAGATCTTGTCTCTATCACTAACAGTGGAGCTGGGAAGGCCATGAAGTTTGAAAATATGGTTAAGAAATTCTTTGGCTACTGTAATGGCTATGAAAGGGTGGCTCAATGCAAGAAAGTGGCTATATTTTGTGAGTCTGTCAACAACAACTAATATCACACTCTTGTGGTTGGATAATGGCAGACCCTCAATGAAGTCCATGGAAATGTTTTGCCAGGCTCTCTCTGGAATAGGTACTGGTTGAAGGAGACCACTAGGGAAAGAAGAGCTTCCCTTATTACACTGACAAACCTCACAGGTAGCCACAAACTGAAGAACATCATGTTTCATTTTTGGCCAAAAGAAATGGGTTTTTGCCCTTTGGTAAGTTCCCAACATACCTGAGTGCCCTCTAATGGCAAAAGAGTATAGAGACTGAAGAATGGAGTGTCTGACATTGTTAGCAAAACCAATGTATAGTCTACCCTTAAACCTTAAGATGCCATGAGTATAAGAAAATGGTGACTAAGTTGTAGAGATAAGTAACTGAGAGATATGTTGTTGAGCAATGACATCATTCTCATAACTAGATATAATATCAAGTGCCAACTGTGGAATACTGTAAGAGAGAATATGACATTCAGCATGGTAAGTGGGTAACCTGGATAGAGCATCAGCTGCAGAATTTTTCATCCCCTTCTTGTATTTGATAACATAATCAAAACCCATGAGTTTAATGAGCCACTTCTATTGAAGAGCAGTGGATATTCTTTGATCCATAAAGTACTTAAGGTTTTGATGGTTAGTGTGAATAATAAACTGACTATGAGAGAGATAATATTTCCACTTTTGAACTGCCATGACAATGGCCAAAAATTCTTTCTCATAAGTGGATAAGGCTAATGCTTTAGGGCCAAGTGCTTACTGAAGAAGGAAATAGGTTTACCTTCCTTCATTTATATATCTCCCACCCCCTGTCACAAGCATCAGTTTTTAGGGTGAATTGTTTGGCGAAGTCAGCACTGGTGCTCTTGTCATAGCTGCTTTAAGTTCAGTGAAGGCTGTATGGGCATCTGGAGTCCAATGAAAAGCATCATCTTTTAGCATGTCAGTTAGGGGTTTGGCAATAATACCATACCTTTGAATAAATCGGCGATATTAGCCTGTTAAGCCCAGAAACCCTCTCAACTGATTCAATGTAGTAGGTAATAGCCAAGTTTGCATAGCAACTATCTTCTCAGGGTCGGCAGCAACTCCTTCAGATGTAATGAGGTGGCCTAAGTAATCCAGCTGAGATTGGACAAAAACACACTTGGATAACTTTGCATATAAGGAGTGTTGTCTTAAAACTGAGAAGACTTGTTGCAGATGAGAAAAATGTTCCTCCAGTGAAGATCTATAGACCAATATATCATCAAAAAAGACCAGCACAAATTTTCTTATAAATGGTTGAAAGATGTCATTCATGAGGGCTTGAAATGTGGCTGGGGCATTAGTAAGGCCAAATGGCATGAATCTAAACTCATAGTGCCTATGATGGGTTTTAAATGTCGTTTTGTGAATATCTGAACCAAATAACCTGATTTGATGATATCCTGATCTTAAATCTATCTTGGAAAAAATGATGGATCCTTTTAGTTCATCAAGTAGTTCATCAATCAATGGGATCGGAAATTTGTCTTTCACGGTCATGTCATTTAGTTTTCTATAATCGACACAAAATCGCCAAGTGACATCTTTCTTTTTGACAAGAAGAATGGGAGAAGCAAAAGGGCTATTGCTTTTCTGAATAAGCCCTGCATTAAGAATTTCTTGAACCATATTTTCGACCACAGACTTTTGGATATATGGGCATCTATAGGGTCTTTGAGAAGTGGGGCTAGAATGTGGTTTTAGAGGTGTTTTGTGATTCAAGTTTCTCTATGGTGGGAGTTGAGAAGGTTCATCAAAAATATCAGCATAAGTGTCCACTAATGAAGTGAGGAAGGGTGGTGTGGTTGGAGGTGGTGATGTTGATATAGAAAAAAATTGACCCAATAAGGCAGGGACTTTAATCTTAACATATTTTGTAAAAGCATAAGCACTAATACGACTCAAAGAAGGGTTATAGGAACTCCCCTGCAGTGTGATGTGGTGGTCTCGATACATGAAATAAATCTTGAGTTGAGAAAAATTGAAAGTAATATCACCCAGTTGATGCATCCAACCAGCTCCTAACACCATATCATAACCACCTAATGGAAGAACCCGCAAATCAAATGAAAATTGGTTGCCCTGCATTTCCCAACAAAGTTGGTGACAGATGCCCTTGCTGATGGTGTTATTTCCATTATCTACTGTGACTGGCATGTGGCCCGTTAGAGATGCATGAATACCCAATTGATCTGTAAGTCGAGAATCAATGAAGGAATGAGTGCTTCCTGTGTCGATAAGGATCATAATTGGTTTCTTCTGCAAGTGACCAGCAATTCGTATAGTATCATGAACCACATTCCCTGTCAAAGCATGTAATGAGATTTCCATAGTAGAGTCAGTATAAGAAGGGGAATCAACTTGAGTGGTTGCATTGGATAGTTGGTCTGGCTCTTCAATATCCTCATCAGTGATAAGCATAAAAAGTTGATGAGTTTTGCATTTATGGCCTTGCCTGTAAAACTCATCGCAATTGTAGCACAAGCCTTTATCCTTACGTTGATGCATTTGTGCATAAGTGAGGCATCTAATTGGGGGTAAATATTTGTTAGGTGAAGTGGTAGGTGGGGTGGTGGGGTGTGTAATAATAGGTTGTGAAGAAGAACCACTAGATTTGCCAAAAGAAGTAGATGGTGAATAAAAAGTTGTGATGGCGCTAGAAGGCGGGGAAATGGATAATGGAGGAGGTGCAAAGGGTTTGTGAAATGATTTCAGTGGTTTAGGCAAGTGATACAGAGATGCTTACTGCATTATGGCAAGAAAAAATGCCTCAGAAATAGTATCAGGTTTAAACATCTGTACAATAGTGCGTATTTCCTCCTTTAAGCCCACTTATAAAGCTCAATGTATAGAAAGTTTCTGGTAGAGTTGGATTATTGGCTACCATGAATGTCTTATAATGCTCCTATTGATCATAGTAGGCTTCTACTGTAGACGTTTGAGATAATTTATTGAAGCACCCTACATAATTATCTTGTGCAATATCTTCATATCTAGCACATAAATCTTTAGTAAATGTATCCCAAGAAATGAATTCTTTACCCTGTTGATAGTTTAAAAACCATGGATCTACTTGTGAATCAAAGTGAATAGCAGCCATATCTACTTGTTCTGCATCAGGAAATTTGTGAAGATGAAAATAACGATTGCGCTTAAGAACCCAACCACGAGGATTGGTACCATTAAAGCGTGGAAAATCAACTTTAGGAGTGCGAGAAAACTTACTATGCTCTCTGTGAGTCAGGCGATTAACCACGGGACGAAATCCATCTTTATTTGTATCTGAATTCGAAGAAACAACACCAAATACAGCATCTGTAGATCGAGTGACGCCAAGAAATTGGATGATATCCTGTAGATTGGTTTTCATTGTGGTGAAATCCGAATCCAAACACATTGAGTGAGGGTACCCACAGAAGCTGATGTTTGATTCATCGAAGTAGCTAATTGAGCAACTGTTGTTGCTAGATGATTGAGATTTGAATTAACTCCGGTGACAATAATTTTTTCCGCCATGACCACAGGTCCAGGAGAAAAGGCTGATACCAATTGTAGTGTATAGAGTTACAACTACAAGGAATGAAGAAAATAATTCAACAGCAAGCTGCTTTCTCTCTGTAGAACAGAGCCTAACTTTCAATCAAGAAAGCAAAAACTATTTCATTCATTGACCAATTCAATTATAGATTGGTTCATCAAATACCCAATCGAGTTATTAGACTCTAACGGCTAGAGATATATCAAATAGGGACACATAACTCGAGGAAATAAATATCTAACTCTCAAACACAGCTAATGCCCAGTTTACCCTCGTGACATAAAAGACTACCCAAGGCTCGACATGTGTACATGACATGAAAATGGGAGAGGGGGGTACCAAAATACTCCGCCAACTTTTTCTTTGGCAACCTGTATAGACTAAACTCAAGTACAATTTCGAGAGTTACAACTTAATGAATTTAAATCAGGAATTATATCTCTTTCTCTCACAATCAATATGTAAACGAAAAAAATTCCATGAACTTGATTATGCCGTGAGAGTACTTGGACGATTCCAAAGATCGATATCCAAGGTCAATCAAGTCGTATCTAACAACAATGGATGTATCTACTTTGATTGATTTACGTACAACCTGTGATATTTCTATTATAAAGATAAATAATATAATGGAAAAAGAAATAACACAGACACTAGAGATTTTGTTAACGAGGATACCGCAATTTCAGGAAAACCCCAGGACCTTGTCCAGATTTGAACACCAAACCGTGTATTAATCCTCTACAGACTCTAGCCTACTATCAGTACTTCAGACTAGAATGTAGTTGAGACTGAATCCACTGTCACAGTAATTCAGTTACATTCGCGCTCCTTACGCCTCTTGAATATTGAAAGACTCTGTGCAATTGATTCCCTTAACTGACGTCCTTTACAGTCTAAGAGTTGCTTCAACTCAATTGAAGACTTTAAACCAACATGAAGTCTTTTCTAGGAATAAATCATGTCTTGGTCTTGTACATATGCCTTTTCAAGATTATTTTTGCTTTCATACTTCGTTTTTGCATTGAGCTAAATGCTAATTTACTTGCATAATCCGTATAATGCGGCTTACGCAAGCTCGCCCTTACTTGCATACCGGTTAGTTTTTTTTCGTAGCCATGCCTAATGCGCACTAGATTCATGACTACCTCGAATGGCTTGATAGGAAGTATGAGCATCCAAGGAAATTAACTTCAACTTGCCTTATCAAACATGGCAACAATCATCTCTTGCATCATATTGACGATCCATATGATATGAGTTATCATAGTGTCACAATCACATCGTAATTAGATGATATGAGCGACAAAGTGTTGGACCATAAGTGTTGCAACTCATTGGGGATGCCTACATACCCTCCTCCGTACCTTAAAGGGATCAAGCAATGACCGTATTTCATCAAAATCGGGCCAAGCAACTAAAGCCAACTCGTGTTGCAAGGTTAAATCCAAGCAATATTCTAGTCCGTATAGGCCAAAGGGTCTTTGATAAAATGTGCACAAGACCATGCATATATGATGCTTCCTTGGGTAAGCAACCAGGTACAACAATTCTTCCTTGAGGAAGCTAAGTAGGGTAATTTATGCTTTCTTGGTTAAGCATCACAGCATAATAGTGCAGTCGCACTATTATGCTTCCTCGGGGAAGGAACACACGGATAGTGATGCTTTATTGAGTAAACATCATCAAATTTAAGCTTTCAACCAACACCCCTTACTTATATATATCTTATTGAAATTTATAAAGTATAAATTTTGGACATGATCGACACTCACCAAGCACCATAATACAAATTCTTGCTTTCGCAACAAACATTGTTCGTAAAGCTTCATTGAGGAAGGGACATAGGGACAGTGACGCTTCTTTTGGAAAGCATCACAACATAATGGTTTCGCAGCATTATTAATTCTTCCACTAGTAATCAACATAGGTAAATGTTTCTTCCACAAATATGGGGTGGGGGTACCATACCGCCAACCTTTTCTTTGTAAACCTGTATAGACTAAACTCAAATACAATTTCAAGAGTTAAAACTTAATGAATATCAATCAGGAATATTAAGAGTTTATATCTCTTTCTCTCACAATCAATATGTAAACGGAAAAAATTCCATGAACTTGATTATGCCGTGAGAGTACTTGGACGATTCCAAAGATTAATATCCAAGATCAATCAAGTCGTATCCAACAGCAATGGACGTATCTACTTTGGTTGATTTACATACAACCTGTGATATTTCAATTATAAAGATAAACAATATAATGTAAAAAGAAATAACACACACACTAGAAATTTTGTTAACGAGGAAACCGCAATTGCATGAAAACCCAGGGACCTTGTCCATATTTGAACACCAAACTGTATTAATCCGCTAAAGACTCTAGCCTACTATCTATACTTCAGACTGGAACGTAGTTGAGACCGAATCCACTGTCACAGTAATTCAGTTACATTCACGCTCCTTACGCCTCTTGAATATTGAAATACTCTGCGCAATTGATTCCCTTAACTGACGTAATTTATAGTCTAAGAGTTGCTTCAACTCAATTGAAGACTTTAAACCAATCTGAAGTCTTTTCTAGGAATAAATCATGTCTTGGTCTTGTACATAGGCCTTTGCAAGCTTATTTTTGCTTTCATACTTCGTTTTTGCGTTGAGCTAAATGCTAATTTTCTTGCATAATCCTTGTCATGCGGCTTACGCAAGCTCGCCCTTACTTGCACACCAGTTAGTTTCTTTTCGTATCCATGCCTAATGCGCACTAGATTCATGCCTACCTAGAATGTCTTGATAGGAAGCATGAGCATCCAAGGAAATTAACTTCAACTTTCCTTATCAAACATGGCAACAATCATCTCTTGCATCACATTGCCGAGCCATATGATATGAGTTATCATAGTGTCACAATCACATCGCAATTAGATGATATGAGCGACAAAGTGTTGGATCATCAATGCTGCAACTCATTGTGTATGCCTACATACCCTCCTCCGTACCTTAAAGGGATCAAGTAATGACCGTATTTCATCAAAATCGGGACAAGCAACTAAAGCCAACTCGTGTTGCAAGGTGAAATCCAAGCAATATTCTAGTATGTATAGGCCAAAGGGTATTTGATAAAATGTGCACAAGACCGTGCATGGTTGATGCTTCCTTGGGTAAGCAACCAGGTACAACAATTCTTCCTTGAGGAAGTTAAGTAGGGTAATTTATGCTTTCTTGGTTAAGCATCACAGCATAATAGTGCAGTCGCACTATTATGCTTCCTTGCGACTGCACTATTATGCTTCCTCGGGGAAGGGACACACGGATAGTGATGCTTCATTGAGTAAGCATCATCAAATTTAAGCTTTCAACCAACACCCCTTACTTATATATCTCTTATTGACATTTATAAAAGTATAAATTTTGGACTTGATTGACACTCACCCAGCACCATAATACAAATTATTGCTTTCACAATAAACATTATTCATAAAGCTTCCCTGAGGAAGGGACATAGGGACAATGACACTTCTTTTGGAAAGCATCACAACATAATTGTGTCGCAACATCATTAATTCTTCCATTAGTATTAAAAATGGATAAATGTTGCTTCCACAAATAAGGGACAAGCATGATGATGCCTTAGCATCACGATGCTTCCTTGATAGGTGTCTAAAACACCTTGATATTTATCTATAGTTTCTGCTTTCTTTGCGAGTTTTTTTGTAAAACATGTATCTTATGTTTGTTTTTGAGTATTTAGGTACTAAGGAGTCATTTGGAACAAAAGGAGAATAAACATCGCGAAAGTCTCATCTCATATTCAAGTGCTGTTGGGGATGAACTATTTCTCATTATTCACTTCTATTTCTTGATTCCTGTATGAAAAGTATGTTGACTTTAGTGATGCAATTTTTGTCTGAAAAGCACGACTGCTTTAGTGATGAATAGAAATTGAAGAGATGAAGTGGGTTTGACAAGTAAGAGACGGTTGTTGTTGGTGTAGGAACTCGAGAAAGGAAGAAAGCGTTCATTTGGAGCGAAAAGGAGAAAAAATACCAGTTCACAGGTGAGCGAAGCTAGCTACGGTTGGCAAGAAATAGGATAGGCATGTTAGTTCTCTGGAACCGACAAGCAATTCATCATCTGGGTATCCCTTATCCACCTCACAAGGGTGGCTATATCGACTAGCCTTATTCCTACCCAACACCTAAAATTCAGATAAGCCCTCATTTTAGTTTTCTCTCTGCCTGAAATAGAGATAGTGGCGATGTTGTCTTAGAAGTTAGAGAGTGAGAGAAATTCACAGATGAAAGTGGAGATCGAGAAGATTGTTAAAACAAAAGCTGGTCTGAGTTTCACTTCGTTCTTTGTATTCAGTTGAAGAATGGGTGAAGATTAAAGGAGGAGTTAGGATTTGTAAGGTACTTGATTCTGTGAAGAAATTAATGGAGAAACTCTGTTGATTTGATGTGTTAATTGAGTTGAATAGAGAAAACAAGAGTTTGGGCTTCTGTTAATTCGAAGAAAAAAAAGTGAAGACATGTTGTTGTTGTTGTTGAATCGATTCAAGAAGAAGGGTTTGGATCTGAAATTGGGGGGTTTTGAAGTTAAAGGATATGGGTTTGTTCTGAAATTGCATATGATCAGATTTGGGATTGTTTTGTTGCTACTGCTACAACAGGGATGCGATTAAATTCTAAGAGGAGCTGAATTTGTAGAGAGTTAATGGAATTAGGGTTTTCTATGGATGAATGATCCACTGGTGTTGGTACTGATGGAGATGAGTGTTTGAGGTGCATCTACAGATGATCAGGTTGTGCAGATGATGATGGAAGTGATTGTCACTGACTCAGACATGGTGTTGATTAGTGGTGGTATTTGAGCAAGGTCAAGGGAAGAAGTTATAGGAAATGAAGAACATTGCAGATGTGCAACTGGTGGAGATGCAAGACTTATGATTGTAACAGGCAAATGGCAGATGTTGGTGGTGAGAAAGCTTGAAGCTCAGATAGATGTATGCTAGGGTATGAAACATTGCAGGTGTCAGAGGCAGGGAAGGAATAAAATTGAAGGAATAGGTGAGAATGAAGAGTGGAGTTGTTGTTGCTTCAGAAATGGTGGCGCTGATGCTGCACTCGCAAGCTGTGGTTGCTGGTACTCGAGCCGAGAATGTATGAAATCACAGGTGCAGTTGGCTAATTGTGATGCAAAGATGGAAATGGTGAATATAGATGCAATGACAACAGTCAGAAGAATATGGCAGAGCTGAAATGAAATCTTAGATGTATGTTAGGTGCAGGAGATGTGCAGTTATTACTGGTGCCATTGGTGAGGGTCATATGCAGTCGGAGATGAATACAAGTGAGTTCGGTGGTGTTGTGAAGCTACAGGAAGAGATGGCAGTGGAAATGGAGCTGTTGAGCTACTGCAATGGACTAGATATGATAAGCAGTTGTTGATGATTGTGGCTTGATTAATAGATTAATGGGTATGAATTAGTACAATACACAGATGAACTGAATGGATGTGCTCGAAATTAGCTGCAGGTGGTGATGCTACAAGGCAGAAAATGGGAGAGCAACACACTAGGATTAGAAGTTGATGCTGATAGTTGAGGCTGGTGTTGTTGATGGTTAAACATTGCAGGCATGGAAGAATGAGAAATTGCAGGTGGTTGTATGTCAGTGGCTTGGTTCTGCTGGTGATAAAGCTGTTGCCATAAAAACAATGAAAAAAACAAGTTCTGCAATTATATGAATGATTGAATACTTGTATGACATTACATGGAATGGTTTATATGCCTTGGCTTGTGTAGCTTAAATGAAGCAACAGATGAACAGAGCTACAGTTAAGCTCAAATTGAGCTTGAATTGCAGTTGTAATGAAGTTTCCATAATAGGGAGAAGAATTGGGATAGATGTGATGTTGTTGGTGCAACTGTTAGTATGATGTTGCTGTGGTGAACATGGTGGTTTGCTTGTGAACTGAAATTGCAGGAAGGTTGAGTAAGGCATTAGAGAAGTTGTGCAAGAGTTGGAGTTAAGGCCAAGTTGCTTTAATGGAGGTTTGGAGTTGAAACTGCAAGAAGGAATTGTGAATGATGGTTATGATTTGTTGGAGATGAGGCTTACAGGGAAGAATTAAATGAGGTGCTACAGTTGCAGGAAGAGCAGGTGTTGGGAGTGACAATGCAGGGCCATGATGGCTGTGACTGAGGTGGTGAAGCAATCATTGTGCAACAGCTCAGGCCTGTGCAATGGCCTATGCCAAGACAACTCAGCTCAATCAGCCAAGTCAGTTGACTGACTCAGGTGACCGGCGACAGACTTCAGTTGACCAGTGTAATTTTCTGGCCGGATTCCGGCCAACTTCCGGCGAAAAAACCCAGCTTTCCGGCGACCACTTTTTGGCCAGATTTTCTACACGGGTTTTCTCACACATGGGCTTGAGGACTTCTATCTATTGGATCTTTGAAGACTAGACCTAATTTTGGAACAAGAGGAGCTATAAAAAGAAAGTCTTCTACTTCTTTTGATATCACGTATATTTTTGGAGCTCTGGAGGATAGCAGCGACTAGGGTTTGCTTTCGTAATTATTTTTCATCTTATTTATTTGATTATTGATTATGATGAACTCCATAGCTATGAGTAGATAAATCTTATACTATTGGTTAAGGATGTAGTCCTATTTCTAAAACTTGTGCTTGAGTTATGTTTTAGTTTTCTCTCTTTATTTTCGTTCAAATCTCTACTGCTTTTAATAATCACATGATTGATGTATTGTGATATGATTTAGATGTTTGGTTAGTTAAGTGGCCAATTAATTGAACTTGCATCATGTACATAGCTATTTTAGGGTTTTTCATCAAGCGATAACCCAAATACAAGTAGCATGATATGATTATAGTTTATAGTGATACACTCTTATAATCATATGTAGAGTTTGACCATTTTCTGAATTGTCATGCGCAATGTATGAAAATTGCACTGATTAGCCTATTTCCCAAGCTTAATGCTCCTAGGAATTGAACTTAATTAGTGCAAGGCGTTAGGTTATTCTTTAGGTAGAATTCGCATATGCAGCTTTCATATGTGTGTTGGTGAACTTAGAAAATTATCAGATTATCTTGATCTCTTGATATTCTAGGATTTTGTTAATAAAAGAGATTAAATTGTAATTCTAATCATATATGCAAGCACATGTTTAAGATTGAAGATGAATTTCTTGACCAATATCTTTCTCTCATTGATTACTTTCTCCAATTTACTTTGCTTTTAATTTATTTTTATTTTCATAAAAATTAGAAATCCCCCCAACTTGGTTACTAAGAAACTAGAATTTGATAACAACAATCGCCTCTCTGTGGATACGAACTTTTCCTTACTTTATACTTCATTTATATTTTGTTGAGTAAGAAAGTGAAATTATTTTTGCTCGGCTGACAAGCGATCATTCCTACAATAAGAAACATGAGATAATGTTGCGTCTCTTGGTAAGGGAAGAGCATAATTATGAAATAACATCATTGATGCTTCCGCAAGCAAGCAACATAGGTAAATGTTGTTATCCGTAGTAAGCTTCCCCTCATTCAATAACGCATCTTTGCGCTTGCATCATGCGGAAAGTACGGGTATTGCACGAGTAATTGGTGGAATTACTGTCGTTAATGTTAATATAATAAAGTGAATATGGGTGATCGTCGTTCATTGGTGGGAGGTTAACCTTATGATAAATAGGAACCCAGATGTGGAAGTATCTGCTTTAGGTCAACATATGTATGTCTTCTCACAAAAAAATTGAAGACTTTTGAGGGATCTTATTCGAGAGTTAAGGAATATTTGTTGCTCACTAAAAAAAGGGGTTTTTCTTATGCAGTGAAGTTGAAGAAGATATATCAATATTGAGAAGTCTTCAAAAAGAAAGTGATAATATTGATCATAGGAAAAATATTTTAAGTGCATCAGTTATAGAAAACTTTATTTATTTACCACTAAATGGAGCAAGAAAAAAGAGAAGATTACAAGAGACCAGGCTTGGGAAAGCATGAAACTTAAAAGAAAGAGATGTTAGATTGTAAGATAGCTAGAATGTATTATGCATCCAGATTTCCTTTTAATCTCATACAATCTCCATATTTCAGAGAAGCATTTGAATATCTCGCGTCATACTATTTACCAGGTTATAATCCGGCTTCGTAAAAAAACTGAGCACCATATTTCTTGCTTAAAAAAACAAACTATAGAGAATCAATTAACTTCAATCAAAAATATTCGTGGAACAGAACTTGTATTTCAATTGATTCTGACAGATGGACCGATGTTCAAAGAAAACCTCTCATAAATTTTATGGTTGTTTCACAAAGTGGTGGAGTGTTTTTAAGGGAAATCGATGCAAGTCGAGAGTACAAGATGTCGAATACATTGGTGATTTTTTTATAAGTGTGTAGTTACCTAAAATTGGTGAAAGGATAAAGTTGGATCTTAGGGTTTCTGAAAGTGAGTACGGGAGGTTGATCACGAACATTCTTCGCTAAACCGCGCACAGTGGCCGTTCAAAGGATGCTTCAGTCACAGGAGAGGTTAGGGATGATCTTAATATGGAAGCAGATGAATAGAGAGATCATAGAATTCTAGGTTTTGAAGAAGAATTGTTCTGAGAGTTTATGAGAAAGTTGTATTAGCTTAAAGAAATAGAGGACCTATTTATAGCTGAATTCTCTAATTTTAGGACAGTGAAGATGGGGATTGCTTTCCGTGCGAAGTACTTCTCCCGTATCTTTAGGAATAGATAGAGATAAACTAGGTTGAGTTTATCTTATTATCCCACCGCCTTTACTCTCTTCTGCGGTGAGAAATAGGCCTGGTATTTCTCACAAGTACCGTAGACCATCATACCAAAACCCTAATAGTAATACCCCCATTTGTATGAACTTGAGTCAGCCTTTGTGATGATTTGTTGAGAGGGAGAAATATTCTTTATAACCGAGTTGGTTGAGATAGAGAGATATTCTTTGATTTGTAAGAATTACTAGGATAATCTCGTGAAAAGGCATGGAATGCCTTAGAAATCGTGTGTAGAGTGTCACCTCAGCTCCTCTCTCCATGGACGGTCACGTGGAGACAATATTATTGCTTGTGGGTCCCTTTGTTGAGCGTATGGATCTCAAGAAGTTATCCATGTTTTTGGATAGACGCGTACAGTTCAGGCCCAATTTACTAGTCGTGAGTATGTTTGAGACGCTGATAAAAATGCCTAAGGCCTAGATGAGGTGTGTGCCTGAGTTTTATGCATGTATAAAACTTTCAAACAAGATGGCTCAGTTCGGATGAGGCCATCTGAGGTTTGCCTGACGCGAATGATGTTGTCAGAGGTTTAGCCGACGCAACTGAGGCTGTCAGAGATTTAGTCTGCGCTTTTGAGTCCGTATGACATTTGGACGATGGGTTTGAGGTCGTATGATATTTGGCCGAAGGGTTAGAGTCTATTAGAGACTTTAGCCAACGCGATGGAATCTCTCTGAAGTCAGCTGGGACATGTTTGGGAGATGAAAGGAGGCTTGTACGCCTAATAATGTCTCTGCGAGACTTCGGTTCACTTGTCTTTGACAAACGTATCTTGCAGAGATATGCTAGGAATCAATTATGTTCGTATTTATGGGGCCGACATGACCAGTGTATCTCGGAAGGATGTTTTAGGAGTTTTCCGAAATGGCCCAGAGGCTGAATAACCAGCGTATCTCACGGGGATGTCGTAGGAATTATTCTGAAGCCTAGGTAATTCGAGTCAGAGCCTAGAGTAGACATGACCAGTTTATCTCGCGATGATGTACTAGGAATCAGTCATTGATCTCAAATAGGATGAGTCGTGCTTACAGGAGACATGTATGTCTCTGATCTGGGTTATAAGTCCGTCGAGAAAAATTTTACGCATCTACAGAGCCTACATGACCAACAGTATCTCGCGGGGATGTATACTAGGAATCATAGCATCATAATCAGATGCGTCTCGCAAAGACATGCTGGAATTGTGTCTGTTCCGGTTCATAAGTCTAGGGTTCATAAGTTTTAAAGTGTTGTTGAGAATATATTGGTCAAAGATGAAAAAAAAAACAATATTCATCTTCATTGTATGACTCATTGTATCAATCAGAAAAATATTATAATGATCAACGGTTCCAGGAAGGTGTTGGTAGAGAATATCCCCATGTAGACCAAGAAATTTCTGCAAATCGATAACTATGCTTAGAAAGTCTCCTTATGAATTATGTATAAAGGCGGAAAATTAGGAATTAGTATGGATGGTTTTGTGCTAGAATGGAAAACTTGGGAGATATAATGTAATGGAAAATGGGTATTCTGAAAATCCACTAGTGTGGCGGGTTGTTAATGGATCAACAACTTCTATGTTACAATCATTAGCATCAAAGCTTCTTTCATAACCATCTTCCTCATCTTGTTTCGAAAAAATTGGAGCACCTATTCTAATATACACACATTACTTTGTAATGGGTTGACATTTGAAAGAACATAATGCCTGGTGTATGTGCATTCTAACTTAAGACTTCAAAATAGACAAGAAGAATTACAAGGTTGGACTGTTAAGGCACTGAGATGCATTTGACGAAAACCTTAACATATAGGAAGCTTCGACATTAAAGGATGCAGTATTGCCTTTCAAAGAACCTGATTTACAACCTTTTAATTTTGATGAAGAGAATGTAACTGGTAGGGGTGTGCAACGGGCGTACGGATGCGGATTAGGGGTCACCCGCGTCCAAACCGTCAAAGTTGCGGATTTGGAAATTCCAACCGTGTCCGACCCATTTACCCGCGAATTTGATATCCACGGATCAATGGATGATACGGACCGGATGCGGATTAACCGCGTATTTGTGTTCACATGCCTCGCCTCTTATAGGTCAAAAACTAAAATGATGAAACATCTTCACCGATCAAAAACAAGTTGTAGAAATTGATCTCCTGTTCAATTATCGTGTTCATCCTTACTTCAAAGGGTATACTTATTAAATACCCCTACTTTTGACACCCAATAAATATACACTTATACAACAATATAAATACCCCTATCATTTAAATACATTATCCCTTAAAAGCAAATTACCTTAATACCCTCACTTACATTATTATTTTCCATTTAAAATCTTATCCATTAAAAAAAATTATATTATTTTACATCCACCAACAACACCGCCGCCACCACCACTCCGCCTCCGCCATCGCCGCCACCACTCCTCCGCCGCCACTCCGCCGCTACCACTGTTGTTACCGCCGTCGCCATTAACATTGGTTGTTGATTCCATTTTTCTATTGTTGATACACAAACACTGTTTGTTGATTCCATTTTTCTATTATTGATACAGATACACTGGTTGTTGACTCCCTAAACTAAGGTCAATTTCTATTGTTGATACACAAATATTGGTTGTTGATTCCATTTTTCCATTGTTGATACACAAACATTGGTTGTTGATTCCATTTTTCCATTGTTGATACACAAATATTTGTTGTTGAATCCCTAAAACTAAGATGAATTTCCATTGTTGATACACAAACATTGGTTGTTGATTTCATTTTTCCATTGTTGATACACAAATATTTGTTGTTGACTCCCTAAAACTAAGATCAATTTCTATTGTTGATACACAAATATTGGTTGTTGATACACAAACATTACCACTTGGATACGGCCTACAGGTTTACTTAAACAAAACGTACAAAATAAAATATCTTCAGTAAAATATAATCGGTAAAACCGTAAAAATAAACTAGCTAGCTAGTACCCAGTCACCTGAACTCCAAACGATGTGAATGAAAGAGTTACTATTCCATTTCCAAATGAGGTTTCGAAATTTCTTTCCCAGATTTATAATTTGTAATGAAAGATGTGAACTATACACAGAACTATCCCCTGATAGTGCACCTGTTTCAGCAACTGATAATGTGTGGGTTTGCGTCCTTGCAGACAAGCACTCACTCACAGTGTACATAAAGCCTTATCCTAATGATTGATGTAAGTAAGTAATTCCTTAAGGCCATCATATGTGTTTCATCCTAACCTGTACTTCCATTAGTTAGTAATATGCATTTATCCAACTATAGTCAATCCCAATTCATATACCTACATTTTATATTCTGCACTAAAAGAAACACTAAATGACAAATAACGAAATAAATCTCATACAATAGAAACGTATAAATTACAATTTTATATAAAAAGAAGAAAGATGCATCATACCCATATCAGGTCTGAGAAGATGTTCCAATTCCTTAGGAGTTAACTCATCAGGTTCAGAACATGTACACCTGCAAGTATGGAATTCCAATTAAAAGTTTGTTTGAGTTGGTTTCCTCTGTCTGAATGTCACACTAGACTCGGACAACAATAAATTCCCATTACTAGACTAGTAAACCCAACAATAAACTTTGTACAAAATAGGGTAGTATATTGTCACTGACCTTTTTGAACGGCCACAGCTTGATATCACCCCGAACAAAGCTATCAATCATTTTCCTACCAATTAAAATTTTTGCATCTGCAAAATAGATGACAGGGTCAGAAATCGTTAAGAGATGTTAACTGTCGGAGTGATAATTTCGGGATTGTCATTTGCATAAACCAAAAATTATTGATCAGATTCATGAGATCTCGGTACATGATATCTTATATACACACAATGGTAGTGTACAAGAATCTTTCCAGAAGATGCCTATCATGTAATGCTAGTTTCAAGAGTGTACACATATTACCAACTAATGGAACTATAATTTTACTGATAATGCTTGACTTGACATTTCCAACAACTGATAACCACTCCAGTTCAATTCCTAAACATTCATCTAAACAAACCCAGAAGATGCCTCAGATCCACATACAACCACCATCATACATCATCGCTTTCAACAGTTACCACTTCAAATCTAAACAAGTCTCTTTTACAGGTTATTAAAGGGCATTACCACCAATTAAACCACCAGTTGCATTAATATTTGGAGGTCAAGGACATACACTAAAAATCAAAATCAAAACCTAAAATACAGTTGAATAACAATCATCCAGAAATTATGATTACCAGTAAACTCAAATTAACTAAATCATTACCAGTAAATACTTAATTAACACAATCATATGAAATTATCGATGATTAGAAAACTTGTTTTGATGAAATTTATAGAATCAAAATCATAAAAAATGTAAACACCTAATCGATTGTTTACCTTTCAATCTAATCATCGTGTTGATTGGTATTGTAGATTACATCTATCTATCTTCAAAATAGATTTTCAAACCATATCATCAATTTTCCAGATCTGAAAATTGAAAATGTCATTAGTGTAAATGTTCCAATCGAAATTATAAAATCGAGAACCAAAAAACAGATCGACATCTGACTCTGGCTTTGGAAATCGATCTTCAACCTAAGAAAATGAAGAACAATTAATAAGAAGTTGAAATCAAAATCAATCCTTAACCTGATGATAGTAGTGTCAGGCGTGATGGAGGTGGTGGTGCTGGTTGTGGTGGTAGGAATAGAGATCGTGGAGGTGGTAGGAGCGACGGAGATGGTGGTGGTGGGAGCGATGGATTTCTGTCTGAGTTTTTTGGATAGAAAATAAAAAAAAAGTAATAAAGAAGATGAGATGGAAGGGTAAATATGGAAAGAAGAAAAACGTTAATGGACCCTGATGGGCCTGTAATTGGAGAGGGGTATTTTTATTGTCCCATAAGAGTATTTTTGAAGCCCTTGAAAAGGAGGGGCAGTTATATAATTCCCACTACTTCAAATCGTTTTCTTCTCGTTTGTCTGTATAATGGCTTGCTTATAACAACTTTAAGCCCAATCATGATGCCTTCCTCATGGGCCTGATCCAGGAGGCGATTGTCATGGTTGTTGTCCTCATGTGTCACGACTGATGTCCTCATTTTAAGTGTATAGTTCCAATTATTACAGGCTCTATTTTATCTACCAAAATAATAATATATATATGTAATGATCAAGCACACACATTATTATCCTAACTATTTCTAACTATTTCCGTTACTAGCCTACGGTGCGGGTGAAACTGCGGATATCAAAGTCCAACCGTAAGTTCGCAACCAAACCGCTAAAAGTGCGGATTTTAGAATCCCGTAATTTTACGGATGGATATGGGTGAAATCCGCGGTTCCGGACTTTTTGCTCACCCCTAGACTACTAACTGGTGAGATCTAGGCCCAACTGCAATCTCATCATTAATCTTACTACTCCCTTCGTCCTATTTTACTTGAAGGTTTAGGGGTTTTCTCTAATACTAAAATAGATGAAGGTTTCCATAATTTTCACACTTTCTTCCTAATTTGACCCTGCATTGGAATCAACTACTAGAAACAAGGAACAAAAAACTATGAGATTTAAATATTTTAACAATTATTATTAAGGGATATATATATGGAAAAAAATTAATATTTTTCCATTTTCTTAATCTACGTGAAAATACCTATACCTTCAACTAAATCATGACGGAGGGAGTATTATATATTTTATACGTAACCATACACTGGTATACATGATCAGTAATACAAAAAAATTAACATTAGAATTTTGTCCCATTTATATTTCCAAGCATCACTCCTCCTTTAAAAGGCTAAGTCATATGAGCTCACACGTTGCATGTTGGGCATGACACCCACCTCAAATTAAATTAGATAAAAGCTTTTAACTACACCAATTCTGGAGAAGACAAGTGTCGTAACGTTATTGGTCGAAGATTTTTTTTTTTAAAACATCCCCTTAGTAGAGAACGTTATTGGTCCAAGCCCCCTGATTTTAACGGCCAAATACTAAAATTGTTAGTAAAAAAGTGGGTGTACAAGACTTATGTGTTGATTTACACCTAATTAAAAAATTACACCGGGTTTACACCAAATACTTAACTGGACGTTAAGTAACACCGTCAAGCAGGGACGTTACGTCAAAATCTTATTAATAGGGAAAGAAAGATTTTAGAATATTCGAATTTCCATAAAAGAAGGATTTTATACTGAAAATATTTCCATGTTTTAATTTTTATACCAAAAAACGTTAAACTAAAAAGATAACAAAAATAAACGTAAAAATTCTTTTACCAATTTCTGTATTTTTATACCAAAATCATTATCTAAAAATATTTTGAACAATCTTATTAATTTCCATATATTGGTTTTTATACCAAGTTATTTTTTTTCTTTTTTAATCTTGACCGTGTATATACGGTTTGAAAAAAATCATGAACTAAATTTTCCTAATATGTTTTTGGTTATATTATTTATTTATTTCCTGTTCTCAGGGGTGCAGCAAGATAACAATGCGAAATATTGCCTTAAATTATAGATGCTCTATTTTCTTTACCATACAAGATAAATAAACTTCCTAACACCTCTGATGGTTTTCTTAATGATTATGAGTTTATGAGGCACGGATTTACGTCATAATCATCGTCTCTATCTCTTTTTTATTTTATTTTTATTTACATCATAATTACATTCTAATACTGCTTTTCTACTTATTTCAATCTTTTTCCTTTTCCTTTTAGTTTTTTTTTTTTCGTTTCTAATGGTGATCTCTTCTCTCTTTTTTAGCACATAACAACACACATTCTTAAGCCATTGATGTCGACATCTTAGCCTTCACGTCAATGCAAATATTAATTTTTTTAGATTCAAAATCGTGATCCGGGCGAGGCGAAGCCGAGCCACACCAAATCAAAAATAGATGGTTTTTGGGTCCGCCCGGTACGTAGTACGGGCACAAAATCTAGTTTGACAATATTTATGCATACCGTTGTGTCTCTGTGTTATAGTTCTAGAATTGTCGTATTAGACACACGAAGACACCTTCGCATCGAACACCCATGATGGTATTGGTGCTGCTTGCAACCAGATTTCCATGTAAAACTCTAGAAAGCCCACTAATGGTGGGTTTGGATGTAGAATTTTAAAGATGGGATTCATGGGTCCAGGGGATTTGGTGGAATTACGTTTCCCTCGCTACATTTGGTTGCCCAAATCCTTGGAATTACGTTTCCGACGGGATTCACTTTTCCAACAAATCCTCCATATGGAGTCCGACCCCTCCCCCCTAAGATTTGCTGGCAAACTTATCAGGGGATTTATGGACCCACTTTTTATTAGTCCAAATTAGGGCTGTCAATGGGTACCCATTACCCGGAACCGGACCCGGGCGAATAGGGTCCGGTTCTGGATCCTAAAATTGGACCCATTAACAAGTTAGGACCCGACGGGTAATTACCCGATTGGACCCGAATCTTAACGGGTCCGAACGGGTAATACCCGATGGGTACCCGGTTATTCATTCTTTTATCCCTCTTTTTAGCCAAATTACAAGTATTTTGCTAGTTTGACTTTTTTTTTTTCATTTTTTTCTTACATTTAATCTTTAATTAGTACATTAATAAAGAAATAATAATAAAAAATTTATTAAAATAAATTTGATTCAAGCCAAAAAGGACAAATATATCAAGTTTTTGAACTTTTATGTTTTCTTAATACCCAACGGGTACCCGGAACAGATGGGTACCCGGGATTTTAAACGGGTCCGGTTCTGGGTCCACTAATTTAGGAACCGGACCCGACTTTTATAAGTAGGGTCCGGATCCGGGTCCAATGATACCCGGGAGGACCCAGACCCATTGACAATCCTAGTCCAAATACCATATATATACATACAATTTTAAGCTTCTTAGGGCAATGCCAAACAATACATGGACTTAAACACAAGAATTTTTTATGAATCCTAGGAATCTCAACTGAGTTACCAAACACACGAAAGATTTACATGAATCTCAGAATTCGTAATCCCGCGAGATTACAAATTCATGGAAATTGTGAATTGTGCGACCAAACCCACCATAATTTTTTTTTTTTTTGAAGCAAGCCCACTAGAGTTGGTGTCAGAAACTAGATTAAAGTGGATTTAACGGTAAAATACAATAAATAAAAAACTTTGATAATTACTCCATTATTTTATAAATTTAATAAGTATCGACGTTCCCAACAAACTCGAAAACATCATAAATCCATTCTCTGAGAGAAAGAGAGAGAGAGTCGGTTTGGTAGTAAGTCATGACAGAACCAACCAAAATCAGAAACTCATTTATCTACAACAACGACTACTGCTACTAATAATAAGGGAATCATGAAGTCTAGTTGGTTTCTGTTTCTAATTGTTATTCCTGTATTATTTGCAGTGATCCTATACCAAGTTGATGAGTTTGATGCAGGATCACTTCCCAAGTCAACTCTATCTTGGATACCTGTTAAGGTTTCTAAACATAACGATCACATACTGGAAGCGAGTCATAAAATCGGCGAAGGCCATTTGCCTGGTCCAGAAGACTTAGCATATGATTCTGAGGCAGGATTCATTTACACTGGTTGCAATGATGGCTGGATTCGACGACTCAAGTTAACAACCGATTCAGGATCAGATTTGAAAGTCGAGGATTGGGTGTATGTTGGCGGAAGACCACTTGGTATTGCTTTCGGACCCGATAAACAACTCATCGTAGCTGAGTCTGACAAGGTTAGTTCATTTTTAAGATACGAGTAGAATTCAAAGTTCATATTCATTCAAATTTCCAGTCCGTAATCTTTTTGATAGTCCATTTTTAGTTTGACTAATTTTTCAGTCATGTTATCGGAAAACCCATAATTTGTTAGGAGATAGTGTAGAAAGTGTCTCTCAACGCTTAGTTTTGGTCCACTTCACATCTAAATCATAAATATGCATCGTGGCTTCTGCTATTCCAATGAAACCAAAATTAGTTTTAGTATTTGTCATTTTTGGTGGCCGTATGCTCCGATAATGAACCATTTACGTAAGAGAGTTTTAGATTATTACACCTCCCATACGGAAACAAAAATAATTTTCGGCGCCTACCCACAATATTAACATGTTGAATATTCAACACCAACTTAGTCAAGTGTTCAAATCTATCTAAATTAACCTAGAAATATCTAGGATGTCTAGAGTCAATGTTAGACAATTAACATGTGTAAAATGAGTGTTCTAGAGTTAGACAAATCAAATAAGAATACTAGATTGTCTAGTAGTTGGTTTGGTAAGCCTCCATAGGCATAGTTCTCTTCTTCTTTTGTAGCCTATAAATAGGCATGTTGTATTCATTTGTAAGTAAGTAAGGTAGCAAGAATCAATCAATACAAAGTTCAAGTTACAAAGTCCTTGCTTCCACCCTTCACTACTAGAGCTCTAGGAGCTCTATACGAGCAACACCACGATGCTCGTATATCTCCAAAAAATATTATCAAGGTTTCTAAGTTCTTGATAAGAGTATAAATTTTAACTTGGTATCAGAGCTCGTTCGATCCGAAATGGGCGTAAAAGTTTCCGCTACGAATTGATGGGTTTCAAAGCTTTCGAGTTGAGAAGATATGAAGTTTAAGAAGGAGAAGATGCAAACACCACTAAGAAGATTTCAACCATTCCAATCTGTCAAAAAAAAAAAAAAAAAAAAAAAAAAAAAAAAAAAATCCTACCTTCACAGGAGCAAAAACGCCTCCATGTGGAAAAAGAAAAGTAGAGAAGAAAAAAAGAAATCACTTTTTGATAAGTGACCAGAAGACAAGTTTGAGGGAAGAGAGCAATAATTTTCCTCCTCAAATTGTTTACAAAATTCTAAAGACAATTGTGGGAAGAGTGCACCAAGGATTGCCTCCACAATCGTTCAAGAGTTTTAGAAGCCGATATCATGAAAACGTCAACAACGAATGCCTCCATATATTGAGGGAAGAGAGCTTCAAATGATCGCCTCCTCATATTGTGGGAAGAGAGCCTCAATGAGACGACCTACTTGGTTTTGAGAGAGAAAAAAATTGGCAAGAAAGCCATGTTTGTCACGACAACATCAAGTTTCTACTTGTGACACGAAGCCGGTGGACATGTATCCACTGGAAGAAGAAAAAACTACTGCTACTACAAGACAAAGCTTTTGTAATATCGACATTTCAAAAATGTTGAATTTGTAGAGGCTTGCACGCAGAAGTTAGGAGACATACTAAATGAGCAAGAAATACTAAAAGAGAAGAAATGGGGTCTCCATGAAAAAAAAAAAAATGGGGTCTCCATGAAAAAAAAAACAAGATAAAAGAGAAGAAGAAAGGGTCACTTCCTAATAAGTGATCAGAGAAGGGTTTGAGGGTAAGAACAATAAGTGGTTGTTTCCTCAAATCGGGAAGAAAAAAAAATATTGAGGGTAAGAGCAACAGATTGCTTCCTCAATTGTCGAAGAAAAGCATGGCATGTTTGTCACGAGATACTAAATCATACTCGTGATAAGAAGAAGAACAAAAAAAAAAAAACAGCGGTACGTGGCGGCAAACATAAAGAGTTTACTGCGAGCGAAGCAAGCATGAGGAGATAAGAGCCGCAAACGGAGATTGGGTGAATATCAAAAAAAAAAAAACAGAGCCATTACAAATTACGGGGGAGTGTTAGAATTACCTCTAAACATGTTCTAAAACTACAAAGAGGACCGAAATGTCCCTAAACTACGAAGGGGACCATAATGTCCTTAAACTTCCGAAGAGGACCGCAATGTCCCTAAACTACGATGGAACCCGTATGTTCTAAAACTACGAAGAGGACCGTAATGTCCCTAAACTACGAAGAGGACCATAATGTCCTTAAACTTCCGAAGAGGACCGAAACGTCCTTAAACTATGAAGAGGACCGAAACATCCTTAAACTTTGAAGGGGACCGAAATGTCTACGATAAAGAGAAGTTGGAAAGTCGGTGTTGAGGGGGAGTGTTGAATATTCAACAAGTCATGCTCTACTTAATTCGTCTAAATTATCTGATTGCGGTACAGAAAAGTAAATATTTTATGAAAGGATTTTTTTCTCGTTTAGGTCCCATTATGGTGCGGGAGCTATTATGATAAAATTATTGGATGATTATAACAGTAATTTGAGTTCGAAACACGTTAATACCAATTCTTTACGTATCTTATATAAAAAATAAAATAAAACATTGGGGTCATGATTTTGTCTGCTGAATTAGTCTAATCACGCGTGAATCAGCAAATATTTTCAAATGAGAAAAAGTCAAATGTTTGACTGAACATCAACTAATCTGCCTGGGATATCCTGGTAGTATCTGATTGACAATGTCTACGTGCGAAAATCAAATATTTATATTCTACGGCTTTGGTAAATCATTGTTCATGCAGGCGAAGCTGTAGTAAGTATTATATTAAAGGAGAAAAGATGGGATCAGTTGATGTTTTCGTCGATAATTTGCCCGGGTATCCTGATAATATCCGTTATGATGGAGAAGGGCAATATTGGATCGGATTGGCCTCGGTAAACACTTTTTACTCCAAGTCATAAGCTTTCAATTTTCATTTTATTTTCCTTTGTAAAGTCTAGAACTGAACAGAAGAAGCTCATGATATTGGAGATTTTTTCTTTAACAGGGAAAAACTTTGGTATGGGATGTGATGCTGAGGTACCCATTTATTAGGAAAACTACAGCAATGTTGTCAAGATTTGTAAACGTACCACATATACTAAAGGATGCAGGAGTTGTAGCTGTAAATTTGAATGGAGAAGTTACGGGTCTATATACGGATGCTGGATTGGCATCTGTCACTGTTGGGATCAAAATCGGCGATCAACTATATTATGGCTCGCTAGTCCAGACATACATTAGCCGGCTTGATCTCACAAAGCATGCTCCTGTTGAACGTAACATTTGATATGGTACTTACTACTTAATCATCAGTGCTTATATATAAATGTGTTCTGGGATTTTTTTAAAGGATAAGAGAGCACTAGAAGTTCGAATTTTAGCTTTTCTTTCACCATCAGATCTTAAATCATAACCGTTGCCCATGCGACATTCCTTGCAATGATCAGTGAATAACCCTACACCATGGAAAATGTTTTAAGCAATTTTTCTTCACTCTTGAAATGGCGTGATTTTAAAAATATACAGGGACATCCAACTTCAAGATCTTGAAACATCAAGATGGAGGAGACATTTGAAGGTTACAAACAGGGACATCTCACGAAGTTTGATTTTTGAGATTTTCAATCAATAATACAAAACAACATAGGTTTTTGAGCTTTGGACGGACGGATAACATTTTGAGAGACAAACAAGTGATCCGACCATCCCAGTCTCATCCTAGTCAAAGACATCTAACGGCTGTGGTGTCTGTAACCTTCTTTCATTATGGAGATATTAATAACCCTTTTAATAAACTGAAAAAATAAATGCGTCATTAAGAAGATAAACTGAATAAATAAATGTTACAACCATTAAAAAATTTAAAAAAAAAATCTTTAAAAAAACTAATTAGGCATCTTTTAACAACCACCAAAATACAAATAATTATTATTTTTAATAAAAATAATTCTCATTGTACTCGTGTAAAGGAAAGAATCAAAACATACAACTAACGATTTTGAACAATTAATTGGGGGATATGGGAATTAATTGAGGGATATGAATAGTACGGGGTACTGTTCATATCGACATGGTCGAAAACAAAATTTGTCCTTGAAAAATCATGCCAGTATGAACAGTAAATTAATATTTCATATCCCCCAATTAATTCCCATATCCCTCAATTGCATGTTCATGATTTTCATTATACTCATTGTACAAATGAACAATGAGTAACGAATATATGTATATCCAAAAAATGACTCGCAAAAGATTTAACCTTACATCGTGGGCCTAATTTTAGGAATTGAATAAGCTTATTTTCATCATCCTGCAAAAAATAAAAAATAAATGAATAAAAGACTTACGGTGTAAAACCCAAAGCACAAAGAACTTTAGAATCATTTTCTAGCATTCTTAATAAATTTATTTTCGAATGAAACATTTAACCAATCGATAGATGAACCCTGTATTCTTGATCATGATCACAGCTATCTTTGCATCAGGTTTTAATGCCATGAATAATTTGATCAAAATATGGAGCACAAACAAAAAGAAGCTAAACTCAAAAAAGAAAAGCAAAAAATCCTAATCAAGCAATTGAAAAATAGAACAACACAAACAAAAAAAGGCTAAATTCCAAAAAACAAAAAAAATTAATCATGATTAGCCTCTTCCAAGCAATTGAAAATTAGAGATAAAAATAATTTTGCCAACTATTGTTATCTCTGATGGACTCCAAAAAGAATTTTTGCCAAATAAGTTTCTAGATAACAATAATTTTTGCCAAAAATAGAGATAACAATAATCCTAATCATCCACAACTCTAATAGAATCAATAATTTTTTTTTTCTTTTATGGTGATCCACAACACAAACAAAGATGAAAGAATCTCGAAAAGGAAACTTTTTTTTATCCTGGCTTGATTGGGGTATACCCAAACTAATTGGGGTATACCAAATTTAAAGTCATTCAACCTAGTGTGCTAAGGGGTGTCTAAATGATATTGAAAGACCAAATTGCCCCCCTCCCAAACCTTGCCGGCTGAATCCTTCCTAAAAAAAAATCAAATTATTTTCCCAAAAACTCTATTCACTCTAATCATACATGAAGAGATAAAAAAAAACAGTTTTTTTTTTTGAATCATACGGGTTTTGGGTCAAGATTTGGTTCCAGGTTAAATATCATGCCGACCTTTCATACCTGGATGCGATATTTATAAGGTCGGCATGATATTCAACTAACTACCTTGTCGGCTTGTTCCAATGATCCCAGTGGAAGGGTATTTTTGGAATACCTTGCCGGCCGAAATACAAATTAGGAAGGGTATTTTTGAATACCTTGCCACCAAAAAAGAGACGGAAGGGTATTTTTTGAATACCTTGCCACCAATTTTTTTATGTCATCTCTCGTATGTCAAAAAACAAAAGTCGGCAAGGTCGACGATGAAGATCATGCCAGCCACTTTGATGTCGGCGGACCAAAGTCGGCAGCCTTATTCAAAGTGGACCTCGCCAGGTAAATCTTAATTTTAAGCATTTTGTTCAAACTATAACCTTGCTTACCTTGTGTATTTTCAAAATCTAATTTTTTTGATCGAAATCGAAATCATAAGTGGGATGAAAGGTTTAATTTAGTGAATTCATAATTTCAAAATTTTAATCTAAACTCAATTAATTAACCTAATCAGAATTTTAATGTTAATTAACCAAGGGTATTTTAGCCATTTAGAAAATACAAGGTTAAGGGGTAGCTTGGTTTTACTTCATAATGACCTTATTTTGTCTTATTGGGTATACCCCAATCTCGCCAGGTTTTTTATTAGACCAAAAAAATAATTTCCTCCTCTTTTAATTCCAATTTTTTCAATTGCTTTGGATCCTTTATTTACTCCCTCATTATGTTGCTTACCTATTAATAAGTTAAAATTGCCTACGCTCTAAGGTCTGCATGCAACGAAACGGCTGCTCCTTTATGACTAGCACGTAATAACCCATTCCAAAAGAAAAAACGTCCAAAAAAATGAATGTGTCCCTAATTAAAATTATCAACGAGTAGTGTATAAATAAATGAGTCTATTTCTTCAACCACACACATTCATTCATTTCTGACTCATTCCAACTTATTTTTTTGATGAAATTTTTAACTTAAGAGTATCAACATGTCAAACATGATTAGCCGCAGCCCCACAAAATCCGTTGCCCAAAACGTGTTTGCTTTGTTTTCGAGAATGCATGATTGCGATGAAACAAACCTGTAGTACTCAAGTTTCGTATCGCAAGAAAATGGGAAGTGATCGATTTTATGGCGACCAATAAAGTCACTACTTTGGATTTACTAACGATTGATGAAAACTTGAGTATATTGTTATTTCGATCCGAATTAAAAAAAAAATTAGTGACGCCTTCTAATAATTTTTTACATAATTTTGATGAAAATAAACCTGCAATACTCAAGTTTCGTGTTGCCAGAAAATGGGAAGATGTCGATTTCATAGTGACCAACTAAGTCACTGCTTTGGATTTACTAATGATCGATCAAAACGTGAGCATATTTTTATTTCGGTCCAAATCAAACTAATGTTTTTTTTTTTTTAATAAAAATATTAATCATGCCTTCTAATCAATTTTGACGTCCAACACAGGAAGTTACCATGCACGCCGTCGTCCCTAAGCATTTGATCATTTATTTTATCAAAAACTATTATTTAAAGTTACCATACACCGTAAGTTTTTTATTCATTTATTTTTTATTTTTTGCAGGATGATGAAATAAGCTTATTCAATTCCTAAAATTAGGCCCACGATATAAGGTTAAATCTTTTGCGAGTCATTTTTTGGATATACAACACGATCATTTATTTGAAATCTAAAGAATATCGTGAGGAATTATTAAATTATTATTTAAGTGCAACCGAAGTTATAATTAGTTGGATTAATATTTCACATCTACAAATTCTCATGGGTCGAATTAAGTCCCATAGTGTGTGGTAATTATTAAAATCATTCTAACAAAAAATTATTACGTCTCATGCCGTGCCGTTATGGCACGGGTTATTTCTAGTTTGTTTACAAAATGAAATTATATCTTGACAATATACGGGAAAATCCAACTTCAACCGCACTGTAATTATATTATCCCCGTGATAACTACTCCCTCCGTTCTTAAATAATAGGCTGGTTTCATGTACAATTTATACATGAAACTAACTTATTATTTAAGAACGGAAGGAGTATCATCTATAGTAGCATGTGACAAGAACTTTCACGGTAACATGAAGAAAGATGAAACTTACACATTTTTTAGCACCTGTTTCGTAGGTGAAAATTTTCTAGCTCCTATTTACCTAATAAAACAAAAAGAATTCATGGAGGCATTTAATCGAACAGATGAAGATCAACAAACTTAGATCAAGTCTTATTATAACTAAATATGGATTTTACACATACATAAAGCTTAGCTTAGAAATGATGGCTTAGAAGAAAAAAAATTGGGATATGGAAAAAATTCCCGAAAAACAAAGTAGAAACTACACAAAATTGCTGGAACAACACTTCATAGAATCCATGGTCAGGCATCAAGAATACGGTAAAGATTCTCGGGCCACTTGGGATAAACACGCTTATATAAATTCATGCAAACGGTGTCATGCTGTTGAACAACGCCGTTAAAGAGGCACTTCATTGACCCTGTATATAAAAGAACACCAATTTATCAGAAGTCTGCTGATTTTCATGATAAATATTACCTAATACATTTTTCATCTTTCCCATTATCAAACAAAGTTCATAGACGGCTTCTAGATACAGTATTGATCTTGTAATTTCTAGTATTCGAAGATTTTTGAAAGTTTTGTAATTTCTAGTATTCAAGATGCACATGCATTAACTAATCCTTTGGTGTTGGCTGATTGCTCACCCATTATTTTCCTAGGATGTTATTTTGTTTTCACTAAGCAACTCAGAGGAGCATATTTATGAGTATAGAAGAACCATACCATGTGTACCAACAGCTTCTTTCACACGCCCACGACGACCACATTTTGTCCACAATTCTACGGGCTGCAGAAAAACCGTTTTAATCAGAACTCGTGCAATATGATGCAAAGTAGCCCTAATTGTATACCCAACGATATGTTAGTCAACTGCTAACCAAGGCTTTCTTACCTTGAACCATGAGATGTCCTTAGGATGATGGAACATATACCGGACTGTGGCTTTTGATTTTTGCACTCTCAGAGGGTAGCTGCAACATAAAATAGTGCCCGTTGAGAAAAGCAAACATCAAGGTGAAAGCTCACGCATGATAATTTAACAATGAGGAAAATACTGCCAAAATGCACAAAAATCACATAATCCAAATTCTAATTAAAACATGCGACAACCAAACTTGAATAAAGCAAACATCAAGGTGAAAGTTCACTCGCAATGCGAGAAAATTAATAAAGCAAATAACAAACATCTGATGAGGAGGTCCTAGAATATTATGGTACTTGAATATGCCAAATTTAGCATACGGTGTAAATGACTGGGCTTGTTCTGTAATCAAGCATCTTTAAAAAGTCAAGGTGTCCGGACCATATCTGAGAGTGAGTCCCACGTGAACTCATTGTCAAAGTGAGCTTGTTTGGCAGGATATGTCTCAGATGGTGGCCCATTGATGTGAGTCGTACGAGGCTTAATTTCAGCCTGGTTTGGGATTCCATTATCCCGGTTAGTTTTTGTTATATGTCCGCTACGACCACCTCTATGTTAAAGCTAAAACTATAGCTATTTATACCATAGAAATTTAGCTTTTAGCATTTGCTGTAGTGGATGGTTTAAAAAAACATTTTTTAAAATAAAGGAAAGCAATTAATGGAGAAAAACTAGAACAAATAGATAAACAAAATAATCTACAAGAAACAGAATACTAACCCGGTTAAAATAATTCTCTTCAGAATTATTCTATCAGGGTCAATGCTTCTTAGTGTACCAACAGCTGCAACAGTAGGTTCAACATCTCCCTGCTTGAAGACAATCAACGGCAGTGGAGGAAATGAAACTGGAGCATACACCGAAGCCATCGAAAAGCGCCCTGGTTGCAAAAACCTCTCCAACTTGTGGTTGCCTGACCTTATAGCATCCGAAGAAAATATTGGCCTGCAAAATTAGAGTTAAATATTCTGGAGAGTATGACGAAGTTATATAGCTTAGGTATCGAGATCTTTAAACGAAGTACATTTTCTACCTAGTACAACAGAAATTACCTAGCAACGAACTGGCGAAAACCAACATGGAAAATCAGACTTTCCTTTGATTTGATAGGAGCATCATAGGTTTCATGTTTCTTTACGCTGCATAACAGAAAAAACAAATTGCTTAATTTCGAAGGAACCTCATTTCAAAGCATATGAAGATATGATCATTGTCCTGAAGGCCTAGATAAACATCTATTTTTCAGGAGACCATGTAAAACTTGCTTTCCTTCA
Organism: Papaver bracteatum; assembly: GCA_023529315.1. NCBI lineage: Eukaryota > Viridiplantae > Streptophyta > Magnoliopsida > Ranunculales > Papaveraceae > Papaver > Papaver bracteatum. The sequence continues at coordinate 6,655,262 of JAJJWX010005152.1, forward strand.
CTGCAGGTCTGAATACCAATCACCACCACACACACACACAAGAAAAAGAAAAAGAAAAAAGAAGAAAGAGTTTCAATAATTACCTAAAATGAAGAACTGACATCTTTGACTCGTGCTGCAACAGCCCGCATGCAATCACAGGGAATCTCTTGGACGCTTCTCGTAATTTGGAAGCAACGTCTGATAGTACCTCCTTGATATGAAGCCTCACATACGTACCAGTAGGTACAGACTCATCATTGCTACTCTGTTCTATATCCTGAGCTTTAGCAAGAACAGCTTTCTGTGTTCTTGCAAAGTTTTCAAATTCAAACAGTCTAGCATAGTCGGGAGGCAAGGTTTCCTGCCAGCAATAAACAAGTTCCATGATGCTTCGAATTTAATGTTAAACAGACATCTAAACCACGACATTTTCTACCAACTACCGACCTTAGGATCCCATTCAGAAGTCCTTATCGACTTAAGACCTCGATACTTTGCAAAGCGCTTGTGGGCAAGAACATCAGTTGGAGTGTCCACTTCATCTGGATATTCTGCAACAACAACATATAACAATCAAACGGTTCAGTACACACTGTTGGTCCCCCTTGATTTGCTTTCCTACAACATAAAAATTACTATACAGCAGTCAAATAGATAGCATTTCCCTAGTCTAAAATTTAAAAGGAGGCTGCGAAGTGTTTTGTATGAAAATCTGAATACATAATTTGAAGGTGTACGTGTTCCATCTGCTATACTACGTAGAAGGGCTAAAACAGTGTAAGATATGTGTGTGTGTACCCTCGTCCTCAGCATGAGCTTCTTTAATCTTCCGAATCTCAGCCTCTATCTGCTCTTTGGTCAGCTGCTCTCCATCCTGAAAGAAGACTAAATCGGAATCTTAAGAGTCTCAGACATTGCGGTAACTAGAACTGCTAGTTGCAACACCCAACCTATGAGAGCATTCCAAGGAATTTAGTACAATTAGTACTATAATCAGCTATGAATATTCCACGCCTAAAAAGGAACACTTACTGTCATCATTGTATCAGCCTGGGTTTCTCCATCAGAATCTCCAAACTCCAGAGAAGATTTGTCATCATCTAGGTCTGAATGATTTCCATCTTGCTCTTCATCCATTAGCATATCATCATTACCATCCTCCAAATCACCATCTTCATCTCCCTCAAACCAAGCAGCCTATGACACAAAACAATTCAATAAGTATGCCAATAAAGCATGGAATTTACACACTTTGGTTCACTGTAGGACTAACATATAGAGAGGTCATAAAATCGGTACTGCCAGCATTATATATTACAAATACGTAGGTAAATTATAATGAACATGAAAGAAAAAAAAACCTGGTACTCAGAGGTCCCTCGAGGAACAGCTCTCTTTTGCTTTTTTTGTCTGTTAAACTCCTTAGCTAGATCCATATCTTCCTGCGTAGGAAATGTCTGAGAAGAAAAACTGTTGTTAGTACCTGCAGGACTACACAAGCAAGTTCTTCTAAATAAAAAGCTACGCAGCTAAGACAAGTGACTGGGTGCATATAAATAAAATAGTCAGTTTCAGTAACAAACTATAGGTAATGATTTTGCTGGTTTCGTATTGGGAATTGTACATAGGTAATTATCCATGACCTTAAAATGTAATAAGTGTTAGGCACACTTTGAGGGAATAGCTACTCCCGTAGAGGAGCAGTCTCATGGAAAATATATACCAGTGTTGCGTATCCAAAACTGGCAGAAATAGAGCATCACTGCAGGAATCTTATATAATTTTGCAGTGACATGAATAATACGTTCACGGCAAAACGTCGTACAAATTTGAAATTTCATAAACATACATGTACTGTATGTATTTATAAGTTAGTAGACTAGTTGTGAATGCTTACTTGTTCTCCTCCAACAGGATCTGGAACGTTTTCAACAAGTAAAGGTTCTTGCTTCAAAGGATCGGGAACAAAGGAGTGAAGAACCTGCGGCCAAGATTAAGGAATTTAATAGAAAGAACCATGGGTCCAAATGTTAAATATTCGAGAGTTACTGAAACCAAACTAGTACAGGGAAAACTTCGCAATTTCGCACTATCAATATCCTACATGTGCACAGATACTCCTATCGATATCCATGCATCTCAACTTAAATGTACAAAAAAAAAAAGTTAATACCTGCACACTTGGTAATTCATCAGAATCCATCATGTTGTGCCCTTTTTTTGCAATTAAGGGACAAGGATCCTTGAGCACATCTATTTTGCACAACTGAAAATCTCCAACTCCAGACACGTGAACCTAATTTGAAGAAACAATTATAAATAAACGTAACCCTTGGAATTGAAGAAACTTGGACCGAAAGATAACATAAATACCAGCTGATTCACTGATAAACTGCGAGCGTGCAGATAACCAGTCAGGGAGAGCGTACATGTTCCAGGATTTTCGTCATCAACTACCAAATCAACCTACAGGAGGACAATTGAAAGCTTGTACATAAGAAGAAAAAAAAAGGATACAGAAGGTCCAAAGAAGAACTATAGTTGCTCCCGGTAAATTAATATAAGTCAGGAGCAGGAAATTATTACCTCCTCAGCCATAAGGTAAGCTCTCTGACCTCGCCAGTGAGGAACACTAGGGCGTTGCTCTTTGAAAACAGACATGAACTGCAAACGGAATAGATGAGAAACAATGAAGTGAATGAACTGCTAGTATTACCATCCAGTATTGAGTGACAGAAAGGAGGACTTCATCTGCCAATTAATGGACGCTGTCAATCCAGTTTTGGGAGTGAGGAAAATATTACCTTATGCAGCTCTTCCTTTGTATCAGCTGGATAAAACTTTGAATCGTCAGTAAATTCAGATGCAAGGCTAGACGCACACATTTTCCTCATGTCGTTTCTTTTGTGAGGATCACAAGGAAGATTCTACAAAAATAGCAAATTTTGAGAATACGTAACATAAAAAAAGAGTGTTATTTGGATTAAAAAAAAAGTAATTGGTAAATATAAAAAATAGATCAATATACTCACGCGAATCAAGACAACAGAGCTTGGTAGGCCAAGAGATCTAAAGAAAGAAAGGCACTGAGCTCCAAACTGATCAATCTGAGAGTTTGAACTGCATGGGCTGGCATCTGTTACAAATGCAAAAAGGTCGGCAACCTACAGTTGCAATGGAGTCATAGCGTAGATCAGTTAAAACAGTAACAGCACAACCAAGACATACTAGTGAACGGCATAACCAAGTAACACATTACAAAAATGTTCCTAATATTAAGAGAATTACCTTCGCCATTTCTATGCATGACATCAGATCTCCATGAGGTGCCACCAAAACCTAGTAAACAAATATCCACTTCTTAGATTAGAAACGTACATGACGTTAAACACCCTCGCTATGCAATGAAAAAAAAATGATGTCTAAAACACTTGAAAACATCTAATGCACAAACTAATTTAGAAAAATAAGATGTTCTTACAACTTTAAATAGTAACAATATAGCCATATAGGATTCACAGAATAGGTTTGTCTTTCCTCCTGAAAGAGAACACATTGTCTTTCTAATCATTCAGAGTGCAAAGCTATCTTCTCTTTTGTTCACCACAAGGTAAAACGAAAAACATGAAAATCGTGATCTTTATTTTTGCTTGTTTGGTTTTAAACTAGATACATTCTGAAGGGAGCACGGTGGAACTTGTTTGTGTTTCCTAGGACTCACAATGTGTATTTTTGACCTATAAGAATTTCATTAATAATAAGCCAAAATCATATATGAAGTAGTTTTTATTAATTAAAAAAAACTCCAGACTAATAGTTATCTGTTTATGATGATTTGCTAATATTAGCGAGTATTTATTATTATAAGTGGGCTTGTATTTTAAACCCAATGCGCCTCACACCTAGCCCCTAATAACATAGCAGCTAACAAAATTGTACAGTTCAGCTTACTGTTGCTCTCAGATGGTAGCTGGGAGAAGCGACGGTTGCAGATGCTGCTCCTGCATCCTCTGGAGATAGCAACTCCAATAGCTCCTTTGCAAGTACTTTAGTGTTGACAGCCGAAGAAAGACCAAAAAGAACCTGTTTGTAAACAATCATGAATTGGTTCACTACCATTTTCATATTTTGTAACTGGTTTAAATAGAAACCATCATTAATATATGCATTATTATCTGCCAAAGATTATATCAACTGGATGGAACATCATGTTTTGGAGTTAAACAGCTAAATGCTAGTAATAGTAGTAGTGAAAGTTGCTAGTCGACCAACCTATTACACGTAACAACTCAAGTCTTAAGCCTCGCATTCTTTGAACAAAAGATAGTATTTTTATACAGCTTATAACAACACCAGATATTTTGACATAGAAGAACAAAAAAACAACAAAAAACAAAAAACTTTAACATAATAAACCATAGAAGAACTCAGTTACTTACAATAATACGAGGCGGAGAATTTTGTCCAGAAGACGCTCTCTTCTCTTTCAAAAGTGCGTCTCTTTTCTGAGTACGTAACTACAAAAACAGAAGCTCTAAATAAGAGGTCTGACCGAGAAACTTGCACCAACATCAAATTAGTTCTGTGCATCATATATGGCATAAAAATGATAGCTTTTTTTTCCTTAGTCACTGGTGGTTAATTGCTTAGGTCTACCACTATCCACAACTGGCATGAACCAGAAAAACAGTAAGAAAAACTTGAAAAAAACTTCAGACTCACCATCTTGCTACGCTGAATTCGAGCATCTCTAGCTCCCTTTGCAACATTTTTTTTGTTGGGCTTAGAGATTCTATTACCTAAAAAAAAACAGTTGAAATTAAGTAGATTGAATAACGAACTAAGGGATGATTAATTCATAAAACATATAAGCAATAGAGAAATTAATAGTTCAAATTTGGACTGAAAAACCAAGTACCTGCATTAGAAGTTTTGTGAATTTGACGAGTAGCTTTGGAAGAAAATCGAGTCTTGTGAGCCTTGTTCACTTGATCTCGTGAACCGCCCATCGGGGCTTAATCGAAAATTTCTAAAGCTTTGGACACAATCTAACGAGAACCAGAGAAAGAGAGGCGACTACTTCTCTGCAACTACCAAGCAGAAGAATAATAAGAGGAAGAAGGAGGGGTTTACAAAACCCTAGTCCCTTTACTCTAAAATCAATTGAAAATTCACGTCCGTCAGATTTATTGGACGGCTGGATGAAGTGGGTCGGTGGGTTGTGTCCGTTTTCTGGAAAAGTCCGAATAACAAAGGAAACCAATAAAATAACCTGTTTTATCCACTCCCCATTTTCCCTCTCTCTTTCTAAAACCAGAAGCAGAGAAGATATGATTCTTCTCCCTCCATCACCACCACCACTTCCTTCTCGCTCCACTTCACCACCAACAACTGTTTTCTCCTTAGTTCTCCGCCACCACCATATCTTTTCTCCATCACCATCACCATCACCACCGCTAACCTCTACAATCACCACAACCTCCATCGCTTCAACCTCTTCCCTTTATTCTTCTTCTTCTTCTTCATCATCTGCAACTGATGATTTAACTTCACTTCACAACCGTCGTTACGATTTCACACCATTAATTAGATACCTATCATCATCAAATAAACCCACCAATTTCAAAACTGAGAATTCCGAGTCACCGATTTCATTAGACCCGGTTGAGATAAAATTGGCTGAAACATATAGAGCTGTGTCAGCTCAACTATGGCATTCATTACTTAAGTCGTTATGTTCATCAAAATCTACACTTGATACTGCTTATGCCTTAGTTACTTGGTTACAAAAACATAATTTATGTTTCTCTTATGATCTTCTTTACTCTATTTTAATTCATGCATTAGGTCGTTCTGATAAATTATATGAAGCTTTTTTGTTATCTCAACAAAGAAGTTTAACCCCATTAACTTATAATGCTTTAATTGGTGCTTGTGCTCGAAATGGTGATCTTGAAAAGGCTTTAAATTTGATGTCTAGAATGAGAAAAGATGGGTTTCAGTCCGATTTTGCAAATTATAGTATTATTATTCAATGTCTTACGCGTGGTACGAATACAGTTGATTCGTCTGTTTTACAGAAATTGTATCAAGAAATGGAGTCTGATAAGATTGAATTAGATTGTCAGTTGATGAATGATTTAGTTGTTGCATTTTCTAAAGCTGGGGATCCAGATAGGGCTATGTTTTTCTTGGCAATGATTCAGGGTCAGGGTTTGAGTCCTAAAACTTCATCACTTTTGTCTATTATATCTGCATTAGGGAATTGTGGAAGAACTATGGAAGCCGAAGCGATTTTTGAAGAGATGAAAGAGGGTGGATTGAAGCCCAGAACTAGGGCTTATAATGCATTATTGAAAGGGTATGTGAAAAATGGGTCTCTGAAAGATGCTGAATCAATTGTGTCTGAGATGGAAAAATGTGGAGTTTCTCCAGATGAACATACTTATAGTCTTCTTATTGATGCGTATGCTAATGCTGGACGATGGGAAAGTGCAAGAATTGTGCTGAAAGAAATGGAAGCTAATGATGTTCAGCCCAACTCATATGTGTTTAGTAGGATTTTAGCGAGTTATCGTGATAGAGGAGATTGGCAGAAATCATTTTCAGTTCTTAAAGAGATGAAAAATAGCGGGGTTAAACCTGATAGGCATTTTTACAATGTCATGATTGATACGTTTGGTAAATATAATTGTTTGGAACATGCCATGGCTACTTTTGAGAAGATGAAATCTGATGGAATTCAACCCGATAATGTTACATGGAACACATTGATTGATTCTCATAGAAAATCAGGGCATCATGGAATGGCAGAGGAGTTGTTTGATACAATGCGAGAGAGTGGATGTCCTCCTTGTGCCACTACATATAACATTATGATTAATTCTCTAGGGGAGCAGGAGAAGTGGGATGAGGTCAAGAGCTTGTTGGGGAAGATGCAGGGCCAAGGCTTGATACCGAATGTTATCACTTACACTACGTTGATTGATATATATGGGCAATCAGGAAGGTTTCAGGATGCCATGGAGTGCTTAGATGTCATGAAATCTGCTGGGCTAAGACCGTCTGCACCTATGTACCATGCGTTGATCAATGGATATGCTCAAAGGGTATGTTTGTGCATCTTAACCTTATATGTGTGTGTGAATCTGAATATAGTAGTTATGCTCGTAGCCCCTTCGGCTTCAGTGTCTTAGCCTTGACATATAACAGTATATAAATCACCAAACGTTTTGGTTAATATGTATGTGCTAACAAGTTTTCCCCACGTAACTGCAATTTTCAATTCCCGAGGAAGAATATAGCATCACTATGGTACTATTGGCTCAGTGATATTAATTTTTGGCCAGAGAACATAGATCAGTACTAAAATCCTCCAATTGTTGACAGGGTTTGTCTGAATTAGCAGTAAATGCTTTTAGGATCATGAGAGCTGATGGATTTAAACCTAATGTTCAAGTTCTGAACTCATTAATCAATGCTTTCGGCGAGGATAGAAGAGATGTTGAAGCGTTTGCTGTGTTGCAGTTTATGAAGGAAAATGTGAGTTCCTGACTATTTATTTCGGTGATGCTATTCTTCTTTCATATAATTTTTTCCAAAAGCTCTTTAGCCTGTCTCTTGACCTTCTGTTTATTTCTTGTAACTGTAGCATTTGAAACCAGATGTTGTGTCATATACGACCCTCATGAAAGCACTAGTCCGTGTTGAGAAGTTTGAAAAGGTAAAGTGCTGATCTTCTGAAGCTTATTTAATATATCATGTGAAATGTTTACTTTTGTCCATATGGTCACAGATATTTTTGTGTACTCACACTACGGTCTTGTTTGGCATTATCAAGTCTAGGATTGAAGTATTATGTTATGCAGTAGTACATTTTAAACCTCTACTAGGACTTTCAATATTCAGATAATCAAAGAATGCCAAGCTGAGCTCTAACATAGCCCTATATGGATTCATCACTACATATATATCGCTCACCAGATTTTGCCATGTTAAGTATTATTAGACGATGATCAAAGATACTAGTATAATTTTTAGGTTTGGTTAGAATGCTCAATTTGATATGAAGGTGCAATACTGCTGTACCTTCTCCTTTATGTAGTTTTGGTGATAAAGATCTCAGCGCAATTTATTGGCAGCTTGACTCTTCAAGTGGGCAAGCGTCCTATACTTAATAACCCAATCGTAATTATGTTAGAAGTGCTTCAAAATTTGCATCTAACCTTTGCACTTGGAGACTAAACTAAGTGTCCAGGCGTGGTTCTTGCCATGCTGATTTGACTTGCTTTTTTTTTTTTTTTTTGCATAACATTGTGCAAGATAAATATCAAGTGAATATGCTTATGGAGCAGGTTCCAGCTGTGTACGAAGAAATGATACTGTCTGGTGTCTCTCCCGATAAAAAAGCTAGAGCGATGCTGCGATCTGCACTGAGATACATGAAGCACCTACTGAATTCATAGCCACAACATTGAAGCACTCAGGAAATAACTGCTTAATTGCTATATCAGATTATTCAAGGCCCATTTCAGGTAGATTTCCCCTGGTTTTTGTAAATAAAGAAATTGGATGCGTACACTTAGGATATACCACAGATTAGGGGTCTTTTTAATCTATATACTAGAGTTTCCCATACGATGAATTCTGTTGTTTCTGAATTTTGTTACTGTTTGTTCTCAGGTAAAAAACCTGTACTTGATGAAAGGGCGGCAAAGAATACATGTTTCAACATAGTTGAAAGATTTGAATTCATGTTTCTTTCAGAATATGTTTGTATGTAATTTTTTTACAAAAGGGATCACCATAGTATATGGATAGCTTGTACATGAATTTCCAATTGATCAATACTAATTCTGTATTATAACCATCAAAGATACTAGATGACCGCTGCCACGGTGGGACGGCCGACCGAAGAAATCGATGCATAAATATCATTTTTCCTCGCACGGCGTGAAAGGGTTACTTTTTCCTGAAAGGGGAAATTACCCAATGCATAAACCAAAATATGGTTGCATAATGTGTTATTTATCCATTGTGGTGGTTTGCATAATGACTATGCATTCAATTTTCGAAAATTATCTAAAGTGAAAGTATCACTTTTCTTGAAACGGAGGGAGTACATCGTTTTATTAGTTGCAACGGAAAATAAGTTGATGCGTAAACCAAAATATGGCTATATAAAGTATCATGTATCCTTTGTGATGGTTTTCATAATGGATATACATTCAATTTTCTAAACTTATGCCTAAAATGATAAACACCTCCGAATTTTTCGTAAAAACTCGAAATTTGATATTGTTGTTTGTACTCATTGCGGAGATTTTTTTAAATCCATTCTAACGAGATAAAATTTGTAAAATTCCAAGACACGGATTTTTAGATATGTTATATTAAAGTTTTGTTACCAATTATACTCCTAAAAGAATATGATATTACAACGAACCTCCTTATGTATCAATTTGATGGTGTTGAGTGCTCGGTTCTCCGTAATTTCCAAGAATGTTAACAAGTATATTGGTATGATAAGGGAAGAGGCTCGAAACATGAAAAGTGGTGAAACCCTGCTGTGCATTGATCAAAGATGTCGTGTAAAGTGGCTCTGTGACATCGGAGAGAAGTTCTGATATGCCAGTTGTTATGAAATATTAAAAGTGTTGCCCCAGTTTAATCTAGCTTATCAATTCTAAGTTCGCAATTATAAGTTATGTAGAAAACTTGAAATGAAGATTATTATTTATCAAACAAAAGTGCAATTACATTAACGATTTAAACAAACCACAATTCATATTAACGACTAAACAAAACTCTAAAACTAACGATTACCACGAAATACATAATCCCCAAAGCCTGTTGGATCTTGTGAAAACTCATTATTTGGACTCTGAGATGGTGGTTGAGTAGCATCAGGTGATTCATAACCTTGAAATGGTATCGGATCCATTGGAGGTGGTTGAAATCGGTGAAATGCTGAACTTGGGGTATAAATTGCGGATTGCCTAAATACATCCAAATTGACGTGTTCACCAGCAGGAGTAAGTATAGGACCTTGGGGCATGAAACCAATAGGAGACTGCAAATCTGTTGTTGGTTATAGCTTAGTCTCTTCCACCATAGTTGCGTCCATCATAGTTGGAGTGTGTTGACGACTTGTACGACCTTAACGTCTTCCACGACTTCCAGTTCTTGTATTGCTCTCACCGGGAGTCTCGGGCATTTAAAAACTCAGACTTTCCCTCAAATACTGCATCTCACTCAAGTGAAAATTGCGTAGCCGATGGGTTAAATGTGCATAATTGTTCAACTGGATCCGATACCCTTCTTTTGTTGCATCCACAGCATCATACGGATAGGTGAGTTGCATACCTTCAGTAGTGAGTGGAACTGAAACAATATCTCCACTTGGTGATAAAGTATCGACTTCCCAAGACAGTTGAGGCATATGTGACAACCCAATTTGACTGCTAGGGTACGTACATGGTTCGCTCGTAGGTGGTGGGGAATGGGATGAAAGATCTGTAAGTGGAAAATTTCCAAGTGATGGAAAGTCAACACTACCTAAGTTATGTGGATGAACAACAATATTTAACTTGCATATCTTTTGGAACCAACTGTAGTAATCATAGTCATTTTGCGGTTCTTGGATCAAATCATCTGCTTCTTCCCAAGGTTGTCCATTATGTATCAACTTTATCCAATCATCATGTGAAATAATTGAAGATGGAAAAGGGTTGATTGCTTTTACATTTCTTCCTAGTAGCTGAAACAAATGTCTTTCTCCATAGTACCAAATACCTTGACCACTAACTGGACTGTAAAGTACAGTTCGCTTTAAGCTTAACTAAAGCATGGCTTGTGCCATTGGTTGATGGAACTCATCAATTACCGTATACGGCGCTGGTGTAATGTTGATACTAGTTATGCACAGTTGTTGCATCCTTTGAACAGCAGCAATATTTTGACCATCATTGATCTGGCCAATCCAATTATCAGCTTTGTACTTGTACACGAGTGGAAAAATTAATCGTTTATCGTGAAGATCAGGTTCGCCGACTGTAAAGTAAGTATACCACCAATACTAAAAAATAACATTGACGAAAAATGATGTGTTAGTACATCCACCACAAAGACATTCAACTCGATAATAAATCTAATAAATAGTTTTTACCTCCAATACGACCCAAAATGCATTTAAGCTTTCTGTCTTCTTAACTGAGCAATCACCGAGACATATGAATAGCTCTGTTAAAATTGCAGAACCCCAACATAATTTGGCTCTTTGGCTAAATCTTCTAAAGATTCCAGAAAACCAATTAATGAAACGCTACTAGCATTGGGGAACAAAACTTGCCCTAACATCCATAATACAAAAATACGTTCAAGCTCGGGATAATCTTCAGTTCTGTTTATCCCCTTGACATTGTAACGGGTCAAAAAAACCTTCAACCCAGACACTCTTAATCCAAATGAGTGTAACTATCTGGATTATGGATTTCTTTCAGTATCATTTGAGTACAATGGGAGTAATTGTTTCCATCTTCCTTCTGATATCCACTTTAACTGGTTAAATTGTACTATTTCACCATCACTTTTTATTCCAGTCAACATACACAAATCTAACGGTGTGAATCCTAAAAACAACATGGTCATAAAATTAAAGTTTGTATGCGGAACTAAAATTGTTATCAAACTAATTAATTGAATCTCTAAAAATTAAAGTTTGTTTTAGAATTAAAAATTAAACTATTGAATGGAACAAATAGAACTTACCACACTCGAAATCCTTGAAAAAGAACGTATTTGCAGTGTTCCACCAACGTTCACAAATAACTTGCACAACTTGAGTCCTGTGGTTTTTGCCTTTCATGAAATATAAACGCTGCCAAGGATATCTTCTCAAGGATGCTTGAACACCTTCGGGGAGTAACTCAAACACTTCAGTTAGCTCAGACCACCCACCTCTTAATTTAGGTAACAAAACTCGTTCGGGATGGTTACATGAATGCGCAGATTGTACATCAGATCCAACTAGTTTCCTAACATTAGCGAACTCTTGCTTTTTATCCTGAACCCATACTATATCACTATCTGCAACATATTTTCCCTTGTATTTCCTATTTCTTTTCCTTTGCCTATTTGTTTTGGAACTACTACTCATTTTCTAAAAATCGCTCTACTATGTTATGTAAACTGAAGAAAAGGGTAGAAAAGTTTTTGTGAAGGAAAAATAAAGGAAATAGGGGTATTTATAGGCGGTAGAGCACCGACTGTGGACGGTCGAGATTAAACCGTTGGCGGTGTAATCACGACCTGGCGGTCTCTAAAAGACCTCTAGCGGGGTAGTCTCGACCGCTAGGTGGAGACTCAGTCGCTTAAAGTTCTTACCATAGCGGCGCTGTCAGTTTTCCAGGCCAGCTGGCATGGAAAATGGGTGGGTTAGGCATTTTCCATAGGAACCGGCCTAATAATTGGACTAAAAGGGAGGGACGATTTGGAAATTTCCAGGGTATGACACCAAATCCAATCTTTTTTATCAAATTGGAAAAAAAAGTCATGTCCCATATTAACACAAAGTCACCATATATAGAGTCCTCCCTCGCTTCGCTCGGTCAGCCTAATGAAGTATGAACAATATATTGTCGGTCTTCTGGTTCACCTTTGTATTATAACCGAAGTTTCTTTGTTTAATTGATAATGGGAGAGATTTGTTGAATTGTGATAATCTTCATCTTTATTTGGCAATGGTTTGAGATTTCTACTTAGAGTGAGCATAGACGATGGATGAACCAAAGTTCATTTGGGACATCCAGTACAAACTAAATAACCTAGCATTTTTAGGGGTGACCCCAACAAAATTAGGGGCGACACAAAATGACAAAAAATGTCATAATCGGGAGGTTAATCCATGATCGGTAGATAACTTTAAATCCTATTTTTTTAATGGCCAAACTACCCTTTACAATCGGTAGGTTTTTTTTTTTTTAAGCATATACAATCGGTAGTTAATCAACAATCCGGAGTAAATTTAGTTTGTATAACTTCCGAATATAAAGTAGCCCCAAAATCAGATTTTGCAAAAAAAAAAAAAAAAATTGAATTTTGGTTGAACCTATAATCGGTAAGAAAGGAAGAGTTATCATGACTTCCGATTATACAGTAGACCTCTTTGCCGAAATCTTACCATATTCGGTAGTCAAGATAGTTCATATAACTACCGACTATAGAGTAGCCCCAAAATCAGATTTTGCAAAAATCCTTTTTATTATTATTTTGGTTGAGCCTATAATCGGTAAGAAAGGAAGAGTTATCATGACTTCTGATTATCCTGGCTCTCTTTGCAAATATACAATCAATGGTGTCTCTTGAAGAAACCCTATGGGAGTAGACACGTTTTGTGAAAATTTCTGGAAAACCGAATAGGTTTTCAAATTCATTAACCGAAAAAAACCTATGGGAATGGACCCCCCAAACCCCTTGTATAGCGTACCGGTATTGTATTCATACCACGTCCATGCCCGCACCGAACTTTTTCGACTGCATTGGTTGAGCCTATAATCAGTAGTAAATGAAGGTATCCTGACTTCCATTTATACAGTGGACCTCTTTACCGAAATCCTAGCATAATCGGTAGTCAAAGATAGTTCATATAACTATCGAATATAGAGTAGCCCCAAAATCAGATTTTGCAAAAATCTTATTTTTTTTCTAATTTGGTTGAGCCTATAATCGGTAGTCAAAATAGTTCATATAACTACCGAATATAGAGTTTCCCCAAAATGAGATTTTGCAAAAATCCTCTATTTTTCTAATTTGTTTGAGCCTATAATCGGTAGTCAAAATAATTCATATAACTACCGAATATAGAGTTGTCCCAAAAATGAGATTTTGTAATCGGTAGATAACTAAACTACCAATTATGAAGGGCATATAAGTATTTTCAACCTATTTTGTCTTTTTGTGTCGCCCCTAAAAATGCTAGGCTAAATAATGCTTAGGCTTATTCCTATGCACATGTCAAGCAGTTGATTTTGCCACTTTAGCACCCACTAAGGGTATGCCAAAGTGCCAAACATACCTACATATAGGTCAAATATAACATATACGCATACACAACAAACTTTCCAGCAAGCGATAGAGTGTCAACTGCTCAGCAATAGTCACTATGTCGTTTGTTGACTTGATCATCGCTCATCAGTTCCTCATCCAACGGCTACAATTTCCCCCCTCTATAAATACCGAAGTTCAAACTCTATTCAACTCACAGCAGAATTTCTAAATCTCTCTAGAATTTTTCAATTTCCAATTCTTTTCATCACTCTTCCAATACTTCAAAGAGCATAACTGATAATATGAACATGTCTGAGTACATAGCAAACCAACATGCTGCCGAAAATCATCGTGTCAATGTGCAAAGTCGAATTAGGAGGCGACTACCAAAATTTACTATTGAGGAAGATGAATGTATTTGCAGGAACTATGTCTTTTGTACCGAGACTATATTCGAAAATGCTTCCCGTCGCAATATTTTTTGGGAAACGATACTTAGAAAATTTCAAGAACAAACAAGGAACCCCAACAATCGTGATGTTTCAGCGTTGTCTCATCGCTTCACTATATAATGAATAAGGAAATTAGTAAGTATCTTGTTTTACTTCATCAAGATGGTTAAATCATGGGGGATGGTGAAACCATGATAAAACTTGAACAAAGGTGTCATGTGGAATATCGTCGCATCAACGGAAAAGACTTCAAATTTGGAAGTTGTTTCGATATTTTAAGAGGGTTGCCAAAATATAATCCTATATCTATGTTTTAATTTCTTAATTGTCAACTTAAGTCTAAGTATTAAGTTTTAGTATTTGTCATACTTTACTTTAAACTAGATGACCGCTACCAAGGTGGGTCGGCCGACCGAAAAAATTGATGCAAAACTAAATTTTGTACTCACAATTTAGTCCCGTCATAATGGCACGAAGTCGGACTTGTAAATTTGTAAAGCAAAATTGTAAATCTAAGAGATATTCAACAAAGATATCATATTTCTTAATAAAGAGATATAAAGAAATTTCTAAAATTGTATATATGTGAAAAGTTAAATTGAATTCAGTTGAAAAATATTCAGAGATGTAAAATACAAAGAAAGATATCTTTTTAGTCCTGCATAGAATTATCTTTTTAAAGAGAGGTATTAAAAGTGTTCGTATATATATTCCTACCAGGATATTACTCGTGCCATAATGGCACGAGCTTTTGATTGTTATTGTTATATCTTAGTCCTTAATATGGCTGTAAATTATTTTTTCGGAGAATATGACCATAAAATTAGTTACCATAGTTTTGAAACTGGGAATGTTATAAATACCCTCCATTTCTGTTGGCATTGTACAAATACTTTCGAGGGGTAAAAAAAAAATTTGAAGTCAACTTGAGAAAGTTGCTTCCACTTTTTGGAAGCATATGTATTTTACATGAATCTAAATTTTGTAATAAAATCAGTATAGAATTTTTTAATCTAAATTTTGTACCAATCTATGTCCTTAATGTTTGTTCCCGTACCCGCTTAATTAGCTAGTGTAATAACAGAAGTCTCAATGGATGTAACTTAACCTCCACTATGGGTTATATACGCTATTTTTTATTATTTCCTAGGATGCCAGATATAAGTGGGTATTCACGTTTGGAAATTTTAATGCTAGACCGGTTGTAGTCTTAGGTCTTCAATCAGTGGTGTATTAGAGTTGGTACCTTCGAGCGTATGACTTGGAGTGGTGATTTTTTTTGTCTTCCTGTAAGGTCAGATTGTAAACTAAATTTGCTTCTGTCATTGTTAAAAAGGTTTGAGGTTTGTGTCCATGATGACTAAAGCTATCAGACAGACGACGTTTAATTAAGGGCCGATCCGAAGATCAGGAAGCTACGGATTGGAAAGTCATTAGACGACTACGAAAGACTCACTTTATGATACACGAAAATCAAGCTCAATTATACAAGGAAATCACTCCGATGTTTACCATAAAAAGGACTCTTGCCTTATATGATACACGGACACTTTATATACCTTTCGAGTTCTATCAATTTATCTCAACCTTCCTCTGTTTCTGACTTTATCTCAACCTTGCTCCGTTTCTTCAGCGCATATGCAGATATGTCATCCCATCATGACTATCTTAACCTTAACAGTAAAGGTTTGACAACTCAAACGAAACGTAGGGTTAGAGAGAGATGTGGAAAAAATGATGAGAGTGACGGAACAATATGTGAAAAAAACTATGACAGCAATGGACACTACCGGCAGCAGTCCCGTTCACACATTACCAAGGTGTACTCCCTTTATTTTGTTTAGGTTTATATGATTATATTTGATGTTTAAGTTTCCATCATATTCGAAAATTAAATTGAGTGATAAACTGGATGTCCTATTTACTATGTGCCATGGGTTTATTTGAAAACCGATTAGGTATTTAAATTTGTTGGTTTTCTTTCTTTCAATGTTTGGGAATTGGTGGATCAATGGCAAGCTTATCTTTGTCTGCATCTTAACTAGCAGATGTAAATCTTCCAGTTTCTCATGCAATTTTAATCAAAATTTTAAGTCCTGAACTGATTTGTGTCTCAAAATTGTAGTTGCTGGGATCAATACGATTGGTATTAATCATTTGCATTATCACAACAGTACCTCAGAGCGTTGCAACCCAATACATGCTACATCCTGGGATTCACTACTAAAATAAAAAAAAATATTGATGATGGTTATGGATAACTCTAATTAAATTTGCAATTAAATTTAATTGTATGTTGCATATGTTGCTAATGGATCAAATTGGTAGTTAATGATGTGTAACTTGGCTTATATTTTGATTTACCAGCGATCCATATCGGAAGCACAAAAAGCACGCCAGGAGAAGATAAGTCGCGAGAAAGAAATAACAAGGTTCATTGAGGAAGGAGTTTATATCGATGAACCTTCTTGGTTGTTGTTGTCGAACCAGGGCCTTTTGAATATCATGAGTCTTATACATAAAAGCCTTTATTTGTTGAATCTCCTTTCGCAGCTCCTTCAACACATCAAGAACATCAGAAAACTTCTGAGAATTTGAAGGAACATCTCTTGGCTTACTCATATTCCTTCTTTTGCTTTTCAAGGTTGGAGGCAATGGAGATTTTCCATTTTCCTTCATGATTGATGGCTTAACAATCACATTACCTTCTTTTTCATCAGAAGATATCATTCTTGGAGCATCCATAAGTATATGGGTTTGTGAGAGGAATTCACAATTAGCTCAACAAGTAGTCTTAAGATAAAGAGAGGTTTTAGAGAAGGAAAAGGAATGTAGGGTTCGAAACCTAAAACAGGTTCGTGGACGATCAACTCTTATCCCTATCAAGAGTAAAGTTGTCGATAATACCCTTTTATTTTGTTTGATAGACAAAAATAAGACAAAACTAAGAAAAGAAGAAACAAAACTTTTCCTAAAGCCTGAGAGGTACAAAATCATTGACTCTTTTGATCAGGCACATGAGACAATATTTTAGACACAACACAATTAAGTTATGCTGTGGTGAACAACAATTTGTCCACCAATTTCCTCTTGAGAGGAATCCACATACCTCTGTCTATCAAAACGGTTTGACCATATTTTCTTTTCAAATGGTCTTGATTTTTCCTTGGAAACTAACTTCTTAGACGAAGATATAATCTTACATACCTCTGCGGTCTTTTGAGCAAGTTTGAGCTTTATTGCTTAATGATTTGCTCTTCGTTGAAGTTTGTTAAGTGCCTTTGTTTGTGTTTGAAATTGTAACACCTTGAGAGTTCATGTCCTTTTAATGAAAATTATGAGCACGTCACACTTGGATGATAATCAGGCTTCTGAATTGTGCACGCAGCTAGGCACAAAGTGGATCCTGAGACATTATAAACCGTGTTTCCAAGAAAAGGGTCAACTTCCTCTTCCAGAATGGTTGGATTATTTTCTGAAAGAATATCAAAATTGATATATGTATTTCTACAATTATCAAAATCAATATTTTCACCAAGATGTGCAACACTTGATTTCCCGTCTTCATTAGAGTCGTAGTTGTCATACATTTCATCAAGAGTTGTTGCAACACCTTTGTTCCTAGTGTATTTTCTACGATTTGGACACTCGTTTGCAAAATGACCAAATCCCTTACACTTAAAGCTCTGAGGCATATCCTCATCATAAGTTTTATCAATATCCCTATTTTTAGGAGGAACACGATTATGAGGTTTGACTTATGCCTTAGGCTTATCTCTGGAGAACGGTTTACTTCTCTTCAATAGAAGATCCCTAAACTGTCTTGTGATCATCGAGACTGATTTGTCAAGATCTTCATATGATGAATCTGTCTCGGAGTGATCATCTTCAGAGATATACACTTTTTTACTTTTATCAAGTAATTTAGTGTCCTTTAGTGCTTTGAACGCAACATCCTTAGATTTGGATGAATGTTCATGATCAAAGATCTTAAGCTTTCCAACCAACGTGTTTCTGGAGAGATTATCTAGGTTATTTCCCTCAATGATGGCATGCTTCTTAGCATCGTATCTAGATGGCAGTGATCTAAGAATTTTCATCACAATGTCCTTTTCAGGAATAGTCTTACCCAATGCAAAAGATGCATTAACAATTTCATACACTTTGTGATTAAACTCATCAAATGTTTCTTCATATGCCATACGAAGGTTTTCCCAATCGAAACTAAGGTTTTGAAGCCTAGCTTCCTTTTCATTGGTGTTTAATTCAAATACGTTTGCTAAGATATTCCAAGCTTCTTGCGACTTAGTGCAGTTAGACACATGGTGCTGAAGATTTGGGGTAATGGCATGTATAATTGCATTCAAACTGTTGGAGTTTTTCTTTGCAGCAAGAATCTCTGCAGGAGTGTATTCCGCAATATTCTTTGGAACATTTACATCTCCAACTACATCAACGGGAGCATTATAGCCATAAAAACATATACCCATGATTGGAAATCACGTGCTTGAAGAAAAGCGCACCTACCAATTTTCCACCATAAGTAATTAGTGCCATCGAAGACTGGTGGTACGTTTATTGAGATAACACCTCTGTCCATAGAGTCATATCGCTACAAACACAGACTTGTAAGGTCTTAAACGTGTTTGCCTGCTCTGATACCAATTGAAAAAGCGGGGTCTAACAACCTCACCCAATATTTTGATTAGTAATCTGTATGGAAAACTCCGAGTTATTTTCTAGAGAATCAACTAGACTCAATCAATAGAAAATACTCAAGGAGTTATTATCTCAATCTCTCGATTTGATTTACTCAAGCAAATATGATTCGTGAGTCTAATCAAAGAGAGATAACTAGGATGATACCAAAGATCAATATCCTAGTGTCAATCGATTTAAATCAACAACCAATAGGTCGGATATTCTAATCGATTGAACAACACACAACCTGTATTATTTCAATTATATAAAAAATATAATGCGGAAAAGAAATAACACAGACACCATAATTTTGTTAACGAGGAAACCGCAAATGCAGAAAAACCCCGGGACTTAGTCCATATTAAACATACACTATATTAAGCCACTACGGACACTAGCTTACTCCAAATTAACTTCGGTCTGGATTGTAGTTGAACCCCAACCAATCTCACACCGATCCAAGGTACGGTTGTACTCCTACGCCTATGATCCTAGAAGGATACTGCGCACTTGATTCCCTTAGCTGATCTCACCCACAACCAAGAGTTGCTACGACCCAAAGTCGAAAACTTTAGCAAACAAATCTGTCTCACACAGAAAAGTCTACAGGATAGATAAATTCGTCTCCCACGAATAAACCTATGAGTTTTGTTCCGTCTTTTGATAAATCAAGGTGAACAGGAACCAATCAATAAAACCAGACTTATATTCCCGAAGAACAGCTCAGTTTTATCAATCACCTCACAATAGTTTTAATCGACTTGAAGCGAAAAAGATATTGTGGAATCACAAACGATGAGACGAAGATGTTTGTGATTACTTTTATATCTTGCCTATCAGAGATAGAAATCTCAAGCCAATTATTACAATTGTACTCGTACGATAGAAACAGCAAGATCATATCACACAACTACAAGAAAAGTAGTATCGGTCTGGCTTCACAATCCCAATGAAGTCTTTAAGTCGTTAACCTTGTTTTAGAAGAAGAAAACCAAAGGTTAAAGGAAAATCGACTCTAGCTTAGCAAACTAGTATCACACAGAATATGTGGGATTAGGTTTCCTAGTTGCTAGAGTTCTCCCTTATATAGTCTTTCAAATCAGGGTTTGCAATCAATGTTAGCTTAGTAACAAAGCATTCAATATTCACCGTTAAATGAAAACCTGATTAGATACAAGCTAATATCTCTCAATCGTCAGATCGAAAACATAGCTTGCCATACACACATGTTCTTGACGATTTTGGGTTTGTGTAACTGTACCTAAATGTGTACAATAGTTGGTTCAATATTAGTCAACCAAATGGTTATCCAAATGATAACTTTCATATCAACCATATTCTTCTTCACCATAACTAGTCCAAATGACTCAAATGAACTAGTTAGAGAGTTGTTCAATTTCTATGAGATATTATGTACTACACAAGAAACAATTGAAGCAAAAACGATGTGATTCACTCGAATCGATTCATGAACTATAAAGCCACGGTTTGCAATAGCATTCCTTAGATAACTTAATAAGTTCATGAACATCGTTTTTAGGCATAACCACTCAAGTTCGCGGACTCACATAACCGGTTGGAGTTCACAAACTCCAGCATAAATTCTCGGGTTCGAGAACTTCCGTTAGTTCGCGGACTGAAACCGAGCTACAACTCCAGTAGAAATTCTCGGGTTCGAGAACTACGCACGTTCGCGGACTGCGTTCACATACTGGATTGACTGCTCAAGTTCTGGTTTTCACTTGATCAACAAAGTTCGCAAACTTCGGTTCAAGTGCTAAGGACTTATACATATATGTGTTACCACAACAATGTTTATATCTCCCAATGGTTATATTATCTAAACTCCCATTTCAATCATTGAAACATTCTCAGAGGACGTCATATAGTTGTTATTCAAAAACTAGTTTTCGTCAGAGAAATTTCCAAAGTGATTGAAACATAACATGACTTTCATCACTAGGCAAAGATGAACTTGGCTAAAGCAAAAGCTTTACCAACACACATTTCGAGAAATAGATAAGCGAGATATACTCAGCTCGAAATGTCACATGTGCATATCTTTAGTCTATATAGTAAAACGACTTTTGTCTCAAGATATGAGATAGATTAGATAGACTTTTGAGTGATAGATAAGTTCAAGTCTCCACATACCTTTTAGTCGGTGAAGATCCACTAGTTCCTTGAGTAGTCCTTCGTCTTGTATGATGATTGCCATGGAGTTCTTGAGCTCAACTACACTTTATATCCTTGTCCGAGACCTTAGCTATAGTAGAATAGAAATCAAGACTTTATAGTTTTGATCACTAACATTGAAAAACATGCTTTAGATAGAAACGCATGTGAGTTTGACCGAGCAGTGCTCTAACAACAAGCTATGTTTTCGATCTAACGGTTGATAAATATTAGCTTGAATCTAATAAGGTTTCATCTAACGGTGAATATTGAATGCTTTGTTATTAATCTAATATTGATTGCAAACCCTGATTTGCAAAAAAATATAAGGGAGAACTTTAGCAACTGGGAAACCTAATCCCCACACATTCTGTGTGATACTAGTTGTGCTAAGCTAGAGTCGATTCTCCTTTAACCTTTGGTATCTTCTTCTAAACTAGGTTAATGACTTAAAGACTTCATTGGGATTGTGAAGCCAGACCGATACTACTTTTATCATAGTTGTGTAATCTAATCTTGTTATTTATATCGTACGAGTATAATTGTAATAATTGGCTTGAGATTTCTATCTCCGATAGGTAAGATATAAAAGGAGTCACAAACATCTTCGTCTCATCGTTTGTGATTCCATAATATTTTTTTTCGATGCGTCGATTAAGATTATTGTGAGGTGATTGATAAAGCTGAGCTGTTCTTCAGGAATATAAGTATGGTTTTATCAATTGGTTCCCGTTCACCTTGATTTATCAAAAGGCGAAACAAAACTCGTAGGTGTATTCGTGGGAGACGAATTTATATATTATCATAGACTTTTCTGTTTGACACAAATTGGCTTATTAAAGTCTTCGACTTTGGGTCGTAGAAACTCTTAATTGTGGGTGAGATCATCTAAGGGAATCAAGTACGTAGTATCTTGCTGGGATCAGAGGCGTAGGAGAATAACTGTACCTTGGATCATTGTGAGATTGATTGGGGTTCAACTATATTCCATACCAAAGTTATCTTGGAGTAGGCTAGTGTATGTAGCGGCTTAATACAATGTATGTTTAAGATGGACTAGGTCCCAGAGTTTTTATGTATTTGCGGTTTCCTCGTTAACAAAATTCTGGTGTCTGTGCTATTTCATTTTCCGCATTATGTTGTTTATCTTTATAATTGAAATAATACAGGTTGTGCGTTGTTGTTCAATCAATTAGAAAATCCGACCTTTTGGTTGTTGATTTAAATTGATTGACACTTGGATATTGGTCTTTGGTTCCATCCAAGTTATTCCTTGTATTTGATTAAATACTTGATGATTTCTATTAGCTTGAGTAAATCAAAACTAGAGAGAGATAATAACTCCTTGAGATATTTTTATCTAGATTGAGTCTGACTGTCTAGTTGATTCTCTAGAAAGAAACTCGGAGTTTTTCCATGCTGATTTCTAATTCGAAATATTGGGTGTGGTTGTTAGACCCCCACTTTTTAAATTTGTATCAGATCAGGCAAACATGTTCAAGACCTTATAAGTCTGTGTTTGTAGTGATCTGACTCTATGGACATAGGTGCTATCTCTATTAACGTACCACCAGTCTTCGATGGCTCTAATTACTTATGGTGAAAAATTGCTATGCGAGATTTTCTTCAAGCGCGTGATTTTCAATCATGGGTATATGTTATTAATGGCTATGATCCTCCCGTTGTGGAAGTTGGAGATGTAAACGTTCCCAAGAATATTGGTGAATACATCCCTGTCGAGATACTTGCTGCAAAGCAAAATTCCGACGGTTTGAATGCTATCATACATGCCATTACCCCAAGTCTTCAGCACCGTGTGTCAAATTGCATTAAGTCTAAAGAAGCTTGGAATATCTTAGAAACTGTATTCTAAGGTAATACCAATAAAAATGAAGCTAGGCTTCAAAACCTTAATTCTGATTGGGAAAACCTTCGTATGGCAGATGAAGAAACATTTGATGAGTTTAATCACAAAGTGTCTGAAATTGTTAATGCATCTTTTGCATTGGGTAAGACTATTCCTAAAAAGGACATTATGATGAAAATTCTCAGATCGTTGCTATCTAGATACGAGTCTAAGAAGCATGCCATTGTTGAGGTAAATAACCTTGATAATCTCTCCATAAATACACTGGTTGGAAAGCTTAAGATCTTTGATCATGAACACTCATCCAAATCTAAGGATGTTGCGTTCAAAGCACTAAAGGACACTAAATTACTTGATAAAAGTAAAAAAAATGTATATCTCTGAAGATGATCACTCTGAGACAGATTCATCAGATGAAGATCTTTACAAATCAGTCTCGATGATCACAAGATAGTTTAGGGATCTTCTCTTGAAGAGGAGCAAACGGTTCTCCAGAGATAAGACTAAGGCATCATTCATACCACATAATCATGTTCCTCCTAAAAATAGGAATGTTGATGAAACTGATGATGAGGATATGCCTCGGTGCTTTAAGTGTAAGGGATTTGGTCATTTTTCAAACGAGTGTCCAAACCGGAGAAAATACACTGGGAACAAAGGTTTTGTGCAACTCTTGATGAAATGCCCGACAACTATGATTCTAATGAAGACGAGAAATCAAGTGTTGCACTTCTTGGTGAAAATATTGATTTTGATAATTGTAAAAATACATACATCAATCTTGATATTATTTCCGAAGATAATTCAACTATTCTGGAAGATAAGGTTGACCCATCCTTTGGAAACTCTGTTCATAAATTTTCAGGTCCCACTATGTGCCTAGCTGCCTGCACATCTAAGAAGCCTGATTTTTATGCAAGCTTGACATGTTCATATTGTTTATTAAAGGTTCATGAACTTTCAAAGTGTTATAAGTTCAAACACAAACAAAGGCATTTCAACGAAGAGCAAATCACTTAGCAAGGAAGATTAAACTTGCTTAGAAGACCGCTGAGGTATGTAGGATTTTATCTTCATATAAGAAGTTAGTTTCCAAGGATATGACTAGTCCAGTTGAAAATAAAGTATGGTCAAGTCGTTTTGATAGACAAGGGTCTGCGGATTCATCTCAAGAGGAAAATGGTGGACAAATTATTGTTCACCACAACGCAACTTGATTGTGTTTTTCTTGAAATCTTGTCTCGTGTGCCTGATCAAAAGAGACAATGATTTTGTATCCTTCAGGCTTTAGGAAAAGTTTTTTTTTTGTTTTTCCTTCTTCTTGTTTATCAAACAAAGAAAAGGGTACTATCGACAATTCTACTCTTTATAGGGATTGAGAGTTGATCGTGAACGAACATGTTTAAAGGTTTCAAAACCCTACATTTTTTTTCCTTCTATATAACCTCCTTATATCTCAAGACTACTTGTTGAGAAATTTGTGATTTCCTCTCACAAACCCATACGTTTATGGATACTACAAGCATGATGTCTTCTGATGGAAAGGATATGTTAATTTTATTGTTAAGCCATCAATCATGAAGGAAAAATAAAAATCTCCGCCTACTCAAACTTTGAAAAGAAAAAGTAGGAATGTGAGGAAGCCCAGAGCCGTTCCTAAAAATTCTCAGAAGTTTTCTGGTGTTCTTGATGAGTTGAAGGATATGCGAAAGGAGATTCAACAAATAAAGGATTTTGTGTATAAGACTCATGAGATTCAGAAGGCCTTGGTTCGACAACAACAACCAAGAAGGTTTATTGATTCAGGGACGATAAAGAACCTTAATGAACCTTATGTTCCATTGGCTATTGACGACAAGGAGTTCGGGGACGATAAAGAATTTTTCAAAGGTCTTATTGCCTAGTAAATCTTCTATTTTGCTTGCTTTGTTTAGAAAAATAACTAGAGTTTAGAATAGTCATTATTGTGATTACACATACATATTCCAACATTTTCATCTTCTTGTTTTTAGATTTATTGGTTTAAATTCTAAACTTGTTTGGAAGATGATTTTTGCAGTATTAATCTTTATGATTTTATATATTGCAATATTGTTATGGGATATGTGTGTTTAAGGCCTGAAAAAGTGGGAGTCTAACAACCATACCCAATATTTCGATTAGCAATCTGTATGGACAACTCCGAATTACTTTTTAGAGAATCAACTAGACAGTCAGACTCAATCTATAGAAAATATCTCAAGGAGTTTATTATCTCTATCTCTCAATTTGATTTACTCAAGCAAATACAATCTGCGAGTCTTAATCAAAGAGAGATAACTTGGATGGTACCAAACACCAATATCCAAGTGTCAATCAATTTAAATCAACAACCAATAAGATCGGATATTCTAATTGATTGTACAACACACAGCCTGTATTATTTCAATTATATGACAAAATATAATGCGGAAAAGAAATAACACAGACACCAGAATTTTGTTAACGAGGAAACAATAAATGCAGAAAAACCCCGGGACCTAGTCCAGATTAAACATACAGTGTATTAAGCCGCTACAGACACTAGCCTACTCCAAGATAACTTCGGTCTGGACTGTAGTTTAACCCTAACCAATCTCACACTGATCCAAGGTACAGTTATGCTCCTACGCCTATGATCTCAGCAGGATACTGCGCACTTGATTCCCTTAGTTGAATTCACCCACAACCAAGAGTTGCTACGACCCAAAGCCGAATACTTTAATAAACAAATCTGTCTCACACAAAAAAAGTCTACAAGGATAGATAAATTCGTCTCCCACGAATAAACCTATGAGTTTTGTTCCATCTTTTGATAAATCAAGGTGAACAGGAATCAATTGATAAAACCAGACTTATATTCCCGAAGAACAGTTCAGTTTTATCAATCACCTCACAATAAACTTAATCGACGCAGCGAAGAAAATTATTGAGGAATCAAAAACGATGAGACGAAGTGTTTGTGACTACTTTGATATCTTGCCTATCGGAGATAGAAATCTCAAGCCAATTATTACAATTGCACTCGTACGATAGAAATAGCAATATCAGATCACAAAACTACGATAAATGTAGTATCGGTCTGGCTTCACAATCCCATTGAAGTCTTTAAGTCGTTAACCTGGTTTTAGAAGAAGAAAACCCAAGGTTAAAGGAGAATCGACTCTAGCTTAGCAAACTAGTATCACACAGAATGTGTGGGGATTAGGTTTTCCAGTTGCTAGAGTTCTCCCTTATATAGTCTTTCAAATCAGGGTTTGCAATCAATGTTAGCTTAGTAACAAAGCATTCAATATTCACCGTTAGATGAAAACCTGATTAGATACAATATAATATTTATCAACTGTTAGATCGAAAACATAGCTTGTTATACACACATGTATTGTACATTTGTAGGCTTGTGAAAATCGTTCCCAAACTTGTACATTAGTTGGTTTCAACACTAGTTAACCAAATGGTTAGCCAAATGATAACTTTCATATCAACCATATTCTTCTTCACCGTAATAACTAGTCCAAATGAACTAGTTAGAGAGTTGTTCAATTGCTTAGATCTTTATGTACTACACAAGACACAATTGAAGCAAAAACGATGTGATTCACTCGAATCGATTCATGAACTATAAAGCCACGTTTGCAATAGCATTCCTTAGTTTATTAAGATAAGTTAACAAACATCGTTTTTAGACATAACCTACTCAAGTTCGCGGATGGAGCTCACAAACTCCAGCAGAAATTCTCGGTCGAGAACTTCCACCAGTTCGCGAACTGGGTTCGCTGACGAGTTCGCAAACTTCGGTTCAAGCAATAAGGACTTATACATATATGTGTTACCACAACAATGCTTATAACCTCCAATGGTTATATTGTCTAAACTCTCATTTCAATCATTGAAACATTCTCAGAGGGCGTTATATAGTTGTTATTCACAAACTATTTTTTTTCAAAGCAATTTCCAAAATGATTGAAACATAACATGACTTTCGTCACTAGGTAAAAATAAACTTGGCTAAAGTGAAAGCTTTACCAACACATATTTCGATAAATAGATAAGCGAGATATACTCAGCTCGAAATATCATATGTGTATATTCTTAGTCTATATAGTAATACGACTTTTGTCTCAAGATAGGAGATTTATTAGATATACTTTTGAGTGATAGATAAGTTCAAGTCTCCACATACCTTTTAGTCGATGAAGATCCACCGGTTCCTTGAGTAGTCCTTCGTCTTGTATGATGATCGCCATGGAGTTCTTGAGCACAACTACACTTTCTATCCTAGTCCGAGACCTTAGCTATAGTAAACTAGAATAGTTTTGATCACTAATATTGACAATCATGCTTGATATAGCAACGCATGCGAGTTCAACCAAGCAATGCTCTAACACGTCCGTGAACTTGATTGTCCCATACTTTTTCAAAAGTAAAGTCGTTCATGAGTTGATATGCAAGTATTGATGAAAGAATGAATGGACTTTTGAGAAATACAAAAGTTAAGCCAATTATGTCATTTTTTGATGGAAGATAGGTTAAAATCTTTTGTAATTCAAGGATTATGTCTAGTGTATGTCATTGTGCAAAGAGTGATGGAAACATAAAATGAATCCTTGTGTATTCTGTAGTAATTAATCTTCCCTGATCCATGTATTATTGTGAGGCTCCGTATTGTGTCTTATGTTGATAACTATACAACCAAGTTGATTACTTTTGTGATTAGCTTAGTTGTGTTCTGTAAGGTACTTTATGTAGAGCACATTGAACTAACTTAATCATCTTGTGTGGTTATTTAGTTATGAATCCGTAAGTATTTTCTTATGTTTGAGCATTTTTGACTGGGTTGATTATTTTCATGATTAACTTAGTCATTGCTCCATAGATCTTCTTATGTGAGTATAAACGATTAAATTGATTACTTTTGTGATTAGTTTAATTGTGTATTCTGATTAGATTAATTATGGGTTCTCTTGTGATTAATCTAATTGAGTTTTTAAGTCTCCATAAGTTTACTTGTGTTGGGCATATTCGGTTACTTTTGTAATTGAATATTTTTGGAATTCAAATTCATACTTGTGTGTGATTTGTCGTCCAAAGAAATCCTTCCTTTCTTTTGAAATTAAGGTCCCTCTTGTTGTTCCTCAGGGAATGACATATTATGGGGGAGAGTTCTTTTTGAACTTGTGCTTAATTGCCAAATCTTTATGGGGAGTGCGGCTGTGGAATATTTTAGGGGTTATCTTTATCTTCATAGACTCCTTGATGAATGCATTTAGCTTCGGATTTATGATTGCATCTAAACAAGATGATATATACATTTAACTTTGGTCATGAAATGTCTCTTACGGAAATTTCATTAGGATCTCGTTCTTGTACCTTTGCCAATTTTATTGACAAAAAGGGGGAGAATTAATATTTAGTTCATACTACAAATACATATGGTTTTCGGATCATTATGTAAGGGGGAGTGCTTTCCATGTGAGATGTAGTATTGACTAATGGGGAGTGAAATATCACCATAGTATCGTTGTTAAAGTTGTGATGCAATTGGACTTTGACTTGTGTAATGATACTATGAAATTGTATAACAATGATTGAGAACTCTTGT
Organism: Papaver bracteatum; assembly: GCA_023529315.1. Taxonomy (NCBI): domain Eukaryota; kingdom Viridiplantae; phylum Streptophyta; class Magnoliopsida; order Ranunculales; family Papaveraceae; genus Papaver; species Papaver bracteatum. The sequence continues at coordinate 6,684,105 of JAJJWX010005152.1, forward strand.
TTTCTCGTTGTTATAGCTATGGATTTTCAACAACGATGATGCTAAACTTACAACCTTTGGGATCATTGGAGTACTTGGAAGTGACGAAGATTTTGAGTAATGTTGAAGATTGGACATGTGGAATAGGAGCTACAAAATTTATTTATATATTTTTTGTATTCCATATGTATTGATAGTTTTGTCACTAAAATTGACAAAGGGGGAGATTGTTAGAGCATTGCTCGGTCGAACTCGCATGCGTTTCTATCTCAAGCATGTTTGTCAATATTAGTGATCAAACTATAAGTCTTGATTTCTAGTCTACTATAGCTAAGGTCTCGGACTAGGATAGAAAGTGTAGTTGAGCTCAAGAACTCCATTACAATCATCATAAAGGACTACTCAAGGAACTGGTGGATCTTCATCGACTAAAAGGTATGTGGAGACTTGAACTTATCTATCACTCAAAAGTCTATCTACTCTATCTCCTATCTTGAGACAAAAGTCGTATAACTATATAGACTAAGATTATACACATTTGATATTTCGAGCCGAGTATATCTCGCATATCTATTTCTCAAAATATGTGTTGGTAAAGCTTTCACTTTATCCAATTTCATCTTTACCTAGTGACGAAAGTCATGTTAAGTTTCAATCACTTTTAAAATTTCTCTGATGAAAAATGGTTTGTGAATAACAACTATATAACGTCCTCTAAGAATGTTTCAATGATTGAAATAAGAGTTTAAACAATATAACCAATGGAGGATATAAGCATTATTGTGGAAACACATATGTGTACATGTACTTATTCCTTGAACCAAAGTTTGAGAACTTTGTTGATTAAGAGAACCAGAGAAGTGCATGAGCTTCAGTCCGCGAACTCAGTCTGCGAACTGGCAAAGTTCTCAAACCTGAGAATTTCTGTTGGAGATTGTAAACTCCATCCGGGAACTTAAGTCCGCGAACCTAGTTCGCGAACTTAAGTAGGTTATGTCTAAAAACAATGTTTGTGAACTCATCTCTATAAACTAAGGAATGCTATTGCAAACCGTGGCTATATAGTTCATGAACCGATTCGAGTGAATCAATCGTTTTTGCTTCAATTGTGTCTTGTGTAGTATATAAAGATCTAAGCAATTGAACAACTCTATAACTAGTTCATTTGAGTCATTTGAACTAGTTATGGTGAAGAAGAATATGGTTGATATGAAAGTTATCATATGGTTAACCATTTTGTTCACTATGTTGAACCAACTAATGTACAAGTTTGGGTACGGTTTTCACAAGCCTACAAATGTGTATTATATGTGTGTATAACAAGCTATGTTTTCGATCTAACGGTTGATAAATATTAGCCTGAATCTAATCAGGTTTTCATCTAGCGGTGAATATTGAATGCTTTGTTACTAATCTAACATTGATTGCAAACCATGATTTGAAAGACTATATAAGGGAGAACTCTAGCAATTGGGAAACCTAATCCCCACATATTATGTGTGATACTAGTTGTGCTAAGCTAGAGTCGATTCTCCTTTAACCTTTGGTTTCTTCTTCTAAACCAGGTTAACGACTTAAAGACTTCATTGGGATTGTGAAGCCAGACCGATATTACTTTTATCGTAGTTGTGTGATATGATCTTATTGTTTCTATCGTATGAGTACAATCATAATAATTGGATTGAGATTTCTATCTCCGATAGGCAAGATATAAAAGTAGTCACAAACATATTTGTCTCATCGTTTGTGATTCCACAATATCTTTTTTCGTTGCGTCGATTAAGATTATTGTGAGGTGATTGATAAAGCTGAGTTGTTCTTCAGAAATATAAGTCTGGTTTTATCAATTGGTTCCTGTTCACCTTGATTTATCAAAAGACGGAACAAAACTCATAGGTATATTTGTGGGAGACGAATTTATCTATTATCATAGACTTTTCTGTGTGATACATATTGGTTTATTAAAGTCTTCGACTTTGGGTCGTAGCAACTCTTAGTTGTGGGTGATATTAGCTAAGGGAATCAAGTGCGTAGTATCCTGCTGGGATCAGAGGCGTAGTTGCATAAATATACCTTGGATCAGTGTGAGATTGATTGAGGTTCAACTACAGTCCAGACCGAAGTTAGCTTGGAGTAGGCTAGTGTCTGTAGCGGCTTAATACAGTGTATGTTTAATCTAGTCTAGGTCCCGGGGGTATTCTGCATTTGCGGTTTCCTCATTAACATAATTATGGTGTCTGTGTTATTTCATTTTCCGCATTATATTATTTATCTTTATAATTGAAATAATACAGGTTGTGCGTTGTTGTTCAATCAATTAGAATATCCGACCTTTTGGTTGTTGATTTAAATTGATTGACACTTGGATATTGGTCTTTGGTACCATCCAAGTTATTCCTTGTATTTGATTAAAGACTCGCTGATTTCTATTAGCTTAAGTAAATCAAAACAAGAGAGAGATAATAAATCCTTGAGATATTTCTATCTAGATTGAGTCTGACTGTCTAGTTGATTCTCTAGAAAGAAGCTCGGAGTTTGTCATTATAGATTGCTAATTCTAAATATTGGGTGTGGTTGTTAGACCCCCGCTTTTTCAGAAACGAGGTTTTTAGTGTGGAAAAGGAACCTCCGATGGAGGAATGGATGAAACAGCTCATCAGCTTTTCAGCCTTCGAAGTACCTGATGGAGGGAGGAATTATAACCATCCTTTAGTGGTAACGATGACCATCACTCTCTCAGAACACGAGGAAGAAGAGGATAAGCCTAAGGCACTACCATGGGAAATGCCAAAGATACTAATTGATGGCGGAAGTTCCGTCGAAATCTTGTTATATGAGATGTTCAAGCAAACGGGGTTAAGAGATGAGTACCTAATGCCATCTACGTATAACATTTTTGGCTTCAACGACTCATCTACTCGCCCAAGGGGCGAGGTAAACTTGGAAATTCGTGTAGGAAAAAACCTGACTCTAACCAGATGTACTTTCACCTTATACTCCTATTGTCGGGCGATCCTGGGTTCATGGAATCAAAGGAGTCGCGTCAACCTATCATTAGAGACTAAGGTTTCCAATACCCGATGAGATCGCAGAGATCATAGGAGACTCAGGCGAAGCAAAGTACTATTACAATATTGAAAAAGCGGGGGTCTAACAACCTCACCCAATATGTCATTTAGGCAATCTGTATGAACAAACTCTAATATAATTCTAAGAGAATAAACTAGACACTCAGACTCAATCAATGAAATTATATCCAAGAGTTGTATCTCTCTTTCTTAATATAATCATCAAATCAAACAAATAGAATCCGTGAGCCTGATTATTATGAGAAAGAAAAAAAAAGTTAGACATAGACATTTAAAAAATGGATTACAATTTTTAAATTTTTTTAAAGATATGATTTGAAATAGATTTCAATTTACCATAAAAGAAAGTAATCGAAGAAACAATCAACATGGAGAGTTTATCAAGAGAAAAGAAAGGAACTGAATCTTAAAACAACATTCATGAAGGTTTAAAGTTTAATTGCAAACAAATTTCAAAAACTAAGTTGACTCATGAGATCTCTCCGATTCACAAACTTTCCCTCTTTAAGTAATGTGGGATTGTTCATAAATCATTCTTCTCCGCGTTGCCTTTTTTTTTTCTTTGGGATTTTTTATAAGTACCCATACTTTTCACGTTACACTAAAAAAGTGCCCCCGTTTTTTATAAATTTGTTAAAGTACCCCGTGTAGGATCAGAATATCGCCATGACATTATTTCTATGAATTTAACAACACTTCTGCGAGTACTTCTGCAACACTTTGCGAGCATCACAAGATAACTTAAAGAGTGACGTAATAGATGACGATGGGAAAAACACGAAAAGAGCATGATGATCCTGCGAGGATTACAACATCTGCGAGAACTGACATTATAACTGCTGCGATAATACCGCGAGTCAGATCCGAAATTAAAGGACAACTTAGCTGTCATCCATTATGTAACTACCCTATATAAAGAGACCCAGTAGATTCAGAAAAGAGAGATGAATTTTTGAGCATTAAGAAAGTTTTGAGGAGAGAGAAAATCCAAGAGAATGGTTGTATTCTTGATTTCTTCCATTTCTTGTAAACATTTCTGAGAATCAAATAATAAAGTGTTGTTTTTAATCTTCAAATATGTGTTGATTATTATGAATTCTTGTGAAGGGTGTAGTGTAGGTTTTCCTGCAACTATATTTTGGCGCCCGAAACAGGGATTGAATTAACGAAAATCATAGAAAAAGCGAGGTTGAAGATGAGAATTATTCAAGATTAAGAAGATAAGTGAATAAATCGGTGAAATAGTTAAAGGAAAAATGATTAGAGCCAAAGAGAATTGTAGGAAATTGGAGTGTGGTATGATAACAAGAACAATGGTCGACAAATTCCATGAAAACATTAAAGGGAGGATACATAAATGAGATTTTGAAGGAAAGAAAATCATGACGGTGGAGAAAATATCACCGTTGAAGGAGTGGGAAAAGCAGAAAATCACATTTACAACAGCAGAAATACCAACAGAAAATTTGAATCATACATCTCCTTTGGTAATTACGGTATCCGTTATGCAAATGAAAAAGGGAAAATCAACAAGATCTACGGAATAATGGGCTGTAAATAGAACTTTGGTGGATGCAGGAAGTTCTGTAGATATATTATTTTATCATGCATTTAAGAAAATGGGATACAAGGATGAAGAAAAGTCTTGTTCAACATATCATATTCATGGCTTTGGAAAATCTTTAACAAAACCTAAAGGTGAAATAGTGGTACGAATTCCTCTAGGAAAGATTGAAACACAAGTAACATTATGTGTGGTAGACATGGAATCGCCGTATAACATGATACTGGGAAGACCATGGATACATGCAATCAAGGTTGTAGCATCAACATTGCATCAATGCATCAAATTTCCTATGCCCAGTGTAATTGGAGAAATTAGAGGAGATACTGATCTTGCGAAGCTGTGTTATCAAATTGAAGTGAGAAATTATGAAGCGCGTCCAAAGCTGCGAAAAGCTCGCAGAAAAATGACGAAAGAGACAAAGAAATAATATGAATTTAAAGTTTACATGATAAAAGCAAAAGAAGGAAAAGGAATACTCAGCGAAATCTCGCAAGAAGGAGATGAACCCGCGAGAGTTGTGAAAACTTCAACACCAATGGGAGAGCCTAAAGCCAGCTTCTCCGCAACAGATCCAACAAAGGAAGTAAATATTGGAAGTAAGGAAGAACTTAAGATGCTGAAATTTGGAACGAATATGGATGTAGATGAGGAAGAGCGAACCGTAAACCTCTTGCGAGAGTATAAAGACATCTTCGCGTGGAGTATGGATGAGATGCCTAGAATAGACCCGTCAGTTTCATGTCATAAGTTAGAAATTAACAAGGATGTAAGACCATTTAAACAAAGGATAAGAAAAATCGCAACAACATACCATTCCCAAATAGAAGAAGAATTACAGAAGATGCTTGATGCGGTAATTATAATGCAAGAAAAGTACCCGGAATGGATTGCAAATATGGCGGTGATTCCAAAGAAGAATAAAGGGATAATAATTTGCATAGACTTTACTGACTTAAACAAAGTTTGTCCTAAAGATAGCTTTCCATTACCAGATATTCCTCAAATGGTCGAATCAGCAGCGGGAAATGATAGAATATCTTCATTAGATGGGTATAAAGGGTATAATCATATTCCTCTCGTTGAATAAGATCAAGAGAATACCGCATTCTTTGCTTCAAGAGGATTGTACTTCTATACAAAAATTCCCTTCGGTTTGCGAAATGCTGGTGCAACATTCAAAGAATGGCGGAGAAAGTGTTTGCGAAATGGATCCATAAAATATTATAGGTATATGTAGATGACATGTTAATCAAGAGTAAAGAAGCTAAAAACCATGTGCAGGACTCGAAGGAGATTTCGATCAAATGCGACATTTTAACATCAAGGTTAATCCCGAAAAGTGTACTTTTGGAGTAGCTTCAGGAAAAAATTTGGGGTACATTGTGTCAAAATAAGGAATACAAGTTGATCCAGATAAAGTACAAGCAATTCGCGACATGCCAACGCCAGCAACAGTAAAAGATGTGCAGAATTTGAATGGGCTTTTGGCTTCGCTAGGAAGATTCATCTCGCGACATCAGATAAATGCAAGCATTTCTTCAATATACTCAAGAAGGGAACAAAGTTCAGGTGGACAGATGAGTGTGAAAAGGCTTTTTAAGGAATTAAAGAATATTTAATGAACATATCTATCTTACAGAAACCGGAGCCAGGAGAAGAATTATTGATCTACCTTGCGACAACCTCGCACGCATTAAGCGCAGTGTTACTGCGAGTGGATGCAGGAATAGAAAACCCTATTTATTACATTAGCAGAACATTTAATACCACAGAGAAAAATTACTTAAAGATTGATAAGTTAATTCTGGCATTGGTTTATGCAACCTTTGAACTTCGCATCTATTTTCAAGCACATGAAGTAAAAGTATTAACAAAGGTACCAATTGAGTCAGTAATGAAGAATTCAAAAAGATCAAGCAGGGTTGAGAGATGGAATGCACAAGTAGGGCACTTTGAAATCAAATAAGAAATCCTATCCTCGCCAAAATCACAAGTTGTAGCAGATTTTTTAGCAGAGTTTCCTCTAGAAGATGATGAAGCTGTGGAAGAAATAATGGGCATAAAAGAAGAACATGGAGACCCAAAAGATCTATTAAGGGAACCCAACATGTGGGAAATATTGGTGGATGGATCATCAAATGGGGAAGGTAATGGAATTGGAGTTGTCTTTATCTCGCCATAAGGAAAAAAAATGGCCTTTTCATTTCGTTTGGAATTCACGTCCACTAATAATGATACGGAGTATGAAGTTGTGGTGCATGCATTAAAATTCGCAATATAAATGAATTTGGAGAATGCTAGAATTATTAGTGACTCGCAATTGTTTATTCGCCAGATAAAAGGAGAATACACAACAAATGAACCATCTTTGAAGAAATACAAGAAACTTGTTGAAGAATTGTCTGCGAGAATTCCAAAAATAAAATGGAGACATATATCAAGAAAAGATAACAGACTCGCAGATGCTTTTGCTTTCATATCTAGCATGATGATAAATCTAGCTGCGAGGTGCATAAAAATTCAAACACTTGTATCACCCTCAATCAATAAGGAAGAATAGAAGAAGCAGATGTGATGATGATAAAAGGTGGCGAAGAAGAACCAAAAGGCAATATTGCAGATTGGCGAGCAGAACTTCATGCATATTTGGCGAGAGGAGAGACACCAAGAAATAGATTAGAAGCACATCAATTAAAAAGCCGAGCAACAAATTATAAATTAAGAGATGGAGTATTATATCGCAAATCTTTTAATGAACCATCACTAAGATGCTTGACATGGGAAGAAAGACAAAAGGTGTTAAAAATGTTGCATAGTGGAAACGCTGGTAATCACAGTGGGGGAAGATATTTGGCATACATAACAAAAATGCAAGGCTATTACTGGCCATACATGCATGAGGACGCGAAACAACTTTCAAGACATTGTGAAGATTTTCAGCGATATGGGAAGAAAATACATGCACCAGGGGCACCATTATCATCCCCAACCAGTGTGTGGCCTTTTGGAAAATGGGGGTTGGATATTGTGGGACCATTTGTACCGGGCTCTGGACAAAGAAGATATTTAATTGTCGCTACAGATTATTTCACAAAATGGGGAGAAGTAAAGGCAGTGCAACACATTCGCGACAAAGACATTTTTACATTCATATTTGAAAATATAATTTGCAGATTTGGGATTCCTGCACAGTTGGTATCTGATAATGTAAAGCAGTTTGAAGGACATAATATAGAATTGTTACTTAATGCATTTAAGATTAAATGTGAAAAATTAACACCACTATATCCACAGGCCAAAGGATAGTCAGAGGCAACAAATAAGACAATTACAGATATACTGAAGAAGAAATTAGAAGCACACCACAGGGCATGGTGCGAACAAGTACATAATGCAATATGGGATTAAAATACAACTAGACGGGAAGCTACTGGAATGTCACCTTTTTGTTTGACATATGTTGTTGAAGCTGTGTTACCAACATAAGTTTCTATTCCTACAACAAAAAGAGAGGCTTGGGAGAAAAATCTTAGTGTTGATATGATTCTAAATAAACTTGATGAGTTAGAATAGAAGAGAGAAAAATCTTTACAACATATGGAAAATTATCAGCGGAGATTAGCTCGCGAGTATAACAAACGTGTCAAAAATACGTGAGTTCCAACCGGGTGATTTAGTGATGCGAGAAACACCAGGTTATCAGCGAGAAAATGATGGAAAGCTGGCGAGAAAATGGGATGGACCGTATATCATTAAAGATATAGTTGGAACATGGGCATATAAATTGATGGATCCAGAGGGTAGAGACGTTGGTCAAAGACTTGGCAGACCATGGAACATACTATATCTAAAAAGATATTACCAATAACAAATTTTGAGAAAGCTTTATATCGCAGATTTTTATCGCAGATGCAAGAGTATTCAAGATTATTTTATCGCAAATTTTTACCGCAGTTGCAAGAGTATTCAAGATTATTTTATCGCAGATTTTTACCACAGTTGCAAGAGTATTCAAGATTATTTTATCGTAGCTTTTTACCGCAGTTGCAAAAGTATTCAAGTTTATTTTTATCGCAGCTTTTATCACGGACGCGAGATTATTCAAGATTACAATAAGAAACAAAAAGTTTTTATTTCGTTACTTCATAAGATCTTTGATTATTTCACAAAGGAAAGAGTCAATGATTATTTCGCGTAGATATCTCACAAAGAATTGAAAGAAATGATAGAAATGGAAGAATAAATGAAAGAATAAAGAAACGCGGAAAATTTCGCAGAGACATTAGAATGGGACGAACCTTTATGGCGTACACCCTAGTTCGTGAATAAAATTTCGCAAGAGGCAAATGTAAGAACTAAATTACGTCATATAAGGGGGTATCTGTATGCATGGCTCAGGGATAAGGTTATACCGCTGCTGGAACCTGAGTCATGGAGAGCTGGGGTCCATCTCCATGAGAGATACCTATCCAGGAGAGGTACCTTGGATTTCCAACTATATATATAAGGTTATACCCTGGTTGGACGACCGAGGGTCTCTCCTAAGGAGTGCATAGTATGACCAAGGCGCCGAGGTACACGGTTGAGCTAAGGGTGCCCTGGGCGTACGAAACTACCTTGGCAAGTCTTGACTATGATGCACTCGGCCCGAAGAAAACCCCACTTAGGGTGCAGTCTCGTAACTATAATCTATATAGGCAAAAAGGATAAGAGGCTTCGAAAACAACTGGTTGTTGTTAAGACCAAATGGGAGGATCTAGTCTTGTATGGCCGATGTGCCCTCCTTGAAGGGGCAACCAGGGGGAAGATAAGGGAGGCACCCTCCATTAGGGAGCTGATAAGTGTCTAAAGACGGCAATGTCATGGGGATTTATGTTCGCAAGAACATCTAGGCCTGTCATATTGTTGCGTGACAAGTATTATATAGAGGCAACAAGCCATGAGAAAAAGTTAAGATGAGATCAATGGGTTTTTACATGAAAGTATAAAGACGTCCTGCGATTTCATCGCAAGACGGCAATGTCATGAGGCTTTGTTCTCGCAAGGGAGCTTAGACTTGTCATATTGTCGCAATACATTAAAAGAATAAATATAAGGCAAGATCAATGGGTCAATACATGCAAATGTAAGGACGTCCTGCGATTTTGTCGCAGAAACAAAAAATTGGAAAAATAAGACCTTTAACTAGGAAGGCAAAATAAGACCAACAGAATGATCCCAAACATTAACTATTTTCTTTTAAGAATGCGGGAAAGATTTGTTCATCGCAATGTATTATTCAGAATTTCTCAGAAGTATTATTCAAATTATCTCAGAAGGATTATTTACAATTTCGCAGCACTATCCATAATTTCGCAGTCCTATTCATAACAATGTTAGCGGTAATATACTAAAATGCAGGAAACACTTGTCCATTAAAAGAAACATAATGAGAGGCAAGTATGGGAATTGATAAATAAAATATCATTATCTTTCTTGAAAATATTCAAAATAATAGAAATGTAATTGAATTCCAAAGTTGTATAAAAGTACATTACTCGCAAGAAAGAGGAAGTAAAGGAAAACAAAAACAAAACTCAAGCTTCAGTATTGGTCTCGCCAGCTTCATTATTTTTTCCAATGTTATCAACTTCACCAATATTCTTCTCGTTACGATTGATTCGAGCTTCTTATTTTTCTAACTCTTCACCAACAATTGCTTCACCATCAGTAGCTACTTTTCTATGAGGGATTTTTTCTTCTTATGTTGGGTCTTCTTGAGAAATATCTTCTTCACCGCTTGCATAATCTAGATCATTATCTAAAGGAAGTGGAATTTCATCATCATCTACTTCTAGAGGCTCGATGGATATAGGGGGCAGAGACTTGGATATCAGAATGTCATTCACAAAAACTTCAGCACTAAGATGAACTTTGCGAAGGAAACCTTTATCGCGATTTCTAATCCCCATATTCTTGAAGTATTCAAGATAGTCATATCTTCTCTCTGCTCGATCGCGAGATTGAACAAGATGAGAAGTAAGAACTCCATTTTATTTGCGAACTTTAGCCAATTTGTCAGTCAGATCAGAAATGGTAGAATGAAGGCTTTTTTCAGATTCTGCAAGAAAAACAAATTAACAGAAAAGATATTCAGGTAAATATCTCGCAAGAAGTATAGCAGAGAAGTTTAACAGAGAGATTAACAATTGTGGCAATCAATATGACTACCTTCCTTTTGCGAAGTTAAATTTTGAATTAGTGTTAAGCAACAATTCTCCCATTGGTTCATGGCATCATCAAATTTATCCCAAATTATACCCTTCAGGCGAGATTTTATATTTTCTTCTTTAGAGAGGAGATACAAATTTTCTTTTGATAATAAAGAGTAAGATTCTTCTAATTGGGAATATTGATCTTGGAGTTTATTGTCCTTTAAACTTAGAGTTATCCTACCCTTGATAATTTTATCTTTCTCAACGGCAGATGATTCGGTTACTTCCTTGAGTTCATCTTTTAGTGAACGAAGAGATTTCTCTTGATTATCACACACTTTTTGAAGAATACTCAATTGTTGCGAGGAAATCGCCATCATGTTCGAAAAACTACGTTTCTCCTGAGACAAAGTTTTATTTTCATCTGATAAAGATTCCATCGCCAAGTTATCCTGGGTTAACAAATATGAGAGGCGAGTAACTTCGCTACTTAATAAATTTTTCCTTTCCAATAATTGGCCATTCTCATTAGTAAGATTATCTATTTGATCTATCGAGTATGTGTGAAGATTGTCTAGTCTATTATATTGGTCCATCCAAGAATCTTTCTCAGCACGGGCTTCTTCAACAATAGACTCAAATTGAAATCTCTCCATGAATCGTTTCTAATTTAAAACTAAATATGCGAACCAAGGATTTTAAAAGGGAACTGAGTACAGAAAAGATGAAAATTTGCTAGAACAGAAAAACAAGAGACATAGGCATGAAATTATACCTTTTAGTTCATTATTTTTACCGCGAAGATTTTCGCAATCAAGTGAAGAATTGCGAAGCTTTTTTCAAAGAGTGTCACATTCTGAAGTCTTGGATTGGAGACTTCTTTTTAAAGTTTCAACTTCATTCTATAAAGATGCATGTGAAGCCATTTGGTTAGAACAAAATACTTACCTAAAACCTCGCAGACACCCTGCTTGACAAGATCAGTAGAAGACTTCCTAGCATCATCTAAAATATCAGACAAGATTTTAAAAGCAACATCTACTTCTACTGAAGTTTCCTTAGAAGAAGGGACAGATGCAGATGGTGAAGTAGTGATAGTAGAAAGTTGGAGATTTGAATCATTCGCAATAATTGCATCACCAGAAGGTGGAGTGTCTGGAAAAGTAACAGTTGGAAGTGACATACGAGAGGAAGAAGTTTTGTTCACAACAGCTTTAGGAGACTCATTTGTCAGAAGATCAGCTGAGACAGGGATATTGGTAACGATATTCTCACAGATAGAGGATAGAGGTTCCATTCGCGAGGTTGTAGGAACATAACTCACAGATTTTAATTTGGGAATGATAATGTCAATCTCAACAGTTTTAGCTTGGCGAGATCGCTTGCGAGGTTTAGCAATACCTTCGTCATCCTGCGAATAATAATTTAGATAAGAAACAGAGGCAACAATATTGTTATTAAGAAAACAAATGTTTCTTACTACCTTATGACTCGCAGGCTTCCTTTTTTTCAGCTAGTTTTTTCTGCGAATCTTTAAGAAGATTAGGGTTTTGGACTATAGACCGGGTGTTAGGAGTAGTTCAACTGAATAGAAAACACAGTATGGGAATTACGAAGAATCAAGTAGAAAAGATTGAATAATATGGATGAACATAGTCGAGTTTAATAACGTCAGAAAAACACATACCTTGGTGATTCCATTAAAGCAGTAGAAGGTGAATTTGTAGAAGAAGAAAGTTGCAGGTGGGAAAATTTTACAGAGAACGAAGAGGTGAAGAAGACGAAGAAGTAAAAGAAGAAAAATATTTCTTTGACAAATTCTCTCTTTTATAGACAGAAGAATGGTAACCGGATAATAAAGGATTAACCGGTAAAGAAAAGAATATTCGACACGTGTAAACGGTTACACTTAATTTACGGAGTTTTGTCGAAAAAAGAATATGAAAAGACGGGTAAATATGGCATTAAGAAGAGATAAATTTCTCATAATCTTCTCCTCTTCGCAGAGAAGACATGAGAAGAGGCAATATGTAGGATCATAATATCGCCATGACATTATTTCTATGAAATTAACAACACTTCTGCGAGTACTTCTGCAACACTTTGCGAGCATCACAAGATAACTTAAAGAGTGACGTAATAGATGACGATGGGAAAAACACGAAAAGAGCATGATGATCCTGCGAGGATTACAACACCTGCGAGAACTGACATTATAACTGCTGCGATAATACCGCGAGTCAGATCCGAAATTAAAGGACAACTTAGTTGTCATCCATTATGTAACTACTCTATATAAAGAGACCCAGTAGATTCAGAGAAGAGAGATGCATTTTTGAGCATTAAGAAAGTTTTGAGGAGAGAGAAAATCCAAGAGAACAGTTGTATTATTGATTTCTTCCATTTCTTGTAAACATTTCTGAGAATCAAATAATAAAGTGTTGTTTTTAATCTTCAAATATGTGTTGATTATTATGAATTCTTGTGAAGGGTGTAGTGTAGGTTTTCCTGCAACTACACCCCGTTTTATTCAAAAGGCAAATTCCATCCAGTTAAGTGCTAGGTGGCAGTTATCTTTCCAATTAAAAGTTCTATTTACCCATGAACTACATCTCCTTGGTGGGGAGGGTAAATGATCCAACGATCCTGAAAACGGTGTAACGATCCTGAACCGGGCTCGACGAACCTGAAAATGTTGTCACGGTCCTGTACCCATCTAGATGAACCTAAAAAATGTTGTAGAAGGTCGATTTTCCTCCAACCAAAAACCCCAAAACACTTGAAATGATGAACCTTTTTTGGAAATGATGTAACGAACCTGAAAGCGGTGTAACAATCCTGAATCGGACTCGACGAACCTGAAAAATGATGTAGAAAATCAATGTGGAAATAAGTAAAGGGAAAATATGTAAAGTAAATTAGTCTTAACTAACACTAGATGGAAAAAACTAACGTAAGTGTACTTTAACAAAATTTAAAATAACGGGGCATTTTTTTTTTTAGGTTCCTGAGTACAACCTCAGTGGACAACCAAAACCAAATATTTGGTCTAGAAATGAACCACATTCGAACGGAGTAAAAAACCAAATACCAGAGTAAAACTAAAAACTAGACTATATTTGGTCTGGATGCTGGACCAAAACTATATTTGGTTTTGGTCGAGCGGAACTTAACACTTTGTTTTTTAATAGGCGAACATATAACTTACGTTTGTTAATTGGCGAGCATATAACTTACGTTCCATCAATCAGGCGTGCATATAATTTTCGTTTATTATAGGCGTTGATAAAGAGTACTCCCCATGAGATGTAGGTAAAATGTACGCCTGTTGATAGGCTCACATTTAAAGCACCCCCCATTGAAGCATGCATAATACAAGCGCATGTGTTAGGGGTCCGCCTAGTCAGGCGTTGATAAACTGTCCGCATGTGTTTCAGGCGTTAATAATACCTTCGTCCAACACCAAAGGTTGGTTAAATTCCCGTCTCATTTCAGGCGTAACTTTTATAAACGCCCCTTTCAAGCGAGCATTATACACACGCCTCACATCATACGAGGGTTATATTTACGCTCGACTATATTTGGTCCTCTACGGTAGTGTAGCACCACGGACTAAACTCAAATTTGGTCGTTTTTTTGATCTTTGGTCTATGGTTTTGATCGCACCATTGCAGTTGCTCTGAGAGAGGGGTACTTTATCAAAATTCTCTTTTTATTTTCTAGAGTATCTCCAAATACACGTTGACAGAAAAGAGTTGTTCACATGTCTAAAATCTCTGAATCCTGATCTTTCTACGTTTTTTAATCTTGGAAATTTTATGCCAAAATACCCAGCACATTCTCATAATGTTTTGTACCCACCAGCATCAGTCTTCTCGTAATGTTAGTCAGCTTCTTCTCTGCTTGGAATGGACTTCGCATCAAGGATAAGAGCATCTTCAATAGAGAGTGAAGTTTTTTTATTTTTCATGACACGTAGGATTTTAGACCCCCAATTAATATAAATTCATCTCCAATGGTTGGATCCTACGAACTAGGAGGGATTGGAAAATAAATATAAAGGTGTTAAATAAAGTCTTATTTACACCTTCACTTGCACCTCCACGTTATATTTTCCATTATTTTATTTTTTTAGAAATTAGTTAAAATAAAGATAATTGGTTAAGATTTTATCATATACAATATTTTATAGATTAAACCCTTCACTATTGAAGATAGTTTTTTAACCATGGAGTCCTATATTTACTATATGCGTAAAATCTCCTAAATAAAAATCTTAATTAGACTTCCACGTAGGATTTTTTACGCCTACTGTTGGAGATGCTCTAAGCAAAGAATAAATCCATTGGAGTCCACAAATATATCAGGGACGTATAAGTCCGAGGGCCTTGGAGCAGAATCTTCAGATGGTATATGATTGACAGTTTTTTTGTTTGTTTTATTTTTGTGGGAATTAAGCGTTTGACCCTCCCCTCACTCTTTCTTACTCAAATGGCATTTGGCTTAAAACTCAATTTAAAAAAAATTGACCCATTTTATTGAAATGACCCTCAAAAAAGAAGGAGGGCCATTCGGATAAAGATGTTTGATGATATTATCAAATGATAAATTATATCCTTTAAGGGTATAATCGTCATGCCAACTTAAATATATCACGTCTCACGAATCATACTTAAGAATTCGACAAATTTTATATATTTGGAAAGTTTTTTTAAAGATCTACACAACGAGCGTAAATACAACTATCAAATTTTCATTTCATAATGTATATATATTTTTTTATTCTTTAAGTAATTTTTTAAATTTTCTTCATATTTTATAGAGTGCAGACAATATACATACTGATTTTACGTGCAGAAAATACGCACACTGATTTCTGTACATAATTTTTTAAATTTTCTTCATATTTTATAGTGTGAAGGAAATATGCACACTGATTTTATGTGCATACAATATGCACACCGGTTATAACATTTTAGGGCCACTAGAATAATTTCCAAATTTTTATTAAATAACCCTGGGGTCAAAAGAGTAAGACCCATAATTTTTAGGGTCATAAGAATAAATTTATCTTTATTTTTTCATCAGATATATGATTGACCGTTAGATGGGTGTAAACATCACATACTCTTGTCATAAAATTGCCCGAAACCTAACTGTAGATGCATTTTACTACAAACTACATCCAAAGGATAGAAACCTACTACTCATACAAATGAAGGTAAAGACTCAACAACGAACACAAGATATACGTGGTTCGGTATGATTACCTACGTCCACGGGGTGAAAGGGTGAATCTTATTACTTCAAAGTGTTACAAATGTGTTACTCTTCACCAAACTCACTTACACGATCAACTCTCTTCTCACTTTCTTACTCTTACTTAAATATTAAATCTCTCTCCCCAAAATTACAACCTACCTCTCTTGGATATAAGTTCCTCTATTTATAGGAAAGATTACATACAACCAAACTATGGTGTTGGTCACACTATATCTAATCTGAAGTTCTGCGGTCGGTCCTGCTTATGTCGTCCCTCCTTCAGTTCATGTAGCCGATGTGTTTTGACTCCTCCGTCTGTCTCTTGTCCGAGCCGATCCCTTAGGGTGTTCTCATGGTACGATGTCGCCCTTCTCGTCTGTCGCCCTTGTAGTTGGCCGATGTGACACATATCTTCTTATCCGTTTGACTACCGCTCCTCGTTTGACTCACTATGTCTTATCTTGTCAGCTTTGTCAGGGCCTGGGGTCGAGTCTTGTCCGACAGCTGTAGAGCGATCATGCCCGATCCACGTGGCTTCTTGAATCTCGCGCCTGCCAGTTCTTCATTATATGCTTTGCGTCTCTTCATTTTTGGGTGCATCAGAGCTTAAGATGTTTCCACCTGGCCCTGTGGATAATTTACACCTACATTTATGCCCATTCTTTCACTCGTGCGGCAGACACGAGTGGAAGAAAGTCGTCCCAACTGCCCACGTCCTCGTCCATGCCGCGAATTCCGCCATGCAGTCCCCCATTAATCCACTTTATTACCTGTAACCGTCGGAGTCAGTTACAACTCTCCACTTTAAATAACCCTCTTCCTTTTATCTTTCTTCTCCTTTACCATTTCTTTTTCAGTTCCCCGCCGCTGCAACCTTCTCTTCAGAATTTCTTCATCACTTTCTTCCTTCAAAAACCCTTGTTTTCTTGATTTTCTTCCCTCATCTCTTCCTCACCGATTGCTATAGTATCCGTGGTTACGTTTTCGTCGTCCCAACTCTATTCGTCGATTTCCAAGTTCCGCATTGTTTCCGCTGATGTCTTCTTCTCCCTCTATGACTGAGAAATGGTCTGTTGATGATGTTTTTTCCGAGATTGATGCTTTTTCCCTTACTTCTATGTTTTCATACGAGAGTCCCTCCAAGTACGACGATCGTGCCATGAAATCTATCTTTCTTGATGATTCTCCTTCTGTTTCGTGCAGGTCCGTGAAAAAGGGGAAAGATCTTTCTGACGAAGAATTTATTGAGCAGCTAAAGGAGAAGTACGATCTTCAAAATTACGAAGTCACCCTTGTCTCGGGCCGGAATAGCCTCTTGAAGAAGTTTGATATGGAGAAGCACGAGCAGTCAGCTAACTGCGTGGTTATCACTCAGGTCCAACTGGATCTAGGCCTTTGTCTTCCCTTGTATGACCCTGATATCCCTTTCTACTATGAGGTCCTCTCCCAGATCAAGCCTTATCGCGCTTTGGCTCAATGGACTGGCAACACTTTTCGCATTATGGATGAGTGGAGAGATCGCCGAGATGGTCATGGTTCCGATGCCGAGTGGTCGACTTACAAGCCCGAGGACGCTCCCGCATATACTGTTGCCAACTACCGAGCTGGTACTTCCACCATAGGTGACCTTGCCGGTTTTGCTGCTAGTCCTCATCGTTACCGATCTATGCCCAAGGGTGTTGAAAGGATGATGCTGGATGCGGATACCATCGGCCAGGGTTCTAACAGGCGACCCCATCATTCCAATGACCCAATTTATCCCTGAGTTCCGCTTTTTGTCCGAGGTCCCATTCTACATGGTAGTTTCCCGCCGCCTTCTTTTCCCATCGAGCCCTATCCTTTCTAGGTTGTTAATAATGATAAGGCTGATAAGGTATGTATTTCCTTCCTCTTTTCTCGATTTCAACTTTGTTAGCTTTGACGCCAATTAGATGTTTGTTGTTATTGAAACCTCATGGCGATTCTACCAAGGCTGCCGGATCGTCGAGGAAAAGAGGCGCTAGCACAAGGGTTGAGGAAGACCAGGGGAAGGTAACAAACATAGTGATTTTATTATAAGTACATGTACTTGCCCCTGTTTTTTGCCTTCACATTTTCTGACGAGAAGCCTTGTGCAGAAGTTTCCCAGACGCGATGATGATGAGGCCGATGTGGAGGAGGTTGATCCTCAACCTTTGAGACGTAACCCTCACAGGGGGAAGCATGTCGTTGCTAAGCCACATCCAAGGCATAAACCGATCTACGATATCCCTGATGAGGATGACCTATTTGGCGAGGATTTATCGGGTTCAAAGGGCGATGAAGGTGGCAAGGGCGATGGGAAAGAGATGGGCGAGAACGTCGATCCTGAGGTGGTTGTTAATTCTGAATCGGCCAACAAACAAGAGCCCTTGAGGGCGCCCGAGCTAGGAAGAACTGTTGATGCTGGATCGGAGGTGCCTCATCATCTGCCCCAAATTACTGGAGGGTCCTCGTCCGGTATCGAGACCTCTTTTACTGTCTCGGGTCCCATCATGAATTCTCTTGGAGCGCTGACTTCCCCTGATTTCAGTGCGTATATAGAGGAGCAAATGCTTTCTGCGGTGCCCATTTATGGCTATATTGACCAGACTCTCGACACGGTGGTAAGCGACTCGTCTTAGTATGGTGATGCCCCATTTCTTATTTCCGTTCTCATCGCCGCTTACAATTGAATTTTGTTTACTTGTGTTAGATCCTGAACCGGGTTCGTTTGGATGCCGCCAATCGTCACAGAGAAAAGAAATTGTTAGAATCTCTCTAAATCCAGTTACAGAACGAGAGGATCCGCGCGCGCGAGCTAGAAATTAAACTCGCCAATGCCCAAGGTATGTTAAAATTCTGTGAACCTTAACTTATGTTGATTGAGTTTATCGTGCCAACATCCTGAGTCGGGTATTCTTCTGCTAGCCGAGGTAACTAGTTTACGCTTAAACGCTTCTTCAGAGTTTAGGATCATGAAGAGGAAATGAGATATTGAAAAGGATTTAGTGGAGAATCTCCGTCGACGAATGGCAAACAAAGATGACAAAATAGATCGCCAAGCTGGAGAAATCGAAGAACTCGAGGATGAACTAGAACGGTATCATCAGTTTGAGTACGACCCTGCAGAGATAGACAATTTACGAGCTCACTTGGTCTCTTCCCAACGCCTTGCTGATGAACAAAATACTCTGGCCACGAACCTAGAGCAACGGGTAGACGCTTTACAATTGCAGAACCGAGACCTTCATGAAGATCGCCGACGAATACTGAGGGATAAAGATTTGGTGGAGCGATCCAATCGGGATCTGCTGGGGCGAGTGGGCAAATTTGACAAAGTTGTTGGAGAACTGAAATGGAGTAGGTTGAAGCTTACAGTGCTTCAGTCGTCACGCAATCGCTTGATGGATGAGTGGAGTGAACACAATAAGTATTGCCCCAGTAAAAAATTCAATGAGCAGCACTATAACGAGTTAACCATGAAGTTGTCCAAGGCCGAGGATGAGTTGTCCAAGTCGGTAGAGTCTCTTCAGTCAGTGTTACCAGCCCTTTCAGGTCTCTTATACGATGTGTTGAGGCCGTTCCTTAGATTTAGATTACGTATTATTCTTGCAAAATTGTTAAACCATGTTCGATGAATAATGTTCTATCTTTGTGATCTTGTAGCCGAGCAAAAACATTCTCAGGAGCTGGATCTGGAGGTCATCCGATTGAAGCAGGTCGAGGTCGATTTGGGTTCCAAGCTGGGCGATGCCGAGGAAACCGTTTCTCAGCTTACCCAGCATCTCTAGGAGGAACGCGTCGCTCATGTAGAGGAGGTAGACGAGAAGGTTCGGACGGGTATCGAGGAGTGGGTCGAGAATAAACGGCGCGAGGTCGCGCAAAAGAGGGATGGTGCGATTCCTCCCAAGGCTTGATTCCTCTTTTTGTAGTGCTGCGTCACTAATTCGCCCTTTGTTCTGGGTTGTAAATCGCTTTGAACACCTCTTCCGCTTCTTATTTCTGATATTCTGCTTGTTTGTTTATGTGGGGTGCTGCGTCGCCGATGTTGTTCGCTTTACTTTCGCTACACTTTCCGTTTCGTATGGTCGCTTGATACTTTCCGCGCTTTGTTATTGGATGCATGGTGCTATCGATTTAACTTCTGTTTCTTATGTTATTCCGACAATTGTTGATTGACGCACGACGCTATCGATTTAGATTTTGTTCCTTATGTTATTCCGGCAGTTGTTGATTGACGCACGACACTATCGATTTAGCTTTTGTTCCTTATGTTATTCCGGCAATTGTTGATTGACGCACGACGCTATCGATTTAGCTTTTCTTCCTTATGTTATCCTTGCAATTGTTGATTATGTATGTTTGTATTTTAACCTTTTCTGTCGAACACACCCAACAAGGAGGGTCAACGGGCCAAATGCCATGTCCTGATTGGGGTATCTCATCATTATCTCTTGGATTCAGTGGAAGGGTACCAATCAACCAAATTCTAGGCTCGATTTACCTGAGCGGTTATCGATCAACCAATCTCGGGCAAGTGGTCACAGCCACCTGTGATGGGGGCGGCCTTTCAGGTGTTAGTAGGCCACCTAGCTGAGGAGACCTCGCATCTCAACAACCTTTGGAACTGGTTTCCAACCACCAGAACCCTTAGGCTACCTCGGCACTTGCACACTGCCACTGCCCCGAGTACGAATAGCCAGGCGTAAGGCGACCTCGGCACTCTGTGGCGTTGGCACCTCGGCACTTCGAGTGTAACACCTCGGCGTTGCCCGTATTTTACGAATGCACATTCGAGTTTAAGTCACCTCGATACTTCCACACTGTATTTTCCCCGAGTACGAATGACCATTAGTCGCTCATGCCCTATCTCATACCCCCTCACGGTTTCAAAGAGATAGAAGCCATGTTTGCTTACCTTTTCGTCGTGTCGCCCTTCAGGGGTGGTAGAGTTTCAGATATTTGACATTCCAAGGCTTCGGCTCTTTTGTTCCATCGAGTCTCAATAATCGATACGATCCCTCGCCCGCTTTAGACGTAATTATATACGGCCCACCCCACTTTGGTGCTAGTTTTCCTCCCTTTTTGTCTCACTCCCATTCGGCCAAAAATTTCAACACTTGCTGTCCTGGTTGAAATTCCCTCGGGTGAACGCGTTTGTTATATTCTCGTTGTAGCCTCCTTTGATAGTTTTCCATCTTTTGTAACGCCATCTCCCTCGTTTCTTCCAAATCGTCGAGCTTTTCCAAAATTAGATTAGACGAGATGTTTCACCTCCATGCCTCCGTTCTAGTTGTAGGGATCATTCATTCCGTTGGTAGAATCGCATCTGTTCCGTAAGCAAGCATAAACGGAGAGAACCCTGTGGCTTCCCTCCGTGTGGTTCTGTACACCCACAACATGTTGTACAGCTCCTCGCACCAATCACCGTACGATCCATCTAATTTATTTTTCATGTTGTCGGTGATTGTCTTGTTAGTGATCTTGGCTTGCCCATTACTCTTGGGGTAAATGGGGGTAGCTTTGCTCTTCCTGATATTATATGTGTTGAACAAAAGATCGATGTTTTCCCCATGGAGTTGTTTACCATTATCGGAGACGATAGCTGCCGGGACCCCAAATCGGCAAATGATATGTTCCCAAATAAATTTAAAGACATCTTTATCTCGGATGTGCCTTAGCGGTGCAGCCTCTACCCATTTGGTAAAGTAATCGGTGGCCACGATCAAGTATTTTCTATGCCCCGTTCCTACATATAATGGTACGACAATGTCTATTCCCAATTTGGCAAAGGGCCATGGGCTTAGAATAGAGTTCAAAGGTGCTCCTGGCTCCTGGATTTTCTTGCCGTACCGTTGACATTCTTCACAAGCTTTCGCCATTTGCTTGGCGTCTTCGTTCATGTACATACAAAAGTAGCCCATTGTTTTTGCCTTGGCCGATAAGCTTCTCCCCGAGCTGTAGTTGCCGGTGGCTCCGTAGTGTAAATAATGCAAGATTATGTGGTATTCTTCTCTACTCAGACATCGCAAAAGTGGCCCTAGGTAAGATTTTCTATATAAGATCCCCTCCCTCAGCTCGTAGGCGCCCGACTTACTTTTGATTTTATTTATCTCGGGCTGACCCCTGGGTAGCTCGCCCGTCTCCAGGTATTGATGTATCGGCTTTCTCCAATCACCTTCTTTGTATCGCTCGGATGTGTTGACAGCAACATTGATTCGTTCTTCGGGTGTTTCAGGGATATAAGGGGTAAGAAGCCTCATAACACGAATGCCTTCAATGTTGGGGTCTACTAGATGAGAGGCGGTGTATGATAGAGCGTCCGAGTGCCTGTTATCTTTTCGACAAATGTGGCAGAATTTAATGTTCAGTATTTGATTGATGTAAAATTGGGCGAGCTCCCAATACTTTTGCAGCACAGGATCGTGCGTAGCATATTGGCCCATAATTTTCCGGATCACCAATTGTGAGTCACTAGTCAAGCGAACCTCTTGCAGTCCCATCTCCACGATTATTCGCAAAGCATGGATTACCGCCTCATACTCGGTGACGTTGTTTGTTGCCTTGAATTCTAGTCTGAATGAATGTACCATCTTCCTCCCCTTTGGCGTGGTGAACACTAGCCCGAGGCCCGATCCCTCTTTGTTTTATGCTCTATCTACAAAAACTTCCCATCGCGTAGGACTGCTGGCTTCTAATAGGTCAGTAGGTTCTTCCCGCTCTTCCATCATCCCTGGTATATCTTCCACCTCGTCTTCATCGCTAAGTGGGAAATCTGCTAAGAAGTCATCCACTACATGTCCTTTAATCGCCGTCCTTGTCTCATATACAACATCATACTGTTTGATCAAGGCCCCCCATTTATAGATTCTCCCTGATCGCCTTGCATTATCCAAAACTGCCTCGATGTGCGACTTGGTGAGCACCCGTATACGATGAGTTTGAAAATAATTTCGGAGTTTTGAAGCGGCAAAAGCTAGGGCCAACACCATCTGCTCCATTCTGGTATAGTTTTTCTCGGTCGGGCTTAGTGTTTTGCTGGTGAAATATACTGGCTTCTCGGTGTTCCCCTCCGTCTTAACCAATACTACACTAATGGCATATGGTGTCGCCCCTAAATATAGGGTGAGGATTTCCGTCGGCTCGGGCCTCTGCAAAACCGGGAGGCTGGCTAAATGTAACTTGATGTTTTGAAAATCCTCTTCGCTTGCGTCCTTCCATTGAAACTTCTTTCCCTTCTTCAAGATGTCATAAAAGGCTTTACATTTGTCCGACGATCGTGACACGAATCGCCCCAATGCTGCTATGCAACCATTTAGATTTTGCACATCTTTTACCGTCGCGGGAGAAGGCATTTCTAAGAATGCCCTAACCTTTTCAGGGTTTGCCTCGATTCCTCTAGAGGTGATGATATATCCCAGGAACTTTCCCGATGTAACCCAGAAGTCGCACTTAGCAGGGTTGATTTTCATCTTGTGTTTCCTCATTGTCTAAAAAATCTCCCGAAGGTCTCGGACATGATCCTTAGCTCGGCGACTCTTAACTAACATATCGTCCACGTAAACTTCTATGGTGTTGTGGATCTTGTTTTCAAACATGTCTCCCATTAGTCTCTGGTAAGTAGCGCCAGCGTTCTTAAGTCCAAATGGCATTTTTGTGTAGCAATATAACCCTCTTGGTGTGAAAAAGGAGGTATGCTCTTGGTCCTCGAGCGCTAATGGTATTTGGTTATAGCCCATGTAACCGTCCACCAATGTCATTACCTCGTACCCGACTATGGACTCTACTAGTTGGTCTATGCTTGGGAGAGGGAAGTTGTCCTTCGGGCAAGCTTTGTTCAAGTCGCTGAAATCAATACATATTCTGACTCCTCCTTTCTTTTTTGGTACCACGACCATGTTAGATATCCATTGCTGGTAATGGGATTTCCTGATTATCCCAGACTCCTGCAACTTTTTTAGCCCGGCCTCAACTGCTGCCTGTAATTCTGGTGCGATGCGCCTCATTTTTTGCCTGACTGGTTTGAACCTCGGGTCAATCTTTAAGTGGTGGCAGCATACCTCCGGGTCAATACCCTCTAAATCGTGCACCTCCCATGTGAACGCGTCTAAGTTTTCCCTTAAAATTGTCGTGAGTTGACTTGCTTGTTCGTCCGATAGTAAAGTCCTAATCCTTACCAACCTTGGCTCCTCAATCGTCCTCAAATTCACTTCTCGAGTCAGCTCGACCGTCGAGAAATTTGATTTGGCTTCCCAGAATAAAGCCGCTTCCTTTGACGGCTATAAAGGGTCTTTCTCTTGGGTCTCATATGCCATGACCACTTGTGAAATAGTCTCTTCCAATTCTTCGGCAGCCTTAACCTCTTTGGCTTCCTTCTTCTCTCGTCTCAGTCGAGCTCGCCGATCTTCATTGATTTCGGCATCAGTCTGCATGCATTGTCGCGCCTCCTGAGAGTCGCCCACAACTTCAGCTATTCCCTTGTAAGTCGGGAACCTTAATATCTGATGATATGTTGATGCCACCCCTTTAATCCTAGTGATCCAAGGTTGCCCGATAATTACTTCATAAGGCGAGGCGACGTCGACCACACAGAAGGTGGTTAGTGTGTCGAGGTAGCCCCCTCCGTCCGATACCCTCAGTGTTACCTTTCCCTTAGAGATAGTTATTGTTCCATTAAAACCGTAGATGCGATACGTCGAGGGGACGAGAACGTCGTCCGACAACTCCATTCTTTTAAACGTGTCATAGAACAATACTTCAACTGAGCTTACGCTATCGATGAGAATCCTTCTTACTCCCCATCTCTCAATTAGTAACGTGATGACCAGGGGATTGTTGTGTGCTTGCCCGTTTACTGGGACATCCTTGGCCGAGAACGAAATAGGCTGCATCATCCAAGATTCCATAGGTAAGGTCTTGGCCACGCTAAATATTTCTTTGCCGTTGCGATCCCTCTTATGGATCCTTGAAGTGATTACTGGTCCGAGGGTGTAGTCTTGCATAGTGGAATGTGAAATAATATTCACAAACTGAGTTGACCTATCGATACGGACTTGATGAACCGGTGCATCAGGTGTCACTATCGGCTGAGCTGTGTGTCGGACGAATTGCCTCAGTTATCCATCTCGAACAAGGTGTTGGACGATGTCCTTAACTTCTAGGCAATTATTGGTGGAGTGGCCTCTATATTGATGGTAGAGACAGTACTCGGGGTGATTCTTGGTCTCGTGGAACTGGACTCCCCTTGACGCTGGGTAATTGATATCGTTTCTCTTCTCGACTTCCTTGAATACCTCCTCTAAAGGAGCGTTCAAAGAAGTATACGATCGGGCTTCATGCCTCGGCTTCTTCCCTTTAGCCACCCACTCCTTCTTCCCGCTGCTCCCCGATGGATGGTACGATCTCTTCTCGGGATGCCTAGCGGGATCGTCCATGAATGTCTTGGCCTCGGCTTCCTCCGCGCTAGATTCTTGTACCCCCTATCTCTTGATTCGGCCTGAACTTCCTCCAGGGCGATGAAATGTTCTTGCTTTCTTCGCATCTCCTTTAAGGTCTTTGTATTTTCAGAGAACATAGCTATCCAGATTGGGTCTGATCTTCCCAATGCGTTCTCAAATCCAAAGATAGCCTGATCTACTGGCACTTTTAAAATATCAGTACACAGCTTCCTCCACCTATCGGTCAGGGCTCTCAAGGGTTCCCTGAATCTCCTAGCGAGGGTAAATAGCTTATTCATTCTTGGCTGAGGTCGACTGTTGTGCATGTAAGTTTCAAGAAAGGCCTCGACTAGTGTATCATATCCGTCAATCGATCCAGATGGAAGTGAATAAAACCAATCTCGCGCCTCTCCTTCCAAGCTCGCCGGAAAGAATTTACACATGACTACCGTACTACTTTTCCATTGTATCAACGACATGGTATACATCTTCAGATGCTCGACCGCGTCTCATGTTCCGTCGAATCTAGAAGGAAACATTGGTAAGGTACACTTCGGGGGAAACGGCATTTATTAAAGTTCTTGGGAAAAAGGTGTCTTCTCCGCCTCGCTCATAATCTCTGCCAGTTTGTTCTCTTCGCCATTTCCCGATAGCTCCTTAATCTTTGCTTCCAACTCTTTGAGCTTAGATTTTGTCGCCCCATCCTGCCGCTCACCTCTTTCTCGCCTTTCTTCATCAGTGGACGACTCCTCGGGTGGCCCGTATCCTCTTGGGGAAGGTATTGGAGATCGCCTAGACCGATTAAGGTTGCTCGGCCCAATCGGGGGTGGTGGTTGCTCTGATCGGCCGTGGTTGCTTGATGTTCCTTGGCTAGATGATCCTCGTGACCTGGTTCGCTGGTTCCTTAATTGGTAATTCTCAAACTCCAAGGCGAGATTCCGCTGCTGGAGCTCCCTTAGTGCCGCTTCTTGTCTTCTTTGACTTTCTAAAATAGCCAACAACGTCGGGTCTGTGCTCTCATGGCTAGAATGTCCGTTGGGGTGGGATGGCCGGGACTGTAGCGGTGCCGAAATCGGTGGTGGGGGTAGTATCAGACAAGTTTTATGTCCGGTTGCATGAGCAGGTACATGCCCGACGTTACTGGCTGCTCCTCGCCCCAACTGAATCTGTCGCAGATGTTCTTGTTCTCTTCCCAAGGCTTCCTGGTACTCGGCTTGTTGCCTTGATCTTTGTCTCTGATCTTGTACTGCAAGCGCCTCTTCGTCATCCTCTGTTTCTGAAGCTGTAAGCCCGTCGACTTGGTCAACTCTCCTTTGGGTCAAGATGACCTGGTCCAAGGGTAGGGTGTCGTCATCTCGCCCAAGATCCGCTCCTTCATATATAGTTGGCATGCCTCGCGCAGCTGCATGAGACTCCTCGAGTGGTGGTTGTCGGCTCCCATCTTGTCTTGGCCCCGTTACCCCTGTCTGCATGTTGCTGCTAGTAATTGTGCGATTCCTTAATGCCCTTCCCGTCCCTGAAGTGCTAGCCATCGGACGTGGGACGTGGTGAGCCGAGTATCGTGCCTACCTACATCATCAAATACAAAGAACACCTTACTTTGACCTACTATTGGCAAAAAAACGTTCATAAAGGGCGAGATATATCCAACTGACGTAAAAAATGTGACGATAATGAAGCTTGCAGACACACGGCCGACTCGTTTTATCGGATAGGTTCTGCCTATCTACCCTATTTTGACTCTGGCTGACTTTGTGGCAGATTTTGCGCTACGTCGCTATCACTCCGTACGACGTCGCTTTCAGTACCCGACCCATGCATTTAAGTTAGTTTGTCCTTTATTCTATATGCTCCAAATCATTAAACTTATGCACGTGATGATTAAAAAGTACGGCACGCAACCTCACGGATCGAACCAAGTTTGTACAAACTCCACTTTCTCAAGATCTAACTATGACCTTTCTGATGACTTATGCTACACCGCCGGGCAAAACTCCATACGGTCGACAGCTTATCACTCGAGGAGACATCTAAAACTCAAACTTTTTGTAATTCCGAGCACCCAACTTTGTTCCGTAGATGGAAAACGACTTGCTTAACGCTAAAATTCTTCCAACCATCAAAAACAAGCAGTCGTCCTTTCGACAGATTCTCGACCTAGCTTCCAACCCGAACTGTTAATCGTCGGTGAGCTTAGGAAGATTCTCTGCCGATCACACTGTTGGCGGGAGAAAAAACGAGAACTCTACTACGCTTTGTGAAGACGCTGCTACTGCTGTAACTTTACACACATAGTAAATGACTCAAAACAACAATCATTTTGGCCAACAGAGTTCATCCTAGCTTCTACTACAACACTTTAACGTGTAATTAGGAGCTTTTGATCGTCTCTGAAGGCCTTCTAGGCAAGGTATCCGGAGATCTTAGTCGAATCCCCTTAGTCGGCGCCAGAATGTAGATGCATTTTACTACAAACTACATCCAAAGGATAGAAACCTACTACTCATACAAATGAAGGTAAAGACTCAACAACGAACACAAGATATACGTGGTTCGGTATGATTACCTACGTCCACGGGGTGAAAGGGTGAATCTTATTACTTCAAAGTGTTACAAAGGTGTTACTTTTCACCAAACTCACTTACACGATCAACTCTCTTCTCACTTTCTTACTATTGCTGAAATATCAAGTCTCTCTCCCCAAAATTACAACCTACCTCTCTTGGATACAAGTTCCTCTATTTATAGGAAAGATTACATACAACCAAACTATGGTGTTGGTCACACTACATCTAATCTGAAGTTCTGCGGTCGGGCCTGCGTATGTCGTCCCTTCTTCAGTTCATGTAGCCGATGTGTTTTGACTCCTCCGTCTGTCTCTCCTCTGAGCCGATCCCTTCGGGTGTTCTCATGGTACGATGTCGCCCTTCTCGTCTGTCGCCCTTGTAGTTGGCCGATGTGGCACATATCTTCTTATTCGTTTGACTACCGCTCCTCGTTTGACTCACTATGTCGTGTCTTGTCAGCTTTGTCAGGGGCGTGGGGTCGAGTCTTGTCCGACAGCTGTAGAGCGATCATGCCCGATCCACGTGGCTTCTTGAATCTCGTGCCTGCCAGTTCTTCAATCTATGCTTCGCGTCTCTTCGTTTTTGGGTACATTAGAGCTTAAGATGTTGCCACCTGGCCCCGTGGATAATTTGTTCTCGAGAAACGTAGAACGTCAGAAATCATCAATTTATTTTTTGAATCCACGTTTCACTTCATTAAGCTATCCACGTCATAATCCATGTCACAAATCAATACACGACGACTCTCAAAATTTCTAAAAACCAAAACCGCGGGTCTCTCTTCACCAAACCAAAATTCCCCAATTCCTTGGTCATTTAAAATTGTACCCAGACGCCTGATCTCTTCTTAAATCTCATAACCTAAAATCCTGTTGGAATTAATTACAATAATCGAATGCAAATGGGAAATAATACTTAGATTACACTGATAGTAGTAACAAACAACTCAATAAACTTAGTAGAGGCACGTATGAGATACGCTGATTTAAAGGTAATATTGCCTGCTACTCCTCTGAGATGCTATAGCAATTAACAAATTACCTCCAGGATACAACTACTGTTAGTTCTCCTCTATGTGTAGCATACACAGAGAGAACCCTTAGAACTTGGCAGCAAAAGTAAAAACAAAAACACAAATTGAAAATACAAATTGTTTCTGTAAAATATATTTCTGTGAACTAAAATTCTGTAAATCAAGAAGTAGTTATACAAAATTATGTTTCTGTAAACTACAACTTGTTTCAGAAAAGAACTGAACGTTTTCTGAGTTTTAAGACAAATATTAATAAGAACTTAAGTTTCTGAAAATAATTAGAGAAGAAGGAGAAATTCAGAAGATAAGAGTTCTGAATGGTATGGTTTCAAATGAAGAAATTCATCTTGTATTTATAGCAAAAATTAGTTCGAACGTTTAAAGAGAATCCAAAGCAAAGACAAGATCCGTAAAACACGCGTCTCGAACGTTGAAAAAGTTTAAGGTAAAAGCAGCGTTAAAAATACAGTAAAACGCTTTTGTCGGAATTCAAAATTTTCTAGATTCTTCTCGAGGTGCACATGTGTTACACGGGTCGGACACCCAAAACCGAGAAGGCAAAGAATAAAATTCTTTACATGTGTGGGAGAAACGTGTGGAAGATTTCAGTAAAAAGAATGGGTCGGATACACCCATACCCACACCCACACCCACACCCACTCCCACTCCCACGCCCTCGCCCTCGCCCTCGCCCACGCCCTCGCCCACGCCCACGCCCACGCCGAGCCGAGCCGAGCGAGCGAGCGTGCGTGCTTCTGTGCGAAGCACCGCGCGAACGGGAAAGGCAATAAGAAATGCAATAAGGTTTAGGCAACCTTGCCATAGTCTAGGGCTTTCCCCATACACAAAGGTCTAAAGACCCAAAGGGCCATACCCTTAAGGCTAAACCAATGCTATTTAAGTCTAAAACTCTTAGTGTTTTAGTCTATATGGGACTAATGTTTTATTCATTCACATGAAAAAACATCTAGGGAGCAATAGGTCTTGGGATCAAAACATGGTCCATGCATTTTTTGATTAAAACAAAACATTGTTTTTTCTAACAATCCCCCACATGAATAATAAAACATGTCGATAAAACATAAGGCAACAAAATAGGCTAAGGTGTCCCAAGGATTGAACCTTAACTTAGTGAGAGGTTACCTGAACTGCTTGTTGATACGGTGAACGCAATGTCTTGAACCGCCAACAAAGAATGCAATTCAGAAATAACAGCCACACTTGATGCCTCAACCGAAAAAAAAACAGCTGCCAAGCTCTTGCGGTTGTGCCCATTTTGGCCGTGGGCTAAAATCCCGGACTTAATGAATGTCTCTAGAGAATCAGCTCATATTCTCATAGGAAGCGGCCACACTTCCAACATCCACAAAGGTGGGTCCATAAAGAGTGTCCTGCCACACCCCGCTTTAATCAAAGCCATGGTACCCATTAAGATCGCAAAAGATCATCCTTAATTTCTGCAGGCAGCACTATCGCACGATTACACCATAGGGAGGGACAAAGATAGTGCTTTCTCAATATCACCATAAATTAGTTGTCTCATTGAACCTTGATCTTGGAAATCCAATCACAAGGTTGAGTATCCTTCATGGTGATTTATTCAATGAGCTTAAGTCCCATCCCCCTCGATGTAAATTTAACTTTCTCTCTGGTTAAGCCTTTTGTCAAAGGATCTGCAAGATTATCTTTGGATTTTACAAAGTCTATCGAGATAATACCAGTAGAGAGTAGTTGTTTCACCGTCTTATGTCTTCTTCGTATATGTATAGACTTCCCGTTGTATACATTGTTCTTTGCGCAACCAAGAGCAGCTTCACTGTCACAGTGGATGGCAATTGAAGACACAGGCTTGGGCCAGTGGAATTCCTCCCAGGAAACATCGCATCCATTCAGCTTCCTCTCCAGCTTTTTCCAAGGCTATAAACTCAGACTCCATAGTGGATTTAGCTATACATGTCTGTTTGGTAGACTTCCATGAGACAGACGCACCTCCAAGCAAGAAGATGTACCCACTAGTAGATTTGCACTCTTCCGAGTCTGATATCCAGTTGGCATCACAATACCCTTCCAGTACAACAGGATACTTCCCAAAACTTAAGCAATAGTTTGAGGTCCCTCTCAGGTAACGTAAAACTCTGAAGAGAGCATTCAGTGATCCTTGCGGGTTGCAAGTATACCGCTTAATCTACTCACAGAGTAAGCAATATCAGGTCTTGTACAGTTCATAAGATACATAAGACTACCAATAATGCGAGAATACTCAAGTTGATCAATACCCTCACCCTTGTTCTTTTTCAATTTACAAGTGGGATCAAATGGAGTAGACGTAGGTTTAGCATTTTCATAATTAAATCTCTTTAATACGGTTTTAGCATAATGAGATTGACTAAGACTATATCCATCAGACGTCTTTCTGATTTTCATCCCTAAGATTACATCAGTAGAGCCTAAGTCTTTCATGTCAAAATTATCTCTAAGCATGCTTTTAATGGTATTAATAATATCAAGGTTGCTGCCTAATATGAGCATATCATCAACATATAGGCAAACAATAACATGAGAATCATACACAGATTTAATGTAAACACATTTATCAGATTCATTAACCTTGAAACCATTAGTTATCATAACATGATCAAATTTTTCATGCCATTGTTTAGGTGCTTGTTTTAAACCGTATAGAGATTTGTTCAACTTGCATACTTTGTTTTCACAACCTTTTACAATAAAGCCTTCAGGTTGGTCCATATAAATTTCTTCATTCAATTCACCATATAAAAATGCAGTTTTAACATCCATCTGATGTATATGCAAATCATAAATTGAAGCAATAGCAATCAACATCCTAATCGAGGTGATTCTAGAGACTGGTGAATAAGTATCAAAGAAATCTAATCCTTCCTGTTGTCTATAGCCTTTAGCTACCAACCTAGCTTTATATTTATCTATTGTTCCATCTGTTCTAAGTTTCCTTTTGAACACCCATTTGCAACCTATGGATTTACTTCCAGGAGGCAAGTCTACAAGCTCCCAAGTTTCGTTTTTCTGAATGGACTCCCATTCATTTAATGAAGCTTCTTCCCAGAAAGGAGCTTCTGTAGAAGTCATAGCTTCCTTGTAGGTTTGGGGTTCAGACTCTACCGTAAGAGTCAAAAAATCTGGGCCAAAACTTATTTCAGTTCTAACCCTCTTACTTCTTCTTGGTTCAGTCTCATACTCCAAAGTTGGAGTTTGACTAGTCGATGGAACATCCGAGAGGTCATCATGGACCCTTTTCCGAGGTCCAGACCTTAAAGGAAATATGTGTTCATAAAACACAGCATCTCTAGATTCCAATATGGTATTCTGACCAATGTTATTATGGTCAGAACTGATGACCATAAACCTGTGTGCAATTGTATGCTCATGATACCCTAAGAAAACACAGTCGACTGTTTTGGGACCTATTTTAGTTTTCTTGGGATGAGGAATGGACACCTTGGCCAAACACCCCCACACTTTAAAGTATGCATATGAAGGTTGTTTACCATTCCACAATTCGTAGGGAGTTTTATCTGATTTTTTAAATGGAACTCGGTTCAAAATATAGCATGCCGAGAGGATAGCTTCCCCCCACAAGTTCGAAGATAACCCTGAACTTGTCAACATAGCATTTACCATATCTATGAGTGTTCTATTTTTTCTTTCGGCTACACCATTCGATTCAGGTGAATATGGTGCAGTGGTTTCATGAATGATTCCATTATTTTTACAAAACTCTCCTATGGGTATCACATACTCACCGCCACGGTCAGACCTAAGAGTTTTAATCTTAACTCCTTTTTGGTTTTCTACTTCAAGTTTATAAAACTTAAAAGCCTCTAAAGCCTCATCTTTACTTCTAAGAAGATGAACCTTGTGATATCGTGAGTAATCATCTATAAAAGTGATGTACCATTTTCTACCACCTCTTGTTGGTGTTGATTTCAAGTCTCCTAAATCCGAGTGTATTAATTCCAAAGGAACTGTTCTACGTTCAACACTTTTATTAAATGGTTTTCTTGCATATTTAGATTCAACACAGATTTCACAT
Organism: Papaver bracteatum; assembly: GCA_023529315.1. Taxonomy (NCBI): domain Eukaryota; kingdom Viridiplantae; phylum Streptophyta; class Magnoliopsida; order Ranunculales; family Papaveraceae; genus Papaver; species Papaver bracteatum. The sequence goes on from JAJJWX010005152.1 coordinate 6,717,305, forward strand.
CTTTGTTTTTTATCAAAGTTTATTTTTGGTATGCAACCTAAATTAGCAAGTCTTTCTAGCGATTTGAAATTAACATGCCCAAATCTATCATGCCAAACATGTGAGGAGTCACAAACAGAAGAAGATGCATTAACATTCAATTTCAAATCAGATACACTAAGCTTAATCATGTTATCGGTAACATAACCTTTTCCTACGAATTCACCATGCTTAGAAATCACAACAGTATTGGACTCAGCAACAATTTTAAAACCTTTTCCTAGCAGGATGGTTTCGAGATGAGATTTTTGCATATGTCCAGGACGTAGAATACGTCATTCAATGCGAGATTTTTTCTGAAGTTAGCTTCAGTTCGACCTTGCCTTTCCCCACCACTTTCGCGGTGGAAGAATTTCCCATGAACAATTTCTCATCATCTCCTACTATGGCATAGGAGGAGAAAGCATTTCTGAATTTACAGACATGCTTGTTGGCTCCAGAATCAAGCCACCAGTCTCTCACATTAGTCATACTAGAGACAAGGTCGACTTCAGACACCATGCCAGTGAAATATCCAGAGTCCTCTACTATGTTTGCCTTATTTTTCTGTTTTGGATCATATTTGATCCTTTTAGGGGCCTTACAGTCTTTAGCCATATGTCCAGGTTTACCACAATTAAAACAGTCGCCTTTGATGGTGTGCTTAGTGACACCACCTCTAGGCTTAAAATTGTTACCTCTGGGTTTTCGACGTCTGTTACGTCTATTACCCATTTTTCTGGATTCTCCAGGAGTTTTCTTTGAAGCAGCTTTATCGTCCAAAACATGAGCTTTGTTGGACATGTTTTTGCTCAGCATCATGCTCTTGTCCTTGCTGCACATCAGCTCCTCAACCTGGATCTTTTTGCCAAGCTCCACCATGGTGATTTCACGAGTCTTGTGTCGCAGCCTCCTCTTGTATTCGCTCCATGAGGGTGGAAGCTTTTCAATCACAGCCGATACTTGTAGAGCTTCATCAAAAGTCAAGGCTTCAGCAAGAATCTCGCGATGAGGAGTTGAAGTTCGACGAACTGTTCTACCACAGGCTTTTCGTCAGTCATGTTGTATTCTAAGAACTTAGCCATCAAGAACTTCTTACTTCCAGCAGCTTCAGCATGATATTTTTCTTCTAGAGCTTCCCATAAATCAAAAGCATTAAAATCTTCTTTTGCATTATAGAAGTCATACAAGGAGTCATCAAGACAGTTAAGAATATGATTCTTGCACAAATAATTCTTCCTATTCCACCTGTCCAATTTATCTTCATTACCACGGCGATGAAGTTTTCTCGAGGGTTTTTCTAAAGCATATCCATCTAACCTTTGGTCGTTTAGGAAGAATAGCATTTTAGACTGCCATCTCTTAAAGTCCTTACCACTGAACTTTAGTGGTTTTTCTACAGTATTCTTTCCCATGTTCTTACAACAAAGAATATTACAGTATTACAATAAGGCAAATATTACCTTTAGATTGTTGGAATTAATTACAATAATCGAATGCAAATGGGAAATAATACTTAGATTACACTGATAGTAGTAACAAACAACTCAATAAACTTAGTAGAGGCACGTATGAGATACGCTGAGTTAAAGGTAATATTGCCTGCTACTCCTCTGAGATGCTATAGCAATTAACAAATTACCTCCAGGATACAACTACTGTTAGTTCTCCTCATGTGTAGCATACACAGAGAGAACCCTTAGAACTTGGCAGCAAAAGTAAAAACAAAAACACAAATTGAAAATACAAATTGTTTCGAGTAATGTAAAAACAATTTTATGTTTTCTGTAAACTATATTTCGTGAACTAAAATTCTGTAAATCAAGAAGTAGTTATACAAAATTATGTTTCGTAAACTACAACTTGTTTGAAGAAAAGAACTGAACGTTTTTACGAGTTTTAAGACAAATATTAATAAGAACTTAAGTTTCTGAAAATAATTAGAGAAGAAGGAGAAATTCAGAAGATAAGAGTTCTGAATGGTATGGTTTCAAATGAAGAAATTCATCTTGTATTTATAGCAAAAATTAGTTCGAACGTTTAAAGAGAATCCAAAGCAAAGACAAGATCCGTAAAACACGCGTCTCGAACGTTGAAAAAGTTTAAGGTAAAAGCAGCGTTAAAAATACAGTAAAACGCTTTTGTCGGAATTCAAAATTTTCGAGATTCTTCTCGAGGTGCACATGTGTTACACGGGTCGGACACCCAAAACCGAGAAGGCAAAGAATAAAATTCTTTACATGTGGAAGATTTCAGTAAAAAGAATGGGTCGGATATACCCATGCCCATGCCCATGCCCATCCCCATGCCGAGCCGAGCTAGCGTGCGTGCGTGCTTCTGTGCGAAGCACCGCACGAACGGGAAAGGCAATAAGAAATGCAATAAGGTTTAGGCAACCTTGCCATAGTCTAGGGCTTTCCCCATACACAAAGGTCTAAAGACCCAAAGGGCCATACCCTTAAGGCTAAACCAATGCTATTTAAGTCTAAAACTCTTAGTGTTTTAGTCTATATGAGACTAATGTTTTATTCATTCACATGAAAAAACATCTAGGGAGCAATAGGTCTTGGGATCAAAACATGGTCCATGCATTTTTTGATTAAAACAAAACATTGTTTTTTCTAACAAATCCTACATATTATTCTTTGATTCTTGTTTAGTCAGCGAAGATGTGGTATCAGCCGTATGGAAAAACTGAAGATCTTGAATCAGGGGCGGCTCGACCATTATATCCAATGATGTTAGAAAGTCCTGAACTACGATGGGCATTCATTAGGAAAATCTATTCAATCTTATCGTTGCAATTGCTTCTCACAATACTAATTGCATCTATTGTTGTTTTTGTTCACCCTGTTTCTCATTTCTTTGTTTCAACTAGTCCTGGTGTTGCACTTTACATTGTTATCATCGTCACTCCCCTTATAGGTAAGTCCCAGTAATTTCATATTTAGGTTATTTTTTTTAATGGTTGAGTTAATGTTTGATTGTTCTCGAGGTTGATGATTTTGTTCGAAAATTATGCAGTGTTATGTCCTCTATCATACTATTACCAGAAGCATCCAGTGAATTTTATACTTCTTGGTATATTTACGGTTGCGATTGCCATGGCTATTGGATTAACTTGTGCTTTCACAAAAGGTAAGAAGTCCAATTTTCAGTATGAGTGGAGAATTTTGATATGTTTCATGTTGGAAGGTGGGTGCTGCTTTAATATATGGAGTTGTTGTCTGTCTGTTGTAAAGTTATAACATCAACAAGCATTCTCAATTTTTGTTAATGCCGTTCTTTACTTGGGTTATTTCGTAACTTGTCATAGAGAATTTACGCATTTTTGGTTGTGATGTATACGTGCCCATTATGCCCCTACAACGTACTAATATCGGTCCCCAGAGATGATTAAGTATTTATGTTGGATATGAATCCCCAACATTTATCCGCTATTTGGAACCTTTGACAGGCGATCTCTTTACCGCTAGATTTGCAGACTTGATGAGACAACCTTCCCGTCGTTAGGGGGAGGTATGAAAAAGGATTTCCTAAGGGAATGACAGGAATTATCGTGGTGTATTCCCACTTGTCTCATCTTGATCCTCGCACCCCGCAATGTGAAAGTAAAGTGAAAAGAATTATTGATCTTAAGAATGTGGCAAATTCAATGCCTGATGCATTCACTGATATCGCTAAAGTGACAAGATCACATATACCAGCTACAAATGTACCTGCAAGGTTAGAAATACCTAATACGGGAAAAGGCACCCTATATAGAGGTGCCAAACCTATACTTGATGGAAGTGTAACTGAGGTCGTGGCCCCCCAAAGGAAGGGGGAAGAACACCTGGTTCGACAGATACTCACCCAAGGAAAAAAAGAGTGACTAAGGCACAACCCGATCTATTTATCATCAATGTACATATAATCATTCTCATGAAATTGTCTCTGATTATAGTTATGTCCATGAATCAATACTGGAGGATGCTCCGATGTTTGAAATGATTCCATAGAACAAAGAAATCTCTATGGATTATGAAAGTGCATACGTGTTTATGGAAATATCCTCCACGCAGATTGATGATGTATTTGCATACACTGTTGCTCAAGAGATCATTGAGCACGATGACATCGAACCACTCTCTATTGCAGAATGTCAAAGAAGAGCAGACTGGCCTAAATGGGAAGTTGCAATCCAGGAAGAATTAAATTCATTGGCAAAGAGACGGGTATTTGGTGCGGTAGTGCTAACCCCACTAGGTGTAATGCCCGTAGGACATAAATGGTTATTTGTAAGAAAGGGTAAGGAGAAGAATGAAGTCTTGAGGTATAAGGCTCGCCTTGTGGCGCAAGGTTTCTCACAACGCCCTGGAATTGATTATGAGGGAACATACTCTCCCGTAATGGACATCATAACTCTCCGCTACTTAATTAGCTTGGTAGTTTCAGAAAGACTTGAAATGTAGCTTATGTATGTGGTTACGACATAATATCTCTATGGGGATCTTAATTCAGAGATATACTTAAAAGTGCCTGATGGCCTTCCATCACCCGAATCAAGAAGCTCTAAACCACGGAGTGCGTTTTTAATTAAGTTGAAATGCTCACTTTATGGATTAAAGCAATCCGGGCGGATGTGGTATACCTGTCTAAGTGATTATTTGATTGAGAAGGGATATACAAATAATGAGTTATGCCCCTGCGTATTTATAAAGAAAACGAGTTCCAGATTTGCAATTATAGATGTGTATGTTGATGATATGAACATAATAGGTACTCTTGATGAAATAAAAGAAACCGCAAGCTATCTGAAATCTGAATTTGAGATGAAAGATCTTAGAAAACTTGGTTTTGAAAACAGCACGTACACACGATTTTGGACAAACAGTTTGGCAAGTTATGCTCCTCATTTGAAGGAACCGATCACGTTGGGCCGGCAGTGAGTATGCTGGTACCTGTCCCATGGTCATAGGCTTGATCTAAGCCATCCAAACATGCTGGTGAAGTTGGATGGTTGCGATCAATTTAAGACACTTGGTGGAATTTTCCGCGACTCGTTGAGCATCACGCCGGCCATATTTCGAGCGAGCGTATGCTGCTCCATGGATAGGATTTGAGAGAGTCGGTCAGGTAGGTAGATAGTGGGCCCGCTAAAGTGTATAACATCACTTGACCGACCAGACATGGGATAATCCACGCCGTCCATTCATGCCGGCGTAGTTGGACGACCATGGCTGGTTTTGAGACTGTCGTTGGTGGTCTTGCTCGCACGAGATTCCTCCAACCTGCTTCATACCAGTTCGACCATCCTTTTCCAGGCTGGCGTTTGGTGGATGTTTTGGAGACATGACATGCATTCGACCTGCTAGGGAAAAAAACGGGCCAGTTGGTGTTCGTTGCGGTGATTGCTTGCTCCTGCTAGGGTTCGTCTATGCTGGTTAAATCATGCGACCAACTTGCGTGGACGTGATCATTTATGAGACTAACACGGACAGTCCAGATTTCCCTTAGGGAATTAAATATGCTCGATCGAGCTAGTATAAGTACGCCGATACGAGATTCTCTTTGTTAGAGAATGGTATAGCATGTACGGGTATTTAGTGCATGCCTCACTATTGACACTTGGATATTCTTGATACTCTGCTGAGAGTAATAATCAGTCATCATGCCGCACCAATAATGAGAGTTCTGCTGAGAACCACAAAGGAAATACAAGGCAATTCATGCATTAATTAATAATGCTATAAATTCACAGAATATTAGGATTGTTGATACATGCTCCATTCTAGGTGAATTAATAAAGCGAAGAAGGACTCATCACTTATCAAATGGCCTTATCCTCTGTAGGATGTAAGCGCATAAAATTTGGCTTTTACAATTTTAGCCTTGAACTAAAATCCACCATCAGCACCCATAAATCGTTTCAGAAACGACTCCCTTGAACAGCCTTAACGGTATTACTGATAAAAGAAGCTGTTTATATTGAACATATTTTATAAAAAAAAATGAAATTGATTCAGCTGAATCTAAAAATAAAAGCTGAATGACAATTAAACTAATATTTTCTTCAAAACCGTATTAATCAAAATTAAATTGATAATAACTTTATAACTAAAATTATATTAACAAATACTAATATTTTATAACATTTACTGTCTAAATACTTCCAAATGGACTTGAAATGCTAAATTTTGTGTTCGTGCTACAAGCTTAACAACCAGAAAGCTTCAACACTAAGTTGAAGTCAAGACTTCACCATCTATGCCTTCGTTTACTGACAAATAGCTCTAATCAGGTCAATTACCCGACAAGCTCAGCCCCTGCATGTGCCAGTCATTTTTTTCTTCTTATATAATACTTCACAATAATGAGCATTAGTAATAACTAACCACACTGGGTCACTGCCAAAACTTTGAGATAAAAGGATACAGTTCAAGAGGAAAGCGTATACGTTTCATAGATGAAGCTCAATACATCAACTGCAGATTCATACTTTTTCCCTATTATTGCAACATCATTGGCACTTGGTAGATAGTAAAATGAATAATCACCTAAATGACCTCAAATATCGAATAACCTTAATGAACCAACTTAGATTACAAATTTGGTGATCTATATGAAACTCAAAGAAGCTTATACTTGCAATGGAAATTGTCATGTCATCTATATTTTTCTTATTAAGGAAACTATTTCAGTTTTGTTTAGGGGACCAACAAGAAGACACAAAAGCACATTACAGGGTCACTACCTCCAGTTCCAGTCAAATATACTTCACCACTAAATCTGTTCTGATACATAAAAGCTAACAATCACAAATCACCCTCTTTAAAGAGAATGTAAACCCTCAACTACAAAATCAAAAAACTGCAAAATCAAAAAACTGCAAAAATAAAATAAAATTAAAATCTCATACTTACAGGAGATCACATGCTTGATTTATTACCGGCCTGTTCTGGGGTATGTTAGCTTGTAATCCATGACCATTACCTGTATACATCACATGAGAGAAAACATAAACAAATCAATCTCATCATTCACATAAATCCGGAAAGTCCAAAACAAAAACATGATGACAAATAAATAAACAATACGGAATCCGTAACGGATGACCATAATAATCGACAACACATAAAAAACAACTCCAAAGTAAACTAACAAATGAACAAGCCAAAGTAAAGATACCTTGCAAAGATAAACTAAACTAACCAAACCACGGAAGCTTGCAAGAAAAATAAAATTCCCAATTTAGACATAATTATGATCAACTTGAATGGTCATCAAAAGGGATATAGGTACGGACCATATGGTTGTGTTTATGAGAGAAAACCGCCTCTGCCGAATTTGGTAAATTCGATGGTGGAGAGTCTGGTTTAAACCCTTAAACAAATGTGCTGCACGTGAGCACTTTTGATTCGAGATATCAATCTGTACAACTCTGGCCTAAACCAAGAAGATGGTCGTTCCAGATTTGCTTCGGTCATAAAGTGGAGGTGAAGGGTTGATTTGGGGAGGATAGCGAAGAAGGGTGATGAGACCAGAGAATTCTGGCTATGTAGTATCTCGACTTGTATCAGAAGTGTAGAAGCTTGCGCAAGCTTTCTAGTGATGGAAGCTTTGGAGAGAGCTTGCAAAGTTGCTATCTGATAGTGTTGTATTTTACCTGACCAAGACTTGTGTGTTTTGGAAGAATAGGTGAAACCTATTTATACAAGTGAGATTGAACGTACCCTGGTCTCATTAAGGAATTGAGTGAGTGTGCCAATTAAAAAAGAGGAGGTGGAAACCGTTGGCTTTATGGTGAAAATGTTTTCACCATAAATTTCCTTATTTAATTGACCGTATTCATTCCTTGCACGCCTTGCTTTATTGCGAGCGTAGTGTACGCAGCACGCTGTGACCGCCAAACCAAAACCCCAAGAAAGCATCCCCCAGTTTTTGTTGATGTCTCAAGAGTTGGGCGCAAGTGGCAATTCCAAAGTTGCTAGTGAAGCGTTGCGGCATGTGCGGGATGTCTCGACCGCGAGTTGTACTTTGAGTGCGGATGGCAAAGCCAAATTCGCTTGGTGGAGCATTTGGCATGTGCGGAATGCCTTGGCCGCGAGTTGCACTTTGAGTGCGAATGGCAATGCCAAAGTCGCTAGTGGAGCATGTGTGGCATGTGCGAAATGCCATGGAAATTGTCTAGCAGGTTGGGGATAAAAGTGGATAGTGGTTGCGTGTTGGCATGTGCCAATGGCATGCACGACCACTTTCGCCAAGTCGCGGGCGCTACAATGGTATAGCGGTTTTGGAATGGGAGTTGGCTAGTGGTTGCGTGTTGGCATGTGCCATTGGCATGCACGGACACCTTGGCCAAGTCGCAGGCGCTATAATGGTATAACGGCTTGAAAATAGAAATTGGCTAGTGATGCGTGTTGGCATGTGTCAATGGCACGCATGGCTATTGGGACAAGTCGTGGGCGCTAGTTGGGCATAGCGGCTTGAAAATTGAAATTGGCTAGTGATGCGTGTTGGCATGTGCCAATGGCACGCACGGCTATTGGGCCAAGTTGTGGGGGCTAGCTGGGCATAGCGGCTTGAAAATAGAAATTGGATAGTGATGCGTGTTGGCATGTGCCAATGGCACGCACATCCAAGTTGACCTAGTTGCACGGTTTTCAAGCCTAGGGCGCTATTTTTGGCATGTGCCAAATGGTATAACGACTTAGAATTTGGCTATTGGTGCGTGTTGGCATGTGCCAATGGCACGCACGTCCAAATTGACCTAGTTGCACGGTTTGCAAGCCTAGGGCGCTATTTTTGGCATGTGCCAAACGGTATAGCGGCTTAGAATTTGGCTAGTGGTGCGTGTTGGCATGTGCCAATGGCACGCACGGCCAAGTTTACCTAGTTTCACGGTTTGCAAGCCTAGGGCGCTGTTTTTGGCATGGGCCAAATGGTATAGCGGCTTAGCATTTGGCTAGTGGTGCGTGTTGGCATGTTCCAATGGCACGCACGGCCGAGTTGACCTAGTTGCATGGTTTGCAAGCCTAGGGCGCTATTTTTGGCATGTGCCAAACAGTATAGCGGCTTAGAATTTTGCTAGTGGTGCGTGTTGGCATGTGCCAATGGCACGCACGGCCAAGTTGACCTAGTTGCACGGTTTGCAAGCCTAGGGCGCTATTTTTGTCATGTGCCAAATGGTATAGCGGCTTAGAATTTGGCTAGTGGTGCGTGTTGGCATGTGCGTGTTGGCATGTGCCAATGGCACGCACGGCCAAGTTGACCTAGTTGCACGGTTGCAAGCCTAGGGCGCTATTTTTGGCATGTGCCAAATGGTATAGCGGCTTAGAATTTGGCTAGTGGTGCGTGTTGGCATGTGCCAATGGCACGCACGGAAAAGTTGACCTAGTTGCACGGTTTTCAAGCCTAGGGCGCTATTTTTGGCATGTGCCAAACGGTATAGCGGCTTAGAATTTGGCTAGTGGTGCGTGTTGGCATGTTCCAATGGCACGCACGGCCAAGTTGACCTAGTTGCACGGTTTGCAAGCCTAGGGCGCTATTTTTGGCATGTGCCAAACGGTATAGCGGCTTAGAATTTGGCTAGTGGTGCGTGTTGGCATGTGCCAATGGCACGCACGGCCAAGTTGACCTAGTTGCACGGTTGCAAGCCTAGGGCGCTATTTTTGGCATGTGCCAAATGGTATAGCGGCTTAGAATTTGGCTAGTGGTGCGTGTTGGCATGTGCCAATGGCACGCACGGACAAGTTGACCTAGTTGCACGGTTTGCAAGCCTAGGGCGCTATTTTTGGCATGTGCCAAACGGTATAGCGGCTTAGAATTTGGCTAGTGGTGCGTGTTGGCATGTGCCAATGGCACGCACGGCCAAGTTTACCTAGTTGCACGGTTTGCAAGCCTAGGGCGCTATTTTTGGCATGGGCCAAATGGTATAGCGGCTTAGCATTTGGCTAGTGGTGCGTGTTGGCATGTTCCAATGGCACGCACGGCCGAGTTGACCTAGTTGCACGGTTTGCAAGCCTAGGGAGCTATTTTTGGCATGTGCCAAACGGCATAGCGGCTTAGAATTTGGCTAGTGGTGCGTGTTGGCATGTGCCAATGGCACGCACGGCCAAGTTGACCTAGTTGCACGGTTTGCAAGCCTAGGGCGCTATTTTTGGCATGTGCCAAACGGTATAGCGGCTTAGAATTTGGCTAGTGGTGCATGTTGGCATGTTCCAATGGCACGCACGGCCAAGTTGACCTAGTTGCACGGTTTGCAAGCCTAGGGCGCTATTTTTGGCATGTGCCAAATGGTATAGCGTCTTAGAATTTGGCTAGTGGTGCGTGTTGGCATGTGCCAATGACACGCACGGCCAAGTTGACCTAGTTGCACGGTTTGCAAGCCTAGGGCGCTATTTTTGGCATGTGCCAAATGGTTTAGCGGCTTAGAATTTGGCTAGTGGTGCGTGTTGGCATGTGCCAATGGCACGCACGGCCAAGTTGACCTAGTTGCATGGTTTGCAAGCCTAAGGCGCTATTTTTGGCATGTGCTAAATGGTATAGCGGTTTAGTTTGGCATGGTTGCCTGTGGGTGCAGTATGTGGTTTGGTTTTGGCGTCGTTGCCATGTTGCGCAGTATGTGGCTTGGTTCTGGCATCGTTGCCATGGTGCGCATTATGCGGCTTGGTATTGGGGTCGTTGCCATGGTGCGCAGTATGCGGCTTGGTTTGGCGTCGTAGCCGTGGTGCGCAGTATGCGACTTGGTTTTGGCATCGTAGCCGTGGTGCGCAGTATGCAACTTGGTTTTGGCTTCATTGCCATGGTGCGCAGTATGCGTCTTGGTTTTGGCGTCGTTGCCATGGTACGCAGTATGCGGCTTTGGTTTTAAATTAGGGTTCTGTGTTGAAAACCCTAATCCGGTATTTTGAAAAAATACCCCTATTAATTATTTACACCTAAATTATATGCTCTCAGTTAATGTGTTGCGGGAAACATTAGGTCATGGGGTTTTACGATTTTACCCCTTTACTAAAATCCACCATCAACATTAAGTCCCATGCTTAGCTCGGAACAGGAGCTTTGTTGCTAGGTAAGCATAAGATGGTGCCAAGACAAAATCTGAAAGAGAAGTGAGGAGATTTATCTGACATTTTTTTCTTTCTGAGATGCGAATTGGATTCCGAATCCTTGTCCTTGGCAGTTTTGCGCGAATCGGGAGGTTGGCACAAATTGGCGGAAACTGTAAGCTTGGAAGTATTGGGTAGTTGGCGCGAATTGAGAAGCTGAGCGTGCTAGATGTTAGGATTTGGCGCAAAGTTTGAGAAGCTGGCGCGGTGGGACCGGTGCAAAGGGGAGCGTGCTAGCTGGTTGGGAAGACTCTGAAACCCTAATTGGCGCCCGTCATTGGAATTGTTGTAGGATCCTCATACGAACTCGGATTTTGACTGTCCGCATATGTATCTTTAAGCCCAGAAAATTTCCAAGATTTATTAAAGAAGCTTTTCGGATTTTGAGCTTGTTTAGGGGGTTATAAGCGCGAAATAGTAAACTTCCAGGAGGTTTTCAGAACTTTTCCAGGTTACGTGTTGTCTGATGTTTTGGTTACCTCCCCTTGCTCGTTCATCCGATTGCCGTGATATATTGAAAAAATGTAGGTGACTTCAATACAAACAGAATGGTACATAACCCAATGCTAGATTCCAATTTCTCCCAGTTCGTAATTGAACATAGCGAAGTGTAGATTTCCTTTAGCTGAGCTTGTTCGGAAAACGCGTTTCATGACTTTGGTACTTCTTTCACATGTCGTAGAAGCATAATAAGGAACTTAAATGATGTTAGCTCACTTACTTTCTTTATTTTATGATCGTACTGATTTTCCACGCTTGATCCATCCCAATCCCATGTAATCTTCGTATTAGGTGCTTAACAACGAAGTTGGGAATCATGGCTCCATTAGTATGAGCAACCATGGAGTTTTTGACGATGAATCACTTGCACCTCCAGATTAAGTATTGATTTCCAATTCAGTGGAAGTGTCGGAAATCCCAATTGAGCCTCAGATGGTGGAACCCGAATCGAGGATAGTAGAAACTGCTTCGTCTGAAGTTGACCGTCTCTTGTGAGATTTGACGGTGAAGGGATCCCATGTATATGATCAGTCCTCCAGTATGGTTTACATGCTTCCATTTTGTAGTAGTTGTTGTTGTGGTGAAGTTCTGAATGAGCGGCAACAATTCTTGGTAGGGGATGTAATCCGAAGAGAGTATGTTGTCGCGGTAACAAAGTAGGTTGACGTGCTTCTTGTAAAAAATATTGTGTATATGTACCCGAAGAAAATACTGCACATGTGATTTTGAATCCGTAGAGAATACTGCGCACATAATTTTGAACCCAAAGTAGGATACTGTATATGCTCTTAAACCCAGAAAATATACTGCGCGTATAATTTTGAACCCGAAGTAGGATACTGTATACGTATTTGAACCCAAAAAAATACTGTACATGAATCCCGAAGAAGAATACTATATACGTGCTTCATATGAACCCGAAAAAATTACTGTATATGAATCCCGAAGAAGAATACTGCATATGTGCTTCATATGAACCCGAAAGAATTATTGTATATGAATCCCGAAGAAGAATACTATATATGTGCTTCATATGAACCCGAAAGAATTACTGTATATGAATCCCGAAGAAGAATATTGTATATGTGCTTCATATCAACCCAAAAAAATTACTGTATATGATCTTGAACCCAGAAAATATACTGCGCATATAATTTTGAACCCGAAGTAGGATACTGCATATGTATTTCGAAATCATAGAAAATAATATTCTCCCATGTGTCAGGGATTTTTCTCTTGTCGAGCGCGGTTATGTGTTTGGGAGATAATTTCATAATTTCTTCGTTTTGTTTTGTGCAGATATCTTGTTGCTAAGCGAAGAAAACCGACAAGATGTTACCTGAACAAGGCTCCGTTTCGTCGAAAGATGTTGATAGTTCGAAACCAAACATCGATGATGAGTTCTTTACCAAACCCTTTGCTCCTGCTCGGAGGAATCTTCCAGACTTCGAGCCAACTTTATTGACTGATGGTGAAAATAAAAAGAAGACACGCACAGTTCGGCCGGAGCATACCATACGGTTTTATCTTCACAAAGGGGTGTATTCTTCTTCCAATATCACCGGTGATGATGGAGAGACTGGCAATGCGGACAGTGGTAAGGAATCCCAGGTTCCTTATATCAACCGTGCTCTGGTTTGGGAGCGGCTTCTCTGGTTGGAAACAGATGCTTCCCTGATGCAGTGCGGTTGAGGACTTGCAGATATGTCTTGACGTTCTAACTTGAATAAATACAATATTCCACACAAATGTTCCATCACGGACCACACAGTTTTGTGGACGAAGTCCCCAGAAATTATGCGTCTCTTGACAAGAAGAGAGTCATCGTGAAACCAGGGGGTTTGATGATTTTCCTCGATTTCGGAGAAGTCGTTCATCTTTGCATGTGATGAAATTGTGATTGTTGATCCCCTGCGGGGAGTTCAAGTGCGACGGTAGAAGGATGCAGGATGCCAGTGATGGAAAGGATGCAGGTTGTCAGTGCTGGAAAGACGTAAGCTTCCGGCGCTGGAAGACGCAAGCTGCCGGTGCTAGCCATTGATCAAAGAAACTAGCACAAGAGAGACACCATCTGTTGGTATTGACCAGGGTGGGGTATTGTGGCCAGTCATGTGCATGCTGCATGTGTGCCTGACACGTGGGTCTGGCATGTGCGTCTGGTGCTTGCTTGGACGCGGACTGTTGGCACTGGAACTTTGGCTATCAAGCTGTGATGATAGCGCGGGAGGCTTCTTTCCGTGGGACGGTGGAATCGATACTTGGAAAGCGTGCAGGGTAGATCACGGAATGCTAGTGTTAGCGGTAGCGTGGTAGATCTGCGAATGTTATTTATAGGTTTTGCCGTGAGCAATCCCCTTTTCCATGTAAAAGGTGGCTTTGCTGGTAGGATTGCCAGCAAGTCTTCAATCGCTGATAGCATCTTCAGTGGTTTTGCTGGTAGGATTGCCAGCAAGTCTTCAATCGTTGGTAGCATCTTCAGCGGCTTTGATGGTAGGATTGGCACCAAGTCCCCCATCACTAGTAGCAGCGGCTTTGCAGGTAGGATTGCTAGCAAGTCCACAAATCGCTGGTAGCATCTTCAGCGAGTCCCTAGTTTTCCCGTATAGTTTTTACGACTGGTAACTGGGTTGAGTTTTAGATCCCCTAAACTATGTGCCTGATCTGCCATCTTGATGCTTGTATCGAGGCGCTAGATCGATTTATGAAAGCAGATATTGTAACCGAGAGATGGAAACTCCCGCTGTGGTCGCCAATTGTTTATGGGAGAAAATCGCCTCTGCCGAATTTGGAAAATTCGATGGTGGAGAGACTGGTTTAAACCCTTAAACAAATGTGCTGCACGTGAGCACTTTTGATTCGAGATATCAATCTGTACAACTCTGGCCTAAACTAAGAAGATGGTCGTTCCAGATTTGCTTCGGTCACAAAGTGGAGGAGAAGGGTTGATTTGTGGAGGATAGCGAAGAAGGGTGATAAGACCAGAGAGTTATGGCTAGGTAGTATCTCGACTTGTATCAGAAGTGTAGAAGCTTGCGCAAGCTTTCTAGTGATGGAAGCTTTTGAGAGAGCTTGCAAAGTTGCTATCTGATAGTGTTGTATTTTGCCCGACCAAGACTTGTGTGTTTTGGCAGAATAGGTGAAACCTATTTATACAAGTGAGATTGAACGTACCCTGGCCTCATTAAGGAATTGAGTAAGTGTGCCAATTAAAACATAGGAGGTGGAAACCGTTGGATTTATGGTGAAAACGTTTTCACCATAAATTTCCTTATTTAATTGACCGTATTCATTCCTTGCACGCCTTGCTTTATTGCGAGCGTAGTGTACGCAGCACGCTGTGACCGCCAAACCAAAACCCCAAGAAAGCATCCCCCAGTTTGTGTTGATGTCTCGAGAGTTGGGCGCAAGTGGAAATGCCAAAGTTGCTAGTGAAGCGTTGCGGCATGTGACAATGGCATGTGCGGGATGTCTCGACCGCGAGTTGTACTTTGAGTGCGGATGGCAATACCAAAGTCGCTTGGTGGAGCATTTGGCATGTGCGGAATTCCTTGGCCGCGAGTTGCACTTTGAGTGCGAATGGCAATGCCAAAGTCGCTAGTGGAGCATGTGCGGAATGCCTTGGAAATTGGCTAGCAGGTTGGGGATAAAAGTGGCTAGTGGTTGCGTGATGGCATGTGCCAATGGCATGCACGGCCACTTTGGCCAAGTCGCGGGCGCTATAATGGTATAGCGGTTTTGGAATGGGAATTGGCTAGTGGTTGCGTGTTGGCATGTGCCAATGGCACGCACGACCACCTTGGCCAAGTCGCGGGCGCTACAATGGTATAGCGGCTTGAAAATAGAAATTGGCTAGTGATGCGTGTTGGCATGTGCCAATGGCACGCATGGCTATTGGGACAAGTCGTGGGCTATGATGCATCGATACTGATACGGGGATTCGTCAATTTTCATAAAATGGGTATACGAGATACGTGTATTTATTAAAAAATATTTAATATAATAATAATTCATTCTACTAAAAAATCATAAGATAAAAAATACGATAGATGCTATTTTGAATATTAAAGTAAGCAAACATTAAATTTTCAGCACTTTGGGTTTTAGTCTTACCTACTTATTGAATGCATAAAATCATATGTATGCCGATTTCTCTCTAAACAACATGAAGAACATGACTGACCAATAAGCCTTAAAGCTAGATTTTTCTAACACCGATTTTTTTTTTTTTTGAAGCACCATAAAGATAAATACTTAGTGTTTTATTTTTTATTTTATTTTATATTTTGATAAAAAGGACGATTTATTAAAACTTAAACAGGCAAAGTCTTCCTTAGAAGTACAAAGTTTATCCATGGGGAAAAATCCCCGAACTCTTCAATACAAAGCTTGTCTTTCCTAACTCTCTTAGAAATATTGTCAGCTATATTATTAAGATCTCTTTTGACATGAGATATCTTGCAAAAACTAAAAGAAGAAATCAATGTTTTGATCTTACTAATAAGATTAGGGATATTTTGATTTTGGGTCACATAAAAATGACCAGAGTTGTGTTTGGGTCACCAAAATATTTTAATTAGAGTTTGGGTCACATACCGTTATTGACTGTCTTAACCGTTATCTAAATAAAATTAATTTAAATTAATTTTATATGTAAATAATCTCATAGTGAATATTTCCCCTCTCTTGGAGGATTTTTATCAAACAGTAGAGGTGCTTATCTGGGATCTTATTAAAATGCAGTGATGCATTTCTTCTTTTAACCTTGGTAAGCGTGGATCAGAGAGCATGAAGTAAAACTGAGCGTACATACGTTTAGATGGGTCGCATCCGTTTCGTTTCAACTGGTGTAATTTCGAGACAAATTCTAAGCCAATATCACGATTTCTAAACTCAGGACCTGAAATCCACTAGGCCACCTCATGTGAATGTAATGCTTCTTCCATCTTCTTGTTTCCAAGTTGAACTAACAGTGCCAGTAGCTCAATTCGCTTTACATACCAAAAACATTTCTCTTATATCTAATGTTTTCTATCTACCTATTTTTTTAGATTTATACTATAATGGAAAGGTTCAAGTTGTTGTTGTGCCCTGAAATCCCCTTTTATGGCTGACGTCTTCAAATTCACAACAAGAGAGATTAAGAGAAGGATACAGCATATAATAGTCCTCAATTGTCGATCTTGTTATTAGCCATGACTATTTTCAGAAGAAAGAAGATCAAGAGAAGGACGGCAGAGCGGTAGAGTTCGTAAATATATTGATCCCTAGGTTTTATTTGGTAATTTTAGTGTTTAACACTTTAACTAACTTCCATAACAGTCAACTCGGTCAATGATGGTTTTGTGACCCAAACTCTAATTAAAATATTTTGGTGACCCAAATGCAACTCTGGTCACTTTTATGTGACCCAAAATCAAAATATCCCATAAGATTATTACTTTCCCATCTGAGTAAACTAATATCAGATGTGATAGTCTTCACAACTATCTCTGCATCAGCTATAAGGTGAACTTTTGTGATGTGTTGCTCCTTAATCCAACTCAGTGCCTCCAGTATAGCCATGCACTCAGCAGCTTCAGTTGAGTACAAATAAATGTTTAGATATTAGGTTTAGGTATAATTATTCCATATGTTCATAAGTACAAATTAATATCAATAAATATTTAGATTTTATGGATAAATTTATAAATATATAAATTTTATATAAAAAAATAAATGTTACATTATCGGAAGTATCCTTTCATAGAATATCTGAGAGATATCCCAGAGTATCCCCTACCCTTTTTGTAATTACAAAAAGGTGACAATTTGAATGGAGTATCTGATACGTATCCCCAGGTATCCCCAAGTATCCGATACTGATACGGCATCGATACGGATACGTCACCAATTTTGAAGTATCCGTGCTTCATAGGTCGTGGGCGCTAGTTGGGCATAGCGGCTTGAAAATAGAAATTGGCTAGTGATGCGTGTTGGCATGTGCCAATGGCACGCACGGCTATTGGGCCAAGTTGTGGGCGCTAGCTGGGCATAGCGGCTTGAAAATAGAAATTGGCTAGTGATGCGTGTTGGCATGTGCCAATGGCACGCACGGCCAAGTTGGCCTAGTTTCACGGTTTGCAAGCCTATGGCGCTATTTTTGGCATGTGCCAAACGGTATAGTGGCTTAGAATTTGTCTAGTGGTGCGTGTTGGCATGTGCCAATGGGACGCACGGCCAAGTTGACCTAGTTGCACGGTTTGCAAGCCTAGGGCGCTATTTTTGGCATGTGCTAAATGGTATAGCGGCTTAGAATTTGGCTAGTGGTGCGTGTTGGCATGTGACAATGGCACGCACATCCAAGTTGACCTAGTTGCACGGTTTGCAAGCCTATGACGCTATTTTTGGCATATGCCAAATGGTATAGCGGCTTAGAATTTGGCTAGTGGTGTGTGTTGGCATGTGCCAATGGCACGCACGGCCAAGTTGACCTAGTTGCACGGTTTGCAAGCCTAGGGCGCTATTTTTGGCATGTGCCAAATGGTATAGTGGCTTAGTTTGGCATGGTTGCCTGTGGGTGCAGTATGTGGTTTGGTTTTGACGTCGTTGACATGGTGCACAATATGCGGCTTGGTTTTGGCGTTGTTTCCATGGTGCACAGTATGCGGTTTGGTTTTTGCGTCGTTGCCATGGTGCGTAGTATGCGGCTTGGTTTTGGCATCGTGGCCCTGGTGCCCAGTATGCGGCTTGGTTTTGGCGTCGTTGCCATGGTGCGCAGTATGCGGCTTGGTTTTGGCGTCGTAGCCATGGTGCGCAGTATGCAGCTTGGTTTTGGCTTCATTGCCATGGTACGCAGTATGCAACTTGGTTTTGGCGTCGTTGACATGGTGCGCAGTATGCGGCTTTGGTTTTAAATTAGGGTTCTGTGTCGAAAACCCTAATCTGGTATTTTGAAAAAATACCCCTATTAATTATTTACACCTGAATTAAATGCTCTCAGTTAATGTGTTGCCGGCAACATTAGGTCATGGGGTTTTACGATTTTACCCCTTGTCTAAAATCCACCATCAACAGGTTGATAATGTTGCATTTTACTGTATCATACACACCCAAGGAAAGAAAAAAATAGGGAGTAATATAGCTTAAATGGTCACATTAAAATCTTGTGCACTTTAACATCAAAGCATAAATGGAACGTTTAAGTATACTATCATTATACCATGAACCACACACTTCAGTTATCATACCCATTAATCAGCATAGACTTGACTCAATCTCAAACATCATTCTAAAACGCATTTTGAGTGAAATTTGGGTTTGCATTGCTTTAACTCAAAAAAGTCTCTCAATTCTTCAGTCATATGCCCTGCACCACCGAGCAAACCATAACCATATACCTAGAACCAACCTAACACAAAATCACCACCACAACAATAAAAAGCTTGCAAATAAGATGGAAGGAAAACCCCTCCCAAGCACAAATTTCATCCACTCATGAAAACCCATAACTAAAAACAAGTAGAGAAATTGAGAATCGATACAAAAATTGAATGATTACTAACAACCTAAAGAATTCAAATCAATCAAAGATACCCAAAATCCACATATTTAATCCATAAATAATCAAAAACAATTAAAAAGAAAGAAAACCTAATTTGAGAAATTGAAATCAAAAGAGTAATAATGTTTTTATACCTCAGAAGTTGTTTCTCACGAAGTTTTTGAATTTGTTCATCCAAATCCTTTTCAACACCACCCAAACCGTACTTTAATTTTTTGTATTCTCTTTACAGATATATAAGATATCCTTTAGCCAACGAATGATAAAACACAGAACCACACTTCAGTAGCAATCTACATAAAATTTAAAAAGAACAATTATGATTTTCATAACAAAATTAATGAGGAAAATAACCCACTTCTTAGATTTTGGTCTCTAAGACTACTAATTACTCCTCATTCACCATCTTGTTCTGTAGATTAATCATTAGACACAAAAACCTTTGATTTAGATCTAAAAGGCCATAGAAGATCTAATTGAATCTCACACTATAGAACTTTCATTACCAACAGTATTTTCAGATTGCAATTGGAGTTGGTAGATTAAAATCTTCCATCAATGTACATAGTTACAGAGTTTTCATGCAGTAACAAATGATTTCGAGTTAGTTATGATGTAAAAAACTTAGGGTTTCAATGATGAATCTGAGTATAAAGAATAAGAGAGAAGACGAATAGAGTACGCGGAAAATATGTTTTGGTTTGGATTTCATTCGTCTTGGAGTAAAAACTGAGATGCAGAGATCTGAGAGAGAAGTGATAATATAGGCGAGATAAGGAGCCAAATTTGGGAAACTGGGACTACATAAACTAGTTTCCGACGCAGACTTAACCATAGACCTTCTAGAAGCTCCACTATTTACTAAACTTCCACCTAGCATTACGTCTTCCATGGGAGCTTGATTTACTTTTGGTTATAAGAAGAACTTCCTTTGGAAGCCCGAAATATAAAGAAAGACCAGGGAAGTCTTATTTAAAATCCTAACCAAACTTAAAAAATTAATTTTCCACTAGTGTAATTAAACTTAGTCGTAAGAGATGTTACCAGGATTCTCGATTTTCTCCAATGATGTCACGTACGAGCAATTTCCTGGATGAAGATCCTGGTAATATGATAGAGCATCGTCTGGCGAGCGTAAATTGGTGAGGCACTACTGATTTGAGTGGTGGAATATCTAATTTGATGGGTTAGCACTTGCGGGCCCGTAACCCAATAAAATGGAATCCTTGTCTCTTCATCCTCCCTCGTACGAGCATCAGGAGACTTTGTCGGAGCTTCACCTTCCTCTGACCGGCGTCGTTGTCATCCGGTCGAATTCTGGCCAACTCCGATAGGTAAATTTATTTTTATTTTTGAAGATGGACGTGCGTCTAGTATATTTTTTTTTGTTCTACATGTGAGCTTTCACAAAAATTCCTTTAATAATGGACGTCTGTCCGTTTTGAGAAACGAACGACTGTCCATAGCATAAGAGGTTTTCTTTTCTCTGAATAAATGGACATGCATCCAATGGTGGTAAATTTTCTTGCCTATGAGAGCTTTCATGTAAAAATCTTTTTAACATGTGAGCTTTCACAAATTCTTGGACGTCTGTCCGTTTTTGAAACAGTGGATGCTCGTCTGGATTTTTAAAAAATAAAATAAAAAAATAATCAAGGATTGACTTTGAATAATAAATTTTGCTCATTTTTGCAAGTGTTTCAAATAAACAAGCAAGTCCTTGAAGCTTCAACTCTCGTGCTATAATCATTGCCTTTTAGTGAAATTGTAAACAAGTAAGAGTTGGATTGTTACCGTTTTAGCGCGTAGTGTTGTCAACGTGTTTTGACTCCACACTTTTCGTAATAGATAATGGCGGATCCTGATTATAACCGTGTCTCTGCTTCTTCTGAGAAACAATTTGGAAACACCAAACCAAAGATAAGGACTTTTGCAGATGTTCATGCTAAGGTGGATCACCCCTTCATCAAGGCGAGAAAATTGATTTGTGCTATGCCTCTCGATCATCTGTGAATAGTCCGTGATAGAACTTATGCTTTCTTGACTTTATTAGATGTGGAATAAAAGCATAGACGCGCTGAAATATCCCAGAAGAAGAGGGATGGAGATGAAAATCTCAATGCTTATCAACAGAAACGCCGTCGACTACGGAAAGTGAGACTAGCAGTTGAAGATGAAGTTTAACCTCGCGTCGATGGTGTAGCTCCTGATTCGGATGCATATGAGGTTGAATCTATCTAGGAACCCATTGGACGCATAGTTGAGCCATATCCACCTGGTATGAGGGCTGAACGATTGGCCAAAGTTTATTTCCAAGTTGAATTTGATGAGGACGACTATTTGGACTCAACTTATGATGACCCTGAAGACCATTTGGAAGAGATTTCTAAGGAAAACTCTGAATATGATTCTGAAGAAGAACTTGAAGAAGATTCTGATCGTGAAGATGATGACGAATCTAACGACTAATCATTGTAGTAGTTGAACATCTTTTGATTTCTGTAGGTGTAGATGTTGCCTTGATTATTTCAGTATTTTTGCTTCATGGATATCAGAAATCTTGCTTATCTCTATGCCTCTGATTGAATGAAGTGGACAAACGTCTATGTGCATGAAAGATCACGATTCCTCTTCATAAAAAATTAGCTTCTTCATCCAATTACTATGAATTTTGGATATGTTGTAGTGGACATCCGTATGGAGAGAATGACATGTCCTTATATTCTTTATCAATTGATCTCAGCTCACTGCTTTGTACAGGACAATGTACAAATTTGATAGACGAGCTTGCTGTAAAAATATCCATTTTCCTATGTCTAAAATGTTTCAGGACAGATGTTGTTAGTTTATCCATGCTCTGAAAATTATGATAGATGCTCACGTCTCATGTTCGTGAATTGACCTATTATGGAAATGTTATCTTCGAAACTTCCAGAGCATGCAGTATTATGGCCGTCAGTCCCTAGCATTGGTGGGATCTTCTCTTTGTTCTTTCTCTTTATTCTTTCTTGTTTATAGAAATATGGAAATATCAAGGTTTATGGACTTTGTGGAAACACCTAGGTGGATGTCGATCTACAGTGAGTGTCATGAATCCCGTCTAGAAATTTCTGCTTTCATGTCGTCCACTCTAAAGCTTACGGAACTTCATACTAGTCGGAATTGGATGTTTGATCCCTACTTTAGAAGATAAGAGAGTGAGGCATCATATGCAAAAAAAATCGTTCAATTTGGAGATGTCTAGATTAGTATATGACGCGTGCATATTCGTAACTTGTAATCCCGTGCAAATTTTTAAATTTCATAGACCTGAATGTAGAGGCCATATATCTTAGCTTGTAGGTCAGATTGATGCTCCCTTTTGGTATGTTTTAGTAGAGATATAGACGAACATCTTTCGTTAAGGAAGAATTGTCCCATTACTCACCTATTGGTACGTTTTTCTGAAACAATGGCCGAAAGTGTTTTGTATCTCGTCTGTAGAGGTCACGAGAATTTCTTGTAGAAGACTTTGGCTTGTACCGTCCATCGTGGAAGCTTTGGTATGAGTCTCATGTTAACATATTTTCACATCTAGGCATCTTGATATAAACTACTAGTGCTTGGAGAAGTTTGATCCATCGAGTAACACTTCGTAGATAATGGACAGTTGATGAAGTTGGCCATGAGGATGTTTCTCCTAAGACTGTTGTTGATGTTGAGATCACTGATTTAGCTTCAGAGATCTTTGTTGATGCTGAGACCATGGGTGAACTTGCTCCAGAGACCAAAAATATAGAACCATGATTATCGACATAGTCTTTGATCCTCCATCCAATGATCCTTTATATTCACTAACTAATTGGTGAGTTAAGAATTCCTAAGATGAAGGCGTACTGGGAGTTCAAATCAGATTCTCCTAAACAGTATGACTTTAATGTGAAGTGGCTTTGTCATGGAATCGATGTTGTTGCGGCAGATAGCAGTGGCAGTCTCCATTCTGGATGTGATAGGCGAGGAGAAAAAGTTTCTTAGTCGTGCAAGGTTTGTGATGTAGAGAGGTTCCGTTGATGATGTTTCATGGAATCATATCAGGTTGTAATGATCTATTGTATGGATAATATTTATGAGTGCATTCCAGAGATGTAGATTCACTTAGCAGAGTTGAAGGAGTTTGCAACATCCATTGATGAATAACGTTGTATCTGCTTCAAAAGTATTGTCATGGGTATAGTGAAGACTTATCGATTGTGGTTCAATGGGTCGTTATCAAGATATTCGTGCTGAAGCTAGGGGCGACATTACCGAAGGTGTACTCTTTGATTAGGAGTACAATTGAAGGCTTCTGAAGAATATAACACTGAGAGATGAGAGGTTTTTGACTTTCGGTTGGCCTTGGAAAAGTAGGTGATTGAAATTTGTAGGGATTTTCTTTTGGTTTGATAGATCCAATTACCGGATGCAAGTATGGCATACATTTTTAGAAGAATTAAAAATATGAATAAGTTAAGAAAATCTTAACTGCTTCAAACCTCAGAGCTTGAATGTTATGCTTCAAATATTGAATACCTCAAACTCCGAATGCCTCAAACGGTCGAAGGCTTTAAGCCATTTCGCCCGTATTACTGCCACAATTGTGCGGCCATCTGTATCAGTTAATTTGTAGTATCCTCCGATATCAGACTTAGTAATTATGAAGGGTCCTTCCCAATTTGAGCTCACAATAGAGTGAAAAATGCGCTTGGCTTCCTTGAGGATCAAATCACCTTCATGAAATTTGTTAGGCTTGATTGTTCTAACATTGAAGATCTTCTGCTGGTTCGACACCCTTTTCATTGTAGTAGCAGGATTTCATGCTTGTGCAGGCATTGAAGCTTTCCGATTTTGGGGCACACGTGGACGCTCGTGCAAGATTATGGGGGAATACCCAAGATATTATTTGTGCTGAGACATCACTTCAGCAATGAATGTTTCAGTGATATGCTCTGTTCGGAGAGGTGTCTGATTCAACCACTTGATAAAATATTTTCATGGTGAAGCTTTCCATTAATTGCGTCTTGCAACAACAAAGTTGCTAGCAGGATTGAGTCCCCATGCTAGGCCACAATTTTTAGATCCGGGAAGACGCTAAGAACATAACCAAACATATGGAATTGCATAGTTTCGTTGCTATAAATGCAACAAGGCTTTACAAGTAAATTAGCATAAAATGAGACGTTCATGTTACGTGGCAGCATGGGGTGCGCCTAAATTAGATGATATTTCACAACTGACTCGTGAAGATTGCCGGAGATATCTCATAGAAAAAGGTCCTTTTTATTTTATATTTTATTCCTTTTCGGATTATTTTATATACTAGTGGATAGCCCGTGCCATAATGGCACTGGGAGGAAGGGGTGCTGGTGATCTAATGTGTTCATTGGTGTGCGGGGTCAATATCCACAAGTTTGTGGTGAATATCTTTGCCAAAATGAGCTACCAAATTTAATAATATGCAGTCAATAAAACAAAGAACTAACGTAGTTTGAAGTTGAATTTATTTGTAAGAAAAATGGTATTTGTATTCTTTATGCATTTTTTAAATTACTATATAGTTGTGCACTAATGTGATTTACGTAGTGGTAAATAATAAAAATAATACTGTAAGTTCCAAGGGCCATATTCAACATTACAATTAACACAAATCTACAACTAAATTGGCCAGCAATAGATACTACGGGTACTTATGACAGAACTACTGGATACACAACATTTTTTGTTTCGAGTCTGATACTGTTTTTTTGGCACATAAGTGTTGTAAATCCTATTCTTTTTTAAAAATATTCTGACAGGATGCTTGTGATTGGATCCTTTTTCAAGCGAGATGTTACTCTCCTTGTTGTTTTTTCGTCATCAGTGAAGATACAAAATGCACTCTATCGAATATTGTTACGGACTTATCAAATAATAAAACTATTGGCTGAAAATTTTAACGACTCATGATCATAAAATAATAATAATAGTAGATGATGAGAACCAATGGAACAAAGGGGTTAGACTGGGTTTGTCTGATCTCCGCCTCAACCTAAATTTGGTATGCTGTCTGTAAGACACATCGTGCCCCGGTTATTTTTTAGAAAAGCTAACTGTGTGAGACACGCATGTAAAATTTTCGTACCAAAAATAAGGATAGTGGGTAAATTAGGTAAGTTAATTTTTCTATGGATAAAAGAGAAACATACCTAATCTTTCTCCTCCACCTCCACCTCTCTCTCTTTCTCTTCATCTTTTTCTTTATCGTTTTTTTAGGTGGCGCAAGACTTGCAGTCAATCAATCAAATGCGTTCGAGTGAATGGATTTTATTAGAAATTTGGAACTTATATTTGATATATTTGGCAGAAACTAATCATTAATTCCTTTGATTTGATGAAGTTTATGGATTTGGAAGAAAAAAAGTATTGGTAGTTGTGGTAGAGGAGTTGGCGGTGGTGGCGACAATGACTTGTGGACTGAACATCTCTCCCACCTTTAACGAGAGCAAGCCTATTCAAAAGTCAAAGAAATAATTAATCACAACTGTTAGATCTCCTCTTTTCAAAACAAAACCGTTGGATGACGGAATATTCTATATTCTATAATATATTCCCGTCACACACTTTTCTTCGTTACTGGACGGGAATACCCCTCATTTTTACCATATGTCCCACCTTTAACGAAAGAAATAACTAATCTCAGCCGTTAGATCTTCTCTCTTCAAAACAGAACCGTTGGATGATGAAATATTCTATTCTATAATAGATTCCCGTCACATACTTTTTTCGTTACTGGACAGGAATACCCCTCATCTTTACCGTCTCTCCCACCTTTAACGAAAAAAATAACTTATATCAGCCGTTAGATCTCCTCTATTCAAAACAGAACTCAAAACAGAACCGTTGGATGATGAAATATTCTATTCTATAATAGATAGATTCCCGTCACACACTTTTCTTCGTTACTGGACGGGAATGCCCCTCATCTTTACTATCTTTCTAAAACGCAACTCTTTCAATTCACAATTTCCTCTTCAGTTCCATCACCACCCCATCGTTACTATCAGCAGCAGCGACACCATCACCCCCGCCATTACCAGCAACGCCACTGATTTTTTATTCGCCCAGTTTCACAAATTCAGTCTCGAATTATTCGAATCGGGTATCTGGGACTGGACAACATTCAGATTTCTTTTCTATATGTCATTTGGATTGGACATGGCAGTTTATGGATTTAGATGAGTAGTAAATCAAGATATTAACCTTCGCCTCAAGTTTCTTCTTCTCCAACTTCGATTTCACTTCAACCCTCCAAACTCAGCTCCTCTGATTTTTGGTATTAGGTATGAGTTAAATCACATTCTCTGTTGTTGTATTAAAAGATTAATTTGTGAACATAACATGTTTGTGTAAAGGCTTAAGAGAATACAATTGTTTAACTTCTGTTTCCGAACCCATTCTTATTGTTTGTAAAAATGCCATTTTTTTTTGGTTTTTAAGGGTTTTGCTTGATTTATGTTTTTATGGCAAATGGTAGGTTTCGGTTTCTTGAAATTTTTATGGACTGTTCTATAAAAATTCTAGGTGACAAAAGTTTGATTCAAAGTTTGCAACACTTAGATTTCTGTATCTACTAGCTAGGCTTAATCCTCAATTTTCTATCAAGACAACTTTGATGTTTTTCTGAAAATAAATCATTATTAAGAACGATAAGAAACAAGTCATTTTATGTCTATTTCTGTGTGATTTGTTGTATGGTTAAGAATGTTTGCATATAATAGCTTTTATATGTCGTGAACATTCATACTTGACCTCTGAATCCAGAGGGATCTTTAGAATTTAACTACCATTGTGGCGCCCAGATTCCAGAATGTAATAATGAAGCTACCAATGCACAATACTCCCGAGCCGCAGCCATAATTTGTTTTGTATATCAATTATAGACGGCAGTTACATGTACGCTGTATTAGTATCTTTCACATTTTTATGACAAAGTTTATCCCGAATGTTATTCATCATGTCTGACTTTGCACCAGCATGCAAAAAGATGAAACTCTGCGGCCAGACTTTATACCCATTCTTATTTTTGATTAACGTTTGTACTCTGCCTCCAACTCCTGCATAATATGTCTTATTGGATAGTCATGATTCTTTATGTCCCTTGATTTAAAGAGTGAATACCATTGTCTTTGTCTCCTCCGATAACATTTGAGTAGCATCCCTGTCACCGGGAGTAAAAGTGTACATGGATATTCAAATTCCAAAGTCAAAATTCCCTGGGACTTGAATGTATTTTGTTTTCATTCAATGTTATTACACACAAAAGTCAGTGTATCAAAATTTAAAAAATTCAGCCAACCTCTGTGAGAAGTTGATAATGATGACATGGCAATTTCGTTTGACATCTAATTGAGCGTTAACATGATATTTGAGTGATATGATTTAATCTTTTGACTTTTTTGGTACTTAATTGAATGTTTAATGGCAATTTCTTTGTATTTTCCTTTATGATCTGACTAATTTTCAACTCTCTTTAAATGCAGGTTCAACAATATTCTTATTTTTGTCGAAGTACTGCTGCTGACAACTGAGGTTGATTATGTTAACTCCATCACATCGAGTTTAATCTCAGGTACACAGCATTATCGAGTTGCAATCTCAAATTGGCAGTAAACTTGGGAAGGTAACGATTATAATTTGCAGCTGTTGCTCTGGAGACTGAAAGTTACAAAGCTATTGGGTTAGTATAGCGGCTCTGTGCGACTTGTAATACCCAGTGCCGCACTCAACTTGTAGTGTTAACGGTAATTTTGTGTTGGTGGTGTAGAAGGATAAAGAAGAAGAAAAAAGGCCACCCTCACTCTCTTCCATCTTCACCCACTAAAAGATAAAGGTCAAAATTTTCTCGAAAGAGAGAGAAACCATGAGCAAATTTTAGTCGATCTTCTCGTTCTCTACTCTACTCTCTAGTATTTTCATTTTTCTCTCTCTAAAGTTTATCCCGGGTAGAATACAGCCGGAATCTGAGGAAATGAAACCGGGAGAAACAACAATTATCCGATCAACACTCGATAAACCCTTACAACAACTAACAGAAGATGATATTGCACAACTGACTCGTGAAGATTGCCGGAGATATCTCATAGAAAAAGGTACCTTTTATTTTATATTTTATTCCTTTTCGGATTATATTATAGTTTAGAATCTAAATTTCAGGAAAAGAAGAAAAATAATAATTACTTACACGTGTCAGTTGTTCTATTTTGTCCATACATGTATTCGACAGGTATGAGACGCCCTTCTTGGAACAAATCACAAGCTATAGAACAAGTTATCTCCTTAAAATCTTTGCTAGAAAGTACATTTGACGACACTTGCAGTAATAACAACACCTCTGTTCGTCCCCCATCTTCTATTCCAATTTCAAGTCCGGTACAAACCCAAGTAGAGATACTAAATCTTTATTTCTTGAATTAATAATGATGAAAGATTAATTAATTTTTTCGGGAGTTTTTAATGGAACTTTCGTATTGTATGCAGGTCCCAAGCACTACAGTGAGTGCTGATTTCCAGGTATCATCTCCTAATAACAATGAATCGGTTTCACATAGGCGAAAAGATCACGGGTTATCTGGTGATTTGTCTTGTCGTTCACCAGTTTCCGACAATAACACCACTCCTCCTCTTCCTCTTTCCAGGTTTATTTCTCTCGTGTACTGCTGAAACTTGAGCTGTGTTTTGATCATTATTATTTAAACCTTTCTGTTCGATTTGGAGTTTAGATTTGTTTTAGATAATTAATTAATTATTATAACTAACTCCGCAGAGATACTGAAAAAACAAGACCACACTATAGTAGTAATTGTTCAGTACTGGGCTTACCGGGCTTTAGAATGACCATACTAGAAAATGATTGAAAACTTGGGTTTCAGTGGGTTCTCTGTAGCTCAGGCTCCACAGTTGAGCAAAAGATGAAGCATAGTGGGACTAAATGAAAGGGGATAATTTGTTTTACAAGTTATTGAACAAGCTACTCTGCAAATGTGTATTGTGTTAAAGAAGAGATTGGGATGACCTCTGAGATGTTGGTGTCACTACATATTATGATCTTTTGACGTATAAAACGGGTAACATGGTCTTTTTTGGTAATTGCTTTGCAGAAATATGGGTGCAGCAAATGAGTTAGAGAGTCAGTTGACGATTTTCTATAGTGGCAAAGTGAATGTTTATGATGAGGTTTCTGTTGAGAAGGTATGTATTTTATTTTTTGGTTTTGCATTGTAGTTTAATTTTTGTAGATATTTAACTTATCTAGTAGAATTGAAGAATAAAACAGATAGTTTTTTCTTTCATCCACCCGCTGGTGAATGTGCAGGCCCGAGTTATCATGCAATTTGCAGCGAGCCCATATCATTTTCTTGAGGACGATTTATCTGCTGGAACTTCAGTAGTTCCACCATGTCGATTACAAGCAGCATCTACCAGACCAGGTTCGAGTTGCAATAACTCCTACCTTACAAATGAATAGACCTGATTCTTTGTTCATTTAGAAATTGTAATATGTTTTAGTATCAATTATCATCCTAACATGTCAAACCAAATGATCCTTTGTTCCAAGTCATGAAGATTATTAGTGAGACATAATGAACATGCAACCTTTGGTGCCTTGTGTAAATCACCCTCTAACTGCTGATTCATGGTATTGCTCATGCTTGATGGGGTAGTTGAATAGCTAATGTTGGCTTCTTTACCTTCTAATTGTGTTTGTAATTCCACAGCAAGTGCTGAAATTTCTTGGCAATATGGGGAGGAAGGAACAGTGTCTCGCGATGCTGAACCAGGTGAGACTTTTTTTTTCTTTTTTCTTTGAGATCTTAGTAATGCCTCTGGAATTTCTGAACATTCTCTTTATGTTGTTATATATATAAGTACAACTTTATCAATACTTAATGGACCACTTATGTTACATGCAAGGTAAACATACTAACAGTAATGTGATTAATGAGTTCCATTAGAATTCATACTAACAGTAATGTAAACTGAAGTAATACAAATTCTCAGAACAATTCAAACTGCTCAGCAACTAGATGTGTTGTTTCTTATTTCAATCTGATGTGTCAAAACTCAAAGAGACTACTCTAATGTCGTAAAGCCTTATGGTCATTCTTTAATCTGTTGGATATGGAAATATAACATTTTCTACGTGCCATTATTACATATCACATTGATGATCAAATTCTTGGTGTACTGAGTGCTTCTGTTATGCAGAAGGTCCAGCAAGCAGAAAAGCATCATTGCAAAGATACCTGGAGAAGCGCAAAGATAGGTATTGGATTTGGATATACTGATTTCTCATTTTCCTATTTAATAATCATAAATGCATGATAATAGACTATCACTGCTTCTTCAAATATTGCTTTCATTTATTACTAGGGGAAGATTTAAGGTAAAGAAGAAACTTGGGGGGTCTTCTACGAGCTTGGAGATGTACGTGAATCCTCAAATGAAGTGTCAGAACCCAAATGAGCAATTAAGTCCGAGTGGCACCTGCTCCCCTCCAAGGGATGGACATATGTGAGGCTACCTCAAGCTGTAACTAGTCTCAGATTCATTTGTAGTGTTGATGGGCTTGTATTTTGTTCTCAGCTTGTAAACAAGTTAGGAAGAACATTTCTGACTCTTCTTCATTAATGGCACCAAATTGGTCACTAATCTCAGCCTTCCTTGATCCTAGTTGTTTTTTCCAACACGTTATCCTGATCTAATGTGAATTCATTCACCATTTTTTCAAGAGTGCTGGCAAACCATGGAAATGGAATCCTTTTGTGACCACGTCTTATAACGGGTTTCTGCCTTTTAGTACCAAATCCGGTAGGCATGTTAACTGAACTCATTGAGCTCGGTGGTGTAATACACTAATACTGGAACTCATGTCCATAGGTTGGATCTTTCACACAGATTTTAGAACTTTCACGTATTTGCCAGTTTTGATACCAAATGAAAAATCCAGGGCCTTTTTTTTAGCCACCTTTATTGGTTAACTTTGATGCTTCATTTGAGGAATCAGCACATGTCACGAGTAGTAGACTAATTTTGAGGAATTTCGCAGGTGATACAGGTGAAATTAGATGCAGCGGGAATAGAGCTCCAGATCCTGAACAAGCTGAAGCTAAAACATTTCAGGATGCTGTCTTATGAAGCAAAGAAAAAGGAGTGGTGGCTATACACCTTGAGGGAAATTGTCAAAATATCATTAATGCCGTGCACGACAACTTTGAAGTAATAAAATAGACAACCAGAAACATTATGATAGATGTTCTTAAAATTTTATCTTCCTTCAGTAGTTGGGACTTGGGAATACACTCAAAGAGATGTTTTGACCATGTGGCTCATGCCGTAGCAAAACATGGTAGTTTAGTCTCAGATTACCCTGCCTGGATATCTGAATGTATCCATACGGACGAACAATTGTAATTTTTTTCATTCATTAATAAATCTTCTTTCGTATTAAAAATAATATAAAAAAGATGAACAGGTAATTGATGTCTTGAAGGATTACTAGGACGGATTGAACCTGTAATGTTTTTAAAGCCTGCCTGGCAAGATCATTAGCACAACAACAAGAATTTGAATGGGCAAAAAATATTTCCCCAGCAGTTCTCCCAGGGAAACCGCCTCCCAGAATTGCAACAAACATAACCTGGGCGACTACAACCATTTAGGTAGGTTGGTGCCATCCATCTCAAGATTGGATTAAAATTAACACTGATGGGGCAGCTAGAGGCCACCCGGGTATGGCGGGAGCAGAATTCATTTGCAGAGACTCGAACGCACAAACGGTAATGACTCTTGCACAACCTCTAGGAGTAACCACGTCGCTCACGGCAGAGACATGGGCAACCATGTTAGCAGCCAGAATCGCGAATGAAAGAAGATGGACTAAAGTGTTATTTGAGACGTACTCGGAGAATTTGATGCACTTCATTAAATCCCCAACGGAAGCCCCTTGGTATATTTCAGAAATGATTGCAGAGATTAAACAACGCATGCGTCAAATTCCTTTTTGTGTTATTCAACACAATTATAAGGAAGGAAACCAAGCTAGCAAACTATGCGGCTGATGGCAGCCAAGCCGGAAACTACTCAACAACAATATGGGACCAACAACAATATGAGACCACGCGAACCTGGCTTTTATTAACCAAATTCTCTTAAGCGACTCTAGGGGAGTCACCTTCCCAAGCGTAATAACAATTTAGATGGGTTTTATAATATATGCATGCTTTAAAAAAAAAAAAAATCCTGTCTTACAGTCATCTGCTGGTAGTCAAATCAGCTTGAATATTCATTTGCCAAACAGTTGCACCAGAAGATACTTTACAGGAGTGAAAATAACTGACGCCGTGTTTTCTATGAAGATAACAGAACACTGAATGCCATTAGGGTTCAAACTATACATAGAAAGAAAAAGGCTTCTTATTTTGCACTCCAAAGGACTCGATTCAATTATTTCAACAAAAATTCACCAACAAAATACGTGTCTGATTTGCGACCTCAACCAGGAGGTGAGTTAACCAGTAAATACTGTAAAAAAGTAACAAGTAAATAGTATACTCTGCAAGGGAGAGAAAGGGAGGCTTGTTGGAGTTTCTCTAGCTAAACAGACCATAACAGGAAAAGAAGGTGGCGTGTAGGTTGTTAGGCCAGAACATCTATAACAGCATCGACTACCTCTTGGGTGGTGCTTGTTCCTCCAAGATCTTTGGTCCGATACTTTCCCTCTGAAACTACACGCATTACTGCACATTCTAACCGGTCAGCGAATGATGGAAACTGCAAATGCCTCAGCATCATAGCAGATGATAGAAGCAGGGCAGTAGGATTCGCCTTCTTCTGCTCCACCAGCTCAATTTTCCCAACATTTCCAGCCGAAGCACCTTGCTCAAAAATTGCATGATCAGCACCGACATTGCCTGCATATTCCAAGCAGCCAACTTTAATTATAATTCTGCAGATGGCACAAGGGAGACTCTAAGCATGATATCAGGGGACAACATTATTTGACTAAGGGCAGACGTCACAAGAGAAGACCCTAAGCATGATATCAGGGGACAACATTATTTGACCAACGGCATGGTGACCATGTCCACTTCACCCAGCAGCAATGACGCGTGGCAAACAACTGTTCTGTATATATTGCTCTAATAGATAATTCACCAGCAAGATCTTATTTCGCCTAAGGTGTTGTCCTAGTTATTCTAATGCACTTACACCTAGCTACATATGGTCTCGAGGATATAATATATCTAAGACGGTAGTCCAATTTACTCCCAATAGTAGATGCACTAGAAGAAGTCATCATGCACCTGACAACCATTATGAACTGATCAACAAGCCAAGAGTTGCTCATTCAGTAAAAGTACAGAATTTGGGACAAGCCAATGATCATGAAGCATACCAAAAGGGTAAGCTACTCTTCGATCTAAAGACTAACATGCTTTACTAGAGCGAAATCACTATTTAGACTGAGAGAATGAGTGTCTAAATGCATTCTATCGAATATCTCCCAAGCAGGGCAAACAATCAACTTCAGAAGTGGAGAGATTTTGTGTGCCCTACCTCCTGGCATGACACCAGTGCCTCCAGCAATACCTGCAGCTGTATTTGCCACTAAATTACCATATAGATTTGGTGTTACCTGCAACCCGGAAACAATTATTAGTCGACAGCCTGAAAGTAGCAATGAAAGAAGTTAAGGAACAAAGTAGCATTTCTACTGGGCACCCTGCCAATCTGACCCTTGGACCCCACTAACAATAACTTCAAACAACACCAGAAGCAAGGAAACTATGGAAACCCAATGAAAAGATTCCCCTCATTTGTAAAGGGTATACAAAAATATTGGTCTAAAAGCACATGAGAAGATACAAAGAAACAAACTATAATTCCTTTATTGGATAACTATCCAATTAGACTAAAAAAATTTCATGGATACACATCAAAAAATTATGCATGAGTGTTGTATTTAAAAAATTTCATACAATTGGCCTTACTCCTGATTGACACCATTGTTACACAAGACGAACAATGTATTCAATTAAATGAAGACAG
The DNA here is from genome assembly GCA_023529315.1 of Papaver bracteatum. Taxonomy (NCBI): domain Eukaryota; kingdom Viridiplantae; phylum Streptophyta; class Magnoliopsida; order Ranunculales; family Papaveraceae; genus Papaver; species Papaver bracteatum. Next base: position 6,751,559 of record JAJJWX010005152.1, read on the forward strand.
ATAGAAAAGTAGGTGCGACAAAGAAATGCTGCCAGGATTGTCCACTATCACACGTCAAAGGGAACACTTTTGACTTTAATGAAATTAAAAAAGGTTCTAAGCACAATACACTGAAGGAAAATACTAGAGACATAAAAGTAAGGAAGTGACATACCATGACATCAAACTGCTCAGGCTTTGAGACAAGTTGCATGCAGCAATTGTCCACAATAATCTCATTATACTGTATTCCAGGATACTTCTTGGCAACCTCACGGCAGGATTCTAAGAACAATCCATCGGCAAGCTTCATAATGTTGGCTTTGTGGACAGCTGTTACCTTCTTTCTGTTGTTAAGATAAGCATATTCGAAGGCATATTTTGCAATACGTTCTGAACAGAACTTTGTGATTACCTAGCAAAACAGCTGTATCAGAAAATAATATACATTGGAAGTACACAATTGCTATGCAACATGATCAACTTTTGAGTATTTGATATTAAAATTCTGTCCACACAAATAAAAGTCAACATGGTGATTTAAGGTCTGAGGAAGACTCAATGAAGATGACTATACATACAGGAATAATAATACTGTCATATTTTAGGTAGAGAATGTTTTCAACGAATACAACCAAGACAAAAAAACTCCATTCCACGAGTCTCAAAGACAAACCCACAAAACAATTCTGCGCATACTATCTGATGATTCAACTATGACTTTTAGTAACAGGGAAGATCATAAAATTACCAGAATTTCGTTCAATATCTTGATAAGCTTTTATAAACAGTATTTGGTTCAATGCCCGATTCTATACAGTAGCCAACTTAATAAACCCACCAATATCAGACTATTTCTAACATCAAAACCATTTCTTTATCAACTCTAGCATTACACTTGCCTATCAAAAAAAATCTAGCATTACACTACAACGGTTGCTGGGAAACCCATAATAATCCCATAACTTCTGGTGACCACTAACTTTTGCTATTAGATTATCAGTGGAGACAATTGATGTGGCAACAAAAAAACTATGAGAGCAGAGCTATTAAAATTCCAGCTCAATAACTGAAGTTTTATGCCTGAACAAATGCAATACCCAAGTTTCACAGTAATAACAATACACATCAAACAACCGTATCCTACACAAACACATTTGAACTATTAAATAACACCCCCCCTATGCTAACCCAGTATCTCAAAATCCACCAGTCATATCGAAACAAACAATAATAAAAACCATAAAATGAATTTTGGAAAATGATGAAATTACCTTAAGACTTTCAACAACACCATCAACGACTTCATGCTCAAGACCAGCATATTCACCTTCAGTATTCTCACGAATAACAACAATATCAACATTCTCATGTCTAGTAGCCAAACCAGGAAGATTAAAACAATTAACAAGAGAAGCAAAAAGATCAAGTTCTTTCCTCAATTCAACATTCAAAGAACTAACACCACCACCAACTGGTGTTGCTAATCCACCTTTCAAACAAACTTTGTTTTTCTTAATCGATTCCATAACTTCATCAGGTACTTTCGGCATATCACCATGTACTTCAAATTTCTCAAAGTAAATAGGTGCGTGCATCGCTTCCATTACTTGTTCAACCGCACCTGTTACTAATGGTCCGATTCCATCTCCTGGTATTAGGGTTACTGCTCTTGGTGTTCCATCACCTGGTCTTGGCATATACGTTACAGATCTCTTTGGTTCATATCTTGTACCTAATAATCCTCCTCCAACAATGCTAGGATTCAATAAAGATGAAGAAGATGAAGATTCTGATGTTGATCTCTGCAAGAGTTGCTTTAAGATCGGTAAACTTCTTCTTGCCATTTCTTTTTCCTGAGATTGAAATATTTTTCTAGGGTTAGGTTTATTGATTCGGTCTAATTTGAACGAACCAGAGAAGAAGCCATGAAAAATAAAACAAGGAGGAGAGAATAAATGAAAAGAGTTTTTATAAATGGAATAAAATAAATATTCATTATTTTTGTGATAATTCCAGGTCAATATTTTTTGATACGGAAAGAATGAATCTCCACCATCAATCAGTCGGACCCACAAAATACATACAGTTTGATCTTCCGTTGGATGAATCGGTGCATCTCCATGAGATACCTCACTGTTTGATCCAGTAAGAAAACTTTTCTCTCACTACAAGCGCTGTTTGGTTACTTGATTCCTGGTGTTTTCGCATATTCGCACAGAACGGGATTAATATGTTTGGTCTCCACAAACCTACTGCCATGCCAAATCTAGAAAAATGAGGTACCACTACCACCCCTTTTCTTTTGTTTGGTTGACTTTACCCTTTCATAGGGTATCCGAGACAAGAAATCCTTTCTAGCCCGGTCTTGGATAAAACTTCCGAGTTACAGTTAAACAATTTGACCCAGCTACAATTGGAGGTTGACAATATTGTTAAGTGGACTTATTGTTTTCAGACACGGAGTGATGGTCGGCATTTGACCTCAAAAGGGTGGAAAAAAGGGGGCAGAACCTTCTTTTAACAGGCTGGAATGAGAATTTATGCTTAGAATATTAACGAAAGAACAGATTCTGAAGAATAAAAACTTATAATAGTGTTAAATTAAAGCTCTACTACGCCTGGGGTTTTTAGGGGCGAACCCAACAGAATTAAGGAAGACACAAAAGACAAAATAGGTTAAAAATAATTATATGCCCCTTCATAATCGGGAGGTTAATCCATAATCGGTAGTTTGTGGCAACTCTATATTCAGTAGTTATATGAACTATTTTGACTACCGATTATAGGCTCAACCAAATTAGAAAAATAGATAATTTTTGCAAAATTTCATTTTTGGTCAACTCTATATTCCGTAGTTATATGTGTTAGATATTTTCAAGATTGTTTGCCGCTATCCGGGGGGTCCGGGGGGCGTAGTCCCTCCCGGCTGTGTTCTTCAAGAGACATCATTGGTTGGATATTTGCAAAGAGAGCCAGGATAATCGGAAGTCAGTATAACTATCTTGACTACCGATTATGGTAGGATATTTGCAAAGAGAGTCATTGTATAATCGGAAGTCATGATAACTCTTCCTTTCTTACTGATTATAAGCTCAACCAAAATTCCAAAAAAATAGGATTTTTGCAAAATCTGATTTTGGGGCTATTCTATATTCGGTAGTTATATGAACTATCTTGACTACCGATTATGGTAGGGTATTTGCAAAGAAAGCCACTGTATAATCGGAAGTCATGATAACTCTTCGTTTCTTACCGAATATAGGCTCAACCAAAATTCCAAAAAAAGAAGTTTTTTGCAAAATCTGATTTTGGGGCTACTCTATATTCGGTAGTTATATGAACTATCATGACTACCGATTATGGTAAGATATTTTCAAAGAGAGACATTGTATAATCGGAAGTCATGATAACTGTTTCTTTCTTGCCGATTATAGGCTCAACCGAAATTCCAAAAAAAAAATATTTTGCAAAATCTGATTTTGGGGCTACTTTATATTCGGTAGTTATATGAACTATCATGACTACCGATTATGGTAGGATATTTGCAAAGAGAGCCATTGTATAATCGGAAGTCATAACCCTTCCCTTCTTACCGATTATAGGCTCAACCAAAATTCCAAAAAAAAAGTTTTTTTGCAAAATCTGATTTTGGGGCTACTCTATATTCGGTAGTTATATGAACTATCATGACTACCGATTATGGATAAAGGATTTTATTTTGGGGATACTTTATATACGGAAGTTAAAGAAACTAAATTGACTTCCGATTGTGGATTAATTTCCGATTGTAAAATTATCTACCGATTCTAAAGGGTAGTTTCGCCATTAAAAAAAATGCCCCGGAAATTATCTACCGATTGTGAAATAACCTACCGATTATATCATATTTTGCCGTTTTGTGTCGCCCCTGATTCTGTTGGGGTCTCCCCTAAAAATGCTAGGCTACTCTGCAGTGAATCTTCCTTTCCATTCTTTAAGGGCAAGCAACAGATATTATCCTGTGCTGACCCTTGGGGGAGGTTCAACATGACCTCGGAACAACACACAGATATAAATAATCCTAAGCTGAGAGACTCCTTGGAGAAAAGAAAGAGGTTAAACAGGATCTCAGCAGAGTCAGAACCATGCAACAGACATTTGAGCAACTCTCCCTCGCCCAGCCCATGGGATACTGGCAGCAAAATTATGGTGCAAGTACACTAAACCTTAAGATAAAGAGATTTACCATCACGAGGTTCGAGAACTAAAACCAGCTAACCCTTAACATAACAAAAATGTTCTAGAAAATAAACATAATTTCCCCTTTCAGATGGAGTAGCTTTTTGCTCATAAGGGCACTGATAAAGCTAATGCTTACCCTAAATCATCTCAATCCTCTAGTGCAGGAAGATCTTACATACAAAAGCTATACATAATCTCAACACAAACAAGTCGATATTTAGTCTCTCGCCTCATATTCTTCTTTCTTTTATTTTTTTTTTTTGCTAAGAAACACACCATGGGAATAACTAAGAAGAGAGTTACAAACAGCAGTTAAGGTCTCCTTCCTCACAAGAGTGTCCAAAAAAGAAGGATAGGAGACCCAAAGACCTTTGATACTGAGTTTTCTAGTCACACGCTTTACAAACAGCAGTTAAGGCCTCATATTCTTCTACTGTGTTGAAAAACTTCAGTACCTCACTCTTGAAATAGGCTCAAATAACACTACCAAAGTGACTTAATTATATAATAATTGTAATACGACAAGCACAATCTAAAGCTTAAAACTTAGAATAAAAAAGACATCCTAATTATTGATCTGAATATTTCTCAAATTTCAGTAAGTATATAAAGGTATGCTAGATGAATTAAAAACAAATTCACAATTGAAAGCCAAACTGAGGGAAATCAGCATCAGGGAAAGCTACTCACATTAATGAACATAAACGACACTGCTCGCCAAAATAGTGTTTTGATTCTTGTTCACTTGGAAATCGTGGCATTCATCTTGGACATACCAAATCAACACAAATTCAAACTTGCTTCACAGATTTGAGCTCCAATTACACAACTGAGTATGCTATAAGTATATTGACCTTCACTAATTTGAACGTTGTAAGCAAATGTACTCACATACATAGTCGATAAAACACGTAAACAGCAAAAGTTAACACTGGTCCATGAACCTCAGTTAGAAGGAGGAGCCACAGTACTCCCATATCCCATTTTCTGACCCAAGATTGATAGCTGATCTACGAACTCGACTCCTGTAAGAACTTCAGTTGTTCCGTATATGATATGCTTGGCAGGTTGTTGTCGTGAAGCAAACTCTTGCAAACCCCCATATTCAACATAATTTCCACCACCGATCATGAACACAATAGCTTCCTTAAATGATCCTTTCAAATGGTTACTAACAGCATTCGAGCTTGATTTTGGCGAACGTGGATCAAAGAAGTGGTAGCTTTCAGTTTCAGGGGCTGGCCTACCCTCCATCAACGCTTCTACAGTTCTTGTTAGTGCAAGTTGCCTATCACTTGATAAGAGATTCTTGACTCCTGCTGTCACGGCATTAAGAGACTGGCCATATAACTTCTCCGCCCAATCAACAATGTTACTCTTACTCGCAGAATTTGCCGAAGCCAGCGACACATTCAAGGATTTTATCTTCTTCACATACTGAAATGCACAAGTATCCACCTCTGCCTCCCTTAATGCTGCCTCTACTGCCTCCACTTCGGACTGGGGAGTAGTCTCTGACGAGAGAAGATAGATTATTGCAAATCTGAGCTTGTCGATCTTCGTTCCTTTACCTCTTAGAACACTAAGTAGTTCATTCCGATCAATACCTCCTTTAGTTAACATATCATTCTCTTTCTTAGCATATGAATCCAAAGATCTCTCTTTGATCTCGCCCAACAAAACAGTTGCAATGTTTGTGTGCTTATCTATCACTTGCTTCCTCTCGGTCAATTCAGGTAGCGAATTCACTGCGTTCATCAAATGCTTGGTATTCCCAATCAAATCTGTACCATCAAATTCAGCTCCTTCATGTCCACCAGTTCGCCTATTCACCTCATCAACATCTTTCTTATACTTTCCTAGTTGAGTCTCAATCTCCACTGCAACTTCTGGAAATTCCAAGTTCCCATTTGAAACCCAAAAAGGATCTGAACCATCCAACTCGTAAGATCTAGATCCACCCTTCTCTCCCTTCACACTAACCGCATTGAGCTTCAAACCAAGAAGATCATGAACAAGTGGGCGATACTTAAAATCATGTTCAATACCCACGGAAAGTTCAAAATTTCGATCAAAAATGCACAGAACAGGGCGCTGAAAAGAACTACCCAAGTTTCCCCCTTCTGAAAATAAATTATTCTTGGAAATCAAGTGATCACGCAACCTTAAATCTAGAGCTTTAGCAACCATCTCAGCAGGTCCATCTCTAGGGCACCTAATAATCGGAACAACAGCTAATGTAGCTAAAACACAAAATAATCCACTCACTATTTTATCAATAATTTCGTCAATTTCACGATCACCAGCTGAAGGATCATTCAATTGAACATAACAAGATGGTTGTGCAAGTGAGAACAAATTATCTTCTAAAGTAACAAACTCTAAATACTGATCAAATACCTTAGAAATCCTTTGAATTGAATCAGTTTTTAAAGTTCCAGAAGCAAGATCTTCGAGCAATGGACGAGGCAAGGACGACGAAAAATTCAAATGGAAACTTTCATATAATGAACGAGAAGCATCTAAGACAATTCGCTGAATATTTGATTGAGTAGGTTGAACGAAGTATACAGCCGGTACATCAGGAATTGTTTGACGTTCTTTATCAATTATAAAATAAAGAGTAACTCCATGTTTTCGTAGATCTTTAATGTGAATTAATGGTGATAAAATATCTCTACAGAACTTGTCGAAGATTAATACTTTGTATACTTCTTCATTCCCAGTTCCATTAGAGTTCGGTGATTGATTCAGATTTAACATACGAATAATACAATCTGTACAATTAAAACGAATCACAATTCAATTAAAAAAATAAATAAATAGGGTTCTCATGAAAATTAACAGGAAGAGATAAGAAATTCTTACTGGTTTGCTTCTGTCGAAGATTCAGCGCCATTCTTCACTACGGAAAAGATTTTCTAGGGTTACGGTTCCGAGCTGGAGTTCAAATCTACGAGAAAGGTAGTCGCGGAAGATAGTAACACAGATCTAACAATGTCTCTCTGTGTAAATCTCAATTACGCAAATAAAGAAGTCTTTGCTGCTTCAAGATATACATATAGTGCTGATGTGTCTCTATATAGGGCCACGGATCGGACCGTCCAATACGAAGGCGAACATTACGCATCTTGCGCGAGTGCATTCGGCATCTTTCTTCCTAGGGCTGTTCACAGTAGATTTCGGCTTGGTTTCTAGCCAAACCAAAACCAATATTATCGGTTTCTAAAAATCTAAAACAAACCAACATTAATCATTAGTTTGGTTCCTAAATGGTTTTAGCCGGTTTCGGTTTGTTCCATTGGGTTAAATGGAAAATTGACTGTATATTTGTTTTTTGAATTGACATTTCAAATCTTTAACAAAAATAACACAGTTGAATTTTTTTACCTAGCACTTTTAGGGGCGACTCAATCGCAATTAGGGGCGACAATAAAAGACAAAATAGGTTGAAAATACTTATATGACCCTTCATAATCGGGAGGTATTTTGTGCCCGATTGTTAAAACCTAATCGGAAGCTTTGTAATACCTTTGCCTACCGATTTAAAATGATTTAAAAAAAAAAAACTCATTTTGGGTCAATCTATAATCGGAAGGTAATGTAACCAGTTAAACTTCCGATTATGGCTACGTCTCAAACACGAACCAAATGGATAGGGGTGGCTCTGCACCCAGAGCCAAATGGAAATTTGGCAATGGTCCGATGTGGAGCTACTTATAATCGGTAGCCAAATATCCTACCGATTATAGAAGATTTCAAAATTTTGGAGAAAATGGATTTTAGAAAAAAACTCATTTTGGGGAAACCTATAATCGGAAGGTAATGTAACCAGTTAACCTTCCGATTATTATAATCGGAAGGTAATGTAACCAGTTGACCTTCCGATTATTATAATCGGAAGGTAATGTAACCAGTTAAACTTCCGATTATGGCTACGTCTCAAACACGAACCAAATGGTTAGGGGTGGCTCTGCACCCTGAGCCAAGTGGAAATTTGGCAAAGGTCCGATGTGGGGCTACTTATAATCGGTACGTAAATATCTTACCGATAATGGAAGATTTCAAAACTTTGGAGAAAATGGATTTTAGAAAAAAAAACTCATTTTGGAGCAACCTATAATCGGAAGGTAATGTAACCAGTTAAACTTCCGATTATGGCTACGTCTCAAACACGAACCAAATGGTTAGGGGTGGCTCTGCACCCTGAGCCAAGTGGAAATTTGGCAAAGGTCCGATGTGGGGCTACGTATAATCGGTAGCCAAATATCCTACCGATTATAGAAGATTTCAAAATTTTGGAGAAAATGGATTTTAGAAAAAAACTCATTTTGGGGCAACCTATAATCGGAAGGTAATGTAACCAGTTAACCTTCCGATTATTATAATCGGAAGGTAATGTAACCAGTTAACCTTCCGATTATTATAATCGGAAGGTAATGTAACCAGTTAAACTACCGATTATGGCTACGTCTCAAACACGAACCAAATGGTTAGGGGTGGCTCTGCACCCTGAGCCAAGTGGAAATTTGGCAAAGGTCCGATGTGGGGCTACTTATAATCGGTAGCCAAATATCCTACCGATTATAGAAGATTTCAAAATTTTGGAGAAAATGGATTTTAGAAAAAAAAATCATTTTGGGGCAACCTATAATCGGAAGGTAATGTAAACAGTTAAACTTCCGATTATGGCTACGTCTCAAACACGAACCAAATGGTTAGGGGTGGCTCTGCACCCTGAGCCAAGTGGAAATTTGGCAAAGGTCCGATGTGGGGCTACTTATAATCGGTACGCAAATATCCTACCGATTATGGAAGATTTCAAAATTTTGGAGAAAATGGATTTTAGAAAGAAAAAAAACTCATTTTGGAGCAACCTATAATCGGAAGGTAATGTAACCAGTTAACCTTCCGATTATTATAATCGTAGGGTAATGTAACCAGTTAAACTTCCGATTATGGCTACGTCTCAAACACGAACCAAATGGTTAGGGGTGGCTATGCACCCTGAGCCAAGTGGAAATTTGGCAAAGGTCCGATGTGGGGCTACTTATAATCGGTAGCCAAATATCCTACCGATTATGGATGATTTCAAAATTTTGGAGAAAATGGATTTTAGAAAAAAAAACTCATTTTGGAGCAACCTATAATCGGAAGGTAATGTAACCAGTTAACCTTCCGATTATAAAAGGGAACATTAGCCGAAATATCCATACATTAATCGGTAGCTAATGATTCATTTTAACCTACCGATTGTTTGTAACCTACCGATTGTGGTTTTGGCTACCGATTATATAAGGGCATAGTTGCCATTTTGAAAAATCGCGGATAAGGGGTAGCTCGATTTTACGTTTGGGTGACCTTTTTTGTCTTTTAGTGTCGCCCCTAATTGCGACTGAGTCGCCCCTAAATGTGCCAGGTTTTTTTTAACCTACCTGTAGAATGTAATTCACACAAGTGTAGTTCATAACTCAAGGTTATAAGTATAGTTCAAAACATAAATATTACATATTCAAAATACATAAACTCCAAGTTATGTATGCTCCAAATTTCATATTCAAAGTGTGAGATGGACGGGGTAGAACCAACAATGTCGGTTTTCAAAAAAAAATACCATGGTTTGGTTCGGTTTCTTCCATATCGGTCCGGTTCCGGCAGAAAACCTAAACCATGTTCAGCCCTACTTTTTCCACAACAAGAAAGACCCGGGTAAACTTAAATTAAAAGAATTTGAGTCACCAAAATAGTGACATCAAAAACACATAAGGTTGTACGGATGTGTGTACAACAACATCCCAATTACAAAGCCGATTGGATAAAGTAAAACCTGAAAACATGTTAAAGCTTAAACCCCAATCGAATAACAAGCATTTTACATCTGCAATCGATTGATTTGAATCCTTAACTAGTAGATTATTATATAACTTAGCATTGCGTTCTTTCCAAATGCACCACTAGATAGCAAATGGGAGTAGACTTTATATCCTCCTAATCGACCCCAGAGATTAGTCTTGACATCATCAAAAAAAAAAAATACACCAATTGATACCAAACTACTTAAAAAGTATGTCCATACCTCAAAAACGCAGCTGCAACGAAGGAAAAAATGTTCATTCGACTCCATTATTCGTCCACATAGGAGAAAATTGGGGTCCTGAATCAAACCAGCAGCATATAACTTATCAAGGGTTGGAGCCCCACTGTAACAGAGAGTCCAAAAAAAAAGGAAATCTTCAACGAAACTTTTAAGTTCCAGAGATATTGGGAAAAGTTAACATGTCATCCTTGAATGGCATTCACACACTAGTAGTTTTTTCTTAGAGGTAACTGGTGCCATCGAATCCTGGTGGCATGTTAATATAATCGATTTTTTTTTCATAGATCGGATCGCTATAAACTCGGAATGTTAGGTCTTTTCGCTGTTTGTTTGCTCTGATGATACAAATTGAAAAGGGAAAGGTACCAAATACTCCACCAACCTTTTCGTTCCAACATAAGACAAATAAACATTATGTTGATGATCTTAATCAAAATTACAATTCCCAAGGAAGAATAACGTACTACTTGTAATTACTTTAGTTATATCAAATAATTAAATATAACAAAATAAAAGTAAAGAGCGAGACATCATAATTTTTGTTAACGGGGAAAACTTCATGTGCATAGACACTATGGGACCTCTTCCAGTTTGAGTACACACCAAATTAAGTTGTTACAACACTAGCCTACTATCAGACTTCAGACAGGATGTAACTCTAGCATAATAGATCCTCAAAGCTACTCTGCTTCAATGGTGTCCCTGCGTCTCCCAGGAGTTTACGCATATGAATCCCTAGATGATATCCTTTAATGCCTAGGAGATGCTCTACAATCCTTCATGAAGACTATTGCTACCTTGCCTCCAACAACTTGACTAATTAACCTCCTTTAGATGTAATATCTAGATAGCAGAAACCTTCCTCAAACTTAGAATGATCTACGTCAAATATTCAGATTATGGTTTATACTCTTCAAAACTTATAGAGACACCAAATTGAATCTACCTCACTAGAATATCAATTTCTGAACCAATATAGTCGATCTCGGATCTCGGTTTGTCTCGGCCCCGACCGAGACAACGTGATAATTTTTCTGAGCAGTTCTTTCAAACTTATACGTACAACTCTATATATGCTTATTTTTTCATAGACTACCCCCCGTAGAGCCACATGCTAGACCTCATATTCAACATGGTAGTCGTAATTATAAGTGAAAAAAGTAATGGTTAAAATGCATTTTTAAATTTTTATGTTATTAAATGAAAATTCACATAACATCTCATAGGATCTTCATATTAAGTACTCAACCAAATAAATAACCAATTTGATTCATCAATGATCTCGCTGATAATGGTGGATGCTAACTCTGAACAAGGCACTATCACTAAGATAATAGTTATATACGACCAATAATATATAGATAAGGAAGCCAAGGAGAAGCAAGTAATAAACATCATCAACAATAAAGGAATATTATCAAATACTTGATGAGCATGAAAACCACAAAATTTATCATGTTTGCATGACATGCATAAAATTCCATGAAATATGCATTCCATAAATCATCAAGTACCGACAAGTAAAGTTTATTTTCCTATTGTTTTTTTAATTTATCTACCAATACATTAATGTTTGAAAATTTTGGGCATTTAGAATTAGTAGCGGACTCCACAATGTTTAGTAAGATTTCATAACAAATTCATTAGACACACAAACTCGTATTGTATTTTCGAAGTGTTTTTCTACTTACTTGTAGATGGATTGATACAAAGTAGTCTTTTCTTATCCCTCCATACCCATTATGGATATGATAGATACTTTTCCCCGTTTATTAGAATTCTCAAAAGATGATGATATTGATGATGTGAACGACAACTTTAATCGAGGAAGATATATATTATTATGTATATAAATGGAACCACTAATTATGTTAGTGGAGTTTAGATCAAGTGAGGGATGTTAATCGAGAAAAATACATGATGAACATGCAAATTCAAAGGGGATGTTAGGGCTCAAAACTGTCAAAGACGACATATGGGATGCTCTTTATTTATCAAATCCACGACGAGATTCCCGTTTAACTTTTGGGTTGTCTATATCTCGGCCGAGTTAAGCGAGATGTTCGCTTGAAATTCCACCTCGATCTTGAGGTGAGAGCCAATATACCGTCTGAGACAACCGTGATCGACTATACTGCTTAGAACTAGTCTTAGGTTGTATTTGATACAATAAAAGGAAACAATTCCATAGAAAGTGTATTCTATGGAATCAATATTCCAGGGGAGGCAAGGAAAGACTTCCAATAGAATTCCATGGAATTAATCTCAATACATACTTTAAACCGCGCTTTTGTGTAAACGGGGTAACGATTCTATGGAAATAAATTTGTAAACAAACGACGAAAAACATGTTATTTTGATGGAAAGATAGCCATGAAATTAAATCCCATTAAACACAACCTTAGATAAATTCTATGGAAACTTATAATCTAGATTAGATATACAAGAGTTGATATGAGATCATAGATGAAATTTCTATCATATCTTGAATTAGATCAATAATTCTTGAATGACCATATATTATATGAGAAGGACTTTACACTACAAATAAATTATATAAACAATCAAATCAAGATACATGATTTGAAACTATGAAGACGATGTTCAACATGTGTTTCACGATCCTCAATTAAATCTTATCTTGTTCTAATATCAAGAACTTAAGGTTGGAGGACGACTTCTTATGCAACTGATGTCTATTATTTATAGTGAATGATTAAAGATTGGTTGCTTGAGATTGAAGCAAATAGTTTCTTACATGTCCAAAACTGGGTTGATTCCTTAGTTAAAACTTAACTTGCATTGAGGGTATTTTCTACGTTTAGAAGCATGGTGAATTAAGTCCTAAATAATTACAAAAGTAACTACTTTCATATGCATATACCTTTTCACTTGCAATAGTTAAATTATGCAACTAGTTGCAACTAAATAAGCTAAGATACAAACTCGTTTAGCAGAAAAAAAATTATATTTTTATCCTTTTAGAATCACACCACTTATGGTAACAAAATAGGTTTAAAAAGTTGGTCGTGAAACAAAGAAGGTGTAATGCCCAAAATTAAGCTACTTATTAATTTAAGAAATCAACTACATAATGAGCCATTAAGGTTCTAAATCATATATATAAACATCATATTAGAGATTTAATAGAAATCTTACCCTAAGTCTATCCCAATAACCGATCACCTATAAATAAAAATCTCTCAAGTAATATAAATAAAATATTATATTTTTTTTGTGTTTTATAAAATATACTATAAAAATAAAATGATTCACAACGTAACTAGAAACGGATATCTTCACGTAGACCATCTCTTCTGATAACTGAAAACTGAAGTGGAAATGAGTGAGCACATCATCCCAAAGGGTGCTCAGTGGAAACAAATACAACATTCGAGTAACCATTAACATCCTTCGCAGTTCTACTATTGAGAAAACAATTAAACATCTTTTACACACAACACAAAGCAGAAGATTACTCCAATTTTTCTTCCCAGATATTGCAATATCTATGAAAGACCATTTCCAGATGATCTACGAAAAATGAAGTTAGAACAACCTAAAATATGTTTTCCTAACCTCGCCCTACTCAATGGGGAAGACGATGGAAAGATAACTCCAGTCTCAAATGATAGCGCCATTTACATGAAAAGCGTACACCTCGTGATTCATGAACTACCATCAAAATCTAGAATATGTAAGAAGTGTTTGATTATTATGACTTGACTGCGCACAACGGTTTCCCAAAAGGTCCAATACGATCTTGAACATAGAATTTCTTCTGAAATTAAGATCATAGTAACCCAATCATACCAGTAAGACGGAACGATTAAACATAGTACGCATACAACCAATCTCCCAGATAATAAATATATATAAATATCGAGTCGGCGGTACCCAGATACCCTGGTGTGTCCCTCAGGTACTCCAAAATATTGGATCCGTTACTCCTATAATTTGCATAAAATGATAATATTATCACAAAAAATACTAATATTGTGTTCCTTTCTGCACCTATAAACCCTTAGCAAGGATATGTGAAGAACATAGTCACTCCTCGCATAGAGACTAGAAAAGCATACAAGGCAACATATTCATCTGATTGCATACATACATAATTGCGTACAAACATGCTTACATAAAATACATACACATCATGCCCGCAGATTGAAGAGACTTAATGATTATAAGAAAGTTACAAGAGCTCCTACCTGTTTTGATGACAAGCCATGTCTACCTTGGGATCTGTGATGCACAGATTCATCATTTGAAACGATCATTGTCAATAAAGACTAACTGTTAATCACATAAACACTCTAAGAATTTAGCCAATATCATAAAATGTTCATTACATAATATCATACAATCTTCTAGTTAATGCCTAAATAAAAATTATAATGGGCCTAGTTTTATCAATGGTTTTATCACCTGGTATTCAGTAATTTTGGCATAAATCAGTATATACTTATCCAAATGAAGTGAATCTTGGTGCCACTTGAAAGCCCTTGAAAAATTCTATAACTTTGCAGATAGGAACAAAAATCTAATTCAGAATATAAGGGGTCCAAAATATCAAACGAATAAATCTGGGCCAAATATCTAGTCTGCGGGTTTACCCGGCCTGGCCCGTCAAATCGGATCGCTAACCCGATCTATCTGACTCCTTCTGAATTATGAATAAGCTAATCTGACTCATCTGACTCACTGAGTTGACTCAGTGAATCATCTTGTCTTTTTCACCTATACTTGTAAATATTTCTAAGAATTCAGATCTGGGTACGTGCTTTCTAAGGATCATAAGTCATTCGATACTAAACTAAAACGGGAAAGTTATATCTCTTTAGAATAATGGAATCTCCCTCTAAGAATTATGCCCCAATATATATCAGATTCTAACTCCAACCTACATTAAAGCACTCACGAAAATGGTAGCCCATGACTGACTTTCATTTTTACAAGTAGTATATATTCATTACCATCTACTTTCCCCATATATCATTCATACTTTTTACATCTTTTTCTCTCTTAGCATGAACTTATACTAATATTTTTGTTCTCATGTGTTTTCTTGCTATAACTATAACTATACAACACATTCTCCTTGGAAATTCGTATGATTCGTCTTCAAGAGAAAATCAACTACCTACATTATCTACTCCATTTATCCAAAACAAGGAAGAGATATACTTCCTGCACATAATTCCAAAATTACATATATATAGACCTAATAAATTAACTTATACCTTATCTAAACTTTATTGAATTTGGGTTTTATATTTTAAACTTCAAAGTTGAGCCCGATTTGGTTAAATGGGTTGGCCCGTTAATGTATTATTTTCATCTTTAAAAGTATGATTGCCCATACAAGATTAATTTATACGTGTAAAACTCTGGAGTATCATATCTTTCTAGTCTAGCGGCCAATGACGCGTTCCAGTAGTCCATTTCGCATAACTTTTCAAGATCTATCTAGTGGTATTATTTGTATACACAAATTACTTTAATAATTATTTGATTTCGATCAATTAGGTTAATGCAGCGTAATCATCATTTGGCGAGTCAAATGACATTGACGTGTTTGAGGGTCTTTACAGAAGGAAAGTGCAAAAATTACCAAAAATAGTTTTGGTCAGTTTTACTCTTCATGTTTGCGAACTCAAGTGAGAAAAATAAAGTAACCAGGAGATATAACTCCAATTTAGGTTCGCGAACTGAAAAGAGCAGGTTTGCGAACTCAAGCGGTCGTAAGGATCCGATAGAAATCATACTAACTTAGGTTCACAAACTAAATATGAAAAATAGTCTTAATTAGAAAATTGCTGACTTAGGTTCGCGATCTCAACTGAGTAGGTTCGTGAACCTAATGATAAAAAATTTATCAGTAAAAAACTGCATGTTCGAATCTTACCAAGCTAGAGCCAAATTCCAAAAAACAATGTCCATAGTTAGAAAATATTTTACTTTTGTAATTTTATACATAATTTTCTCGTTATTAGAAAAGACTCAACTCAAAGTTTATTAGTATAATTTTCTTCAATACGGTTGTGCGATAACCTTTATCAAAACTGAAGCCGAAGTAACTGAAAAATCTTTAACACGAGCATAAAGATCAAATATGAAGTCAAAATCATCTACAATATTCATATTATTATAACCGAATTATCAATGAAAATATGATGATAATGTCATGGCAACATATTTTACTTAGATATGCAACACCGAGTCTTCATTATTAAATATCATATAATAATTGTCATCGGGATATATGTTGAAGATTGGTAGGGCGTTTCAATCAACAACTTGATTTTTTTGATCTTGTCACTAAGAATTTAATTCTTCTTAAATTATCATTCTTTGTTTAAAACTCAAAGATCGTAGGTGGGTTTAATACCAAATTGATGTACCGTGGGTGTTGAAAAAATATCGATTTGATGCGAGTAAAACAGAATGTATTCAGAAACCAGTTAATTTTCAAAGATATATTCATTAAACCATAAGGATTAGTGATCACTTCACTAAATAATTAATAACATAAGCGTTATACGATTATTTATACTTCAATATTATGTGATGGTCTAGCCCAAAGCTTTTTGTTGGGGTGTAATAATCCGCATGGCTAAGGCTACGTATTAATTAGGAGTTAAGTAGTTTAACTAATATTTTATTAGTAGTTTTAATTAAGTAGTAAGTTACTAGTGGTGCACGGTCAGGATCTGTGGTTCTCGTTCACAAATATTAGGATTTTGTATGGCTACTATATAATCTTAAGTTGTAAGCCTGTGTTTGCAAGAAATGAGATAAGAAAGAGGTTGTTCTCTCAGGAATAAGACAGTGGTTCTTTGTTAGAGTTATTTATATTTGGTGTTGATTCAAATTTGTATATCTTCCTCTAAATCTTATTAGATCATAAAAATTGGCGTCAGAGGTGGTTAGATCTAACATGACAGGACCTTCAATCAAAGAGTTGAAAAAACACTTCGATAACCACTCCAAGGAGGTGAGATCTCTGTTCACAAAATTGACAGAAGACTTAACTTCAATCTCAGAATGTGAATCTATTCAGAAAAAATATGCATAAGATAAGACTGACAAGTTATTATCATTATTGGAGAGATTGTGTGTTCAATAAGATGAGTCACAGAAGAGTACTGAAGCGCCACAAAAGAATTGGTATTAAATACAAAAAATAATTAAGTAGAGGACAACTCAAGAGATAATGGGTTCCCTGGACCGTCAACAGAAAGAGGTTCACTCACTTTCAACAACCCCAAGTACCTCTCTCATAGACCCGCAAAGATGGATTCCCCAAGATTCGACGGAGATAACCCAAAATGATGGATTCGTAAGTGTGAACGATTGTTCTCTATCAATAAAAATATCGAAGAAAAGGATTATGTTGGTACAACATCTTTATATATGGAGGGTAAAGCATACTCTTGGTTCTTTGACTACCAGATAGGTAAGGGTCATATTTCTTGGCATCATTTTACTCTTGCAGCTTGTACTCGCTTTGAAGTCATAGCTAATGATATCTATGTGGGCATGTTTAACAAACTTATTCAAATATCGAATGTGGAAGAGTACTTTGAAAGGTTTGAAACACTCAAAGCTATCATGTTGAGTAAGAATCCTTATTTGACTGAAGCTTACAATGTACTGAGCTTCATTAGTGGGTTAAAGGATGAACTAAAGAATACCATACAGATGTTCAAACCCACCACCTTAACTGAAGCATTTCAGTTATCCAAATTACAAGAACTCGTCGTGGACGGTCAACAAAATAAATTCAAATCCCCCTGCAAATCCCAACCCACCACTTCATATTTTCCCTCAACCTCCACCAACACTACAAGAAGCATCTCTATACCTACTCAAGCAAAAACCACCACTAAAACAAATTTTCAACCTAGATATTTTAACTCAAGACCTAATTACCCTCCTGTTAAAAGTTTAACTTATAAGCAATTAAAGGAGAGGAATGATAAGGGCTTTTTTACAATTGTGATGAAAATTTCTCTTTTGGCCACAAATGCAAGCAATAACAATTATTCATGCTATATTTGGATGAGATGGAGGAGGAAGAGAAAATAGAAGAGCCACATGTGGATATAAAGCAAAATGGTGAATCTCCAATTGAATCAGACATGTAGATATATCTTCGTACTCTCATAGGGTGCACTAGTAATGATACCATCAGAATTCCAGGGTATGTTAAGAAAAAGTTTATCTACATCATCATTGATACAGGAAGTACTCACACCTTTATTAATAAGGATTTAGTTCATTAGCTATATTGTACAGTGGAGAAAACATCTCATCTATTTGTCAGAATGGAAAATGGTGATAGGAAAATAAGTTCTGGGGTGTGCAAACAACTACAATAGTCAATGCAAGGGAGTAAATTCAGTGGTGACTTGAGATTGCTTACCTTGGGAGGCTATGATATGGTTCTTGGTGCTGACTGGATTGAGACTTTAAGGGATGTAGTCTTCAACTTCCACAAGTTTTGCATCAACTTTGTTTATAATGGTAAGAATATCACTCTATCATGTGCTAAGGAAAGCTCTTCTTTGAGAATGATGAGCACTAATTATTCAAGAAAGGTTGTTACAAAATTATTCAAGAAAGGTTCTTATAGTATTATAGGGCAATTATATTTATTTCAACTTCCATATCCAAGCAAGAAATACCAAAACCAATTCATCTTCTACTTTAAGAATATAATGATGTGTTTGAAGAACCAAAATCCTTACCACATAAAATATCATTAGACCACAAAATCCCTCTTAAACCAAATTCAATACTTACCAATCAAAGACCTTACAGATGCCCTTATGTTCAAAAATCAATCATTGAATCCTTGGTCAAGGAAATATTACAAGATGGAATCATTCAAACTAGTCATAACCTATTTGCATCTCCCATTCTTCTTATGAAAAAGAAGGACAACTCTTAGAGATTTTGTGTTGACTACAGACAACTAAATGACATTACCATCAAAGATAGGTTTCCAATATCAGTGATAGATGAGCTCTTGGATGAACTTAATGGCTCGGTGGTATTCACTAAGTTGGATTTCAGATTATGCTACCATCAAATTCTAATGGATGCATATGACATCTACAAGACATCTTTTAGAACTCATGAGGGGCAATATAAATTCAAGGTGATGCCTTTTGGACTAACTAATGCTCCAGCAACATTTCAAGCTCTTATGAATGAAGTGTTCAAACTTTATCTGGGAAAATTGATATTGGTGTTATTTGATGATATTTTGATTTACTGTCCTTCTCATGCTGAGCATGTTAAACACTTATAGATAGTATTGGGTCTCCTGAGATAACACAAGTTATATGCAAAACAATCAAAATGTTGTTTTGCACAAGAGGAACTAAAATATTTGGGACACATTATTACATCTGAGAGGTTTGCTGCTAATCCTTCTAAAATATCAAGCATGGTTTCTTGGCTTACTCCTACTTGTCTTAAAGAATTGAGGGGGTTCTTGGGTCTAACAGGATACTAGATGAAGTTTTTTAAGGGGTATGGGACAATTTTTAAGCCACTGATTGATCTTCTAAGGAATAATGCTTTTAATTGGTCTAAAGAAGCTGAAACAACTTTCAATGAGCTCAAGCAAATCATGTGCAATACTCTAGTTCTGGTATTACCATATTTCTCTAAAGCATTTATCTTAGAGACCGATGCTTGTGCAAGAGGAGTTGGAGCAGTCTTGGTGCAAGAAGGTAGGCTAATAGCCTTTCATAGCAAGCCATTAGGCCCAAAATTATTGGGGATTTCAACCTATGAGAACAAATTACTAGAAATAGTAATGACAGTCACTAAATTGAGAAATTATTTAATGGGAAAACATTTCATCATCCATACTGATCAACAAAGTATTAAGTACTTCATGGAATAGAGGATGTCTACAATGTTACAACAAAGGTGGATCATGAAGTTACTTGGGTATGATTATGAGATCAAGTATAAGAGGGGAATGAATAATAAGGCTGTTGATGCCTCATCCAGATTACCTACTTCCATCAGCATTTCTCAACCTGCTTGGGCCATGGATATTGTCAAAATCTATGAGAATGATGAAGCTGCAAATTTAGCCATCTCCAAGCTATTAACTTCTCATAATGTTGTTAATAACTATGCTTACAACAATGGTATTCTTAGGTGTAAGGAAATGATTTATGTTGTAGTTGGTCATGGAGTTAGGCATTCCATTCTTATATTGTTACATGCCTCAGCTATTGGTGGACATTCTGGTATCCATGGAAGCTACATGAAAGCTAAAGCCTACTTTCACTGGTCAGGCATGAAGAATGACATCATTGAGTTTGTATCAACTTGTGATATTTGTCAAATGAATAACGCATATCACACATATCCAGCTGGATTACTCCAACCTCTTATAATACCTGAACATGCTTGGCATCATATAATAGTGAATTTTATAGAGGGAGTACCAAAATATAGAGGGAAAGATGTCATCATGGTGGTAGTGGGAATATTTACAAAGTATGCACATTTTATGGCTCTTAGTCACCCCTTCACTTCCTCAACAGTAGGTTAGCACTTTCTCAACAATATGTTCAAACTTCATGGATTACCAGCCTCATTTATGTCTTAGGATCCTTAATAGGATTGCGATCTAAAATGAATTATAGAGTTATAACATTATTGTGGAAAAGTAGTTACTTTGATTGTGGAAAAATTTATGAGTAAAGTGTTCATTAAATTGAAAATTGAGGAATGCATTTTAAGAGTTATCAGTTGTAATATATAAACCGTCTCTGCTTTCATGAACTTGTGTGGGCTTAATTTGGTTGGGGTTTAGTTCTAATTCATAGTATACCCGAATCAAAATATTTTCATATAAAGTCGTTTCTGGGGTGGGCGGGAGGTGACTATCCCCTAGGCATCATCTGAAAAAGCTGGGCTCCAACAGCCACACCCAATATTTCGTTTGGCAATCTGAATAGATAAACTCCAATATACTTCCAAAAGAATCAACTAGACAGTTAGACTCAATCTAGAGAAAAGTATATCAAAGAGTTTTATATCTCTGTTTCATATTGTAATCAGCAAATCAAACAGATAGAAATTCGCGAGCCTGATTATTATGTGAAACAACTTGAACGGTACCAAAGACCAATGTACGGGTGTCAATCAATTAAATCAATAACCAAAGGTTGGATTATATAATTAATGGATCTCAACGCATAACCTGTGATATTTCAATTATATAACAAAATATAGTGCGGAAAAAAAATAACACATACACCAGATGTTTTGTTAACAAGAAAACCGAAAATGTAGAAAAATAGTCCAGATTTGAACACCACATTGTATTAAGCCACTACAGACACTATCCTACTACCAATGAACTTCGGACTGGACTGTAGTTGAATCCTAATCAATCTCACACTGATTCAAGGTATAGTTACGCTCCTTACGTCTCTGATCCCAGCAGGATACTATGCACTTGATTCCCTTAGTTTATCCCACCCTCAACCAAGAGTTGCTACGACCCAAAGTCGAAGACTTGATAAATAAATCCGTCTCACACATAAAAGTCTATATGAATAGATAAATATGTCTCCCATAGAAATACCTACGAGTTTTGATTAAATCTCAAGCTAATCTTAAAGAAGATAGTACTCAAATACGATAGAAACAACAAGATGAGATCACACAACTATAGAGAAAATAGTTGGGTCTGGCTTCACAATCCCAATGAAGTATTTAAGTCGTTAACCTACATGGTTTCATGAAAAACCTAAGGTTAAAGGAGAATCGACTCTATCTAATACAACTAGTATCACACATGAGGTGTGGGGATTAGTTTTCCAAGTTGCTAGAGTTCTCCTTTATATAGTTTTCAAATCAGGGTTTGCAATCTAAGTTACCTTGGTAACAAAGCATTCAATATTCACCATTAAATGAAAACCTGATTAGATTCAAGCAAATATATTTCAACCGTTAGATAGAACTTAGTTTGTTATTCACAAATGAAATGTACCCTCATTTATATTTAGTAACCGTGCCTAAACGTGTACACCATGTTGGCTCAACCTTAGTTAACCGAGGTTAGATATATGAACACTCCATATCAACCTTATTCATCTTAACCATAACTAGTTCAAATGACTCAAATAAAACTAGTTAAAGAGTTGTTTAATTTCTATATTCTCATAGAAGTATACAAGAACACAATTGAAGCAAAATCGGATTGATTCACTCGAATCAATTCATTAACATTATTGCCACGGTTTGCAAAGAATGCATTCCTTAATATATAAATGTATTAGTTCATGACCCAACCGATTTTAGAACTTCAACGACTCAAGTATGCAAACGGGTACACATACTTAGGTAGCCGGTATGAGTTTGAGTACGCCAGTATGAAAACGAGTACACATACTTAGTTCACTTCCAAAACCCAACATAAATTCTCGGACATATACCTCACGCAAGTATGCGTACCGGTATGTGTACTTGGTACACGGAATTTCACAACTACAAGTACGCATACGGGTATGTATACTTTAGTTCCGGTCATGGATCACATACATGCAAGAATGCACACTATGTTTATAATCCAATGATGGTTAAGTATTTTAAACTATTTATTTCAATCATTGATACTTTCTTAGAGGATGACAATAGCCGTTTTGACACACTATTAGCATCAAAGCAATTTTCAAGTTATTGAAATAATCATAACGTAACATTCCAAGTCTACATCAAATGATTGTATCACACAAACCATGTAAGATGTCACTCGGCGATTTTCACATGATACGATGAACTTGGTTGAAGCGAAAGCTTACCAACACATATTCCGAGAAATATGTAAGCGAGTTAAACTAAGCTCGAAATATCAAATGTGTATAATCGACAACTATATAGTAATACGACTTTGTCTCAATGTAGGAGATAGAGAAGAAATATACTTTCCAAGTGATAGATGAGTTTTAGTTTCCACATACCTTTTGTTGATGAAGTTCCAGAAACTCTCCTTAATAGTTATTCATCTTCAATTGATGAACGTCGTGAAGTCTAATGCTCAACTACACAATCTATCCTAGTCCGAGACATTACTATAAGTAGACTAGAGATCAAAACTTCACTAATATTGACAAACAATCTTGAGATAGCAAAATTTGCGAGTTCGACCGAGCAGTGATCTAACAATTTTCCCCTTTGTAAATTTTAGTGACAAAACTATCAATACATATGGATTACAAAATAAATAAACTTTGTAGCTTCTCATCCAAATGCTTGATCTCCTTGGTTCTTCCTCGAAATCTTCGTCACTTCCAAGTACTCCCATGATTCCATAGATGTTCAATTCATCATCATAGTTGTTGAAGATCCGTAGCAATAAAAATGAGAAAACATTTGCTTTCAATCATTGTTATACAGTGTCATAATATTATTACATAGCATCAAAGTCCAATTGTATCACAACTTTGACAATAATCTTTGTTAAACCACTCCCCCTTACATAATGATCCATGAACTATATGTATTTTTAGTGTGAACTACACATTAATTCTCCCCCTTTTTGTCAATATAAATTGGCAAAGGTACGAAAACTAGTGGGATCCTCATGAAATCTTCATGGAGATATTTCATGACCAAAAGAGAACAACATACCAACTCGTTTCGATGATTTCACATAGTCGAAATTTAGTGTATTCATCAAGGAGTTTATAAAGATACAAGATAACTCCTACAATATTCCACAGTCGCACTCCCCACAAAGATTTGGAAATTAAGCAAAAGTTTAAAAAGAACTCTCCCCCATAAAATGTCATTCCCGAAAGAACAACAAGAGCGACCTTACTTTACAAGAAAAGAAGGATTTCTTTGGACATTAACAAATCAAATGAAACATGAATTTGTATCCAAAAATCTCAATTGAATTAACCACAAAAAAAAATGATCAATTCAATTGGTCATGCTCAACATAAGAGAACTTACGGAGCAACACAATACATATACAAAGATGTGGATCAGGGAAAGACCAATACTACGGAATAATCAAAGAATCATTCTATTTTTCATCACTATTTACGCAATGACATATAATAGATTTAATATTTGTAAACAAAAGTTCATCCTTTCTTCCATCAATATTTTCATAATGACATAAAAGGCTTAACTTTTGTGGTCAAAAGTTCATTTTATCCTTTATCAATACTTTCTTACCGACATATAATATTAGAGTTAACTTTTGAACAAGTATGGGACAGTCAAGGTTCACAGACGTAAATAACATATCCCATAACAATTTGCAATATATAAAACCATAAAGATTAATACTGCAAAAATCATCTTCCAAATAAACTTTAGAATTTAAACAAATAAATCTAAAAACATTGCAAGATGAAAAGTTATCAATAGCTATGTGTACTCACAATAATAGCTATTCCAAACCCTAGTTATCCTTCTTAAAAACACAAGAATAAATTATCATAAGAAGTTTCCTAGATATTGTAGAGATTTATCAGAGCATATACTGAGAATTCATTCTCATTATTGAAAAACCCATTGATAATGGGATCATTCAATTCCTCCAGCTCTTCGGAGATATCAGTCAACTCACTAAGTTCTCTTTTCAGTCCACTCAGAGTGTTCATTGTTAGAGACAACATTTGTTCATAGTGAGATATCTCTTCCAAAGATGCAACCACTTGAGATTTTAAATCATTTCTTTTCTTGATGAAATCTTTCACCATAGCCCTGAAGTTATTATCATAATGACAAACAGACAAAAGGTAGTTAAAGGAGAAACATGAATCACTGACCGTATCCTTCACCTTTCTCTTCCTTGAGGACTGGATTCCTTCACATAGATACACATTGACAGCTTCTACTGCATATCTTTTTGTAATACCTCTAGTTATATGTGTCGTGAGCATGTATCTTTCAAAGAGAAAAAGTGAAGTATAATTCTGATCACAAATGAACATAAATAAACTTATTAGGAAAACTTACCCTAAAGAAACTTAGAAGAAAAAAAAGTCTACGGAACTCCACTATCTATCTTAACAACAAAATATTCACTTGCTCAAAATAACTCTTAGTCATAAATGAAATAATGAGAAATGACCAACTTAATTTACAGGACTTGAGCAACCTTGATGTGATCCTTATTCCAAGTCAAAAATATTCATCACATTACTATGATTTAGATAGTAATGGGGTGAACAAAATGTTCACTTCTTCTGTCACAAGGTGACATATCAAGGCTTGTTGGATAAACAGACTTACCTCGTCTAACTCTGATATTTTTAGACATCTTCTTCTTGTACACAGACGTTTGCTGGTTTTCCAGAGTCAGACTCATTCTTTGCATGTCATTTTTAAGTTTGGTAATTCTTTTGTTGTTCCTCTTTGTTGATGGTGGATTTTTATTTAAGGCTAAAATTGTAAAAGCCAAAATTATGCGCTAACATCTTGCAAAAGATAAAGCCATTAATAAGTGATGAATACTTCTTCACTTTACTAATTCACCTATAATGGAGCATGTGGCAACAATCCCAGTATTCTGTGAATTAAATACATGAAATTCATCCAGGTTGGAGCATGTGGCAACAATCCCATATACCCTGTGAATTTACAGCATTATTAATTAATGTGTGACCAGCCTTGTATTTCCTATACATATTATCAGTGCAGCATGACGACTGAGTGTTGTTCTCAGCAGAGCAACACGAACCTCAAAGCATTAATAATGAAGCATGTACGAAATACCCGTACATGATGCAACTCTCGGTGTGTTATACTATCCCGATTGAGCATACATCTCTCGGTGTGTTATACTAGCCCGATTGAGCATATTTGAATCTGGACTGTCCATATCAGTCTCAGAAATGATCACGACCATCCAAATTCACCAAGCATGGTTGGATGGATTAGATCGAATCCATGACCCCAAGCAGGTATTGGAATATTCACTATCGACCCAACAAGGGCCCCACATGGTTGGCCTCCCCAAAAGGGTGGCATAGCTTTCCAAACCATCCAAGCCAAAGCAGTATGGATGAAAAACCCTAAATTAGGGTTTGCGGCACATTACATGTGTCGCAAAACAGTCTCAACCATCCATCTACGCAGGCATAGATGGAGGGTGTAGATGTAGATTCAAAGGGCCCAGAGCATGTCAACACGTTCACTGTAAGCCCGCATACACACATGACCGATCGGTCAGGACCAACCATGGCTGGTCTTTCCAGATCATGCGCCCAAAGTGGGCATGCCGCACGGCCGGCAAAACCCTAATTAGGGTTTGCATTGATTGCAAACGTACGTTTTCTCCTGATCGAATGGAGGGTTTAGGAGTCGACTGAGCAGGTCCAGTGAGCATCAACATGATCAATGTGGACCCATCTATCCCCACACCCGATCGTCCAAGGCATACCATGCCTGGTCGTTCCAATTCGCACTCCTAAACTAGCGTGGTCACACTTCCCAATCGCAAACTAATCTCGACCACTCAACTTTGCCGGACGAATTGAGTGGCTTAGATCATGTTCATATGGGAAAGTAAGGTATAGGCATGTACACCATCCTGCCACCTACACACCGAACCAATCGGCCGGGACCGACCAAGCTTGGTCGTCCCGAAACGCACGCCTGAAGAAGGCATGACGCGTGGTATTTGCGGCACCAAACTTCTATCGTAAATCTATCATGACCGCTCCTCTTTGCCGGAAAAATTGAGCGGTCCACATCACACTTTCACAGGACAATGAGGTATGGGCATGTATATCGGCATGCCGTCTACACGCATTTCCGATCTTCCATGCCAAAATCGTGTCCCAAGATTGGATTCGGCCAAGCTGAAAAATGGTGCTTGGGCACCTCTTCTAAAACCCTAATTCCACTAACGGTCGCAGATGAGTGTCTCAAAGATCATCTCGTCCGTCCAACTTCACCGGCTTGGTTATACAGCCCTGGTCAGGAGTTAATTGGTCAGTGAGGCGTCATGGTGATCACCACCCGTCACTCTACCACACCATGTGGTCGTCCAAGGGAGTACTTGCTTGCGCAACCTCCAAACCATCACATGAAGTAGGCTGGACATGAGGCTATTTTGAGACGCTCAAACAGCGATGCTTCATATATGCTGAAAATACTCGATGCAGTACCTGCATAGAATACACACGATACTTCACAAGTATCGCCTTCCTAAATAACTTAGTTATTTAATCTAGTATTACATGCTATTTTTTATGGGTCCCACGATCCACACACTCGAGATATCAATCATGTCACAAACTGGGGGATACATACTGGGGTATTGGTCTGGAGGTTTACAGCGTGCAGCGCACAACGCGCCATCACAAAACGTGTCAGGAAGTCATGGACGGTTAGTGATGATGGGAGAAGTGGGAAGGACTGGTCGTGTGATACTAACACACGACTCCATTACTCCATCACTCCACTATCTCCACTTCCCACGAGATATGAGGGTTAGGCTTAACGACTTGTATAAATAGGTTTTCCTCCCTATTTTCCAAACAGGAACAAGATAAGACAACAGAGACAAGTGTTGATACAATCGTATTCAAACACCGGAACTGATAGCTTACATCCTGCAAGCCAGTTCAGATTTCTGATACAAGTCATACATAGCCAACACCTTCACAATCTCAACACCTTCTTCGCTTCCCTCCCTAGGATAAACCCCATATCCTTCACTTTGTGACCGAAACAAGTCTGGAACGGACATTTCTTGGTTTAGGAAGGATTTGCACAGATTAATTTCTCGAATATACAAGCACTCCCGTGCATTGCATTTATTTAAGGTTTAGACTCATTTCTCATCCACACACCCCAAATTATCAAAACCGACAGAAATAGTTTTCACCCATAAACACTCTTGAATTTCCAACACTTACTTTGAACATGACTTCCACTTTCACAAAAGGAGAAAAATAGAGATGAGTGTTTGCTTTGTAGAGATGACTCATGTTTATCACAACTTACAAAATCAGTTGCTCCAAAACAGGCCGGAACAAATGAGTTGATTGTGCTTACTATCTTATTTTTGAACCCTAAATCTTTTGTTTTTTCAAAAGCCTTTTGACCAAATAACATTGTTGAAATTTTCGGAGCTTCCTGTCAACCTTTGCAAGTCACACTTGAGAGAATTAATCTCTTTTTCTTTCAGGGATAAGGTTCTGGTGAATTCATTATTAAGACAGTCAATCTCAAGAGATTTCACCTGAACTGATGATTCAAGTTTCTCCAAAAAATCTTTTAGTTGAATATTTTCTTTGTGAATTTCTTCACTTTTATCCAAGAAATCTAAAATCTCAGTGCCAGACTCACATTCCGAACCAGAAATTGAGATAGTGGAAACTTTTGCCGAGAGGGCTGAAAATACTGAGCATACTTCAGGAGTATGTATATCATTGACACACTGAGATATTTCTTCTTGAAATGAATCATCAGAGAGAGAATGAAGTCTCTCAGATCTCTTGCTTTTCTTCACAATATCCTTGATCTTTTGTGTAATCAGCGATCTGTTAGATTCAGATTGATTTGAGTAATACTCATCAGTCCATTACAAGTTAGGAGCTTCACTTGTAATGGTCACATCATTGAATGTAGACGTTCTGACTGTATCCTGATCATGATCAAGTAGTCTTAACTTTCCAACAAGAGCATTTCTGGAAAGAGTTGAAAGGTTATTACTTTCAACAATGGTATGCTTCTTAGAGTCGTATCTAGATGGTAGCGATCTGAGAATTCTCATCACAATGTCCTTTTCAGGAATAGTTTTATCCTTGATCTTTTGTGTAATCAACGATCTGTTAGATTCAGATTGATTTGAATAATATTCATCAACCCATGACAAGTCAGAAGCTTCACTTGTAATGGTCACAACATTGAATGCATACGTTCTGATTGTATCCTGATCATGATCAAGTAGTCTTAAATTTCCAACAAGAGTATTTCTGGAAAAAGTTGCAAGGTTATTACTTTCAACGATGGCATGCTCCTTAAAGTCGTATCTAGACGGTAGCGATCTGAGAATTTTCATCACAATGTCCTTTTCAGGAATAGTCTTACCCAATGCAAAAGATGCATTAATAATTTCAGACACTTTGTGATTAAACTCATCAAATGAATCTTCATCTACCATACAAAGGTTTTCCCAATCAAAATTTAGGTTTTGCAGCCTAGCTTCCTTTTCATAGGTATTCCCTTCAAATACGGTTTCTAAGATATCCCAAGCATCTTTAGACCGAGTGCACATAGTCACATGGTACTGAAGATCTGGGGTAATGGCATGAACGATAACATTTAACCCGTCAGAATTTTGCTTTGCAGCGAGAATCTCGGCAGGTTCGTATGCACCAATATCCTTTGGAACAGTTGCATCACCTTTTGCAACAACCAGAGGATTACAACCATTAACTACATAAACCCATGATTGAAAATCACGCGCTCGAAGAAAGGAACGCATAAAAATTTTCCATCAGAAGTAATTTGATCCATCAAAGACTGGCGGTACGTTAATGGAGATAGCACTTTTGTCCATATTCAGATCGCTACAAACACAGATTTATAAGGTCTTTAACGTGTTTGCCTGCTATGATACCAATTGAAAAAGTGGGGGTCTAACAACCACACCCAATATTTTGTTTGGATATTTGAATAGAAAAACTCCAATATACTTCCAAGAGAATCAACTAGACAGTTACACTCAATCTAGAGAAAAGTATATCAAAGTATATCATCAAATCAAACAAATAGAAATCCACGAGCCTGATTATTATGTGAAACAACTTGAACGGTACCAAAGACCAATGTTCAAGTGTTAATTAATTTAAATCAACAACCAAAGGTTGGATTATCTAATTGATTGATCTCAACGCACAACCTGTGATATTTCAATTATATAACAAAATATAATGCGGAAAAGAAATAACACAAACATTATAAGTTTTGTTAACGAGGAAACCACAAATGCAGAAAAACCCCAGGACCTAGTCCAGATTTGAACACCACACTGTATCAAGCCGCTACAGACACTAGCCTACTACCAATGAACTTCAGACTGGACTGTAGTTGAACCCTAATAAATCTCACACTGATTCAAGGTACAGTTTCCCTCCTAACATCTCTGATCCCAGCAGAATACTACACACTTGATTCCCCTTAGTTGATCTCACCCACAACCAAGAGTTGCTATGGCCCAAAGTTGAAGACTTGATAAATAAATCTGTCTCACACAGAAAAGTCTATCAGAATAGATAAATATGTTTCCCACAGAAATACCTCCGAGTTTTGTTCCGTATTTTGATAAATCAAGGTGAACAGGAACCAATTGATATACCAGACTTATATTCCTAAAGAACAGTCTAGAAATATCAATCACCTCACAATAATCTTAATCGTATGGTAGCGAAACAAGATATTGTGAAATCACAAACGATGAGACGAAGATGTTTGTGACTACTTTTTATCTTGCATATCGAGATTAAATATCGAGCCAATCTTAAAGAAGATAGTACTCAAATATGATATAAACAGCAAGATAAGATCACGCAACTACAGAGAAAATAGTTGGGTCTAGCTTCACAATCCCAATGAAGTCTTTAAGTTCTTAACCTACATGGTTTCGTGAAAAACCTAAGGTTAAAGGAGAATCGACTCTAGCTAATACAACTAGTATCACACAGGAGGTGTATGGATTAGTTTTCCTAGTTGCTGGAGTTATCCTTTATAAAATTTTCAAATCAGGGTTTGCATCTAAGTTACTAATAGGTGTAGAATACGCCTTGATTTAATTTCTATTGGTTATGCTTTCTTTGCTATTTTTCTTGTAAATTATGTATTTTACGCGTGTTTTTGAGTTATTAGGTACTCTGGAGTCACATGGAATAAAACAAGAAGAAATCATCCATAATTGAGAAAAAAACGGCAAAAGGGTCATTTCACCGCAAACAATATTGGGAGCCCAGCTAAGGATAAGGGGCAACCCACAGAAGTGCTAAAATCACCCAGCAAAAGACTATGAGACACCCAATCTGGGGTTGTTCCTATTGAGTGGGGTGTCATAATCCTGTCCTACACAAATCTACAACCTAACCCTAAAACTCTAGAGTCTCTCATTCCTCTCATCGTTACATCTAAATGAAAACAGCAGTTACTGCTCTTGGTCCGACATTCCGAGAGCTGAAATTATGAGAGAAGAAAAGGTGAACTGCTGTAGCATTAATGGATGAAATTGAGAAGAGAGGTCTAAGAGGTTTTATGAAGAAGTGAATATGGTGGATGTGTCTTATAAAAACAGATGGAATGAATATATGAATTTGGTTCGATTCAGGGAAGAGTTCTGTGAAATTAAGCTCGATCTGATTAACTTAGGGCCGTCTTAGGGGCAAGGAGACCTAGGCGGCTGCCTAGGGGCCCAATTTTTTTTTTAAAGCTAATACAGTAAAAATTCCATATATTGATACTTCATATATTAATAAACTCTATCATTAGTATAAAACAAGGTTTGGACAAGTTGGCCTTTGTTAGTGGTGGTCAGGATTTGTCCACACAAAGATAAATCTATGGCCACGGTTGTCTAGACCAAACCCTTTACCCGCATGTGTGTGTGTGTTAGTTTTAGGTTGGTGAATGCGTGGGCGTGTTCCCTGGGTTGTTTTCTAGCACTATTCAACACACTCTACTGGTCCACCCTCCAGTTAGTTCTTCATCTTCCTCTCTGAATACATAAACCTAAGGCTGTGGTTTCACATTACTTTTCCTTACCCTTTTCTTTTATCGGCATTTGGCACCGATCAATTAATTCCACTGTTATTAACTCGCCATTAATTGCTCTTCCATTCAAAGCATTGAACAAGCGAGAAACATAACCGGAATAAATTCTAGAGATTTTTCATTCCAATCGACATACTTATAATTATTATTTTTATAGTTTTGTATCTCCCAAAAAAAAAAAATCTCAATTGATTCTTCATTGTGGTTGCTTTTCTGCATCAATTATAAAAAAGAAAAAAAACTTCGCATACGAAAGAAACAAGCGGAATCTAAATTGATTTTTCATTTTCAGCGATCTTCTCTTTGCTATATGAAAAAGGTGCTATATCAGTTAATTAAACCTAGGTTTAATTTTATGTTTGATTATTTGATTGATTTGATGAAAATTTTCAACGACTTTTAGTGTTTCACTGTTTGATTTAAGAACCTAAAAGCCTGATTTTAATTTGAGAGTCTAATTTGATACTTTTCGTTCATGATTACTCATTTTCCAAAAGCGGAAAAGCCAGATTATGTTTCTGTAGTATAATCAATTGAAGTTTTTTTTATGCTCATTATGTTTCTGTATTGCTCGATTTTATGGATGAATACGTGTAAATAACTACTTATTACAGTCCATGCATAGTATGACATGCGAATGAAATTGGAGACGGGATGTTCATGAATTCTAGAAGTTAAAGTTGGTTAAGTAAGATCAAGAAAAGTATGTCAAAGTTTTGAAACTTACCATGCTTTTCTACAGGTGATCTTTTCTCGATTACTATATATTTGACAAGAATACAGCTATGGAATCTGCATTTTTTTCGGAAAAATTATCTGATAAGTATCAGTTGGGTAATCTGATTGTCATTGTTTGTCTTGGCAGGCAAGTTCAAAGATATTCAGATTATGGAGCTGGAGCATTTTTGGATTTGCGATAAGAAAACTCGGATGCAGTTTACGATATGTAACTATGATCCAGTTGATATACATACTTGCGGACATAGCTGAAACTAATACGAAAACTTATCTTCTTGAACAAGGCTTTTATCCGATTTTATTTGTAATCAGGTAATATTTATTAGTGCAACCAAGAAAATCCATATTCGAGAATTGCATTGTAGACTCATACTTTCATTAATTTGTCTTTCAAAAGATGTTTCGTGAACTTCTCATTTTGTTTTAATTTTTATATCTTTGTAGGATCTACCTGGTCATATTTTCTGTACTTTCTTGACTGTTGTGGGTTCCCTTTGTCCTAAACACTAAGGTGGTCTTATTCTCTGTACTTTCTTTTGGTTTATCCATGCTTGGCATTTTGAATCAGATTATGCACACATCACTTGGGGATATTCATTAAACTGTGGAAAACCTCGCCGCTGACTGTCGTAATGGTTATTATAATATTCTAATCACCCATATGGTTAATTATGAAAGGATTCATGAAACAGACTGGTGTCCCTCTGGAAGACGGCGCTTTGGTGGGAAGCCTATTTGGGGTAGGGAGTTTGATTTGTACAAAAGGTAACTCTTATTGCTGATTGACAATCGTCAGTTACAAATTTAATTTGGTTTACTTCTAAGATCATATGCTTATTAGCTTATTAGGGCGAAGTTCTCTTTCATTTCCTCCCCATCTCAGATTGATATTATCTGTTCATTTTAGCGTCAGGTTCTCATTTGGTACGAAGAGCTTACATATGAGAAATGGTTACTTTTTCTAATATGCAGTTAAAGGCATGATAATCCTTATTAAGCACGCTATATTTGGTACAGCTATGAAGGAAATGGACGTGGTGCATGTATTTTTATTTTTCAATCTTTACTCTTTCCATAGAATTCTCCTCATGTGCTTGCAATCATCAAGTTAACTAATGATCCATGTATGAAGTCTTGATTCTTGACTGCTGCTTACAAATACTACTCATATATATAGGGAATATAAAAGGTGAAGGAAAGCAAGACAAACCCTACCCAAATACTGCTGCTTAAATATGACTATTCCCAAGTTTTGTATTTTTTTTCTTCTGGAACAACAAATTAGGACATTTTCACATACTACCATAAAAATCCCATAACTTCTCAATCCCTATGTTTAATTTTGTTAAATGACCATTACAAATTTGTTGATCACATAAAGCATCTTACTGTTTGTTAATAACTATTGTGTAGACACATGTATGCTTAAGGTTTCACGTAATAGTGATCATTATATATAGATAATTAGAATAAATGTGTCAATATATGGTTGCCTTCTGAAGTTAAGTGCTATTACGGTCCTTGCTTTCTCGAAATTGTTGGGAGAATATGAACATGTTAGCAGGATAGGAAAATTTTATTAGCTTTTATTTGGAACGTAATTATTGGGCTTAGTACATGTACCAGCTGAATGTAATCATCGACGAGCCGATTATAAAGCTTACAATCCAAACTGTAACCTTCGATTTTTTTTCTTAATCTCTTGAGAAAACTATATGTATCTCAACTAGCAGGATTCGTAACCAACGTCTTTAGTTTCGATCTGACAAAAATTTACAAGTCATATGACACGGAGAGAAGAGACACGGATATTTTTTAGTTTATTATCATCCCTGATTTTTAAATGTTGCAGTACTGCTTGATGCTGGCGATTCTTAGTGCGGGTAATTGTTTATGAGTGGGAATATGGTAGTGTGTGAGTGATAAAGACGCGAGGAATTTGGGTAGTGGCTTGACTTTCATATATATTCATCTGGATTCTTAAAATCTTTTTATTTTTCGTATTTGGAATGCTAAGTGGTAGGCTCGGAAAGATACCTACTATTGTGTATACTGCAAGTGCATAGTGTCGACAAGCAACACAGGGCAAGCACAGGTCGAACCACAGAGACTTGGAGAGTGTAGAAGTTGATTCTAAATCCTGATTCAGAGAGTAACCAAAAGGGGTTTGATTTTGTCGATACGACGATATGATTTTCAAGTGACTGAAATAATAAAAGTAAAATATGCAAATAACAAGATATGTAAACAATGATAATATGGATACTAGGGTATTCAAATCCACCAATAACCTATGATATGCATTCAACTTGTAATATTATTCTTGTCCTTATAGTAGATTCAAGTCTACCGTATAACTAAGGTGTTTCTCCAATGGATAATTTAATCACAACTAAAGTATTTATCCAAAGCATTAATTGTCTAATTAAGCACAACTAATCTGAAGATCAATATTTGGTTAAGCATGAGTTGTAGCATAATCAACATAGAGATATTCTAACTACAATGGATACATGGCATACATTGTGAGAGCAAGATGTTGACAAACTTGGGTTAAATTATATCTTTAAACAATTCTAAACTTTCAAGAACAAGATACAAGATATGAATACATACCAATGAGATTAGGGCTTCATCTAAACCCTAGTAAATGAAATTAGAACATGAAGAACATTACAACAAAATTGAAATTTGATAAACTAACATGAACAAGCTATTCTTGGATGGTTTTTCAACACAACAACCCTCTCTATTTATACACAAAATTCCCTTAAGCACTTGGATCCGAATTTTGGCACTCATCCACTCAACAAAACATGTTTTCTTAATTGATGGAATATATTTGGTTGTGGGAAACAAATTGGGAGTGATTGAGTGAGAGAATGGGGGTGAGGTGGATGTTTTGGAAAGAATCCAATGGGGGTGAGGTGGATGTTTTGGAAAGAATCTAATGGGGGTGAGGTGGATGTTTTGGAAAGAATCCAATGGGGGTGAGGTGGAAATGTATTTGGGTCATGGGTTTTGGATCATGGGTTTTGGATCATGGGTTGTTTAATCCCATGAATTTGTAAACAGGTTGCCACTGATGCGCGAGCGGGTTGCAACGCTTCCAACTTTCTTCTCTTTTGTCTTCTCAATTCTTCCAAGCTTTATTTAGTACTTAAAAACACAAAATTAATTAATACAAATATTTATTCTTGAAAATGGTAAAAATGCAGAATTTGGGATAATATATGACTTTGAAGCGCGAAAGATGAGTTAAGTGCCAATGAAAAGGTGTATGAATATGCAATATTTGGCACTCATCAAATACCCCCAAACCTGAATTTTACTTGTCCTCAAGTGAAACAGAAATCCAGAAATCCTAACTATACCACTCGTCGCTGGTCTCTCGAATGCATTTAGCGTATGCACTAAGCCTTTAAACCCCTAGGTGTCCCTAGTGGACGAGTTGTAGTCTCGTGAGGGCCTACCAAAGAAGTACCCACAAACCCTTCTCCAATATCAGAGCATCCATAGAAATGTCTTTGTCTTCGGTATTCAACTGTAGATGATGAACTTCGGAATTTCGTAGAACCTTGATAATTTGTAACCATTTTTTTTAAGACCCGCTACACAGCTGATCATCATATTTTTTTAGTGACCCGCTACACAGCTGATCATCATTTTTTTTAGTGACCCGCTACACAGCTGGTCATCATAAAAAAAAATTTGATTTTTGATTTATTTATTTTTTAATAAAAGACTAAAAAATCTATATGCAAAACACTACAAAAAAATCCTACAAAAGACCCGCTACACAGCTGGTCATAGAAAAGAAGAAAAAAAAAAATGCAAAAGACTACAAAGGATCCTACAAAAGACCCGCTACACAGCTGGTCATAAAAAAAATGCAAAAGACTACAAAAAAAAACTACAAAAGACCCGCTACACAGCTGGTCTTGACAAAGACAACCAAAAATAAAATGCAAAAGACTATAAAAGACCCTATAAAAGACCCGCTACACAACGGTGGTCATAAAAGACACAACAAAAATTGCAATACTCCCCCAAACCTAAATCTAACATTGTCCTCAATGTTTCAAAAGATGAAACAACAAAACATGAGAACAAAACAGATTCAAAGGAAAGAGATTACCGGATGCCAAAAAGGGTGGTGCTAACCATAATTGAATGAATGCTTTGAAAGCAAATAATATGAGCGCAAGACAAAACGTTTGGTTAGCACACAAATATATCAACAAGATTCAAAATTTTACCTACTAGATTATACAATGATGACTCACCATGTACCAACAATCTAAAAAGTTGAGGATCAACCCAAAAGACGTAGTGCGGAAACATCAACGACCTTACACAATTATAACGGTGGACAGCAATGCAAGTGAGACTGCATATGTGAATGAGTTACCCCCAAACCTAGATTTTTCAATAGATATATTTTTGGGTACAAAATCTAACAATTTCAGGGGTGCACCATGCACAAGATCTAGTTCAAAGTGGATTTTGTCAGGGATGGATGGAGAGACATGAGTGAACTCTAATTGTGGCTCATCAAAGGTATTATATTTAATTGCAAAATAGTCCAAGAGGACTTGAGAGGCACACAGTTCAATCCTAGATTAGGTACTCTTAGAAAAGTAGGTTTAACAATAACTTTACAAACCAAATCTAGGTTGGGTGCAAGATTACCAGTTTGTGACATGGGCGGGGAGGTAGGCACATCATTATTAGGCACATCTATAACTCCTAAATCATTTGCCGGTGTCGCAAACATGCTCACATTCATAGAACAATCCATCAAGACCCAAATAAGTATCATGCTCATCCAAAATTTTATTCTCATGCATAGACAAATCCAAAGAGACATCACAATGTGACCCAGGCAGAGAATCAGACATGTCAATTATGTTTTTATGCATAAGATCATTAGTGTTGACGGGAGATTCAACATTACCTATGTCGGACACAAGTACAACATCATGCTCATGCTCATAAAACAAATCAATAAGCCCAGTTCACAATCATCCCCTAGAACTTCAGTTTCATGCATATGAATATCACAAGAAACTTCACTTTGTGACTTAGACAGAGAATCGGACACATCAAAGTTATTTTCATGTATAGTATCATTAGTGTCTGAGAAGATTCAACATTTTCTAAGTCACAAACAAGTTGTGTAGCATGCTCTCTTTCACAGGACAACTACACATGCTCAAGATTAGTAACCACATCACATGTAAATGGAACATTAGAAGAAACTTCATCCATTAAGGTCGAAGCGAGATAAGCCTAATGTCTCGAACCCAAAGGTTCGACAATATTTTCAGTAAAAACATATTCTTCTAACATAACATCATCATCATCATTATTATAGAAATGCATTTCCTTATTTAAAATCGTAGTATTTCTAGTCCCTTCATTTAAAATAGGTTCATATGCAATATCATTTTGCACAAGTAAGACTAGGCATACTATTTTCACATTTTATTTCATTAGGACAAACAAATATTTCATCCTGAAATTCCTCCTTTCCTACATTTTGTAAATGAATCAAATTCATTTTTAAAAATGCATTAAGTTGTTCAATGGAAGGAGAGTCTTCAACAGTGAGGAAATTCATAATCAATGCTATATGGTTTATCATGCAATACACTCCTAGCATTATTTTGTTCGAAGCTTCGAGATTTTCCTCCACATATTGAGAAGTACAAAATTGTTCAAATTCCCACTGTGGTGGATGATACATGTGTGCATGGTCATTTGGGTCTATAAAATACTGATCGCAACCTTCGAAAGGTTGATTATGGTCCCAATGACTATCAGCTTTGTAATCTGTTGGCATTTCATATTTTGGATTTTCATGATATTCTCTAGATTGCCTAAAATCATGCAAAATATAGCAATTCTCAGCAGGATGGCCTAAGCCTCCACATAAGGTACAAGCATAGATTTGATTGCATTTCTAAAGCTGTGATTTTAGATTCTAACCTGATCCAAAAATGATGACTGTGAGGGTTGGGCACTTTGTCAAGATGTTCATTTTTACCCTGTGGTGGATGATACATGTTTGAATAGTTATTAGGGTCCATGTATTGATGCTCAGGACTGTGAAAATGTCCATAAATATCCCTATAACTATTGACATCATGGTCTGTGGGAGGCTCGTAATATGAAGCATGACTGTAAGCAAGATCTCTAATGAATTTGTTTTCATCCTCACTGCAGACCAAAAATCGACATGATCTCTAACTAGCACTAGGCTTGTTGCGAGAGATTTGGAGGTACACTGAAAACAGACCAATATTTTTTTCATTATTATTTTTTTGTTTTTGTTTTTTTTTTTTTTTTTTTCAAGCACGTTCTCTAATGACCTCGGGCATACATTAGAAAAACAAAATAAAAGAAGAAATAAACGGAAGGGAAGTTCTATGCAATCGCAAACAAGGATGACTCCACCACAAGTAAACCTGCGATTTCTAGCAAACAAAAAGCATGATGGCTCCACTTAGATTGTTTTCTAGACCAGCTTCTAATCCTTCGAAAGGGAATTCGTTACAATCTGAGTAAACCTCTCTGGAATCAATCTGAGTTTAAATAAATTGAATAGAGGCGAGGGAAGATGCAGGAGCTTTGATACCCAAGGCCTCACCGCAATACAAGGCGGTGTAGTCACGCATTCAATTTACAGAAACCGTCATGAACTTCGAAGTATGCTTAAAGAGTAACCAATATTTTTCAAACGACTTTCCTACTAAGCTCGTTACCCTATAGGTCTCGTTCTATTCCAAATTTTAAAGCTTAGGTTCGCGTTTGGTAACGTTTTCCTAAGGCGGGCAAGAAGAGAACGGTGATGAAATCCGAATCCCTTATCTTGTATGGCCAGTTCTTGCCCTTTACTAGGAAAATAAAAGCAGCCGTATTCAAGTCCTCGACATATATGCAACCGAAGGAATACAGTAACTCGCTAACAAGGGATTCGCGAGTGTTTCGACAAACTTACCTCCCGTTCCATACGGGGGATGAACCGTTGTTGTCGACTCGGGCCACGACTCCTATGTCATGAACGAACCCGAGGGGCCGAGGTGATATTGTAATCACCGTCCTTCTCTGCAAACAGTTGATATTTAATAATACCCTTCCGTAGGGTTTAAAAATAAAAATAAAAATAGAATGTCCAAGTCCAAAGTCCAAAATAAAGTGCAAAAGAAAAAGAAAATTACAAGAGTAGAGGAATCCTAATACAATCTAAAAATAAATAAAATAAACTCTTTTTTTTTTTTTTAATTTAAAATAAAAACTTCTTTCGCTTCCTTTCCTTCGCCTTTACAACAGCTACTCCGGCACTGTTGAGCTCAAAAGAGGTAGTTAGGGTTTCGAAGTTTTAAAGCAAAAGCAAAAATAAAAAATAAAAAAAACAAAAATAAGTGTAAAATTGACTGTAAATAGTTGCGCTACTACAGTGATTATGCTATAGTGATATGTGAACAGTTCCAGGAGATGAAAAATGAATAGTGACAGGAGATGAAAAATGAACTACACCACTACCGAGTCCCCGGCAACGGCGTCAAAAACTTGGTAGGCTCGGAAAGATACCTACTATTGTGTATACTGCAAGTGCACAGTGTCGACAAGCAACACACAGGCAAGCACAGGTCGAACCACGAGAGACTTGGAGAGTGTAGAAGTTGATTCTAAATCTGATTCAGAGAGTAACCAAAAGGGGTTTGATTTTGTCGATCTGACGATATGATTTTCAAGTGACTGAAATAATAAAAGTAAAATATGCAAATAACAAGATATGTAAACAATGATAATATGGATACTAGGGTATTCAAATCCACCAATAACCTATGATATGCATTCAACTTGTAATATTATTCTTGTCCTTATAGTAGATTCAAGTCTACCGTATAACTAAGGTGTTTCTCAATGGATAATTTAATCACAACTAAAGTATTTATCCAAAGCATTAATTGTCTAATTAAGCACAACTAATCTAAAGATCAATATTTGGTTAAGCATGAGTTGTAGCATAATCAACATAGAGATATTCTAACTACAATGGATACATGGCATACATTGTGAGAGCAAGATGTTGACAAACTTGGATTAAATTATATCTTTAAACAATTCTAAACTTTCAAGAACAAGATACAAGATATGAATACATACCAATGAGATTAGGGCTTCATCTAAACCCTAGTAAATGAAATTAGAACATGAAGAACATTACAACAAAATTGAAATTTGATAAACTAACATGAACAAGCTATTCTTGGATGGTTTTTCAACACAACAACCCTCTCTATTTATACACAAAATTCCCTTAAGCACTTGGATCCGAATTTTGGCACTCATCCACTCAACAAAACATGTTTTCTTAATTGATGGAATATATTTGGTTGTGGGAAACAAATTGGGAGTGATTGAGTGAGAGAATGGGGTGAGGTGGATGTTTTGGAAAGAATCCAATGGGGGTGAGGTGGATGTTTTGGAAAGAATCTAATGGGGGTGAGGTGGATGTTTTGGAAAGAATCCAATGGGGGTGAGGTGGAAATGTATTTGGGTCTTGGGTTTTGGATCATGGGTTTTGGATCATGGGTTGTTTAATCCCATGAATTTGTAAACAGGTTGCCAGCGATCTTGTGGCGCTTTCGCGCTTCCAACTTTCTTCTCTTTTGTCTTCTCAATTCTTCCAAGCTTTATTTAGTACTTAAAAACACAAAATTAATTAATACAAATATTTATTCTTGAAAATGGTAAAAATGCAGAATTTGGGATAATATATGACTTTGAAGCGCGAAAGATGAGTTAAGTGCCAATGAAAAGGTGTATGAATATGCAATATTTGGCACTCATCACTAAGTTACATGACTAAACAATCCGTGCAAAACGTATACAAATAGGATCAAAATCGCTAAGGGTGGAAATATATAATCTACAAACTTTAGTTGCTTCACAGCATTTGGGTACAAAAGTTATCAAAGCCTATACCATTTTCAATGCATTTGGAACAACATCATTGCTTGATAAAGGAAATAACATTCGCTCTATTTTTAATTGATGGGTAGTATCATATGTTTTTTCTTCTTCTTGATATCATGATTTTGAATCTTTGGTGCAGCGAATAACCTACCTTTTGGATGCCAATATCATAAAAGACTGCGTGGTGAGGAAATATACCTCATGTGGAGCAGAATGGGTTCTCATACTAGGTTGTTCACTGCTGATTCAATAAGCATCTAGAGAGAGGGTAGCTACGACGGTATATCTTTCGTTGACAAGTGCGGTACTTGGTTTTGATAGAGAAGGTTTTATATTTTTAGAGATCCTAACTATAATTTGTTGGCCTTCGAAAATCTGATTATTTTTTTAATTTGTTTATTTGTTTCTACTTTTTTTTTGTCCTTTTTTGCCATAATGAAAAGTTGCACATTTATTGTATTCTTTTTCATATATGATATTCCAGCTCCAACCCTTCAGTTTAAGGCTAAATTTTATGCCGGAACTAACTGACATCAGCCTGCTTGGCCCTATGTTGAATTCCCAAGCTATATAGGTTGTGGGTTTAATTTCCGCTGCTTATCGATCAAAATGCTGGGAGCATTTCATCAAATTTAGTATTTATTACCTGTTTCTAATCTAATATTTGTTAGAATCGTGATTTTGGGTGCTTATTTCTGTTTCACTTACTAAAAATGATGTTACTTAATCATGAGTGCTAATAGTGTTGTCAAATTATTAAGGAGTGCCAAGTTTCAAACAAGGCAAGGTAAAAAATGTTTTGTTTTATTTAAAGGTAATTTAGTACCACTATTAGCAATGTTGTACCATGCAACATTTTAGGTAATGAATAATGACATTGTGAATGTTATGTGGAAGAATGATTTTGGCTAGAAAAATATCAAAACAAGCTACTTCGCTAAATCACGAAGAAAAAGAGAAGCCCGTGCCGTAACGGCACGGGTTAAGATCTAGTATATTAATAAAAAGGGTTATTTTGTTTTTGGTACTCAAGTTTTGACCAACTTTGCTGTTTGGTCTAACATTTGTCCAGCTTGGAGTTTGGTACTTGGAATTGACGTTGACCGGCGTTGACCGTTTGAAATCGAATTTAAATTAGTTTTAATTAACTTTATCATTTGATATATGTAGGAATTGGAAATTTTAACCTTCATTTTGTTAAATGTTGACGTAACATATTCATTCATCACTTCCCTTCTCGTCTGTTACAGAGAATAAAAATTGTTGAACTTGCAGTCGTTGGAATTGATGGTGATTCAGATCTGTAGTAGTTTCCGTTGTTGATGTTTACAAGAATATGGGATACGGTGAAGATGGATTGAAGAATTGGTGGATAAATCAGAGAAAATGAAGTTCTCCGATAAAATTGGAGATTGATTTATATGATTCTAGGGTTTGATGAAGTTAGGTCTGAAATCCCAGTTGTTAGAGAAGGAATTGATGAAACAAATATGGGTTTGCAGTAGGTTAATTGATCTGTAGTCATGGATTGTGGAATATTCCGTTGAGTGTTGCTGGTGGTGTTTGAAATTGAGAAAACAAGAAGATGATGATGTTGATGGATTAAATGGTGTTGTGGCGACGACGTTGATTAAATCAGAAGATGGGTCATATCATCTCGGTATGTATAGGCTTTTAGATCCTGTTCAATTTTAATTTGGTTTAAAGTCTCAAGAGCCAAGTGATGTTCGATTTTCAGTACTTAGTGATTAGTTTGTCAATTGTTTATGGATATTCCCAAGTACAAAATCTATGTTTGGTAGTGTTCTTAAACAAGAATATTGGGAAGAAGATGAACTGTTGCCATTAATTATTCACGGAGTATACTGATAGTATATGAGCTGATTGATGGGTTGCGATAATGAATGATGGGTTGTCATGGAATCAGTTTGATTAGATTTTAATAATCCTAATTCATACTTTCAAATGATTTTATGGGTTCACCGATTATGTTGCAGAGTCTTGAAGGCGAGTGTGGTTGCAGGGTCGTGAAGGGAGGAAAGACGAAGTAGAAAGAAAATTAGGCCAAGGGAGATGTGCAATCATGACCGTAGGATTAATGGGTATATATCTTATCCATTAGATGCTTGGCCCACATTAGGGATATATTTGTAAACCCTTATAATTTACTTTATCAAATTAATTAAAACATAGTCATGAACGGTCCACGTGAGTCAACGTTATTTCCAAGTACCAAATCCCAAGCTGGAC
Source organism: Papaver bracteatum (assembly GCA_023529315.1). Classification (NCBI taxonomy): domain Eukaryota; kingdom Viridiplantae; phylum Streptophyta; class Magnoliopsida; order Ranunculales; family Papaveraceae; genus Papaver; species Papaver bracteatum. The sequence goes on from JAJJWX010005152.1 coordinate 6,795,645, forward strand.
AAATGTTAGACCAAATAGCAAATTTGGTCAAAACTTGAGTACCAAAAACAAAATAACCCTAAAAAAATTTTATGGTCCCAACTTGGGCCAGTTACAAATAGTAATAAACTCCATATTTTAATATTAATAGATTTTTCTAGCCCCACCTTAATGAATTTACCTCCATATATTAATAAAATCAACATAATAGGAAAATTATAGATCTTGCTACATCAAAATTTAAGATAAAGGAAAATATTTATCTATACTTGTTTGAGAAAAGGATGTAATTTTTTGGATTTTTATGGCATCTTTTGATTTGCGTATGCATAAGACCTCGTTGCTATGTGCACTATCTTGTTGAAGCCAAAACATTTCCAACTTGTCGAGCATGTTTAAAGCTTCTTGGCATGAAACTTTTGGTATCTCCGTACTATCATCTCGGGATTATCTCCCTCCGCTTCTTGCCTAATTCCATCGATTATTTCTTCTTCGGTTAAAGCATATACGACTTGTTGCTCATTGGGATGATTAAGGAAGACGTCCATATCCATTCGATTAGTGTAGTGCAACCGTTCAATTTGATTACTCAATTCCTTAAATATTCTATGATTTTTCTCACGTACTTCATTTGCAACCGACGATTCATCGACATTAGTGGTTCGAATTTTGCAGTGTTTAAAGAAAATTTCAATTGTGCGTGGCTTCACATCAATTGACCATGAAGGAACTGGCATTTACAATTCCATCAAGGATGGAGATCTTTGATGGTTCCAAAACAGGCTCTTCATTTCTTCTCAAAAACAGACGATTAAACTTTAAAAATTCTTAATAGGATATATTATTCAATATATTAAAGGATATTCAATATATAATAAAAGATATATTATTCATAAAGGTATATATCAAGAATACAAAACAAAGCTAGGCTAATTTTTCCTTTGTTAGTGGTGGTCAGGATTTGTCCGTGGGAAAGATAAATCAAGGGATGTGGTTCCTCACACCACCCCTTACAACTCGCACGTGTGGCGTTCCTTACAATGTCAAATATTATGAATATGAATGAAAAATGAATGCTCAAGTCAAGATATGGAATTTCAAAAATTATAATGTGGAGGTTCAGACTCATGACCTATTGTGTCATAAGAATGGCCTCTAACCAGTGTTCCACCTTGGTTGGAATTGATAGAAAAGATAAATCAATAGTGATGGTTTGTTCAACTTAAATACCATAATTACTTTATTAATTAGCGTTTCACTAATTGCACATAATAAATAATATATTCATTATAAAGTGTTTTATTAATTAGTGTTTCACTAATTGCTCATAATAAATGACTAATCATTTTTTAATTATAAATGTTTTCTAATTAATTATAATATTTATTTCTATTAATAAGTAATTTTGATAAATAATATTAATAGACATTTTTAGCGACAATGAGTAGTAGAAGAGGTGGAGGCCAAAAGATTAGTGGTGGTTAAGGGCGGAGCCAAGCACAATTATATTTATTTTTGTTATTTTATCGTAAAATGGGATAAAAAGTCCATTTTTCACATGTATCCAACTTTCCAAGATTTTTTTCTCCCTCTCTCCTCAAAATCCTAGCTCCGACCCTGGTTTTTGGGAGAAGAAGTAGTGACTATGAATGCTGGTGAGTAGTGATGGAAAATATTAATTTTATGTTGTCGTCACAACATCGATAACATCGTAGTGTGGAAGATGTGGTTGGTTGTTTTTAACACTTTTGATAAAGGAAGGTACCATAAATTTCAGGGATGATATAATACAAGAAAATATTTTCATGATCGTAGTTGGATCACCCAAATGGTACCCCTGTTATCTTTGGTATTATATCGTATAAATCATGATTTTTTAATGTTAAAATAAAATTGATTGCAATACAAAAAAGAATATATACACGGGAAAAAAAATATGAAACTAATCAATTGTGAAATTTTGTTCAATCTAAACCTCATACATGGCATTTGTGATTGAAAATTAGAATTGCGTCCAACAACAACCTACATGGGATGGGCGATGATGGTGGCAGTGGAGTCAAAAATTGACACTGAGGAGGCCTATTTTAAATTTAAAAAAAAAACATGTAAACTTTGGTGGAATAAACCATAAATAGTATATATGGACAAAGTACTATTTATAAAATAAACTAAAAAAATTATGTAGTTATTAAAAATTTAAGGGGTTAGAGCCAGGTTAGTCAACCCTTGGCTCCGCCACTAGGTGGTGGTGGATAAAAAAAGTGGATTTATATGGTTTTATGGTGGTGGCGGGTATTGGTGAACAAAAACATATTATACTAATTTCGTAACGCCACGAAATGTGTAACATTATTATAAAGTATAAAACGTGGTTGATCATTCTAATGTTAAAATAATCTCGAAAAAACACGTCCATTTTAAAAAATTAGTGCAATCAATTGCCATGTTATGTAATAACTAAACGAACGACATGAATCAAGATCAGAACATATGAAATTATTTATTATCGTTTTGTTTATGTAAAGAGTGGTCAGGATTTTTCCTTGGAAAAGATAAATTTACCATTGGGGTTTGTTCAACTTAACCTTTTTAAAATGTTTTATTAATTAGTGTCTCATTGATTGTTCATAATGATTAATTAAATTTCTATGATAAATGTCCCTTTAATAATCTAACATAAATACATAATTTTATTTATAAATAATTTTACTAAAAACTATATTAATTCTAATGGTGGTAGTGGAAGTAGGGTTAGTATAAGCGGTGGCGGGTGTTTGTGAATGATGGAGGCGGTAACATTACTATTGGTGGAAGAAATAGTAGCGGTGGATGGTTTTTATGATGGTGGGTGTTGGTAATAGTAGTGTATAATAATAGTTTTTGCTTTTTAGTGAGTTTTATTGACCAAGTAAACAAAAAAAATTCACAAAACATGCAACATTGTATTGTGAAAGATGTAATTGGTTGTTTTTAGCACGATTGAGGACAAAAACCAAATATTTCGAGGATGATACCGGAACGTATAAGACAGTATGATCATGACTGTTCGATTACCCGTATTATATAAAGGAAATTGGTGTACCCGCGTAAGAGAACATTATCGATTTCTCAAGTATTATTACATTCTTTTTCCTAAAAGACCATCAATGTCGAGTTGTTTTGCGACAACTACTTACAAAGACAACAACTTTCACTCAATTCCCGATATAAAACCTTATTGACCGGGAAAATGTATTTGCATTCTAAAATATTTGTTTGAAAATTATGTTTGTTCATCAAAATCATCATAAAAAACTTTAAATCATGAATCTAAATTTCTCCTCCGATGTTTATAGAATATTTTTTATATTTTACACTCTCAAATCATGCGACCTCTTGATGACAAATCAACAATATCAAATTACGGATCAATATGTATAGGTTTCATTCACTGGGTTAGAAGGTAGAGTAGACACAGATGGGTACATCGCATAAAGCAGAACATGACTGAGAATACTTTAATAATTTGGTCAAGAGATAAGGTCAAAAATTTAAGATTAACTTTCTATAGGACTAATTAGATCGGGTTCGATATGAGCTGACTAAAATATGGATTGATAATAGTTTTCACGTAAGACAATTGCAAAAAATAGTTTGGCTAACTCTGCTTATGTAAAGAGTGGTCAAGATTTGTCCTTCCTCAATTGCTATGTTATGTGAGAAGAAGGTGATATCTAAGATTGAGGTATAATTCAAATCTATTAGATTCGTACCATTTACAACTGGATGCCTTGAAAAAAATTGACGTGTTGTTATTATTATTACAGGCAAGGGATACATTGACCACACTTGCGCAAATAGATCACTTCGCAAATGATTGGTATTGCATGTACTGTTTAGAATGCAAAGAGGAATTTGAGGAAACAAGGCACCAGAAGCAGTGTCCGGAGTATTTTGGATATAGTAACTTAGACCCGATGTAATACTTATGTTTTTTTTCTTCTTAGTTTTTCCACAATCTATTTATTTAAGAAAAATGAACATTGCAAATACATAACATCAACAAAAATTAGACAGATTGCTTTTGACAATAATGGCTACTGATGGTCCGGAAACGGCAAAATAAAGGAATTATTGTAGAAGAATTGTTGGGATATACAACAGATTACTTGATACGAATGAAAGAGGTATAACTATTTTGATTCTGAAATCACATAAAGTTCACAGTAGAAGATGACATCAAGTTTAAAGTTAGTAACAAACATAATATGGCTAACTAAAATATTAAAAACAAACAAGATATATAAACTTAGAAAGTCGTGGGACTTGAAGAGGCCAATTTTGAAAACTATAATCTTAGAAAACAACGATCCACAATACCATAAAAATTTTTTTATAAATATTCAACGTAGAATATGTCAACTTTTGGTAAAGGATCTATTGACAACCTATTAATTTGAAATAGGATCAGGGAGTACAATATGTGTTCAAGGTTCTTTATGAGGTAATATGTCGCCAGATTGTATTCCAAGTGAAGGTAGGAACATACGGAAGTGAAAAAATATCAAAGACTTTTGAAGTTACCAAAGCCTTCGTTAAGACGAATTGCTGGGCACAATACTTTGTTGAAGATTTAATGGCAGAGGTTCGCATATATACAATCCCTTCGAAAAGGTAATGGGTACACATTTTAAACATTGCCATCTAATGGGTGTTGAAAAATTACAGAAGAATCATGTCACATTGGATAGTTTGTATCGTTCGTTTGATGCAAAAAAAATACTATTCTCTGCCTATTTGGAGTATCGACAACATGACCATGATAGATGAGTCAATTTGGAGCGAAATAGGAGCATGTGGAGACTTTTATGGACGATATTGATTAGTTGATTTCTTGAGATGAGCTGCTGACGACATATTTCCAAAAAGTATTTAAACTACTATGTTCATGTAGAGCATTATCTCATTATTAGCAATGAACCTAAATAAAAAAGAGTCTGGAAGTTAAGATTATATTTCTTTCGCTTGAGCAAATCTCCGGCGGTAAAATATTAAAGGAAAAAACAAAGAAAAAAAGAGAGGAAAATCCCAAATATTTTTATGACAAACACATATTAAATCATAAGGAGTTGATATGTATTCGGGACACAAATTATATGATATATTAAAAATGAACCAACATCATGGCCCGTGCCGTTACGGCACGGGTTAAGGGCTAGTCCTTCACATAAAGGATATATTATTCAATATATGTACATACATTATCCAATGTAATTTTACATATTTTGAATTAGCAAAAAAATCATTTTTTTTGGTATACCTCCCTATATTAATAAACTCCATATATTAATAATTTTGTAAAGTCCCTAGATTATTAATATATGGAGTTTTTACTGTAGATAAATTGTACTCCCTCTGTCTTTTTTATCTGTCATAATTTCTACTTTGGTCTGTCTCTTTTTATCTGTTCGCTCTGTTTATAGACATACTTTTCCCTTAAACTATCAAATATACCCTTTATTTTTTATAATCATTAAATCATTTTTAACATAAACTTAATTCCAAATCTTAAATATTATCACCATATATAAGGAAAAATCTACTCAATATCTTTGTATTAATTGTCATTCCTAAAACATTTATGGATAGTTATACAATTCCTAATAAAACTTCTACTCATTCTTACATCCCGTTCTAATTATAGACTCCATAATAAAAGCAGTATAAGTTTATTTTTATTTTCTTAAAATATTTCCTAAAATAATAATACTATCCAATTTATAATTTATAATACTATTAATATTAGTTTTGGTAACAACATAACATTAAATAGGCCTAGTCAAGGGTTAGTCACGATATTTTATAGGATTTCCTTAATATTTTGACAAAGTCAATTAGGACTGTTAATTTGATACGGAGGGAGTAACAATTATTAGTGTACCGAAAATATTTTGTAACAACAATATAAATGTAACAGTTATAATTGTTACTAAATTTTCTGTATCAGCTATAAATATCACTAACAACCAATTTTGGGGCTTATTTTATGCCAAATAGCAAATTTACAAACAAAAATCTAGCTTTAAAAAGCTAGAAAAAATTTCGCGACCTTCGGCCGCATAATCAGATCCAAATTATCACTTTAAATACATAATTTCTCACCCCTAAACTGAAATTCTAACTTCACTTTTGATCTAGTGACAATAAAAAAATCCCTATATATCGCGCTCGCCTAGGGCATCCAAAAACTGTAAGACGGCCCTGGATTAATTGATGGGGTTCTGGTGACGAAATTGGCATTGGATTGATCTGAGTTCAACAGAGAAGAGAAGGAGAAATGAAGCTAGTTATTGAGCTGATATGATAAACAGGGAAGAATGGAGGAGTTTTTGATGATTGGATCTGTAATGGGTTTCGATGGAACTGGTTAGGGTTTGATAATTCAAGTCGATAAGATGGGTTTGTGGTGATGGTTGAGTTCCAGCTAAGATAATAAGAGATGGGTTGTTGATTCCGGTGACATAAGAGGGTGAAAGTTGTTGTTGCTGACTCAATTGTAGCTGCAATGGCTAAGTCAGAAGCAGACCAAGAATGGGATTGATGGTGTTGTTTCTATTGATGGGTTCCTGCTGCTGTTGAGGCTCGGTAAAATGGGTTTGTGATGATTTTGTGTTTAAAATGGAGATGATATGTTCTTGATGATTCAGATGAAAGAAGAGTAGGAGTTGTGTGCCAATGTTGAAGATATGAACCTGCTGCTGCTGAGATGAAATAGCTTGAGTTACAATAGATGAATGTATAGTATTATCACAGGAGAAGACCAAAAAGAATGGCCTGAAAGATGGTCAGAAATCATCCAGAAACAGAGGAGACTCTGTTGAATTCTTCTCTCCAACGAGTCGACTCATAACTCGGTCCCTAACTCGGAATTCAGACCATTCATCTGCGTCAGACTAACTAACTGAGGAGCTAACTCAGTGGCTGAATTCCTCTTCCTTGACCCAGTTGATTGACGGTTTGACCAGAACGATCGTTAACTTTAACAGAGATGCTGACGGAACATTCCTTTATCAAGAGATGAATATATCAGTGATCGGTGGTGACTTTTTGGGCGAATCCCGGTGACCAATTTTGCACATATTTTTGTATGGGTATTTCTCAAGGGCTTAGAGTTGGAATTGGATGGAGAGTTGGACTTGATTTCGGAAAAAGAAGAAAGAGGAATTTTGCAAAGACAAAGATTTGGAATATGGAATTATTATGGAAAAAAGATTCCATTCCTAAAAGGATAGCAAGCAAATTGAAGCCTATAAATAGAAAAGTTCTCTACTTTTCTAGATACACTTTTTACACGTTTACACACTTTTTGACACACACATCACTTTTCTTTTGTTTATTATTTGTGAACTCTTTAGCATGAGTAGCTAATTTTATTGATTGGGGATGAATTCCTAGTTCTTAACATGTTTTGAGTTTTGTTTTAAATTTTATCTTGAATTTTTTCACATGATTATCGTTTGTTTTTACTAATAAGAATGTTTATGATTGCATGATAGATCATTTAGGTGGCCAACTGAATTGATTTGTTATTCAATCTAAAGCTAGTAAAGGTTAGGGAATATGTAATCATTTTTTTACTTTTTAAGTAGAAAATACGAGACCTTGCAGAGGGATTCTGTGGAGCAATTGTGTGTGAAAACAACGCTAGAAAGTGGGCCGAGCGAACTGAGTTTAACTACTAGTACTAAACCTAAATTCAAAAATCTTAATGCTTTCATAGAATTACATCTTGTAAGGGAACCTCAAGATGGTTCTTTTGAATAAAATTAGATAACTAAGCGGACATGTTACTTAGTGAGTCGAGGAATTTTGGGGATAGATAAGCGAACCTGCTATTCTACGGTTGGTGATGATCCGTGACTAATAAAAATTGGAAAAGAACATAACTTGAATCATTGTTTTGCAACAAATAAGGATTCCTTGATCCTGTCTCTCTTGTTGATTGTCTTTTATCTTTTAATTGCTTTGTTTATTTTCTTTTGCTTTTTAAAATTTAAAATCTAAAACCAAAACCCCCCATTTTGTGACATTATAAGACAACTAAAACCTCTTGCTCCTCGTGGCAACAAACTTAACTACCACCATATTACTTGTTAATTGAGTGGAAAAATATTCACTAATTTGTTGTGGTTACGACACGCATCAGTTACCTTGGTAACAAAGTATTCAATATTCACCGTTAGATGAAAACCTGATTAGATTCAAGCTAATATCTTTCAACCGTTAGATCGAACTTAGCTTGTTATACACAAATGAAATGTACTCTCATTTAGGTTTAGTAACCGTACCTAAGCGTGTGCACCATGTTGGCTCAACCGTAGTTAACCGAGGTTAGATATATGAACACTCTCACATCAACCTTATTCATCTTAACCATAACTAGTTCAAATGACTCAAATAAAACTAGTTAAAGAGTTGTTCAATTGCTATATTCTCATAGAAGTATACAACAACACGATTGAAGCAAAATCGGTTTGATTCACTCGAATCAATTCATGAAAATTATAGCCACGGTTTGCAAAGAATGCATTCCTTAATATAAATGTATTAGTTCATGACCCAACCGATTTTAGAACTTTAACCACTCAAGTATGCAAACGGGTACGCATACTAAAGTAGCCGGTCTGAGTTTGAGTTCGCTAGTATGCAAACGGGTACACATACTTAGTTCACTTCAAAACCCAGCAGAAATTCCCAGACCTATACCTCATGCAAGTATGTGTACTTGGTACACGGAATTTCATAACTACAAGTACGCATACGGGTATGCATACTTTAGTTCCGTTCATAGATCACATACATGCAAGAATGCACACTATGTTTATAATCCAATTTAAACTCTTTATTTCAATCATTTAAACTTTCTTAGAGGATGACAATAGCCGTTTTCAAGTTATTGAAATAATCATAACGAAACATTCCAAGTCTACATCAAATGATTGTATCACACAAACCATGTAAGATGTTACTCGGCGATTTTCACATGATAAGATGAACTTGGTTGAAGCGAAATCTTACCAACACATATTCCGAGAAATATGGAAGCGAGTTAAATTCAGCTCGAAATCTCAAATGAACTTGTTAATCGACAACTATATAATAATACGACTTTTTTCTCAATATAGGAGATAGAGTAGAAATAGACTTTCCAAGTGATAGATGAGTTTCAGTCTCCACATACCTTTTGTTGATGAAGTTCCACAAACTCTCCTTAGTAGTTCTTCGTCTTTAATTGATGAACGCCGTGAAGTCTAATGCTCAACTACACAATCTATCCTAGTCCAAGACATTACTATAAGTAGACTAGAAATCAAGACTTATAGTTTTGATCACTAATATTGACAAACAAGCTTGAGATAGAAACGCTTGCGAGTTTGTCCAAGCAGTGCTCTAACATCATCACATGCCGAAACAATATGTGTTATTGATACTCTAACTCGAATCTTATTTTGAATTTGAGGAGACACATTCTTTCCCACCAGACACCCATGACACCTATTAATGGTATTTGTTTGAGATGAACAAACACCTTCAATGGATGTGAATATCTTATAAGTAGTGATGATTGATTCTCATTTAACATAGAAAGTATTCAGTTTTATTTCTTCTCTAAAGCATCATCAAATGATCAATTATTTTTTTCTTGGTAGAATCAAGGAATAACGATCCTTGAATTCGATTTCATTGTTAAGGCTTCATTTCACCTAGAAGACATTAATTCGATTTCTATTGCAACACCCATATTTTTTCGCATGATGAAAGCTCAAAGATGCATCATTGATTGAGATAAAACGTTCATCTCAGGTTTGCATTGCACGTCTAGGGTATGTTGGCCCAGAACAAGATGTGATGCCATAATAGTGCATCACGCAAGTGGGAGGTTGGACAAGAGCGATGTTGCACCACTATGGTACAATACTCAAGTTGTTCATACGGGCCAGAACTGGTTATACACTACTGCGGTGTAATTTTTGGAACTCGTTGTTACGAAATCCGGGGAACCTGCATAAGGAAAGGGTGTTGGTTGAAGGTGCATTAAGTGGAGATGCATCCAGTAAATCTATAAATATTAGATGGTAGAGCATACATGACGCAAAAACATTATATATAGTGTTGCTAAATAAATATTTCATAAGATTTATGCAAAATGAAGGGAATGTGAATGTTCCAATAATTGATATGACCCGATCTAAAGAACGCATACTTGCAAACTAATTGACTTAATGACGCACACTCTCATGAATATATTGCGAAAAACTATTTGGCGTGAGCGGTCTAGGCTTTGTTTGGCTTTGAACTTCCAACACAAGTTGGCTTTCGTTGTTTATATCCACTTTTATAAACTATAAGGTCCGTGCTTGATCCCTTCAAGGTATGGATAATGGTACATAGGTAGTCAAAATGATTTTACAGTATTACTGGTCTGACACCTTGTCGTTCATATCATCTAATTGTGAGGTGATTGTGACATTATGGTTACTCAAATCATTTGGCTAGACAAAGTGAGGCAAGGGATAATTGTTTTCGTACGGTAAGTTGCGGTCCATTTTTTGAATGCTCATACTTCATATCAAGATGTTTGACGTAGGAATGCATCAATTATAGATGGAGCATTGTCGGGAAAATAAGGTAAACCAGTATGAAAGTTAGGGGATATTTTATAAGCCATCCGCATCACAAAGAATGATGCAAGGAAAGAATGACATGAGACTAGATGATGCACCCTTAGCATGAGCAAGATTAGTGCATGCTTTCAGCAACGCCAAAGAGAAGTAAGGAAGATGGCGAATAAGATTGGAATGTCCTATGTGCGAGTAAAAGGTAATTCCCTATGCCTGGACAATACTCGAAATCTAATGATGCATGCAAGAATGCATCAACATTATCCTTTATGGCTTTGCATCCTTCAAAGAACAGTGATAAGTTATAAAAAAACGTTTAAGGCATCATGTTTGCGAAGAATGTTTGTAATAAAAAGTCAACATGCATTTTCCATTGGAGAGGAGAATCTTTGAGGCCTGGTCACTACGTTACGAGTGACAGATTGGGAAGTTTCAGCTCACACGATTTGGCTCCTTGGGAAATAATTTTCTGGTATGTCACAGTTGGTATCAGAGTAAGTTCCGAGATAACACTAGGGATCGTGATGAGACTACAAATTTTTAAAAAAATAAATAAATAATAAGTTGGAAGAATAGGCCAACTATTATGCGTAAGTAGAAATCATAACTGATATGCCAGTTACTTTGATATCCTCCTAGACTTAGTCGAGTACTGTGATTTTTCGAGGCCTTAAATGATGACCCACCAAATAGGTTGTTGATGCGGAAGACCGTTTGAAACAGTAGGTGGAAAATGTGACTAATCATCCTCACCCGTTAGTTGTGACAGTATGCGTTTTCAGGTTGGTTATCTCCTACTTATGAGTGGCAACGCAAAAGACCATTAGTTGTAGTGGTAGGCTTTCATTCGACTGCTTTGGTGCTAGAGTTTGGTCCTAACAGTACTACACGAAGAAAGATTTGTCATATTTGATGACCCTTTTCAAATTGTGAACTTTTGAGATTCCCGGTGTTACGGTGAACTTTTGAAATAGCTAATTTAATATGAAATGGGATTGTCTTTGAATACTACGTTACGTTAAGATGTTGGTGGAGTTAAAGTTTCTTTCATAGTACAAAACTATACATTGATAGCCATGTTTTTATATAGAGATTAATATTATTTATTTTTTAAGTGCAAACACTGAAGGGCATATTTTGTTTGGATGGTAATGTTAATATTGTATAAGTGGATCCATTTTACATTGTTAAAAAAAAAAGAACAAAAATATGCATGGATTGCGATTTGGAACATCCTAAAAACACAATACAAACGGATTTGAATAATTATGAATTTTTTTGGGGTAAAGTGTGGGTCCAATACAAATGAGAACCACTAGAAAATCAGTTATTTGTTTTTCTCAGTTTACAAGCGCTTTTTGTAAAGCAAGTCTCTTGATAATGTGAGACCTAAATCAGTTTGTGTTGCACGTAGCTTATTGCGTTTTCCATTACATTCTTAACGACAATTTGGATACACAGATGTATTTCGAAGATCAACAATGCAATGCTTTAGTTTTGAGTTTTTTTTTCGGCCATTTGTTTAGCTAGTTCTTGGTACAATCATATAATCCAAGCGAGGGAATACACTCCCCTAATGGTTAATGGTTATATATGGTAGTGCTAGAACAAGTTCAAAATTGAGTTAAACATATTAGCAAGTGTGACACTCCCTTGGTAGCTTACCCAAACTACGTATATCTAGTCTTAGCTTATATAATTGCAAGATCTTTTTCTTTCCGGAAACCAAATATGGGTGACAAGAGGGGCATTGCCGTATAGAGATAAAGAAATTGGGAAATCAAACCGTGTTTTTTTTGTTGTTATCATCTTGGTAATATATTATGTCTAATGACAAAAAAAAAACATTAATTGCAAAATCCCTACAAAAATGGAAAGAGTATTAACTATTAAGATTATATTAAAATGAGTTTGGTGATTGATGTGAACGATTGTTAATGACAGTAATTTTACGAGTAAAATTTGATGAAAGACTAAATAAGTGATGTGTGTACAAACAAAATTAGTAAATAATTGAACACCATTCCTGCCTAATTGTACCTTGTCCATGCTCTGCCTCTTTTGAGGTCATAAAAATAAATCTCATATGATATTAAGGTTCTAAGTAATTTTTTTGTTATTTATATATATTTATAATTTCCACTTTAGGGAGAATTACTATTTTCTCTGAAAACATTCAAATTGTAGAAAAGAATAATCAACTGACAAAAGATTCTCTAAGCCTAGACAAATTATTTAATTTTTTTTTGCAAAATAAGATCGTAAATGATTGATATGTCTGGAACTTAATACAATAAGCCGCGCCGCAAAAGTTTGGGACGATAGGTAATTGACTATCTTAATTTTCAAAGCCTTTCATGCACATGCAGAAACTCTAGTTCATTTAAGGAATTATATCGCTTTTGTGCCATGGATAGATATTTTCAACAGAAGTCCACATGTTGCTTTGTACACGGCTAAGCATATTGTGAAATATGGAGAACGCAACGAATGTTAAAAATTGCAAAAAAATAAATAATATTCTTTTCCGAAAATCAAATATGGATAGCAAGAGAGGCATGAAATATATTATGTCTAACGACATGAAAAAGCATTAGTTGCAAAATCCCTATAAAAATGGAAAAAGTATTAACTATTTAGATTATATTAAAATGAGTTTAGTGACTGATATTGGCAATTGTTAATGACAGTAATTATACGGGTAAAATTTAATGAACAACTAAATAAATGATGTATGTGCACAAACAAAATAGGTAAATAATTGAACGCCATTCATGCCTCTCTTCCTCGTTTATGTCATAAAAATAAATTTCATTTAATTTTAAGGTTCTAAATAATTTTCTAGTTTATTGTATTTTTAGTTTCCACTTTAAGGAGAATTACAATTTCCTTAGAAAACATTCAAATTGCTAAAAAGAATAATCAACTGACAAAAGATTCAGACAAATTAAGGTTCTAAGTAATTTTCTAGTTTATTGTATTTTAGTTTCCACTTAAGGAGAATTACAATTTCCTTTGAAAACATTCTAATTGTTGAAAAGAATAATCAACTGACAAAAGATTCACTAATACTAGACAAATTATTCAGAACAATTTACAAAATGAACGATTGATATCACTGGAACTTAATATAGTTAGCCGCGCCGCAAAAGTTCGAGGTGATCAATAATTAATTAGACCATCTTAATTTTCAATCCCAAATCTTTCATACACATGCAAAAACTCTAGTTTTCTTTGTTTGTTTTTTTTTTATGGAAAAGGTAATTTTACTGACTAGCAAATATAGTACATGAGATTTATAATTTCAAAGTATGCTAGATTCCAGAACCTTTTGTTGCAATTTGGAAGACATGTGCTGAATATTTTTTATCATTGCTTCTTTAGCCATGTAATCCGCTGCTGAATTGTATTTCCTTTGTATAAATTTTACCTGTGCTTGAGGGAGATCTCGCGAAAACTCTAGTTCATTTTAACGATTTATGTCGCTTTTGTACCATAGATAGGTATTTTTCTCAGCCAAAGTCCATTGTCCACCTGTTGCTTTGTACATGGCTAAGTATACTATGAAATATCGAGAATGTAGCGAAAATTAATTCATTTTTAAGATAATTGTTAGGGGGAAAGCCACTTTCGCTAGGGGGAAAGCTGACTTTGGGGTGAATTTAAAAAATCTAGTTTTCCCCTTGTCAATAATTAATTTTAATGCTTTACATTTACAGGCACATATAATATATAAAAGTATATTTAAAACCTAAAGCTACGCTTGTGTGTTGTATTTATGTGCTTAACGATGAAGATAATCCTACTGATAATTAATGCTAGCTAAGTGAGTAATGGCCTGGAGTTGGCAGTTAGCATGATTTTATTTGCATCTCAAGTACATGAAATATGTATTCTATACAGGTATGGTGTCTTTTAAATAAATATATGAACTATGATTTGATGGTTCATTCTCTAATATCTACTACTTATGGTCAGTATGTATCCCTCTACTACTTATGGTCAGTATTATCCCTTTTTCAGGCTGCCTCCATATCATTAGTTAGCCCTGTTGGTGTTTGTTATAGTTTGTTGTTTTTCTGCTGTGATTTTCAAGCTACATATGGTGCAGCTGAATCGGTTTCTGCTAACAAACGTGCAAGCCATTCGACATCGGTAAAGAAAAAGTTGTGTCATTCCCCTTTTGGTTTACTTTAATGAGGTTCAAAGTAACATTGCGAACATATATGCACAAATATAATTCGGTGTACACGGTCAAAAATGACACTGCATTTATGCTGCCAGATTTGCAACATTACTATGAAACTTTGTTGAAGATTTCCAAACTGGCGGTGTTTTAATATATACGTAATGATAGGTATGATAAGATTCCTACAAGTGTTTATTATCCATGGTAGAATTTTTTTTTAAATCCACCCCAAAATTAACTTTCCCTTAAGTAAAAGTGGTTTTCCCCTTAACAATCATCATTTTTATCAACTAATTTAACTCTAATCACTCTTTGTATAAATACATTAACCTATGCATCCTGGTAAACAAAATACGTTAAAAAGTTAAACAAATGAAACCATTTTTTTTTTTTTTTTTTTTTTTGGGAACACGGAAACAGAAAGAGCAACTAGTAGCTACATGAGGACTTGAGAGGCAGTCCACTTTGCTTGGACGTGAATCACAGAGTTACCTTGCGCAGGGCACATGAGAATAAACCACAGACTTAACCATGTACAGGTTTTTTGTTGTACACAAAGATTAGGCCTGTATTTTGTTTTTCATTTTCATTCTTTGAATGTGACACCCATTCTAATAATTACGTCCCGAAAATGTAGCTCATAGTTTCACGCTTTTGAACAGAATGGCCTTCTTTTTTCTTTTTGTGGGTAACGCTTACTACATTCTGAATTACTTTTCACAGAATGCCTCCACAGGTGAAGAATTCTAGGTCAGCGCACAATTCTACTTACTCCTCCCTGTCCCTATAAAACTGACTTGTTCTGGAGAAAAAAATAAAAAAAAATCAGTGGTTGTTCTTTCTTTTCCTTTTCTTTGCGTAATTCTCCTCATTTCATTTTCAGTGATCAAGTAGCCATGGATACTGATGCTTCTTCTTCTTCTTCTTCTTCTTCTAGAAGTAATAGTTTGATAGTTGGCAATAGTGATTCGATTGATATGAGAGTTTCATCATCATCTAGTAGTACCTATGGAACTAAGAGTGCTAAACAATCTCGAGGCGTTCGTGTGTTGCTCGTCGATTATGATACAATATCCCTTCATGTCATTTTAGCTATGGTTAAAAAGTTTGGTTATGAAGGTAGCATTCTGGTTTTCTGTTTCAATATATACCTTAACTATGAATGTATGGTCTAACTAGCCGGATCCTCCGAATTGTTTTTATTACAAAAATATTTGTCGTATTTTCTGCACTTGATTGTTAGTTAACCCAATGCTCCACTCACTTAGTGACAATCTCAATATATTATCTTTATTATTCATAGATTCAGTTTCTTTATTGCTTCGGAATTCTATTTCTTCTTGATTGTCCATCATCATCATTTGATTCGTTATAAATCTTATGTATCTCTAGTTTTTTTCCTCTGATTTGGTGTCTATGACTATGACTACGTTTTATTTTCCTCTAATTTTTCTCATATTTTTGTGTTTATTTATCATTTGTTGTCAGTTACATAGGAGACATAATTTGATATTCTTGAATATTCTACTATCATTTTATGGCAAATTTGTCAGAATCATGTAGTTCTGATATATATTTTTTCAAAATCTCAATTAGGTGCACTTCATTTAACTTTTTGACGATTATGAACCTCGTTTCTAAAGATTAATATTACAATCTTGATTCCACCTTCAGCTGTAGGTACTACAGGAGGATTACATGGCTTAAAATTGCTCAGGGAGAAGCCATATTATTTTGATCTTGTCGTGGCTGCTGTTCAAATGCCTGGGATGAGTGGACTTGAACTACTCCAACGCATAAAGCTGGAATTCGCCAATCTACCAGTCGTTCGTAAGTCTATCACTTTTGTGAGAAAAAAAAAAGGGTTTTTCATATCTTCTCTTAGGCCCCATTGATGATTTGATTAAACCTAACTTACATATGGATTATAAACAGTGATCTCTAATGATACTGATCCGGTAATGGCGGAAAAAGGATTCAGCATCGGTGCTGGTCATTTGCTACGCAAGCCTGTAACTTTTTACGACGTCGAAAACATGTGGTTACATGTTCAGAAGAGCAAAATGGATGAAACAGTAAATAAAAACAGATACAAAGAACAGACTGGAAGTGTGGGACAAGATCCATTGCGGAGAAAAGAAAAGCATAGGAGCGTTAGCGGATCTCCGTCTGGTGATGATGATGGAAGCTCACGAGTTGAATCAAGGAAGAGGAAGGGATCTTCTAAAGATCAGACATCCGATGATAAAAAAAACCGCAGTAATACAAATAAGAAGCGAAGGGTTGTTTGGACTGCTCAGTTACATACTCACTTCCTCAATGCCATTGAATGCTTAGGAGTTGATAGTAAGATTGTATCTATATAGTTTACTCTTACATTTATCACACGTCCATTTTCATTTCTTTCAAGGTTTTATTACATTTTCTTGTGGTTATTTATTTTGGTAAATCAGGTGCTGTGCCGAAGAAGATACTAGAGTACATGAAAGTCCCTGGATTAACTAGAGAAAATGTTGCCAGCCATTTGCAGGTTTTGCTTCCAACTTACCTGGTTGAAGAGTCTTTGACAGTGAAAACTGGTCTAGATTTCATCTCTTAATTTTATTCATGTTTTGACAGAAATATAGACTTTTCGTTAAAGGGATCGTGGAACGAAATCAGAATATGGAGCCCAATATTGTGATGTCTTTAGCAAATAGAGCTTATCTTTCTAACTTTGCTACAGATATGCCGCCTATGAATATGCAGCAGACTGATGCACCTCAACAGTCATTTACACCATCCCGAATAAGAACTGGTGACTTTCAGGGTCTCAATACTGATCAAACTTTCCTGTCTCATCGTGGTGCGCCTACTTTAAACACATCATCATCCGGTGGCTACAATAATGGTTCGTTTCAGTTTGGGCAATCATCGATGCTTCCTATTGACAACAATCAAGAGTTAATAGCGGCATCAGCAAGATATCCTTGGCCTACTAGTAATAGCAACCAGAATGCTGCTACAGTTACTCCTTCACAATCAAATAGTAACGTTTCTATCGGTGGTGGAAGAAGTGGTAAGGGTACCATGGAGATGGTGCATAGACAAAATATGGTGAGATGGAGAAGCGATGTCCAAAGTATTGCCGGACCGACGCTTAATTCGGGGACTCATAGCATGATCAACAGGTTTAACTTTCAAAGACAAAACAACACTGAAATGGTGAGAAATATAGGAACAACAAGAAATGTGGGTTCATCATCTGTTGGCAGCTTTGCCCAAGCCTTAACACCCAATACCAACAACTTCACCGGATTCAGGATTATCAATGATAATACCAACACCCCTGAAGCCTTACATATTGGTCAGGTTGCGCACAAACTGCCGAACGACAGCAACTTGAATTTCAGCTTTGTTAACAAGCCACCATCTATATCATCAGTAATGGAAGTATCGAACCAGATGACTGAATTTCCCAACATGTCATCATCTGTTTCGGCAATGGAAGTGGTACCTAATCTTGTTCCCGAAGTTCCGGGCGTACCATCCTCTGTTTGTGACATAGAGGAAGTATGGGACTTGAGCGACAACTATTATCTGACCGACCAATCTTCCACTCTTGAACCAGAGGGAGTATCTAGAGCAATTCCAAAATTTTCGGGGATTACTACTAGTGCTCAAAATGAAGCTTCTTTGGCAGATGGGGTTTTGAATGCCAATCCACAACAAGAAACAGCTGATCCAACACCCGCAGTACCCATACCAGCACAGACGGCACTAAATGCAACAGAGGTGGAGCAGGCAGTGGAAGACGAAGGTGATCTGTTTGAAGGATTATTCGATCTAGCGAGAAGCGATTCTAACTTTGGAGTGAACTCACTTCCTCCACTGCTGGATGGGGAGGATATTACAGATTTCCTGGAGAATTTTAAGCAATCTACAACTGATTTCGATATATGCTTGTATCAACTAGATGCAGACGACGGCATATTCCAGCTGTAACAAATTCAACTATGGAGATGGCACAAGAAGTTGTATGGTTGTATCAATCTATCTGGCTTGCCATTTAATACATCCAAATGTTTACAGTATTGAAATAATTCATATTTGTTGTAGATTGCCCATGGAACAGTATCCTGGGCTTTAAATTCTTATTGATATGCACAGCAAGCAATTTTGAACTCAAAACAGCTCCAGATAAGAGCTGTTTGTTATTATAGTTACACAAAAACAGCATCTGCTGCCATCATTTACATGATCAGGCAGGGCATGCATGCATTTTACTTGTTGGTTTACATATGAAAATATCCATATAGTTCTAATAAGCAAATACAAAGGTTCCAAGGACCCGAATCGCTTGTTGTCGGACCGAGCAATACAACCCTAAAGAATCTGAAAGGAAAAAGTGCAGTGGGACCATTTACTGGCCACGACACATATTGTCCTGGCTTACATATTGTCTGGTCATTCTCATGCACTCTCAAGTTGGTCCAGTTTCTTTCATCCAAAGAACCCTGAAAACAAAAAGATCCAGAGAATTCTAATTATCAGTATGTCTCCCCTATATTAATTTGATTTTGGGACCAAATAAAGGTAT
Source organism: Papaver bracteatum (assembly GCA_023529315.1). Taxonomy (NCBI): domain Eukaryota; kingdom Viridiplantae; phylum Streptophyta; class Magnoliopsida; order Ranunculales; family Papaveraceae; genus Papaver; species Papaver bracteatum. Next base: position 6,815,056 of record JAJJWX010005152.1, read on the forward strand.
TGCTTCAACATTACCTGTAGAGCCCATGATCTCATGAATGCAGAAGAACCATCTTGCCTCAATGTGTAATAGTTGCACATAAGCTGAAACAAGTTATAACATGTAATGAGTTTTAGAACAAACTAAGAATTATGTTTGATGAGTTGAGCAAAACTTCTGTTTTAGTATATTCTTATGAATTATAAAGCCAAACTAAGGATTCGGGGATGCTCAAGTTCAGTGATTGAACCTGGTGATCTTCTCCAATGTCTACCATCCACCATGAGCAATTCTTCCCATCTTCAATTCTAGGGCCAGCAAAAGAGGTACCCTGTTCCACGGATTAATTATTCAGTAACCATTTCAAGAAGTTCAACTCCAAAATGTGACCAAAGCTTCTCAAATATCTTAATCCCAATGCATACCTGGTAAGTTCTGGATACAAGAGCCTTTGGGTCAGTGAATCTCGAAGCCGGGCTGCTAGCAGTTACTGTAATTTTCTACACCAATTGAGAGGGAGAGAGAGAGTCAAAACCAGTGTGAAAAGTTACACCCGACACCCATATCTGTAATTTGTGAGTGAAACTGAGTTTGAGAAGTTTACCTTCGATAAAACGGGATTAACCCATTGATGTTTTCCATATGATGTGCCTGCAAAGTAAAGAACTCCATTGTTGTCGCCATCACATATGTATTGAAACTCCTTAAAAGTAGACTGGCGATGCTGAAATCTTGCACTACAAGATCATGATGTATTAGCATATTGATATCATATAAGAGAAAGAGTTTTGAAGAGTAAGATTAAACTAGAAACAAAGATTTCAGCTAAGCTGAATTGCTTACTTTTGATTACTCCCTGGTTGTGTCATTTTAGAGACAGAATATTTGATGGCCTCCATCACCTGTTACATGAACACGTTAACATTCGCTACGGGAGGGAGCGGGAGAGAGAGAGAGAAAGAGAACTATACTCACGAGCTCTTCGAACACAGGTATCTGAATGCGAAGGCTGCTCTTCTCCAACTGCAACATTATCATGTCAATACAAAATGTGGTTAGAAAAATTGACCATTTAGACCTCATGCTAAGGCACTTGAGAACCAAAAAAGCTAGCTACCTTCTTGAGCAAGGTAATCGGCATTAATGGAAAACGCACTAGGGGCAAAAGCATGTTAACTGATAAAAGTCTCTCCCCGAAAAGGAGATCAGGTGCAGTTGTTTTTAAGATTGTATCGACAGCTTCCCATCCAAGCAGATCGCTCGCTTCCATTCCCCAAAGTAGAATTGCATCAAGAATCCTTTCTTCAGATGTTACAGTCAAATTTGGACACTGCAAACCATATTTATGGTGAATAATTTCAAAATAAAGCTCAACCCTAGAGTGATAATTCTTGAGAGTAATTCCACCTGAAGAATATCACTAAATGAGGCCTCGTCTAAGAAAACAAAGTCAGTGTTGACAGTTGTGCAATAATCGAAATGCTTAGAGAATTTTCTCTCACAAGCTTCTTCAAGAGATTTACATGAAGGAATGGATGAAATCACTTGAAGAATCGAGCACACTGTGTCCTGCAACAAGCGTCGAAGAATCAGTTTCGTAACAACCAGTAAAAACAGTGAAACCATTCTTTATCCGTCTCCATAAAACTAAAGCATTATTCAAAAAAGTTTTGTTGACCTTCATCCGTATGAAATCCAACCCTGCATATATATATATATATACAGAGACAAGAGTGTTAATATTTTATATTTGTTCAGCTTCATTCGGCTGCTCTTGGAAGTGTTCGATACCCAAAACCCGTTTCAAATCTCTGCTCCTCATTTGTTCGGGAAAGAAACATAAATGCAGTCAAGTATTGTTTGGGAAAGAAATATAAATGCAGTAAAGTAGTAATGTACAAAGAGGAATCGAGGTACCTCAGAGAGACATTCCAAAATGGTCTTGCAGCATCCTTGAAGAAGTGGAGTGACTCCAAATTGATCGGCCAACAGCAGAATTTGGAGTAACAAGCTACCCTTGTCTGTGGCGTCTTGCACGCCTAATTCCCCACTATACATGAATTGAAGCATTTCTATAAAAGCATCAAATGAGGTATCCCTTAAGCAGATCTTCGAAGAATTGCTCTCACACATTCCATTTGTGAACATCTGCAAATATGGAAGAAGTACACAAAAGAAAGGAAAGATTAATGCTAATGAGAAAAATTGATCAAATAATAAAAAAGAAACTAGTAGTCACAGCTGAAACAACTACTACGAACTATGTTCACCTTTGTAAATGCAGCACTCCATAAACTTAAGATGAGCTTATGCGAACGAGCAACAAGGCCATGCCCATCGATGTGTATCTCTACATCACTGAATTCACCAGTTGAAAGCCATTGCTTAAGCCTTTGCACGTCAATGGGAAGCTCAAAGGGGAAAACTGTGCAGCGCTGAGGGAGGGAGCATGGATGCAAAATCTCCACTCTCCTACCCGAATCGAACAATTTCTTGTTCAGTTTAAAACGGTCTGTTATTTCCTCACATTGCTTAACAAGGGGCATGACTTCAAACTGTAAGCTCAGATCCCTCAAAGGACCAAGTTGTTCTTCCAAAACCTGAACGACGTTAAAAGAAACATGGGCAATCAAAATACAACAGAAATGAAGATTTTCATCAGAGTTTGTACTTTGTACCACTATATCGATCTTAATATGGCGAAGCAAGGTTTTGTAAATGCACTAAAGGTTGTATTTCTTTTATCAGAACATATACGAAAATTAAATGTGAAACTTACTTGTGCCTGGCCAGTGTAGATATATTGAAGAAACGCATGAAAAACAGGATAGGTTACACCAGGAAGCTGGATAACACCTGGATTTGATGAACTGAAACAAAAATTACCCGATGCACCCATGATAACTTTGTGTGCTGGGACAGCCTTTTCCTCATCCCCAACAATAAATAACACATCTGATAGATCCCAATTCTCAAGAAAACATTTTAACCCCCATGCATCTTCAGTTTCAAGTCCGTCAATGAATCCATCTGCAACGTCCTCGTCTTCATCACATTCAAGTTCACCATTATCCATCTGATTCCACAACAAAATGTGATTCGACGTGGATGGTAATACATTGACATTTCTATACCCAACATGTTTGTCCCAACTGCTCAAGCCAATATACTGAACGCTACAGTTAGGATTTGAATCAAGCCACTGAAACACAAGGTTTTGAAAAGGGTACCTCCCCTTGCCAATACTGATAAGTCCGTCGTAGATACTGATCCAGTAACTTTGGAAGGTCAAGGAACAACAAAGACCTACACCTGTCTCATCCACCACGGTTTTCCCATTCACTTCAATTTTCAATCTTCGATTTCTATGACTACCTAAAATTATAGTATAGTTCGGAGTGTTATCAGTTTTGTAATGATAGTGTTGGCTACCAACACGCTCCCTGAAAACCAATGTGACATCATTATGAGCTGAAGCTTCAAAAGCCACACAACCCCGGCCAGCCTCCTTGAATCTCAACTCCTTCCGCCACGTACACTTGAAGGGTGGAACAATAAGGTACTTCTTCTGCTTCTTCCTATCCATCTTCTCCCACATAAAAAATTCGATTGATTAAACCAAGTTACCAACCTTCACTTCCACTTCCTCAAACCAATAGAACGACCATTAACTCATGCAAAGCACTAGACTATCTGCAAATCAAAAGACAAAAAGAAACCCCCCAAAAAAGATCTCAATGAACAAAAGAGCAATAGAAACCGATAAAAGATTTCAATAAAGAGAAAACAAAACCGATAATTTCATTTCATTACTCTTAACAATCATCTAATTCTTCATGTGCTCAGAATCCTAAATCGAGCTAAGTCACAAAATCATGGGTTCTCTTTCCAAATAACAAATGAAGCAGCAGAAGAACATCCTTACCTTCAGTCTCTATAAATTCATACCCAAAGTAGTAGCCAACCTTTATTTTATCCAAATCAAATCAAGCACTTAAAATAGAAAAATGTTTGAACACCTCAATCAAAACTTGCTCTTCCAATACAACTCACCTTAACAGAAAATCCAAATCCACCACATTTTTTTATTCATTTTCATACAGACACACACACACACAAATATCTACAGAAAATCATTAATTTATTGATAATAAAACAAAAACAAAAACAAAGTAGATGAAAGTGATGATGATGATGGATAAGAAGAATCTAGGCGTGACTAATTATCGCAAATTATAAATTCGAAGAAAAACTATCACAAAAATCCAATAATTTTTCATGGTAGATATATAGAAATATATTGTAATTCATACCTTGATGATCATGTTCATGGGACCATATCTTTATCTGTGAAGGAAGCTGATCTTTTTTATTCTAAAATGACAAGAAACGAGATAGAGAGATCAGAACAAGTCAACAACCATGATATTTAAGATAAGCCCAATAAGAATTAAGAAAATTAGAGACAAGGAAGGATGGAGATGTTAACGGCTCCGTTTGCTTTATAAACAAAACAGTTTGTTATTAGTTTCCTACCAGATTTTTGAATAGTTTAATCGCTATTTTTGGATAAACTGATACCCTCCGGATGAATTTTTTGAGACACGTGACAACCTTTTAATAGTTCTTACTTATGAGTCATGTGTACTTTCTGTTGAATTCGACGCACAAACATAAGTCAAAGTCCTAGAACAGGTTTCTCGAATCTAATCCAAGGACAGTTTCATATATGGTACAGTAATAGAGTACATGTAAGATTTAGTAATCTTTGATATATCAACAATCCGTTGTAGTCTAGGTGGTCAGGATACTCGGCTCTCACCCGAGATACCCGGGTTCAAGTCCCGGGAACGGAAAAAAAAAATTGTAGCATTTTTCAGCAGCCATCAAAAGGTTTCACATCAGTTTTCATTTCAACTAAATTCAACTAAAATATACATTCATGAACATGATCCAACCACACCAGACTGACAAACTTAATGTTTTTTGCTCTTTTTTTATAACCTTTTCTCATTTCATTTTCGCCTCAATTACACATCTATTTTGTTTAGTATATTTGGTTCTTTACAGTATCTAGTTATACTCATTTCAATAAAATACATCTCAAAGAGTTACAAAAAATAGAAAGAACGTGATAACTAAAAAAAATAACACCTACAAATTTGCAGAGCTGGCAGGTCTAACTAGGATTGCCTCAACGATCTTACTCTGGGTTTTACCACTACATCTCAGCCCCATCCTGTAAATCTGCAGGCTTCAGGATTCCGATGGTCTTGACACCAACAATTATGTAAATGTGAATCTTGAGAAAAGAGAACGGCTGGGTGTTGAAGCACCATCAGTTCCAGGGGTTGGTGGTACATCAGTTGAAGATTGGTAAGCTAGCTGACACTTCTGGATCTGCAGGTGCCATTGTGGAACAAGTATGAGAGCATGATGAGATGGAAACTATGGAGGAAACAAAAATCACAATGGGAAATAATAAAAAAATTGTTCCACTAACAAACATCATGTAGCCTGTATTATACCCACTTAAGCAACATGCTTTGTTGTAGGCTGAATTTTCACTCGAGATATCATATGCCCCAACTTAGAAGGATGGTGCACATTACATCACTGAGTAAAAAATTTGTAATTTTCTCACAACAAAAACTACTCCTTTCCTCCGTCATTTTTAGGATGCCCAATTATGATAATGACAAGTAAAAAAGCATAAACCACTCACCTCTTGAGGACTGAACTGTAGTAGCATTCCTATAACAGGAAGAAGAGCTTCCACTTCACCTGGTTAATAAGAAATAAATCGCAAGGTTATTATCTAAATGGCTGGAGACTGCATTCTTTCTATATATCTCATATCTACTCCCTGGGAACTGACCATTTCTAAAAGTTTGAAATAGATACCCGTTTCAAGAAGTTTTAAGACTACGTTCTTTAAATATGTCATATCCACTCCTTCCCGCTTCTGCATTCGTTCCATATCCCGAAGCTCGGTCTTCAACAGTGCTTCCTGCGCAATGAAATCCGAATATTAAACACCATTTTCTCAGAAAGAAAGAGCACAGAAACCAAAATTTCGAATACAAAGTTTTAGCTAATTTTTTTTGTGACCTATAGAAAAGAAAACATAATCCAATCCACAAACCAAAAAAAAAAAAAACAGTGACTGGAAGATTGGTAGGTAAAACCTCATTAAGGGGTTTAACTTCAAAAGATAAAACAACATGAATTATTATAATATTATTCTCTTACTTGTTGGCTATGAAGACGATTCTCACGTTCCAGCTCCTCGATTTCTTCCTGAATAACATCAAACATTACAACATATGTAGCACCAAAGAAGTATAGCAGTACTGGAATCAGAGACAAAACCTACTTGAAGTGCTAAGATGTGTCGTTGCGACTGAGCGAGTTCTTCTTCTCTCTGGGCTTGTTGCCTAGCCAAAATCTGTAAAATCGGATTATTTGTGAGTATTTATCAAATTACTAGTAATAATTATGATTAGCTAAAAAAAAGGGGAAAAAATATATTTGTTACAGATTAGCAACTTTGGAGTCTATCTACGTATAAAAGGAAAATCTATTGATGCAAATCCAAGCTTCAAGAATTCATCTGTGATGAACAAAAAATTGTTCATGATTCGTTAAACATAGACATCATACTAGTAATTAGTTAAAAAATACAGATAGCTAACTGCTGCCAAATATGGAAGCTTGCTTTCTGACGGCTCAATACTGCTGATTATTTCATATTCAAGTTCTAGTGCTCATACTGATGTCAATATAAGAAGAGCTCAACTTAAAAACACCTCAGTTAAAGATACTACAATTGATGAAGATTTCTGTTCCTATACAGCTACAAGATTCATAATCAAAACTCATTTAGTCATTTCAATACAAACTAAGCAAAATGTGTGTTTCTAAAAGAATTGAATCCCATACCAGAATCTGCTGCTCTGCTGCATTTGCGCTAGAAATTGGGGCATCATGCCTTTGAAAAGCTTCAGAAAGAGTTGATAAGATATACATTAGAAACAATTCAGAAGTGAACTATGATAGGAGAAGAAAACTGTACTATGTCGTTCAAGTTATGGAAGCAGTGCTGTAGCTGTAGGTACCTCTGTTCTGGTGTTCGTTTTGCTCAACCTGAATAAGTTGTCACATTATCAGGTACATGTTATTGTATACCAAACAAAAATAATCATAATAAGACTGGAAAAGCAAAAAACTTCAATACAATTGTTTACCGATCTCCTCATCAGCAAAGATTGATTAAGATTCTTATTTTGATCTAAAAGTCTAGAAATTTCCTTGTCCTTTTCTTCGATCATCCTGTCAGCAATGTCACGGAAAGAATCATGTTCTTCCTACAAGTTTCAAATGCTACTCAGTAACGACTTAAGTAACAAATAAAATCCAGAATATCCAAATCAAGAAACAAAAAAGTAGAGTGTACCTTCAATTTTCTATATTGTAACTTGAGCTCTTCAAACTCTTTTTGCAGATCTGGCCTGATTACCTCGTTTTGAGTTTCTAATGCCTTGCACCTCACTTCAAGATATTACGCAATGAGTCAGTATTTGTTTTTTCCAAACTTGATTTAGGAAATAAGCTATAAAGAAAATAAGCAACGTTATAGCTTGAGAAGGAGAATCACATCGCCAGGTTTCTTCAACATCCTCAAGGTCTCTCTGCCATGCCACTTTTTCTGATTGGAAAAGACCAGTAGCAGACTCAAGCTTTAGTTCTATGCTCCTAATCCGCTGCTCTGCACTGTTAAGAGCTGCATCTCTAGAAAGAAGATGGAAGTTAAAAAAAAAAATGGAACCAACAACACCCAAAAACAAAAAATTATTCAATGAAGTCCCACAAATGACATTGAAGGATTGAAACATTTCCTCTTCATCATTCAAAAAAATCCGATCAGACAGATTAATATTTGTAATGGAAATTCTAGAACATTATTTTCCACTACGTGCAGTCAAACTGAGACCTCTCAGTTCCAGTTTCTAATTGGCATGAGAACCATCGCTTCCTTCAGGAACTGGGTTTTGAGAATGATTCAAAATCCAGCAGGTTGGGATTATTACGTAGGCTCAAGGACACAAATAAGTCAAAGAATAACACATTGGTCGGGATATAACACTACAATAACAACAGTTCCTATATCTTAGCTACCTTTCTGCAAGTTCCTTATCATGGCTATCCAACGCATCATGAAGATCTTGAAGAGATTTTTCCCTCTCGGCATTTGCCAGTGCCACTTCTCTTTCAGCTTCCTAAACGGAAAAAATTGGTCAGAATTCAAACCAATAAAATTATACATTTCCTTTCTTGACACCGACATAGGCTTCTTTCAATATATCTATAAAAGGGTTCTCTGCAAAATGCACCTTAACGGCTTCCTCTTGAGCCTTGAGTAGTTCAGAGTCCTTAGCTACAGACAGTTCTGCATCTTTTTTCTGAAGAAGTGCATGAGCACGGACCTTATAAGAAGAAAAATCACTTTCTAGGCGAGTTATCTGCAAGAAATAAGTCGAGTGGGAGTTAAGTGAGAGGACAGGCAGTAGAGATACCAGATATCCTAAGAAAGTATACACAGTGGAACATCGTGTCACCTAAAATCCTATTAACCTGTGAATGATTTTTCCATACTGACCCAAGTCTTATGATTGATGATCCAGAAACATAAAACAAGTAATCTGCGAACATAAAAATGGTAATCTTCACTATAAGGTGAAAGGTGGTGACAGACTGCTAGTTACCTCTTGTTTAGCAGCCATTAGTTCAGCATCTCTTGTATTGAGTAGCTGGTTTCTCATGGATAGTTCTAACTCAAGTTGACCTGCAAATTAAGAAAGACAGCACTTTTCATATAACAGCGAGTTGGGGAGGAGAATAAAAAACAATATAAAAACATAGAGAGGAATGTTCCAGAATTACTTCTCATTTTTGCAGCTTCAATCTCGGAGCGTAAACAGGTACTTTCAGCAACTTCCAGCTTAGCTTTGAGTGCCAAAGATGCAGATTCCCATGCTTCCCTTTCCTTATCCTGAATATATTAACTTCAATGAGCTAAGCATAAAGACTAAGAAGAATGTTCCAACTGTTAAGCACCTGACACCAAACTATTTTCTTTTGCGAACACCCATAAGTTCAGGTGTGCATGCTTTGGGTTAAGAGAACATGCTTACATATGCATGAAAAGATCAGATGTCGAGTCTATAGATCTTTTCTAAATGCAACAGCCAAGATATACATATAAACAAATTTGGTACACCCTGTGGTATGTCTGACATGCAGCACTCCTTGGAGGTTCTTATAGTCATGAAAGTTAAATTACCGAGTTTGACAGTAGTACCGTACTACAACACCTTTCAACATGCAAGTTTACACTAAGCTATGGAAGCCTTTAAAAAAAAAAAAAATTTGAAGCATTGGAAGCCTTTAAAATGATGCACGCCAAAAGTAATGAGTTGCCAAACTCAAAAATTCAACACATACATGCTCCTCTATCAACTGAGCAAGCTCCCCTTTTGCTCTTTCAGATGCAGCTTTCAGTCTTACTGCCTCCCCCTTTGAAGCTGCATCCATCTCTGCAATCTCCGACTCTTGAGAAGCAACTAAAACCTGAATAAAAGATTCAGCAAAACCGAGCCACTTCCTCAGACTACAATTAATTGCAAAATAAAATAAAACCAAGATAACTCTATTTTAATATTTTGGTGATGCAGAAACCAACAAATCAGGATTATAAATGAACGTGAGTTCAAGACTACTGATACCTTCATCAGCACACTGATAGCAGTATATTACCTGTAGAGAAGAAATAGTTTCAGCTGCTTTGGTTCTATCAGCCAATGCATCTGCCAGTTGTGCTTCCAAGCTTTCGATTTGCTGCAGGTAAAAATAAAGACAAGCAAAACCTAATTTCAGAAGAAAACCAAGAGAGATTCCTGAGTGATCCAAAAAGCTTGCATCTAAGAGAGAGGTCATCATTAAAATTCAAGTTAATATTGTTTAACGTATAAACATTCTACCGTTTAAAATGGTTCTTGAAAAAAATTCTACCTTCTGGTTTTTAGTAGAAAGCTCAACTATAGAAGCTTGCCTTTTCTCTTCCATAGCTTGTTGGGACCCTCGAATTTCTTCTAACATCTATTGAAAAATTTAAGCATGGAACAGTTGAAATAAAACGAGAAATAACAAAACATCTAGAACAGGGCTAGCTGAAAAGGAACACTACTACAGAAATGTATTCATAACTTCTAACATTTGACAGCAAAAAGCAGATCAAGTTATATACTGTAAAAGCGCATCATTATCTTCATAATTTCGCCATGCCCAACTGAATCTGGTTGTACTAACATTTCACTGAAGACATAAGTGTCTGTACCTGCTCTTTCTCAAAAAGATTGTGCTGCAACGCTTCAAAAGCTTTATCCTTGGCTTCCATTGATCGACGAATTTCCTCAATGCTATCTCGAAGTCTGAAAGTGATTTCAGCTATTAGGATTATGGGGTGGATAATAATTCTGAAATATATTATAATCACAACAATCTTCATGCCAGTATCCAGAGGAGATATTTCCTAAATTACAAAATCAAAATAAAATGCAGACAATTATGACACAAATATTCCACGAAGAGTAAGATGATTGACTACTGTTTCAATTATAAGGCCACGTAAAAGCCATATTGAAACCACATCTTGAATATCTTTGGGGACAATAAACAATTCAATCACCTACGTAAACCAGCACTTTTGTTGCACCAAGACAAAAAATCAAACGATTGAACATAGGATTCTGTTAATTACTCACTTGAGCGCATTAGGTCATGCAAAAAGGTGCCATTAAATAGGTATCCTGGCTGACTGCAGATGGTGTAATGTACATCCTAATGTCGAGACCAATATTTTCCTCTCTTGCCAAATCAACTACAGTCTCGCTAGTTATCTAGAAACAATTTCATTGGGACTATCCAATGTGACCAGAAGCTCCGCCATGCGCCATGGCTCCAAAGTGGTAATATGTTTGCTTTTGGCTCCACGCACTAAGAAAAGGCTACTAATTTTAAAACGGGGCGCCACGATGACACTCGGAGACTCCACAATCCAAGGGGAAGTGTGAACTTCTTTTTTATTTTTAAATAACTAAATATTTTCTTAAGGGGGTAGAACTTGTTTGTGGATCATAGGATTCAAAATACATAATTTTCACCTATAAGGACTTCTTGATGAATATGCTAAAAGCATATGCGGTAGAGGAAGACAACAGATCTTCTTTAACTATTAAAAATTCCACACTTCTAGTTCATAGGTTTATAATAGATTACTAAATATAGTAATATTCATTTGGCGTATAAATATTTTATACCTAAACAACACACGTTATCATTAGATCCCTATAATAATTATTTGGGCTTACTAGTGAGAACGTTACCTTATCAGAACTAACAGTGTCATCTGGGATGAAGATTTACGTTACGGGTAATTGAAAAAATACATAATAGCAAGAATCTTACTTATTGTTTGCAGTTCTTAATTGCTGTCTCTCCACATCTAGCGCCTTCCGCGCTTCATTTGCTTGTTGTCGTGTACGTTCCAATTCCTGCTGCAACGATGACTGTTGAGCTGATGCTCGTTCAGCCGTCTCATTTGCCTCACGGAAACGGGTTTCCAGATCATCCTTTTCCTGAAAGGGAACATATGTTCACGATATTCAAGGCGCAGTTAATGATATATGCCTGAATTTGGGATTTAGTTTTATAGTTGAATTCAGATTCCAGAGGGATAAGAATGAGTAGGAAGCTAACAACATGCCATGTGCTTATTCAGCCTACTCTACCGACAGCATATACCTTTTGTATATCTTGAATACGCTGCTTTGCTCTTTTATGAAGCCTTCCAAACTTCGAATCAAGCTCATTGTACTTATCATCACGTTCTTTAAGTTTGTGCTCCATATTTTGTTGAGCTACAAAGTAAGCCATAAATTGCATCAAGTCTTTAAGAAGTCTAAAAGCTTTTCAAACCATGAAAGTATGAGTTCTCAAATAATTCCACAGAGTAAATATAACAGCTCTGATACCTCCAATTCCCAGAAGTATATGGTTAGTGGCATTCTTATGGAAAGACAAAAAACTATATTCTGAAAATTCTGGAATAACCCAAAACAACCACAAAAAGCATATAACCGATTGAACTCAGTCTCGAAATAATAAGAGGAAGCATCTCACCTTCAGCAAGTTTGGTGGCAAGCTCCTGAGCTTTTGCATCTGCCTCAGAATATGAAGCCTGCAGATGCTTCAGAGCGCCCTCAGCTGCACTTTGTGTTTGTTTATGCTCCAAAAGCTCTCTATTCAGCGATTCAATCTTCTCATGCAACTCATTAACATCTTCTGAGGAATTCTCTTCATGGCCAATTTGTTTAGTCTGTTTGGAATCTCCACCAGATTCAGAGTGCAGATTCTTAAGACCTTCAAATTGAGCTTTTAAATACTCATTCTGAAAATTTAATTCAACTACCATTTGTACTAATTGCTCATGTGAAGCAGATTGGGGCAACACATGATCATGAACTCCATTTTCCTTAGCAAGATACTCCTCCCCGGTATTGTTCTTTTCGAGAGTATGGTTCTCCTCCTTTACAGCATCCCCGTGAACCTCTGCCACTCCATCGAGATTATGGTTCTCCTCCTTTACAGCTTCCTCATGAACATCTGCCACTCCATCATTCTCCAAGGCAATGGATGTCATTATTGTGATTCTATAATCACCAAGCTGACTCCATCATACAAAACCTGAAGACAGATCTGACAAGATGAATTGGCGATAAATCACGTACCCACAAGTACATTAGTAATGATCAGGGTTCAGTTTCTATCCAATGCAATCACTGTGATACTCTATATCTCTAAGTACCATGTTCATTTTTCTTCTGAAACCTAGAAATTGAGTTACTAACCTGAAATCCCAATTCTCAACTAAAAATGAAAGTTGGAAACATAATTTGAAGGAGTAACCGACAATCCCCACAACTAAAAAGCTGAAAAACTTCACTCAGGAACTCATATCATGATGAGTCGAATGGCATAACAAAAAATCCTTGGCGAACTTAAATTCCAAACTCCGTCAGATCCTAAACTTTCTAGCATTGCACCAATTGTCGTTCGTGTTATCAGTATCAAATAACATGATTTCCGAACCAATTTCATTACATTTTAAAATAATCAACAAAAATTGTAATGATTCGAAAGAAAACTACTGGATGTAATAAAAAATTTATAAAAAATAAAGAAGAAGAAGAATAAACAGAAAACTGACCTGATAAATTGGATCAATAGATTAGAATTCCGAAGTTACAGATTATGAAGAGGGTGATTAGATTTGATCTCAATTAATAAAACCCTAATTACGTAAAGAATCAGGGTTTATTATAGAATCTGACTGGTGAGATCGCAGCAACAAAGTCCTGCTTTCATCTCATTGAGGCAACAAAGAGGGAGAAATGGAAACCGGTGCGAGTATTCAGATTTTGTTTCAGGGTAACCATGTCATTTGGTGGTAATTGTCCCTCGCGGTATTTCTTGATTCACCACATGCAGTTAAACTTCACTTTACGGCAAGGTCCACCCCTTAACCTAACATAAAAAAACCTGGCGAGATTGGGATATACCCAGATTAATTGGGGTATACCAAACGAGACAAAATAATGTCATTTTGAAGTAAAATAGGTCACCCCTTAGCCATATATTTTCAAAATGGCAAAAATGCCCCCACAATGATTAACACTAATTTAATGGAAATGATTAGATTAGTTAAATTAGTTAGTTGATTTATAAGTTGGATTTTAGAAATAATTTAGAGAGAGAAGTAGAATGAAGTAGTAGAGGAGGATTTGTGTGTGTGTGTGTGTGTGTGTGTGTGGGTGGGGGGTGGGGGATAATAAAATTCGTGGTGGAAATAATAAAATTCAAAGACTTGATCAGCCGCAAGAGACTTATGGCGATCAGAGGCAAAATAATTTTAGAGGGCAAGGGAATCAAAGAATAATATGGGAAGAAATTAAGATGCCACCCCTGAATGCTAGCATAGAAAAAATTTGGGAAGCTATCATTCTGATGGAAAATTATTTAATGGAAATGATTAGATTAGTTAAATTAGTTAGTTGATTTATAAGTTGGATTTTAGAAATAATTTAGAGAGAGAAGTAGAATGAAGTAGTAGAGGAGGATTTGTGTGTGTGTGTGTGTGGGTGGGTGGGTGGGTGGGTGGGGGGGGGATAATAAAATTCGTGGTGGAAATAATAAAATTCAAAGCAATAATCAGAGGCAAAATAATTTTAGAGGGCAAGGGAATCAAAGAATAATATGGGAAGAAATTAAGATGGAAAAAAATATGATGGAATATGGGAAAAGAGCCACATCAAAATAATCGAAATCAAGAATTTTGTCCTTATCATCATTTCCATGGACATTCAATAAACGATTGCAGGAATGTAAAAAGAATAATTTTGAGGATGATTGATCAAGGAAAGTTAAATTATTTTCTAATAGGACATCCGCAATCTCAGCAGTTACCACCAGCACCAGATATTCGCAGAGTGAATGCTGTAAAAGGAACATAAACATTTGTGATAGAGGTTGGAGCCAAGGCGAAGAATTTGTTCTGTAATTCCATTGTACATTCATATAAGACTATTGAGGATTTCCACGACAATGTTCTGAGCAGAGTCTTCGCGAGAGACGTGGATGGAAGAGAGATAATGAATATTGCGAGAGTATCGCCATTAGAGGAATGACAAAAGCAAATTATTTCTTTCACTGCGCAAGAAGTACTAGAGCCTGGAGAGATGCATGACAACCCACTGGGGGTAAGGTTAGAAATAAATCCAAAACAAATAGAAGAAGAAGATGAAGAAAATAATGATGGTGGCGAGGATTCTGGGCCATTAATGAGTTCTAATAGATCTTTGGAAGTTCAGTTGATATCTTATTTTATCATACTTACAGAACCATGGGTGGAAAAGACAAGGATATGATACCATCAACCTATAAAATATATGGTTTCAACGGCACTGCCAATAAGCCCAAAGGGGAAATTACAATGCGAATTCCATTAAAGAGGTTATCTTCTAAGATTTTATTCTGCGTTGTGGATATTGAATCACCTTATAATGTCCTGATTGGCCGACCTTGGATACATGGGATATTAGGTGTGGCATCAACCTTCCACCAATGTATTAAATTTCCTCATCCTAATGGTGTTGGAGTAATAAAGGGAGACTTGGTTGATGTGAATAAATGCTATGAAATTGACATGGAATCTTGTGAAGAAAGGGCAGCGAGGAATAGAAATTGGAAACATAACATCAAGCAAAAACAAAGATGTGGTAAGCTGATGGTTGATACAATAGAGCGGAGAGAGGAAAGAATACTGCGAAATCAACATTAGTTGCAAACTGTAAATGGCGAGCATCTCGCAGATGGAAAGAAAATAGCAAAACGCAACAAAAGGGCAGAAGCAGAAAGTAGTAAGTAGAAAGGTAAAATGATGAAATTTAAGAAATTTATGAATGATTTGTTTCAAAAGAATATTTCATTTGAATTAAAAAAAATGAAATTGAGAATTATACAAGAGTTGAAATGCAAATAAAGAGAAGATCAAAGAAAAGAAATTTTATCAGAATTGCAATACTCGCAAGAAACGCGAATAAAATTTCGCAGAGACATAAGAATGGGACGAACCTATATGGCGTACACCCTAGTTCACGGATACAATTTTGCAAGAGGCAAATGTAAGACCTAAAGTGCGTCATATAAGGGGGTATCTCTTTGCATGTCTCAGGGATAAGGCTATACCGCTTCTGGAACCTGAGTCACGGAGACTAGGGTCCATCTCTTTGAGATACCTATCCAGGAGAGATACTTTGGATTTCCAACTATATAAGGTTATACCCTAGTTGGACGACCGAGGGTCTCTTCTAAGGGGTGCAGAGTATGACCAAGGCGCTGAGGCACATGGTTGAGCCAAGAGTGCCCGGGATGGATGAACCTACCCTGGCCATTTTTGGTAAGTCTTGGCTATGATGCACTCGGCCTCAAGAAAACCCCACTTAGGTTGTAGTCTCGTAACTATAAGCCATATAGGCATAAAGGATAAGAGGATGCGAAAACAACTGGTTGTTGTTAAGACCGGATGGGAGGAGCTAGTCTTGTATGGCCGATGTGCCCTCCTTGAAGGGGCAACCAGGGGGAGTAAGGGCGGCACCCTTCATTAGGGAGCTGATAAGTGTCTTAATACGGCAATGTCATGGAGCTTTATGTTCGCAAGAATATTTAGGCCTGTCATATTGTCGCGTGACAAATACAGTGGCAATAAGCTATAAGAAAAAGTTAAGATGAGATCAATGGGTTTTTACATGAAAGTGTAAAGACGTCCTGCGATTTCATCGCAAGACGACAATGTCCTAGGGATTTGTTCTCGCAAGGAACTTAGGCCTGTCATATTGTCGCAGACATTTGACAACATATGGATAAGGCAAGATCAATGGGTCTTTACATGCGAATGTATGGACGTCCTGCGATTTTGTCGCAGAAAGAAACGTGGCGAAATAAGACCTTTAATTAGGAAGGAAAACTAAGACCGCAAGAGATTAACACATGACTGCGAGATTATGGTTGCGATATTTGCACAATTTTATTAAGAATCTAATATGCTCAATCTTTTATATTATAGACGAATAACAGAGGCAAGTATGGGAATGAACAGAACGATAATGTTGTTATTCATCTTTATATAATAGATTTACGCACAGATAGATAAAAAATTATAAATATATTACTTAACCATATTGCACAAAAGAAATTGTCTTTTAATATATACAAGAAGAGATAAGAATAAGTTCATACACTAGAGAACATTAGAAGCTGGAGAAATTCGCAGCAAGTATACTACAAAGAGAAAAAGATAAGTGTACAGATATTACAGGGAAGAATATAAGAAATATAATTAGATCCATCGTTGTCTTCGCCGGATTTCTTTTCTTCATCTCCATGACCTTCATCTTCTTCAGAATCTTCAGCTTCGCTATTAGAAATGACAAGATCAGGGACATTTCTAACTGTTACTTCATGAAAATGTCAGGATACTCAGAATGAGAAATTTGATAATCATTGCAGACCAATTTAATGGAGTCATTGCGAACACCAACAAGAGTGTTACTAAAATTCCTTCTTATAATTTCTAATTGTTCCTTCAGTCTTAAATACTTTTCGTTGTGAGAAGCTAGAGTTTTTGCGAGCACTCCCTTATCATCTTCAAGTTCTTTAACTCTGACAGAGTATCTCTTTTCAACTCCTGCGAATACAGAATAGCAAATCAAAAATTTAGTAGCAAACTATAAAAGACGAAAGACCAATGAGAATGAATAATTAGCAACCTTCTCTTTCAGAAATCATGTCTCTAATCAAGGATGCTTGTTCAGTATGAAGACTAACATCTACACCTAGATTATTTCTAGCATTATCAAGAACTTTCGCAGCCCAAGAAAATTCTTCATCATTGCTAATAAGAATACAAGAGCGAACTTGGTTCTCTCTCGCAAGAAGATCTCTATTTTCGCCGATAAGTCTATCCCTATCAATTTTAACATCAGTGAGAATTTTATGGAAATCTTCTAGGGCTTGAGCACCATTTTTAGCAATAAGATCTTTCTCATCAATAAGATCACTATTCTTACTTCTCAATTTATTAGTTTCTTCTTTCAAATCAAGATAAAGACGCTTAAACTTATTGGTTAAGCCCAAGTTGAATCTGTGCTCAATTTTTAAGAGATGAAGTTTGGATTTAAGTTCATCTATGGAAAGAGATCTAATTTGATCATCTGAGAAACTACTTAAAGAGCTATTAAGACGAGCAAGAAGGGTATCCTCATCTACAAGATCAGGGAAAGATCGGAGGAATGTAGCCTCATCAGTAAGGTCGTAAATATCTGAAAAAATGGTTACTTGAATGAGCCAAAATAAGGCAAAATAATTAAAAGAAAAGAAGGAAAAGTTTATACCATAGAGTTGCTGATTAGACTTTTCAAGATCAGAAATCTTTTGTTTATCACTCGAAGCATCAATTTCTAATTGCTTATTCTTCTTGCGAAGCTCAGCAACCTCAGCTTCTAATTCTCCTTTACTCTTGCGAAGATCAATAGCTTCAGATTTCAACTGTTCCTTTTGCTTGCGAAGATCTGCATATTTAGACTTTAAATTTTTATTTTTGTTGTGAAGGTCAGCACGTCTTTTCTCCAAATCTGAGGCAACAATAAAAGAAGCTCTTCCAGCCTGCGAAGAAATGTAAAAATTGCTAAGACAGATATAGTTTGAAATCTAAGGTATAAGGAAGAGGCAAAGAAGTGAAAACATACTAGAATGCCGAGTGAATTCAAAAGACTGGGAGTCATCGATCTCGAGATTCCCTGGAAAGAATCATTTTCAACCAATATGGAAGCATCGCAAACCTTTGCGAGAGCTTGAGATACTTCATTAACAGCTTCATCTCCATAATAGGGAATACCATGCGTGACATCGCCAAAAATCTTAGATAATTGGGTCATAGGAGATTCAGGAGAAGAGGAATCCTTCATAGGAAATATGTCATTATTATCTTCATCTTCATCATCATCATCATCGTTACTCGGATTTTTTTCATTAGGTTGAGGAGTTGAAGAAGAAGAGAATTGGGTTTTTCTTTTCTTTAAGGGAGGAGCACCAGATTTCTCTCTGCGAGGAGCAGCAGACTTCTCTTTGAGAGGGGAATTAGATTTCCCCTTGCGACCAACTGTAGATTTCTCTTTAGTTCTCGCAGGCTTCACAGGCTCTCTTTCTTCAATTTCCTGCGAACACAGATAAAGATAAGAAATAGAGGCAACAATATATTGTAAAAAGTTATAAAGAAATATTTCTTACTTCATCTGTGAGAGATTTGAGAGCTAAGTAAGTAGCAGGTTTCCCTAAACTATCGTAGCTGGCTTTCAACCTTTCAATCTGATAAAAAGGAAATAGTCAGCGAGAATCTAAAGACATGAAGAAAATAATAATGGTAATTTATTATGCAAAAAATTAAGAAAAACATACTTCTTTATTTCTCTCAGGCCAGTTGAATATCCACGGCTGGTATTCCGTGAGATTCGCAGGTAAAGCATGGGTACCAGAGATATATGGACCCTCTAGACATAATGTAAAAATGAACCATTTGTCATCATTGGAATGGCGAGGGCCTTGATTATTACCCGTATGCCAATCGATATCTAACATAAGAGCTTCATCTTCAGCGATGTTATCTTTATTTTGTAAGCGGACACCCCAACAAGTGATATCCTTTGTACAAGGGATTATATCGTAATTTGCGAATAAGTTCTCCACAGTATACTTCGCGGAAATAATTGGAACATATTTAAATTTAGGGTTCTTCGCAGCATCAGGGTAGCGAGATTTTTTACCAGCACTGCGAGTAGCATACTTAAGTATTAAGCGAATACAATCCCCACTTAATTGATATACTGCCCGCAAGAACTTCTCATGAGAGAGTATCGCATAGAATAAAGGAAGTTCAGGGTCGTAGAGAGGAATGGGTAGACCAGACTCAAGTTGGCCTAGCGAGACTATGATTTTCTCACGATTACATGGAGAATCAAAAAATAATGGAACAGAAAGTTCAGATTTAGGGTTTTGATTGGGAATGGTGGATAAAGTAAAACCTTTGTCTTGAAATTATTTTTGGATCTTCTCGAAAGCGATCATATATTTGTGACCAGCTGCAACCATTTTAGTATGGTAATGAAGAACTAAAAGAGTAAAGATCGAAAGAAAAATTATAACAGTAGCAGATCCGGAATTTATGGAAGAACAGTAAAATTGCAGAGAGGAGAAAGAAGAAAGTAAAAAGAGGGAAAGAAAAGAATGAAAGAAGTATTTATAGAAGAAGAAAGTTCTCGAGAAGATGAATGTATTTAATGCGAGGAGAAGACGTGAACGGTTGGAATACAGCGGTTAAAAGGGACGTGTCAGAAGTTGAATGGAAGAGAAGACACATGTAATAAATCTGGCAATAGATGCAGAAATGTGTCAGAACAGTAAAAAGTAAAGAAAGGAACAACTGCGGCATTTTGATTCTCATGATCTTTCCCCCCTCGAAGAAAAGACATGATAAGAGGCAAGATGTAGGACTAGAATATCGCCATGATATTACTCTTGTGATATTAAAAACACTTCTGCGAACATCACCGCGAGTTCTTAAACAACACTTCACGAGTGTCACAGAATGATTTGAAGAATGACGTAATAGCTGACGAATGAAGAAACAAGGGAATAGTGTGATTATCCTGCGATGGTTACAACTCTTGCGAGAATGGACATTATAACTACTGCAATAACATTGCGAATCGGATCCGAAATTAAATGACAGATTAGCTTTCACCCACTATGTAACTATCCTATATAAAGAGACCCAGTAGATTCAGGGAGATGATGATGTGTTTTTGAGTGCTGAGAAAGTCTTGAGGAGAGAGAAAATTCAAGAGAGCGGTTGTATTCTTGATTTCTTCCGTTTCTTGTAAACATTTCTGAGAATCAAATAATAAAGTGTTGTTTTTAATCTTCAAATATGTCTTAATTACAGTAAATTCTTATCTAGAGTGTAGTGTAGGTTTTCCTGCAACTACAACTATAAAGATCCGCAAAGTCTTGTTGGGAACTGCCAAGTTGCCAAGTTGAAACCGCACGAGTTCGAACAAGTAAGAACAAGTTGGGGAATTAAACCAAGCAAGCTCCTTAGTAAGTTCAAGAGGGACGACCCGCATAACCTTTATTCATTGTCTATAATTTATGCGGCCAAGGCAACTATCAAAATAATTGAATGGGATGGAAGAAAGGTAATGGAAGAATCACAATGGTTGGCACACAAATAAAACTACACGGTGAGACACCATGAGTCATCAAAGGGGAAGGTGGATCGTATTTTTCTTGCGCATCCCAGTATGATTCAATTGGCGTGGTGCTTTACCAAGTTTTGTTCATGGATTGTACTTATAAGACGAATAGGTACAACATGCCTTTGTTGAACATTGTAGGACAAACCTTGGATAAGAAATCGTTCACGGTGGCATGGTGTTTTATGGATCGTGAGAAGGATGATAGCTATATTTGGGCATTGGAAACTTTAAATCTTCTCTACCACGAAGACGAGACTCCCGGGGTTGTGGTGACCGACAATGAGCAAGCAATAATGAACGTCGTGAGGATAGTCTTTCCCAATGCACAAAATTTGCTTTGCACTTGGCATATATAATGCAATCTTAGAAAGAATTGTAGGAAAGAAATGTACTCAACGTGAAAAAGCGGAAGATGAACGTCTTAGCAAACTAACTAAAGAGGAGAGAGAGGAAGAAAGAAGACGAAAAATGGAAAGAAGGTGAGATCAATTTTAGGTTATTCATGAAAGCGTGGGATAAGTTGGTTTGGTCGATGAGTGTGGCAAGATATGAGATAAACTCGAAGGAGTTCGAGGATGATTGGGGCACTAATTACCCCAAAGTAGTGGAATATTGCAAGAGACAATGGTTGACGCCACACAAAGAGAGGTTTGTGTATGCTTTTACCTACGAATAAAAACATTTCAAACTTGAGTCCACAAGTATGGTAGAGCAAGCTCATGGGAGACCAAAAGGTCTACTTTTCACGAGTCAAAATGGGATTGTGATGGTGCAACATGCTATCCACGAGTACACTAATAATGATATCAACAAGATAAGAAAGCAATTCGAAGAAAGTAGGTTACAAAAGTTGAAGGAGTTTAAGGAGGATGATTGGTTTGTTGTTGGTATACATAGAAACATCTCGCACTGGGAAATATGTTTCATGATGAAATATCTTACATTGTATAAAAAGTATGACAAGATGGACACTCCTTGTAAGTGTAGGATAATGAAGGCTATCGGAATTCCATGCCGTCATATGCTTGGTAGGTATAAAACTCCCATTCCGATTGAAGATATTGATCCTTATTAAAAGCAACTATCTTTCAAATCAACTCCAAGAGAAGATCCCGGTGAAGAGCTTGGCGACATGAAACTTGGGAGAATAATCCTCGACAAGTACCCCAAGTTGAATAGGTTGGGCAAACAAACTATGAAGCACAAGTTGATGCCGATTATTTACCCTTTTATGGAAGAACTTGAAGAACCGGCGAAACAAGATCCTTGTGGTAGACCACCTACCACAAAGACAAGGGCGGAAGAAAGTGAACAAATTAAAGAGTATTTGAGTACAAAATGCGATCCATCCGGACATGAGTATACCGAGGCGCAATACAAAGAGGAGCCGGCTAAAAATAAAAGAGGTCATCCGAGGAATGAAATAACTATACCAACGGTTTCAAACTTGAATCCAAATAGCACTCCACCTCTTGAGAGTCAAGAAAGTATTGTAAAGAAAAGGGGTCGTCAAAGGAAAGGAACATCTACACCAACGGTTTCAAACTTGAATCCAAATGAAACTCCACTTCTTGAGAGTCAAGCAAGTGTTGTAAATAAAAGGGGTCGGCCGAGCAAAGAAAAAACTACTCCAACCGTTTAAAACTTGAATGAAACTCTACTTATTGAGAGTCAAGCAAGTCAAGGAGATGTTGTGAAGAAAATAGGTCATCCGAGGAAGGTAGTAAAACCGGTATTGGAAGAGTATCGCGTACAACTCCCTCAAACTATTCAAGAGTTTGTCATTGGTACCGATGACGTCCCAAAGGATAGAAATTGTGGGTTTCACGTTGCATCCCAACAATTGGGATACCTAGGTGGAGCGGTTGAGGACAATCTCACCCAATGTCAATACATAAGAAAGAAGATGGAAGCCCGACTAGAAATGGACAAGGAGTTTTATGTCTCAATGATGCTATAAGGTTCTATAGAGGACAAAAAAGAGACTTTTAAAGAATTTCTTACTAGTGTTAAAGGCCCGGAGGGAAATGCACCGATCAAATGAGAGCATTGGTTGAGAATGCCGGAGTGTGGCCATCTATTCGCGGATACGTGGTCATGCGTGGTACATTTTTTTAGTAAAGGACTAAGTGTAGCATTTTCACCAAAGCATGCGGTTTGTGTGGAGCATCTCAAGCATAGAAGGATTGTTATGGCTTTGGTTGATGGTAATCATTTTTTTGGTTTACAACTCAACAAGGAATGTCTATTACCTCCTATTTGTAGGTTTAGTTTTTGGGAAAAGTTCATAGTCAACAAGAGCAGGGAATTTATTAAACTTTATGAGGACAGCATGCACATTTGGAATGCTTTAGATGAGTCTAGGGATTTGAATGAACTCCCACCGACAGATTTGAGTGATGAGTGATTATGATTAGGGAATAAGGAATCTTTTTGGAGTACTTTTGTAATCGCATTTGTGTTTTGTGTAATGTACTTTGGAGTACTACAAATGAATGAAATGGATGTGTATTTTTTGGTGTATACTCATTTGGTCGGCATTGTATTCGTTATACAACCCTGCCGATTTCACCAGGGTCGGCATGTTCTAAATTCGTCAGACTGCCGGCGGTACTGCATGACAACACAGGAAAAAAAGCCTGGGACGGTCGGCATGGTCTAGGTTTCATCCAGTTGCCTGCTTTTTTGTG
This sequence comes from Papaver bracteatum, assembly GCA_023529315.1. NCBI lineage: Eukaryota > Viridiplantae > Streptophyta > Magnoliopsida > Ranunculales > Papaveraceae > Papaver > Papaver bracteatum. Next base: position 6,838,712 of record JAJJWX010005152.1, read on the forward strand.
GTCGGCATGGTTTATGAGGATAACAATTCCGATCAGAACAGGCAAAAAAAAGTCGTTCCTGGATGTTTTCATACATCATAGTCGGCATGTTATATTAGGATAACGCTGCCAACTAAATATTCACCGGAATGCTTTCTGAGAATAACCTTGTCGATCATAATAGAAAAAAACTTGTTCATGGATGTTCCCATATATTATAGTCGGCAGGTTTTATTAGGAAAACCCAACAGACATAACATTCACCGGCTTGATTTTTAAAATGTTAAATGTCGACTGTTAAGGAGCCGACACGCTTTTAATTTAGTACAATGCCGACTACACATCGGATACAAACCTTAAAAACTTAATTAGAGCATACAAACCTTAATTAAAGCATACAAACGTTAAAAACTTAACCCTAACACATTTGGGACATAGATAATATCTTTTTCCGGTACACAATTTCTTAGGAGAGGTAATTAGCTTCATCTTATCGTCGCAATATGTTTGTGCATGGTAGAAGGTTGATTTTAGCAACTTCATCTTCATACGGAGCTAGGCGCTCATCTATCCAATAGAAAAACCCACAACAAGTGCATTTTGAAGCATACGGCTGATATACATTTCCTACTGCAGCTTTCATGAGAAATAAGAATCCCTTACAACCTTCAATAGTGCATTTTCCTCCTTCAAAGGGACAATCGTTTGCCAAATGACCACTTAGTGTACAAAGACCACAAATATTTGGTTGTGTTGCACTTGAAACTTCCATTCTTTATGCAAGGTTGAAGATGAAGTTGAGAATGCTTTTATAATAACAACACACCTAATATCTTGATTTAGAAATTTAAAGCTATTGAGTATTCAATGGCTTGTACTTTGTACTTAAAAAGTAATAATTTTATACTACTAGCATTTAGGTCGGCATTGTTGAGATTTAAAACCATGCCGACTACTTATCCCTGACAGCACTGTAGCATATAACATGGTATGACCGACAAGATCTACCTTTAAAACTGATAGGTGCCTAAAATACATATTTTGAATATCAATTTCTTATAGTTTTCTTTACTATTTTCTCTTGTATTTCTGTATATTACGCTTCTTAAGTGGGGATCGTAAAGATTCACTGAATCATGAAGGGGGTTCGAGTCGGATGCAAGAGTCGACGGTGGGATATATGAGTTTGGAGCTACATGGCACGCTTTTGGGTGCGTTTTCGCAAGACTAGGAATTGGCTTAAGTGGTTCTATGGTGAATGTGTAGACTGAAGAGAAGCAAAGTGAGCTACTGGAAGTGCAGAATTACCTGGTGACAGTTTATGATCATTCAGGTGGACCGACGACAAATTTTCGGTGGCCGGATTCCGTCCAACTTCCGGCGAAAAACCCAGTTTTCCGGTAACCACTTTTGGGACAGATTTTCTACACGGGTTTTCTCACACATGGGCTTGGGGACTTCTATCTATTGGACCTTTGAAGACTAAACCTAATTTTAGAACAAGAAGATGCTATAAAAAGGAAGTTTTCTATAAATTTTGGGATCTCTCCATTAGGGATCTTCTACTTTGTTCTAGGGTTTAGAAACATGAAAACTCTTCTCTTTATTCTTGTTATGAAATCCTTGAGCATGAGTACTTAATTTTATTATTGGTTATGGAATAATTGGATTTCACAAAATATGCTTTTTGATATGATAAATTAGTTTTGTCTCCATACTTTATCGATTATGATTCACTATTTATATTGTTACATGATTTGAATGCTTGTTTGATCGAGTCACGAATCGGTTGAGTTTGTTTTCATCTCTATTGCTAGATTAGGGTTTGTTATATGCAAAAGTGATAGATTCCTGATTACAAGTAGCATGAATATGGTTATAGCTTGTAGTGATGCATCCTTATGATCATATGTGAACCATAACCTTTGTTAAATCGGATTAGTGCGTTTTCCACGTTCGATTGCTTTGATTGGCCCAATTTCATAGAACTTAATGCATCTAGGGAATTAAAATTGATTAGTGCTTTTACACGTTAGGTTGTTCTCTTAGATAGAACTCATACTCGCATCTTTTAATGTGTTTGTTGATGATAAGAGGGAATTAGCGGGATATTCTTGCGATCAAGGTATCCTAGGGCTTTTGATAAAAGTTGAGATTAAATATCAATTCTACTTATTGTTTTGAAAGCATGTTTGTGAATGAAGATGAATCCTTAACCAATATATCTTCTATTTGATTTGTTTACTTTTCTTTGTCTTACTTTTATTTTATTTTAGTATGTAAAAATCAGAAAACCCCCGGTGTTTTATATAGGAAACCGAAAAATATTGACAACCTAGTCCTCTCTGTGGGATCGATCCTTTCTTGCCCTTGCTATATTTTATATTTTGAGTAGTGAGAAAGTAAATTTATTTTTGACGCATACGACAGCGATCAAATTTTGGCGCCGTTGCCGGGGAGGCAGCGGTTGTCACTTGTTTTTGGTTTCTTATTTTTGTTTTTAGTTTTGTTTATTATTTTTTTTGTTTTTCTTATTTTCTGGTTTTTGACGTTGGTTTGAGAATCTTGTTTCAGGTACCAATTTCTATGGAAGGAGTATATTGGAGCAATGGATACGGTTTTCAACCTCCTCAACACTATGACAATTTCCCACCATCTATGGAATGCAATCAAAACCAATTTATTGGATACGATGCATATCCTAGAGAGCCTTATGGTGATTTTCATACATACCAACAACAACCTTGTAGTGGGTATGTAAGTCAAGCACCAAGGTGGGATAATTCTACTTCTAATTGGCTTCATTCGAGTTGTATGCAGATTATGAATGGATTGCAAGATATGCAACAAAGGCTAGACCAACTTGATCATGATAGAAAGAACGTCGCACAAACCAATTTCTGCAACACTTTTTCTTACCCGACTCCGGATCGTAGTTATGATCATTCACCCATTCAAAGGGAAGAGTCATGGGAAAGAGAACCTAGTGTAGTCAATGGTGGTAAGCGTGTGAATGTCAAGAAACCTGCACAGAAATTATATAAGTTGGAAGATGATGGAGCCTCGGAAGAGCGTGTCATTGAAATGAGTAGGACCATTCATATGGAACTTAAACGACGTCGTGATAAAGGTTGGGAAACTGACGACGATTCTTATTATGGTGAGTCTGAAAATGAAGACGAAGATGATTGTGTTGAAAATGACCAACCTTTGGAGATATTTGATGACATTAGTGTAGTTGACTCCACTCTTGATCTTTATAATGATCAAGCACCTATTCAAAAGGTACATGAGTATGATGAAACTAGTGTTTTACATAACTTTGCAACAAGGTTTGAGTCTAGTAAAGAGGAGTATGTTGAGAATGAAACCGATATGACCAATATTGTGGAAGACCCAATTGAACTTGTGAATGATTGTAACGATGATGTTAATGTCGAGACTTTGGTTATGGCAGAAACGGATGAAGAATGGTTGCAAGGTTTGATAGAGGACCATGATATACAAGAGGTGAATAATTCACTTGAGTTTTTCAAGGATGAAGAGGATTCCGTAATAAAAGAGATTGTGCAAGGTTTGTCTAACCCTTTGCATATTTTTTCCCCTCCTTTACCTCTTGTTGGTTTGAATGTATGTGCTTCGAGAACATTGTTAGATGACTTTGTTTCTCGATATCCACCATTAGAGATACTTGATTCTCATACTATGCAGGTTTTGGAACAAGAAACCGTGGTAGTCCCTGATTTCTATATTCTTTACCCACTTCCAAGTGTGGACAAAAATAAGTGTGGGGGAAGCTTTTATCGGTTACTAGCTTCGTTTCTATTTTACATTACTAATATTTGTGTGAAGCTAGTGTTTGCAAAACAGGTGCTATGGGTGGATCCCCAACTTTTCCGATTATTGGTGTATGGGGAATTCAACTTGCATGTCGGGCTGACGACTTTAAACCAAGCGCTAAATGGGAGGCAACCCACTGGTTTTGTGTATCTATCTCTATCTTTTTATTTTTATAAGTCTTTTATCTTTATTTTCTCATTTTGGATATTTGCATATCAAAACTCCAACTTTTAGAGATTTTTGAACAATTTAGAATAAACACTAGCCTTTCTAAGTAGATATAATTTTTTCTTAACGATGAGGTGTATATATTGGCTGAGTTGGGATTAAATGCCAACTAAATAGCTTGTTTAGTGTTTATTCTCTATTGTTCAGAAATATCTATGAGTTGGAGGATCAGTTTTTTATTATGCATTTTATTTTCTTTGTGTATATATATCATGTTATAAATTTCCCATCTTTAACTTTACTTTGAATGACTAAATTTTACATTGAGGACAATGTAAAGTTTAAGTGTGGGTGAGTGTTCTCATATATAGTTTTTAGAGAAACCACAGTCACGACCAAATTTGGGGACTATACACAAATTTGGTCCTTACATGAGCCGCAGTGAAGGGACTAAAGCTATATACAGTCCGTCAAATTAGGGTTTGAGACTACATGTAGTCGTCAACCCAGACCAAACCCAAATATAATGGGGCGCAGGTATAATGAGCGTGTGAGGTTAGGCGTATGTATAGTGAGCGTCTGGGATTAGGCGTCAGTATAGAGAGCGTCTGAATTAGGCGTAAGTATAGTGAGCGTCTGAATGAGGCGTTAGTATAGAGAGTGTCTGGGATTAGACGGTTGTTATATGTACGCCTCACCGAGCGAGAGTATTACATGCGCCCCAAGAGAAAAAACAGTCATGCTTTTTACATAACTAACTCACACCAGGCGAGAGTATTACATGCGCCCCACGCCAGGCGAGAGTATTACATGCGCCCCACGCCAGGCGAGAGTATTACATGCGCCCCATGCCAAGCGTGAATAATACTTGCACCCCATGTGTGCGTACATAATACATGCGCCTCACTACCATACGCACCTTATACACCCGCTTAACTTCATGCGTACATAATACATGCGCCCGACCAAATTTTAATATTTCACCATTGCGCTTCACCTCCTTTTAAAGCCAATTTTTTTTAGCCTTTAGTCTGGTTTTTAGTATTTAGTCCCATCCATGACTGTGGTTGCTCTTAGCCTTGTTAATTTTCCCTTGTGTTTATATAAAAAAAATAGAAAGAAAGAAAGAAAGAAAACGTTGCTTTATACACTCCGAAACCAAGAAATATGTGCCTTTAGGATGAAACTATCAATCTAAATGGATGGAACCATCTTGGATGTAGGAGCTGAGGAACCCATTAACTAAAAGGACATAATTAATCGAATGTTAGAAATAATATGATATTTGTTACCATATCTCGGAATATCACCATATCACGTTCTATTTTTATTTTTCCATATTTATCTATTGTCTCTAAGTGATTTGGTGGGTCACTAAACATCGAATTGTTATTACTGCTAGGATGAAATAGAGTGATTGAGTTGCTAAAAAAAAAAAAAAAAAAGAGAACGAACAATTAGACCAAACTGAATAAAAATGACACTTGGATAGCAATATGTGTGTGTTCACCCTGTCTCCGTCGCCTAAACAAGCGTGGAATGCAGGATCCAAGGGAACTATCATGTAATCTGCTGACAATAAGCATGCGCTTGGATCCAAAAGTGAAAAGTGAAAAGGAAAAGAAAGAAAAAAAAATATTATTATTGTGTTGAATAAAGTCGACTCCTGGTTCCCTTGTATATGCCGGTTGAGTTGATGTAGAATTAAGATTGTTGACCACTTGTTCCCTTGTATATGCCAGTGTGTTGACACTAGAATTTAGACCAGTAGCTCAATCCAATAGGATGCATAGGTTCATCTTGGCGGTGACCTTTAGACAGATATGGGAAACATCGATCACTTGTAACATTCGCAAACATCTACCTCTATATCCATCTTCTTAATCTTTTCATTGTGATTGTAGTTCGTCAGATTTCGAGTATTGTGGTTTGTTCAACTTTCTTAGTAGAGCTTAATTTACATATATATTAATTTGGATTCGCATCTGGGGTACCTCCTTTAATAGCCATTTTGGATTCGTTCATAGATTTGTCACATGTAGCTGGAGTTGGAAATATAGGTTTTGTTGGTAGACCTCTTGTAAACCTTCACGAGACTAAAACTCGTCCACTAGGGACACCTAGGGGTTTAAAGGCCTGTTATTCATGCTAAGAGTAACCGTAGCCTCGACGACACGGAGTTGTATGTATGTTTTTAGAATTAGTTTTATTTTGTTTGCTAGAGGACTAGCAAAGAATAAGTGTGGGGGAATTTGATAGGTGTATAAAATACATATTTTGAATGTCAATTTCTTATACTTTTATTTACTATTTTCTCTTGTATTTATGTATATTACGCTTCTTTGGCATTTTGCAGGTATTTTGGAGTCATACGACGCGAAACAAAGAAAATAAGAGCTTAATTTGTTACTTGGCGACTTTAAGAGTCGACGGCGGTAGAAGTAAAAGCTATAAGTCTTTAATACATCAAAAATGGATTGTTACAGGAGGCAAAAACTCAAAACAACTTCAGAGTTATAAAAGCGGACTACAATTTACTACGGGCTGCCACCTTCTCATTCTAGTTCAAAATCAGAACTAGGTCGACCAACACCCAGACAACATCTTTTCTTCCTCTTCTCTTCAGGTTACGGGCAAGTTCTCCACTATGCTGTGCCGCCGTAAGCCATGGTTTTAATGTCGGTTAGCCAAGGCTGCTGGGTGATTAGAATAAGGATTGGAAGGTTAAGACAATGAAGGATCTTGCATCATGAGTTTTAAGGAGTCTGGGCAGAATTAATACCGGAAAGACAGTGAAGCTTAAGCTACCGCCACTGATCTTAGCATAGAAAGGAGATCGAAATGATATTTGAGAGTTTACAGGTTGGGTTTGTCTAGAACTCGAGCTTGAATTGATTATATGGATGTTTGGGTGATGAGTTTGTGACCAGGAAAAGATGGGTTTCTGAAATTAATCAAGCTATGAATTGCTGCAGTATTAGTGTGTTTAAATGAATTATAAATGAATGGGTTGGTGATTGAATGTGAAATCTTCGCAGGGAAGGAGTTGTACTATCTCCAATATATATCAAGTGCCTAGCCATGGTCAGTTTGATACACGCACTGCAGTTGTTCGACAAAAAGCCTGAGCACCAGTTTTACACATTCAACTTCAGTCACGATCTGGTGCTGATCCAGGTTTGCTATCATCTAGACATGGGTCTATAGGTGTGTACGGAGTACTAGTGAGAGCACTTGAAAGCCAGCAGGAATTGAAGTTTGTAGCCTTGGGGTCAGTTGGGTATGGCAAGTAAGAGGAGTAATGATGGCTCGGATTTGCTAACATTTGAGCAATGGTGGAATGTTTGGCTTGGCAAATATTGCAGGGACTTGGGAGCTAATTGGGCAAATGGTTAGGATGGAGTGAAGCTGTGACAGTGTAGGTGGTACTAGTATGGTGGTGTTTGAGCTCGCTGCCATGAGATGTATGAAATGTTACTGTTGTTGAGATTATTACCAATAATTGGAAGAAGATTGAAGGGACTGTCATGGGTTTCTGAAGCTGAGAAAATGATCAAAATGGGTGTTTGTGGTGGAATTCATATGAAGCTGTAGTTGTTAAAATGGAGAATAAAAAGATACTGATGTCTTGAGAAAGTGGTGGTGTTTGACTATGGTGTTATGGACTGGAGAATGTTGAAGCTGGAAGATGTGCACGAGTCAGTGTTGGTGTTGCAGGGAATGCTTTGTGTTGTTGCTGCAGAATGGTGGAGATATGTAGCTGGGAGAACAATTGCGCTAGGAATGAATGCAGTAGCAAAATGATTGAATGTAAGAATGGGTACTGGAGGTTATTGATATTGGTGATAGGTATTGATGGTGTCTGGAACAGTACCTGGTATTGCAGCTGTACGACTGCTGCCGTTTGACTGGAGCTGTTGGTATCCAGGTGTGGAGATGATTGAACTCAGCTGTGGGTTCTAAAGTGGTTGCAACTCAGAAGCTACAGTTGCAGGTGAATTACAGGTGCAAGTGATGGAGATGTCTCCACTGTTGATAATTGGAGTTGCAGAGACAGTGCGAAAAGTGAGAAAAAATGGCCAGCCGGTGGTACTAGTTCCGGTAGTCGGATTTTGGAACCGAAAGTGGGGATCGTAAAGATTCAGTGAATCATGAATGGGGTTCGAGTCGGATGCAAGAGTCGACGGTGGGATATATGAGTTTGGAGCTACATGGCACGCTTTTGGGTGCGTTTTTGCAAGACTAGGAATTGGCTTAAGTGGTTCTATGGTGAATGTGTAGACTTAAGAGAAGTAGAGTGAGCTAATGGAAGTGCAGAATTACCTGATGACAGTTTCTGATCATTCAGGTGGACCGACGACAATTTTTCGGCGGCCGGATTCCGCCCAACTTCCGGCGAAAAACCCAGTTTTCCGGTAACCACTTTTGGGACAGATTTTCTACACGGGTTTTCTCACACATGGGCTTGGGGACTTCTATCTATTGGACCTTTGAAGACTAAACCTAATTTTGGAACAAGAAGATGCTATAAAAAGGAAGTTTTCTACAACTTTTGGGATCTCTCCATTAGGGATCTTCTACTTTGTTCTAGGGTTTAGAAAAATGAAAACTCTTCTCTTTATTCTTGTTATGAAATCCTTGAGCATGAGTACTTAATTTTATTATTGGTTATGGAATAATTGGATTTCACAAAATATGTTTTTTGATATGATAAATTAGTTTTGTCTCCATACTTTATCGATTATGATTCACTATTTATATTGTTACATGATTTGAATGCTTGTTTGATCGGGTCACGAATCGGTTGAGTTTGTTTTCATCTCTATTGCTAGATTAGGGTTTGTTATACGCAAAAGTGTTAGATTCCTGATTACAAGTAGCATGAATATGGTTATAGCTTGTAGTGATGCATCCTTATGATCATATGTGAACCATAACCTTTGTTAAATCGGATTAGTGCGTTTTCCACGTTCGATTGCTTTGATTGGCCCGATTTCATAGAACTTCATTCATCTAGGGAATTAAACTTGATTAGTGATTTTACACGTTAGGTTGTTCTCTTAGATAGAACTCATACTCGCATCTTTTAATGTGTTTGTTGATGATAAGAGGGAATTAGCGGGATATTCTTGCGATCAAGGTATCCTAGGGCTTTTGATAAAATTTGAGATTAAATATCAATTCTACTTATTATTTTGAAAGCATGTTTGTGAATGAAGATGAATCCTTAACCAATATCTCTTCTATTTGATTTGTTTACTTTTCTTTGTCTTACTTTTATTTTATTTTAGTATATAAAAATCAGAAAACCCCCGGTGTTTTATATAGGAAACCTAAAAATATTGACAACCTAGTCCTCTCTGTGGGATCGATCCTTTCTTGCCCTTGCTATATTTTATATTTTGAGTAGTGAGAAAGTAAATTTATTTTTGACGCATACGACAGCGATCAAATTTTGGCGCCGTTGCCGGGGAGGCAACGGTTGTCACTTGTTTTTGGTTTCTTATTTTTGTTTTTAGTTTTGTTTATTATTTTTTTTTGTTTTTCTTATTTTCTGGTTTTTGACGTTGGTTTGAGAATCTTGTTTCAGGTACCAATTTCTATGGAAGGAGTATATTGGAGCAATGGATACGGTTTTCAACCTCCTCAACACTATGACAATTTCCCACCATCTATGGAATGCAATCAAAACCAATTTATTGGCTACGATGCATATCCTAGAGAGCCTTATGGTGATTTTCATACATACCAACAACAACCTTGTAGAGGGTATGTAAGTCAAGCACCAAGGTGGGATAATTCTACTTCTAATTGGCTTCATTCGAGTTGTATGCAGGTTATGAATGGATTGCAAGATATGCAACAAAGGCTATACCAACTTGGCCATGATAGAAATAACGTCGCACAAACCAATTTCTGCAACACTTTTTCTTACCCGACTTCGGATCGTAGTTATGATCATTCACCCATTCAAAGGGAAGAGTCATGGGAAAGAGACCCTAGTGTAGTCAATGGTGGTAAGCGTGTGAAAGTCAAGAAACTTGCACAGAAATTATACAAGTTGGAAGATGATGGAGCCTCAGAAGAGCTTGTCGATGAAATGAGTAGGACCATTCATATGGAACTTAAACGACGTCGTGATAAAGGTTGGGAAAACGACGACGATTATTATTATGGTGAGTCTGAAAATGAAGACGAAGATGATTGTGTTTAAAAGTTCCAACCTTTGGAGATATTTGATGACGTTAGTGTAGTTGACTCCACTCTTGATCTTTATAATGATCAAGCACATATTCAAAAGGTACATGAGTATGATGAAACTAGTGTTTTACATAAATTTGCAACAAGGTTTGAGTCTAGTAAAGAGGAGTATGTTGGGAATGAAACCGATATGACCAATATTGTGGAAGACCCAATTGAACTTGTGAATGATTGTAACGATGATGTTAATGTCGAGACTTTGGTTAAGGCAGAAACGGATGAAGAATGGTTTCAAGGTTTGATAGAGGACTATGATATACAAGAGGTGAATAATTCCCTAGAGTTTTTCAAGGATGAAGAGGATTCCGTAATAAAAGAGATTGTGCAAGGTTTGTCTAACCCTTTGCATATTGTTTCCCCTCCTTTACCTCTTGTTGGTTTGAATGTATGTGCTTCGAGAACATTGTTAGATGACTTTGTTTCTCGATATTCGCCATTAGAGATACTTGATTCTCATATTATGCAGGTTTTGGAACAAGAAACCGTGGTAGTCCCTGATTTTTATATTCTTTACCCACTTCCAAGTGTGTACAAGAATAAGTGTGGGGGAATCTTTTATCGGTTACTAGCTTCGTTTCTATTTTATATTACTAATATTTGTGTGAAGCTAGTGTTTGCAAAACAGGTGCTATGGGTGGATCCCCAACTTTTCCGATTATTGGTGTATGGGGAATTCAACTTGCATGTCGGGCTGACGACTTTAAACCAAGCGCTAAATGGGAGGCAACCCACTGGTTTTGTGTATCTATCTCTATCTTTTTATTTTTATAAATCTTTCATCTTTATTTTCTCATTTTGGATATTTGCATATCAAAACTCCAACTTTTAGAGATTTTTGAACAATTTAGAATAAACACTAGCCTTTCTAAGTAGATGGAATTTTTTCTTAACGATGAGGTGTATATATTGACTGAGTTGGGATTAAATTCCAACTAAATAGCTTGTTTAGTGTTTATTCTCTATTGTTCAGAAATAGCTATGAGTTGGAGGATCAGTTTTTTATTATGCATTTTGTTTTCTTTGTGTATATATATCATGTTATGAATTTCCCATCTTGAACTTTACTTTGAATGACTAAATTTTACATTGAGGACAATGTAAAGTTTAAGTGTGGGGGAGTGTTCTCATATATAGTTTTTAGCCGTGTTAGTTTTCCCTTGTGTTTATAAAAAAAAATTAGAAAAAAAAAGTTGCTTTATACACTCCGAAACCTAGAAATATGTGCCTTTAGGATGACACTATCAATATAAATGGATGGAACCATCTTGGTTGTAGGAGTTGAGGAACCCATTAACTAAAAGGACATAATTATTCGAATGTTAGAAATAATATGATAGTTGTGACCATATCTCGGAATATCACCATATCACGTTCTATTTTTATTTTTCCATATTTATCTATTGTTCTCTAACTGATTTGGTGGGTCACTAAACATCGAATTGTTATTACTGCTAAGATGAAATAGAGTGATTGAGTTGCTAAAAAAAAAAAAAAAAAAAAGAGACGACCAATTAGACCAAACGGAATAAAAATGACACTTGGATAGCAATATGTGTGTGTTCTCCCTGTCTCCATCGCCTAAACAAGCGTGGAATGCAGGTTCCAAGGGAACTATCATGTAATCTGCTGACAAGAAGCATGTGCTTGGATCCAAAAGATCTAATCATGCTGTCTAAAAAAAAAGTGAAAAATAAATAAATTATTATTGTGTTGAATAAATTCGACTCCTGGTTCCCCTGTATATTCCGGTTGAGTTGATGTAGAATTAAGATTGTTGACCACTTGTTCCCTTGTATATGTCAGTGTGTTGACACTAGAATTCAGATCAGTATCTCAATCCAATAGGATGCATAGGTTCATCTTGGCGGTGACCTTCAGACAGATATGGGAAACATCGATCACTTGTAACATTCGCAAACATCTACCTCTATATCCATCTTCTTAATCTTTTCATTGTGATTGTGGTTCGTCAGATTCCGAGTATTGTGGTTTGTTCAACTTTCTTAGTAGAGCTTAATTTACATATATATTAATTTGGATTCGCATCTGGGTACCTCCTTTAATAGCCATTTTGGATTCGTTCATAGATTTGTCACATGTAGATGGAGTTGGAAATATAAGTTTTGTTGGTAGACCTCTTGTAAACCTTCACGAGACTAAAACTCGTCCACTAGGGACACCTAGGGGTTTAAAGTCCTGTTATTCATGCTAAGAGTAACCGTAGCCTTGACGACACAGAGTTGTATGTATGTTTTTAGAATTAGTTTTATTTTGTTTGCTCGAGGACTAGCAAAGAATAAGTGTGGGAGAATTTGATAGGTGCCTAAAATACATATTTTGAATGTCAATTTCTTATACTTTTATTTACTATTTTCTCTTGAATTTCTGTATATTACGCTTCTTTTGCATTTTGCAGGTATTTTGGAGTCATACGACGCGAAACAAAGAAAATAAGAGCTTAATTTGTTACTTGGCGACTTTAAGAGTCGACGGCGGTAGAAGTAAAAGCTATAAGTCTTTAATACATCAAAAATGGATTGTTACAGGAGGCAAAACTCAAAACAACTTCAGAGTTATAAAAGCAGACTACAATTTACTACGGGCTGCCACCTTCCCATTCTAGTTCAAAATCAGAACTAGGTCGACCAACACCCAGACAACATCTTTTCTTCCTCTTCTCTTCAGGTTACGGGAAAGTTCTCCACTATGTTGTGCCGCCGTAAGCCATGGTTTTGCTGTCGGTTAGCCAAGGATGCTAGGTGATTATAACAAGGATTATAAGGTTAAGGCAATGAAGGATCTTGCATCATGAGTTTTAAGGAGTCTGGGCAGAATTAATACCGGAAAGACAGTGAAGCTTAAGCCGCTTCCACTGATCTTAGCAGAGAAAGGAGATTGAAATGATATTTGAGAGTTTACAGGTTGGGTTTGTCTAGAACTCGAGCTTGAATTGATTATATGGATGTTTGGGTGATGAGTTTGTGACCAGGAAAATATGGGTTTTTGAAATTAATCAAGCTATGGATTGCTGCAGTATTAGTGTGTTTAAATGAATTATAAATGAATGGGTTGGTGATTGAATGTGAAATCTTCGCAGGGAAGGAGTTGTACTATCTCCAATATACAGCAAGTGCCTAGCCATGGTCAGTTTGATACACGCACTGCAGTTGTTCGACAAAAAGCCTGAGCACCAGTTTTACACATTCAACTTCAGTCACGATCTGGTGCTGATCCAGGTTTGCTATCATCTAGACATGGGTCTATAGGTGTGTACGGAGTACTAGTGAGAGCACTTGAAAGCCAGCAGGAATTGAAGTTTGTAGCCTTGGGGTCAGTTGGGTATGGCAAGTAAGAGGAGTAATGATGGCTCGGATTTGCTAACATTTGAGCAATGGTGGAATGTTTGGCTTGGAAAATATTGCAGGGACTTGGGAGCTAATTGGGCAAATGGTTAGGATGGAGTGAAGCTGTGACAGTGTAGGTGGTACTAGTATGGTGGTGTTTGAGCTCGCTGCCATGAGATGTATGAAATGTTACTGTTGTTGAGATTATTACCAATAATTGGAAGAAGATTGAAGGGACTGTCATGGGTTTCTGAAGCTGAGAAAATGATCGAAATGGGTGTTTGTGGTGGAATTCATATGAAGCTGTAGTTGTTAAAATGGAGAATAAAAAGATACTGATGTCTTGAGAAAGTGGTGGTGTTTGACTATGGTGTTATGGACTGGAGAATGTTGAAGCTGGAAGATGTGCACGAGTCAGTGTTGGTGTTGCAGGGAATGCTTTGTGTTGTTGCTGCAGAATGGTGGAGTTATGTAGATGGGAGAACAATTGTGATAGGAATGAATGCAGTAGCAGAATGATTGAATGGAAGAATGGGTACTGGAGGTTACTGATATTGGTGATAGGTGTTGCTGGTGTCTGGAACAGTGGCTGGTATTGCAGCTGTACGACTGCTGCCGTTTGACTGGAACTGTTGGTATCCAGATGCGGAGATGATTGAACTCAGCAGTGGGTTATAAAGTGGTTGCAGCTCAGAAACTACATCTACAAGTGAATTACATGTGCAAGTGATGGAGATGTCTCCACTGTTGATAATTGGAGCTGTAGAGACAATGCGAAAAGTGAGCAAAAATGGCGAGTCGGTGGTACTAGTTCTGGTAGTCGGATTTTGGAACCGAAAGTGGGGATCGTAAAGATTCAGTGAATCATGAAGGGGGTTCGAATCGGATGCTAGAGTCGACGGTGGGATATATGAGTTTGGAGCTACATTGCACGCTTTTGGGTGCGTTTTCGCAAGACTAGGAATTGGCTTAAGTGGTTCTATGGTGAATGTGTGGACTGAAGAGAAGCAGACTGAGCTACTGGAAGTGCAGAATTACCTGGTGACAGTTTCTGATCATTCAGGTGGACCGACGATAATTTTCCGGTGGCCGGATTCCGTCCAACTTCCGGCAAAAAACCCAGTTTTCCGGTAACCACTTTTGGGACAGATTTTCTACACGGGTTTTCTCACACATGGGCTTGGGGACTTCTATCTATTGGACCTTTGAAGACTAAACCTAATTTTGGAACAAGAAGATGCTATAAAAAGGAAGTTTTCTACAACTTTTGGGATCTCTCCATTAGGGATCTTCTACTTTGTTCTAGGGTTTAGAAACATGAAAACTCTTCTCTTTATTCTTGTTATGAACTCCTTGAGCATGAGTACTTAATTTTATTATTGGTTATGGAATAATTGGATTTCACAAAATATGCTTTTTGATATGATAAATTAGTTTTGTCTCCATACTTTATCGATTATGATTCACTATTTATATTGTTACATGATTTGAATGCTTGTTTGATCGAGTCACAAATCGGTTGAGTTTGTTTTCATCTCTATTGCTAGATTAGGGTTTGTTATACGCAAAAGTGATAGAATCATGATTACAAGTAGCATGAATATGGTTATAGCTTGTAGTGATGCATCCTTATGATCATATGTGAACCATAACCATTGTTAAATCGGATTAGTGCGTTTTCCACGTTCGATTTCTTTGATTGGCCTGATTTCATAGAACTTAATGCATCTAGGGAATTAAACTTGATTAGTGCTTTTACACGTTAGGTTGTTCTCTTAGATAGAACTCGTACTCGCATCTTTTAATGTGTTTGTTGATGATAAGAGGGAATTAGCGGGATATTCTTGCGATCAAGGTATCTTGGGGCTTTTGATAAAAGTTGAGATTAAATATCAATTCTACTTATTGTTTTGAATGCATGTTTGTGAATGAAGATGAATCCTTAACCAATATCTCTTCTATTTGATTTGTTTACTTTTCTTTGTCTTACTTTTATTTTATTTTAGTATATAAAAATCAGAAAACCCCCGGTGTTTTATATAGGAAACCGAAAATATATTGACAACCTATTCCTCTCTGTGGGATCGATCCTTTCTTGCCTTGCTATATTTTATATTTTGAGTAGTGAGAAAGTAAATTTATTTTGACGTATACGATAGCGATCAAAAACCATGCCGACTTCTGCAACTCTAATATTGTCTAAAACTGCACAAAAAGGAATAACTTCTAAATCAATTGAAACTGAAAATTAACATAAGTTTAACAAGTCTAAAACCAAAAACTAACAGTTCAAAACATAAGGTAATAGTTCAAACCACAATATAAGTTTCTTAACCAAGTGAAACATAATAAAATTTAAGCATTTCATGGATCCTTCTTGTTGTTTTTATCTTCCTCCACATCACTAGCTGTTTCACCATCACTAGCTTTTTCAGCAGCATCAGCTTTTGCTTTTCCCTTATCTGGACCTATGAAGTCACCGGCCTCATTGTATAGGAGTTCACTCCAGAAAAGTCACATGCCATGAAAAAATTCCTTGGATCAACCTCCTCTTCTTCCTCTGCTGATGATGTGCATTCTTCATAGTTGAGGGGATTGCTAGGACTGTTCATAAACCTTAGGAATTCTTTAGGATCTTCCTTACCCATCAGAAGTAACTTTCTTACAGGGAAATTCTTTTCAGTTTCATCTTTAGGATCTTATAAATTGGGATAAATTGCGGCAATAAATTGGAATATCTCTCTGCATTGTTAACAAGACAAGGTAGATTTTATTTTTTTTCCTCTGGGAACCTAAACAATACACATATAAGAGATATGCAAATTCTAAACATTGAAAAATGGTTCTAGTAATAAAGCCGGCATGGTATAGAATCTTAACACTGCCGACCAAACAATGGTCGGAGTGGTTGTAATCGTATACATCGCCGATTAATACAAAATCGACATGGTCTTATTCATAAAGATGCCGACAGTTATGTTTCTGTGACCTAAAGTCAGCATGGTACAAGGCTAAGAAAATGTCGACTAGATGTAAGTCGGCAGGGTTTGTTAATATACCCTGCCGGCCCTGGTTATTATCTATTAGCGCCATGTCTACTATGAAAAGTCGGCAGGTTATTCATCTTGATACTATGCCGGCCCTTAGAAAACAACAACAGTCGGCATGGTTTGAAATTATCGACCTTGCCGACCAAAAAAACCCTGAAAATCAAAATTTTCGATTTCTAACCTAACATAACAATCATATAACACATCAGGATAATGGATTGAGTTTAGAAATCACTTTCAGTCTTCTTTTCACCGGCGTAGGATTTTTTTTCAACATTTTCAGGGATTGGATTTTCGGGTTTGCTACTTCCAACTTTTTCCTTACCTTTTCCATCTGATTTGGATCTTCTCATGTTACCTATTAAATCTCTCTTGCCACTGGATCGTTTAGAATCTACCATTTTTTGTAGAAAATCAAAATTGAAATTTTTGGTTGATGGAATCAGATGAAGGAAGGAGAAGAGGAGAGGGATTAGAGAAGATAGATTAGAAGAAGATTAAAAGTTTTTAAGTTTTTAAGTTTAGGGTTTAATTTTAGGCTAATTAGTGCAGGGGTACTAAAGTAAAAATTCACCCATTTTTGACCTCCCCTTAGTAAGGTCACATGTCCATTTAAATTTGGGTATACCCCAATTAATCTGGGTATACCCCAATCTCTCCAGGTAAAGAAAGGTTCCTAAGACAAGTTCGCTGGAGACTTTTGCACATTTATTTTACCCACATGGATGTGACTTCTGAAAAGCCATAGCCTTTTCTCGGAGATGATTGAATCGATCGGCTAAAACATATCGATCATCCCAAGTTAAGCCGAGGCTGGTTTCGATTAGAGTCGTGTATCGGTTTACTAGAGGCGGTTAGCCAAGGTTTTCTCAACAATGGTTACATTTTTAACCGTTATCTAAGGGCTACATTTACTTTCTACATGTATATAAATTTCATCTTTTTCGATAATCAACACACATAACTATCTAGTTTTTCTTTTCACAAAAATTCATTCAATTTTCCAATATACTACTTGTTGTCAGTATTTTCAATCAATATTTTCTTTTTATGGATCCTAATTTGAAAAATGAGGAAATGCATATAGATGGTTAACCTTTCTCCAACAACGTATGCAACAGTTGGATCAAATGGAGAAGATTCATACAATGAGAGAACGATCACCAACGCCATGATATAATCATGCACATGGAAAACACCGACAAATCTAGAACCAAAAATGTTATTACGAAGAAGTTATACGTGGATATTTCGAGACGAAAGACACTAACAGATGATGCGTGATTATTTTGTTAACGAATATTTGTACTCTGATAAAGATTTCCACCGTCGCTTCTACATGCTGCAGCACCTGGGTCATTAGGATTTTGAGAGCTTTGTTGGCTAAATATTTCAATTATCAACCATTTTGGCTAAATATTTCAATTTCATGCACAAAAATCTCAATATATTTTGCGAAACTTTAGTCAACCATTTTGGTCCATGCTTTTTACGAAAACCAACGCAAGATGATGTCGAAAGACTACTAAAAAAACGAAAATGGGATTTCTCTGAATGCTAGGTAGCCTTGATTGCATGCATTGGATGTGAGATGGATGTCCTCACGCTTGGCAAGGTCAGTATAAGGCCGAATACATAAAACCAACTGTCGTTCTGGAACTAGTGGCTTCTTATGATTATTGGATATGGCATGTTGTTAGAGCATAGCTCGGTTGAACCCACCAAGCATTGGTATGTCAAGTTTGGTTGTCATATTTTAATGAACCAAAACTCATTTAAGAGTCGCTTGATTTAAATTTACTAGAGTCAACTTCGTATAGGTTAGCTTGAAAGTATTAGGATGAGACATTACAAGTATTGTGAAGACTTGAAGAAGTACGGAGCTACAACCACAACATCATCCTTCCACTTGAGGTTAGTGATATTTGACTTGAACTGTTTCATTCCCTAACGTATCTTTCAAGTCGTGCATATTGAAAACATAAAACTGCGAAGCATGAACACTCTAGATAGACATAGTATTAAGGAATACAATAAGAAGTTTCTTTCTTAACCATTAAACTTTGTTTATAAGACATCAACATAATCGTATGAATGATATTGTGATTATGTATGGGTATGGGTTGAGGATTTCATCCTAGGAAACAATGTTGATTATATATGTTTTAAGGAAGTAAGTTCATGATATGTGTTGTGAACCGAAAAGGAAATCGCCAGGCGTTGTTGGGGCTGTTCTTCATTGTATATCTTATGAACGACCAATATGTGTGATTAGTATAACCGCTCATGACTTGGTTGTGTTCCTGGTAAAACTATTCACATGAGGCCTGACTTATGTATTGGTATGACTTTTATTAATGGAACCGATCTTAAGTAATCTCCTGGGGTATGATCGGGTTTGTGTGTGTATGACCAAATTTGGGAGAGGGGAACCGATCCTAGTAAGAGGTGAAGTACATCACAAGGGGGAACCGATCCTTGAATGAGGTGCATCAAGGTTTATAGAAGAAGGGGGAGCCGATCCTATGAACATGTGCAACACGTTTTTAGGCAAAGGGGAACCGATCCTATGGACATGTGCAACACATACAAGTTAGATACCAAATATATGTGGGGAACCGATCCTAGTACCTAGTCAGCCGAATTTCGGTAAGCTAATGTGACTATGCATAGTACTCACATGGAGGTAGAACCGAAACTTGTTTTGGTAGAACCGTTACACCCATGGTTTGTGATTGTGTGTTACTTGATCAATTACATAGTTCTTAAAAGTTAGATGAACCAATTCTAAACTTGTTTAGAAGTGTGGTAAATCAGTTTCAAGTGAGTAAGTATGAAAAAGTACTTGCAAGAGAAAGGTGTCGACACACTTTGAACACGCGCATTAATGTGTATCTTTTATTGTTCAAAGATATTCTTAACAGCTAAGAAGGAAGTAAATCCCAAGATCGACTTTAAATAAGTTAAGAATCTTTTAATTAAGGATTTTAATTATATATGGAAAATAAGAATTAGTAATGTGCATTTGCTAATTAAAGATTTTCCAAGGAGATTTCGATCATAAATTTGGACAGTGCATTCACAGGAATTATAAAAACCGAATCTGGGTTAATATGGAAATATTTTGAGAATATTTTCGGTTTTGGAGATTCCTTGGTGTCCAAACTTCCTTGTCTATAAATACTTTGAGTTTGCATTTCTAGCAAACTAATCCTTTGTGACAGTAAACTTCCTCTGTTGGATCATTCTATCGGTGAAGCCGCCTATTCGGAGAGGAGAGTAACCTAATTAGGTGAAATCTCTTACGGACGCTCAGTTTAAAGTCTTCTTTGGGATTGAGAATCTCTAGTGCGTACCATTGTTGGGAAACTAGATATTGTGGTTTATCTTTAGTTTTCTTATTGATTTGATTGACTAACGGTGGTTGAACTTTGATTGCACCTAGTTTGTTTATGCTTGAGAATCTTCTCTTCAGATATAAGATTCACTCAAACTAGTTCAAGGTTTCGACAGGGATCTTTAGACTGTTGTTAGATTTAAAGATGATCTTGTGATAATCCATTGTCAACAGATTCTATTCTGTGCGTGATTGATCACAAGAGATTCAAGTAGTTGTGTGCAGGTGTTTATTGAAGATCTAAGAAGATTTGAAGACAAATAAGAGATAGAGGATTTCTGACTTGGTTTTATAATCTTTGGTGTGCACAATACTTGTTTTGGTGAAAGAGGATCCAATTAATAATCAGTTTATCCTTATGGTAGATTGGATTGATTAATTGAGAAGATCGGCATCAACATAGTTCTTTGGATTAAGAGTATTGATTGGCTTAATCTTAACGATTTCCTTTTGGTGATTGAACATAAGATAAATCTTGGAACCTGGCAAAGGAGTTTATGTTAAGATAAACCGAAGAGCCTTTGTGCAACTCATATCACTTGGTTGAAGAGAGTTGATACCAAACAGATTTGTTGTTCCTTTACTGTTTGGAATACGAACCAAAGGAATTGGTCCAAGTGAGTGACTTATTTACAGGTTGGAGGCGTGGGAATACAAATGTAACTAGGTGAACAATAGGTTTAGTTGCTTGGTCTCAACTATACGAAGTTGGTTTATTTTGTATAGCGGATTAATCCTGAGAGTATTCAATTCTGGACTAGGTCCCGGGGTTTTTCTGCATTTGCGGTTTCCTCGTTAAAAAAATCTTGCTGTGTCATTTACTTTATATTTCCGCATTGTAATTGTTTTATTATAATTAAAGTAAATTGCATAAACGTTAATTCCTATTTACTTGATATGCAATCCTATTGAGTTTGGTTAAGTCCGAACCTTTGTATCAAGTAAACATACTTCGTTGTTGTATTGTATCGATATCGTATCCATAGACGATCACACGAAGTGTGAACCGATTAGCTGCATTGTATCGACTCAGTCCATAGACAATCACTTTCGGAGAAATGACTTATAGGAAGGAAAAGTTTTAGCTTGAGGTATATTTGGGTACCCTCGCCTTTTCACATGCATTTTTTTGGACTTCCGGGTTCAAATAATAACATCATTTTTTTGCATAATTCGTCTTTGTTTGAAGAACTAGAGTATCAAACTGCTCCAACTGTAAATTTGACCATCAACGACAATACTTATAACATGGGGTATTTTGTGGCCAACGAAATTTATCCAGCTCAGTCAATCGATTCAAACTTACACTGAGATACCCATACAGGATGACAAAAGTATATAATGTACTTTAATAAGAAGCAGATGGGATATTTGAAGAATTTCGAACGAGCAATTTGGAATTTTGAAGAAGAAGTTCTATATAATTTGTGGATCATATCATTCATTTAAACCATTAAAAAAATAAATAAGATTATGCTCACCTGCGCCATTTGGAAAAATATGCTAATCGAGGAAAGACGATGGAATACCAGTTAGAAAAGTTATCCATATACAAATTTGAGGCATAATGTTTGACCCCTTCATGGAATGCCCCTAAAAGCATATAAAATGGTAGAAGAAAGAAGATTTAATTAGTGTTTGGGTCTTAGATTTTGGTATAATAGAGGATTTGGGTCCTAAGTTTGTCCAATTTTGAGTTTGGGTCCTTAAAAAACCTGTTACTTGTTCTTCTAAGTTTCTAGATCCCTCCAAACCCATAATAGCATCAACTCTTATTTCACATGATGGGTTTTATATTTTATTTTTCCTAATATAACCCCTAATATATAATGTTTTTGTTTAATGATTTTGAAATTCTGAGTTTCTGTTTAGTGATTTGATTAAATCGATTACTTGCATGTGTGTTGATTTAACAAAACATGGGTTTTCAATTTTGGTGGTGGGATTTTAAGGTTGCAGAGTTGCACAAAACCTTTTCTAAGGACCCAAACTCAAAATTGGACAAACTTAAGACCCAAATCCTCTACTATACCAAAATCTAGGACCCAAACACTAATTAACTCAAGAAAGAATTCAAAACATAAGTTTATATTTAAAATCAATGGATGATCTCAGTGCGCATAATTGGGTTGAATTTGGAATAAGAAACTCTCACACGATTTAGTTTTTTTCTAATGTTTAACTATTATTTCAATAATATTAGTTATTTTAATGTAATTTGTTTTGTGTGATGAATAGTCCTTTCTTGAGTCGGGCATTTTAAGTATTACATTTGAATTAAACAAACATTGAAACTCAAACTAAGGATTTTGAAACTAATACTAATTATTACATCGGAAAAAAAATGATCTAACTAACTAGTACATCCAAATTAACACTAATAACGTAACCAATGTAATGTCGACATTCATACCCTCGTCTAAGAGGTCCTCCTGATGGGAATCAATGCCAAATATTATTGGGTGTTGTGGTTGTGCCTTATCTACCCGAAGTTAATCAATTCATCTTGCCAGACTCGTAGTTGTTCAGAATTCATCCTTGACGCATCCATTATCGGGATACTTCTCATGTGCACGTTAAGGAAAAAAAAATTCAACCGCCTTACAACCTTTTCTCATTGTTACATCCAATTTCTTATGCTCTACTATTTTAACAACATTGTTTTTTCCTTGTGAAGTTGATGATTGTGCGACATCTTGAATTACCTCTTTGTTTTTTTCTTTTATTACCTAGTCTATCATATATTTCTTTATTTTCGTTAACATTAATATTAGAATTACCATGTTAGTGTTGAAGCATTGCTCGGTCGAACTCACAAGTTTTTCTCTCTCAAGCTTGTTGTCAATATTAGATGTACAAAACTATATCTTGATTTCTTGACTAAAAAAGTCAAGTCTTAGACTAGGATTAGAGCATCTTATAGTGGAGTATCATATATCACCGAATACCCTCGACGATTGAAGACTGAAGAACAAACGGAGATATTTGCGAGAACTTCATCAACAAGAGGTATGTGTGAACTTCCATTGCTCGAATTGTATTTCGAGTATCATTCTATCTTATGAGACTATGTCGTATGAGTTTAGTAGATTTAGTATTGTATATAAGAAATTTTGAATTCAAGTTTGTTTTGTAACCATCTAAATACGATTCGCGCAATGGAAGTTCACACATCTTTAGCAATCTTAGTGAAAAATAATCTATTGTTCACAAACTATTTTTGTTTAAATTGATTTTTGGAAAATTGCTCAAGCAAACACTAGACGAATTGTTTTCAAAAACACATTACTGTTTTGGATTTGCATACCTAGTATGTATACCTATGGCTATTGGGAATGTTTATAAATTTGAACATGAGAGAAAAAGTGCACAAACTACTTGGGGAGTGTTCCTAGTATTTATACCATGTCGCTTTAGACATAGTTCTTTAGCCTTTTCTTTTTAAAGGCAAAATACATGAACTTCCAATGTGAAGGAACAAAAAAAAAAAAAAATTGTAGGTCGGGTTACGACCTGCTTGGCAAGCTCCGACTCTCTGATACGCCATTTGAGGATTTTCCAATTTTTTGAACCTGTTCACTTTCACCGTGCCAATGTTCATCGATTTATCCCAAATTGCTTTATAAGCAAGCAGACGCAGCATTTATACTTAATGGGATATCAAATTTGACAAATAAATTCCATCATTTTACTGTGAGGATACAATATCTCTTGCCAGAGTAGTCGGGTACCAACAACCATCGACCAGTTGTCAATGATCTTCCGGGTAGCTGTAAAGACCCTCCAACTCGTCAACGCTATTATACTAGTCAAGAGACGTATTAGCTGATAATAACTCGATTAGTTTAACATGAAGGTTAATTAATAGGAATTAATCTAACAACGATCTAAATACGAAACTAGTACCATTGAATATATCTCGAAAAGTTGTATGAATAGGACTGCTCGCACGCGTCATTCGGACACTGGGTGAAGAATATTTATCAAGTTGTTTCAGAGGGTAAAATAATAATTTTGGATATTGTCCTTGTGGATGTGATTGCTGTCGTATGCGTCAAAAATAATTCAAACTTTCTTACTACTCAAAATATAAATATAGCAAGGGCAAGAAAGGATTGATCCCATAGAGATGACTAGGTTGTCAAAATGTTTCAGTTTCCTATATAAAACACCGAGGTTTTTTTTGATTTTTATATACTAAAATAAAATAAAAGCAAGACAAAGAAAAGTAAACACGCAAATCAAGGTTGTGAGAATATTGGATAAAGGTTTCATCTTCAATTGTAAACAAGTGTTGAATATATGAATAGAATTCGTATTTAATCTCGCTATCATCAAAATCCCTAGAATACCTTATTGCAAGAATACTCCGTAAATTTCTTAAGTCATCAACACACATATTAGAGCTGCGTATGTGAATTCTACCTAAATAATAACTCAATGCCTTGTGCTAATCAAGTTCAATTCCTAAGAGTATTAAGTTTCAGAAATAGGCCAATCAATGCAACTATCATACATTGCGCATGACAATTCGAACAAAGGTCAACTTCTACATATGATTACAAGGATGTATCACTACAAACTATAATAATATCATGTTACTCGTATTCAAGGTTATCGCTCGATGAAAACCCTAAAATATCTATAGATATGGATGTATGTTCAATCAATTCTAGACTCAACTAAACAAACATTCAATCATATTGCAATACATCAATCATGCAATTATTATAATCAGTAGAAAGTGAACGATGGTTTTGAGAGAAAACTAACTCATAAAGATCAAAACTTGTTTTCAAAATCCAACTATATATTTAACCAATAATAAAAACTTAGTTACTCATGGCATAGGAGTTCATAACAAGAAGGAAGAGAAAACCTATCATGTTTCTAAACCCTAGAACCCTAAAGTAGCAGCAGCCCCCTAATGGAGATATATTAGAGATTTCTAGGTTTAGATAAAAAGTTCTATTTATATGCCTCTCCAAAAAGGATACTCAAAAGTAGGTCAAGTCTTCTCAAAACCCGTCTCAAATTCGTAAACCAAGCCCATGAGTGAAAATAAGTCTCTGGAAAATTTGGGTCCAAAACCGGGTCACCGGATTGCTGACGTCATCGTCGGAATCCGGTCATCGGCACCGGAAAAATATCTCAGGCCAAGCTGACATATCAAACAATGTCGCCAAGCATTTGCATACTTCCAGCAGCTCGACTCTAGTTATCTGCAGTTCATATATTCATAGAAATCATCTAAGCCAACTCCTTGTCTCTTGCAAAAACGCACCCAAAAGCGTGACCCGTAGCTCATATGTCCGGCCGTCAACTTTTGCATCCGTCTCATACCCCCTTCATGATTCACTGAAACATTACGATTCGTGCTTTAACTTCTAAAATCCGACAACCGGAACTAGTACCACCGACTCGCCATTTCTGCCCCGTTTTCGCACAATTTCTACAGTATCTAACCCTTGCCATTCTGTCCCTGTAATTTCACATCAGCACAAACTTTCATTCCAAACATTCAAAGCTCATTCCCTTGTAATCTGTCAGGTCCAGCATCTCCATTCTTAACCATCAGTACAATCCGTAACTCCAGATCTTCCGCACTTCGTCTTGCACTCTACCAACTTCATTCTTCCATTGCAGCATCAACTCAACCCACGACTCCGCAGTACCAAACTAGTCCACCATCTCAGTTCCTATCAGCCAAAATAACAACCATTCTCAACTCATTGTTGCAAAGTATTCTTCACCTGCAATCACCTGTAGCATCAGTTCCAACCCAGTTTTAGTCCCTTGCAGCTCACACAAACTCAGCCAACAAATCATTCCATGTAACTGCAATTCCAAGCCTATGCTTCACTGCAGTTCATGCATCCCTGAACTCAGTTGCACTTGTTATCACTGAATTGTGCACACATCATAATTCTCCATTGCCGTCACAACCATCTAAGTTCAACACCTTGATACTATCCAGTTAGCCCAAACTTCAGCTCCTGCTTTTATTTTACAGTTGCTCATCTACTTGTAATGCAGCTGCAACTCCAATTTCAGTTGGCTTCAACTGCAACATCCATCATGTATCTTACAACCTTCTCCTCCCATTAACATCTGCAACCAACTACTATAATTCAGCTCACTATCAACCTGTCAAACTGCACCAACTTCTACCTGCATCAACTCCTGCAATATCATTCACTTAACCCTGCATTTATTCATACTTCCCTGCCATCAACTTCCATTTATGTACACAGATCATTCAACCTCCATACATTCATTTAATCCATTTATTGCCTTTTTCGTACTCGAGCAGCAACACCAGACCAGTAATCAGTAACCTCCATCAAGTTCAGCTCAACAGCTGCACTACTAGGCCATATTCTCTGCATACCCAGTCGAGCCAATAGCAGCACCAGTTTTCTTTAGTTCTTCAATCAAGCTCAACCTCTCTCGAACACAAAACAGTAACCAATACCTTCTCCCTCTCTCAATCGCCACAAACCTTCACTCTTGAACTCAACCTCAAGCCATAGTCTCACTGCACTTGCATTCCCCTGCAGTTCACATCCATCTGACCACGGCTAGCGACTCGGCACACCAGATCCATCTTCTGCAGCTCCATTCTCTCTTTGAATTCACCTGAGTTCAAACACCAGTTTATTGTAGTTCGAACCCCGATGACCCAAGCTCATGGCTAGCTGCTACTGCGAATTGGACTGGTGCAATGATATATCACTCAGGCATTTTATCAAGCACTAATTGTGCGTTCTGGTGATGATGCAGTCTTCAGATTGCTGTAGATTCTTAAGCTCTCAATATCTCCTTCCCTGTAATGCATTTCAAATAAATCTCAAACCCATTCATTCGAACTCGCAAAGCCTACTCATTTATCACTTAGAATCGATAGCAGTAGCTTGTCTTCTCTTCCCTGTTTTCGAATGCAATAGCTTGAGTTTCTTCATGCTGTTTCCTGACCATAATTATTTTTAATCTTCGCCTGAAATCCAACCAAACTCAGCCTAAAATTCGTACCCACTCTTCCTTGACTTGGTTTCTGCAATCACGTGTAATCATCCGCCGGACTCATGGCTCGAACGACGGCAAGGACTTGGTGCAGAGCTGGTGGAGTTGAAATGAGTTGGGACTGAATAAAATCTCGACCTAGTTGCCGATTTTGAAAGAAAATGAGAAAGTCAGTGTACTGTGGTCTGTATGCCCCTTATCCTTGTTATTGACTCCCGGTATTACGATAAGGGCCACCTGAAATTATTTGGCATGTCAATCTTCTAATTCTTTCATAATTTCCTTCGTAATTCTTCTTTCCAATGCCTTAAAAGAGTTGTGTGCTTGCTAGCTTCGCCTCCATCTACGCCATGTGCTTCCAAGTAAAACGTTTAGCTCATATTTCTCTTCTTTGTTTCCGCCAAATGACTCCAAAACACCTATTGAACTCAAAATAGACATAAGATACATAATTTACATGAAAACTCGCAAAGAAAGCATAAATACTAGATATAAAATTAGGTGTTTATCACACCTATCAGGCTGCACGTGTCGAAGCGAGTGGTTTTCTCAGCAAATTGGATCAGCCTTATCTTCAAAACCATCGAGAAGAGATTCATTTTCTTTTCTTTTCCTTTCTTCCTCTTCTTCTTCTGCTCTCTCGTTCTTCTTTC
Organism: Papaver bracteatum; assembly: GCA_023529315.1. Taxonomy (NCBI): domain Eukaryota; kingdom Viridiplantae; phylum Streptophyta; class Magnoliopsida; order Ranunculales; family Papaveraceae; genus Papaver; species Papaver bracteatum. The sequence continues at coordinate 6,866,427 of JAJJWX010005152.1, forward strand.
TTCTTCTGTTTTCGACTCCGGCGATTTTGAGAATCGATTTGTGGGAATCGATCGATGATGTTGATAGTATATAATCAAAGAAGGTTTGGTGGTGTTGTTCATGTTAGTTGATTACGAGAAGAAGAGAAGATGACGATCTGTAGAGAAACAAGATAGTTCAAGCCATAGAAGAATTGAGTAATTAAAGATGGATTTGAGTGATTGGGTGATGAGGAAGAAGAAGGGTTGGTATTAATTTGTTGATATGAAGCTATTCTTTTAAAGAATCTCAAATCCGGTGAATTAGGGTTTTATGGAAATAACTTAGAGAAGCTGTACAAGATGGAATTGATGTGTTGGAAGAATGATTTGAGATGGGCATTGATTGTTAGAGTGAATTAGGGTCAATGATGAAGAGTAATTCTGGGTTAAGCAAGATTAGGGTTTATGTTCTTCCCCAAATTGAGAATCATCGATGGGTTGAAAATTTAACGTATGGTTTGAGTTGTACTAATAAGTTCTGGGTAGTCTAGAGATGCGTTGGTGAATCAAAACCAAGGTGAGAAGTAGAATATGATTCAGTCGTTTGAGTAAATATTATCTTGATGTAAAAGGATTCCTCTGTCAGCTTAGTAAAGCTATTATTCAGTTTGTTGAATTTGTGTGATTGTTAATGAAATTATGAATTGAAATGATGTTGGTGATTTTGGTGTTGGTGTTAGTGTGGGTTCTGCTAAGTGTTGATGTGGGAATACATTTAACTCTTTTGTAACCATTGATGTTTTCTTTTACAAAAATTTATGTTTATTAAACTCATGCATTGTCTAGTTGTGCATTTCATGCTTTGTTTAAATTGTATTACTATAATTATGTTGATTCCGTTAATCTTTCCGCGATTTGGAAGGACTTGTAATGTTTGTTGTCATCAAGAATTATTATGGGAAATGAGAATTTCCACATGTGGTATATAGGATGCACTCCTTCACATTTATAACTATTATATGTTTATTTGGTGTGGAAGTGGCATCAATATTATACATTGTTTGAAGAAGGAGTTTGTCCATATGCATGTTTGTTTGTTTTAGTGACATGGTCACTGTTTAATGTTTCGGAAAACATGTATTGTTTTCCAAATCTTGCATATGATTACTTAAAAGTTAAATGTTATTTCTACTGGGCACCCCTTTAGGGACGATTTGCTCACCCATTCCCACTTTCAGTTTCAGAGACAGATCAGAGTTGCGCAGCGGAAGCTTTGTGGCGTTGAGTCATCTGCTATGTTTATTATGTTGTATGTTTTGTTTGCAAACCAAATAACTATTGTATATGTATCATTTGAGAGGAGTTCTTGTATATATATATATTTCAGAGCGGGGCTAGTTTTTGGGTTAAGTTTTGTAGCAGATTTCTTAATTAAATGCTTAAGTTTATGTTTAGATTCCTTAGTGCCTCTTTATTTAGATAATCTCTTAGATTAGTCAGCTGCTAGCTTTGGGGGCGCTACAGTGTTGGTATCAGAGCTCACTATTAGATATTATATGGGAATCAATAGGAATAACCAGTGCCAGTTAGTAAACTAGATTAGTTTAGAACTGGGTTGGGTTGTGAGATAAAACTTAATCACTAAACGCTATCAATAATTAAAAGAATTATTTGATTTGTTTGTTTATATATTGAAGTAAAAATTGTATGGTACTCCCATAACTTTAGCTAATAAAGATTTGAGAATAATTAATCTAAAAAGGTATGAACACATGGACAATTCAATACTAAAAATAGCGAGATTGATATTATTGATGAATCTTGAAGGTCACATAGAAACTTATTGAATATCTTGACTTATAGATAGAGTAAACAATTTATAATTACATAAAAATTTATGATATTTTTGGGACTCAATAATACTTGTAAGAGTAATTAGGATAATAGTTCAACCATCGATGTTAATAATAATATATGATAATAATAACATAATTAAGACAATAATTTTTCATAAGATAAGCAAATAATAATACTAATAATAAAATTTAATTATTATAAATTTAGAGTTATTGTGAATATCGTTTGGATAATAATTATAGGATAGTATTAGCAAAATGTAATTTTTATTAACAGTACAACTTAAGAATTATTTAGCCATAATAAAAAATTTAAGGACTTGAAGTTAGATCAAATTAATTCTAGTATTATTAATAAAATTTAAACTTGGCATTAGGATTAATTACGATTAACTTTTATTGGTCTAAGAAATAATAAAAAAATGTAATAATAATAATAATAATAAAATATTAATATAAAACAATTATGAAAAATTGTTAGAGGTTTTTTTTTTTTTTTTGAAGCATGAAATTTATTGAGAGAAACTAGTTTACAATTTGTCGTGGGTATGAGATACCCACAGAGTCTGAGAATAAAATTTGAGAAATGAAAGATGGGATTGCCTGGTCCCAAATTTTGGTTGATGAGTTTCCTGTTTGACTTCCATCTGCCGCGTGGTTGGCCAATCCGTCGGCTGCCTGGTTTCCTTCTCTGTAGTTGTGTTGGATAGCCGCCTGTGGGATCCGTTGGAATCTCATTTTTATTTCTTCAATCATTTCCGCTATGTGCCAGGGAGGAGGGGTAGATGAGGTTATGAAACGCAAAAGGTTTTCAGAGTCGGTTTCAAATATAACTTTTGGTCATCGCCTGTCTTCTGTTGTTCTAGTAGCTAAGAGCATCGCCCAGGTTTCCGAAGTTAAAGCAGTCGTAATTCCCAGTGGTTGAGCCAGAGCTAAAAGTGTTCGTGCATCTGAGTCCCTGCATATGAATCCTGCTCCAGCAAATCATGGATAACCTCTGGCTGCTCCATCTGTATTAATTTTAATCCAGTTGATGTTCGGTATTGTCCATCCTACTAATATTGTGGTTAGCCCTCTATCTCTTATTGGGTGATTAAATTTTGGTGTATCTCCTGGAAAAACTGGTGGTGTGGAGTGAATGGCTCTATAGTATTCTTGTTGCAGCTTTTGTGCCCAGGCTAGGATTTCTTCCGGAGTTGTTTGTTTTTGTTGGTATATTAATTCATTCCTAGCTATCCATAAGGTCCAGAAAAGAAAACAGTAAGTGGAGATTATCCGAGTTGAAGTAGGTTGTTGAAGGATTTGGGAGATGGTTGTGTGTTGTGTTAAGGTGAATGCTTGGAGAATATTGGAGTTTGAAGAATTTGTAGATTTATTAAATAAGGTGGTCCAGGAGTTTGTTGCCGTAGGACAGTGAATTAGAATGTGACTTGCTAGTTATGGATCTGTGTTACATCTTGGGCATATGTATGAGTTGGTCAAATGGATGTGGTGTAGGAGGGAGAAGGTTGGAAGACCTTCATTGATGGCTTTCCACAAGAAAAGCTGAATTTTTGGTGGACATGGTAAGGTCCATATGAACTTGGTATGAGGTAATGGGATGTGTGTTGGTTGGCCTTGGGTTAGACATTTATATCCCGAAGAGGTGGTGTAGCTTCCAGATTTTGAGTGTGGCCAGATAATTTTATCTTGGGGCCCATTTTTGGGTAGATGGATGTTTATGATTTTTTGGATTACAGGGTTGGTGAGGGTATTCAATTTTTCATGATTCCATGTGTGTGTTATTGGATCAATGATATCTGCTACCATTCGGATAGGGTAGCATTGTGTTGGGTCCAGGTTTGTCGAGTGTGGGATCCAATTGGCTTCTATTGGAGTTGATTATCCATTTCCAATACAGTGGAAGATTAGGTTTTGCATGGTTGGAACAATTGCTGCTAGTTGTCTCCATTGAGGACTGGCGGAGGAGGGTATATAATCAATGCCTTATAGTATTGGCTGTTGTTTAAGATATTTTGCACTGAAGATACTTCCACAGATAGAATTAGGTTGTTCATGAAGATTCCAGATTCTCTTCATGAGCAAAGCTTTATTATGGTCACTGCTCTTCCTTATACCCAGTCCTCCTTCGGATATAGGTTTTGTCACTCTGTAATATCCTATAGGGTGCAGTTTTTTGGTTTTTGAGTCGTGTCCCCAGAAAAAATCTCTTGTGATACGATCTATTTGTTTGTGAATATTGTTAGGTAGGTTTTGTGTTTGCATGATGTGATTTGTTATGGGTATTAGAGATGTTTTGATTAGTGTCAGTCTTCCGGCTGGTGTTAGGCATTTTGTCATTCTTCCTTTAACTTTTCGTGCTAATCTTTGTAAGAGGGGCGCGAAGGTTTGATTGGAAGCCCTTCCTTGTTTGAAATGGACTCCTAGATAAATCGGAGGTTTTGATGTGGATGACATGTTGAAGAAATGTTGAAGATGAATTATCTTGACCGGATCTAGATTTGGGTGATGGATGATAACCGATTTTCTGGTGTTTATTGATTTACCGGCGGACGTGCTATAAGAGTGGAGGAGGTTTTTTAGGTGTTGATTACTCCGATTTGAAGCTTTGTATGTGATCAGTAAATCGTCCGCATATATTAAATGAAGAATTGGTGGCGCCTTATTTGAGATGTTAAGGCCCTGAACTAATTTTTGATTTTGAAGGTTTCCTAGGTTTGTAGATAAAATTTCAGCACATATGATGAAAATATAGGATGAGAGAGGGTCTCCTTGTCTTATACCTCTATTTGGGCTTATGTATCCATGGGGGGTACCATTTATTTTTATTGAATATGTAACTGTTGTGATACAAAGCATAATGTAGTTTATAAAAGTTTGTGGAAATCCTAGTTTTGTGAAGGAGATTTTGATGAATTCCCAATCTAGGCTATCATAAGCTTTTTGGATGTCTAGTTTGAGTGTTATTTTTGGATCTTTAGTTAGGTTTGATGTTTTAATATGATGGAAGAGTTCTCCGGCTATAGCTATATTGTCATGAATTGATCTTTGGGGAACAAAAGCACTTTGAAATGGGCTTATTATAAAGGGTAAAATGGGTCTAATTCGGTTGACTAATATTTTTGATATGATTTTATATGTGACGTTACATAGTCCTATGGGTCTGAACTGCGAAGGTTTTGAAGGATGTTCGATTTTAGGTATTAGAGTTATGTTTGTGTGGTTCATGAGAGGATGCATATTTAAGTCATTGAAAAAACTTCTAACCATTGCTATTAGTTGGGTGTGAGTTGTTTCCCATAAAACTTTGAAGAACTTACTTGTATATCCGTCTGGACCAGGGGCACTTTCAGAATTAATGGAGAATAGAGCTTGCTTGATTTCTGTTATAGATACTTCCTTTGTAAGTAGTTCTGATTGTCTGGGAGTTAATCTTGGTCTGATATTTGTGAATAGATCTTCATTTATTACTGTAGGTTGTGTTGTATATTGTTGAGAGAAGTGATCTAGAACGAGCTGCACTACGTCTTCTTTTTTGTCAATCCAATTTTTTTGAGGGTCTTGCAGTTGTTGTATGTTGTTACATGCTCTGTATATTGTAGCTCTTGTGTGAAAAAGGTAGTGTTGTGATCTCCTGATTGTAGCCATTGAATTCTCGATCTTTGTTGCCAGTATGTCGCATGATATTATAGCAATTCCTCATGTGCTGTTCTTAGCTGTTTTCTTGGTTTAGCCAATATTCCAGGCTGGGCCCTTGTTGGGTGGCACATTGATGTTGAGAATGCTTTATCTTGGTTGTTGATTTTTTAATCATAGTTGGCAAGTGACCAAACGTAATTTTGTTCCATTCTATGAGAGATTTTCCAGTTTTAATGAGTTTGAGTTGGAGGTCGAGGGTCGGATCATTATATGTTGTTGTTCCCAAGCCGATTCAACTACTTGATTGAGTTGGGGATGAGAGAGCCATAAGTGTTCGAATTTGTATTTTTTTTCTCCTTGCCAGTCAATTACTTTCTCTTGTAATAATATTAGTGCGTGATCAGAAGCGATTCTTGGGAGATGAGTAACTGCTGCATGTGGGTTTGCCGTCCTCCAGTGTTGGTTTACTAGAGCTCTATATAGTCTTTCTAGAATGTTGTCATCCCCCATTTGGTTGTTTGTCCAAGTGTAGGGGTCTCCTCGGAATCCTAGATCCATAAGCCCCATCTGATCCATTAGATTTAGTAGTGGTTGAGATTGGGCATATGTTACTTGTCTTCCCCCTTTTTTTTCCGATTGATCTAAAACGTCATTGAAGTCTCCTATTAATAGCCAAGGTATGGAAGGGTTGAAACTGCTGAATATTGTCGGAAATTCTTGCCAAAGGTTTTTTCTGGTATCTGGATGTGGTGGGACATATATACCCATACAATACCATGGTTGTTCTGGGGGTGGTGGGGTCACTTTTGCATGGATGTTATTCTGTGAATGTAGTAGAATTCAGATATTTAGTTTTTCTTCCCACATTAAGCAGAGTCCACCTCGATTTCCAATTTTTGGCACGATGAAGTAGTTATTGAATTGAAGAGTTGAGGATAAGTTTTTCATGTGTTTCTCCTTAGCTAGGGTTTCAGAAAGGAATACTACACTCGGTTTGTATTGGGTAACCAAACCTTTTAAATGTTGAATAGCAGGAGGAAGATTAATACCGCGACAATTCAGAGATAGGATGGTCATTGTGAGGTTTGTGAATGAAAAATTGGCAGAAGGTATATTTTGAGACCGAAAAGAGTGGTATATATTTGATGTTCCAGGTAATGTGTGAAGGATAATTGATTGTTTGAAGGATGGAGGAAGGAGAATAAGGCTTGGAATAAAGAAGAAAGGAAAATGGGCTTATTGAAAGAGGCCTGCACAAGAAGGGGTTAACAAAACAAAAGGGTTTATGCTAAAAGAAAAGGAGGAATTGTCAAAATTGCTAATTTTGGATTAATTAAAAGGATAAAGAAAATCAAAATATTAGCATTCAGGAGCAGGCAAAAAGGAGAGAAAGCATTGAAATGAGTTCTCAGATTCAAGGTGTTGTTAAAGCATAGCTTATTAGAACAAGCTAGGAGGCAAAAGCAGTCAAAACCAACATAATTGAGATATAGTAGGAGATTTATTGTCTGAGTTTGCAGATATAGAGGAGAGCAAAACTAAAAGAGTAAAATAAAGCTAAGGCAAATTCACATATTAAGAAAAACAGTAGGAGCAATTCACCTAAACAGGCTTAAGCCAGATCACATAACAAGTTCGCAGTTCAAATATACAAGATTGTAATAAACCAAAATAGTGCTAGAAATAAAAAAGGAAACACTGAATTTAACAATATTCACTAAACTGGAATTAAAAGGAGATATGCAGATTAAAGACTTAGGTATACACAACTAGACTGATATGGAAATAAAAGAGAGCATATAGATTAAGCATTTTTAAAAAGTTAAGTTATAAGGGAAAACATAGTATATTAGACAGGCTAGAGAACACAGCTTAGCAGAATGAAACAAGCAAATTTTCACAGGTCACATATATATACAGCTAGATAATTATAAACAAGTGGATCAAAGCATATAAAGTGGTAGGGAAAGCTAGAACAAACTAGAAAGCTAAACAGAGACAAGCAAGCATTTAACAAACATTGAAAGATGATATAAATAGTGACCCAAAATATTTTGATAAATAGGTATCCACCAGCCCTTAAATGTGTCTTTGTTGCATTTGGGTAGTCTGGGAGATGGAATGTTGGTGATGTCAGATTATTATTCTGCTGGTGATGCAGTAGCTGATGGTAGTGAAGTATTGTCTGGGCAGGAAGCCGAACTGATTGCTTCGATGATAGTCAAGATAGCAGGGGTCTCCGGAGATTGTTCTAATGTGTCATGTTTGAACCTTTTCGCTGGCTGGTAACTATGTGTCCATTGTGAAACCTCCTCATTAGTGACTGCTCTAGAAGTATTAGTATCCGAGGAGGTTCCAATGCCTGCAGATTGAAGGTAAGCTTGTTTCTCAGGGTTGAACCTTTTTACAGCTGGACTTGGCAAGTCTACATCAGAAGTTAGATCAAATTCCTCTATGTCTGAAACTAGAAAAATTGAGGGACTGAAGGGTGGTTACAGCTCAACCGGATGATTTGGAGAGAAGGAGATAATTTCAGTGCTTGAGTCCTCGAAATTGTTGTTTTCTTCTACTATCCATGTTTCTGAATTGTGTGTTGATTGGTCTGATGAAGAGTCAGAATGAAAACCTTCTAACTGATAACCTTCTCCGTCGAAAAACGAAATGGTAGAATTATCCTGATCTGAGATGGCTGAGGAAACAATATGACTTGATTCCCAGTCACTCCACTCTTGATTAGGGTCTTCAACAATCATATTGTTAAGCATATCTTCATGGTAGTCATTATCGAAATCAGGTTCAACAAAAGGTTCCAAAGCTTGAAATGCAGGTTGAGGAGGTAATTCAGGAGAAGCTTGAAGCAGCAGATTTTGGAAGCTGAGAAGGTAGATTTCTATGCAGTCCTTGTATTCATGACCTAATCTGTGACAATGGCTGCAAAAAATTCTGGGAAGTTCTTGAAATATAAAATCAATCCAGTTGGTATCTCCTCGATCATTAGGAGCAAGCGTACCTGACTGAAGTGGCTGAGAAATGTTTATTCTAAGCCTAATATTCATGGTGTTGTAACCATTGAGGTAGTGAGTAGGGCTATCAAAGGCTACTAAGGTTCCAAAATTTTGAGTGAACTGAATAACATTGGGGATTCTAGTCTGCTCAGGGAAAAGTTTGTGAAGAGAGATTTCAAAGGTTTTATAAGTGATTTCAAATTGCTCAGGGAGAGCAGAAAAGTTACAAGGTTGTATTAGGAAAATGTCCCCATAAACTATCCTAGTTCCTTGCTAAGTACAGAAAACATTTCAGCACTTGATTCAAACTTAATTAGATAGAACCCTCTATCAATCTTGCTAACATAAATTTCATTAGCTAACTTCCATCTAAACTTAAGAGCATTTCTTAAAAAGTAAGAATTTTTGTTCATTTTTGTTAAAAAACAGCCAACCAGCTGGTGTTGCCAATAACTAACAGGAATAAGAAAATTCCTAGCATTAACATTGAAACTAGAGTAAGAAACATCTCTATCAGCAAGGGAAGACATAGAGATAGAAACATATGGAAACAGGACACATAAAACTAAAACCAGGCAAGGAACTAAAGTAGATGGTAAAAGGGGAGTAAGAAAAAAGGGATTGTAATGGGTGTTATTTATAGGAAATCACTTAGGTTTTGAATTAAAATTATTTTTTGAGACAACTTAAAAAATTGAATTTGTGAACATGGAGTTGAGGGGGACAATGAAATGCAGGGAGTGATTACAGCTAGAATTAGGTTTAGACATACCTGTTTAAATCTCATATTGCCACTTCATAAGCATAGTTGAGAAGAGAATTTTAAAATGTCTGAAATGGTTGCAAATCTCGCCGCCAGAACAGAGAGGATTAACAATGGAGCTTTGGAATTTGTGGACAAGACCCTTCAGACTGAAAATTCGCCGCTTGAGCGGAGAGGTACATGATGTAATTCTTCAAGGAAGCAGACAACATCATTTTGAGGCAGAATCGACCCTAATTAGATGGCCATCAAAGAAAACTCTAATTCTTCAGAAGATTAAAAGGATTGGAAGTAATTGCATCACCAAGAAATTAGGGTTAGGTTAACACCAACATCCAAACAGACCCATCCTAAATACATATAAGGCTACATCGTGAAAGGGCTGGTGGACAAAAGAATTAGCTGATGATAATTTGGAGATTCATGGAGGTAAATTTAGAGATCAGGGTGTTGATTTTGGGAATTCGAAGACGAGTTGGTTGACTCGTTTTCGCCGAGTCGCAGAGCCCCGATCTCCTTCAACAGTCTTGTTAAGTTAGCGGTTATTTACTTATATCAAGTCACATAAAGAAATAAACAAATAGATATAACTTTATATTTGGATTATGGTTATAACATTAAATTATTCTTAAATAGTACATGAATTTAAAAATTATTTAGTTATAATAATATAGTTTCATTTGAAATTAAAATTTGATTCCATTAAAATAAATAAATAATAATAATGATAAATAAAAATAAAAATAAAAATAAAATAGAATAAATTTTGATTAAATTGCTTAAAATGTTGTGAAATATGTATATTTTATGAAGTAAATTTTAGGCTACACTAGTTAAGATGAAAGTTAAAGACTATTAATTTTAATAAATTAATAATTAGTTAATCCAGCACTGGGGAATAGTGAAGGTTGTGTTTTCTCTGTTCGTAGGAAGACATTGTTGGACAGGGAAACTGCGTTCAAAGGTGACCAATCATAAAATTATTTAGGAAACCAATAACTATAAATTCAACTAGAAGGATTCGTAGGAATCTCCCTTGTAATAGAGACAGGTATTTTATAAAATAAAAATTAGTATAAGAAACTTAGACTTCCCAATTTGATAGAACATAAATCAGCATAATTGAACCTAGAGCTACAAATTTTAGTTTTTAGTGTTAGGAAGCCAAATAGGTTTGTTCTTTATTTTATATTGTTTGCGCTTAGATAATAGATGAGATTATTCATTAAGGTGGGGAGTTTTTGAAGACCGGAAGGATTGTAGTTGCAGGATTTCCCACACTACACCCTTGTTAAGATCTTGCTATAATCAACTCACAATTAAAGATGAAAAACGACACTTTGTTATTTTGTTCTCAGAAATGGAAGAATTCAAGATTACAACTATTCTCTTGAAGTTTCTTTCTCCTCAAGACTTTCTTAATTCTCAAAAAAATACATCATCCTTTTCTGGACACATTGGGTCTATATTTATAGGGTAGTTACATAGTGGATGACAGCTAAGTTTTCCTCTTATTTCGGGTTGATTCTGCGATTGTACCGCGATAGTTACAGTGTTAAATATTGCAAGTTTTGTAACCATCGCAGAACAAACATACTTTTTATCAAGTTTTCTTCAATCGTCAGTTATTACGTCACTCTTCTGAAGGCTTTTGTGACACTCATGAAGTGTAGTCGAAGATCTTGCGGTGATGCTCGCTGGAAAGTGTCGTTAATCTCGCAGAGAATATCGTTATGGCGATATTCTGGTCCTACATCTTGCCTCTTATCATGTCTTTTCTACGAAGAAGAGAAGATCATGAGAACTAAATGCCGCAACTACTTATCTTTTCACATCGATCTCTTTTCTGACACGTTTCTATATCCTTCGCTAGCTGTTTTCATGCATTCTTTCTTCCAATAAATCTTTGACACGTCCTTTCTAACCGCTACGATCTGACCATTCATTTATTTTCTTTGCATTTATTGCGTTCATCTTCTCGAGAAACCTCTTCTTCTATAAATACTCCTTTCATTCTTTTTTTTTCCTCTTTTTACTTTCTTCTTCTTTCTCTGCGTAACTTCTCTGCAAGTTTATTGTTCTTCCGTAAATTGCGCGTCTGTCATCGCTGTAATTTCTTTCTTATTTTTCAACCTTTTCTTTCATTCCCATACTCAAAAATAGTTGTTGTTGGTGCTAAAAACTTGATTGCTTTTAATGAGATGCGAGAAAAGCTCAAAAAGCAAAGGTTTTACCTTATCTACAATTCCAGGTCAAAGCCCTAAATCTGAACTTTCTCTCAAACTATTTTCTGATCATCAATGCTCTCGCCAGAAAATCATAGTATCGCTAGGTCAACTTGAAGATGGTCTTCCCCTTCCTCTCTATGACCCAGAACTTCCATTATTCTATCAAATAATATCTGACGAGAGGTTCTCGCGAGCGATATATCAATTAGGTGGAGATTGTATTAGATTGCTGCTTGAATATGCTTCTCGCGGTGCTGATAAAGGATCTCACTATCCTGAAGCTATGAAGAATCCTCAATTTAAAGATGTTCCCATTGTCTCTGCAGATTATACTGTGGAGAATTTCTTCAAAAATTACAAGATAGTTCATATGAAGATGGATAGCACTTGCTGGGGTGTCCGCTTGAAGAAAGAAAAGATCGTTGATGATAAGGATCTTATGTTAGACATTGATTGGCATACACCTACTAATCAAGGCCCTCGCCACTCCATCGATGATAAGTGTTTTATTTTTCCGTTATGTCTTGAAGGTTCTTATATTTCTGGTTCTCGCGAATTACCCGCGAATCTTTCAGAATATCAACCTTGGGTCTTCAACTGGCCTGAAAGAACTAAAGAGGTATAATCTCTCTGATCTTTTGTGTGATTACTATTCATTATCAAATCATGTTTTTATATTTTCGTTAATTACTTCAATTTTTTCCAGATTAACAGGATGAAACTCAGCTACCAGGCCTTTAGGAAACCCAACACTTTCTTAGCTCTTAAATCTTTCACGGATGAAGTAAGAAATATCTCCTCCTAAATTTTAACAATATATTGTTGCCCCTATTTCTTATTTTCATCTGTGCTCGCAGGAAATCGAAGAACTAGAACCAATAAAACCCGTGAGAACTAAGGAGAAATCTTTAAAGGATAAATCTACTGTTCCTCCCAAAGGGAAGTCTTCTTCCCCTCGCGGTGAAGAATCTGGCGATCAGGATAAATCTACTGTTCCTCCCAAAGGGAAGTCTTCTGCCCCTTGCGGTGAAGAATCTGGCGATCCTCCTTTGAAGAAAAGGAAGACCCGACCTTCTTCGTCTTCAACTCCTCAACCCATTCCAGAAAATCCAAGTGTTGATTTTGACAAGGACAATAATGACGAGGATTTCCATGATAACAACTTTCCTTCTATAAAGAATTCTTCTGATTCTGATTCTTCGATGGCTCATTTATCCAAATTTTTTTGCAAGAATATGTTTGGTATCCCAAATGAGTATGGAGATGAAGCTATTAATAAAATATCCCAGTCCCTCGCCAACGTCTGCGATGCTCCTATACTAGCTAACAGTGATACCCTTCGCGGGGTTTCAATATCGCTGACTCCAAGTCTCTTAAATTCACTTGGCAGCCTGGTATGTTTATACTTGTTCATCCTTTTTATATCTACTGATATTTTTGTTAGATATTGATTCATATGGTTCAATCGCAGGTTGGAAGAGCCGCTTTTGCTGTTGCTTCTGATTTAGACAATAGGCGTATTACTTATGAAAAGAAAGCTGCTAATCTTCGTCAAGATAAAGAAAAACTAGAAGTTGAAGTTATTGAGCTTCGCAAGAAAAATAAGCAGCTGGAGACTGAAGCTTCAGTTGACAAGCAAAAAATCTCTAATCTTGATAAAGCCAATCAACAACTCTATGGTATGATTTATTTCTTTTCTCTTTTAATTCTTCTCACCCTATCACAGCTTATTCAAGCAACCATTTTTGCAGATATTTATGGTCTTACTGACGAGGCTACATTCTTCCAATCCTTCCCTGAACCTGTAGATAATAATACCCTTCTTGCTTGCCTTAATAGTTCTTTAAGTAACTTCTCAGACGATAGGATTAGACCTCTCTCTATTGATGAACTTAAATCCAAACTTAATCTCTTAAAAATTGAACATAGGTTCAATTTAAATTTAACCAACAAGTTTAAGAACCTTTATCTTAGTTCAAAGGAAGAAGTGAATAGATTAAGAAAAAGAAATAGTGATCTTATTGATGAGAAGGATCTTGTTGTTAAAAACGGCTCCAAGACCCTAGCAAACTTTCATAAAACTATTCTTAATGTTCAAACGGAAAGAGATAAACTTATCCGTGAGAATGAAGATCTTATTGCGAGGGAAACTCAAGTTCTATCTCGTCTCCTTATTAATAGTGATGATGAGTTTGCTTGGGCTGCGAAGATTCTTGATAACGCTAGAACTAATTTAGGTGTAGATGTTAGTCTTCATGATGATCAAGCGACTTTAATTAAAGACATGATTTCTGAAAGAGAAGGTTATCACTCTTATGATTTCCCTGAATTATTTCCTAATTGAATCATCCTTATATGTATTAAATTTGTTATCATTTGCTCGCAGCATCCGAAAAGAACTATCGTAAAAGATTTGATGAGTTAGAAGAAGAGAAAAGCCAACTCACTAGAAATCTATCTTCTCGCAATGAAAAGTATTCTAGATTGAAGTAAAATTTGAAAATCTCATCTTCAAATTTTAGTAATGCCCTTCTCTGTGTTCGTAATGACGTTGTTAAACTAGTCTGTGATGATCATGGTATTCCTCATTCTACATACCCCGATCTTGCAAAGGAAATTCCAGCTGATTTCCCAAATTTAGTTATCTCTGATAGCGAAGCTGAGGAGTCTAGCGAAGATGATAATGATGAAGAATTATCTGGCGAGGAAGAGAAATATGACGTAGATAGAGATAATAATGATAATGATGAAGAAGAGAAATCTGGTAATGAAGAGAAATCTGAAAAAGAAAAGAGCTCTGATGAAGGTGTTGATGGATCTACTTAGTATTATTTCTTCTCTTTTTCTTCTTTGTAAATTTTGTACATTTACTTTTTGCTTCTCGTAACATTGCTGCGAGCTTCTCCAACTTGATGTGTAAACTTCTTTTGCTTTTATCTGTATGAATTAGAAAACAATTCTTTTTCTGCAACATAATCAATCAATCAGAATTATTATCCTTTAATTATTTGTATAAATGTATCATCTAAGCAATTTTATCATATGATGGATGAATAATAATTTCATCATTCTGCATTCCCATACTTGCCTCTATTATTCATCTGCAATATGAAAAAATTGAGTAGAGATTAGATATTTGTTGTAAATCAAATTAAATTTGCCTCAATATCGGCGATGTTATCGCTAGCAATAATTGCATAACTTTATGATTTCTGCATAGAATCGCAAATCTCATAAATTCTGCGAGCATTATCGCAATAATCTTATGGTCTTATTATGCCTTCCTAATTAAAGGTCTTATTTTGCCACATATTTTCTTTCTGCGAAAAAATCACAGGACGTCTTTACATTTGCATGTATTGACCCATTGATCTTGTCTTATCAATTTTTTCAACATCTCTGCGACAATATGATAAGTATAAACTCTCTTGCAAGAATTAAACCTTATGACATTGCCGTCTTGCGATGAAATCGCAGGACGTCTTTACACTTGTTAAATGTAAAAACCCATTGATCTCATCTTAACTTTTCTCTTTTGGCTTGTTGCCTTTGTATAACTTTCGTCACGCGACAATATGACAGGCCTAAATGTTCTTACGATCATAAATCCCCATGACATTGCCGTCTTTAGACACTTATCAGCTCCCTAATGGAGGGTGCCTCCCTTATCTTTCCCCTGGTTGCCCCTTCAAGGAGGGCACATTGGCCATACAAGACTAGCTCTTCCCATCCAGATTTGCCAACAACCAGCTGTTTTCGCAGCCTCTTTATGCCTATATGGATTATAGTTATAAGACTGCACCCTAAGTGGGGTTTTCTTCAGGCAGAGTGCATCATAGCCAAGATTTGCCAAGGATGGCCAGGGTAGTTTCGTACGCCCCGGGCACCCTTGACTCAACCGTGTACCTCGGCGCCTTGGTCATACTTTGCACTCCTTAGAAGAGGTCCTTAGTCGTCCAATCAGGGTATAACCTTATATAATTGGAAATCCAAGATCCCTATCCTGGATAGGTTTTCTTTAACCCCAACATCTGCATAACTCAGGTTCCAAAGCGGTATAACCTTATCACTGAGTCATGTCAAGAGATACCCCCTTATATGACGCACTATTAGGTCTTACATTTGCCTCTTGCGAAATTATATTCGCGAACTAAGGTGCACGCCATAAAGGTTCGTCCCATTCTATTAATCTCTGTGAAATGTTATTCGCGTTTCTCACGAGCATTGTTACTCTAATAAAATTTAATTTCTTTGATTTTCTTGTAAAATTTTGCAATTCTTTCAAAACAGAGTACTCTTTTCAATTGCATTTTCTTTAAACAAATTCTGCGTAAGCTTCTTTAAATTTCATCATTTTACCTTTTTACTTACTATCTTCTGGTTCTGCTTTTCTGTAACGTTTTGCTATTTTTTCTTTATCTGCAAGCTGCTCGCCATTATCTTTCTCTCGCTGCTCTATTGAATCAATCATCAATCTTTCACATCTCTGTTGTTGCTTGATGTGGTACTTCCAATTGCTCTTCTTCTCAGCTCTTTCCTCGCAAGATTTTATATCAATCTCATAACATTTCTTGCTTTCTCCCAAATCTCCCTTAATAACTCCAATACCATTAGGATGAGGAAATTTAACACCCTGGTGGAAAGTAGATGCTACACCTAATATCTCATGTAGCCAAGGTCGACCAATCAGGGCATTGTATGGTGATTCAATGTCGACAACACAGAACAAGATCTTGGAAGTTAGCCCTTTCAATGGAATCTGCATTTCAATTTCCCCTTTGGGTTTATTGGAAGTACCATTAAAACCATAGATTTTATATGTTGAGGGAATTAGATCTTTGTATCTTCCACCCATGGTCTTATAGGTATGATAAAATAATATGTCAACTGAGCTGCCTGTGTCTATTAGATCTCTATTTATAGCCCAAGAATCTTCATTTTCATCATCATTTTCTTCATATTCTTCTTCTATTTGCTTTGGATTTATCTCTAATATTACCACCAATGGATTATCATGCTGCTCGCAAGGTTCTGGTACTTCTTTTGTAGTGAAAGAAATAATTTGTTTCTGCCATTCTTCTAATGGCGAGGCTCTCGCGATATTCATTATCTCTCTTCCATCTGTGTCTCTCGCGGAGACTCTGCTTAGAACATTATCATTGAAATCCTCTATTCTTCTGTGTGAATGTACAATGGAATTACAAAAAAAATTTTTTGCTTTAGCCCCAACTTCTATTACGAATGATTCTGCCCCTTTTACAGTATTTACCCTGCGAATTTCTGGTGCTGGAGGCAATCTCTGAGATTGTGGATGTCCTACTAAAAAGTGGTTTAGCTTTCCTTGGTCGATCATCCTTAAAATTATTCTCTTGACATTCCTGCAATCATTTACTGTGTGACCATGAAAGTGATGGTAAGGACAAAATTCTTGACTACGATTATTAGGATGTGGTTCTTTTCCCATATTCCATGGTGACGGTATATTTTCTATCAAAATGATAGCTTCCCAGATTTTTTCTATACTAGCATTTAGAGGTGGCATCTTAATTTCTTCCCATATGATCTTCTGATTTCCTTGGCTTCTGAAATTGTTTTGCCTCTGTCCACCATAAGTTTCTTGCGGCTGATCAAGCCTTTGAATCTTATTATTCCCACCGCAATTGTAATAATTCTTCTCCCTTTCATATTCTTCTTGATCTCGACTGCCCATAGCTACCAATTTCTGCTGGTTATCAGTCTCCACTTTCTCTTGTTGTGCTTGCGAGCTGCTCGCCACATTGTTAATCATTTTAGGAATTAAGCTCCCATTTGCTGCTACTGAATTGGTATTCGCGATTAGATATGATTTCATGTCATTTTGTTTCTCCTCCAAAGTAATGTACTCTTCTTGTAGTTCTCGTAGTTCAGTCATAGTGGTTGTATTCTTGACTCTGAAAATTTGTATGTACAGCAGATTGGTCGCGAACATTACATTGATAAAAGACAAGATAAGATATCTCTCATCTACTCTTCCTACCATCTCACTGCACATTGTCTTCCATCTTATGGTTAAATGTTTCAGACTCTCGCCAACTCTTTTTTTTAACCCAAACACATCTTCAATACATGGCCGCGATGAATTGTTGCTTATATATGCTCCCAGAAATTTAGCTTGTAAATGATCAAAAGAAGTGATAGTATTTTTTGGCAATCCCTCAAACTATTTTAGCGCCTCGCCAGTTAAGCTAGATGCAAAATACTTACACAATATAGCATCATGATTCTCCCATTGCAACATACACCTAACATAAGCCTTAACATGTTGTACGGCACAGGTAGTTCCATAAAAAATGCTGGTTAATGCTGGTAGATTGCACTTTGGAGGTATTCCTCTTAATTGTACTTCTTAAGTGAATGGATTTCTCGCAGCTTCTTCAATAGCTTCATCAAGTTGCCTTCTACCTCCTTCTCTTCTGTTATTTATTATTCCCCTCATATCTGCTAATTCTCTTGAAATTTGCTCATTCACCGTTGAATTTGGTTCCATCGGTCTTTTTAATGCAGCTTCCCTTCTCCTGCGTTCATGTACCTCTTGTCTTGCGAGATTTTGTGTGTCTTCTTCTACATCCACATTCCTTCTTCTGCGATCTTCTGCTTCACATTATTCTTGCAATCGCAGCTGTACTTCTCTGCGAATTTCTTCATTTCTCTTCGTTGTCTTTCTATTCTCCTTTGTATTCTATCATACTCTTCCTGAATATTATTATTATAACGATTTTGTGTACGTCTCGTTTCTCGATTTTCATGGTTATTCTGTCATACTGCCTCTTGGAATTCTTGTTCTTCTACCTCTGCCCTTAATCTTTCTCTCTCGCGAGCTAGTCGTGCTTGTTCAGCATAATGTTTCTCAATTTCTTCCTCAATTATTCTTATATTTCTTTGGATCTCTCGTCCATGTAATATCCTCCTACCCTCTTCTGGATTATCTTCATCATTTTGGTTGTCTCTTCCCTCTTTATTTCTGTTGTTAAATCTATTATCCAAATTTTCGCCACGCGGATCATGGCGATCTTCTATTACCCCTTCTTCTCCATGACATTGTTCTTCATTTGGATTTTGCATTTCCTCCTGGATATTTCCTCTAGCATTTCTTATTGGAGAATTTTGCCTTAATTCTTCTTTTAATGATCTTGAATTCGATCTAACAATACTTCTTGATCTTCTATTTTGTAACCTCATATTCTCCATTCTTAACTCGTGATTTTGTCTTGTTAAATTTGCACGTTCTTCCACCTCTAATCTCCTTTCCTCTTGTATTCTTCGTCTTGGATCACCTGTTGTTTCATTTTCGCCTTCTCCATGAATTAATCCTTCAATCACTCCTTGATTTCTTTCTTCTCTTCTTCCGTCTCTTAATTGTTGATCTTCTACACCTTCCATCGAATCCGATCTCCAAGTATGCACACTCACTCTATCATGATCCACATTTCTATTTTGTATCGGTGTTTGTTGATTAGGTTATGGAATTTGATCTTCCCCTTCAATCCTTGTTCTATTTCTTCTTGTTCTTATCCTTGAAGATTCTCCTAATTCATTTGTTTCTTCTCATGCAAGTCTTTTACTCCTCCTTACAGTTGTTGGTGGTTCTGATGTATTTCTTCTTCTTCTAGCCATTTCTTCAACTCTAACAATTTCTTCAAATCTTCAAATTGTAATTAGAGATTTTTTTATCTTGATTCTCCCTATTTCGAGCGCCAAAATGTAGTTGCAGGATTTCCCACACTACACCCTTGTTAAGATCTTGCTATAATCAACTCACAATTAAAGATGAAAAACGACACTTTATTATTTTGTTCTCAGAAATGTTTACAGAAATGGAAGAATTAAAGATTACAACTATTCTCTTGAAGTTTCTCTCTCCTCAAGACTTTCTTAACTCTCAAAAAATACATCATCCTTTTCTGGACACATTGGGTCTATATTTATAGGGTAGTTATATAGTGGATGACAACTAAGTTTTCCTCTTATTTCGGGTTGATTTTGCGATTGTACCGCGATAGTTACAATGTTAAATCTCGCAAGTTTTGTAACCATCGCAAAACAAACATACTTTTCTCAAGTTTTCTTCAATCGTTAGTTATTACGTCACTCTTCTGAAGGCTTTTGTGACACTCGTGAAGTGTAGTCGAAGATCTTGCAGTGATGCTCGCTGGAAAGTATCGTTAATCTCGCAGAGAATATCGTTGTGGCGATATTCTGGTCCTACATGATGGTTTGATTTTTGAGGACGAAAATATATAAGGTGGGGAGAATGTAAATACCCTCAAGCTCGTCAACGCTATTAGACTAGTCAAGAGACGTATTAGCCGATAATAACTCGATTAGTTTAACACAAAGGTTAATTAATATAAATTAATCTTATAACAATTTAAATACGAAACTAGTACCATTGAATATATCTCGGAAAGTTGTACGAATAGGACTACTCGCACGCGTCATTCGGACACTGGGTGAAGAATATTTATCAAGTTGTTTCAGAGGGTAAAATAATAATTTTGGATATTGTCCTTGTGGCTGCACGTGTCAAAGCGAGTGGTTTTCTCAGCAAATCGGATCAGACTTATCTTCAAAACTATCGAGAATAGATTCATTTTATTTTCTTTCTATTCTTTCTCTGCTCTCTCGTTCTTCTTTCTTCTTCTGTTTTCGTCTCCGGCGATTCTGAGAATCGATTTGAGGGAATCGATCGATGATGTTGATATATAATCAAAGTAGGTTTGGTGGTGGTGTTCATGTTGGTTGATCATGAGAAGAATAGGAGATTACGATCCAGATAGTTCAAGCCATAGAAGAATTGAGTAATTAAAGATGGATTTGAGTGATTGGTGATAAAGAAGAAGAAGGGTTGGTATTAATTTGTTGATATAAAGCCATTCTTTTGAAGAATCTCAAATCCGGTGAATTAGTGTTTTATGGAAATAACTTAGAGAAGTTGTAAAAGATGGAATTGATGTTCTGGAAGAATGATTTGAGATGGGTATTGATCGTTAGAGTGAATTAGGGTCAAGGATGAAGAGTAATTCTGGATTAAGGAAGATTAGGGTTTGTGTTCTTCCCAAAATTGAGAATCAGTGATGGGTTAAAAATTTAGCGTATGGTTTGAGTTGTACTGATGAGTTCTGGGTAGTCTAGGGATGCGTTGGTGAATCAAAATCAAGGTGAGAAGCAGAATCTGATTCATTCGTTTGAGTAAAGATTATCTCGAGGTAAAAGGATTCCTCTGTCATCTTAGTAAAGCTATTATTCAGTTTGTTGAATTTGTGTGATTGTTAATGAAATGATGAATTGAAATGATGTTGCTGAGTTTGGTGTTGGTGTTGGTGTGGGTTCTGTTAAGTGTTGATGTGGGAATATATTTAACTCTTTTGTAACCATTGATGTTTTCTTTTACAAAGATTTATGTTTATTAAACTCATGCATCTAGTTGTGCATTCCATGCTTTGTTTAAATTACATTACGATAATTCTGTTGATTCTCTTAATCTTTATGCGATTTGGAAAAGACTTGTAATGTTTGTTGTCATCAAGAATTGTTATGGGATATGAGAATTTCCACATGTGGTATATAAGATGCACTCCTTCACATTTATAACTATTATATGTTTATTCGGTGTGGAATTGGCATCAATATTACTATTCGGTGTAGAAGTAGCATCAATATTATACATTGTTTGAAGAAGGAGTTTGTCCATATACATGTTTGTTTGTTTCAATGACATGGTCACTGTTTAATGTTTTGGAAAAAATGTATTGTTTTCCAAATCTTGCAAATGATTACTTAAAAGTTAAATGTTATTTCTACTGGGCACCCCTTTAGGGACGATGTGCTCACCCATTCCCACTTTCAGTTTCAGAGACAGATCAGAGTTGCGCATCGGAAGCTTTGTGGCGTTGAGTCATCTGCTATGTTTATTATGTTGTATATTTTATTTGCAAACGAAATGGCTATTGTATATGTATCATTTGAGAGGAGTTATTGTACTCCCTCCGTTCCACTTTAGATGAGTGTTTAGGGTTATTTTTTTGTTCCATATTACTTGATAGTTTTAATATTTTCACACAAAACTACCAACAATACCCTAACATTTTGTCTTGGAACCATAAATTTATTTCAAATACACTAATAGCAATTAATGTTTGAAGACTTTTCTCAAGGGTATAAGTAGAATTTTTTTATATCTCTCTTCATTTCTTAATCTGCGTGAAAACTCCTAAAACATCATCTAAAGTGGAACGGAGGGAGTATATATATATATATATTTTAGAGCGGGGCTAGTTTTTGGGTTAAGTTTTGTAGCAGATTTCTTAATTAAATGCTTAAGTTTATGATTTAGATTCCTTAATGCTTCTTTATTTAGTTAGTCTCTTGGATTAATCAGCTGCTAGATTTGGGGGCGCTATAGTAGCCACCCCTAGGTGGGATTCCGAGTTGGGCCTGAAAGCACACACCATCAAACTGGTGACGGATTTCCAGTTTCCAAGTAGTCGGATACCAGCCACCGCTGGATGGTTTCCAATGGTCTTCCAGGTAGCCACCCATATGTGTGAGCCCAGTTGGACCTGGAAATTGACAATACCTAGTTAAGCTCAACAAACAGTTTTTCTCGGATAATTTGAACTGCTCAAAAAGATAGTAATTATTTTTATATCGATGGTATGAACTGTCTTTATAGGCGGTAACCACCCCTTCTTAATAATTGAGACATGTGATTAAATTACCTCGGTTGGTAATAATCATCTCTTAACTCATGGTAGGAGTTAGATGATATGAGTTACCTCGGATGGTAAAAATAATCTCCATCGTATATGTCGATCATACATATGATATGAATTACTTATGATAGTAATAATCATCTCTTGTCTCAAGTTTATACGATTATCAAATTATAATAATTACCTCGATTGGTGATAATCCTCTCTCACTAGGTCGTATGAACATCCAGTGAAATGACTGCAACTACCCCTGACTGTCAAGGTTACAATCATCTCTGAATGGATGTTATGAACTTTCACACAACAACTAACCCTTTAAAGACATACGAAAAACATCACAAAGTTGTGTTGAACCGCAGAAAGACTGCCCACGTACCCTCCTCCGTGGCTCAAAGGGATCAAGCATGATCACAATTCATCAATTATTTAATATATAATATGAACTACATTCGATGATAACAATTATCTCTTATGACAAATAGTATGAACAGTGTAGCAACAACTATCTCTGACTTACCACTTCAGCATCGTAACAAGATATAACTTTGGCCTTACAAGTAAATACCATTCATTTACCAATCAATCTCAACTAGTTTCATGTCAATCCAACGGTATCACAACACCAAGCCAACAATATCAGAATAAATCGCAGCACCAAATTAATAGATTTACGAAAATTCCCAGATTTCATGCACACTATTAAACAACAAGAAAGTAACTTGAGATAAATTAAAGCTCACACAAACAACAAGAGTACTTAAGGCTCCCCTACATTTTGTTATAAATTGTAAAAAAAGTAAAACTAAAGTGCGGAACCAGAGATATATTATGTACTTAAGCACTACTATTAATAATTATAAACCTTAGTTTGTATATTTATTATTGGAACAACTCATTACCAAGGAAGGAAATATATTGATCACTGATTTAACTATATCTGCCTATTAACATCCCAAAATGAGATAGAAATATAACAATACTCTCTGTAAAAATACCAATAACAAACCTTTTGGATCAATCTCCATGCGAACTAAAAACCAACAAGGTAACTACACAAATCAATAAGTGTCAGCCTTACCCGTACTAATAAACTAGTTTTGTAAGCTAAAAGAGTTGAGTTCAGGTGACTCAAGGTACCATAAAGTGAACAAAACATTTACAATTTCAATATCAGTCCATAATTTAAAAGAATTCAGAAACCATAATACCATAGTTACAATACGTAGAGAGCCGATATGTAGGAGAAATAGGATTACTAATTCAAATTGACATTAACATTGCATGTAAAGGAAATGCAAGATAGATATATGTACACAATTCACATTTACGAAAAACAAAGACAGTTGAACCAAAAAAGTCATAGTTGCATCGACATCATATTAGATAATCTCTACTACAAAAATATTATGCGTAAAAGAAATTTGATTAGCTTAACAGATCATGGTACCGTTCAATACTACTATAATTTCATGGAATGAGTAAAATAATAAGAAAAGTTCAGTTATATTCATAAGGTTATGTTCACATAAATCAAATTATGGATTAATCAAGCATCACATTCTTCATTATACTGATCAAAACATTTTGAATTATAAACCTATAAACTACAGTGAGATCGTAAACTATAGTGAGATTGTAGACATTGTTTAGATGTATGAGATCGTCTATATAGTGGATAAAATGAGAGGACGATTTAATATGCATGGAATATGGAATATTGGAGCCAAGGTAGTTAATATTGTGTATCGGTATCGTAACGGCCGGGTCCGGTACACACATACAAAAGATAATATCGGTTTTTCTCGGTGATACATCATTATAATTTTTTTTAATATTTATTATATATCAAACAAAAAAAACATTTATAGAACCATAATATAAAATAACAATTATAGTAAACACACCAATCTTACAAAATAAGAGGTGGTTGATTAGAGGCTTATTCGATCAACAACAAAAACCAAACACTGGAACTAGTATCTGTTAGCCCATCAACATTAATTTTACAGTAATTACATCCACCATAATCATATATGGGTTACCAAAATTAATAGAGTTATTTTCTTGAACAGTTCAAGAAATCATAATCAAAAGACAAAAAACATGGATGTCATACTGAGTTACTGACATTAGTTAGATTTCTAAAGTAGATCATCCATAATAGTATTTGCAGAATCATCTAAAGGATGTCCAACACCATATAATCCCATACTAGCAGGTCCTAGAGCTCCACAATTGAAATCAGAATCAAATTCATCCATGGAATCAATTGGAGAGTGGATCCTAAGAACTTGTTGGCTGCTTCTTGTAACTGGTCCGGAACTAATACCCATAGCATGGTTTGCTTGAGCACCCGTAAACTCATCATCTCGATGAAGCAAATCACTCAAGTTCTCAGGGTCTAACCAATTATCTTCTTCTGCAACTGCATCAAAGAAAATAGGGATTTCAGGACCCCCAGAATTATATCTTTGTATTTCTTCGTATCTGCGCTGTAATTTTTTGTTGTACTGAATATATACACATAGGAAACGGTTTCGCCTCTTTGTATGCATCTGATTAGTGAAAAACGATACATCAATGAACACTTATACCCACAGGAAAAAGATACAAATATAGCAGTGCTACTGTTAGTTGAAAAGTCTAAGTATATAGATAATTAACTTATATTACAACAAACAAGATTGTTTCCCATCAACAGTCAAGTCCACTGATCTTTTTTTCCAAACATAGAACTAGTAAAGAATACAGTTGGCATTGTTTTACTTATATTCTTATTACTAGTCTACCACTCTTTCTATATCAACATTCAAGTCCACGGATTTTGATTTCAAATACATAATTAGTAAGGAGTAATTCTCAACTCCGCAGATTTTTTCGACGAGTAATACATTGATGTGACAATTATAAAGGATCAAGTACTTACATTGTCGAACGTACTCCAATTTCACTCACACGATGAAGCGCTACAAGTTGGCTCAAGACCCTTATCGTAAATTTTTTGAGGTGTGGAACATCTATTCCACCGTTCGTGATCCACCAATTGTCTGTAATAAACACAAAGCAATATAGTTATCCCTGAACTATGATTCTGAATCAAGATAAAAACAAACAGGATTTTATTTGAGTGAACATACATGCAAAAATCAAGATGAGGTACGAATTGGGTGTTATTTATTTGAGTGATTTGTGACTTATGAGACAAATTACGAAAAGAATGATTAAATCCAATACTTGGTCAGAAAATAAGAACAAAGATCGATTAATCCAATAGTCGTTACATATTACATCATAGAACAAACAACTATAAACTATCAAATTTGAAAGAAAAATATCAAGCTCAAGCAGAGGATCGGAACTTACTTCTTTTACAGCTAGATATGGGAGTGACAGCTGCTGCAAGAGATGAAGTGAAAACACATTGATAAAATTAGGTTTTAATCTAACAAAACTTGAATTATAGAAATACCCTTACCCGATAAAAACAATGTACAAGTAAAACCTATATATTGGTTCGTACCGGCCGATACGGGCGTTTTTATCGTTTCTTCTTTGTATCGCCGATATTTTCGATATCGTATAGTTATATTCCGATATCCGGTAAAAACCTGTATTATCGGCCTGTACAACCGATATTAACTACCTTGATTGGAACATCATATGACTAAATCTCTTGAATATCAATTATATAAAAAATCAAGTCAGAGTACTCCAGTTTCACCAAACCATAGTTAATTAAATAAAATGTGTAACAACCAAAAGATAATAAAGTATAAAATCCACGTTCAAGAGTACCCATCAAACTCCACTCCCATATCCTCCATATTTCTCTGCTCCCTGGTTTTTTTATCTTGTAAACTCAAAAATTTAAGTATATATGTATATAAAATAGATTCCATAAAAGAGATAGGACCGAACAGTAAAGTTCAGTAAACTCTTAGCTTTGTTCCCTCTATGCATCAAGCCATCCTTTCATATTTCCTAATGCAAATATCAAATATATCAACTATCTAAGAGTATTCCTAACATCAAGAGTTACAACAAGACATTATGAAACAGATCTTCAATTAGTTTAAAGAGTCAACTGCTTACACCTTTCTATTTTTTTATATTATTGATTTAACATAATCGGCTAAGCATAAATTTCCAACAGTGAACGGTGTACTTTTTTTTTTTCCTGGAAGAGTAGACTGAATTTATTTATCTTAAGTTCGTTATATTTCTGGGGAATGTAACCCCGTTTCTGCCATCAGTTACAATGTTTAGAAGAAAATCTGGGCAAGCATTTTGTCAAATTTTTGTTGATGTCATCACCTGTTATTCTTTTTGGTGTTTCACGGCAAGGTCATCAAATTCGTATGCTGCTTGGTTTGCTTCATGATAAGCATGTCTTATATTCTTTATGCATACTTGTCGTATGAGATCATTAATTTCTATTAGCATGCTCTGTAAGTACCAAGGCTGGTTGTTTTTGTGTTGTTGTTGTAGTTGTATTAGTGAATTTAAATCCATTTGAAACCATACCTTGGAAAATCAATAAGCTTTCTGTTAGAGGCAGATAAGTATCAAAAGTCTTCGCTTAGATTGAAGCAACTCTTGACCGCTATGGTACGTAGAACCATATTAGGTTCAGGGAGGTAAGGAGTATAATTGAAGATGAGTTCCTTGGAGGGATAATTCAGTCTCAATTACATTCTAGTCCGAAGTATGATAGTATGATAGTGTTTGTGGTGGTTTAGTACAACCTAGTGTTCAAGCTGGAATAGGTCCAGGAGTTTTTCTGCATATTCGGCTTTCCTCGTTAATAAATTTTTGGTATCTTGTGTTATATCCCTTTCCATATAATATTATCTATCCATATAATAGGGTTATCAAAAGTAATACATAATCAATCGAGATAGTCTTCGAGCCCTAATTGACCGAGGTCGTATTTTGATATATTGATTATAAGTCTCGTGCTTGTTGGAATTCAGATCTTGCACAATTTGGGTACATACTAGATTGATCTTAGATATTAATTTTGAGATCGTCCAAGAACTCTTCTACACGGACTTTTGGTCTTTGCATATTGACTGTGTAAGAGAAAGAGATAAACTCTATATACAATCTTATACATAACCTCAACACATGTTGTATTATCGTTGAGCATAATTGATCAGATCAAGTGTAAAAACTATATAACCTCTGTAAATAACTGCATTTCCTTTTGACTATATTCTGGACTGCAGACTTTTGATGCTGAAGCATTTCCTGTTTGAGCATTTTGTGTTTGCAGACTATATAACCTATAATGGCTAAGTTAACTCAGTGAAATCAGACACTTGGAATGCTCTTAGACGGACATTGTAACGAGCAGAGTTATGTTAGTATTTTCCGGTATAAAACTTATGCCCATCTCAATTTCTAATTGGGCCGACCGACCGGAGGGCCTGAAGGGAGGGAGTCCCTTTTATGGCCACTTTTTTTGTAAAATATAGACTAACACAAATGTTTTTTTATAATACGAAAGGAAGGATTTTATTGAGAAAAGAAGAGTTACATAGACAAACTATCTTCTGCTAAAGATGTTTCCAACCATAGTGGTTTCACATCAATCCATTCTTCTGAAATTGAAATAGATAGAACATGCTTAGCTATTGAATCATCTACATTGTTTGCATCTCTATGGACAAAACTACAAGTCCAAAAAACAAACTTATTTAAGAGAAATTGGAAATCCTGAATAATATTATTGTTTAACCAAGCAACTGCTCCTTTCTTTCCGTTGATAGAATTGACTACGTTTTGGTTGTCTCCCTCCAAATGAATTTTCATGATTCCTTTATCTGCTGCCCATCATATCCCCTCCAAAGATGCCAATGCCTCCGCCTCTTCAGGCTCTAATGCTTTAACTGGTTCACTTCTAGCTCCATCGGATGTACCTGCATTGTTTCTATCTATTAGTCCCACGCCTGCTTTATTATTAAATCTGCAAAATGCAGCATCAAATTTATCTTAATCACATCAGATTCTGGCCCTTTCCACACATTTGAAACAACATTTTGAGATGACACATTTCTTGTAGACACTATTATTTGTACTCTAAGCCAATCATTCATATGAGAGAGAACATGTCTAATGACAGTTCACAATGTACCTTCAAATTTTCAAAAACTACATTGCATCTATGTTTCCAAACTTCCCATATAACAAAAGAGAATTTATAAAATTGATATATATTTTTAGGCCTAGCCTGAACATCCAGATCAAACCAAGAAGATATCCATTTATATATGTCCTGGCCCTGAACACTCAAGAACAAGTTTAAATCAATACCTCTTAATACATTAGAAGTAATAGGAAAATCTAAGAGCAAGTGTTGTAGAGATTCAACAGGATTAGAACACAGGGGATAGGAATAATCAATATTAGCATTGTGTCTAGAGACTCTTTCTCTACTGGACAAACATTTATGCAATATTTTCCATAAAAAATGTTGAATTTTTATGGGAAAGTTTGCTTTCCACAAATATTTCCAGTGCAGATGAATCCTCATAGAAGAAACCTCAGTTGTGTCATTTAAAATTGCTCTATAAGCAGTTTTAACATAAAAGAGACCATCTCTAGTTGGATCCCATCTTAATATATCCACACTATTAGTAGGGTTTCTAATTCTTAGAATTGCATCAACCGTATGACTATCAAATAGAGAGTTAAGAATTTGAAGATTCCAAGATTTAGTATCATGATCAATAAGTTGGGAAACCCATTTCATATTAGTAGACACAAGATTAGACTTTGGGGGGGGGTGTTCAGGGATGGAATCCATTTGTTTTTCCAAATGGATATCATGGATCCATCACCTATTTCCCAACAATAATAATTTCTAATTGTCTTTATTCCCTCACATATTCCTTTCCAAATCCAACTACCATGTTCATTTAAAGCATCATTAAGAGGGTTAAAACCATTAAACTATTTGTGTCTTAAAATTGAAGAGCATTGGGAAGAAGGATTATCAAGCATTCTCCAAGCAAGCTTTGTTAGTAAATCTTGGTTTAAGAGATCAGTTTATCTAATATTAGGACCTCCTAAATCCTTAGGTAAAGCAATTCTCTTCCATTTTTTTGGATAAAAACCTTTACCATTACCTTTTTTTAGTCCACTAGAAGTCTCTTTGAACAACGTCAATTTTATCAGTGATTGTTTTTGGCATTTTGAAAACAGCCATATGGTGATTTGCTAGAGTGGCTAACACAGATTGAGTAAAAGTTGTCTTACCTGGTTGGTTTAGGAAAATGGATTGACAAGTTGCAAGCCTGTCTGAAAACCTATCCACAAGAGGAGCAAAATAATCTTTTATACTCCTATGCAGTAAGAGAGGCACACCCAGATACTTATTTTGAAGAGCCATTCT
Organism: Papaver bracteatum; assembly: GCA_023529315.1. Taxonomy (NCBI): domain Eukaryota; kingdom Viridiplantae; phylum Streptophyta; class Magnoliopsida; order Ranunculales; family Papaveraceae; genus Papaver; species Papaver bracteatum. The sequence continues at coordinate 6,896,026 of JAJJWX010005152.1, forward strand.
CTGAATGTTCAAAATGCCAGCAATTTGCTGTTTAGTAGTATCATGTACTTTACAACTGAAAGCTATACCAGATTTATCAAAATTTACAGACTGACCCGAGAACTTACTGAATTGCTCAATAATTTTGGCTAAAGCAGTAGCTTCATTAGTTCTAGCCTTAGTAAAAACTAGGCAGTCATCTGTAAAAAAGAGGTGAGTAATAGAAGGACTATTTTTTATTACAGTAATACCATGAATTTCACCATTTCTTTCAGCTGCATAAAGAGCTCTAGACAAGGATTCCATACAAAGAATGAATAAATATAGGGACAAGGGATCACCTTGTCTCAAACCTCTTTGAGGTTTATACATTTCACCAGGTGAACCATTAAGGAGAATGGAAGTACTTACTTTTGAAATGCATTGATTGATGAGAGCACACCAGTCTTCCGAAAAACCTAGAATTTTCATAAAAGCAATCAAAAAACTCCATTATACCCTATCAAAAGCTTTAGACATGTCTAATTTAATAGCCATCCATCCAACCATCTTTCTTTTTTGTTTTTTTCATGGTGTCGATAAGTTCACGAGCTATAACAATGTATAACTCTACCAGATAGAAAAGCAGACTAGGATGGTGAAATTATCCTATACAGTAAGGGCTTGAGTCTATTAGCTAACAGTTTAGATATCACTTTATAAGTGACATTACATAGACTGATAGGTCTAAAGTCAACAGGGCAAGTGGGGCAGTTCTTTTTAGGAATCAAAGTGGTAAAATTATGGTTTATCTGCTTAAGAATATGCTTAGAATGAAAAAAAGATTGCACCATTTTAACAATGTCAATACCAACAACATCCCACATCTGTTGGTAGAAACCGGGGGATACCCATCTGGATCAGGAGTAGTCCATGGTTGCATGCTAAACAATACATTTCTAACTTCATCACTATCCGAGATTTTAGTAATAATACTATTATCAACATCAGAAATGCAAGGAGAGACATCATTAAAGTACACAGAAGGATCATCAGGAGAAGACGTTCTACTCATATTGAAGAAATGATCTTTAAGAGTGGCAACAATATCATTCCTATTTGTAACCCAAACACCCATAGAATTTTTTAGAGTTTCAATATTAGTTGTTTTTTTCCTGAAATTAACCTTATTATGAAAATAAGCAGTGTTCTTATCTCCATTCCTAAGTTCCTCATCTTTATTTCTTTGTTTCCAGAAATCAGCTTGAGCATCGAGCCAATAAATTAATTTTTTCTCAAGGTCTTCTAGGGAGACATTCTGGTTACCAATTCTATTACCACTAGAAAGTGCTTGTATTTAGTCTTGGTTATTTGAGTGTTAATATTTCCAAAACTATGATGGTTCCAATTCCTCAAGGCAATTTTGGTATGGTACTGGCTTCTAGTAACTCTATAAGCATTTGAACCAGACTCAGAAGCACTCCAATTATTTTTAATAACATCTTTACAAGTAGATTTTTTAGCCAGGTCCTATTAATTCTAAAAGGCTTATAGGTGTTATTTTGAACCCTATCAAAGACAAGAAAAATTAGGCAATGGTCACTGGCTAGGGGTATTAAATGGAAGCTAGTTGAATTAGGAAATAAGTTCATCCAACTTAAGTTATATAGAACCCTATCCAGTCTTTCTAAAATAAGCTCTTGACCATTTCTCTTATTAGTCCAGGTAAAGGGGTTACCAACAAAAGACATACTGTGAAGACCATTAGAATTTAACAATCTATTAGAATAATCTAAAACAGATTAAGCTACTAAGTTACCCCCTTCCTTTTCATCTTGAGATAGAATAAAATTTAGATCACCTATCACAATCCAAGGCAAATTAAGATGAGTAGCAACATTATTCATATATGTCCATTGAGAATTTCTCAAAGCATCATCCAGAGCACCATAAATAAAGGAAAAGAGAGAATGATTAGTTCTGGCATCAATTCTAATTTTGCAATTTATAATGTTTAGTTTAGAATCTAGAATTTGAAGATCAACTCCCTCCTTCCACATCAGACAAAGACCACATGATATTCCTATTGGTTCAACTAAGAAAAATTTAGTATATTTGAAGTTTGAAATGTAATTTCTCATTTTCTTAGAGATGTTTTTTGTTTCTATCAAAAAGATAACATCAGGATCATTGGATCTAACAAGGTCTCTAAGATGGTTTCTAGTGTTTTTATTTCCAAACCCACATACATTCCAAGACAGGAATTTCATGGTTTCAAAATTACTGGCAGAAAAATTAAAGTAAATTTCTTTAAAGCTACTTAAAAAATTAAGAAGAATTTTTACCTCATTCTCCCCACCAATAATTCCAGATTGTTTGTCCAAGTGCATGGTCTTAGATGTTGATTGATTTCCTGTATTTCCATCAATGTTGTTTGCATCACCATTTTCCTTTTCAGCTTGCCCCACATCATGCTTGTTTTCTATAAATCTTTGTCTCTTACCTAGCCTAGCGTGGGAATCATCTGAAACAGACTCAGACAAAAGCTTGACAACTATTCCATCTTGAGGAGGAGTAAAAGTGTTTATTCTACCATTTCTCCTAGAATTCTGAGAAGGAGTAATCGAAGCACTTGGTCTAGCAGAGATAGACTTTTTCAATCTACCAACACTTCCAAATGGAAATGGCTTTTTGTGAAGAGATTCCAGATAAATCGAAGCATCTTTACATGACCCTTTACAGTGATTAATGATGAGGCACTTGGGACATAATTTTCTAGGTTGTTTTTCATAGAAAAACCTTACCCACTTTGTTACTCCAACAGCAGTGATAGCTAGGACACCCGTCCTTAATGGGGTTAAGAGATCAATCTTGACATGGACTTTCACAGGAACACCTCCTACCGGCATAACATTCTTAGGTTCAATTGTAAATACTTCACCCATAAGATTTCCTATTTCCTCTACTGCTTTCACATTCATATGCTCTGGCTGAAGATATTGGAGTTGAATCCAGTAAGCTTGTTGTGACCAATCAAGTTTTTGGTGACTTAAACCATGGAAATAATCATAAAGAATGACCAAGTGCCCATCTAGATTCCAGGGTCCTTCTTCAATCACTTTGTCCACCACATCTTTATTCTTCAATTTAAATATCATCACATTAGGATCAACTTCTATGATTTTAACCTCTTCTTGCAGAATAAAATTCCAGGTAAATTGAATATTTTTTTTCAACTACACCATATGACATTCTTCCCTCAATGATAATCTTTCTTATCAAGCACAATTCCCATTCCCCTGCAACTTCTTCCACATCTGGAGAGTCTCCCTGATTAAGAATTATAGTATCATCAGCATCATTAAGCTCCAGAGTTGCTTTCCTAAATCTTGCAGCCAGATCCACCACTTCAATAGTATTATTGGAGATACTTGCTTCAATTGTTTGATTTTCCCCCATTATGTTATATGGACTTAGATAATTCCAAGGTTTAATTTTTGGTGGCTCATTTAAGGATTGATAAATACTAGAAATATCAGGGTTTCTGAAAATAGATTTAGGTTGGTATCCCTCATAAAAAGGCATGGAGAATTTTTTGGGATTTGATGGCGGATAAAAGGAAAGTGTATAGATATTCATTGACCAAAACAGAAAGAGGTATTTGCAATTTTCAAATTTGTAACGACATCTTGGTTTTGAGTAAGTGCGACTTACATAAGTTTCATTCATCTTGACTGAATCGGTGATGAAGCAATCTTTAGAATCGGTGATGAAACAATCTTAGAAATCAGAGTGGACACAATATTTAATCATAGTGATGCAAACAACATTGATTTTTCCAGAAGAAATCGCAGCTTCCACAAGCAAAAGAACAACAACAACCAAAGCTATTACCAATATATTAAACTAGGCCAACACCATTAGGGACAAACAATTTGTAGAACCACAAGGGGAGAAGATTTGAAATTAGTTATCCATTCTAGATACTGAGTAAAAGATTTAACAAACAGATTATGAATATATAAAAGATTAATTAAAGATCAAACTAAATTTGAGTAATGAGGATTTTGTGTTGAGAAATCATAATCCAGGGGTGAAAAGCATTTTAGATTTCAAAACGATTTGAATTCTAAAAAGGACTTTACACAATTAGTTTAATGAAGTTAAATTGTTAAGCATCACAAACAATCAAATTCTATCAAAAGGAGAATCAGTGAAAAACACGTAAGCCAAAGATTTAAACAGTAGGACATAGTAATAGAGATTTCAAAAAACTGAGTTTGAAACTGGTGTTTGCCCGATTCGCAGAGAGGAGAGGGAAACGCAGTCTTCACACTATTGAGGCGGCCTCACACAAATATTCAATTTGATAAAAAGATTGGAATTTGGTGGTAGTCTTTGGGACATGAAAAGCCTAAAATGTCCTCCCTTTTGGCCTAATTATTATAACTCCTTGTACATCTTATTTTTTGGGGGGTATAATTAGCAACCAAACTTTAATATAACATATCTAAAAATCCTTGCCTTGGAATTTTACAAATTTTATGTCATTGGAAGAGATTTAAAAAAAACTACACAACGAGTACAAACAACAATATAAAATTTAGTGTTTTTATGAAAAATTTGATGGTGACTTTTAAAATTTAATGCATAGCCATTATGCAGAGCACCACAAAGGATGCATAATACATGGGTAAATTGACTCAAAGCACCACAAAGGATACACATCACATGGGGTAAATTGATGCAAACCACCACAAAAGATGCATAAAAAATGGGGGAAATTTATGTAAACTACCATAAATTGGATGCATATTCGTTTTTCTTCGGTCGGCCCTCCCATCGTGGAAGCAGTGATCTAGTAATAGAACAAGATGTTCTTAGCATTCTATGTGATTTAAGGATCAGTTTGGGGAACTCCACAAATAAGGATTTTTACAGCTCTTATGAAGTATGTTTTTGACTTTAGGTTGGAGTTCTATTTTCTTTTTGGGAATCAGAAAATACATATTTGGGTATATTTCATCAAGGGTTTCCAGGGACAATTCATCACCACATCTCAAAGTAAGTTTCCAACTTCGCTATCTTATTTCATCAAATTCTATACGTTCTCGGTCATCATTAATTTGTTCAATAGATTGTAACAAAAATCTGGATCTTTTCGTTATTATATCAGTCTTAGTTTTTGTATGACAGCTCATAACTCCGCAGCAATTGCTAACTTTTGCGAAACCAGTCCTACAGGAGCACCCTGCGTTAAGCAAGAGTGAAAAATCAAATATTGTCACCAAGGGACCCTTGAGCCAAACTTTATAACTCGCAGCTCCATAGTTTTTTTTTTTTTGAAGCATGAAATTATATTAAAGTTAGGAAGAAATAACACGAGGGTACATTGTACCCATAGAGTCTGCCATTACAATATGACCAATACACGATGGAGTTGTGTGGTCCCAGATTGTTGTGGATAGATTCACTGTTGTGCTGTCATCTGCCGCTTTGTTTGCTAACTCGTCCGCCGCCTGATTTCCTTCTCTGTAAATATGGTTTATGGTGCAATGCGGAATTTGGGCCAATCTAAGCTTAATTTATGTTATCATATTGTTTAAGTACCAAGGTGGTTCGGCTGTCGAGGTTAAAAATGTTAGAAATTTTTTTTAGTCCGTTTCGAATTGCACCTGTGGCCATTTACGATTTGTAGATGTTCTTGACGCTATGAGCATGGCCCAAGTTTCGGCAGTGAGCGTTGTTGTTATCCCTAATGGTTGTGCAATTTCTAAGATTGTGATAGCATTTTTGTTTCGGCAAATAATCCCACTCCTGCCAGTCCCAGATGTTCTCTAGATGCTCCATATGTGTTGATTTGATCCAGTACGGGTGAGGTTTACTCCATCCTACTAAATTTGTGGTTGAATTGGAAATCTGATGCAGAATATTTGTAGAAGATTGCATTCCTGGTAGTACCGGTGGAAGGTTCTGTTGACCATATGTGTATTTTTGTTGTAGGCGAGTAGCCATTTGGAGTATGTTTGTTGGGTTTGTTTTCTTTTGGTTGTATACGACGTTATTTATAGCTATCCAAAGTGAGCAGAAGAGAAAGCAGAATGTGGTGGTGGTTTGGTTACCGATTTTAGCCTGAAGAAGTAGGGATATAGATATCTGTGGGTTTATTGAAGCAGGTATTCCTTGGTGGGTGCTCTGTGGAGTGGATATCCAGGGAAGCAGTAGGTTCCACGAATCCATAGCGATCAGACAATGTAGCAGGATATGCTTTGCAGTTTCAGGGTCAGAATTGCATTGGGGGCAAATTTTGGAGTTGGAAAGGCGGATGCGATTGAGTAGTTGGAGGGTTGGTAGGCCCTCATTAAGTGCTTTCCACAAGAAAAGCTGTACTTTTGGTGGACATGGGAGCGTCCATAGGAAGTTGGTTGGAGGGGGAGGTGGATTGTGCTGCAATTGATCTGAAATGTCTGTTAGGAATTTGTATCCTGAAGCCGTTGTGTATTTTCCTGATTTTGTGAAGGGCCAAATTATTCTATCTGGCTGGTTCTCAAGTGGAAGGTGAAGGTTTACAATTCTTTGCACTTTGTTTGGAGGGAGGATGCTCAGCTTTTCGTGGTTCCAAGACCGGGTTAGTGGGTCAATGATATCAGCTACTGATTTTATGGGGTAGCAAAGTGTTGGGTCTATGTTATTTTCTAACTGAGGGATATAGCTTTTCGTTGATGTTGACTGAGTATGTTACTGTGGTGATGCATAGCATGATGTAGTCCATAAAGAGTTGTGGGAAACCCATTTTGGTAAAAGCTCGTTTGATGAATCCCCAATCTAAGGAGTCATAAGATTTTTGTATGTCTAGATTGAGATCCACTTTTGGGTCCTTGGTTCGGCTAGAGGATTTGATATAATGGAAACGCTCACCGGAAATTGCTATGTTATCATGAATAGATCTTTGGGGCACAAATACACTTTGGTAGGGGATTATGAGGAAGGAGAGAAGAGGTCTTAAGCGGTTGACTAAGATTTTTGAGATAATTTTGTAAGTGACATTGCATAGTCCTATTGGTCTGTATTGAGAAGGTTTAGAAGGGTGATCTACTTTCGGGATAAGGGTGAGGTTAGTGTGATTCATGAGTGGGTGTATGTTAAGGGAGTTAAAAAATCTGCATACCATATCAATTAGTTGTGTCCGGGTTGTTTCCCAAAAAACTTTGAAGAATCTGCTAATGTAGCCGTCTGGTCCTGTGGCACGTTCGGAGCCGATGGAAAAGAACGCTATTTTGATTTTATCAGGGGTCACCTCTGAAGTAAGAAGAGAACATTGTTGAGGGGTTAGCCTTGGGGTAATGTCTTCAAACAACTGGTCATCAATTCTTGCACTTGATGTTGTATATTGATCGGTGAAGTGATCTAGCATAATTTTGATGATTGCGTCCTTATCATGGATCCAATTATTTTGTTGATCTTGGAGTTGCTGGATATTGTTGCAACTTCGATGAATTGTAGCCTTGGTGTGAAAGAATGTTGTTTTTCGATCTCCTAATTGCAACCACTGTATTCTAGATCTTTGTTGCCAGTAGGTTGCATGGAAATCTAGCAGGGTGAGGTGATCTATGCGTAACTTTTTTTCTTGTAGGAGCTACTGTTCCAATACTGGGCTTGTCTGCGTAGCACATTGATGTTGTACCTGCTTGATTTTGGCGGTTGATTTTCTAATTAGGGTAAGTAAATGGCCGAAGGTTACCTTATTCCATTCCGTCAGGGTTTCGCTGGTTGATATGAGCTTCAGTTGGAGATTTAACGAGGGGTCTGAGTCATGCATTTTGTCCCAAGCTGAGTTGACCACTTTCTGTAATTGCGGGTGAGATAACCATAAATGTTTGAATTTGTAGTTCTTATTTCCTTTCCAGTCCATAGCTTTGATTTGTAGAAGAATGGGGGCATGATCTGAAGCTATTCGTGGCAAATGCGTGATTCCTGCATGAGGATTGGCGGTTCTCCATTGTTGGTTTGATATAGCTCTATCGATGCGTTCCTGGATATTGTCTTGGCCTTGCTGGTTGTTTTTCCAAGTGTAAGGGTCGCCTCGAAATCCTAGGTCTAAGAATCCCATCTGATCTGATCAATTAGATTAAGAAAAGGCTGAGTTTGAGCATAGGTGACAGGTCTTCCGCCTTTCTTTTCAGATTGGTCCGTCACTTCATTAAAATCCAAGGAGTAGATGTGCTAGGGAACATGGATGAAAAATCTTGCCAAAAATCTTTCCTTGCGACCGGTTGTGATGGACCATATATACTGGTGAAAATCCATGGTTGAGCTGGGGCTGGGGGGGTGACAATGGCGTGAATAAAACTTTGGGATGTCCTTAGGATTTGTATGTTGGCATCATTATTCCATAATAGGCAAATGCCTCTTTTTCTTCCAATTTTGGGGACATAATAGTGGTTCTGGAATGGTAATGTTTGAGCAATGCGAAGCATTTGATTGTTATTGGCTAATGTTTCCGAGATGAATAAGATGGTTGGTTTATACATAGAGATTAATCCTCTTAGGTGGTGTGTTGTTGGTGGTTGGTTTATGCCATGGCAATTCCATGCCAGGATTGACATGGTTAGCGAGGGAAAAGTTGGTTGGGTTTCGGGTTATTTGGTGTTGGTAGAGGTTTGAGGTAAGTAGGAATTGGGCTTGGGCTTTAGGTTTTTCCAGACAAGAGTGATTGTAACCTGAAGGGAACCTTAGGTCAGCGAATGGAGGAAAAGATACGGTCCCGAGATGTTTCGTTAGGAGGTGCAATTGAGTGTGGTTTGACACTTGAGATCGGTTTTGGTCTGTAGAGGGACTGAGGTCAGTCCGTTGCGGGTGATGTTGCTGCTGCTGAGCTTGCACTGATGTTTGTTCAGTTACATCTTCAATTCTAAGACATTTGGGAGGTTGACACTGTGCTATGGGATTATGCACTTGACAAAATCGCTAATGAGAGTATAGTTGTTGTACGAAAACCTTGTAATGCGACTTAGGTTCAGTAGAAGTTTCAAATATTATACACGTACAAACTTTCAAATACAGAATACAACTTAAAATTGAACACAGTTAAGACAGAGACAATTGTAAAGAGAATGAGAGATTTAATATAATCAATGTATTTTGGGTGGACTCACCTGGGGGTTAGTCAGATCATAGGAGCATGGGTTTGGGCAAAAGGGATATTTCTTTATATTCGACAACAACAAAAGAGGAACTAAAGAGGTTTGATCGATTTAAAGTAAAATTGAAAATAAAAGCATGAGAAGGTCACACCAAATAAAAATAGATCCTACACAACTGAACCTTAAACAACATAGGCCCTTAAACAACATAGGCTCCATAGTGTTTTCATTTGCTCTCTAGCTATTTTTTAAATTTTCTGTTTTCTTCTGCCAATCCACTGTCTCATTGAATGAGATAAAATAACATACTAACCAGCAAAGCAAGAAGGAAACCACCTGGTGCGTAGGACGGGTTACTTCCTAGTAAGTAAGGATTGTGAGTCTGTGACACGAAGATTTTTTTTTTGCTAGGAAACAACAAACATGGCATTAACTGAGAAGAAGATTACAAACATCCGATAAAGGTTCTTTCCTCAACAGTGAGTTCAAAAAGGAAGAAAAGAAATTCATGAAGTTTTCAGTTTTAACCTTCTAGCCCGGCGTGCAAGCCGGTCGGCTATCTTATTTTTGATTCTCTTAATATGTACAACTCTAAAACTAGTACTTCTTGAAATGGAAATCCGACAATCTTCTAAAGATCATAACACATCCAGTCTGTTATCTCCTTGCCGTCTTGAACAAAGTTCACCAGCTGAAGACAGTCACTGACGAATAAGACTTTGGACAAATTCAACTCTTGTGCCCAAGAAATGGCCAAAATTAGGGCTGCTGACTCAGCACCAACAACACCTGTAATTAGTCCAAAGTCCGCTCTTGATTGAATTACTCTGCCTGCATTATCACAAACAATGATACCAATACCCATATTAAGATTTTGTAAGAGCTATCCAGAAATATAACATAGTCAATAACTTGCAGAGGAGTTGTAACTATCACATCACACATAGAATTAACCAAAGGAGAAGGAGGAGGAGTCGAAAAAGAGTTGATCATCCTGTGACACGAAGATACAAACAGTTCTACACAAACATTCGTTGAAACCCGTCTCCCAAAGAAACTAGCTGGGGGCACTTTTGGGTGGGTTGGTCGCGCTCATGTGAAATCGGTTGTTGTTTGTGAATCATTTTGTAAGAAGCCACTGATGCATTTCTTCCTCACATAGGAGATTCAAAAAAAATCTGGTATTTCTTCATTCTTTCTCCCTCTTCTGAATTTTAAAAATAGAAACGCCATTACAGTCCATTGTTCTTCATCGTCCTCAAAATTAAGAGTTTGAATTTCAAATTAGGTAATTTTTCTTAAATAGTGCTTCTTATTATTTTTCTTCTGGTGACTTGAATTGGGATCAGATTGAGATGGGATGCAGAGATAGGTTCGTAAGACGCTGTGGAAATTCCGTCGATGAATCGATAGGGATTTTACTTAGTTTTCTCCTTACAAATCGGGTTTCATTTAAGAAGAATTCTTTCCTAAGATTTTTGTGCTCACATTTTGTTTGTGAAATTGCCCAAGTGATGATTTTTGGACAGAGAAGTGTCTTAGCCTATTTTTAAGACTCGTAGGTGTAGTTAATAATAACGTGGTATTTTACATGGCTTCCTATGCCTGATTTGAAGTTACTGAACTTGTAATAGAGCATTGGCTAGAACTTGGGTGCAAATGCAACGTGGAATTATTGACACTTAACTTACTGATATGGTAAGAGTACTTGGAACTCTTTCAGTTGCAGTTAGCTATCATATTAGCTTAACTTGGGCAACCCAGAATGAGTCTCTAATGACCCATGGATTATTGCGATAAAACATCTAATGTAGCTTGAGTATTAGATATAGAGCTCAACTTGTATTGGTAATTTGCATACTTTTAAGGTGGTCCTTGTTTGCTGCACACTTTGCTTGTATATGGTAGGTCAAGTGTCTTTCATGTGATTCAATTAACAATTCTACTTCTTAAAGTGTGTTTTGTTTGTGAGTCAAGCAACATTTCTTCTTGGTATTGAAGCAACAATAATTATTTACTGCCCTTTTAGTGGATGTGATTACTGCAATAAAGCTCTACTTTTATTTTGCATTTGTAAAAAATCGAACAGTAACTTGCTCAATGATTCTTCTATGCGTAATAATTTGTGTGCTTAAGACCTTCTCGGAATATAAATGTTCACATTGACATCTTTTTACCTTTGCCATGTGAAAATTGTATCCCAAACATGCTTATGGTGAAGTTTTTAATGTGTCAGGTACACGGTAGATGGCTTTAATTCTTATAGCCATCGCTCTAATTTTACTGTGGGTAGTTTCGCTGTGCAAAATATTTTATTCTTCATCACCTAAGGCCGCATTTTTCTCTGAAGGTGAGTGATGAGTTAATATCTTCTGCATATATTGCACTTTCGTGCTTCTTATATGTGTTGTTAATTAAACGTTGTGCACAATTGTTTCACATAGGTGAAGCTGTTCGTAAAAGAAACATCTTGCTGGTTGTTGCACACCCAGATGACGAGTCAATGTGAGCTTTCTCACTATTTCAACATGTATTTGGATTGCTAATTTTTCTGCATATAAGTAGTAAGTTTGGCTGCTTGACCCAGCATCCATGTGCATATTCTATCTGGACCAGAATTCATATGTTTTTCATTGCATTTGAATTTTGTAACTTGTTTTCGAGTCAACAATCTAATTTGTTTGCTACATATGAGCCTGAGTGGTATACATAATCTTGGGACCGGTGATAGACCATATCTCATCATGCAATCACTAATTTGTCGAAGCTTTCTTCAATGACTGCTTAGGATGTTGAGCCTCTTTGCTCTCACTAATGCGAATTCACATCTTGTTTCTTTCAGTGACTTGTCATATACGGAGTAGTTATCAGGTCTACTAAAAATACTCATGACACGTTTAGGAGTGAGGAGGTTTTTTTAATTAAGCTACTCACTAGTTTCATACACATGACTTGTATTGCACCTAAATTCTATTTCTGTATTGGTTGTCTGTTTGTTATGCTTTATAATCAGTCAGTCGCAATGCTGTTTTCAGATTGATCGTCTATTTGTTATGATCTATGGCCAGTTGGTTACTGGTACAATCTGTTGTTCTATGTAGCAAATTTACATGTCTTCTCTTTTTTGTAAATCAATTTTTTTGTCTATTACTGTATAATTTTCACTTTAACAGAATCTTAAATCGAAATATAGCACTTTTCAGGTTCTTTTCGCCAACCATTCTGTATTTGACTTCACAAGGCAATAATGTTCACATCTTATGCATGTCGACAGGTATGACAGTAATCAAGTCAGTTCTATATAATAAATTCTGATGCCACTTGCATTTGGAGGGAAGTGACACTAAGAAAAGCACAAGTAATTTTGTTATGTCTGTTTATCTGATGAAACTTGGATTCTTTTGGCCAAATTTCACTAGTCAGATTTCTGTATAAGTTGAATTCAAAAAGATGCCCTGATAACAAATATCGAATGCATTACTGAAACTGTACCATATATGGATCATTAAGAACTAAGAACTGCACCGTGCATTCAATTTCTTAGAAATATGTTTTGCCTTGATATGAGCATAAGAGCAAGACTGAACATGGATAAATTGACAACCCTATTTGTAATTACTAGTTACCCTTACTTCTTAAAAATCTAATTTGCCTTACTTGTGCAGGTAATGCTGATGGCAAGGGGGACACTAGAAAGGAAGAACTTTATCAGGCTTGTGCTTCACTAAAGGTGATGCTTCATTCTTCTCTTGGTTTTACACTTGATTTCAAATCAAAATACAACAATATAGAATAAATGATCAATTTTCTGAATAATATTTACAGGTTGGACCAGAAAAAGTCAAGATCTTAGACCATCCAGATTTACAGGTGACAATAGTATTCCTGTACAACCTAAGTACTTAATGTTTACATCATCATGTAATAAGGATCAGACTCAGGTCACCATTTGGTAATTTGTTGTTTGATATCATTAATAGGATGGATTCAACCATATTTGGAGCCAGAGCTTGCTGGCAGAGATTATTAAAAAGGAAATTGCAAGTCAAGCCATTGACTTGGTAAGTTTTATTGTATGTAATTTGATTCGGATGCTACTTTTACTGCTCACTTATGGAGCCTTTTTAATATAATCACAATCACAATGATAGAACCTCAAAATCGATCGCATATAATTAGAGTATTACACACATCTCATTTCCATTCTTATATTTGTCGCATCTAGTTGATTACCTTCGACTGCTATGGAGTTTCTGGGCATCAGAATCACTGTGATGTACATCTTGGAATACTGTAAGTTTATTTCTAATTTTCTGTTTAAATTGATAACTTTAGTTGGTTAATCCTCAATTAGCTACAGTTCCTAAACTTAGGAAAAGCTTTAGTTTACTCTTGTTGATGTCACCCAACGTTACGGATTTTCATGTCACCCAACGTTATAGATTTTCAATAATATTAGTCAAAATGTAGTCATTATAGACGAGGTTATGAGGTTACTCTTCAAGTCTTCACGGTATATGGTTTTCGACTTATTGTGATTATTGAAGAATCGTAGATGAAATGGTCATTCCATAGTTAGTAGCTTTAGACACTTTATTACTTAACAAGTATCATTCATGTTTGTGGGATTGACTTTATTTAACTGGAACCAATTGAACAGAATGCTCTTGCGTGAGACCCCACACAAAAGTATCGAAGCTTGGGAGCTTGTAAGTTTTTCACTCCTGAATTTTCGTTCTCCAAGTTTCACATTACTATGCTACAGCTGTTACGATTTCTAACTACACCTGAACCCTTGGCTATTTCTATTACTCGAGGATTTTCTTTGGTAGCATTATGAGTGTTGCTGATTTGTTTTTAGGTAAGTGTGAGCATGCTACGTAAATATAGTGGACCGGTGGATATCTGGTTGTCCTTACTATGTACCAGCTGTTACCCAAAGCAACAAATGTGCTGCTTGATTAATGGGCATCCACGTAAAAGCTTTCTTGCAATGGCACAACACCAGAGCCAGTGGATATGGTGCATATTCCCCTCTCTCTCTCTTTTTCTTTCTGTCTACTATTGATTATCTACCCACTTGTACATGGGTAAAAATAACCCTGCCATCCTAAGTTTCAATCCGGAGGATGATCCCCTAGTAAAAGGTTTGGTTTTGTTTCACCACTGTAAATGCGGACAAACAATACTTGGGGGTTAATGCATTTGAACTTGTCAGCCACTCCGTTGTACTGCATCGATCCCAGTTTCAAAGTTGAAGGATCATTGTGTTTTCACCCGAGTGATCATAATAATCTGATAAAGCTAAACTCTTTTTTTTTTTTTGCTTCAATTGCACTGATTGTGGTATCATTTCTTCAGGTTCAGGAAGCTGTTCGTGTCGTTCTCCAGTTATACCTATGTGAATGTGCTGAAAAAGATTGATGTTTAAGTTTTTGTTTCTAAAGTTTAGATAAAGTGTGACTGACATGCATTAGTAAGTTAATTACTAGATGACCGCTTCCACGGTGGGGAGGGCCGACCGAAGAAAAAAGGGAACACTGCTACAATTGGACTGTAAAAAAAAATTTGTGCCTAAAGTGAAAGTATCACATTTCTTGAAACGGGGAGAGTACATCGTTTTATTAGTTTCAAAGGAAAATTAGTGGATGAATAAACCAAAATATGGTTATATAAAGTATTATGTATCCTTTGTGCATAATAGATATACATTTATTTTCAAAATTGTGCTTAAAATGATAAATACCTCTGAATTTTTCGTAAAAATTCTAAATTTGATATTGTTGTTTGTGCTCGTTGGATAAGTTTTTTTATTAGCTTTCCAACGAGATAAAATTTGTAAAATTCCAAGACACGGATTTTTAGATATGTTATTTTAAAGTTTGGTTGTCAATTATACCCCTAAAGAAATAGGATATATAAGAAATTTCAATAAAATTTGGCTCTTATATCTAGTTGCCCTTCTTCTTTTGTTTATTTACGAAAATGTCTAATACCTTATTGCCCTTCCTCTTTGATTTATTTATAAAAATATCTAATACCTTACTGCCCTTCCTTTTGGGTTTATTTACGAAAATATTTAAAGGAAAAAAAGAAATTTTTTATTTAGAGGGGTAGTGAGGTCTTTTTATCGTTGAACCAAATCCAATCTTTTTTGTGAAATTGAAAAAAAAAAGTCATGTCCCATGTGACACAAAGTCACCATATATAAGGTCCTCCCTCGCTTTGCTCGGGCGGCCCAATTATATGTAAGAATTTATTAATGAAACACTAAATCCTGGATATGGGACAGAATTTTGGGGATCGAAACCACAACAGAGCCATGGTTTTAAGTTATCTTTGGCAATAGTTCTTCTGTACTCAATGAATGAAAACCTTGTAATTAAATTGAACAACATTCCTCCAGAAATTCTGCGTATACCAAATATCATTGGAAGGAAAGGGCTTTAATCTAGCACCGCCCAAGATCATGGCATTATCAGTTAGGATTTAGGAAAATGTATGTCAGTGGAGTACTAACCCAACAATAAGTATAACCTGAACAGAAAAAAATTAGAGCATAGCTGGGCTTTAAACTACTTTTGTTGCTGATCGATACCTCCCTTTAACGTTCGGATAAGTTTGAAAATTTTCAAACAATCTTGTGAAAAATCAAATAAAGCTGGTGGACAATATAATATGCCTTATCATTCCCATATTTAATTTTTCTTAATGAAGAAAAGCTATAACTGAATCCTATATAGTCCATAGTCCATACAGGAGTACAGGACTGATTCGGACTGAATGAGGACACAACAGAAATGGATGTATTTATTTATTTATTTATTATATATCCTTCTGCACTGCTCACAGAATCTTTTTGTAAATTGACCAAAAATCTTTTTGTACTTGGACTACATTGGTTCAGAATTTTTTGTCGCAGCCAATGTTCCTAAAAAATGAGGCCAAAATTGGAGAACATCGGTTTAAAATTTAAGAGATGACTACATGGTGTGATGCATAGCTGCAAAGCAAAAACTAATTGGTGGCTCTTCCTACAGCTTAGCAGTTTCCAAAAGTAACAGAACCCTAAGATTGTGGGTGTACATGGGTGCAGCTTCCATAAAGTAAAGTAGCAGAGAACTAAAACAGCAACCTATACTCATAATTATTTGCAAGGAATCAACAGAACCATAGTTTATCATGCAACTACCTGCTCGACCGATCCTTTGTCTCCTGTCTTCACTTCATTACCTAAGTTATCACCATTAATGGAGTCTTCTACGGCCTTAGCAGCAGTAACTTCTTCTACGGCCTCAGCAGCAGGAACTTCTTCTACAACCTCAGCGGGAGGAACTTCTTCTGTACCCTCTTTGTCATTAGAACCCAGAAAATCGCCAATGGAAAACTTAGACCTAGCATTTGCTGCTTCCGCTGCTGCCGCTTTTTCCTCAGCTTCCTTAGCAAGAGCTTCCGCCTTTTGCCGTTCTTTCTCCTCCTTCTCTCGCTCTTTGGCCTCAATTAATTGAGCCAATTCGTCCTCTCTCCCTACTTTTCTCAGTTCATCGGATACATATTCTTTCATCTCTGAACTCAAACCTACACTTTCATCACCCAACATGCCATCAATTGTTTTAAGCACCTCATCGAGCTTCCCTGCCTCGCATAAAGTCTTCAACATAGACTCAAAACAGGATACTTCAGGGCTCAATCTCTCTACCATTTGATCAAAACATAACTTGGCTTCATCTATTTTTCCTGCTTCAATTAATCCATCAATAACCTTATTAAAAACAACCAAATTAGGTCTCAACCCAGATTCCAACATCTTCCCGAAATACCCATTAGCATCATCCGCCCGATTCTCTGAAAAACAAGCATCCATTAGCAAAACATACGTAACTTCATCAGGATTAATCCCCTTTTCACCCATCTCATTGTACAGCTCTTCAGCTTCAGCCACCATAGAATTCCCACATAACTGTTCAATCAAATTATTATACGACACAGTATCTGGATTGCATCTTTTCTCACCCATATTTCTGAAAACCTCAATTGCATCCTTAAATTTCTTTTGTGCACAAAACCCATCAACCATAACATTAAAAGTCCCTAAATTTACAGTTATTTTCATTGGAGGATTATGTTCAGAGCACACCTTGTCAAACAAATTCAAAGCTTCATCAAATTTCCCATTTTTATTCAAAGCATCTAAAATCGAATTATAAGCAACAGCACTCATTCTTATACTAGAATTCTCGCTAACAGCTTCATTATAACAATCCATTGCCTCCTTCTCCATTCCTTTCAAAAAGTAAGCTTTCATCAGATTCCCATAAACAATTCCATCAGAAACAGACCCCCCAATTTTCATCTTCAACTCCTCAAACAAACTCAGAGCACCATCTGAATCCCCATTTTTCACAAGTCCTAACATTAGATAATTATAAACAGCGGGATCAGGTTTTAAACCCTTTTCAATCATATCATCTTTCAGTGGTAAAGCTTGCTCAATTTTTGAATTATCAACTAACCCTTTTACTAAAATCCTATAAGTAGTCGGAGACGGACTAAAAGGAGCATTATTAATAAGTTGTTTATAATGTTCCAATGCAGTATCAGTTTTTCTACAATCACAATAAGCATTAATAAGCAAATTAAACGTTACCACATTCGGAACAACCCCAGCTTGAGTAATGAATCGATGAAGAGTAAGAAAATCGGCATATTTGGATTGTCGAATAAGAGCAGCCATAACTGTATTACAAGTAAACACAGTAGGTTTACAATTGGAATAAATGGAGTGACGAGTGTATAACGAAGCCTCCTCAAGATCATTTTCACGAACTAATTTAAGAATCTTGTTATGAAGATTGAGACGATTTCCTGTCAAGACTGAAACATGTTCAGGAAGTTTTGGCGCATTAGGGTTAGGGTTTGAAATAGGTGTTAAAGGACGACGTTGAGGTTGTGATTGACGTAATGAGTTTGATGGTGGTTCCATACGAAGACGGCGCTTTCTACGTCTACGTTCTGCAGCTGCATCTTCTGGGGTCGCGAAAGAGAGTAGACGCAGAGACAGAAAGTATGGTGGATATTGTTGTCGAAGATGGATGTGGTGAGGCTTTGCTAGGGTTTTCAGGTGAGTGAAGAAACAGGGTTTGGATAGAGCCATGAATTGCAACTTAAAGATTTTTGTTTAATTTTTTTTTTCTGTCAAGAGTGATAACAGAAAATGAACGAATTAGGGTTTTTGAAGAGGTTTAAGCAGAGCGAAGAAGAGATAAAGCTTCTCTATAATTCGTTTAGGATGAGTCGATGAGATGGGATGAACGACCAAGTTGTAACCTGGGCTTGGGCAGGAATTCACGTTAGAGCTGGTAAAATGTGATAACTGACTAGCACCTTTTTTTTGGAACGACTTTTTTTTGGGCACTACTCAAACATGGTGGGGGACTTCTAAGTGATAAAAATATATATCGTATAATTATAAAGGGTATCCTAAATTGTGGAAATAACTAACATACCATTAACATATATATATAATATATAAACACATCCTCCCATCACCACCACCACATATATATATATATAACCACCTCCTCCCATCACCACCACCGCTCACCACCATCGACCACCTCAAACCACCACCACCTCTATATATAGCTTAATTTAAATCATTAACAAAACAAAATCAAAATCATAACAAACCTATTACTTGTCATTCGTTTTTGGTTGAAAAATGAGAGGTAATCATCAAAATGAGTTGAAAATGGAAGTTGCAGAGAGAAGTTCGGCTAATAATTATGTGAAAAAAATTGTCGAACTAGCCGAACTCAACTTTAATGAAGCTTTTTCTGTTTTTCAGAGAAAAGTTCGGTTACGTCGCAAAAAGTTCGATTACGTCGCAAAAGTTTAGTTTCGTCGCAAAACGTTCGGTTACGTCGCAAAAAAGTTCGGTTACGTCGCAAAAAAGTTCGGTTACGTAGCAAAAAAGTTCGGTTACGTCACAAAAAGTTCGATTACGCCGCAATTTTTTTTCTCCTAACCGAACTTTACTCTGAAAAACCTATATATTTAGTTCGGTTACATCGCAGTTTTTTTTCATAGCCGAACTCCTAGTTCGGTTATGTCGCGATTTTCTTCTCCTAACTGAACTTTTCTCTGAAAGGAAAAACTCAATTAAAGCTGAGTTCGGCTACCTGTGTTTTCAGAAACATTAGCCGAACTACACTTGCAGATGAGTTCGACTACATGTTCTTCAGATGTCGTAGCCGAACTTTGTTAACCAAACCGAAATCAATTTGTAAATTGTTCATTTTTAGGAATGTTTTGGCCAATTCAAGAGCCATTAACTAAATTTGAAGTATCCTTGAGTACCCAAAACATCACACTCTTGTTGTTGCTCTTAAAGAAAAAGATCGATTTTTTTTTCTTCCAAAACCCTCATCTTCATCTTCTCCCTCTCAATAATTCTTCTTTTGAAAAAAATTAACTTATTAATTTAATTTACTAATCATTAATTAACTCACTAATCATTACACTAACTTATTTAATTACCAATGGCAAGTTTGGTATTAAAAAAGTTTTAGATAAGGGGTGACTCAAAATTACTTCAAATATCCACCCAAAAAATGAAGAGTAGTCCCCCTCCATTTTTGATTAGTGCCCAAAAAATTATTCTTTTTTTTTGTTTTTGGGGAATCGACGTCTAAATCGGACTCGGCTCCTATCTCGGTTCGAGTCAGATGTTAGACCGTTTGTCTTTTTTGTTTCTCTGACTCGATGTAGCGCCCCCTAAGCTAGCAGCTGACTAATCCAAGAGATTAACTAAATAAGAGGCACTAAAATTCTAAAACATACACTTAAGCATTCAATTAAGAAATCTGCTACAAAACTTAACCCAAAACTAAACCCTCTCAGAAATATATATAGAAGATCTTGTGTCAAATGATACACATATAATAGTCATTTGGTTTACAAATAAAATATACAACATAATAATTATAACCGAAGTTAATCAACTAGCGAAGTCAACCCGTGAGGCTTTTACTGTGCAACTCTGATCTGTCACAAAAACTGAAGTGGGAATAATTAACATTTAACCTTCTAAGTAATCATATGCGAGATTTGGAAAACAATAATGTTTTTCCGAAAACAATAAACAGTGACTAAGTCACTGAAATAATCAAACATGTATATGGACAAACTCCTCCGTCAAACAATGTATAATATGGTGTAAATTCCTACCCGGCAATTCACACCTATTTAGATATGGATGCCATCAAGCCCATGATGACCAATACTCTAAACAATAAAAGCTGAATTAAAGTAGGTATAAATGTGAAGGAGCGTATCCTATATACCACAAGTGGAAATTCTCATTTCCTGTACAATTCATGTTGACGACGAAACAATACAAGTCCTTTCCACATCGTGGAAAGATTCACAAAAATAACAAGTTTATCATAATGCATTTTAAACAAAGCATGGAATGCATAAATAGACAATGCATGAGTTTGTTAAGAATAAACTTTTATAAAAGAAATGACAATGCTTATCAAAGAGTCAAATGCATTCCCACACCTTTTTGATGACAGGCCACGCCTACCTCGAGACCCACGATCTGCTGGTTCATCCTTTGAATCGATCGTTGTTAATATAGACTAACTGTTAATCACCAAAAGCACTCTAAGAGATTATCCAAAAGGCTCACACAAGACTCATAACATAATCTCATACAATTGTCTAGTTATAAATTAAGTGAACTAACTAATGGCTCTAACTCTATTACTAGTTCTATAACCTGGTAATAATCAATTTTGAGATAAAACAATATCTACTAATCCAGGTCAATTTGGGTATCATCGGAAAGCCCTCGAAAAACCCTACAACTTTGCTGAAGAAACCAAAAGCTAATTCGGATCATAAGTGGTCCAATTCATTAAGATAGTATAACTAATCCTAAGCCCAAGCCCGCGTGCCAACACGGCACGGTTCACTAAACCGGCCCACCAAAACGTTAAGAAACAGGTCTGACTCAGAACGAGTCAGACGGGTAAGGTGAGTCAGATATCTGACTCGGTCATCTTCCAATCCCAAACTGTTTATTATTTTTCTAAGTGTAAACATTGTACACAGGTCAGGTAGTCAACTTCCAAGGTCTCCATATTATTCATTACACGTCTAAATTGATTGATTTTAGGCTACTTAGAATTTTGGGGTCATACTAAACAATATTTGCGTACTGAATATTTCCCATAACGGACTCTAGACTATCAGGAAAGCCACATACTTATGGTCACTCGTGACTGTTTACACACAGATTCAGCTGTAACTGGTACTTTTCTTTCACCTGTATCTCACTCGTTACTTAACGGAATTGAACAAATCCTTATATGAGAAGAACTACCACGTGATGAAATACAATTTACATTTATGAATCTACTTCTAATTATCAACCTATAGTACCTAATGAAGTCTCTACAAGATGGGCAGTAAACACTAAGTTTCACATAAAATCATGTTTTCATGCATTAAGAACATACTCATTGTTTTTAGAGCTAATTTCATATCTAACAACTACCCAATTCTTCAAAAACATTCTAGAGTAGATTAAAAACGTTACCTTTGTTTCTTAGACTTGTTTCCATCATTCCCATGAAATCATCATCACCATGAACTCTCTTATCAATTTCATCACCGCCCTTCATATAAGAGCATGCGAATATTCTTGTCTACTCCCTTTTATAATCTCCCACTATGTAATCATGTGTTCTCAATCCCTCTCTAGTTTTCTTTTAAATTCTCTCACAGTAATACAAATTCTCACTAGCTCATTCCAAAATCAATTAATTATCATAACTAATTTGATCATCACTCCTTATTTAACCAACTCTAACTTATTTCCCAAACCATTTCTCATTCCTCTTCTTTAAATCAATATCTCAGAGTTTTAAGTACCATTTTTCCTTCAATTACACGCACCAGCTATCCCTGTCAATTTCTGCTTCATCCTCATCTCACCCAAGTAGTTGCTGTAGAGAAACTACGGTTCCATTTTATTTAATTTAAGTAGTTAAACTTACACCCCTCATACACCTTGATTAGGACTTACTATTTCCAACTCCAAACTTCTACTAAAGGGTAGTTTAATGCTAAGAAGAGGTCCAGTAGCCGGTCATTAGTTTAGTCAATACCGTTTGACTTGAGTCAAACTGCGATATCTAGATTTTTCAAGTGCGATATCTTCCTCATCTGGTGTCCGATTGACGCGTTCAGGTAGTCCATTTTGGGTAACTTTTCGAGATCTATCCAGAGATACTAATTTCGTATCTAGAACATTGTTAAATTAATTTCTAATAATTAACGTTCGTGTTAAACTAATCGGGTTATTATCGACTAAAACGTCTCTTGATTATGGTTGGACCAGTCAAATAGCGTTGACGAACTTGAGGATCCTTACACTCGCGATCTGAGTTGACCTAACTCCTGATTCAGACCTGTTTGAGTCAGGTAATAAAATACTCCGGACCAATGGAAATAAATCACTGACTTGTATTTTTGAACCAGATGAGTCAGATGTGACTCAAAAAACAGACATATAGTCAGATCCAGATGAGTCATGTGATTTCAATCAGATCCAAGCGAGTCAGGTGAGCCAGGAGAAAACAAACAAGGTGTAAGTAAAAGTCGTAAAATTGGTCGGATGTGAATCCAGAACTTAACCTTCCGGACCTATTGTGCTTGTCAATTGTGAGAGACCGTTATAGACTTGTACCATGTTTGTTTGCATCTGACTCGTTATCTGGATCTGAGTCAACTCCTAACTCGTTGCGAGCCTGATGTCAGACAATTTATTTTATATTTTGAGTCAGATCTAACTCGACCTCTGATCCAGACCTAACTCCTGGATCGAACCCGTGTGAGACAGGTATGGAAATACCCCTGACTCATGGGACCAAACCACTGTCACACATTTTTGAGTCAGATCTAACTCAAAAAACAAACATATTGAGTCAAATCCAGATGAGTCGGATGAGTTAGGTGCAAACAAAAAAGGTATTGGACTGGTTGCTGATTCATTTGCTGCTTATTTCAAGTTTACAAACAGTAAAGTACCTTAAGTTAGGGGTGCCAACGGGTCCGGGTAGTGTGCTACCCGGAACAGGAACCGATAATTTTAATCGGTTCCGGGTAGTGTGCTACCCGGTAATAATTACCCGTCGGGTCCGGGTATTTATCGGGTCCTTAAAAATCAACTAAACATTTTGATATTTTACTTTTATATTTGCTATATTAGCTTGAATCTAATAATTTTTCGTATAAAATTATTATTATTTGTATGTAATTTTTTTAATTAGGATTAAACATAAGAATATGAAGGATAAATGAAAAAAAAGTTGAACGAAATTATACTAAATCTTTCTATTTTATGTAAAATTAATAAGTAAAACATAGATATTCGGGTACCCAATACCCGCCGGATAGCGATTTTGCTAATGATTCCAATCTTGAGACCCGGAACCGGACCCACCCGGGTCCGGTTCGGTTCCGGGTAATCGGGTACCAATTGGCAGCCCTACCTTAAGTTGCTCAAATTATCTCATGTTCTCTGCCAAATCAATCAGTAGGCTGATTTTTTGGCAGGGAGAGGCTTACATATGGTAAGAGATTGGGGTGGAGCCTGGAGACATTCTTTCATCACCCTGAATTCTTGTTAAGGATTTAGAGTCCCCAATTCTGGTCAAGGACTCTTCCTAAATTGAAGATGGGGCACGACGACAAGCTTCTTTGTACAAGATACTCAAAATGTGTGTCATTCAAATCATCCCTTGTCATGTGGGCAGAAAATTGCTTCATGGTGCTATGATTAAGCTTGTATCTTATTGAAATGAACATCAAATGAAGAGATTATTAAACACTTTATATCATTCACATAAGAACAATTGTGTGTAAACACAAGTTTGAATACAGCATGAAATGAACATCAAATGAAGAGATTATTAAACACTTTATATCATTCACATAAGAACAATTGTGTGTAAACACAACTACACAAGTTTGAATACAGCATCAGGGACAGCTTTCTTTATCAAGAATAAAGAACCTCAGTGACAAATTCAAAAGAAAATGAAAAAAAAAAATCGAGTAACAATAACACATGATCGAAGGTGTTCTCTTCAACAGATACAACATTCTTCATAACGATAATATGGTTTCAGCAGTATTTGGCAACAGCAGAAGAAACCCATCAGCACAAAGCGTAGGTTTTTCGCCTAAGAAATTTTATTACTTCCCTGAAGCAAACTTCAGTTGCACATTTTCACCACCCTAGACATCCCAATTCACATAGCAGTTAGTCTTCACTCGTCAATAACTACAGTCAAATGTGTGTATCTGAAAGAAACTGAGCCGGTTGGGATTTAGCTGCACAACCGAACTTGTACATGGAATACTTCCTATGTACACCGGTGAGTTTCCCGGTTGCTGCTTTGTGATGGAAAGTAACCATCAACTTTGAACAATCCCTACAAAATTCAACAAAAATTCTACTTCAGTAAACCAGAGCATAGCATTGATCAGTGTTCATGAAAAGATAACTCTAAAAGTGTGTGTTAAGGGAGGAGGAGTTATCACTCATTATTCAACTTCAGTGCACGAGAGCATTGATCAGATTCATGAAAAGATAATTCTATAAGTAAAAAGTTATCACTTACTGTAATTGATCTTCTGAGTAATTTGTATGCCACTCGGTGGTTTTACTCCAATGTCTAGTCCTGTTAAGAGTACACTGAGCAGTGTAGATGGCTGCAGCAGCTAACAGAGATGGTGGGAACCTAAGCATGTCATACTCAACCAAGGAAAGCTCGATCAAGAAAAAGGAGAGAAGCTCAAGCTGGTTCAAAATGCAGAAAATATGTTAGTATCCAAGCTATAGAAGTTATAAAATACTATGGATCAACAGTTTAATCTGATGGAAGACTAACTATACGAACCTTCTTATCAGACTGAGCTGCTTTAAGGAATCTTTTCATAAATACATATGAAGTTGGAACTGACATATTGAATTGTAATGTATTTACTATCGATTTCTCCTGCAAACATAAGCATGTTTCTGCAGTGTTAGAATCACAATGTGGAAACTGGGAAAAACTAAGCACACTTGATAAGAGATATATGACTTAGAAGTTAGAAGTGAAACATTTACCATAGCAAGAACTTCCTTCCTTGTATAAGCCTTGTCAGAAATTAGAATAAGATCATCTACAACTGGTACTGAAACTTCCTCATACTTGCATGCTAAAAGCATGGCTGTAATTCCAACCAACTGAAGTTTCTTTCGTTCCACTGTTTGGCGGGCTAAGAATCTGTCTATAATGTTAACCATAAGAAATAATGTCTCCTCCATGAGCTCAAATTTATAATGCACCTGTCAAGATTCAACCAAGAAGGATTGCTTAGCAAATGTTTTCTTTACCCTTTCTAGGAAGTAGAAAATCATGTCAAAATTTTGTATACCTCGATTAACCAATCGACTAGGATGGCCCTCATTTTCTCGTTGATGTCAGATTGCTGAACCATATAGTTGGGAGATACACAGCTAGAATTCTGCAAAACAGGCAAGGTTCAGTCAAGTTACCTCAGGCTTACAAGTCTACCCTATCTAACATTACCCAAATTTTGCACTCTTCCTTTTGGAGTTTCTGGAATTTCAGTAATAAAGCAAGCAAAGGTAAAATACATTCTCAATTGGAACAGTTGGGCAAAGCATAGGAAGGTATTCAGATGAAGAATGTCACTAAAGCAAGTAAGACTAGCAGTTGATTCTCAAATGTACACTTTGAGTAAATGGAGTAGGAAAATCAGACAATGTCACACCAAAATTGAAACAAGTAAGAGTTGAAAACAGTGAGACTAACCTCAGTTTTCTTGTAGTGAGCATATATATCATCGATATAATCTACAACCGCAAGTGTGTTCTTTGAGTCGCAACTATCAATATCCAGAATGGGTTCTTCAACAATATCCTCCATCTCAACTTCCCCTTCCTACAACAATTCATTACAAAATTGTTAACACTACCTGCCACTACAAGAAAATAAGGAACAAACCCTTAACACAAAACACAAAGTCATCATACCATTAAGTCAATATCCTCAAAGATTTCGACTTCATCAAGAATTGCTTCAGTGTGCTTCACAAACATTGGATCGGAGAAGGAACTATCTGCTCTATATTCATCTACATCTATAATGACCTTATTGTTTGATACTTTTTCAAACAAAATCGATGATTTCTGTATTGACTTCTTAGTTTCCTGCGAACATTGAATAAACCTAAGGAAACAAATCTATTTTGTAATACATACACATCTAGAACAAAGAGATTATTGGGCAACATTTTGGTTCTAAGAAAAACATATTACCACTTGACAAGGTTGGTTTTGGTTAGAAATTTGAGTAGCAAACTTCCTTGTAATTGGTCTATGCACAGCAACAGAAGGATTTTTATCACAGATCCCATGATTTCTATACAAAAAAAACAAGAAATATTATTTGAAAAATCAATTCAAAGGAAAGAAGAAACTGGGGAAAAGTTTAAAATTAGGGGTATTCAAGAACATACTCTGAGAGTCCTCTTTTCTTGATTGCACAAGGCAAAGGCACAGCACCAACTATATTTCTGTTAATAGTACTCAGAGCCCTTCGATTATGACCTACTTCTGCTACGAATTTCCCACTTCCCATTCGAAGATTTTCTGCAAAAACCCATACAAGAATTAGGGTTTTTAACATCTAAAACTCATCAACTAAACGAAACAAATCTGCCCTTCCAAAAGACACAAGAGGAAGAAGACTGAAATCATTACCTTGAAACATTGTTGGTCTCATTAAAGATGGATTGTTCTCATCCGATCTGTTACCCATCTTGAAAATTTATTTTTTTGTTAAAAGATTCAAAAAATTTAGTTGAATCAGATAAATCAACAAACCCCCAAAATTATAAAGATCCAATAATTACTCAATACAACTAGGTCGAAATTCCTCTGTAATGTTAATCTATGAACTAGAATTTCGATCTGAAAGAATCAGAAAAATAATTCTACATTCAAAAGAATTGAACGAAACCAACCAATCTGTCGGACCCTAAATCTCTACCCTCACCTCACCTCTCTCTCCCTCTCTCTCTGGTTTCTACTGGGGGGGGCTATGGACCTTATGGGGTTTATCAAGGAAGGAAATAGAAATATAGAAGAGGAGGATGATCCAAAAGAGGAGACCGAGAAAACGGGACTGTGTCCGCACATGCACATTCCAATTTAAAAATTAACGGCTATTTAATGATGGCCGTTAGATTTGTTAAGAAACGTTTGATCTGTGTCGTGCAACGGCTATATTTCATGCTGTGTTTTCAAATTTATCTCTTTCTCGCTTGCTTGAAAAAGGTTGGTGGTGTAGTGGAGTATGCGCTCTCTACACCACGTTACTCTCCTAGGAGCTTCACTGCCACGTTCGTAATTTCAACTAATTAAAGTTCAAAATTTGTATTATTACACAAAATTATCATTTTACTGCTCAAAAACAAATTGCTAGTACTTTTTTTAAGCTTCTTCGTGTGGGTTTTCATTTTCTATTGGCCTGTTCAGAAATTCCGTGGTGCTAATTTTTGTACTAGAAAATGTACTTTTTATTTGATTGGCTTCATCTTTTTTAGCATTACTACTTAGGGGTCAAGTGAATCAAATTGGGAAATAGAATTTCAAGTTTGCCTTTATCCTCAATAACAACAAAAATAAGTTCCTCTGTGACATTTTTAGTGTCAAAGTTGGGCTTATAAGAACTGTCTTGCTGCATTTACCCGAAGATTGTGTTATGTTCTGCGATTTGTTCACCCTCATTCATAAAATAGCAAGAGGCGATTATCTAAATTAGATGCGATTTGGGGTATCATGGCATCTATAAGATGTTTAAACATTAATTGGAATTACTATTTTACACACTAGTATTACGAGTTTAAAACACCGTATGAGCCTCAAGAATTAAACTTTGCACTTCCACTTTTGCGTGTACTTTACAACTAATCATCCAAAATTTGAATTTAGGACTCTAAGAAGACCAAGATCTGATCTGGTCCGGCGTTTGGATGCCGTTTACTTGTAATTCCAAATAAACGTTTAGATTCCTCAACTGACCCTTCATGGGCGGTGCGCGCTTGTGGCAGCCTTTTAGAAGAAAAAGTGAAACAAAAGAAAGACAGAATCATAAACAGATAGGATAGGAAGAGTAATTATTAATCAATAAGTATTTGAAAAATAGGTCAGAGATTAAAGACCAGAATGGGGGGACTACTGAACTGACAGCAGTAGCAACTCATTAAGCACGCAGTTCCCTGAAGAAGCCGTTAGACATTTGTCCGTTTCAATATCTTGAAAATAAAATTATTATACTACTATCTACTTCAACATAGGAGATTAGTAAATGCATTGATATTAATTAAAGTATTTGATTTGACTGTACTTGGTTCCAATCAAACTTAAGGACACATATAGCTAATCATTCTTCACCATGTGTTGTTGTTTCTTTTATACGATCAACAAGCAAGGCATGACAAAATTGATCGGGGTATACCCAGATTAAAGGGACTCTTTTTAAGGGTTCTAGGGGGAGTCCTAATACATAAGTTACAAAACTATTCTTTCCCGTTATAATTCTAATTACCCTAAATCAATTTTCATTCTTTTCATTTCATCTTCTTCTCTTCTTCTTCTCCTCCTCAAACACATTACCGGCTCCTCCATCCCCCACCACCGAAACTCGTCGATTAATTCGTTAACATCGTCGATTCGAAAACTCCGATTAATCTTCATCAATGGATCCACTAAGACCTAGGGAAAGTCGTATGAAAGACGCTAATAGAAAACCCAATCAATACAACCCAGGAATTGCAAAACTAGTTCAACAAAAAGTGAAGAAAAAAACGGTTGAAGAAGAAGAAATTGAACCCGCTCAAAACGAAGAAATAGTGCGATTAAGAAAGTAAGGGCCTACCTAAACCCACTCCAGTACTTCAATTTCATGTTTGCATGTCAAATTAGGTCAGAAAATCGATTCTTTGATTTTCAGTTATTGTCGCCGGCAAGGTATTATGTTATCGACCTTGCCGGCTTTTCATAGTTAGGGTTTGGCCAGCAGGCTCTTAGGTTGAAGATCGTGCCGGCTGTTGAATACCTGTAATTGGTACTTGCAGGGTCTGCAAGTTATTCAACCTCAGACCCTGCCGGTGGCAGTTTTTTTATTAGCCGGGTTGGTTAAAAAAATTTACCTTGCCGACTGTATTTCAAGTTTTTTGGTCTCCTGATGCCTTGAATTTTAAAACTGGAATGGTATTTGGATAAAACCATGCCGACTGTTTGTTAGCCGGCAATGTATACTCAATGGACCTTGCCGACTGGTTTGGTGAAAAATCCTTATATCTACTGTGTTCATATTTGTTATAAGCCGGCATGTTATGTGAATCATACCCTGCCGGCTGTTATGTAGACGACAATGTTATATTTTTCGACCCTGCCGACTTATACTTTTGTTTCTTAATTGTTCTTGTTCAGGTTGCAAAACTCAAAGAAGAAAGCTCTTAGTCCTCCTTCAAGACCTCCTCGTGTTGGTGAAAAATTGTTGACTTTCAACACATCGAGGGGCATACTTTGTGTCAGGAACGCTCAAGATATGTGTACCGAATGATTCTGAACCACCATCGGAACCCAGTGATTCAGACGAGACTCCAGATGAAGACCAATTAATTCCATCTGGTAGAAGAGGTGATGATGATGATGTTGATGAAAGAACTCCGGCTGCTTGAGGTGGTAACAATGATGATGATGGTGATCAAGACATGCCTAATATTGGAGGAGGTAATGATGATGATGATGGTAATGATGGTAATGGAGATAAAGATAAGGATATCGAAGAAGAAATTGTTGAAGAAGAAGAAGAAGAAGAAGAAGAAGAAGAAGAAGAAGAAGAAGAAGAAGAAGAAGGAGAACAAACTCAAGTTAATGTTCAACA
Source organism: Papaver bracteatum (assembly GCA_023529315.1). NCBI lineage: Eukaryota > Viridiplantae > Streptophyta > Magnoliopsida > Ranunculales > Papaveraceae > Papaver > Papaver bracteatum. The sequence continues at coordinate 6,926,171 of JAJJWX010005152.1, forward strand.
AACCGAAGCTTCAACTTCAACGGAAACCGGAAAGAAGAAGAGGGTGATCACTAAACCAGCTGATTCACACATGCCTCCCCCTCACTTGATGGTTAGACTGAAAAAAGGTGAGCCTCCAAGGGGGACCCCAAAAGATGGTGGAAATTTTCTTTTTGGATACAAAGACTCATGGGCATGTACGATCCATAATATTATCGTAAGTAATCTCAATCTGTTTTTTTTTTTATTTAAGTGTGTAACTATCTTAAATCTGCGTCAAGTGTTTGTATTTCTTTTCATTTTGTTTTTTTGGTATTTAGGATCACAAGCATGTCGTCCGTCTCATGAGGCGCCAAGCTTCATGTTCAGTGACTTAGACTTGGGATCTTGAGGATGAATGTGAGGAGGTGAAAGTGATTGTCAATAACTCCGGGTTGTGGCATGCGGTGGAGAGTTCGAATATTAAGCATGATAGAGTTATCGTATATGCATTCTGTGAGAGGTTCTATGGAGAGACTGTGTAGCGCCCCCTAAGCTAACAGCTGACTAATCCAAGAGATTAACTAAATATAGAGGCACTAAAACTAAACATTTACTGAATCAATCAAATAAGAAATCTGCTATAAAACTTAACCCAAAACTAACCCCTCTCAGAAATATATATACAAGATCTTCTCTCAAATGATACATATATAGTAGTCATTTAGTTTTCAAAATAAAATATACAACATAATAAACATAACAGAAGTTAATCAACTAGCGAACTCAACCCTTGAAGCTTTCGCTGCGCAACTCTGATCTGTCACAGAAACTGAAGTGGGAATAATTAACATTTAACTTCTAAGTAATCATAGGCAAGATTTGGAAAACAATACATGTTTTTCCGAAATATAAAACAGTGACTAAGTCACTGAAATAATCATACATGTATATGGAACAAACTCCTTCGTCAAACAATGTACTAATATGGTTGTAAATTCCTAACCGGCAATTCACACCTATTTAGCTATGGATGCCACCAAGACCATGGTGACCAACTCTAAACAATAAAAGCTGAATTAAAGTAGATATAAATGTGAAGGAGCGTATCCTATATACCACAAGTGGAAATTCTCATTTAATGGTTCTAAGCCCAAGTCCACTAAACCGACCTATTAATCTAAATCCCGGTCCAACATTGTCAACTAATGGTCAACAACGGTCAAAGAAGTCAATTAACGGTCCACGTTAAGTCAAAGTCTAAGTCAAGGTCAATGGTCAACACTTGGGGTCAGGTCAACTGGTCAATGACTCAGTGAGTCAAGATGATTCGACTCAGGTTAACAAGGCTAACTCAACTCATTCAGATACACTGAGTCAGTTAAGGTTAAATCAGTTAGACATCTGACTGGGATGACAAAACAGCACAAGACCTAAGATATCACAGCTTCAATTCCTACAACATAACCTTCTTCTTATCATTTCAACTTCAATCAAATTAAAACTACAATACTCATTACAACAAAGAAACATTTGCATTTCAATTAAACTTCATGATTTAACTTGAACTACAAACTTAGCTTTACCTGCAAATGCAGTTGCAAGCTTCCTCTGAGGAGATTCAATTCAACATACTAATTCAGATTCCTCTTCTTATCTACACTTCAATAATACATTCATTTCAATAGAATCTCATAATTCAATATACAATTGTAACTAAAGCTTTACCTGCCATTGCAGTACCAAGCCATATCTAAACACAACATAAGCAACACAGCCAAAAACTGAACCACCACCATTTCAGCAGCAACACCACCAACTACGAAACTAACTCATCATACTGGAAACCTCATGAAATTGAACATCATCATCAAAACCAATTCAACTTAGTTCAATCACTGAAATAAATTGCAGCTCCTACACTTCTAATGTACCAACTTATAACACCTGCAACTTCAGTCGAGATCATACTCAATCCATCATCCACAGTTACTCAAACCCATAACCGTAAACATTCATTCATCCACACCACCACTAGGATTACAACTCCATACTCAACTCAAATCAACTCCATAGATCCATTATTCTAGAGTATATTACCATTGTCCCCAACTGTAACTCAATTCCAATACAATCAACCTTATCTAGCTAGCAACACTGCCAACAATTGGATTCTACGTAACCATCTAAAACAATTTCATCCAATATCTTTTAAATTCAATAATTCATACTTCAAATAACACAATCAAGGAAATTAAGAGCTTACCCAAGTATCGGCATTCACTGAATTGATATTCCCCTTCCCGAGTCTTGATTACACCTGAACTCCGCCAAACCGATTAACTTTATCACTACCAGATCCTAACCACGCCAATTACAGAATTATCATCTTCATATCAACCACAACAATAGTTGAAAACTTCAACTTTTCCCAGTGTACGACTAATCAAACCACCAATAGTATCTAACTTCTCTTCATGTTCTTTGAAGTTTGATTCACTTATTCGAATCAGCACGATTATTCACTTCAATGTCACCTTGTATGATTAAACCCCATCTTCAACTTCAATCTTAATCTTCAAAACCTTAATTAACCCTTGAATAAAAATTAAACTTCATATAAACATCTTAAATCTCATACTTGATCAAAACCCATCCCTAATTATCCTTCTGTAATATCAATTTCATCTCTGAATTCTTCGTTGTAATTCTTATGAAACCCTAATTTCTAAAATCATCTCCAAACAACTTCAAAACTTTAATTAAACTTCAACCCTTCTCTCAATTGACTAAACCCACTCCTTATTTCTTCTTATTCATCACTAATCGTAATTCCAGTTCATAACAGAAACCCTAACTTAATCTTCTCTAAATCATCTTTTTTTTCTCGAGTATGAATCATCATAAGATAACCTCTCCACCACCATCAATTATCCCATGACACTTTCCATCTTCTACTGACCTCAAATCCTCTCTTTTGATCACTCAAACATGCCGGAGAAGAAGAATAAGAAAAGAAATAAAAGAGAAGAAGAAAGAAGATGAATGAATGAGTTTATCTGCTCGTTTGGTTTTGATAAGGCCAAGACAATTACTAAAGGGAATCACCCAAATGATATGGGGAGACCAGGTCGGTTAGAATGTTAAAAGATTAATTTGCCCTTCTCACTATCTGATAAATTCTTCTTCGTCCGGTGTCCGACTGACACGTTCGAATATTCTATTCTGCGTAACTTTTCGAAATCTAAGGAGAGTTACCGGTTTCGTATCTAAACCGTTGTTAGATTAATTTTTCTTAATTAACGTTCGTGTTAAACTAACCGAGTTATTATTGTCTAAGACGTCTCTTGACTAGTCTAATAACGTTGACGAGCTTGAGGGTCCTTACATTCTCCCCACCTTATTCATTTTCGTCCTTGAAAATCGAACCACCCTTCTAATCTTCAAAACTCCCCACCTTAAAGAATACTCCCATCTCTTGTCTAAGCGCACAACAACATAAAACATAGCACAAACCTATATGGCTCTATAACTAAAATCTAAAATTTGTAGCTCTAGGTTCAATTACGCTGATTTAAGTTCAAGAGAAAAGTCTAAGTTTCTTATGTGAAGCTCTATAACGGAAACTATGAATTTTACATTTGAATTCTCTACACTAATTTCCATGTCAATAATTTACTGGTTCTAAGTACTTTTGAAGATATTCCATAATAAAGTTTCTCATTAAAATTTTGGGATTTATTAGTTCACTAATAGAAGCAAGTCTCCCTTCAATGTCCAGTGATACAAGAATGCAGTTTCCCTGTCTAGGTTCGCGACGCCTGACAATGCCTACTACCTAACAAGTATAACCCGAACACATCAGAATTACCAACCTCACTATTCCCCAGTACTTGATTAACTAAGTGCAAACTTATTACGATTAACCAAGTGTTAATTTGATTTTATCAAGATTATTTAGTCTTTAACTTCTATCTTTACTAGTGTATGTCTGATAATTTACTTTGTAAAATATATAAGCAATTCACATCATTTTAAGAAATTTAGTTATTCGAATTATTTATCTTACCTTTTATTTTATTATTATTTATTTATTTTAATGAAATCAAATTTTAATTCCAAATGAGACTATATTATTATAACTAGATAGAATTTAAATTCATGTACTAATTAAGAATAACTTAACGTTATATCGATTATCCAAATGTTACTATCATTATTTACAATGTATTTATTTGCTTATTTAGTTATAATAAGTAACCGCTAACAATTTTTCCATAATTATTTGGTGTTAATACTTTCATCATTATTATAACATTTATTTCTTATTACTTAGGCCGATAAAAGTTAATCGTAGTTAATCATAATGCCAAGTTTAGTTTTTATTATTAACACTAAATTGATTTGATTTAACTTTATTTCCTTAAATTTATTCTAGTGCCAAGTAATCCCTAATTTGTACTGTTAATAAAAATTATGTTTTGCTATTACTATCCAATAATTATTATCCAGATGATATTTACAATGACTCTAAATTTTAAAATAATTTGTATTAGATAGTATTATTATTTGTTTATCTTATCGAAGGTTATTACCTTAATTATATAATCATATTCATTATTGTTTTATCAATTTTTCCCATTGAACTGCTAACGTAACTAAAATACGGTCAGAATAATTATTTAGTAAGGATTCTTAGTTTAATTTTATTAAGCATGAATCTTGTAAATATAATTCTACTTTCACATACAGATTGTTATAACAGATTTTATTTATTCAAATTGAATATGTATACTATATCTTGTTAATTATTGGCGTTGGTAATTTATTATGATTTAACTTTGAGTATGCATAAAATTTTAATGTCTTAATAGTCTTTAGATTTTGGGTATTAATAATAAGTATATAATTCACATGCAAGTTTTATTCTCCTTTAAGTCTAACTTTGTACTAAGCACTAGAATATGACCCGTGCCGTAACGGCCCGGGATTTGAATAGGTTATCAATCTACATTAAAATTTTATCTTTCTGGCATGTTGTAATGGTTCTGGACCTCTGGTCGGATAAAAACACTGATCAATTTTTTAAGAAAACAACAGTACTGAAGTAAAATTTTATCTTTCTCGCATGTATTATGGATTTGGTAGGCTAATAACACTGATCAATTTCTTAAGAAAACAACGGTACTAAAGTAAAATCATTTGTTTGGCACAAAGCAGAACATGTCAGTACACCTCAACTTTACCTGCCAATTTACACGATTCATCTCCTTTTATAAAACCCTGAGTAGTGGATTGACCGATTAAGTTTATCCAGGGATTTTTCCTGCTAAATTAAGCTCCATGACTCATCCCATCAGTAGGTTCTACAATAGTTGAATCCTAGATTTGCATATTCGGCCAGAAACAACACGGGATTTGTCAAAAGCCGTTAACATTCAAGTAAAAGGTAAGGCATCATTCACTAAATTTCTAAGCAAACCCTTATGTTATGCACTTTCAACCCAGAAAACTAATCATTCACGGGATTTCATACGATTTTACCGTGTTAATTCCATGTCCGTTAATGTTATTTTAGTGAGGAAATTTGGTTATTCTTCCTTTTATTATTCACACAGTGTAATCTAGTAATTGGCTGCGACAACAAATCTGTTATGACTTACAAAAAATTATCAATTGGATTGCTTGACTGCGTTACATAATACTTGTAGTTGCTTACCTGCAAGTTTCTTTAAAAAAATGTGTACCCAGAAACACCGCCATTAAACAAAAACTTAATAACATCAGAGAGACATCGCTATTTTGACATGAAAAGTGCCAAGAACTTGGTAATCATGAAGAGTAATAAGCAACCTGAAAACAACCAACTCTAATGCAGCTCCTACCGCAATTGAAAAATCTTGTAATCGATCCAGACACGTTTGACAATAGGAATGCGTTGGTGGCTGCGCAGAATAATTCTAAATCGTGAGATGGATACTCGTGACGATGAAGCTTTTGGAGTAGCATCCTGAAAAGTGAAAATGATGTAATAGAGTCAGAATAAGCTTATCCAGCAAAAAAATAATTCTGGAGCCTAAATTAAATCAATATCCATGTCTGCAACAATCAGTTAAACAATAAAGTTAATCTTACAGGAGTCAACGGGATCTTTCACTTTGTTTGGATATCATAATCCAAATTTTGATTCATAATATTTAAATGGTCTCAAGAGGAAGAATGATACAACTTGGACGACTCACTTTTCATACCTGAATCTTTTACAGTAGCTTAGCAGGATTATCCATCAGGTTTTCAGGCTCTCCAATGAAAAACTGGAGTGACGAAAATAACACAAAAATACGATATGATATGAGACTTCAAATATGGAATTCTCAACTAACACATGTATCAAAGCTTATGAAGTTCATTGTAATTGGGAATACATGATAATGGTGCCTGTTAAAAAATAACTGTCATTATTATTAACCATGTTTATTCTTTTCTTAATTATCTCGACATCTAGATACAACATCTTCATCGAAAATCACTCTTTAAACAAAAAAGAATTCATTTCCAGACAATCACCTTTTATATAAAAAATAAAGTGAAATACACAAAAGTACTTGATAAGATGCGGAAAGTGCAGAGTAGACATAAGTTTAAATCTCTAATTTATGTCCTCAAACTTTATGGAAAAATTTCGTCAGCTAGTTGACATAAAGGACTCTTAGCAGATGGTTGGCATGAGCCATTAAGGACTCTTAGGAACGCCAGGTTCCAACACTTAGAATTTTACTTCCCCATTTCGGAAGCTGTGAACTTAATGGAAAGACCTTCCATAATAGTGCCTATTTGCCAGGGATATAGACAAACTACATGGAACTTATCCCCCAAAATGCACCCTAAGTACCGTTTTCTGTTAGGCATTATAAATCAATTTTTGAATTAGAATATTAATTATATACATGATTCAGAACAACTATTAAGCGAAAACCATACAAAAGAAAAGAATTACTGGGAAACATATAAACGTGGTTTAAAGTAATAGTCAAATTCAGGATGAATTGCATACCTACGCAGCAAATAAGCATCGGTAGTTAAGAACTCATAATTCCATTACCGTCCAAGGTTACTCCTGTGAGAGCAAGATATAATCTTAATTCTTCTATTTAGGCCAAAGAACATAAATTTTTTAGTTATGTCCACTGAATCATAGTGTGAAAAAACTGAAACTTAGTGTCTAATAGGTGGATGAATTAGAGATGTCCTTTGACATATAAATGATGAAACTTGAATCTTATACCTGCAGAATGCCGATGTCGCACCACAATATTATATCTTGCTTTCACATGAGTAAGCTCGGACGAAAATGGAATTATAAGTTGGGTTGTTATATATTGGAGAACGAAGCACGGTAAGATTGATATTAAAACGATGCTATCACCAAGAAGTGGAGGAAAGTAAAACAACATTTACCTTTGCACAGACCTGATCATATCCTTAACTTGGACTTAATACTTAGTAGTCAATCCAAGGTTCATTATTTCGTCAATACACACGTTCTTGAGCGAAGATTTTCCTAGTATCTAAACTCAAGTGATTGTGGTTAGTTTCCATGAAAGTGAAAAAAAAAAAGGTTTGCAAGACTAAGAAAGGTAGATGCAGCTGAAAGATGAAGGGTTGTGTAGGTCTGACACTTCACTCTAAGCTTCCAGAAAATTCTATCCTTCTGTAGTAATGCTAAGCTCCATAAATGAAATGAGTTTACAAAAAGTCTAAGCTTAATGCAAAAAGTTACCATTAGTTAATGAATTTTATAGAAGACCCAAATGCAGTAAAGAACAAATAGCTAAATCATAATACAATTAGTGAGTTTATAAATACCTTTACGATAATGGGTTCCTGACCATCTGCACCTCCTTTGATTTATTTCAAGCATCTACACTGATACTACTACCGTTGCTCAGTAAAAATGATAAATACTGTGTTGGTCGAAGCACCATCTCCTGCAAAAAGCCATTAATGGAAAAGATAATGACTAAGTGCAAATAGTTCAATATCGTTGAGCACAAACAATCGTTTTTCAAGCTCTCCGTGATAGTTAAACGAATCAAAAGTATGGAAGGAAAATAATATTAGTAGTTAAATGCAAGGTATGGTCAATCAAATCAAAATTATGGGAAAACAAAAACATTAAAACCAATCAACACAACTATTGAATATTTTCCAAATAGAAAACTGATTGAAATACCCAATCCTAAGAATTCTAGGGCTTACTTTTGATACCGAAAAATAAAAACCCAATATTAAGAAAGAACTAAGAACCTGAATTGAAATACCTCAAAGAGTCATACCTATTCTTCTTCGATCTGTTGGGCAGATTTCTAGATGCATCTGAGTTCATAAGTTATAAAGCTCATGAGAAGAAACGTATGTGGGTGAGTTAATGAGGTTCAAAGAAGATTCTATTCGATTGCCTCAATATTGATTTTAACGAAGAAATAAATATTCAACATAAATCCCATTGATTGTCAAGGTTTTGAAACGGAAGGGTCTTGGTTCTTTTCTATGCGTTTTTTTTTCATTTTTCAAGGACATTGAATGTGAAACAGGCCGTGTACGTGAGACACTCCCAGACGTTGGATGAGGGCTTAAAATAGGGGTGCATTCTAAGCCGAGATTTATTTTTTTGCACTTTCCTCCATTTTTAAAGCAATGACAAGCGTTGATAGGAAAAAAAAATTGTTCACAGCCGTCGGATCAGCAAAAACACGTTTGTTTTTGTAAGATAGATTCAAGTATTATAAATATCACTTCATGTGTATAATTTAGTGATTTAATGAATCATTTATTGGACTATAGATAATCTAGGTGTAAGTTCGTTAACAAGTTTTAGTCTTTATTTTATGCCTTATATGACCTCGTGTTCTTAATCCTACAGAAGAAGTCTTATTTATCTATCTGGATTAAAAGCAAAACACAAAATTCAAATTTGTTATTATTTAACTTTGCAAAACTTAATTATAGATAAGCACTAATAATTTTCCATAGATATTTAATCCTAATCATTATTTTATCGCTATATATTTGTAAATGATATTTTAATTTAAATTATGCTCAATACAATACTAATTTGAATTTTAATAGTTCAAGTTTGTCATACTAACTTTTTATTTCAAAAGAACGCGTAATTGGGGGATATGGGAATTAATTGGGGGATATGAATTACTTCCCCCAACCCATGGTATGTGTTAAGGGGTTATTTTTGGTTATGAAAATACTAAAATACCCTTCCCACAAAATCAAAATCAAAAACTTAAAATCAAAAAACAAAATCATATCCTCCATTTCCATCTCCACTTCTTATTAATCTTATTTAGGGGTAGAGCTTTGAAACCCAAATATTCCTCATTCCCTTTCAAATTTTAAACTCTGCCCACTCTATATCAAATTCTCTTCTCCTCACTTTGGAAACGAAATTTTTTTTATTCGGAAGTGATGAAGATCATGCTGAAAGTGATGATGACCATGCCGGAATTGATGAAGACCATGCCGGTATCATGTTCCAAGCATATGGTCTTCATCAATTCGGCATGGTCTTCATCACTTCCGTTTTGAATTTTCTGGTTTTTAATCAGTCCACATGTAAGCATGGTCAGTTGATATGAAGACCATGCCGGTATTGTTTTCCGGCATAAAAAATAAAGCAACATGCTATGCCGAAAAATAATACCGGCATGGTCTTCATATCAACTGACCATGCCGGCAGTGAACTGATTAATACCAGAAAAAATTCAAAACGGAAGTGATAAAGACCATGCTAGAATTGATGAAGACCATATGCCGGAACATGATACCGGCATGCTCGATAATTTCCTATCAATGCCGGTAGTCAAGTGAAAAAAAAAATCAACATTCTGGATACTTTTCATCCTGTTCCGGCATAGAGATTTAAGCAAAAATGTTTTATGGAACAGATCTTGGCATGCTCGAAAACTAGATTACCATGCCGGTACCTGTTCAAAACCAGAAAAAAATCAACATTCTGAAGATCAAAACCAGAAAAAAAATCGGCAATTGCCAATAATTTATGAACATTTCCAACAATTGTCGGCATGGGATTTTGGTTGAATACCATGCTAGCACCAAGCTTTTTCAGCTGCAACAATGGTGGATTCAAAGGAAAAAATAAATTTTCAACCTCTTATTAGCAGTAATTCTCTCATCACAATCATCTTCCATTTTCAAAAAAAAAAATTCCTCTCAAATATTTTTTTTCCTCCTTCTACTCTCACCCAAACACAAATAAAAATACACACTAATCTATCCCCCAAATACTTAAGATTTTACTAATTATTATTAACCACTAAACCTAATTAGTTAGGGGTGGATTAGGAATTAAAAAAATTATTACATAAGGGGTGACCCAGAATTGCTATTGGGACTCCTATTTTGTCTTGTAGCTATATCCCCCAATTAGTTTTCATATCCCCCAATTACGCGTTCTTTCAAAATGAAATGAAATTTATTTATGAAGAAGGATAATATTACAATAAACATCTGAATACTATTATTACTATTTCACGTATACTTGTTTCATTTTAAATATTTATTCGATTATTTGTTAGCCTAAATATAATTTTACTACAAGATTTCTAGCAAGTTAAGTCTTTTTATTTTATACATTATTATATCCTCATCTTGAACGCGCAATTGGGGGATAGTTTTATTAATTGGGGGATATAGCTACAGGACAAAATAGGTGTCCCAATAGCAATTCAGGGTTACCCACTATGTAATTATTTTATTAATTCATAATCTAGCCCCCACTAATCAGGATTAGTAGTTAACAATAATTAGTAAATTCATAATCATTTGGGGGATAAATTAGTGTGTTTTTAGTTTTTTTTATTTTTATTTGTGTGGGTTAGTTGAGAGTAGAAGGAGGGAAAATTTTGAGTGATTTTTTTTTTTTTGGAAAATGGAAGATGATTGTGATGAGAGACTTGCAACTGCACAATCTTTAGCTCAACTACAACAACAATCATATCATCAATCTTCGGTTAATGATAACAACTCACAATTGGAGTTATATGATGAACCAACACCCTTGGATCATGATTTTAGTGAGCATGAAGTGTTTTGTGAAGAACCAACCCAAGAAAGTAAACATGTCCAGCATACAAGCAACCCCAACACACAGGTAATGCTTCAAAGAGGTCGAAAATTTCATTTTCTGTTTCAAACCGCCATTTTTTCTCTGAAAAAGGGTAGTGCCGACACACTCGTAGTATGAATACTACGCCGGAACTGGTGGTACCGGCGTCGTATTCATACTCCTTTCCTTGCCGGTTCAGTATATCCCCCATTTTTGAAACAGTTCCGGCATGGTATTCATACCAAATATCCATGCCGGTATACATTTCACTTTTTACCTACCACCGAATATTCCATGGAATATCCATACCGGCATGGTTTACTCCAAACTTACTATGCCGGTACCACAAGTAAAACATACAGGAGTATTTGTTTTTCGATCTTAAGTACCGGCTTTCTATTTTATTTTTCGTAAACGCCGGCACTTAGTACCGGCGTAGTGTGTAATTTTTCGTGAATGTCGGTAGTATGTACCGGCAGAGAACTTTACATATATACTATGCCGGTTTTACATGAAAATAATACAGGAGTTAATGATATTTTGAACCTCTGTACCGGCATCTAATGTAAATTATCGTGGATGCCGGCACAAGGTACCGGCGAGCATTTTATCTTTTCTACAATTCCGGCATCCCTTATCCCGACATTGCTGTTCAAAAACATAGATTGTCGGAACATTATTATGTGGAACTAATTCAATTTTCTTTTCATTCGTGCCTTAGGTTGTGACATACATCGCTCCAACTTCCAAACCTCTCTTTCGGGATACGTCCGAATACTATAAAATGCCTCGGGTATGTTACCAAACAATACTTTCACCTAGTTTTTACAATTTTATGTTGGGATTGCTTGTAACTAACCTTATAATCTTCCATTTTTGTCCTTATATAGGGAATAAAATCTCCATCTGAAGCTATTGGTTGGGCAAAAGAGACGGCTCTTAAGAACATGTGTGTCTTAGTGAGGAATAGCCAAGGTTCAAATGTTCGTTTTGAGATGGTTTGTGAACGACACGGAAAATACAAGGAGAATAGCCATAAGAGAAAGGGTTATGTATATGAAAAGAAGACTAATAGGGTATACAAGACTAATACGAAGAAGGATGAGTGCCACTTTAAGCTTGTATTCCATCTACGAGACAAAGGAAAAGAGAAAGAAGAATGGGATTGTACGGTGTATTTTTGGAGTCATAACCATCGGGATCCGAAAGATTTTGTTGGTCACTCTGTAGTTGCGAAGCTAAAACCTCATCAATTTGAGGATGTAAGGATAATGACCAAAGCATGTATCAAACCAAGAGTGATTCTCAGAGGCTTCAAGGAAAAGGATGAGACAAACGTTTCTTCCCTAAGTACAATTTATAGCGCACAAGCAACCATTAGAAGGTTGGAATGGGAAGGGAGGACCGTTATGCAAGAATTTGAGAAGATAGTTTGGGATCACAAGTACACGCGAATCATTAAAAGAGGTCCGGACGAGAAGCCCCTTCAAATATTCATTTCGCATCCTTTGCTTTCACAATTGGCTCATACGTGTTGTGATGTTCTTATGATGGACTGCACCTACAAGACAAACAAATACAACATTCCGTTGTTCAACATCGTGGGGAAAACATAGGACAAGGTAACATTCACATTGGCTTGGTGTTTAATGGAAAACGAGAAGGATTACAATTATCATTGGGCATTGCGACAATTGAAATTATTGTTCCCGGAAAACCGATCACCGAAGGTCATCATAACCGATCAATTTGATGCACTAATGAATGCCATCTCCGACGTATATCCGGATGCACAAAATTTCCTATGTACATATCATATTGGTGAAAATATCAAAAAACATTGTCATGCTTTGTTCGAACCCTCTAAGGCGGATATTAATAAGAGAATGGTTGCTGTACTGGAGGAAGATGTTCGTAAAGAGAAACTATCACCCGAAGAAGAAGAAAATGAAAGAGGAAAGATTAAAGAGCGAGTCGACAAAGAACACGGTGAAAATCATAAAAGGTGGTTGGAATTTCTAAAGGATTGGGAGAAAGTTTATTGGTCTCTTACCGAGGACATGTATCAAAAGAGATTGAACATGTTTATTTCCAAATATAACGAAGTGTATCCAAGTGCCGTCTCATATTGTCGGGTTAATTGGTTGGATAAGTTCAAGGAAAAATTTGTGCGTGCGTGGACAAATCGTTATAGACATTACGGGAATGAAGAAACTAGTATAGCGGAGTCCTCTCATGGGAGATTCAAATATCTCATCCAGTCTGGGCAAGGAAACGTGGTTACGGTCACTGAGGCAATGGAGCAACACTTTAAGGCTGATATCGATAGGATCAAGAAGGCTTTTGAGAAAAGCTCAATGAATAGGATGACTCAATTTATTCCACATATTAAGTTGCTCCAAGGAATAGAGTTCAACGTCTCCAAATGGGAAATAAAACATATGATGAGACAAATGCAATACGAGAAAAATTACTGAAAACCGGGTGATGTGTGTATCTGTCCCGACATGTCTTCATTGGGTCTTCCGTATCGTCATATGCTTGTGAAGTATGAAGAAGTGATACCAATTGATGTTATTGATCCGTTTTGGAAGCAACTAACTTTCGACCTCCCCCCTAAGGAAGATCCCGGAAAATCACCATGGGTTACAAAGGAGGCCAAGGAATTCTATGAAGCTTACTCACGAGCCAACTCGGATAGCCGACAAGTGTTGTTGAGCCAACTGAGGCTGATTACACGTACATGGATAGCACCAAGTGAAGATCCAAGAAAGGGAGATCCGCCCGGTAGACCACAAACTAAAATTCCAAGGAGAAAACAAAGGAAATAATTGAAAGAAATGAGTAGACGTGAAGAAGAACTCGCGGAAACTAAGAGACGAGATCTATCCGCAAGTAAGATTTCGGAAGCCAGATTCACGGAAGCGCTGGTTCCAAACAAACGTGGTAGGCCAAAGAAGGAACCTATATCAAGTCAACATCAAACGACGGGTTCCGAAGCTACACCCATAGTCGATGTATCCGAGGTTCAAAATAAAAGGGGAAGGCCACCGAATGTACCAACATTAAGCTACCAAGGACAACAAGGTGATCATTCCGAGGCTACACCTATAGTCGATGTATCCGAGGTTCAAAGGAAATGGGGAAGGCCGCCGAAGGTACCAACATTAAGCTACCAAGGACAAGAAGGTGAGAATTCGGAGGCTACACCCATAGTCGATGTAGCCGAGGTTCAAAGGAAAAGGGGAAGGTACCAAAATTAAGATACCAAGGACAAGAAGGTGAGAATTCGGAGGCTACACCCATAGTCGATGTAGCCGAGGTTCAAAGGAAAAGGGGAAGGCCGCCGAAGGTACCAACATTAAGATACCAAGGACAAGAAGGTGAGAATTCGGAGGCTACACCCATAGTCGATGTAGCCGAGGTTCAAAGGAAAAGGGGTAGGGGAAGGCCGCCGAAGGTACCAACATTAAGCTACCAAAGACAAGAAGGTGAGAATTCGGATGCTACACCCATAGTCGATGTAGCCGAGGTTCAAAGGAAAAGGGGAAGGCCACCGAAGGTATCAACATTAAGCTACCAAAGACAAGAAGGTGAGAATTCGGATGCTACACCCATAGTCGATGTAGCCGATGTTCAAAGGAAAAGGGGTAGAGGAAGGCCAATGAAGAATATTCTCCTGTCTAATACAATAGACAATTGGAGTGTAGGGATTGCAGATGATGAGTTGGATATAATTAAGCTAAATAATGGTAATATGAAGATGTATAAGGATCCCATAACAGTTAGGACCATTAGAAGTTATCATACGAAGATAAAGTCTTACATAGACCAACTTCCTGAGGTTATTCGTGAGTTTATTGTATACACGGATGATGTCGATGGAGATGGAAATTGTGGCTATCATGTCGTGACCGAACAATTAGGAATCTTCGAGACGGCCGTTAGTAAAGGAATGACACCATGCCGATATGCTAGAATGAGGATGGCCGATCAACTTGTGAAGAAGAAGAGCTTTTACGAGAAACTGGTTGGTCACGACGAGGTGTTTGATGATATGTGTGCTCAAGTGTTAGGACCCGAGAAGGAAATGGCATTTCTTCCTTCTCAATATTGGATGAGGATTCCGCTTTGTGGGCATCTAGTAGCGGATACATTTAATTGTGTTGTTCATTATTTTTCCCCCACCGTAGTCACAACATTTACACCAAAGTGGCAAAAATGCGAGGGATCCCTTAAGACGAGAAGAGTTGTTTTGGCGTACGTGAACGACAATCATTTCGTTATTCTGAAACTCAAGGACAATTGTCCATTTCCACCGGTTTATGGGATGGTTAAAAATAAGGAACTAGATCCGAGGCTATGGAAGGGATGGATGGAATTGTATGATGGGAATCACTAATTATGGGATGCTTTAGCCTTATCAAAGAAACCTCTTGAAGAGGAGGAGGGCAAACTTCATACGTGTGGAGGCGATGATGAGTAATTTGGATATATGTGGTTTACTAATACTCCACCTTTTGTTTTTTTGGAAGTTTGAATTGTAATCATTAAACCATATGCCATTTATGTGCCAATGTGATTTGATTCAAACTTTACTATGCCGGTACTAAATCGCGCGTTGCAATATATGTTCTCTTTTGTGCTGGAATAACGCTATAAGTAAACAGATTTCCGGCATAGTTTTAGCGATATTGGCTATGCCAGAACTCTATTCTTTTAAATTCTAGAACTAAACATAATTCCGGCATAGTAAACACGATATAGTCTATGCCGGTTTTGTATAAACCAAAGTTAGAAAAAGTGAATTGCAATACACATAAAATAACAGAAGCAAAGACTTAATACCATAAAATAACATAAGCAAAGTTTTACCAAATGAAATGTAAAGTTAAGAAGTTCTAAACCTAAAACAAGTGAATGAAAGATGTTCAAATTTTAACAAGACACACAAATAAAGTAACTCTAATTGTTCAAACCAAAATAATACTATAAAAGAAACACACGATCACTCAGTTCTTGGCCTCTTGTGTACCCTCTTCTTCCTTTCGCCCCACAAGTCTTTTGCCTCCGGATCTTCAATTTGGTCTATCTTTTGGATGATGTTCTCCAGTTCTTTCTAGGTCATCAACTCGCCTTTCTTGGTCTTCTTGTTAAAGAATCTTGACAAGTTTCCAATCCTCTGACGATGTTAAGGTATTTTTCAACATGTATTTAGTATGTACAATTGTATAAGTTCATACATATAGATTTCAAAAATAGTAATGCACAAGACGTACGTACCAACAACGTAACGAGCTGTAGAAGGTCGTGCATAGTTGACGGAGTTGTGGAGGGACGTTCTGTTTGTGGAGGAACTTCTACGGTATCCGGGCGCACAACATAAGGATGCGAGTACTTACGATGACCTCTTAGGAAGGTTGGATCACTCTCACAACCATTCTCAGCCAATTCCCAATCGGCCACATCCAAAACAAGTCCTTTTTCTTCCCTTTCAGTCCAATGTGCAAGAACAGGTTTAGGGTCATAAACTATGAGAGTATGGTTCTTATCTGATTGGCATTGCAGAAAGTCATGAGAGAATTTCTGATATGATGTATCTGTCAGATCTTTTTGCTTGTACCCAAGTTGCCGCATTACACGGCAAGGGTTGTGCATAACAAATCCTTTAGGATAAATAAAGGTCCGTTGTAAAATGAAACATTGTCACGCCTTTGTAAATGAACTCCTCTGGCATTCCTGTATGGGTCAAACACAACGTCTTCCACAGCCACCGAGTCCAAATGCATCCTCATTGCAATTAAACGTTTCCTGTTATTGGGCCTCGGGGTATTGTCGAAGTATTATTTCTTAGCTAGAGCCTTATTATGTTCATATCCACAGACAGTCTTCAATCCTTTATAACCTACGAACAAACTTCAGAAGTGTTCATAAGCCCACACCTGTGCCAATGAAAAATCCTTTTAATGAAATGTGTAACAAAAAAAAAAGGCAACTACTAAATTTAATGATAACGATCACCAAATGGATAGTTATCTATACCTGAATGACAGTGAAATTCCCATTAAATTGACGGGCATTTGCCTTAGAAGCTCGACGCATTTCTGCCAAAAAATGTGCCAAGAAAGCAGTGCCCCAAGAATACTCATGAACCTTTTCCAACGGATCCAAGTATTGTAGGAGGTTCATATGCACCCTATTACCATTTGCATCTGGGAATATAGCGGAGCCCAAGATGAACAACATATAGGCAGCGGCACTTTGCTGAACTTGTTCGGGAGTCAATACTTGTTCTTCGTATCCCCAAACAATTCAAAGAGTTTGACGAATGTAATAGTATTCGTCTGGGAAGTCCCTGTCTTGTACAAATTTTCCAAAGTGGTTTCCTTGTTCCATCCAAACAACCTTTCAGTGAGCTCATAGATCTTGTCCCATTTTAGGTCCTTAGAGTCATCTCCCACCTTAACGGCTTTCCCAACAACCTCTAAACCTATTATCCTTTGGACATCTTCAGGGATAATGGTCATCTCGCCAAAAGGAAAATGCATGGTGTCAGTTTCAGCATAAAACCTCTCCAAAAAGCAGTTTGCCATTACGATATCAGTGTCCACATAATTCTTTATCGCAGGATACAACCCGGATGCTTTGATTAGCACTCCCCAGATTGGTTGAAACCCTAATTAGCGTCCTTTGGTAGAATCAACATATATTTCTCATACGGACTCGTATTTTGTTGGTCCGCCCCTCCATTCCGTACGGAAAAGAATTTCCTCTCTCCTAACGTGGGAATATTTAGGTTTTAAGCTCTTTCGGGGGGTGAAAACATCCAGAGAATAAAACTCAGGAAAAATTCAAGGGGCCGGTCCCATAACATTTTTCTTAATATGATAAAACGAATGAGTTTTGTTGAAATCAAGGAGTTTCCATCATATGAGGGAAACATAAAAAATCATTGTTATAAAAAGGTATGAGGTTTATGTCCATGATGACTAAAGCTATCAGACGGACGACGTTTAATTTAGACCCGATCCGAAGATCGGGAAGCTACGGATGAAGTAGTCATTGGACGGCTAAGAAGGTTAAGAAATTTCGGATAATATAAAGTGCAAGGGTAT
The DNA here is from genome assembly GCA_023529315.1 of Papaver bracteatum. Taxonomy (NCBI): domain Eukaryota; kingdom Viridiplantae; phylum Streptophyta; class Magnoliopsida; order Ranunculales; family Papaveraceae; genus Papaver; species Papaver bracteatum. The sequence continues at coordinate 6,944,384 of JAJJWX010005152.1, forward strand.
GGTCGTATGGCTTTTTTGTTTTTCCAACTGTAATCCCTCTTCTTATCTCGCGCAGAAAAGCAAGAGTTTTTGCTTCTCTGTCTTTATTACGGATCTTCGTTCTTTGTAACGGATGTTTTTACCAATTCTAGCTACGGTTTTTGATGATTTGATTAGAGCTTAATTTGAGGGTTTGAATTGTTTTGATTTGTCTTTTTTGTTTTTCTTTTACTTGCTAATCATTCAACTATTGAATACAGGGTTTAATGCATAAATCATTAATAATCTTGAGGGTTTCGTCCATCAAGATGTTGAGAGAGTTAGATGTTTTGTTGATGATGAATCATCGTTCAGTTTTGTGTATACAATTTTTTTAATTTATTAGAAGTTAGGTTTTTCTGTCTACTAATCTGTGTTATTGTTATTTCTGATTGTGAGAAATAGTAACGAATCCAATATCAACTCCAATCCACAGCATGTATTACTTTTCTCCTCTTTTCTTTTTACATGTTCTCTAATTTGAATATTTGATCAAGGTCGCCACTTATTTTGTTGACTTGAAGGTTGATAAAAGCGGGAAAGTAGGAGCAGAACTGTGGATGTCTTGCATCAACCGGGTATTTTTAGATTGCCTTTAAGGGTTAGAAACTTTGAATTCAGTTCTGGCTTATGAGGCATTTTACAGTATAGGTAGAGAGATTTCCTATCAAGCAATTGCTATAACATGAAGTACTTAATTAGATTCATTCAGTTTTTACTGGAGGTTGTTGTTTCTTAGTATGCAGAAGTGATGTTAAAGCTCGGGAGCACATGAAGATGAAAATTGAAAGACACCGTTCGCAAAAACTCATCTGTTGTCCAAGGAAGGGCCTGCCCACAATGAATGAACCTCACCCAAGGCCGTCGTACTACAAGGAGAGAAAATTCGCTGCAGAAGAGATCCACATTTCAAGGTTTGTCTGCAAGTGTCATAAGTTATGACCCTAATTGGTGAAATAAAGGAGCTTCAATGCATGTAAGATGCTAGGTGTTGAATTGGCAAGAAAATAAGGTTGTGTCGCCCATTAACATGGGAAGGAAAGTTGAACCAGGGTGCGGCCAACACCGATTTGACCAATGATGGTAAGAGCAGCTCTAGAAGAACAAAAATAAATAATTATAAAGAAAATACCTGAGATTTCAGCATATATCAACAACAATGTTCAGAGTATCAACAATTCACTTAGTTTAATAGTTAAATTAGTGAGAGGAACCTAGGAGTTAAGTTTGTCTCTAAAAGCAACAATTTTAATCATGTCAAGACGAATGGGAAAGAAAATACAGTTGCAACACAAGAAGCAGATTTTAATGTATCACAGTCTCAGAAGCTTACTTATGAGCCTAAAATAAGGAGAAGATGTATTAGAGCCTCTTTTTGGAACCAAAAGTCATGGTTGTCTCTACAACTACAAAGAGAACAAAAGTGCATTTCTGCTGGCTTCCTTATATTATCAAACAACAAAAGGGCACATCCTATTCGATCAAGTTGTGTTCATACTGCTATCTACTAAGGTTCTTCGGAGTTCCTCTATTGGTGAGTATATTTGCTACTTTATAGCTGCAAAACAAGGTATCTATTTGGTTTACATTGAAATAAGATATTTGGAAATAAATTCAATTCCTCGATGTTGAGGTTGTATCTTTAGACTTTTGCTTACTGTTTAGAAATCCTTTTGTCTTAGTTTTTTGTATAATTCATATTATAGTTATTAGCTTAATGTTAAATTTGTACAGAGAACCCCACCACATTTCTATTATGGAGTTTGGAATTTAAAGTTGGTCGTAGAGAAGTTTTTTGAATAGTGCAACCGACTATAAGTTTAATCATTTTAGGGGGGCGCTGGATGAGGTTCGATGCTTGGGTCACAGTCATCGCCTCTTTACTGTTGGATTTTTGGTATCTTGATTTTATGGATAACATAGATGTTTTTTTATAGTTGGAGGTACGTCGTTAGTTCTTTCATATTCTTGCTTTACTTTTAGATTAATATGCACAATTTCAGTATACATTTTTTGGTTAGTTTCTTTGGGTAGGGATATAGGTACATAGGTTCTATAGCATATTGTTACTAGAGATGAGCCTTTGTTGGATCCAATTTTTTAAATTATACGATGGTTGCACCATCTAAAGTTTCTTTGGCTATATGTCCAGGGTTCCTTACATGAGATTGTGTTGACTACGTGTGTGGCAATTATACTTATTTGGTCCTTGAATTTTTTAAGTCATCAGGCATGATTTCGGTAAAATAATTACAAGTATTCTAATATGAGTTAGTGAGAATCTTTTGAATCTATTGCCAGGGAGGGAATACGGTTGCTTTAGGTGGTGGAAAGGGAAAAAATTATGTCACATTTTCTACTTAGCATTCATCTTAAGGTATAGCCATGTTTACATGAAAATGTCTCATACTGTGTTTTACAGTTTGTAATGGCGTCCGTACTTACTGTATAACAATTAGTCACCAATATATAGTTTACGCTATAATTTTAGGTTCCTAAACAGTGTCTTTGTCATGGAAGTTTTCATATTATTTTCCTTCCCTAGAGGTCAATTCCAACTTAATTAAAGCTTTCACTAAACCTAAATTACGTTCCATATATATTTATCTTGAGAAACACCTAAATTATGCACCTTTTTTAGTAATTGAAATAGATACCTATAATATTTTGTTCATGTTGTTGAGCCGTAAGCAAAGAAGTTGGGAATTATTTTATCATGCATACTACTCCATTACTCTATTTATCTACAAAAAATAGGAATTAATACACCCCTAGACTAATACCATGGCTAATAATGGATGGTAGTACTAAGCGTGTAATAGATTGTTGTTTCAAAGTGGTTACTGAGAAGGATGGAAAGCGGTTGGATATATATTATAGTGATCGTCGAGATTATACTTCTAGATTTAACGTCGAGACTCTTGATTTAAACTGCTGTATTATTTTTCCCGACTCACAACAACTCGCTAAGCTTACTAGATCTGAAGGTTTTCATTTTGACACTAATTAGTGACGTTTGTAGTATTTCATTTTGAAACTTTTTTTTTGATCGGTCAAAAGGAAAAGATTCATTGAAAAAAGGCATATGAGGCACATCGTGACTTTTTTTTGAAACTTTTTTTTGACGTTTGTAGTATTTCATTTTGAAACTAAAGTAAGCTTACTGCTGTTTTTAGTAAAGTTGTTAATGAGGCACATCGTGACTCAATGACTTTCTATGTATACCACCGTTACAAATAGTAATGCTATTAGGAGTACCCGTGGAGATGTACAACCCATATATTGCTATTAATAAACGCTTATAGACTATAAATTATTAGGTTAAACTCTTTACCAATTATTGACATTTTTTATGGCATCTGGAAGTTTCCCTTTTCTTATCTTTTATTTGTGACTTTAGAAGAAACAATACAGGGACAATTTGATGACCAACAAGACTTCCAAAGAAAAATGTCATATCTTTTTTGCGTCGATGTAACTTGATTTTTCATGCAAGATTATGATCTTCATGTTAGATTAGCAAACCATGTGACTTCAAGGAGTTTGCCTTGAATCCATATTTTTAAGGTGGAGATCTAAAAGTACTTGCGGAATGTAAGCAATTTTGAATCAACTCCTTAAATTTTACATTTTGACAATGTAACTAATATTTGAATATTAGCCACTGAGAATTTCACATGATGTGTGACATTTTCATTATTGAATCAGTTAGAAGGAGAAATGCTTTGGCATATGGCGCATACAAGTTACTTTCTCAGAAAACTGATAGATCATGAAGGAGCTGGTGAACGGTCCTGTGTGCTTAATTTGGTATGTTGACTCCCCTGCACTAACTTGAACCCTTAGATGCACCTTTGTTTTAATATGGTTTAATACTACTTTTTTTATGTTATATGGAAAAGAATTTGGAGCTTTCTGGATTTCATCTTTGCATTATAGATTTAAAGATTCAATTAGACCTTTACTTCTCCATGTTGCCATGTTGTAAGACATCTTTCAAGTGCTCATGAGTATCCAACTTTAAAATCGTCGACAACATTCTCCAGCATTCAAAAAGTGAAAGATGACCAAGTGTCGCTTCCCGAAGACTGTAACTAACATCTTGACACTGAATGGAACATCTACCCTCTGTTGTTTATAGAAATATCACATCTTCATGATTTTTCAGCTTTGAGCAGCTTAAGTTGGGGGTGATTTTTATTTTGCTAGATTTTCAGCTTTGAGCAGCATGAGTTTGGGGTGATTTTTATTTTTCCTGATTAGATTTGTACCAACCATCTTCCGATTTTTGTCCTTTGTGCTCATGCGCACACTTAACCGATAATAAGTATCATTGTGCTAGATCCTACAACTTCCTATCCTCACCTTGCTCTTAGGTCACTAGAAATAACCCAATAACTGCCTTATATCATTGCCATCGGAAAGAGAAGATGTTGTCGATTAATTCCTTACACCATTGCCATCTGAAAGAGAAGATAATGAAGATGTTAGGTTATTTCGATGTACATGTGCATATTTTTTATCTTACCATAAAACTAATATGTTATTTTGTTTCCATTGCAGGTTCATTTTAGTTGGATTGATGAACTAAAGGATTCTTCGGTTGCATACTATTTAGTTAAGTATTAAACATTGTTTACATATATGAATTTTCGTTTTTGATAGGTTACCTATTCATGAGATTGCAACAAGCTGTAAAGGAATCAAACCATACCTTACTGTGTCAAACATGTTGATAACGACATTTGGTATTACTGGAAGGCATTTGGAGACACTGTTAATTTTTTCATTACCATAAAGAAATAAATAGTAAGCTTTCTTCCCCGTTTGTTATAGGGCGTGTTAATGTGTAGAGAAATTATTTTCTAAGATCTTAAACGTGCCAATTTTACCAATACTAACGATGATGTGGGTATTACTACTGACGTGGTTAGAGCGTAATAGGCCCGACCTATGATCGTTTTATAAGCTTTCAAATCCATACTTAGTTTCCTTTACAAGGAATGCGGTATGTGTTTTGAGTTGAACCTTCGAGTAATTGTATATGTTCATGATATTAGTTGAACTGGCGAACTGGACTTAATGTTGTTTTAGACTATATTATGTTAGATATCATTATGTGTGTTATAATCATTTGTTATTTTCCTGGCATTCGCATAATTGGAATCATTCTAAAGATTTAGGTAATATTTTTAAGTTAGTGAAACGATTTTTGTTGCTGGCTTCTACTACTGCATAATTTATTTTTGCTATTATTTTAGACTAAATTATATAATTATACAACTGAAATACAATTGTTACTGCATAAAGTATAATTTTCCATTCTTGCAGTTTTGTTGTTTCTATGGAAAAGACTTGCACCGAAGGTAAATTCTGTTTCTGTCCCATACCAAGTAAAGTATTTCAAATGTAGATCTGTTACACAATGGTAGTGCATCTGACTCCATGTAAGAAGGTTACATGTTCGATTCACGTCAGGTCTATCCCCATATACGTCGTGTTCGTATGAAAAAAAAAAGTGATGTAAAACAAAACCATTGATAGTTGCATGTTTTTATATTTCATAATTTTTTTCTTCTTAACAATGATTGTCGTGTTCATGCCATAGAATCATTAATTCATATGCAACACATTGGTACAAAGACATGAAGAAATTAACTTCTGGGTTAATGATTGTGACCAGCTTTTAATGTCATTAGAGGTTGTGGCTTTTAATTTTATTAGAAAGCTGAATCGGAAAAAAATTGGAAGTAAATTAAATGAGGACGATCATTAGATATCAGTAGGCTGTCTTGGTTGGGATAGGCCTTTCAACTACGGAATTATAAGGGACATATTGCATGGATAACTTGAAGAAGTATATGATGTATTAATTCTAATGAATGTCCTTCATCCCAATCTTAAATAAAGGTTTTCAAAATGCAGGAAGCATCAAGCACGTCTTGAGAATACTCGACAAACATCCATATAGAAAAGTCTTGGCCTTGGGTTCTTCAACATTTTTACTAAAGTAGACGGCCCCCGAGGTGCAGGTCTCGGCTAACTTATACTCTCACCTCTAGATTTCAACCAAATTACAACTAATTTTAGTATGGAGGCTACATTTGACCAAGATTTTCTAATCCGGGGGACGTAGAATCCTGCTAATTTGACCCAATTAACAAATCACCAGGACTGTATTCTTAACAACCGTGGCCTTAGATCCTGACTCTTGATTTCAACCAAATTACAACTAATTTTAGTATGGAGACTACATTGGACCCAAGATTTTCTGATCTGGGGCCGTAGAATCCGGCTAATTTGACCCAACTAATAAATCATCAGGACTGTATTCCAAATAGCCGTGGCCTTAGGTCCCGACTTTTATAACTCGGCTAACTAAACACGACACTATAACTTTGCTATTTAAATACCGGTTCCGTGAGAGCCGCTATATTGTGGAAGGATAACAGACCCACCGACCAAACAACATAAACATATCGATAGAGGTTGAGCCTCGGGCATAGGCAGTGTAATAAATACATATGGATTAACCTTAAGAATCATAGGCGGTAACACATTCATTCACTTTTGAGAGTTGTTTTCAATGAATTTATTATTTTTATTTTTATTTTTACTTTCATGATTGTATATTCTTGGCTAGGTAAAATACTATTATTGAATTTATATATCCTAGCACTAGCATTTACTTTTACATTGTGAAAGTCCATATTTTGTTCCTAATCTCTTTAAACTTAAGATATTTAACTGGGTGTTTAGAGTCGAAGAACATTATATGTAACACAAAAAAATAAACTAAGATTCATAATTATGAGTTTACTAAAAAAAAATAAAAAAAATAAGAAAATAAGATATAAAAAAATCAGAAACATGAAGTTGATAAGAAAGGGAAGAGAGTCGAGTTAGCAATGGTCAAAAAAGACCAACAAAGTTAGAGCAAGCCAAAGTGTCAATACATAAACTAGATTTGAAATACCTGAAAAACTTTCTCATGTCATGTAATGGCAATAGAAGAGGTATATTCTTTGTGAATTTTTTTGCGAATACCTTGGAAGAATAAACAACAAAATTCGTTAATCCTGATTTTTCCAATGTTATTGATTGATGTGTTCATGAAGTGACGTAAATGTTGTTTTTTTTGGTAAAAATTTATAAGCGAAGGAATGTATTTACCTGTTGGTAGAAATATGACAAATAAAAAATAGGATATCTCATATTCTATATAATTTGGTGAATGATCTTATACGATTAGCTTATTTGCAACTCTTTTTTATGTGTTAGTTGTTGAATAATCTTTAGAAGTTGAGAATATAATTTCTTTTTTGAACAAACACATGAATGTATAATATGTTGTACGTTGGTTCATTATTTTTGTATAACTTTAGAAGTTTGATTTTAAAGATTTAAAAAAAAAGTTTTGAGTACTAAAAATAATGAACCAACAAATGTATGAACTACATAACCTGAAACCTTACAAATTCAATTTTCTGGATGGGTCAAAAACATATTTATTCATTTTAGGTGTAGTTCTTGATGAATCTAATTTTTTTTGTTATCTTAGTCAATTTACATTTCTGGCTAAGGAATGCTATAACTCCAAATTATATTTGTCATATTATTGTGTGGTTCACCATGTTTTTGGTTGAGTCAAAAGACATTAACAATTACTTGAACAATTCCGATAGATTTTGCATTATTCATCTAATTATCTATAATATTATAATTTTTTTCCTTAAATCTCTCCCACGATTTTGCATTGAAAGAGGTTCATCTAGATCACAAATTCCAATATTATAATTATCTATATAAGAAACAATTCCATCCATTAAACAAAGATTAGAGGTATATTCACCAGAATCCCTTTTTAAAACATAATTTTCATCCTCGATTAAAATCAATGTATTTTACCTTATTTCCTAAATTTGAAAAATAGGTTGATTCAGATTTATATGCAAAAATTCTTAGACATGAATCGATCAGATTTCGATCTTCAGTTTGTTGTAAGGTTTTACTAAGTTTCATTTACCTTATTATTGTTTTGGTAATTTAGATTCTTATCCATATCAGGACGTTTATTCTTCGTAATAGATTTCCTAGATTGCTTTATTAGATTTAGACTTATCTCTTTCAAACCACGCTTAAGATTGCATGTTCTAATTTGTTAGATAAAAATGCCCAACATCATCCGCCTAAGCCATATTATACTTTGACTGCCAACTTCCACAGGTGATGTTCATGTTTAGTCCATCATCACCATTTAACTATCATGGAATCAACAAATAAACAAGACAACAAGGATTTTTTTATTTTATGAAATCACCAATGGTGATATCTAGATAACATAAACCGGACTATCAGTGGAAATACCTGGATGAAGAAGCATATTGATGATATTTTAAAAATATTTTCACGGAACTTACCAAACTAGAAATCTTATGTCGGATACCGAAGATCACATAAGGCATAAAACTAACAGGAGGTTGAGCCGGGCCGTAAGGCCCAGGTGATACCTAGTCATAAATCATAAAATAAGGGACGTGTGAGCGTGTGGGACCGGCTTGGAGCATAACTGGCCGACCAAGGCCCGATCCCGTGCGTTTTCCCTATTTCATGATTTGAAGGATTTTTCATAATTTGAAGGAAATATCATGAAATCAAGGAATTTTCATGGGATTATGAAAACATGAAAAATATGCTAATAAAAGAGTGGGACGTGTGAGCCATCTAGGGTTTGGCCGACCGGCCATGGCCCGTGCACACGGGTTCCCTAATTTTTATTATTTTTCATGGGACGAAGGAAATATCATGAGATTAAGGAGTTTTCATGAAATTAGGGAAATAATAATAAAATAATGAGGAATCATGAAGTGTGGGCCTATTTGGAACCAAGGCATGGCCGGTTGGCCAATGGTCACGCCCCATCACATTTTCCCTAATTTTATATTATTTCCTCCGCGCGAAGGAAGCACCATGAGATTGAGGAGTTTCCTTAAAACAAAGGATATTCGTTCAAATGAAAGGTTTTTCATAAACTCAGAGAAAACAACAAAAATATGATAAAAATATGAAACTGGTGTGGGATTGACCATGACACGGTCGTCAGTGGTCAGTGAGCCCATGCTCCCAGCACCTTGGTCAATTTTTATTTATTTGTTATTTTTCATCCTATTTTGCATAGGTTCATCGTTTAATCGTATTTTGAAATACCAGTTTGTGCGATGGTTATTAATATATCATTGTTGAATACACTTGCACCGTTTGAGACATGGCTTGCTCAGGCGGTAGCTCTGATGCCCGTGCGTCCAATATTTATTACTAATCCATGGACTTCCGCTGGGAAGAACCATGGTTTGCGTAATGAAATATCTGCGAAAATATTCGAATATTTTCAGAATTTCGTGGATGAATCCAAGAATTTAGGTTTGAGACGGGGCTTGCTCAAAGTGTAGCTCTGATGCCCGTGCGTCCAATATTTATTACTAATCCACGGACTTCTTCTGGGAAGAACCATGGTTTGCGTAATGAGATATCAATGAGATATCTGCGAAAATATTTGAATATTTTCAGAAATTCTGCGGATGAATCCAAAAATTTAGGAATAATTAATTTTTGACTTTATACTAGCATAGTAAGTTGTTCGGGAGTTGTTTATCCCGTGATAGAAATAATTACTGAAGTGCTCAGTACTCATGAGATATGCCTTTGTCCAGCTGTGAGACTACATATCTATATGCACTCTGAGAGAAAGTATTCTCCATCAGAGGATTCGATGAGAGACTCGTGTCTCAATATTCACGTCTGATTGCTGAATCAGAGGTCGTATAATTATGGGTTTACGATTTTAGCCTTTGTCGAAAATCCACCATCTACATTAAGTCCCCTGCTTAGTGAGGAAAGTCGTGTTCCTCTGTCAGCATTGAATGGTGATTTTTCGGTCATAACAATGCAAGTAATTGAACTCAGTCGTAAGTTAAGATGTTACCGGATTTCGATCATACGAGCATATCATGACTTGAAAGAAGACTCTAGTGGCATGATAGAATGTCGTTTGGTGAGCATGAGTTGATGTTGAACCTCTGATTTGGATGACAGGATCTTGTTCGTTCAGGATTCGCGGGCCGGGCCAATAAGGAAATCCTTAGAAAATTAGGTTTTGGAAACAAAGTTTGATATAAAAGGAATTGCTTCTCCTTTTTTTTTTTTTCTCACGACCAGCAGCTCCCGTCACCTCATCATATTCACGCCATCACTAGGAGAGGAAGAAAAAAAAAATCGTCGGAGCTCCAGCGCCGTCGTCATTGCCGTCACCGTGCGGTAGTTCTTCACCGGCGCCGACAGTTATGCGTCCAAAACTTCTTCTTTTTTTGCTGATGTTCATGAGTTTTATGGGTTGTTCACATATTGATCATGATAAAATTACATACCCGTGTATATATGATTGTGGGTTTCGTTGAAAAAACCTTCGTTTTTGAAAACGTATGTTCGTTTGATCGTTAGTTTTTGAAAACTAGTAATGATCCCTGATTTAGGAGTGATTTCCTTTAATATATGAATATGTAGGTTCAGTGATGAAACTTTGTTGATGAGCTTTCATGTGAGCCAAAGTTTTATCACGAAAAAATGAATTTTTCACAAAACCGAAGTAAAATCTTCGTTTTAAAGAATAATGACGATGCGGAGAAACGAGTTCTATTCTTTATGTATACATGAACTTGTGTTCAGTGATAAAATTTTATGTATGATCTTTCATGTAAAACTTTATCGTGTAATGCATGAGTTTTCATAAAATTGAAATAAACCTTCGTCTTGAAGACGTATGACGACACGAAGGACAAGGGTTTTGCAAAACCATGGTAGATTCATGGATTTTTTTTTTAACCGTGGAGTATCCACAATTTATTTTTATGAGCCTGTCTTATGTTGAAAATATTTATTTATTTACGTGAGTAAATAAACGTTTTGTTTATATATATATATATATGCAAATATATATTATTTCTCTAAAATCAAAACTTGAGTTTTATGTGATGTTGCTTAGAGATAAAGATTATTCATGATGAAATAATGTCTTAATTTTCATAATTCTATGGTGAATGTTCACACAGTAGAAATGTTCATGATTTTATGAAAGATCTGAGTTTTTGAACGTCTTTTGTAGGTCTTGAAGAAGCAGACGATTTTGGAGCATTAACTCTAGCATTACTCTCACTACTGTTTAGTGGAAGCGTAAAAAGTAAGAGTTAAGAGTTACCATTTTTGCCGAATTTGTTTGCAGGTTGGTAATCCTTTGCGCTTCTGATTCCAGACAATGTCCGACAACAGTAATCATTCTTCTTCCTCTAGTTCTTCTGATGAAGATTCCAAAGTTCCCGTATTGAAGTCCAATCCCTCTCAGGGTGAGGGGCTGAAGTCCGGCATACTATTGAATGAGTGGAGGGTTTCTTTCGCTGAACTCAGGAAAAGGAAAGCTAAGGATGACGAAAAAGACACTCGTCAGCATGAGAAGGATCAAATCTGGCACAGAATACAAAGAGCTGAAGAGAAACGTCTCATGGAAGGGCTGCCCGATGACTCCGATGCTGACGATTCTAAAGAAGACATATGGGAGGTACCGGGTACCGGGACTGATCAAGATGAAAGAGAGTACCAGAGGTCCATGAAGTGATTCAGAGCTGAATTGGAGGAAGATTCAGATTCAGATGCTGATCCAGAAGCTTATTCGAGACCCATCAATACTGATTCTGATTATGAAGAAGATAGTGATGACATCTCAGATGACAAGGAGGATGACGATTCTGACAATGAGTCTGACGAGTAGTTTTGTCTTCCTCCCTTCTTTGAAACATTTGAATGTTCTTTAGGCTTCGTAGTAGATATTTCTTCGATGATTCGAACAAATTGTCTTCTTATTTAGAATTTTCTTTTGAATGAGCAAACACCTTTATTAATGTTGATTCTTCTGAGTAAATGAACCAATGTTCATGCCTTGAATTCATCACATCTTTCGACTCGCCTTGGTGATCTTTGTTCATAGAAGGTACTGAGAGATACATGTTGTATAGGCTGAGAGAATACGCGTTACACATGAGTCCGTGTAACTTGACCGTATGTGCCAATATTCAGCTATTTTTCCTCCATATCTTCAGTGTTGCCCTTGTTGAAATGCTAGGGTTTCAGTAAAACCCGCAACGGAATTGACTATCCACATAAGATAAATTTCCACCATCATATATCTTCAAGACTTCGAGTCTATCTTGTATGCAACTATTTCCTCCACTCTCGAGTCAGTTTCATCGTGCAGAGAATCCGTGATCATACCATGTTGCCACCATGTCAAGCAATGGTATTTCTTCTCAAGATGACACTCAGTCGAAGTGTGAAATAGCGGCGTTCATCTCCGTAAGTTTTCACCCTATTTATCTTTGCCTGATCAAGATGATGATTTGATCATTAAGAAAATAACTTTCTGCAGGGTAATCAGAAGAATGCCTCTTATCGGCCCAAGCGAACCGTCAGAGCTCCTGTACGGTACATGTCATCTCGTGTTGAGGCTGAATCGTCCGTGAGTAACCTCATAACCCTTGAGATTATACTGCGCTCCTTTGAACTAAATACTTCTTATTTGTTGTAAACGGATGTCCATGTCATTGTCGACGCCAAAAGAGGGAGCGGAAAGTCTGTGACAGTAGTCGAGGTTGAAGATAGCTTCGACCGGGTTGGTGAAGATTCTGTAGGATCTGTGGAGGTGGGAGACAATGTTCATACTCGCGAATATCCTACAGCTGGTCTCCCTTTTGACGCCCCTTTGATCAATACTTTCCCGGGTAATGAAGTGGTTGGTGGGTTCGTCGTTCCCAAGTGTCATGTGCCTTTATACACTAAGATCTGGAAGAAGTATGGCCATATTTCCACCACAGAAATATGGAAAGGCTTTCCTCCAAATCTCCTGACCAAGGTGGCTGGACTGTTGCCAATTATCGAGGAGATGAACCAAAAGCACTTGCGAGATGTCAAAAACCATGAGCTGCATGAGTGGGATGATATGGTCTCGAACTGTGAGACATTGCGGTTCAATGTGAGCTGGCTTCGTCGTCGTCTTGATAAAATCAAGATCCATAAGGCGGCAGAGGCTACTGATGCAATTTTTGCGATAATGTATTATTAGAAAAGGAGAAGATATTAGCTCTGGAATCTGCCAGAGTTGAGAAGGCAGTCGAGGATCTGAGGGTAAAGACTAGGATCTTTCAGAAAAAACTTGACAAAGTTTCTTATAGGGATTATCCATTGTTGGATGGTTTGCTCTAAGTGAGCATTTATGGTTGTTGTTTTTGAATTGATTTCTGGCTATGTGGAATAATTGATCATGGTATGAATGAATTTTTTGCTCATTTACGAAATATTTAACGAATAAAGCAGAATTTGAATTCTCTTTCGAGGAATGAAATTACATTTTTGAAAATGTCTGCAACGATGGAATGATGAAAAGGTATTTGCTTTCTAAGGATCAGGCGTAATATGCTTTGATCCATTTGCCGTTGATTATATTTCCTTCTATACCTCAATTAACCTTTAAAATTTAATAATATCCGCTAGACACTGCCTTGATAACCACGTACGGTCCTTCCCAATTTGGAGAGAACTTGGGAGTGGACATGTCTTTCTGGATATGCTTTGCTGTCTTTAATACCAGATCTCCTACTTGAAATGTTCGAGATCTTACCATTTTGTTGTAAGCCCTAGAGATTCTTTGTTTGTAGGTTTCTACAAGTTTTTCCACCTTATCCCTCTTTGATTCGAGCATGTCCAGTTCAAAAACTCTTGAGTTGGACACTTCAGCTTCATCCCACCGTATTCCACTGGATGATGTGATCCTTGCTGGGGGAATTTTGATTTCTGCTGGTAATATTGCATCAGCTCCATAGATGAGAGAGTAAGGTGAAGTTCCAATTGAGCTCCTTGGCGCGGTTCGATAAGCCCATAAATCCATGAGAAGCTGCTCATGCCAGGTCCGGTGATTATCATGAACTGTTCGACTGAGAATTCGGATCAAAGTCTTATTGGTGCTTTCTTCCTGCCCGTTTCCTTGAGGATAGTATGGTGTAGAGAAAACTTGTTTGATGCCATATTCATCGAGCAATTCTGTAATATGCTTGTTGGAGAAAGGAGTTCCATTATCAGTAACGATGTGTTTAGGAACACCGAACCTGCATATTATGTACTCTTTGATGAAGGCTGCAATCGTGACTCCTATGGTGCTTCGAAGAGGAACAGCTTCAACCCATTTGGTGAAATACTCGGTTGCAGTGATGATGTATTCATGCTGCTTTGAAGATGCCAGACTGATTTTCCCGATGATGTCCAGTCCCCAGCTATAAAAGGGCCAAGGACTATTCACAGAGTTCAATGGGAGACAAGGAGTGTGGATGAGATTACCATGGAATTGGCATTGGTGGCACCTTTGAACGTGCGCAGCTGCATCATCTTCCATGGTCGGCCAATAATATTTCTCATGAACCTGGAGAAATAATTTCTTCTTTCCTTGATGCTCTCCATCATGTATTCCCTTCAGAACCGTTGGGATTTCATGCTCAGCTAAGCATCTCAATAGGTTTCCACCAAAACTTCTGCGGTATAAAATCCCATCGATAAAAACGAATCTCTTAGCTTTCTGAATGAGCTTGATTGTTTCTTTCTTTTCCAGCGGAAATTCATTGTCCCGAAGGTACTTGATGTAAGGTTCCCTCCAGTCCCCGGTGTGATGGGATGTTAGAACTTCCAAGTGATGGGGAGGCGTCTGGCAGTTAGGACATGACTTTTGCAGAGATCTTGATTGAACCTCCATGGAAGGCCAATAGTATCCCATTCTTTGAAGCTTTCGGTAAAGCGTTACCACCTGTGTCTGTCCACAGGTTTCTTCATGTATGCGCTTGAGCTGCTTGTCTGCCTCGTCAGGTCCAAGACATCGTGACAAAGACCCATCAGAGTTTCAATAATATAATGCTCCATGAAGTAAAAAATAATTCTTTAACTCTTTGAGACTGACTTTTCCTTCTGAAAGAGAACTATTTAGTTCGTGAACAATAGGTGCTTGCCAATCATCTGCTTGAATATTTTCAACTTGAGCCAGCCATGTAGATGAAATATCACGTCTTTGCACAGTGATTGTCTTCTCTGCTCCTTCGAATTGCATTTTAGAGGAGAGAGTTGCTAGGCAGTCGGCATGCCTATTGTTGGTTCATCCAGTATGGACGATCGTTGCATTAAAGAAGTAGTTTAACAGATATTGAGCCTCAGTTCTGAAGGGAGCCAGTGTGATTTGTTTAAGGGAGTACGTTCCATTTATTTGGTTGACCAACAGTTTTGAATCTCCCCTTATCTCGAGATGTGTTTCTCCTGCTTGCTTGGCCAGGGATAATCCCAATAATAAGGCTTCATATTCTACTGAATTATTGGTGCAGTGAAAATCCAGCTTGAATGAATGTGAGAAAACCTCGCCGGATGGAGAGACGATCATTATGCCTGCTCCCCCAGTGTTATTGCTAGGATTGGCAGAACCGTCAAAGTACAGAAGCCATGTTTCTTCTTTGGTGATCAAGTCGTCTGGAAACTCACCAGGCACGTCTTCGTGTCGTGATGTTGCATCGTCTCCTGGAAAATCAGCGAGTAAGTCTGCTACTGCTTGCCCTTTGATTGCTCTTGGTGGCATACATGCTATGTCAAATTCTGACATCTGAAGTAACCATTTTGCTGGTCTTCCTATCAAGGATGGCTTTGATAGTAGAAACTTTATAGGGTCAGCCTTGGAGACGAGCACAACTTTGTTGGACAGTAAGTAGTGCCTAAATTTCTGGATTGCATGCACTAACGCCAAGCATACTCTTTCAGCCTTTGGGTATCGGAGCTAAGCATCTCTCATTGTACGAATGAAGTAGTAGATCGGCCGTTCGATGCCTTCATCGTCTTCTTGTGCATGGAGTGCTCCGATTGCGACATCACTGAATGCCGTGTAGAGTATCAGCGGTCGACCTTGCACTGGAGATTTCATGACAACAGGTGATAAAAATATCTGCTGTATTTTCTGGAATGCTTCTTGTTGAACGGTTGTCCAGGTGAAGCTCGCTCCTTTCTTCAATAGAGGGGTGAACGAAGCAATAAGCTGAGCCAATCCAGGAATGAAGCGTCGAATATAATTTACCTTTCCCATAAAACTTTGGAGATCTTTCACAGTGCGTGGAGGAGGCATGGTGGTAATATCTTTCATCTTATCTGGATCGACCTTGATTCCTTCTGCTGTGACTAGGAATCCCAGAAACTTTCCGGAGGAAACGCCAAAAGCACACTTCAGAGGATTCATATTTAATTTATATTCTCTGTATCTTTCAAAGACTTGTCTCAGAATTTGGAAATGGGATGCTCGAGTCTTCGATTTCACCACGACATCATCAACATAGTCTTCTACTTTCTTGTGCATCATGTCATGGAATATGGCAGTCATAGCTCGTTGATAGGTAGCACCGGCATTCTTTAATCCGAAAGGCATCACAGTGTAGTGGAAGTTCCCGATGGGAGTACGAAATGCAGTTTTGTTGGCATCATGCTCGTACATCTTGATCTGGTTGTATCCACTGTAGCTATTCATAAATGAGAACATACCGTGACCGCTGGTTGCATCCACAAGCATGTCAATATTGGGTAAAGGAAAGTCATCTTTTGGACAGCATTTGTTCAAATTCCTGAAATCGACACAACATCTAATCTGACCATTTTTATTCTTGACGGGAATAATATTTGCCAACCATGTTGGATGTTGAATTGGTTTGATAAACCCTGCTGCTAATAATTTCTGAACCTCGACCTTGATTTATTCTTCGACTTCGTGTCTGAACTATCTTGGCGGTTGTTTGACGGCTTTGGAACCAGGTGTTATGTGCAGATGATGAGTAACCAATTTACCGTCCAGACCATGCATTTCTTCCTATGTCCACGCGAAGATGTCTTGATACTCCTTCAGCAGTGCTATTAACTCCGTCCGTTCCTATGATGACAGTGCTGAGCTGATTAAAACCGGCCTTGGATTGTCCTCCGTTCCGATGTTAATCGTTTCAAGATCATCAGTGGTGGAGTCAGTGCCATCCTGTAATTGTCGAGGAGCATCTTGGATCTCTTCTTCGAGTGATGGCTCACTCTGGTATGATTCTTCTGGGCGGGGAGATTCTTCATCATTCTCCCATGTTAATTGCTAATCCTTGCGCCAGTAAATGATTCTCCCGTCCGCATCATGACTGGTGATGAACTTGGATTCGTGAGTCGATATCTTATCCTTGCGGCGCTTAATCGGTATAGCAGATGGCTTAGCCTTCATGATATCTGAGGATGATGGCTTGTCTGCAGCATTTTCGATAGACTCCCAATTTGGGAGTGGAGAACTGTAAACCTTATTTGGAGGTTCGGGGATGTTCTTTCGAGACTCAAGGAATTCAGCATCGTAGACCGGGGCGTAAGGTGATGATGAAGCCGCAATAAGAACAATTTTGTTGTTGATTAGAGCTTTAATGCATTGATGATATGTTGAAGGGACCACCTTGTTGTCATGAAGCCACGGTCGTCCGAGTATCATGTGATAGTCAGTCTCTTGCTCGATCACGTGGAATTTGGTTTTTGATTGGATAGGCCCCACCTTCAGGTCTATGTATGCATATCCATATGTATGGATCTGGCTTCCTTCAAAACCTGTCATCAAGATGGGATGACGAACGATCTTGTTCCGTGGAAACTTGGCCGCCTTGAGGGTCTTCATGGTGACAATATTTGTAGAAGCGCCTGTATCAACGAGAGCTCTTTTAAATTCAGAGTCTTTGATAAAACCAGTTACATACAGGGCTCGGTTATGTCCCTCGTCTTCCATGCGGTCCTCTTCTCCAAAGGTGATGTTGTTGATTGAATGCTCGGACATCATGAATGTTTCTTCAACTGCTGGAGGTGAGGAGACTAAGGGCTCTTCAGATGATATCTGGTTGAGTGCAACAAACGTGTTTGTTCGTTGCTTCCTGGAAAAGTGTAAGAGTTCACATAAACCTTCGACCAGCTGTGTCACCTCCCGGTCTACCGAATTTTCATAATTAGTGAAACTATCGATTTGACGGTCGCCGTATGACGAGTCAGTCCCCTGTGATGGGACTTCCGCACTGTAAATTTTATGTCCACCGTGTGACGAGTCAGTCCCCTGTGATGGGACTTCCGAAGCGGAGATCATGCCTAACTCGGATGTTAGTTTGATGAGGAAATAAAGTATGTGATTCATTGTATCCTTCATCAAATCTATGTTCCTGGTGTGGATCTCCAGGGTTCGTGCCAATTCTATTAGAGTTGGGACTCTTCAATCTTCCGTGCTGCCAGACATAGCGTTAGAAGGAGGAGCGTTCCCATTTGAAGGATTCTGGATTGAGTTTGAAGTAGTTGAATTAGGCATAATACCAACCATCTTGTGAAAATGAGAGATTGCAACTGAGAGAATGATCTCCCACTGTGGTCACCAATCTGTAGATGGGTAAAAATGATCTGCTGGTTTTTACGGAATTTAGGACGACCGTACGGAGGAGATTCCTTGAACCGAGCGAAATGTTCAACCTCACATAGATACACCGCTATGAAGGGGGTACTTTAAGTTTGAGAGACCAATCTGTAGTACTCCGGCCTAAACCAAGACAATGGCCGTTCTAGAGTAAATTCGGTCACAAGAGAGGATGGGTTGATCTGTAGGAGGGAAGATGAGAAATGTGTGAGATCAATGGTGATCTGAGATTGTAGGTGTGTTATGATTTCAGCGTGAAATGTTCTGAATGATTGAATATTGCCTGATTGAGAGTAATTTCTGTGAGTTCGTGTAGACAAATGAGCGTCTGTATGAACTTTGGTGAGAAATTGCTCGTTCAGACGATTGTCGTTCGAATGTGTTTGTGGGAGAAAACTACTTCTGCAGGTTTAGGTAATTTTGGGTGTGTGTGGATGAGAAGTGAATTTAAACCTTCAACAAATGTGCTGCACGATGAGCACTTTTGATTCGAGAGATAATCTGTACAATTATGGCCTAAACCGAAGACACGGCCGTTCCAGATTTGTTTCGGTCACATGTAAAGGATGTGAGGTTGATCTTAGGGAGGGAAGCGAAGAAGGTGTTGAGAGTATGAAGGTGAAGGCTATTTGATGACTTGTTAACAGAAGGTTTAACAGGCTAGAAAATGTTGCATGCAGGCTCTGGGTATTGAATACGATGGAATTAACACTTGGTTTTTTTCTGTGTTCTGTAGGAAAATAGGGAGGAGAACCTATTTATACAAGTCGATAAGCCTTTATCACGTCTCTCGTGGGAAAGTGGAGGAAGTGAAGTAATGGAGGAAGTGGAGTTGCGTGTTAGTGTCACACGGTTTCTTGCGCACTTCTCCTATCATCATTAACCGCCCATGTTTCCTTGACACGATCTTGTGATGGCGTGTTGCACGCTGCTCGCTGTAAACCTCCATACCAATACCCCAGTTTGTATCCCCCAGTTGTGACGTGATTAACGTCTCGGGTGAGTCATGGGACCCACATGTGTTAGCAAACGGTGCTAGGTGAAATAACTGAATTATTTGCAAGTGTTCATTCTATGCATGTGTTGCATTGAATGTGCTCAACATGCTGGAAGCATGGTTTCCTTAAAACTTTGATGAAAAAAGTTGTAAGTTGAAGTGCCTCAACTAGCTATGTTCAGGCAGTGTTTTGGAGGCCGTATGAGTGGGACTCATGTTGGACGATTATTCCATGGGGAAGTGTGGAGGATGGTGATCACGGTGATACCTTGTTTTCCACCTAACTCCCTCCCTAGGCTATTCATCCAAGCATGCGAACTTGGACGGACGAGATTGATGGAGAGATAACCGTTGGATTAGGGTGTGGAAGGCTTGCGAGCTTCCTTTTTCACCCTAACGGTTTTATTCCTTGGGAGGCGTGCAAGGGAGGACCGATTGGTCCTGCAGGCAGGCAGGACGCCAATCTACACACCCATGTAGAGTTGAATCTCATTGGAGCGATCTGGGTCGCCCGTTCTAGCCTGCGATGATGGATGGTCGAGATTAGAAGTGGCCTTACATGCCACCTTTGGGCACGCAAATCGAGACGTACAACAACCATGTGCACCGGCCGATTAGTTCACCGTGGAGGTAGGCCCACGGTGGTCACGTAGGTTCCATCAGTTGGTGATGGCGCCTCCAAACCATTCATGTACGGTGGTCCCAAGTTGCGTGGTCGCGGCTGTCGGCAAACCCTAGTTTTAGGGTTTGCGGGCCCGCTTCCTTTGCGCCACCGTAAATCAACGTCTGTGACTCCCATAAAGAAACCGTTTGCACCAGCAGGGAGGCGGGTTGGTGGCGAGCATCCAAACACGCCTGCGATGACGGATGGCTGATATTAAAAGGGATCTCGCATGCTACTTTTGGGCACAAATTTCGAGACGGCTGGCTGCAATCTTCAATGGACGATTGATTAGCTGTGTATCCGGGCCCACGGTGAGCACACAGTGCTACCGACCGACAAGCAGATTGTGCTTCCAAACCGTTAGTGCACGCCTGCCCAAAGTTGCTTGGTCGCAATCTGTAAGCAAACCCTAATTTTAGGGTTTGTGAGCCGCAGCTTCATGCTAGCGTATCTCAACGCCCATGGATCCCATGGTGAAGCCGTTTGCACCATCAAGAAGGTAGTCCTACGGTGAGCATGTGCGTGCATGCTACTTGGTCCCGCGCGTGATCTAGGCCGTCCAACCATTCCTGCTTGGACAGTTGAGATCCATTTTTAAGTTTGTTTTCAGCAGGTGAGACTAGCATGGGTAATCTTGCATGTGCTCAACGGGGCTAATATAACCCTCCGTAAGGTAGCCTATGGGTGTTTGCATGTGGAACACAAGGCTTTAAGTAAAACATTAATAGTAATGCTGTAAACCTACAGAAAATCGGGATGGTTGCTACATGCTCCGCTCTAGGTAGGTTATAATTCTCAGGGATGGTTGCACATGCTCCAATGAATTATCATGGTGAGAAATATTCATCACATGAAGTCTTTATCCTTTGCTGGACGTCAACTTACAAAAATTGGCTTTTTACAATTTTAGCCTTTAAATAGAAATCCACCATCAACAGAATATTTTAGAACTCTTCGAATCTTGTTCTTTCAATCAGGATTCAGAGATATTATATAATGCCGGAGTTGAAAACACCATGATCCTATGAAGTGTGATAGTTGATGGAGTGAAGGAGTTGAGAGATGGAAATAGTGCTTGAAACCAGTTGCGCCCATCGTGCAGAGACTTGGTTGATTTTCCACCCACTACTTCGCTAACTCCCTCAACTGATTGCACAACTTGCTCACATTTCATCGTGTGTTTAAACACACGTGCCGTAGACCGCCAAACCAAAACCCTAGTTGATATCCCCCCAAGTGACACGATTGATGTCTCATGGTTAATTAAGTCAGTTGCTGATTTCATGACTTTGTGGGACTATGAGTCCACGTATTTGCTGAGTTAAACATGATTTTGTAGAATATTCTGCAACTCATGAATTGAACGTGTCTGCTGAGACAGTGATAGGATCCTCACGTTGAGGAGAGAAAGTGTTTCTCGTTAATTTTAATATTGATAGTTCTTTGAGTAAATATTGCTCATCTGAGGAAGTGTTGCTCGTTTGATGAATTATTGGTAGCGTGACCAAAATAAAATATCAATTAAAGCGCTGGTAGTTGAAACGATCATAATTAATAAGAATACCGATCATGAGATCAGTGAGAAATTATAAGTGTTTGAATCTGGAATCATGATCCTTGGATTCAAAAACCCTAATATGATCAATTGATGACCAATTGATGGTTTATTTTAAATTAACCATAGAATGAAGGAGAACCGGCTTCATGGGATTGTGGATCGACCATGAAATTCTCATATGCTCACGTGAGCAAAATCCAAGACCTCTTTGAAGAGTTGATGAGTTGTTGAAATGATGATTAAATGCTGGTTTAATCATTTACTGAATTACTGTTGGGTTTAACATTAGGTGATAAAACATAATTAATTATTAAAATATAAAGGACCAACCAAGGGGTTATGAAACCGGCCCTGGGTGGTCACGGGATCAGATGATGATCGCTCCGTCAAATTCTGAAATTGTTTGGAGAGTTTTTGGACCTAATACGTGATATTGTGAAAATTAGGTCAGATTGTGAGAAACACGTGGGACTGGCTCATTTCGAGCAAAAAATCCAACCTTGGTCGGTCAAGGTAACATGCTTTCGTCATTGAGACGTCCGTGTCTCAGTTCTGAGAATTTTGATATTTTCTGGTGCACGTTTGAGCGACCATTTGAGAAAATATGACAAAATTAAGGTTTTCTGATAAAACCGTCAAAACTTCATCGGATGAAGGAAAATAATGAAAAGTGAAGGAATTATGAAGAGGTGAGGGACCGACCAAGGGGTCATGAAACCGGCCCTGGGTGGTCACGGGATCAAATGTTGATCGTTTGAGCACTCCCCAGATTGGTTGAAACCCTAATTAGCGTCCTTTGGTAGAATCAACATAGATTTCTCATACGAACTCGGATTTTGTTGGTTCGCCCCTCCATTCCGTACGGAAAAGAATTTCCTCTCTCCCAACGAGGGAATATTTAGGTTTTAATCTCTTTTAGTAGGTGAAAACAGCCAGAGAATAAAACTCGGGAAAAATTCAAGGGGCCGGTCCCATAACATTTTTCCTAATATGATAAAACGAAAGAGTTTTGTTGAAATCAAGGAGTTTCCATCAGATGAGGGAAACATAAAAAATCATAAATAATAAAATAAGGGACGTGTGAGCGTGTGGGACCGGCTTGGAGCATAACTGGCCGACCAAGGCCCGGTCTCGTGCGTTTTCCCTATTTTATGCATTATTTCATGATTTGAAGGAATTTTCATAATTTGAAGGAAATATCATGAAATCAAGGAATTTTCATGGGATTATGAAAACATGAAAAATATGTTAATAAAAGAGTGGGACATGTGAGCCATCTAGGGTTTGGCCGACCGGCCATGGCTCGTGCACACGGGTTCCCTAATTTTTATTATTTTTCATGGGACGAAGGAAATATCATGAGATTAAGGAGTTTTCATGAAATTAGGGAAATAATAATAAAATAATGAGGAATCATGAAGTGTGGGCCAGCTGGAACCAAGGCATGGCCGGCTGGCCAATGGTCATGTCCCATCACATTTTCCCTAATTTTATATTATTTCCTCCGCGCGAAGGAAGCACCATGAGATTGAGGAGTTTCCTCAAAACAAAGGATATTCGTTCAAATGAAAGGTTTTTCAGAAACTCAGAGAAAACAACAAAAATATGAAACTGGTGTGGATTGACCACGGCACGGTCATCCGGTTAGTGATCCCATGCTCCCAGCGCCTTGGTCAATTTTTATTTATTTGTTATTTTTCATCCTATTTTGCTTAGGTTCATCGTTTAATCGTATTTTGAAATACCCGTTTGTGCGATGGTTATTAATGTATCATTGTTGAATACACTTGCACCATTTGAGACATGGCTTGCTCAGGCGGTAGCTCTGATGCCCGTGCATCCAATATTTATTACTAATCCATGGACTTCCGCTGGGAAGAACCATGGTTTGCGTAATGAAATATCTGCGAAAATATTCGAATATTTTCAAGAATTCTGCGGATGAATCCAAGAATTTAGGTTTGAGACAGGGCTTGCTCAGGCGGTAGCTCTGATGCCCGTGCGTCCAATATTTATTACTAATCCATGGACTTCTGTTGGGAAGAACCATGGTTTGCGTAATGAGATATCTGCGAAAATATTTGAATATTTTCAGAAATTCTGCGGATGAATCCAAGAATTTAGGAATAATTAATTTATGACTTTATACTAGCAGAGTAAGTTGTTCGAGAGTTTTTCATCCCGTGATAGAAATAATTACTGAAGTGCTCAGTACTCATGAGATATGATGTTGTCCAGCTGTGAGACTACATATCTATATGCACTCTGAGAGAAAGTATTCTCCATCAGAAGATTCGATGAGAGACCCGTGTCTCAATATTCACATCTGATTGTTGAATCATAGGTCGTATAATTATAGGTTTACGATTTTAGCCTTTGTCGAAAATACACCATCTACAAGGATATCTTTGGTGAACCGAGTATTCATCTCTCTCTCCACAAAAAAGAGGAGTATCTTTATAAAGATATTGGATTGTCAGCTAGTGATCTAGGTGATATTTTCTACATCTTTTCTGATAACACGACACGTGTTAAGTTTTGGTATTAAATAATATTCTCTCGGAAATATTAGTCGCTAGTTCTTGTAGAAATAATAAATTTACTATTGTTAATTATGAGTGTATTCTTTGATTTTTTCAGAAGCCTAAGAGTTTATGTGGGTTTTCTTCACCTCCCTTTTTGGAAATCGAAGATTATAGTTATTTTACTAGGTCATGTGTTGTATGATCGAGTTTACCGGTTATTATTAAAATCTTCATTATGATATAGAGTAAGGTGGTGGAGATGGTGTGTCGGTTAAGGAGGTCATCTCTTTCACGTTCTTTTAAAATTCGGTAATCAGATACGTAAAATTCACATCCTTTGGAGTACTTAGAAGGAGAGGAATGTTCGCATCTTCTCATATAAATATCATAATAAAGTGCACATTATCTATACGGCAAAGTATGTTCTTTTTGAATGGGCCCTCAGTGTTAGAGCAAAGCTCGGTTGAACCCACCAAGCGTTGGTATGTCAAGTTTGGTTGTCATATTTTAGTGAGCCAAAACTTATTTAAGAGTCTCTTGATTTAAATGCACTAAAGTCAACTTCGTATAGGTTAGCTTTAAAGTATTAGGGTGAGACATTACAAGTATTGCGAATACTTGAAGAATTGAAGAATTACGGAGCTACAACCACAACATCATCCTTCCACTTATGGTTAGTGATATTTGACTTGAACTGTTTCATTCCCTAACGTATCTTTCAAGTCGTGCATATTGAAAACACAAAACTTCGAAGCATGAACACTCTAGATAGACATAGTATTAAGGAATACAATATGAAGTTTCTTGCTTAACCATTAAACTTTGTATATGAGACATCAATATATTCGTATGAATTCTATTATGACTATGTATGGGTATGAGCTGAGGATTTTATCATAGGGAACAATGTTTACATGTGTTCTAAGAAAGTAAGTTCATGATATGTGTTGTGAACCGAAAATGAAATCGCCAGGAGTTATTGGGACTGTTCTTCATTGCAAATATTATGAACGACCAATATGTGTGATTATTATAAACGCTCATGACTTTTTTGTGTTCTTGGTAAAACTATTCACATGAGGCCTGACATACGTATTAGTATGACTTTTATTAGTGAAACCAATCTTAAGTAATCACCTGGGGTATGATCGGGTTTGTGAGTGTCTGACCAAATTTGGGAAAGGGGAACCGATCCTATGAAGAGGTTCAGTACATCACAAGGGGGAACCGATCCTTGTATGAGGTGCAAAAAGGTTTATAGAAGAAAGGGGAACCGATCCTATGAACATGTGTAACACGTTTTTAGGCAAGGGGGAACCGATCCTATGGACATGTGCAATGCATACAAGTTAGATACCAAATATATGTGGGGAACCGATCCTAGTACCTAGTCAGCCGTATCTTTGGTAAGCTAGTGTAACTATGCACAATACTCACATGGAGGTAGAACCGAAACTTGTTTTGGTAGAACCATACACCCATGGTTTGATATTGAGTGGTACTTGATCAATCACATAGTTCTTCAAAGTCAGATGAACCAAATCTAAACTTGTTTGGAACTGTGGTAAATCGGTTTCAAGTGAGCAAGTATGAAAAAGGACTTGCAAGAGTAAGATGTCAACACACTTTGAACATGCGCATTAATGTGTATTCTTTTATTGTTCAAAGATATTCCTTAACAGCTAAGAAGGAAGTAAATCCCAAGATCGAATTTAAATAAGTTAAGAATCTTTTAATTAAGGTTTTTAATTATATATGGAAAATAAGAATTATTAATATGCATTTGCTAGTTAAAGATTTTCCAAGGAGATTTCGATCATTATTTTTTGGACAGTGCATTCACAGGAATTATGAAAACCGAATTTGGGTTAATATGGAAAAATATCTTGAGAATATTTTCGGTTTTGGAAATTCCTTAGTGTCCAAACTTCCTTGTCTATAAATACTTTGAGTTTGCATTTCTAGCAAACTAATCCTTCGTGACAGTAAACTTCCTCTGTTGAACTATTACTGGTGAAGCCGCCTATCGGAGAGGAGAGTGATCTAATTAGGTGAAATATCTTACAGTCGCTCAATTTAAAGTCTTCTTTTGGATTGAGAAGCTCTAGCGCGACCCGTTGGTGGGAAACTAGATATTGCGGTTTATCTTTAGTTTTCATATTGATTTGATTGACTAACGGTGGTTGAACTTTGATTGCACCTAGTTTGTCTATGCTTGATAATCTTCTCTTCTGATATAAGGTTCACTCAAACTTGTTTAAGGTTTCGACATGGATCTTTAGACTGTTGTTAGATCTAAAGACGATCTTGTGATAATCCATTGTTAACAGACTCTGTTCTGTGTGTGGTTGATCACAAGAGATTCAAGTAATTGTATGCAGGTGTTTATTGAATATCTAAGAAGATTTGAAGACAAAGGAGAGATAGAAGATTTTGACTTGGTTTTATAATCTTTGGTGTGCACAATACTTGTTTGGGTAACAGAGGATCCAATGAATAATCGGTTTATCCTTGTGGTAGATTGGATTGATTAATTGAGAAGATCGGTATCAACACAATTCTTTGGATTAAGAGTGTTGTTGGCTTAATCTTAACGATTTTCTTTTGGCGATTGAACATAAGATAGATCATGGAACCTGGCAAAGGAGTTTATGTTAAGATAAACAGAAGAGCCTTTGCGCAACTCATATCACTTGGTTGAAGAGAGTTGATACCAAACAGATTTGTTGTTCCTTTACTGTTTGGAATACGAACCAAAGGAATTGGTCCAAGTACGTGACTTGTTTACAGGTTGGAGGCGTGGGAATACAGACGGAACTAGGAGAACTATAGGTTTAGTTGCTTGGTCTCACCTATACAAAGTTGGTTTATTTTGTATAGCGGTTTAATCCTGAGAGTATTCAATTCTGGACAAGGTCCCGGGGTTTTTCTGCATTTGCGGTTTCCTCGTTAACAAAATATTTCCATGCCATTTACTTTATATTTCCGCATTATAATTGTTTTATTACAATTAAAGTAAATTGCACAAATGTTAATTCCTATTTACTTGATACATGAATCCTATTGTGTTTGGTTAAGTCCGAACCTTTGTATCAAGTAAACATACTTCGTTGTTGTATTGTCTCGATCTCGTATCCATAGACAATCACACGAAGTGTGAACCGATTAGTTGTATTGTCTCGACTTAGTTCATAGACAATTACTTTCGGAGAAAGGACTTATAGGAAGGAAAAGTTTTAGCTTGAGGTATATTTGGGTACCCTCGCCTTTTCACTCAATTTCAAGGATTTTGAAGAAGTGTCTTTTAATGTTGTTGTCGAGAATTGGGTTTGAGTGTATTTTAGTTCTCGTTGATTGTTGGGGAATTTTTTTTTGTCTGAGATTTCCTTTTTTCTTCTTTTCTTATCTCCCCCTTTTTTTGGGTGGGTATAATCCTTTTGTACTCCCTATATTTTCGATATATATTAAAGGAAAGCCAGTCAAGTTATAAAAAAAAAAATTGTTCAGAAAAAATAAAAGATCTGTAAAATTATTTTATGGTACTTTCTCTTTCTTTAATAGCTCAAAGATTAAATTTTTCAATATTTTTTTCCTATCCCTCTTGCTCTTGATTAATCTTTCCCAAAATCTCTTATTTTCTCCTACCTTTATAATGGCAAAATAAGCTAATATAGTTGAGAATTTACAAAAAAAAAAAAAACACCCATTCTTGAGGCAGATAGGCCTATCAGTTCGACTACCAAATCCTTATACTGATATTGTGGCTAAAGTTTCATATAGACAACAAAACTCTTTATATATGAGTCTCATCTCGGTTACATTCCTCTTCCTCTCCTTCATTGATTCACGATTACTTATTGCTCGTTGACTGCTCTCCTGACAGATGGGGAGTTAATTTTGTGACTCAATTAAGAAATCTATTGATCAGAATAAAAATGCTGCTACTGCTGATGCTGCCAAGATTACAACTTTTCAGCCTTTTCAAAGATATACTTCGAAGCACAATAGTAGGCATGAAGGTTATTCATTGTTCAAGTATCTTTCTAGAAGGTCACCTTGTGAATCTTTTGGGATTGATTTTTTTTCCACCGATGAACTAGCTTATTCATCTGATTATAGCGTTGCTAATAGAATCAATCATGTGTTTTTTTTCTTCTGAGAATTGGGAGTTTTAGAACAATGCTTGGTTAAACCCACAAATTTTGATATCTCAAGATTGTTGTCAATATTAGTTGAACAAAACTATATCTTTATTTATGTCTACTAAGTCAAGTCTTGGACTAGGATAAAATTTGGTATTTGAGTATCAGACATCATCCTCGAAGACAGAAGATCGAAGAAGACATTTGGAGAACTTCATCAACAAGGTATGTGAAGACTGAACCATTCTATTTTACTCATCAACTTACCATTTTATCTTTTGAGACTATGTCATGTTACTTCTAGTAAGTTTATTGCAAATAAGAAATATCTAGTCAAACTTTTCTTATTAAACATCTCAAAATATAACTCAAGCATTGGATGTTCAAGGGTCCTTAATAATATTAGTTTGTAACAATTTATTATTTAAGAATAAATTTGTGGATCAATTTGAAAATAGCTCAAGCAATTGTTTTATCATTTGGGAATATTTCAAACATCAAAAGAGATAAATTCAGAACTTCTGATATTTTGAATCGGGGTAGGTTGGAGAACCAGTTCCCAAGCCATAAATATATGATTTTCTGAAATACAGGGAGGTTGGCAAGCCTTTTCACAAACCTTAAGTTCATAAGGGGACTATTTACGAACCCGGTTCACAAACCATGGTGATATGAATTTTTAATGTTGGTGTAAACAACTAAGCATTTGGCGAACCCGGTTAAGCAACCGTTGCACCCTGACTCGTGAACTGCCTAGACGGTTCACGAACCGTTTCGCCAACGGTCCCAATAAAAGTTTATCAGACGCTTAAAGACATATTTTTCAAATATTTTTAGCATTTCTATGACTCTCATAAACACCTCTAAGGCATTATTGATCACTAAAAAAAACTTGTGTATATGTATCATGATTAATTTCTTAAGTGTTTAAATGAACATCAAATTGCTTATAGTTCATAAGGTATATTTACCAAAACAGTTACTATACATGATTCACATAATTAGACTAATGTGTATATTATTTTATGTGATTTCAAGACTAATTCTTACATGCTTACTTGAAACCCTAATTAGAGTTTCATCTAAACAGAGAAAGTGTTTAATTGAATCTCAAGTTATCTTAGCTTGAATTTTAAACAACACTCGGTCTTGAACATCTATAAATAGAGATGCTCTATCAATTGGGAAATTCAATCCCTGAAACTTCTGTTTTCTAGTTGATAGCTAGAGGACGTCCTCTATTGACCTAGGTTTTCTCTGAGAAACATAATTACATCTACGACTGGAAGACTTCGCTTTGTGAATCCAGGTCCGGCTATATTTACCTTGATTATTCGTGTATCCTATCTTGATTTTCAGTTATCGAGGTTCTCGTAATCTCTTTCAGGAAAGGTAGATAGTAATCGCAAAGTTCTCTTCATCTCAGACTTTGTGATTCCTCAAGATAGATATCTGAAAACTATTCTTAATCCATAAGTTGAAGATTATTCTTGAGAGGTGGTAAAAAATACAGCCTTTTCATCTAAGTGAGTGTAAGTGTTCCATATTTGTGAGGTTTGCTAGCTTTGTCTATTGCAAACATATTTCCAAGCCTTGATCTTTGATCTAAAAGGAAATCAAATAGTCTTATCTGTTAGAAATAGATTGGTATCAAAATTATTTAATTATCTTGAATTGGTCATCCAAAAGATATTCAATAAGAACCGGACCAATCATGATTTCCCTTTCGATTATGAAACAATTTCATACATCTACTTCCTTAAACTAATGTAATAATACATAATTTTCTAGGATGAAATCTCACCTATACCTTACACATAATCAAGTAACTAAATAAAAAGATTATGTTGATGTCGTGTTTACGAAGTTCCAAAAGATAAGCGTTTATACTTCAGAATTCAATAAATTCCTTGACACTTTGATCATAATGATATGACCAAGTCTAACCACTAGATATTATATATATACAGCTTTGCATGTTATGTTTTCAATATAATCCGACTTGAAATATATGTTAGGAATGGAAACAAGATCAAGTCAATATTACTAACCTCAAGTGGAAGGATGATATCTTCGTTGTAGTCATTACTTCTTCACATTCTTTGGGTCTTAATAATAGTACTTGTACTTATCGACATTCCTAGACTTTCTAGTCTAACCTAAACGAAGTTGACTCTAGTATTTAATCAAGCGACTCTAGATGAGTTTTGATACTAAAATATGACAACCAAACTTGACATACCAATGCTTAGTGGGTTCAAAAGAGCTATGCTCTAACAATCTCCCATTTTGTCAATTTTAGTAAAAAAACTCTATTACATATGGATATAAACGAATTACAAAACAACTCATTCTTCATACGCTTGATTCCAAGTTTCAACATCATAATAACCTGCATATATTCAAAAAATAAATGTCGTGGTTGACATTTGAATAAAAAAAGCTTTACTCCCTCCTAAATGCGAGCTAGGCGAATATTCAATCCGAACATCTTTGTTATTCCCCTTTTGTAGTATGAAATACTACACATCATGATGATGTGTTTCTCCCCCTTAGTCTATGCTTTACTCTTTCACTAGATATAACGTTTAAGCACATATATCTCTTCCTAGTGATTATAAATCACTTGTTTACTCCATATATTTCTCCCCCTTTTTGTCACAAAATTGACAAAGGTACGAGCAAACAAAAGGACAAACTGAAAATATCTTACAAATCCATAAGGCTTATACAACCTATAAGCGTTAAGCACAAAGGTTTTACATACCATTTTAGATAACCAATACAAAAATCGAAACTACAAAAGTAATCTTTGTTTTAGTATGTTATCAAGGAAACAGTTACCCGAAGCAATTTTCCCTTAGTCTGACAAACCGACTAAGATAACTTAGTTCTTTTGTCGAACCGTTTACGTATGTGTAATCGCTTATTTCAATAAGACTCTTATTGAGATAAATACATAAATACTTCACTCAATTTACTAACCGGGCTCTAATTAGTCCATAAGATAACTTAGACCTTTCCCTTTAGACAAGACAAACACTAGGTTAGATAACTTGTTTTTCTTTTCAAGGAATTCGATTAGACTTGAATAACTGAATCCTCCATTTGATAAGTCTAACTAAGATCAGAATTAACTTAGTTTCTCTTATCCAGAATCAAATGGACTAAACAAATGACCCTGTAATTTTGTTAAGCCAAAAAGAATAAATATAAACCAAATAATTGACTTGTCATAGTTTTTCTTAACCAGAAGAAATTGAAACAAATATAACCAATGTAAACACCGCAATTGCACCTAATTTCATTAAGCCAAAATAATTGATACAAAATAATAAAGAAGATACCAAATCATAAGTCAATAAATTGACACGGTTTTTCTTAACCGGAAACAATTGAATTACAATAATCAATCCATACAACATAATGGAACATATCAATTGTATCGAAAAGTTCGTTAAGCAAAAGCAAAATATATGCAATAAACTCAACCTTTTCTTAAACAGGAAAAACGATTAACTAACAATAAAAATCGTTACCTTAAATTCCGCATGCACTTCTCCCCAGAAAGATATATCGTTTAAGCGCAAGTTCAAATAAAAACTCTCCCCCTATTTGTTGTCATCCTCTCGCAAGAACAAAAGAACAACAACAAGAGCAACTTTTACTAGAGAAAGGTTAAATCGGTTTTAAATAATGCGTACTAATAGCAAAAGTTGAAACCCAAAACCCACATGTTATGTTAAACATAAATTGATATCAACATATTGTGACTTTTCACACATGAGTTTTATTCGGAACATATTATTATCCTTTGATAAATCCTACCAACAAGGGATAGAATTTAATCCTGCTAAACCAAAAAGCCACACAAATTATAAGGGTAACACGGATAATTAGGTTAATAAAAACCGAAACTAACATCTCATACTGAAATCAAATAGCATAAAATATAATCATTCACACAGGCTATGCAATCATAATTATCAAATAATGAAACAAAGATTATAAAATAAAATTTTATTCAGTCATAATAGATAGTTTTATTCGAAAAAGACATTATACAAAATATCGAAATATATCAACAAGTTGAATATCCTAATTTTAAATAAAACTTAATCTTATTTTTGCTTTACGTGCCTTTTCTGATATTTCCTTCAATAGGTTCTCGGATTCTGTCAGATTTCTTTTATTGTAATCCAATATCCTTCTATGATAGGTATCATCTCCTTCTATGATAGGCATCATCTCCTTCTTTTTTTAGTGGCCATTGATGATGGGCAAGTCTATACTCATAGCAGTAGATTCCATGCTTTACATGCCTTTAATGATGGGAAAGCCTATACTCATAACAATTGTCTCAATTGGAAAGGACAGTATTCAGAGTTTTTTCAAATTTCTATTTCTATGTGGAGCTTGACTCAAGAATTTTCTCAATCTTTCCGAGACAATATTTACAAACAACATCGCTACTTTCTTTTCCATTTTTTACAAAAAGAATAGTATGAAGTTCTTTCGATAATGACAGACATCTTCAGGAGTTCATCACATCCAAAATTTCCTTTGTTAAATCTTTCTCATACTCCTCCTCATAAAGAGAGGACATTATGCAATATCCTTCTGTATACCAAAAATTTTCCTTAAAGTATTCTTAAGTTTTTTTGAAGAAGAACAGAACCGAAACCATTCATATAAATAACCTTTTCGGAAGGTTCAAGAAGGAAGTTTTAAATTTCAGAAGTATTTTTCAGATTGAAAATATATATACAAGTAAGGAAAGTCCCTTTTGTATTACCTAAAATAACCAAAACTTATCTTATCAGGTACGTACACGAATATATGCCATATTATTCTGAGTAATCAATGATTCCTGATTGACCTTATTTTTCTTCTCCCACTATGTATCAGATTGTTTTAGGAGATCTTTGTATCAATACCACTGGATATCTTTAGATCATAATCATCCTTTTCTAAGATCAACACTTGATTGTTTTTCTTAGATTTTTCTTTAGATATGTCTTTTGTGGTGTTTACTTCAGACTTGGTCTTCCATTTGAAGGTGGATTTAGGATGAAGATATTGTTGCATATCTTGCAACATTGCCTTTTTCCAAGTTGAAACATCAGATCTTGTTTTCCCATTGACAAAGGCATTATCCTTTTTATCATCGTTCCTTTTAGAGATTACCCTTGTAGAGCTGGAATGCGAACTATTGTTAAAATATATTTTTTGTATCAAATTAGGATAGTGGTGATCTGAGTTTTTGTTAGAAGTAAGTTTACTCAATTCTTCTGATACGAATGATAGAGCATCATGCATCTCACGAATTTTGCACTTTCTTTGCAAATGACCTTTGTTTCCACAAAAGTAACAATGTTTATTAAAAAATATAATTTGAAGCATAAATTTTATTAATACTTAAACGGCTATTACAGGATGGTATATGATACCAAAGGTTCATCAGTTACAATTAGAATGGTATGCCATGAACTTAAAATAACAAAATAACGGAGCATAGCGTGAGCAACGGTCTTTAGATCAAAGTTGCATCGAGGGGAGATGTTGGTGTTGAAGGTCGGAAGGCCTTCGTTCAATGCTTTCCACAAAAAAAGTTATACATTTGATGGACACAAATGAGTCCATAAGAACATAGATGATGGTAGGAGTGTTCGGTGCGCTTGATTCAAGGTGTTGGTCAAGCAGTTGCATCCATATGTGGAGGTGTATTTCCCGATCATTAAATGTATTTCTCCTTTTTTCCGTCTTGATCCATCGTGTGGTTTTTACTAGAGAAGACATAGGGTAGTAATTCTAATAAGTTACTAAATACATATTAAAGACGGAAAATATATACAACAGGGATAACAAACTTAGATTAGATTACTCTAAAAAAATAATGAAAGAAGGCTACCATTAGTTTAAGTAGAATAAAAGTGTTGAGAATTGAGGCTAAAGTTAAAAAAGAGAGATGGAGACCCATCTGCCGGCCCAAAAGCACATCAATTAAACTTTAATTATATATTGTTGTAGATATATAGTCCATGGGATCTGAATATGTAACAATGCTTATTAAATGAAGTATAAGTTTTAAAGTTACCTTTTTGTAAATTTCCGATCTTTTGAGCATTATGATTATCAACCTTTGGAGTTTCAATTTGACTACTTGCAGAAGTGCTTTCTTCTTGAATCTCACTTGAAGATTTTGACATATCATGAACTTCAAGATCCTCTAGTATGGAAGAACTTGTGGCTTTAAAAAAAATTATCTCTTTGTTGCTTGTGGGAGCTTCTATTCCTTTGTAGCCCCATCCTCGTGTGTAACGATAAACTCTTTATGCTTCTATCATAGAGGATAAATTGTTTGTGCTATCATTGACCCTTTTTAACTTTGTAATATCCTCTTCCAAAGACTTAATTTTGTCAACAACATTTACAAGGTCGACCTTAAGAATTTTTTCGTGGGAGAGAAGAGACTCCTCTTTTTCTTCAAACATTAGATATTGAGATTTAATCCTTGCTTCGGTTTCAGTAAGTTTCTTTTTCAACAGATAATGCTTTCTGCAAATATTCTCATAATCAAAAGATTTTGAGTTCAAGTTTTCTTTGCAAAGTATTTTGATATCCACAATGAAATTCAGAAAAAACTTTTCTCAGTTTCCTATTTTCTCTGCAAAGAGGAGCAAGGAGACCAATAACATCTGAGGTAAATATCTTTTTTGCAAATACAACACCTAATAGTGAAGAGAATACAAAAATATCTTCTTCTACATCTTGATCAATTTCTGAATCACCATCATTGGAAATGACATCCAGTTATTTTTCAAGATAAGTTTCCTAGTTATCAAAATCTTTATTATTAGGGATAATTGGTGTTTGATACTCAGGTTTTGACCAACACTAGGCTTTGGTCTAACATTTTTCCAATGTTAGTGTTTGGTACCTGGACTGGATGTTGACCATCATTGACTGTTTATGACCACATTTTAATTAATTTCATAAAACAAAAACATTGTAAAATTCTGAGTTTACAATTGTACCCCTGAATTAGGTCTAGGATCGAATGGTTAGAGTCTAGGGACTTCATTCTACGGTTTTGATTAATCCAATTTCTTTTCATATATATGGCTTTCTCATGCATACCAGATTCCCCTCTTATGCAAATTTTGATGCAAGATAAGATGAACTTTTGTTAGAGCACTGCTCAGTCGAACTCACAAGCGTTGCTATCTCAAGATTGTTTGTAAAGTTTAATTGCCAAAACTATAAGTCTTGATTTCTAGTCTACTTATAGCTAAGTCTCGAACTAGTATAGTAAGTGTAGTTGAGTTCTATACTCCACGGCGTTCATCATGCAAAGACGAAAAACTACTTAAGGAACTTGTGGAACTTCATCTACAAAAAGGTATGTGTAGACTTGAACTTATCTATCACTCAAAAGTCTATCTATTTTATCTCCTATCTTGAGACAAAATTCGTATTGCTATATAGACTTCAATTATACACATTTGCTATTTCGAACCGAGTTTATCTCGCTTATCTATTTCTCGA
Organism: Papaver bracteatum; assembly: GCA_023529315.1. NCBI lineage: Eukaryota > Viridiplantae > Streptophyta > Magnoliopsida > Ranunculales > Papaveraceae > Papaver > Papaver bracteatum. The sequence goes on from JAJJWX010005152.1 coordinate 6,980,407, forward strand.
AATATATGTTGGTAAGATTTCACTTTGGCCAAGTTCATCTTTACTCGTGACGAAAGTCATGTTGAATATTTCAATAACTTGAAAATCGCTTTGATGAAAAATAGTTTGTGAATAACAACTATATATCATCCTCTAAGAAACTTTCAATAATTGAAATGATAGTTCAGAACATCTAACCATCTTTGGATATAAACATGGTGTGTTCTCACATTTGTGTAAAAGTCCAAAACTGGGAACCCAAAGTATGTGTACCCATACGCGCACTGGCGGTTGTTGGGAATCCGGGTAAGTATGCGTACCCATACGCATACTGGCGGAAAGTTCGCGTCCATGAATTTATGCTGGAGTTTGAAAGTAAAAACAAACTCAATCCGGTTACTTAATTACGCGTACCCATATGCATACTTAAGTAGGTTACTTTTTAAAATCAGTTTGTTCATGAACTAAAACATTAAGGAATGCAATCTTTGCAAACCGTGGCTATAATGTTCATGAATCGATTCGAGTGAATCAAAACCGATTTTGCTTCGATTGTGTACTGTATACTTCTATAAGATCTAAGCAATTGAACAACTCTCTAACTAGTTCATTTGAGTCACTTGTACTAGTTATGGTGAAGATGAATAAGGTTGATATGAAAGTGCTCATATGGCTAACCATTAGTTAACTATTATTGAACCAACTAAGTGTACACGTTTAGGTATGGTTACTCAAACCTAAATGAAGTTACATTTCATTTGTGTATTACAAGCTAAGTCTACCAAAAAAAAATTGATCTAACGATTGAAAGATATTAACTTGAATCTAATCAGTTCTCTATCTAACGATGAATACTGAATGCTTTGTTACCAAGGTAACTTAGATTGTAAACCCTGATTTGGAGACCATATAAAGGAGAACTATAGCAACTAGGAAACCTAATCCCCATACCTCCTGTATGATACTAGTTATATAAACTAGAGTCGATTCTCCTTTAACCTTAGGTTTATCACAAGACCCTATATGTTGACGACTTAAAGACTTCATTGGATTGTGAATCCAGACCCAATTATTTTCTTTGTAGTTGCGTGATCTGATCTTGCTGTTTTTATTGTGTTTGAGTACAATCATAAGATTAGATTGAGATTTATATCTCCGATAGGCAAGATAAAAAAAGTAGTCAAAACACCTTCATCTAATCGTTTGTGATTCCATAATATCTTGTTTCGCTAGTCGATTAAGATTATTATGAGGTGATTGATATTTTTAGGCTGTTCTTCAGGAATAAAGATCTGGTATATCAATTGGTTCCTGTTCACCTTGATTTATTAAAATACGAAACAAAACTCGTATGTATTTATATGGGAGATAGATTTATCTATTCCGATAGACTTTTCAATGTGATACATATTTTTTTTTATCAAGTCTTTGACTTTGGTTCGTAACAACTCTTAGTTGTGGGTGAGATCAGCTAAGGGAATCAAGTGCATAGTATCCTGCTGGGATCAGAGACGTAAGGAGCGCAACTGTACCTTGAATCAGTGTGATATTGATTTGGGTTCAACTACAGTCCAGAACGAAGTTAGTTTGTAGTAGGATATTGTCTGTAGCGTCTTAATACAGTGTGGTGTTCAATCTGGACTAGGTCCCTGGGTTTTTATGCATTTGCGGTTTCCTCGTTAACAAAACTTCTGGTGTCTGTGTTATTTCTTTTCCGCATTATATTTTGTTATATAATTGAAACATCACAGGTAGTGCGTTTAATCGATCAATTGGTAAATCTAACCTTTGGTTGTTGATTGAAATTGATTGACCCTTGAACATTGGTCTTTGGTACCGTTTAAGTTATCTCTCTTATATTCAATCGGGCTCGCAAATTGTATTTGTTTGATTGCGGATTGAATTGAGAGATTGAGATATAACTCTTTGATATACTTTTTATAAGATTGAGTCTAACTGTCTAGTTGATTCTATTGAAAGTATATTGGAGTTAGTCCATACAGATTGCTAAGAAAAATATTGGGTGAGGTTGTTAGACCCCCGTTTTTTCACTTTTGTTTACAAAGATTAAGTTCATTACATGTCTCTATGCAAATATTGATGAAAAATAGAATGAATCTTTGAATATTCCGCAATATTGGTCTTTCCCTGATCCACATCTTTGTGTAAGTACTGTGTGGCTCTGTAAGTTCTCTTATGTGAGCATTTCCGATTAAATTAATCATGGGTTCTCTTGTGGTTAATTAAATTGAGTATTTTGGATACAAATTCATGTTTCATGATTATTTGTTAATGTCCAAAGAAATCCTTATTTTTTCTATGAAAGTAAGGTCGCTCTTGTTGTTCTTTCGGGAATGACATTATATGGGGGAGAGTTCTTAATTAAACTTGTGGTTTATTGCCAAATATTTGTGGGGAGTGCGGTTGTGAAATATAATAGGGGTTATCTTGTATCTTTATAAACTCCTTGATGAATGCATTTAGCTTCGGATATATGATGGCATTTAAACAAGTTGATATGTTGTTTTCATTTGGTCATGAAGTATCTCTATGGAAATTTCATTAGGATCCCACTAATTTTCGTACCTTTGCCAATTTTTATTGACAAAAAGGGGGAGAATTAATGTGTAGTTCACACTACAAATACATATGGTTTACAGATCATTATGTAAGGGGGAGTGGTTTTCATGTGATATGAAGTATTGACTAAGGGGGAGTGATAATACCACCATAGCATTGTTGTCAAAGTTGTGATACAATTGAACTTTGATGATGTGTAATAATACCATGACACTGTATAACAATGATTGAGAGCAACTGTTTTCTCATTGTTAAAGCTACGAATCTTCAAAAACATTGATGCTGAGTTGAACACGTTCAGAATCACTTCAATACTTGTAAGTGACGAATATTTCGAGTAATGTTGAAGAACCAAGGAAATCAAGCATTTTGATAGAGAGCTGCAAAGTTTATTTATTTTATATTCCATATATATTGATAGTTTTGTTACTAAAATTGACAAAGTGGGAAAATTTTAGAGCACTTCTCGGTCAAACTCGCAAGCATTGCTATCTCAAGATTGTTGTCAAGTTTAGTTGTCAAAACTATAAGTCTTGAATTCTAGTTTACTTATAGCTAAGTCTCGGATATGGATAGAATGTGTAGTTGAGCAATAGACTTCACGGCGTTCATCGATTGAAGATGAAGAACTATTAAGGGGATCTTGTGGAACTTCATCAACAAAAAGTATGTGGAGACTTGAACTCATTTATCACTCAAAAGTATATCGACTCTATCTCCTATTTGAGACAAAAGTCGTATATCTATTTAGACTTTAATTATACACATTTGATATTTTGAGCTGAGTTTAACTCGCTTACATATTTTTCAAAATATGTGTTGGTAAGCTTTCGCTTTAACCAAGTTCATCTTATATTCATGACGAAAGTCAAAAGATGATCAAGTGAAAATCGCCTGGTAAAATCTTACATGATTTGTGTTAGACAGTCATTTGATGTAGACTCAGAATGTTTCATATTGATCATTCAATCACTTGAAAATTGCTTTGAAGCTAAATAATTTGTGTGAGATAGCTATTCCCGTCTTCCAAGAATGTTTCAATGATTGAAATGAGAGTTTAGAACAATTGGATTTAAGCATAGTATGCGTACTTGCATATATGTAATCCATGTCTGGGAACCATGGTATGCATACCCGTATGCGTACTGGTTGGTTTGAGAAAGTCCGAGAACCTGGTATGCAAACCGGTACGCATACTGGCGTAAGGTTTAGGTCCGAGAATTTATGCTGAGTTTGGATGTTATGTGTACCATTTCGCGTACTAGCAAACCCAAACTTGGTCCATCTACTTAGGTACGCATACCCGTATGCATACCTAAGCGAATAATGTTTTAAAATTGATTTGTTCATGAACTAATAAATTTATATAATAAGGAATGCAATCTTTTGCAAACCGTGGATATAATGTTCATGACTTGATTCGAGTGAATCAAAATCAATTTTATTTCAATTGTGTCTTGCATACTTCTATGAGAATATAAACAATCGAACAACTCTAGAACTAGTTTCATTTGAGTCACTTGAACTAGTTATGGTTAAGATGAATAATGATGATATGAAAGTGTTCATATGTATAACTTCGGTTAACTATTTTTGAGCCAACAAAGATGCACACATTTAGGTACGGTTTCATATCTAAATGAAGTCACTGTTTCATTTGTGTGTAAAAAGTTAAGTTCGATCTAACGATTGAAAGATATTAGCTTGAGACTAATCAGGTTTTCATCTAACGATAAATATTGAATGCTTTGTTACCAAGGTTACTTAGATTGAAATCCCTGATTTGAAGACTATATAAAGGATAACTCTAGCAACTAGGAAACCTAATCCCCACACCTTCGGTGTGATACTAGTTGCGACTAGATTTGATTCTCCTTTAACCTTAGGTTTTTCACGAAACCCTGCAGGTTAACGACTTGAAGACTTCATTGGGATTATGAAGCCAGACCCAACTATTTTCTCTATAGTTACGTGTTCTGATCTTGCTATTTTCTATCGTGCTTGATTACTATATTCTCTAAGATTTGCTCGAGATTTAACCTCTGATAGGCAAGATAAAAAGTAATCACAAACATCTTCGTCTTATCGTTTGTGATTCCACAATATCTTGTTTCGCTACCATACAATATTGTGAGGTGATTTAAATTTCTAGGCTGTTCTTCGGGAATATAAGTCTGGTATATCAATTGGTCCCTATTTACCTTGATTTATCAAAAGACGGAATAAAACTCATAGGTTTATCTGTGGGAGACAAATTTATCTATTCAATAGATAGACTTTTCTGTGGGAGACAAATTTATCTATTCAATAGATAGACTTTTCTGTGTGAGACAAATTGGTTTATCAAGTCTTCGACTTTGGGTCGTAGCAGCTCTTGGTTGTGGGTGAGATTAGCTAAGGAAATCAAGTGCGTAGAGTCCTGCTGGGATTCAAAGACGTAAGGAGCAAAATTGTACCTTGATCAGTGTGAGATTGGTTAGGGCTCAACTACATTCTAGTACGAAGTTAACTTGGAGTAGGCTAGTGTCTGTAGTGGCTTAATATAGTGTGGTGTTCAAATCTGGACTAGGTCCCGGGGGTTTTATGCATTTGCGGTTTCCTCGTTAACAAAACTTTTGGTGTCCATGTTATTTCTTTTTCGTATTATATTTTGTTATATAATAGAAATATCACAGGTTGTGCGTTAAGTGCAATCAGTTCTTGAATCTGGCCTCTGGGTTGTTTATTGAATTAATTGATACTTATATATTGGTTTGTGATACCATACAAGTTATTTCTCTTATTCAATCGGGCTCGCAAATTCCTATTTGTTTGATTGCGGATTGAATTGAGATATAACTCTTTGATATATTTTTCTTAAGATTGAGTCTGATTGTCTGGTTGATTCTCTTGGAATTATATTGGAGTTGTCCATACAGATTGCTAAGAGAAATATTGGGTGTGGTTGTTAGACCCCCACTTGTTCAATATTCACACTTTGTGTGATTTTCTATGGATACGAAATCGAGACAATATGACAACCAAATTGTGATACTTGATAATAGGTTCGGACTTAACCAAACTCTATAGGATCACTATCAAGAATATACAGAGTTAACGTTTGTGTAATTTACTTTAAATTTTATAAACAAGTATAATTGCGGAAAATAAAAGTAAATCACACAGCAAGATTTTGTTAACGAGGAAAACTATAAATTTTATAAGCAAGATTTCTTATTTGGTTCTCTCAGAATTAAGCCGCTATACGAAAGCTAAACCAACTCTGTATAGTTGAGACCAAGAAACTACCCCTAGTTCACTCAGTTTCCTCAGTATCCATGCGCTTCCGACTTCGATAAGTGCACGCATTGGAACAATTCCTTTGGATCGTATTCCAAACAGTAAAGGAACAACGAATCTGTTTGGTAAAACCTCTTTCGATTCTTTCAAGATAAAGATATATTAAGTCATACGCAAAGGCTCTTCCATTTAATCTAATAAACTCATTTGCCTGGTTAGATCAATCTATCCAATAACTACAAAAGTAGTCAAGTTTATATTCGCAATCAATCGATATAGATTATAACAAGAAACTATAAAGTGATGTCGATCTCACGCAACTAATCAATCAAATAAATCGGATTCTAGTTGGATCCCATCCGATCAAGGTTTGTGCACACCCAAATATAAGAGAACCAAATAAGAAATCTTATTTGTCTTCAAATCTTCTTTAATCTTCAATAAACACCTGCACGACACCACTTGAATCTCTTGTGATCAATCACACACAAAACATAGTCTGTTAATAATGGATTATCACAAGATATCTTTAGATCTACAAATAGTTCTAAAGATCCCGTCGATATCCGATCTAGCTGGAGTGAATCTTATATCAGAAGAGAAGATTCTCAAGAATAAACAAACTAGGTACAATCAAAGTTTCAACAACCGTTAGTCAATCAAATCAATAGAAAACTAAAAACACTGTAATTATCTAGTTTCCCACCAACGGTACTCGTAGATCTTCTTGATCCCAAACGAGCGGTCGTAATAGATTTCGCCTAATTAGGGTGCTTTGCTCTTCGGATAGACGGCTCTACCAGAAACAAAAAAAAATATGAAGTTTGCCTGGCTTTTGGGATAGTTTACTAGAAATGCAAACTTAGGTATTTATAGACCAAGGATATTTGGACACCAAGGGATTTCCAAAACCGAAAATATTCTCAAGATATGCAATGAATAACAAAATTCGGTTTTACTAATTCCAATAAATCCTTGTCCAAAATTCTGAAATCTCTCAATGCAAAATCTGCAATTAGTAAATGTACATTACTAATTTTTATTATCTATAGATATGCATTTAATTGCTGGTAATTAAAGCATGTAAAACTAAAAACCTGAATTAAAAGATTCTCAATTTATTTCGGCACATGATCTCCATGAGTACCAAGGAATATCTTTGAACAATAAATGATCAGAGTTATTGAACGTGTTCAAAGTATGTTGACATCATTTCACTGTAAATCCTTATTCATATTTACATGGATTTACATTTGAAAAGCCGAGGGTACCCAAATATACCTCAATCAAAAACTTTTCTACCTATAAGTTCTTTATCCGAAAGTGATTGTCTATGAACCGAGTCGAGACAATACAATAAATCGGTTCACACTTCGTGTGATCGTCTATGGATACGAGATCGAGACAATATGACAACAAGATAACTTGCGTGATTGACTATGTATACAAGATCAAGACAATACAACAACGAAGTATGTTTACTTGATAAATGGTTCGGACTTAACCAAACACAATAGGATTACTATCAAGTAAATAGGAATTAACGTTTGTGTATTTTACATCTAATTATAATAAAATCAATTTTAATTGCGGAAATAGAAAAGTAAAAGACACAACAAGATTTTGTTAATGAGGAAACCGCAAATCCAGAAAAACCCCGAGACCTTGTCCAAAATTGAATACTATCAGGATTAAGCCGCTATACAAAATCAAACCAACTTCGTATAGTTGAGACCAAGCAACTAAACCTATCGTTCACCTAGTTCCGTCTGTATTCCCACGCCTCTGACCTGTAATAAGTCACGTACTTATAATAATTCCTTTGGTTCGTATTCCAAACAATAAAGGAACAACAAATCTGTTTGGTATCAACTCTTTTCAACCAAGTGATATGAGTTCGACAAAAGGCTTTTCTGTTTATCTAAAATAAATTCCTTTGTCAGGTTCTTAGATATATCTTATCAACAACTACCAAAGTAATTGTAAGATTTTGCAATCACTACTTTTAATCACAAAGAATTGTATTGATGCCGATCTACACAACTAATCAATCCAATCTACCACAAAGATAAACCGATTATAGTTGGATCCTCTTTTACCGAAACAAGTATTGTGCACACCAAAGATTATGAACCTAAATCAGAAATCTTCAAAGTCTTCTTTGTCTTCAAATCTTCTTAAGTTTTAAATCAGCACCTGCACACAATCAACTTGAATCTCTTGTGATCAATCACGCATAGAACGGAGTCTGTTAACAATGGATTATCACAAAATGTCTTTATATCTACAAACATTCTAAAGATCCCCGTCGAAACTTCGATCTAGTTTGAGTCAATCTTATATCAGAAGAGAAGATTCTCAAGCATAAACAAACTAGGTGCAATCAAAGTTCAACCACCGTTAGTTAATCAAATCAATCGAAAACAAAAGATTAACTACAATTATCTAGTTTCCCACCAACGGTGCTAATAGATATTCGCAATCCCACTGAGCGGACGTAAGAGATTTCTCTTAATTAGGTTACTTTCCTCTCTGAATCGGTGGCTCCACCAGTAACAACACAACTGAGGTATTTTTGCTGGCTCTGAGGATTAGGTTGCTCGAAATGCAAACTTCAAGTATTTATAGATAAGGAATTTTGGACACCAAGGAATTTCCAAAACCGAAAATACTCTCAAGATATGCAATATATTCCAAATTCGGTTTCCATAATTCCTGGAAATGCTTTGTCCAAATATTCACCGAAAATATCTTAGAAAATTTCCAACTAGTAAATGTACATTACTAATTTTCATTTTTCCAAAAATAAAATTAACAACCTTAAATAAAAGTTTCTCAATTTATTTTTCGATCTGGGATTTTTCCTTTAGCTATTAAGGAATATCTTTGAACAATAAAAGATAACCGTTATTGCAAATGTTCAAAGTATGTCGACATCCTTACTTTGTAAGTCCTCTTTCATACTTACAATCTTGAAACTGATTTTCCACACTTCCAAACAAGTTTAGAATTGGTTCATCTGGCTTTCAAGAACTATGTGATTGATCAAGAACACTCAATCACCAAACACGGGTTTCACGGTTTTACCAAAACAAGTTTCGGTTATACCTCCATGTGAGTACTGTGCATAGTCACACCAGCTTTCCAAAAATTCGGTTGACTAGGTACTAGGATCGGTTCCCCATATATATATGGCATCTAACTTGTATGTGTTGCACATGTCCGTAGGATCGGTTTCCCTTTGCCTAAAAACGTGTTGCACATGTCCATAGATTGGTTCCCCTTTCTACTAAAAACTTGTTGCACCTCATACAAGGATCAATTCCCCCTTTGTGATAGGTTGCACCTCTTACTAGGTTCAGTTTCCCTTTACCCAGAGTTGGTCATACCAATAACACTAAATCGATCATACCATCTCAGGTGATTACTTAAGATCGGTTTTACTAATAAAATTCATACCAATACAAAAGTCAGGCCTTTGTGAATAGTTTTACCAAGAACATAAACAAGTCATGAGCGGTTATACTAATCACACATATTGGTAGTTCAAAACATATGCAATGAATAACAATACCAATAAGGCCTAGCGATTTCCCTTTTGATTCACAAAACAAGTTCATGAATTTACTTCCTTTAAACAATTGTAAAACATTGTTTCCTAGGATGAAATCTTCACATTTTACCCATACATAATCACAATAGCATTTAAATGATTATGTAGATGTCTTATATACAAATTTTAATGGTTAAGCAATAAACATCGTATTATATTCCTTAATACTACATCTAACTAGAGTGTAATCATTCATGCTTCGCAGTTATGTTTTCAATATGCACGACTTGAAAGATACGATAGGGAATGAAACAGTTCAAGTCAAATATCACTAACCTCAAGTGGAAGGATGATGTTGTCGTTGTAGCTCCTTACTTATTCACTTCTTCAAGTCTTCATAATACTTATAATGTCTCATATCCTAATACTTTCAAGCTAACCTATACGAAGTTGACTCTAGTACATAATCAAGCGACTTTTTAAATGAGTTTTGGCTTACTAAAATATGACAACCAAACTTGACATACCAACTCTTGGTGGGTTCAACCGATCTATGCTCTAATAATCTCCCCCTTTGTCAATTTTAGTGACAAAACTCTTACATCATATGGATAACAAATTACAAGAATTCATTACACATACGCTTGATTCTCGAATTCAACATCACAATAACCTATATACATTCAATCCATAAATGTCGCTGTTGATATTATAATAACAAAGTTAATACTCCCCTAAAGGTAAGATAAGTAGATTTTATCAATCCGCACGTCTTTGTTATTCCCTTGTAGTCCATATAACTACAACCATCATATGATATGCTACCCCCCCCTTAGTCTATGCTTTTACTCTTTCGTTAGATAAATGTTTAAGCACCAATGTCCTTCCCCTTAATGATACCAATCAATATAAATCAATACCAGTATCACTTGTTTACTCCATATATTTCTCCCCCTTTTTGTCACAAAATGACAAAGAAACTAAAAAAATAAAGGACAAACCGAAAGGATCTTACAAATCTCAATACACTTGCAACATATAGAGTTAAGCATGAGGGTTCCACACACCATTTTTGATAATCAATGTCAAAACCTAAACTACAAAGTAATTTTGTTTTGATATGTTACCAAGGAAATAATTGGCCGAAGCAATTTTCCCTAATAGTTTAGCAAACCAAAAATCGACTAAGTGATCGGAGCCTAAAATACATCTTTTGAATATCGATTTCCTATGCTTTTCTTTACTATTTCTCATGTATTTTTGGTATACTTCGCTTTGTTTTAATTCTGCGGGTCTTTTGGAGTCATTGGAGCAAACGAAGAAGAAATAAGTGAAAATGAGCAAAATTGTCACTTCAGAGGCAAGTGTTATTGAGAGCTTAGCTGAGGATAAGGGGTAACCATATGAGAGACTGATAAATATAGGCTACATCTCGTTAAGGGGGCACCTCCTCCTTTATAACTAGGTCGAGATTTTAATCTTGATTCATTTTTAGTCCCAGCTCTGCACTGCCGGCAAGCCATGAGTCCAAGCTCATGCTCGGGGTTCAATGCCGGTATAACCCATGGGTCTGATAACTGAGTACCAAGGGAACAGGAAGTTTCGAATTCAAGACAACAGAAGGAAGCAATGGGTTTGGTCTGTGATAGTTTTGTGTCTGTTTTGATAGCGAGATAATACAGACAGACAGGGGGCTCGAGGCAAGTGGTACCAGTTTTGGGTTTAGTTAGGAACCGAAGAAACCGGAGAATACCACTGGATTGATGCCATGGATTGATGAGTATTTTGAAACTCAATTATTCTGGAAAGACTGAGTTAGGAAGGAAAGATGGAATTCAAGTTAACAACAAGTTATGAGTTTTTCTGAGAAATAACCAACTTGTGTGATGACTGATTAATGAATATATATGTGTTTGAGAAGGTTTATCAGAATAGGTATGTTCTAAATGTGAAATGCAATGCAGGGAAGGAGCAGTGACCTTCGGAATCACCCAGCAAGCTTAAAATGGAGTTACCAGTATCTGGCACACAAGGTGTTTGTGAAAAGATCTGACTGATCAATTCAACTTCAATCACGACCAGGTGCTGCACCAGCTTTTCCATCAGCAAGACCATGATATTTGATGAGTGTTTAGGATGATTTCGAAGAGGATTTTCAGCAACACAAGAAGGGCAGGGTTCTTGTTTGAGTATGTGAAGATTTTGGTCAAGTTTATGGCAGAATGTCACTAGTGCAGCTGCAGTCTACTGCTCCATCTTCTGTCAGTTAACCATGGATCTGTGGGCTATGTATTTTAGCCGGAAAAACAACCAGGCAAAGGAGCGGTGCTATGAGCATGGTCAATGGCAGTCTAAGATGTCTTGCTGCCATGTATTGTGGTCAGATTTAGAAGCTGAAAGTGCAGGGATGGAGGAAGTTGTGTGTTGGTATTACGAAGGCTGCGATGCAATGCAAACAGCAGTAGATGGAAAGGGAGACTTTGAGGCAGAACAGAGAACAATGAGCTGATTAACGGAAGCCGCAGTGGATGTGTAATTGACAGAGCTGCGAGTAGAGTTTGAATTGATTATCGATGCAAAATCTCAAATGGGTTTGATGTTTTGACAAAGGTGGTCTGTTGCTGGTTGTCATGAGATCGAGAAATAGAAGGAACAAACAACCGATGCTGATTCGGGCAGTAATAGTGTGAAGTCGCAGATGATAGTATTGCAGTGACATTGACTTGAGATGTGAGTGTTTCTATTGTGCAGTTATACTAGGAATGATTGCAGTAGCATAATGATTGAAGTGAGAAGATGATATTGCAGGTGCAGAGCTTCTGAGATGGTGATGAAGCCTGTGGTGCTTCTTTGGCTGAGCTGTGGTTCATGTGGCAGTGGTGATGAACTCAAGTTGAGCTGTTGGTACACATATGAGAATGAACTGATGCTGCTGGTAGGAACTGGTGAGATTGTTGAAGCTGAATGTTTAAGGGAATGATGGTGTTGTGATGGTTCCAATGGTTACAGGAATGGAGCAGGTGCTGGGTGTTATAGAACAGATGTGGTTGAGGCTATTGCAGCGGCTCATATGTGCAGTGATTGGCTTTTTGTGCCTGAAATGGAACTGGTAGTGAATTGAGTTGTAACAAATGGAGTAAGGGCTGATGTGCAGCAGATGAAGCTTGCCATGTCTTATTGGTGCTTGAATAGCTTGTCAGTTTCACGAAACTGACAGGCTTAGTAAGTTATGTACTGAGTGGGTTGTGACTGCTATTGGGCTTGGACTAATTTCCAAAGGGGCGTGGTTAAGGAGGTCAGTGATATAGGTTTTGGTGAGATTTGGAAACAGGAGATTCTGGAGATATAAAAGGGAGCAGAAAACACACATACGAGATATCTTAAAAAAAAATCTTTATCTTTGTCGCTACTTTTGTTCTAGGGTTTAGAAACATGATAGGCTTTCTCTTCCTTCTTGTGATGAACTCCATGAGCATGAGTACTTAATTTTCTTTTGGTTATGGATTAGTTGGATTTCACATAACATGATTCAATATATTAGTTTTGTCTCATATTTATCGTTCACGATTCTTTGAAAATATAGTTGTATGATTGACGTATTACAACATGATTGATTGTTTGTTTTGTCAAGTTGCAAATTGGTAGAACTTGTAATCACATTTATTGCTAGTTTAGGGTTTATTATACGTAAAAGTGATAATCCTTGAATACAAGTAACATAATTGTGAATATTGCTTGTAGTGATACATCCTAGTAACCACAAGTGAATCGTGACCTTTGTTAAATTGTTTGCGCAATGTATTTCAATTGCATTAATTGGCCTGATTTCATAGAACTTAATACATCTAGGGAATTAAACTTGATTAGTGCTTTTACACGTTAGGTTGTTCTCTCAGATAGAATTCATACTCGCATCTTTTTATGTGTTTGTTGATGACAAGAGGAAATTAGCGGGATATTCTTGCGATCAAGGTATCTTAGGGCTTTTGATAAAAGTTGAGATTAAATATCTAGGGCTTTTGATAAAAGTTGAGATTAAATATCAATTCTAATTATTATGACAAGAATATGTTTGTGAATGAAAACGAAATCCTTAACCAATGCTTTCACATCTTTGAATATATTTGTTTACTTTTCTTTATTTTCTTTTATATTTGTTTTAGTTACATAAATTAGAAAATTCCCCCTTGCTTTACATAAGAAACCTAAACATATTGACAACCTAGTCCTCTCAGTGGGAACAATCCTTTCTTGCCCTAGCTATATTATATATTTTGAGTAGTAAGAAAGTGTAATTTATTTTTAACGCATAGGACAACGATCACTAAGCACCTTAGTTCCTTTACTAAACCGATTGTACAAATACAATCGCTTGTTCGATAAGACCAAAGTAAAGATAACTCTATTTTTCTCATCAGGTTCTAATTATCATCCATATAACTTAGACCTTTAATTTTTAAACAATATAAGTACTAGGTTAGATAACTAGCATTTCTTGTTAAGGCATTCGATTAGACTTGAATAACCGAAACCTCCACTTTGATAAGTCTAACTAAGATCAAAATTAACTTAGTTTCTCTTAACCGGAATCGAATTAGACTAAACAATTCATCCCGAAAACCTTTTGTTTCGTTAAGCCATAAACAATTCATACAAACCGCAAATAAATCAAATTGCATAATTATTCACCTCAACCGGAAGCAATTGAAACAACATAGACATTAAAGCACCGCAATTGCACCGAAATTTTGTAAGCCTAAATGATTGATACCAAACAATAAAGCAAGATAATAATAGTTTTTCTTAACCGGAACCAATTGAATCACACACACATCCATACACAAATAATGGAATAAACATCAATTGTACCGAAATTTTGTTAAGCAAAAGCAATAAATATACGCAATAAAATCAGGCTTTTCTTAAACAGGAAAACAATTAACTAACAAGATTGTTACCTCAAATTTCGCATCCTCTTCTCCAATATGCTTGCATCTTCTTCCAGGGAGAATTGATATCGAAATATCATTATGTTTTCATGCTTATGCAAAACAAAAGAATAACAACAACTAACCTTTACCAGAGAAAGATTAAAAACTCCGAAACACATATGCTTTTATGCTAAACCAAACGATTCAACATATTGTGACTTTTTCACATATTGTTTCAATCAGAACCCCTCATGATCCTTTGATAAAGCCTACCAACATGGGCTAGAACTTAATCATGCTAAATCAAAAAGTTACCCAAACCATAAGGGTTCACACATTATGAGATCGAATATCAAGGTAATAAAATTGAAATCAAACATCCCATAAACATACATAGCAATAAGATAAAGCATTCAAACACGGGCTATGTAAATCAAAATCTATCACAAGAAAAATTATAGATCAAGTAATTTTATTCATAATAAGATAGTTTTATTCATAAAATAGACCTTACACAATTATTGAAAGAAATCAAAAACTGATGTATATTTTCCTGATTGATCTTTAAACAGATTATTAAAGATCATCTTCAATGTCCTCGAATTTTTCAGGATCTTCATCAACAGCATCTCGACTGATATCTCGGATTTTGCACACAGTACCTTGATTATGTTCACTGGCTAAAGTATTAACCTTTCAATTAATATTTCGAGCATACTGCATGTTACCGATTCCAAGTTTAATCATTTCTCTTTGGTTATGGATAACAGTTCTTAGCAGTGTTGCCTGTCTATGATGAGTTTCAATAGTACTGAGGAGGACTTGTCGAAGATTGATAATATCAATCTTAACATCCAAACTATTTTGGACAAGGAGATGAGTGACATCTTCCTTTTCATTTTATGTATCTTCACAACCAGATTTCTTGAAGGTATCATCAAGATGAACTGTTTCCTTAGAAGTCATTCCACTCAAGGCTTTCAGAAGTTTTGCTTGAGATCTGGTTTGAGAATACATCCTTTAGTATAAGTTCTCAGACATGCTGAGTACATATACTTGAAATACCCTTAACACATACCAAACATAGATATCAGCCTTAAATAAATAATTCTGACAAGATTTGAAAGGATTTTCGCATCTAATGTGTTACACATTCACAGATTTCTTTGAAAATAAATTATCTTTCTAGACCAGTATCAAGGGATACTTTTAGCTAGGAAACTTATCCTGTTTTACACAAGTTTTTTACAATACATCTTTTCTTCACATAAAGCCAAAGTTGTGTTTATATGTAGATTGTGTAAACTCTCTATGTTGAATAAGAGATTATTGACAAGATACAGATGGCTCAGGTATGTGTGCTTCCTTATATCAGAAGATTAGGCATTGTAAGGATGCACATTCCAATGCGCTTAAGCACTGGGATGAGGATATTCCTTATCAAATATCTCTTGAGGTGATCTGTTCTCTTCTCGAACATCAACATATTCCTCTTCATAGGTTTTGAACCCATCTTCTTTGTTAGGAAAATTGCGAGATGCAATATCCTCAATTACATCTTGTGCCCAAGATGGTATGTTCTTTGAACTTGAACCCGTGTGGTCTTCTGACAGTCGAAAATTTGCTAATGTCTCTTGTTCAAGGCATTATATATGTCCTCTTAGGGTATCCATTCCTTGTTGGAAATGTTTTTCTAAATATTTGTTTAGATATACCTCTTGACATGTTACAGTAAGAAATTTCTCAATAAGGACGTGTTCCTTATATGTGAATTTTCCAGCTATTGAGTAAATATTTCACACTTTGTAGTCTGTTGATGAACTAAATATATTGCACAAGGCCAATTTTTGTTCCGCATAATCTGCCAAATTATTTTGAAGACCGAGTGTTTCTCGCTTTCCTTCACATATTCTTACATTTGGTTTAACAATAAGTTATGTGACATCATCTAGACTATCAATGGTTTTTCCATTTTCTGAATAATTTTTAACATGTTTGAAAAATCTTTCTAACACCTTTCGAAATTCAGAACTTGGGCAGGCTAGTGAATTGAATCTCTTTTCATATGCTTTTTCACTAGGGATTGGAGTCGGATCCAAAACATGTTTCTTGAGTTTCGGACTCATTATTTTATGATCAGTAACCTGACTCATAATCAAGTCATTAGTCATAGACTTTTTCTTTGATTTTCGAAAAGACTTTCGAGACCAATTTCCATTGACCTTCTCTGAGACATTATTCTCATTATCTTGACATACGTTAACTGAGTTATTCATAAGTTTAGCTTTGCTTTTCTTATTTTAACTCATATCTTATAGGTTGGATCGCACCAAACACATATTGTTAAATATTTTCGTGTTTTTCGGCTCTGATATCAATTGAAAAGACGTGGGTACCCAAATATACCTCAATCTAAAACTTTTCCACATATAAGTCCTTTCTCCGAAAGTGATTGTCTATAGACCGAATAGATACAATACAACAAATCGGTTCACACTTCGTGTGATCGTCTATGGATACGAGATCGAGACAATACGACAATAAGATAACTTGCGTGATTGACTATGGATACAAGATCGAGACAATACAACAACGAAGTATGTTTACTTGATAAATGGTTCAGACTTAACCAAACACAATAGGATTACTATCAAGTAAATAGGAATTAACATTTGTGTATTTTACTTCTAATTATAATAAAAACAATTATAATTACGGAAATAGAAAAGTAAAAGACACAATAATATTTTGTTAATGAGGAAACCGAAAATTCAAAAAATCCCGGGACCTTGTCCAGAATTGAATACTCTCAGGATTAACTAAACCTATCATTCACCTAGTTCCGTATGTATTCCCACGCCTCCGACCTGTAATAAGTCACGTACTTGGAACAATTCCTTTGGTTCGTATTCCAAACAGTAAAGGAACAATAAATCTGTTTGGTATCAACTCTTTTCAACCAAGTGGTATAAGTTCGACAAAAGGCTCTTATGTTTATCTAAAATAAATTCCTTTGTCAGGTTCTTAGATATATCTTATCAACAACTACCAAAGTAATTGTTAAGATTTTGCAATCAATAGTTTTAATCACAAATAATTGTATTGATGCCGATCTACACAACTAATCAATCCAATCTACCACAAGGATAGACCGATTATAGTTGGATCCTCTTTTACCGAAACAAGTATTGTGCACACCAAAGATTATGAACCTAAATCAGAAATCTTCAAAGTCTTCTTTGTCTTTAAATCTTCTTAAATCTTCAATCAACACCTGCACACAATCAACTTGAATCTCTTGTGATCAATCACGCATAGAACGGAGTCTGTTAACAATGGATTATCACAAGACGTCTTTAGATATACAAACAGCCTAAAGATCCCCATCAAAAATGTAGTTGCAGGAAAACCTACACTACACCCTTGATAAGAATTTACAGTAATTAACACATATTTGAAGATTAAAAACAACACTTTCTTATTTGATTCTCAGAAATGTTTACAAGAAATGGAAGAAATCAAGAATACAACCGCTCTCTTGAATTTTCTCTTTCTTCAAGAATTTCTCAACACTCAAAAATACATCATCATCTCTCTGAATCTACTGGGTCTCTTTATATAGGGTAGTTACAAAGTGGATGACAGCTAATTTGTCCTTTAATTTCGGATCTGACTCGCGATCTTATCGTAGAAGTGATAACGCAAACGATCGCAGATGATATAACCCTCGCAGAATGGTCATACTCTTCTCATGCTTCAGCTATCGTCATCTGTTACATCATTTCTTTAAGTCATTTTGTGACACTCGCAGTGTGTTGTTGAAGAGCTCGCAGTACTGTCGCTGTAAATCTCGCAGGAGTATTGTTGTGGCGATATTATGATCCTACATCTTGCCTCTTCTCATGTCTTTTCTGCGAAGGGAAAAGACCATGAGAAATCAAAATCTTTTGAAATGACGCAGCTGTCTATTTTTCATGTTCTTTTGACACATATCTTTTCCTCGCCAGGTTTGTTACACATATCTTTTTATCCATCCAACTTCTGACACGTCCCTTTCAACCGCTGCATTCCAACCGTTCACGTCTCTTCCTTGTATTAATTTCACTTATATTCTCGAGATTTTTTACCTTCTATATATATCTTCTTCACTCTTCTCTTTTCTTCTTTTTACATTTTTCTTCCTTCTCTCCGTAATTTCTCTGCAAATTCATTGTTCTTCCGTAAATTCTTTATCTGCTAGTGTTACAATTTTTCTTTCAATCTTTTACTCCTTCAAACTTCATTCCCATACTAAAAATGGTTGCAGCTGGTCGCAAATATGTGATTGCTTTTGAGAGGTTTCAAAAAGAACTTCAAGACAAAGGTTTTACTTTATCCACCATTCCCAATCAAAACCCTAAGTCTGATCTTTATGTTCCATTATTTTCTGATCTTCCATGTAACCATGAGAAGATCATAGTCTCGCTAGGCCAGCTTAAGGCTGGTCTTCCCATTCCTCTCTATGACCCTGAACTTCCTTTATTCTATGAGATACTCTCTCATGCGAAGTTCTTGCAAGCGATATATCAATTGAGTGGGGATTGCATTCGCCTAATGCTTGAGTATGCTACTCGCGGTGCTGGTAAAGAATCTCGTTACCCTGATACTGCGAAGAATCCTAAATTCAAGGATATTCCAATTGTCCCCGCGAAGTATATTGTGGAGAACTTCTTCATAAATTACGATATAATTCCTATGAAGAAATACAGCACTTGCTGGGGTGTCCGCTTACAGAAGAAAGATGACATCGCTGAGGATAAAGTTCTTATGTTAGATATAGATTGGCATACGGGTAATAATCAACGCCCTCGCCACTCCAGTGATGACAAATGGTTCATTTTTCCATTATGCCTAGAGGGTCCCTACATCTCCGGTCCTCATGCATTGCCTGCGAGTCTCGCATAATATCAACCATGGGTTTTCAACTGGCCTGAAAGGAATAAAGAGGTATCTTCCCTCAAATGTTTTGCATAATTATCATTATTATCTTCCTCATGTTTTCATACTCTCGCTAACTACTCCAATTTTTCCAGATTAACAGGCTGAAACTTAACTACCAAAAATTTGGGAAGCCCATCACCTTTTTAGCCCTTAAATCTCTCACATATGAAGTAATAAATATTCCTTTATGATTCTTATCAATATATTGTTGCCTCTATTTCTTATCTTTATCTGTGTTCGCAGGTTATTGAAGAAATAGAACCTGTGAAGATTGTGAAAACTAAGGGGAAAGACAAAGATGCTTCTCGCAAAGAAAAATCTATTATTCCTCACAAAGAGAAGTCTACTGCTCCTCGCAGAGAGAAATATGGTGCTCCTCCCTCAAAGAATAGAAAAACCCAATTTTATTCTTCTTCAACTCCTTAATCTAATGAAGAAAATTCAAGGGATGATTCTGATAATGAAAACGATGATGACGATGCTGGTATCCCTTCCGCAATGGAATCCTCCCAATCTGAATCTTCCATGGCCCAACTATCTAACATTTTTGGTGATATTACACATGGTATCGCAAATTATTATGGAAATGAAGCTCTTAATGGGGTACCCCATGCTCTTTATAAGATCTGCGATGCTCCCATATTGGTTGATAATGATTCCCTTCAAGGAATCTCAAGATAAATAAGTCCCAGTCTCTTAAATTCTCTTGGTATTCTGGTATGTTTTCATTTCTTCACCATATTTATGTATTCATTTCCTCTCCAAACTTTAATTTACATTGTTCCCTCGCATACTGGAAGAGCTTCCTTTGTTGTTGCCTCAGACTTGGAGAAGAGGTGCGAATCTTTTCACAAGAAGAATACTGTTCTTCGCAAGAAGAATGTGGAGTTAGAATCTGAATCCGCTAGTCATCGTGGGCAATTGGAATCTGGGTCTGCTGACCTTCTAGAAAAGATCAAGCGATTGGAAACTGAACTTTCTTCCTCGCGAGATAAGGTCGCAAGCCTCCAAGCTGCGAACGATCAACTTTATGGTAGGAAATCTTTCCCTTTTTCTTTAACCTTGTATTTCTTTGCATTTTTTCTTATTTTTCTTCTTCGCAGATGTTTACGGCCTTTCTGACGAAGCTGTATTCCTTCGTTCTTTTCCAAACCCAATAGACGATGATACTCTTCTCAATCGCCTTAATGAATCCTTAAGTAACTATTCAAATGAACAGATTAATTCCCTTTCTGTAGATGATCTTAGATCCAAATTTCATCTTTTAGCAATTGATCACAGATCTAGTTTGAGAGTGGCTAATACATCCAAGCATCAATATCTTAACTCTAAAGAAGAAATCAAGATTCTAATAGCCCAAAAAAGTGATCCTATAGATGAAAAAGATCGCATCTCTAAGTAAGGAGCTCAAACTTTAGCGGATTTTCATAAAACCCTTCTTGAAGTCCAAATTGAAAGAGATAAACTTATCCGCGAGAAAGAGGATCTTGTTGAAAGAGAAAACCAAATTCGTTCCCGTCTTCTTATTGATAATGATGATGAATTTTCCTGGGCTGCAAAGATTCTTGACAATGCCAGAGCTAACTTAGGTGTAGATGTTAGCCTTCACGTTGAACAAGCGACCTTAATTAAAGACTTGATTTCTGAAAGAGAAGGTTGTTAATTGTTCTTCCTTTTTAATTTCTTGTCTTTTATAGTTTTTTGCAAAAATTCCAACTTGTTATTATATACTCGCAGGAGCTGAAAAGACATACTTTGAAAGAATTGGAGAACTTGAAGCTGATAAGAATCAACTCGCAAAGACTCTTGTTGCTCGCAATGAGAAATATTCAATATTGAAAACCCAATTAAAGATTACTGCTACCAATTTTAGTAATCTCCTTGTTGGTGTTCACAATGATTCTGCCAAGAAGGTCTGTGATGATCATAACATTCCTCATTCTTTGTATCCTTTCCTCGCAGAAGAAGTTCCAAAGAATACTCCAAATCTTGTTATCTCTGACAGTGAAGCTGAAGAATCTGGCGGAGATGAAGGATACAACAAAGATGATGGTGAAGACAAAGAAGAAAAATATGGCGAGGA
The DNA here is from genome assembly GCA_023529315.1 of Papaver bracteatum. NCBI lineage: Eukaryota > Viridiplantae > Streptophyta > Magnoliopsida > Ranunculales > Papaveraceae > Papaver > Papaver bracteatum. The sequence continues at coordinate 7,001,792 of JAJJWX010005152.1, forward strand.
TGATGATGGATCTAACTAGTTTTGTTTTCTCTTTTTAATCTCCTTGTAATATTTGTACATTTATCTCCTTCTTCTTGTGATATTACTGCAAGGTTCCTTGATGTATAAATTTCTTTTGCTTCTATCTGTATAAATTAGAAAACAATTTTTTTTTCTGCAATATGTTAATCAACATGATTATTAATCTTTAACTATCTGTGTAAATGTATCATATAATAATGTATACGTAATAACAATTTTATCATACTTGTCTCTGTTATTCATCTGCAATATGAAAAAAAAAATTGAGTAGAGCTTAGATATTAGTTGTGAATAAAATCTATTTAAATATTCTTGCCTCTATCTTTGCGATTCTGCGCCAATATCACAGTCATTCAATCTTGATTTCTTGTGGTCTTATTATGCATTCCTAGTTAAAGGTCTTATTTTGCCACATTTTGTATTGGCAACAAAATCGCAGGACGTCCTTACACTTGCATGTAAAAACCCATTGATCTTGCCTTATCTGCATTTTGTCACTTTCTTTGCGACAATATGACAAGTCTAAGCTCCCTTGCGAGAAAAAAGCCTCATGACATTGTCGTCTTGCGATGAAATCGCAGGACGTCCTTAAACTTTCATGTAAGAACCCATTGATCTCATCTTATCTTTTTCTCATGGCTTGTTTCCTCTGTATAATATTTGTCACGCGATAATATGATAGGACTAAATGTTCTTTCGAACATAAAGCCCCATGACATTGCCGTCTTTAGACACTTATCAGCTCCCTAATGGAGGGTGCCTCCCTTATCTTCCCCCTGGTTTCCCTTTAAAGGAGGGCACATCGGCCATACAATACTAGCTCCTCCCATCCGGTCTTAACAACAACCAGCTGTTTTCGCATCCTCTTTTCCTTTATGCCTATATGGCTTATAGTTACAAGACTGCACCATAAGTGGGGTTTTCTTTGGTCCGAGTGCATCATATCCAAGACTTGCCAGGGTATTTTCGTATGCCCCGGGCACCCTTGGATCAACCGTGTACCTCGGCGCCTTGGTCATACTCTGCACTCCTTAGAAGAGACCCTCGGTCGGCCAACCAAGGTATAACCTTATACGGTTGGAAATCCAAGGTACCTCTCCTGGATGGGTTTTCAATAACCCCAATCTCCGTGACTCATATTCCAGCAGCGGTATAACCTTATCCCTGAGCCACGCAAAGAGATACCCCCTTATATGACGCACTTTAGGTCTTACATTTGCCTCTTATAAAATTTTATTCGCGAACTAGGGTGTACGTCATAAAGGTTCGTCCCGTTCTTATATTTCTTTTGCGAGTATTGCAACTCTGATGAAATTTCTTTTCTTTAATCTTCTCTTTATTTGCATTTCAACTTTTGTATAATTTTTCAATTTCATCTTTTTCATTCAAACGAAATATTCTTTTGAAACATTTTCTTCAACAAATCATTCATAAATTTCATCATTTTACCTTTCTACTTACTACTTTCTGCTTCTGCCCTTTTGTTACGTTTTGTTATTTTCTCTCCATCTGCGAGACGCTCGCCATCTACTGTTTGCAGATCATGTTGATTTTGCAGTGTTCCTTCCTCTCGCCGCTCTATTGTATCAACCATCAGCTTATCACCTCTTTGTTTTTGCTTGATATTATGTTTCCAATTTCTATTCCTTGTTGCTCTTTCTTCGCAAGATTCCATGTCAATTTCATAACATTTTCTTCCTTAAATCAAATCTCCCTTTATAACTCCAACACCGCTGGGATATGGAAACTTAATGCACCGGTGATAAGTCGACGCTATACCTAAGATTCCATGTAACCATGTCCTGCCAATCTAGGAGTTATATGGTGATTCTATGTCAACCACGCAAAATTGAACTTTGGAAGATAACCCCTTTAACAGAATCCGCATAGTAATTTCCCCTTTAGGCTTGTTGGCAGTTCCATTGAAACCATAGATTTTATAGGTTGATGGTATCAGATCCTCGTCTCTTCCACCCATGGTTTTGTAGGTATGATAAAATAAGATATCAACTGAACTTCCAGTATCTATTAGAACTCTGTTAATGGCCCAAGAATCTTCAGTTTCACCATTATCATTTTTTTCATCTTCTTCTTCTATTTGTTTTGGATTTATTTCTAATCTTACCACCAGTGGGTTGTCATGCATCTCGCCAGGCTCTGGTACTTCTTGTGCAGTTAAATAAATAGTTTGCTTTTGCCACTCCTCTAATGGCGAGACTCTCACAATATTCATTATCTCTCTTCCATCTGCGTCTCTCGCGAAGACTCTGCTTAGAACATTGTCGTGGAAATCCTCAATAGTCTTGAATGAATGTATGATGGAATTACAGAACAAATTTTTTGCCTTGGCTCCAACCTCTATCAAAAATATTTTTTCTCCTTTTACAGTATTCACTCTGCGAATATCTGGTACCGGTGGTAACTGCTGAGATTGCGGATGCCCTATTAGAAAATAATTTAATTTTTCCTGATCAATCATCCTCAAAATTATTCTTTTTACATTCCTGCAATCGTTTACTGAGTGACCATGAAAGTGATGGTAAGGACAAAATTCTTGATTTCGATTATTCGGATGTGGCTCTTTTCCCATATTCCAGGGGGATGGTATATTTTCCATCAAAATGATAGCCTCCTAAATTTTTTCTATACTAGCATTTAAAGGTGGCATCTTAATTTCTTCCCATATTATCTTCTGACTCCCTTGCCCTCTAAAATTATTTTGCCTCTGGCCACCATAAGTCTCTTGCGGCTGATCAAGTCTTTGAATTTTATTATTTCCACCGCGATTGTAATAATTCCTTTCCCTTTCATACTCCTCTTGATGTAGACTTCCCATGGCTACTAATTTCTGCTGGTTATCAATCACCACTTTCTCTTGTTGTGGCTGCGAGGTGCTCGCCACATAATTAATCATTTTAGGAAGTAAACTTCTGTTTGCCTCTATTGAGCTGGTGTTTGCAACTGGATATGATTCCATCTCATTTTGTTTCTCCTCCAAAGCAATGTATTCTTCTTGTAGTTCTCGCAGCTCAGTCATTGTGATGGTATTTTTGACTCTGAAAATTTGAACATATAGTAGATTGGTTGCAATAGCATTAATAAAAGATAAAATGAGGTATATCTCATCCACTCTACCAGCCATTTCACTGCACAGTGTTTTCCACCTTAATGTTAAGTGCTTCAAACTCTCGCCAACCCTTTGTTTTAACCCAAACATATCTTCAATTCCTGGACGCGGAGAATTGTTACTTATGTATGCCCCCAAAAATGTGGTTTGTAGATGAGTGAAAGAAGTTATAGTATTCTTGGGTAAACCCTCAAACCATTTTAGCGCCTCACCAGTTAAGCTTGATGCGAAATACTTGCACAACACAGCATCATGATTTTCCCACTGTAGCATACATCTCACATAAGCTTTGATGTATTGAATGGCACATGTAGATCCATCAAAAATACTAGTTAATACTGGCAAGTTGCACTTTGGGGGTATTCCTCCTAATTGTACTACTTGAGTGAATGGAGTTTTTGCAGCTTCTTCAATCGCCTCATCAAGTTTCCTTCTGCCTCCTTCTCTTCTGCTAATTCTCTTAAAACTTGTTCATTCCCAACTGAATTTTGCTCCATTGGTCTTTTCAGTGCAGATTCCCTTCTCCTACGTTCTTGCCTATCTTGTGTTGCGAGATTTTGATTTCCGTCTCCATTACTTTCTTCTTGTCTTTCTCCACTATCTTCTCTTACATTTCTTTCACGGATACACACACCATTATATCTCTCATTTTCTATTCAGCGATTTTCTTTTGCTCTTCTTTGCACCCTATCATATTCTTCGTTAATATTACCATTATTACGGTTCTGTTCACGTCTTTTTTCTCGAATGTCATGATTATTCTGGCGAATTGCCTCTTGAAATTTTTTCTCTTTTACCTCTGCTCTCAATCTTTCCCTTTTGTAAGCTAAGCGTGCTTGTTCAGCATAATGTCTTTCGATTTCTCTTTCAATTATCTGTTGATTTCTTAGAGTTTCTCTTACATGCAATATCCTTCTTCCTTCCTCTTGATCTTCTTCGCCATCTTGGTTATTTCGTTCCTGACGCTGTCCGTTCTCCTTCCTCCTGTTGTTTTGTTCATTTTGTTGAATTTCACCTTGTGGTATGTAACGATCTTCCCTTATTTCTCTCTTTTCGCGATGTCCTCCATTTGGATCATAATTTTCTTCTTCAGTATTAGTTATAGGTGATCTTCTTCTTATCTCACTTCTAATTGTTCTCGAACTTGATCTTGTTGTGCTTCTTGACCTTCTATTTTGTAACCTCATGCTTTCCATTCTCAATTCATGGTTTTTCCTTGCCAAATTTGCACGTTCTTCTACCTCTAACCTCCTTTCCTCTTGTATTCTTTGTCTTAAAACCTCTACTATTTTATTTTCATCACCTCCATGTATTAATCCTTCATTTAATTCTTGGTTTCTTCCCTCTCGTATTTCATCTCTTAATTGTCGATCTTCTGGTTCTTCTATTGAATCTGATCGCCAAGTATGCACGCTTACTCTATCATAATCCACAATTCTATCTTGTATTGGTGTTTGCTGATTTGGATGTTGAACCTGATTTTCTCCGTCATTCCTTGTTCTATTTATTCTTGTTCTTATTCTTGAGGATTCTCCCATTTCATTTGTTTCTCCTCCTGCAAGTGTTTTACTCCTCCTTACGGTTGTTGGTGGTTCTGATGTATTTCTTCTTCTTCTAGCCATTAATCTTAGTAAACTGTTGGATATTGCGTAAGATCTTTCACTAATTTTTCCAAATTCCTTCCAATCACAATGTCAATTTTTATCTTTTTCTTCAAATAATCATCAATTCATCCCTGTTTCGGGCGCCAAAATGTAGTTGCAGGAAAACCTACACTACACCCTTGATAAGAATTTACAGTAATTAACACATATTTGAAGATTAAAAACAACACTTTCTTATTTGATTCTCAGAAATGTTTACAAGAAATGGAAGAAATCAAGAATACAACCGCTCTCTTGAATTTTCTCTCTCTTCAAGAATTTCTCAACACTCAAAAATACATCATCATCTCTCTGAATCTACTGGGTCTCTTTATATATGGTAGTTACATAGTGGATGACAGCTAATCTGTCCTATAATTTCGGATTTGACTCGCGATCTTATCGTAGCAGTGATAACGCAAACGATCGCAGATGATATAACCCTCGCAGAATGGTCATACTCTTCTCATGTTTCAGCTATCGTCATCTGTTACGTCATTTCTTTGAGTCATTGTGTGACACTCGCAGTGTGTTGTTGAAGAGCTCGCAGTACTGTCGCTGTAAATATCGCAGGAGTATTGTTGTGGCGATATTGTGATCCTACAAAAACTTTGACCTAGTTTGAGTGAATCTTATATCAGAAAAGAAGATTCTCAAGCATAAACAAACTAGGTGCAATCAAAATTCAACCACCGTTAGTCAATCAAATCAATCGAAAACAAAAGATAAACCGCAATTGTCTAGTTTCCCACCAATGGTACTAATAGAGTTTATCAATCCCAAAGAAGTCTTTAAACTAAGCGGACGTAAGAGATTTCGCCTAATTAGGTTACTTTCCTCTCCGAATAGGTGACTCCACCAGTAACAACACAACTGAGGTAGTTTTTCTGGCTCTGAGGATTAGGTTGCTCGAAATGCAAACTTCAAGTATTTATAGACAAGAAAGTTTGGACACCAAGGAATTTCCAAAACCGAAAATATTCTCAAGATATGCAATATATTCCAAATTCGGTTTCCATAATTCCTGGAAATGCTTTGTCCAAATATTGACCGAAAATCTCTTAGAAAATTTCCAACTAGTAAATGCACATTACTAATTTTTATTTTTCCAAAAATAAAATTAACAACCTTAAATAAAAGATTCTCAATTTATTTTTCGATCTGGGATTTTTCCTTTAGCTATTAAGGAATATTTTTGAACAATAAAAGATAAGCGTTACTGCACATGTTCAAAGTATGTCGTTCATACTTACAATCTTGAAACCGATTTTCCATACTTCAAAACAAGTTTAGAATTGGTTCATCTGACTTTCAAGAACTACATGATTTATCAAGAACACTCAATCACCAAACATGGGTTTCACGGTTCTACCAAAACAAGTTTCGGTTCTACCTCCATGTGAGTAATGTGCATAGTCACACTAGCTTTCCAAAAATTCGGTTGACTAGGTACTAGGATCGGTTCCCTACATATATATGGTATCTAACTTGTATGTGTTGCACATGTCCATAGGATCGGTTCCCCTTTGCCTAAAAACGTGTTACACATGTCCATAGATCGGTTCCCCTTTGTACTAAAAACTTGCTGCACCTCATACAAGGATCGATTCCCCCTTTGTGATAGGTTGCACCTCTTACTAGGATCGGTTCCCCTTTACCCAGAGTTGGTCATACCAATAACATTAAATCGATTATACAATCTTAGGTGATTACTTAAGATCAGTTTTACTAATAAAAGTCACACCAATACAAAACTCATGCCTTTGTGAATAAATTACCAAGAACATAAACAAGTCATGAGCGGTTATACTAATCACGCATATTGGTAGTTCAAAAGATATGCAATGAATAAGAATACCAATAAAGCCTAGCATTTTCCCTTTCGATTTACTTCCTTTAAACAAATGTAAAACATTAATTCCTAGGATGAAATCTTCACATTTTACCCATACATAATCACAATAGCATTCAAATGATTATGTCGATGTCTTATATACAAATTTTAATGGTTAAGCGATAAACATCGCATTGTATTCCTTAATACTACATCTAACTAGAGTGTAATCATTCATGCTTCGCAGTTATGTTTTAAATATGCACAACTTGAAAGATACGATAGGGAATGAAACAGTTCAAGTCAAATATTACTAACCTCAAGTGGAAGGATGATGTTGTCGTTGTAGCTCCTTACTTCTTCAAGTCTTCGCAATACTTGTAATGTCTCATATCCTAATACTTTCAAGCTAACCTATACGAAGTTGACTCTAGTACATAATCAATCGACTCTTTAAATGAGTTTTGGCTCACTAAAATATGATAACCAAACTTGACATACCAACGCTTGGTGGGTTCAACCGAGCTATGCTCTAACAACATTCTTGGAATCGGTTATACCATACTTCCAAACAAGTTTAGAATTGGTTCACCTTTATTCCAAGATCACTATGTGATTGATCAAATATTAAATCACATACATGGGTTCAATCGGTTTTACCAATCACTAGGATCGGTTATACCTTAAAATGGAAACACTTGTGATCGGTCATACAAGTTACCAGGACCGGTTACATCAGCTATGAGGATCGGTTACATCAATTACCATGACCGATTACCATATACTCATGGTATTGCTAGAGATCGGTCACACTAGTTACCAGGATCGGTCACACCAGTTACCAAGATCGACTACACCAATTATCAAGATCGGTTAGACCAATTACAAGGATCGATTACACATACTCTGTGATCAGTCACACCAATTACTAGGATCGGTCACACCAATTATAAATATCAATCATACCATCTCATGGTGATTACTTAGGATCGGTTACACTAATTAATAAAAACTAGTCATACCAAATCATAAGTCAGGCATTGTGATTAGTTATACCAAGATACATAACAAAGTTACGATCAGTTCTATCATCTCAAACATATTAGTAATCCAAAGATTTGCAATGAATAACCGTACCAATAAGCCTAATGATTTCCCTTTCGACTCATAAAACAAGTTCATGAAATCTTCACCATAACCCATTCATATAATCATAACAGTATATACAAGATTATGTAAATGTAATATCTACGAAGTTCAAAAGATAAGCGTTATACTTTGTAGTTTAATTCCCTAATACTATGATCATATAAATATGACCATGTCACATCACTAGAGTATCATACAATATGTACAGTATATACAGCTTCGCAGTTATGTTTTTAATATAGCACAAATTGAAAGATACGTTAGGAATAAAAGCATTACAAATCAATATTACTAACCTCAAGAGGAAGGATGATGTTGTCACTATAGTTCGCTTCTTTTTCACTTTCTTCAAGTCTTCTGAGTTATACTTGTATATCTCAACATTCCTAGACTTTCTAGTCTAACCTGAATGAAGTTGACTCTAGTATACAATCAAGCGACTTTAGATGAGTTTTGAGTCACTAAAATATGACAACCAAACTTGACATACCAACGCTTGGTGATTTAAACCGAGCTAGGCTCTAACAATACCCCCCTTTAACAACTTATTTTGGACTAAAATCTAAGAAAAAGAAGAATTAAGTCGAAATGTCAAAAATTAATTTGGTGCCACAATTTCAGAATAACTTGAGTAAGTTGAACAATTCAACTTTTTATGAAGCAAAAATATTATGACTTTTGGGATTAACTTCTGCAAAGAAATAACACAAACACCAGAATTTTTTTTAATGAGGAAACCGCAAATGCAGAAAACCCCGGGACCTAGTCCAGAATAAACATACACTGATTATAAGCTATTACACCAATTTTCTACTACCTATTCGGACTAGATGTAATACATGCTTCATCTGTATTCAAGCACTTGTAGAACTCCTAGCAGAACACCGATTCTTTTTAGGAATTCTTCTCGTAAATCTTCTAGCAGAACACAATTCTCTTTAGAAGTTATTCTCGAAAAAAATTTGGCAGAATACAGTTCTCTTCAGAAGCATTGTCAAAAATCTTCTAGCAGAATGTTAGTTCTCTTTAGAAGATGCACCAACACCGTTGATACTTTTCGATCTTTTGTTTTCACAAAACATCGATTCGATTTTCCTTTAGATGTAAATCAAGGTTTTGGAAATCTTATGTTTGTTTTGAGAAAAACAATTACTAGGTAAAAGTAATACCAAAACAAACTTGTATATTAGGGTTTATTATATTCTTCAAAAAATGGAAGAGAAACCTAATTATTCTACAACAAGAACAACTAGAATAAATCTAGAGATATTTTGTTTAAACCTTCTTAAGGATTTTTACGAGATACCTTAATCGAAGTTTTCTTTCTAGATCCGATTTCGACCAACTAGTGTCGGTATACGATCGAGAACTGAAATCTATCAAAACCTAGGGTTTATGATCAACAACTCTTGAATTGTCTTATATTAAAAGAGAAGATCTTAGAATAGACAAGAAGTGAAAAACCTATATTACAAGTTGTACAACAATCACGAAGATTATTATCAACTCGGATTTGCGATCCCAAAGGCAAAGACTTTTATCTCACTTTTGTTCACGAAGAACATAAGACATGGAAAACAACCTTATGAACCTTACACCAATTTTCCAAGGGATGAAAAATTGTGGTATTCACTAACCCTTTATTTATAATGAACAAGGTAGCTTGAAAACTAAGCAAAGCTATTTTCCTTTTTCAAGACTCTCCTAATTTTGGGAGTCATTCATAAGTTACAAGTGTTGCTAAAATAATTAAATAAATAATTAATTTAGCAAATTTTGTATTTATGTGAATAAATCACAATTTATATTAGGAAGGAATCAAAAGCTATCACAAACACTTTAATATGGTAATTAATCAAATATGTTTGGAGTAATAGCCATCTTGCCTAGATAAGGAAACATAAAAACCATGACTAAAAAAGGCTTCTAGTCACGTAATTGGGCTCAAGTCCGTGAACCGTTACAAACAGTTCGTGGATTGTTTCCTACTAACGAACTGCAACAGTTTCAGCAACGCTTATTACTATTGCTTTAATAAATCATTCATAACTTCATCGTTGTAACTCAGAATTGAGTGATTGTTGGCTCGTTGAATTCGTAAGCTCATTCACTATAAAATAAGAACCTTTCCATGGATAAAGGTTATTGTCACTAAAGTCGTGGCTCAAATAACCTCGAGTATATATATACATAAATGTACTTTTACCATCATAGGAATTGTTCCATAGAGTGAGCATTTGTTTCGATAGATTAGAAAGGTGAATAGAAAAAGAATCCAAATGAAATCAATCACCACATACCTTTATTGATGAAGTATTGTTGATGTCTTCTTGTAGTCTTTAGTCTACACCCTTTAAGGATAACTTCCATTCTACTTCTTAGATCTAATCTAGTCCAAAACTCACTTTAGCATACTAAATCAAGAATGCGTTTTGGAAACTAAATTTGAAAACTAACTTGACATACCAACACTAGTGGGTTCAACCGAGCAATGCTCTAACAATCTCCCCCTTTGTCAATTTTAGTGACAAAACCATTTTACATATGGATTTAAATAAATAAAAGCATTACAACTCCAAAACCCATTATGCTTGATTTCCTTGGTTCTTCAACTATGAGTGTGTTCATCCAGTACTTATTGAAGATCCAAAGCATATTATTATTACATAGCATCAAAGTTCAATTATATCACAACTTTGACAATAATACTACGGTGATATGTATCAATTCCCCTTAGTCAATACTACATCTCACAATGAAAACCACTCCCCCTTACATAATCATCCGTAAACCATATGTATGTAGTGTGAACCACAAAAATAATTCTCCCCCTTTTTGTCAATATAAATTGGCAAAGGTACGAAAACTAGCGGGATCCTAATGATATTCTCAGAGAGATGACTAAAAGATATCAACTTGGTTTCGGTGATTCACATAGTCGAAACTTAGTGTATTCATCAAGGAGTTTATAAAGATACAACATAACTCCTACAATATTCCATAACCACACTCCCCACAAATATTTGGTAATTAAGTACAAGTTCAATTAAGAACTCTCCCCCATTTGATATCATTCCCCAAAAGAACAACACAAAAGACCTTACTCCAGGGAGAAGGATTTATATATAATGGATTTTAGAAATACCACAAGGAGATATGAGCTAAGAACCAATCATTGAAAGTATCTCATGAGATCGTGTTACTAAAAAATTAGAAATATCTCATGGTAACAATACACAATTATGTAATCATGAAGATCAAGTATTGTGATCATCTTTTCTAAGATACAAACTTGTATATATAATAATTTATATGCTTAGAAGGAAAAAAAAACCTTTTCCACAAGGATTTACACCAATATTGGTTACCATAAGTGTAAGAAAAAGTTTATTTGACAATAAAAACCAAAATCCATTGACTTTGATTATTTCTTTTAACCCGTTATAATTAAGAATTTCAACTCAAATCAAGTTAGGTAATTAAAAATCATACACATGGTATCAAATGAATATAATTGTGTTACTCATAGAGTTGTTTAATTGTTTATATTCTCATAGAAGTATACAAGACACAATTGAAGAAAAATCGGATTTTATTCAAGAGAATCAATTCATGAACATTTAGCCACGGTTTGCAAAAGATTGCATTCCTTAATTTATAAATGTATTTGTGCATGATTATGAAATCATACTTAATCGATTTTAGAACTTAACCACCTAAGTTTGCAAACGGGTACGCAAACTTAAGTTCCAGACTTTGGTCTTGTCCAACAGTTCGTGAACGGGTACGCATACTATCATCCCGGACCTAAGTCAGGTGAAACAGTTCGTAAAAGGGTATGCAAAATTGGTTCGCGGTCTTTGACAGTCAAAACCGTTCACATACTGGTATGAAAACTTGGTTCCCAGACCTGACTCATACCACAATAGTTCACATACTGGTATGCATACTGTGCTTTATCCAGACAATGGTTAATTGTTCTAAACCCCCATTTCAATCATTGAAACATCCTTAGAAGACGACAATAGCTGTTTCACACAAACTATTAGCTTATATAAGTAATTTTCAAGTGATCGAATGATCAATACGAAACATTTCGAGTCTACATAAAATGATTGTCTCACACAAATCATGTAAGATGTTACAAGGCAATTTTCACATGATCATCTTGAGTCATAAACTAGCTCATAACAATAAATTGTTCCACATATTCAAAAAATTACCTGACATAATATGTGCGCCCCAATTCTTTTATAATCCTCACCGCATTTACTAAGGCTTCATGGTGAGGATGCACTTCCAACACAATCAAGTTGTGTTGAGGTGAACAAAATCTTGCTCACCACAGGTACTCAAAACAAAATCATGCATAGACTCTAGGAATTTAACAACTTCCTTGAAACTTTCAATAACTGTTTCATACCTAATTAAGATGTTTTCCCTTGTCATACTCTTGTCTGGGAGATCCTTCTTAATGGCACTCGTTGCTTTATTTATATTCTTTGGTACCCATTTCTGAGTAGATTTTGGAGCAACGAACTTCTTTCTCCCCAATATTGTTACGAAACTTCTTGGAGGAAAACTGGAAGAACTGATATTACGTGACTCAGTTTTTCTCCAATTTGGAACATCAGATCTTGTCATCTTAACAGAATCAAATCTGGTTTTACCTCGTTTAAGAAATCTGCAATTCCTTTGCAAGTGACCTGGTTTTCCACAATAAAATCAATGTTTAGTTGAATGGAAAAGGTCATGTTTAGTGTTACCTAAATGTGTATGTGATTGCTTTGGAGTTTGAAATAATTTCATCTTTTCGTCATCAGTAATTGGTAAAGATAATTCACTTTTGTCATCCGTGGATGATTTTGGTTGAGAAAAATCTTTAGCTTTGACAAATATAACCTCTTTGCAAATACCAGGAGCGTCAATTACTTTATATCCCAATACTCGTGTATCATGATGATTCTACATGCTCCCAATTTCGAGGTTAATTTATCTGAGCTTCTATTTTTAGACAAACTCTCTTTTAAGCTCGAGTTTTCTTATTCCAACCTTTTGACCTTTTCAAGTGCAATGACTAGATCATTCTTGGATGACTCACATTGAACTTTGAGATCTTCTCGTTCTGAATCAAATAACAAGTTCATCTTAATGTTCTCCAAGTTATCTACCTTTGCTTGAAGAATAATTTCCCGATCACGACCTCCGGCAATTTCTTCTTTAAGCTTTCGTATTTCGTTGAGATAATCTGTTGCACCAAAGAATCAAGTTGGTCTTGCAAGTATTTATTTCGACTACGAAGTCTGTCATATTTAACTTTCTCACTGAATATGATTCTTTCATCTTCTGAAAATTTCCGATGACATTCCTTAAGAAGTTTATTAGCAACTGGATCTATATGGAACACTTCTTCGTCAGAATCAGTATCTGAAAGACTTTTTCCAGTAGCTAATGCAACCTCGCCCGTGTACTCTTGATAATCATAAGATTCGGGTTCATCAACAAGAGTAGGCAAAGCTACTATATATGCCAGTTGTCTTCAACTCCATCTAGGGCATGCTGAAGAAAAGTGCCCGAAACCACGACAGTGAAAGCATTGTGCATCATCATTAGGAGATGTTTCACCTTTACAAAAACTCTTTTTCATGTTTCTCAAGATTTTTATAAATTATCGTGGAGTAACATCCTTAGCATTTGGAAAACCAGATTTATCCTTAGAGGATTCAAAATTGTCTACAACTTTAAGAGAAATCACTTCTTTTTCAGACCCGTGTTCATTATCAAAGATCTTTAACTTTCCAACAAGAGTATTTCCGGAGAGTGTTGAAAGATCATTTGCTTCGTCAATGATATATTTCTTAGACTCGTATCTTGATAGTAGAGACCTGAGAATTTTGCACACAATAACTTTCTCTGGAATAGTTCTTCTTAACGAATATGAGGAGTTAACTATTTGAGAAAGTCTTTGGTTAAACTCATCAAAGGTTTCATCATCAGACATGCGAAGGTTCTCCTAGTCAGAAGCTAGGTTTTGAAGCCTTGCTTCTTTTTCTGCAACATTGTTTTCAAATACGGTTTCTAAGATATCCCAAGCATCTTTGGACTTATTGCACGTAGTCACGTGGTGCTAAAGATCTAGTGTAATGGCATGGATGATAGAATTTAATCCGTCAGAATTTTTCCTTGCAGCACTAATCTCGACATCACTATAACTACAAATATACTTTACAATAGTTACACCGTCTACTGTAACCATTGGAGGATCATAGCCATTAACAACACGAACCCATGATTGAAAATCACACGCTTGGAGAAAGGCACGCATTGTAATTTTTCACCATAAGTAATTCGAGCCATCGAAGACTGGCGGTATGTTTATAGAGATAGCATTTCTATCCATAGAGCCAGATTACTACAAACACATACTTATGAGGTCTTAGAGTGTTTGCCTACTCTGATACCAATTGAAAACGCGGGGACCCAAATTTTTCGTTCGGCAATCTGTATGGATTAAACCTTAATAATATTTCGAGAGTAAAAAACTCAATCAAAGAATAATACTAAAGAGTTTATCTTTTTTTTTTCTCAAATCAATCAGCAAATCAAACATATAGAAATCTATGAGCCTGATTGATGTGAGAAATACTTGGACGTTACCAAAGACCAATATCCAAGACTGATCAAAACCCTATCCAACAAACAAGGTCAGATTTATCAACAATGATTGATTTAAGCACAACCTGTGATATTTCAATTATAAAAATAAATAATATAATGCAGAAAAGAAATAACACAGACACCAAAAATTTTGTTAACGAAGAAACTGCAAATGCAGAAAAACCCCGGGACCTAGTCCAGAATAAACACACACTGATTATAAGTTGTTACACCAATTTCCTATTACCTATTCAGACTAAATGTAATACCAGCTTCAGCTGTATTCAAGAACTTGTAGAACTCCTAGCAGAACACCGATTCTCTTTAGAAATTATTTTCGTAAATCTTCTAGCAGAACACAAATTCTCTTTAGAAGTTATTCTCGAAAATCTTCTGGAAGAACACAGTTCTCTTCAGAAGCACTCTCAAAAATCTTGTAGCAGAATGTTAGTTCTCTTTAGAAGATGCACCAACACCGTTGATACTTTTAGATCTTTTGTTTTCACAAAATACCGATTCGATTTCCCATTAGATGTGAATCAAGGTTTTGGAAATTTTGTGCTTGTTTAGAGAAAAATAATTACTAGGTAAAAGTAATATCAAAACTGTTAGAGCATAGCTCAGTTGAACCCACCAAGCGTTGGTATGTCAAGTTTGGTTGTCATATTTTAGTGAGCCAAAACTCATTTAAGAGTCGCTTGATTTAATTGTACTAGAGTCAACTTCGTATAGGTTAGCTTGAAAGTATTAGGATGAGACATTACTAGTATTGCAAAGACTTGAAGAAGTGAATAAGTACGGAGGTACAACCACAACATCATCCTTCCACTTGAGGTTAGTGATATTTGACTTGAACTGTCTCATTCCCTAACGTATCTTTCAAGTCGTGCATATTGAAAACACAAAACTGCGAAGCATGAACACTCTAGATATATATAGTATTAAGGAATACAATATGAGGTTTATTGCTTAACCATTAAACTTTGTATATAAGACATCAACATAATCGTATGATTTCTATTGTGATTATGTATGGGTATGAGGTGAGGATTTCATCCTAGGGAACAATGTTTACATATGTTCTAAGGAAGTAAGTTCGTGATATGTGTTGTGAACCGAAAAGGAAATCGACAGGCGTTATTGGGGTTGTTCTTCATTGCATATCTTATGAACGACCAATATGTATGATTAGTATAACCGCTCATGACTTGTGTGTGTTCTTGGGAAAACTATTCACATGAGGCCTGACTTATGTATTGGTATGACTTTTATTAGTGAAACCGATCTTAAGTAATCACCTGGGTATGATCGGGTTTGTGTGTGTCTGACCAAATTTTGGGAAAGGGGAACCGATCCTAGTAAGAGGTGCAGTACATCACAAGGGGAACCGATCCTTGTATGAGGTGCAACAAGGTTTATAGAAGAAAGGGGAACCGATCCTATGAACATGTGCACCACGTTTTTAGGCAAAGGGGAACCGATCCTATGGACATGTGCAACACATACATGTTAGATACTAAATATATGTGGGGAACCGATCCTAGTACCTAGTCAGCCGAATTTTGGTAAGCTAGTGTGACTATGCAAAGTACTCACATGGAGGTAGAACCGAAACTTATTTTGGTAGAACCGTTACACCCATGATTTGTGATTGAATGGTACTTGATCAATCACATAGTTCTTGAAAGTCAGATGAACCAATTCAAAACTTGTTTGGAAGTGTGGTAAATCGGTTTCAAGTGATCAAGTATGAAAAAGGACTTGCAAGAGAAAGATGTCAACACACACATTGAACACGCGCATTAATGTGTATCTTTTATTTTTCAAATATATTCCTTAACAGCTAAGAAGGAAGTAAATCCCAAGATCGAATTTAAATAAGTGAAGAATCTTTTAATTAAGGTTTTTAATTATATATGGAAAATAAGAATTAGTAATGTGCATTTGCTAATTAAAGATTTTCCAAGGAGATTTCGATTATAAATTTGGACAATGCATTCACAGGAATTATGAAAACTGAATCTGGGTTAATATGGAAATATGTTGAGAATATTTTCGGTTTTGGAAATTCCTTGGTGTCCAAACTTCCTTGTCTATAAATACTTTGAGTTTGCATTTCTAGCAAACTAATCCTCCGTGATAGTAAACTTCCTCTGTTGTACTATTACTGGTGAAGCCGCCTATTCGGAGAGGAAAGTAACCTAATTAGGCGAAATCTCTTACGGTCGCTCAATTTAAAGTATTCTTTGGGATTGAGAAGCTCTAGTGCGTACCGTTGGTGGGAAACTAGATATTGCGGTTTATCTTTAGTTTTCTTATTGATTTGATTGACTAACGGTGGTTGAACTTTGATTGCACCTAGTTTGTTTATTCTTTAGAATCTTCCCTTATGATATAAGATTCACTCAAACTAGTTCAAGGTTTCAACAGGTGTAGGATCCAAATATCGCACAACAGCAAGAGATTGCGAGAATATGAGTTGTACTCCACTATATGTGAGTTGTCATCTACTATGTAAACACCTATATAAAGAGGAGAGCGGGAGAGAGAAAATGGGGACATTTCTTAGGGATATACACTTTGTAGAGGACACACATTTGTAAGAGGGGGAGAGACTTTTATTTTTCTTTATCATCTTCTTCCCCAAATACTAGATCTAGAACTCTATCCATTAATGAAGATTCTAAATGTAATAATGATGTAACCTCAAAAATCATAGTGAAGAACCATGGATGTAGATCACATTGATCGAACCATGTAAAAAATCTTGTGTCCATTTTACAATTTTAGCACTTTAATCTTTATTTTGATTATGAAATTGTTTAGATCTAGAAAATATCATAAGGGGTGTGTTATGCGATTTCCTGCAACTACATTTTTGGCGCTAGAAGGAGGGGCGATGTTTGCTAGATTGAAGAAGATTCAAAGAAATTAATTATTGAGGATCTGGATCTGTAAAGTTCAAGGGCAAAAATTGAAATTTCGGAAAGAATTTTACATTTTCAGATAACAGAGTAACACAAACAGTAGGTGAAGGAAAAGATAGGATGACAAACAGTAGCAGATCTAAATCGCATTAAGTATTTTAGTTTTCAGGAGGGAAAATGGAAGTTTCATGTCTCAAAACTACAAACATCATCAGTTAAAATAGAGAAGATTCGTAGTTATTTTGTATGATAGAGCCGGTTTGGAGTCTTAAATCTTCAAGGCAGTGAAATCAATCAGCTGGAGCCTTCATCAACAATTAAAACTGCAGCAAATCTCTTCTCATATCTCTAATTTTGCATTCAATTACTCAGATCTGAATATTTTCAAACAAATTTTGGAAAATGTTTTATAAAATTTTAATTGTCCTTCATCAGAAACTTGAATTTTATCTTCAAAACATGATTCAAAATGAGCTTTCAAAACAATTTGTATACAATCAGAATTTATTTGACAAACCCATATAATTGATTTCAAAAGCATTGAGTATCAAGAAAATTCAATAGATTTGGGTATTTACATGTGTGCGAAATTGTATGCATTGGTTAGCGGTGGAAACACCAGTGTTACTAACTTAATCGATTGGTCATTCGCAACAGTAAGAGGAAGAAACCAGATAGTCTTCGTCAAAAATTATTTGCATCCGATAGGGGAAAATACGGAATCAATCACCAATATCTGTCGAAGTAGCAGAAGAAACCAATTAGTTCAGGCGAAGAAATTTATAAAAGAAATACTTCGTGATAGAAGAGATCTCATAGCAGCGAAGAAGAAAGACACTCGACTCAAGTTTACATCACCAGCAATTCCGGCGAAGATCGTGGGAGATGATGACTTTCAATGGAAAATAGAAGACGAGATACTAAAGAAGTATTTTCGCCATCAACTTAGGCGAAGTAGAACTAGCTCGAAACAAAATTACTATTCAACTTGGAAGAGACCAAGCCAACTATCTGGAATTAGGAACTTGCGAAGTAAAGCAACTCACAACCTGCGAAGAGATTCTATAAATATGACAACAGTAATGGAACCACTTCATGAAAAAATCCTATTCACCACAAACAAAGAAGAAGATACCAAGAAAACTTGCTTTATCATCTGATTCAACGAAGTACCATCATCGGCAAATAGTTAGTGACCTCATCAACCAACCATTCCAGCGAATCAAATGGAGAAGAGAGACTACGAGAGATATTCACAGTAAGCAAAGGAGCTTTCCTCACAAAATTAAGCTAATTAACGAAGAAAATTAACCACATCACTTGCGAAGAAAAGATGATTGAAGTTCGTCAAAGATGAAGGGAAGAACAGGCGAAGTTATATTACAGAGAGACATAGAAAGATACGGAAGTGTTAAACCTACACATAAAACCAGGCCAGGAGAAGAAGAAGAAATGACGCAAACAAAATTTATACAAAGAGAGATTAAATAAGAATAAGTTACTCGAATTGCACTTTCCAGTCACAAACAGGAACTCGCACGGATGGTTCGAGTTGGAGAAAGGAAGCTATAGACCCCGGGTTCGAATCTCTCATCAAGCGTCTTTTCGCAGTGTATTTTTTCGCACATTTTTGAGTAGCGAAGAGATGAAGTTTTCAATAGATAAATTCGTTGTTCCATTACGACAAACAAAACAAAGCTGATGCAGATGGTCAAGGTCGCAGAGTATAAGCTAGACGTTATGCGTTCGAATTCGCATCCACACATAATTTTTGCATATTTTTGGGTTACCAAGGGAGAATATAAGATCAAGTTTCAGAATGGTGCGTTCATTTCGCACAAAACAGTATGCACCATTGGTCACAAGCGAGAGGAATGAGTTTGGTGTCGCGGGTTCGACTCTCTTGTTGCACAAATTTTTACATATATTCTTCGCAGAGATATTTTGAACTTATTTACGGCGGAGGAATTTTGCTTCGCAAACAACAACTAGCACAGATGGTACAGTATGGATCATCGCAAGAGGCGGGTGAAGGGTTCAAGTCTCACTTCTCACACTTCTTTTTGTTGCGTGAAATTCATACATTTTAAGGCATTTATTCACTTCTTTGACAACAACAGCGACTCACATGAAAGATAAGTACCACTTCCTTGAACATTTTACTTTATACTAAGAGCGAATAAAAATATTTTTCATCTGATTTACAAAAAGCGATTCAATCGCACGATTACAAAGATTTCAAAGATTACAAAGATTTCAAGATTACAAAGACTTCAAAATTACAAAGATTTCGAGATTTCAAAATTACAGAAAACCGAGAAAATTCAATTTATATATTTCTCTATAATATTTCTTTTACAGAAAATAAAAGATTTTTGATTTGATTTACAAAACGCGTTACAATCACAGAATTACAAAGATTTCACAACTACAAAGATTTCAGAATTACAATGTATTAGAATTTCTCTTGAATATTTACTCTGCTTCAAATGATATGATATTATGAAAATGAAAGAATGAATGAAAGAAATGACCGAAATGAAAGAATAAAGAAACACGAAAATTTCGCAGAAACACAAAGAAAGGGGCGATCCTACTATGGCGTACACCCTAGTTCGCAAAATAAAAATTTCGCAAGAGGCAAATGTAAGACCTAAAGTGCGTCATAGAAGGGGTACATGTTGCATGGCTCAGGGAAAAGGTTACACCGCCCCTGGAACCTGAGTCATGGAGATTTGGGGTCAATAAATCCCATCCAGGAGAGGCGCCTTGGATTCTCAGTTTAAGCTTATGACTTAGATTGGGCGACTAAGGTGGGAAGGTCTCTCCTAAGGAGTGCAGAATCTGATCAAGGCGTTGAGGTACACGGTTGAGTCAAGAGTGCCCAGGGCGTCTGGAGCGTACCTTGCCATTCTTGACAAGTCTTGGATATGATGCACTCGGCCTGAAGAAAACCCCACTTAGGGTGCAGTCTCGTAACCATAAGCCATATAGTCAAAAGGGATAAGAGGCTACGAAAACAATTGGTTGTTATTAAGACCGGATGGGAGGAGCCAACCTTGTATGGTATAGGTACGTCTCCTTGAAGGGGCAACCAGGGGGAAGATAAGGGCGGCACCCTCCATTAGGGATATGATAAGTGTCTTAATACGCAAATATCATGAGGCTTTTTACTCGCGATTGTATCAAGGCTTGTCACATTTGTGCAACGATTCTGAATAGGCAATAATACAAAAGATAAAGATAAGACGAGATCAATGGGTCGGTGCATGAAAGTGTAAAGACATCCTGTGATTTCGTCGCAAGACGGCAATGTCATGGGGCTTTATTTTCACAAGAATTTTTAGGCCTGTCATATTGTCGCAACAAAAAATTCATTACAAGAGAGAGTTAAGACAAGATCAATGGGTTCTTACATTGAAAATATAAGAATGTCATGCGATTTTGTCGCAATGACAAGGGGTAGAAAAATAAGACCTTTAACTAGGAAAGAAAAATAAGACCACATAAGAAAGTAAGAAAATAAGCTTGCAAAAATGAGTAAGAAAATAAGATTGCGAAAATAATTATATGTAAGCGAATAAGCTTGCGAATATGTACATGGAAATGAAAATGAGATAGTGAAAATGATGTACACTTGATATTATGATCATATTATTATAATCACGACAAAATTCAGGAACTGAACAGCCTAAAGCCGAGGATTGACCGACAATGTAACCACAATCTCCAATATTAGCCCTAACATGGTCGTTGCCGAGTACATATTTCATCCATCCGTCCCAAGAATGCGATGAAGTTCGGCAAATTTTGGAATCCTTGGAGAGACACTGTAGATGAAGGCGCGGATCCGGATGGATAACAGAAAACAGAAGAAGGTCCATATCTCTTTTCATGCGGAAAGAGTTTCTAGAGCCTGGAAAAAATAAATATTCCTTCTTGCTACATGAAACGGATGATTGGGCGCGACTATGCTACCTCGGGCCCGCAACATCCCTTTTGAATTCTTCCTGAATTTTACTGTCGAGCTTTTTTCACCTCCCGAACGAGCTCAAAACCTAAATATTCTCGCGTAAGAAGATAAGAAATTCTTTTTCGTTCGGAATGGAGGGGCGGACTGTCAAAATCCGAGTTCGTACGAGAATTCTACGGCGATTCCAGTGCAGGGCGCTAATTAGGGTTTCGGCATGCCAAACTCTAATTCAGACAAAGTTGCCATCATCCCACGGAACTGAAGCCGGACGTTATTCTTCCACGGAACTGAAGCCAGTCGTCATCCTTCCAAGGAACTCAAGCTAGCTCCACTCTAAGCCGAGCAACGCAAGCATCTCCGTTTCAAGATGACCAATGCTGGAGGCTCCCGTTCCAAGCAAATCAAGTGCTAATGGCTCTAAGTCCAAGCCGAACAATGCTGATGTCTAATCCCAAGCCAATCAAATTCCTGCGACTTTCCTTCACGCAAAGTCTATGTTAGCAGCTCCGCTCCGCGTTCCAAAGCCTAGCCCGGAAGGCGCGCAACCGTTCCAGATCGAGGACAACAACTTGCATCTCAACAGGACTCTACCACTCCGCTACCTAACATGCAATACCATGAGCAGAATCTACAGAAAGCTGCCAAAAACAAGGATCACATATTCTCCCTGCTTCCCGAAAAAGGTTAGACGGATCCTACTGACCATCTTGCATGATTTACATTTCGATTATGTCCTTGTCTGTCACCATCTTATGCTTACCTCGCAACAACGCCCCTGTTCCGAGCTAAGCAGGGGACTTAATGTTGAAGGTGGTTTTTAACTTAGGGGTAAAATCGTAAAACCCTAGCCATACAGTGACGTCACAAAACTTAAATGCATTTATTGAACCCTTTAATATGTCTGCGAGAAAATTACCAGGGTACCTTTTTTTTAATACTAATTAGGGTTTCGATAGGCCAAACCCTAATTCCCACACCACATGTACCAATGGAAAACCGTGTCAGCCACATCTACCGCGCCAAGGCATGCCAACCATGCTAGCCGCATCACTGTGCCAATGGAAAACCGTGCCAGCCACATCTACCGCGCCAAGGCATGCCAACCATGCTAGCCGCACCACTGTGCCAATGGCAAACCATGCCAGCAACATCTACCGCGCCAAGGCATGCCAACCATGCTAGCCGCACCACCGTGCTAATGGAAAACCATGCCAGCCACATCTATCGCGCCAAGGCATGTCAACCATGCTAGCCGCACCACCGTGCCAATGGCAAACCATGCCAGCCACATCTACCGTGCCAAGGCATGCCAACCATGCTATCCGTACCACTGTGCCAATGGTCACCAAATGACACATGGTAACCTTTGGCCCAAAACCCTAGTTTTGGCCACGCCGTCCATGTCATCATGCCGTTGGCTACCAACACCCCTCTTGATATCTTCCTGAGTTTTATTTTCGGGCTATTTTCACCTCCCGAATGAGCTCAAAACCTAAATATTCCCTCGTAGGAAGATAGGAAATTCTTTTCTGTGCAGATTGGAGGGGCGGACCATCAAATTCCGAGTCCGTATGAGAATTCTACATCGATTCTAGTGAAGGGAGCTAATTAGGGTTTCAACATGTCAAACCCTAATTTAGACAAAGCCACAGGCGCTTCCCTTCCAAGCCATTACCGGTCATGCTTTCATACCGCTGGATACCAAACGAAGGCCTGCAACAATCAACGGCCATCTTTCCATCTAAGATGCAAATCTTAGCCATCCAAGGTCACCAGCTAACGCATGGCCACCTTTGGCCCACCGCCAAAATCTTAACTTAGCCACGCCTAACCATGTCAAAGCCATGACCAATCATGCTTTCATACCGCTGGCTACCAAATGAAGGCCTGCAACAATCAACGGCCGATTTTCATCTAAGGTGGAGATCTTAGCCGTCCAAGGTTACCAGCTAACGCATGGAAACCTTTGGCCCTAGTTTGATCGCGCCTAAACAAATCCAAAACCCTAACTTTTGGCCGGGCCCAAACTAGGCAATATTAAAGCCATACTGATCATGTAATAATCAACGGATACCTTTCCTTTTAAGATGCAAAATCTCGACCGTCGAAGGTCACTAAGCCAGCAAGTCTCCCAAGCTTGACTTTCCAGGAAACAACAATATGCTACATGTTTTCTACAAAGCATTCGAGACATCAACATATATCACAAACTGGTGGATCCTCTTTGGGTATTGGTTTGGCGGTTTACAGCGTGCGGCGTACACTACGCCCGTCATAAGGAAGTGTCATAAGGGTGAGGCGGTTAGTAAATACAGGGAGTTAATGGTGAAACGCTATTTTTTATGGGACATCAATTCCATGCGTTAACGGTTACCACCTACTCCCATTTACTCACCCATTTTTCCATTCCTTAATGAGACCAGAGTACGTTTCACTTCGACTTGTATAAATAGGTCTTGCCTATTTCCACCGAAAATATCGGCGATACAAGGACGAAATGATATTATCGATTGTACAGGCCGGTACAGACCGATATATCGGTTTTACTTGTACACCGATAATATCGGTTTCGTGAATAAATTTTTCATCAACATGCATCTAGTCTTTACAGACAAGTACAATGTCAATTGGAGAAGGTAAAAATCCCTATTAATGACTATATTGTAGGATATAAGATGGAAACCATATTTTGATTGCAAGGCAGAGAAATATAAAAGATAAATATGAAGGATAACAAAAAAGATTACTGGCATAATGGGACAACAATCACAATGTTGGCTAAACGCTTCCTCAATGGCATGTGTGTGGAGATAAATGTCAAAATCCACCTAGGATACACATCCATTTTTTCTAAAATCATTATCCAACCCTGATGTCTTAAACCAATGTAAAATGTCTAGTTTTATACATCCCCCTTGACATTGTCTACCATTCTAGTCAGCTTTTACTTAATTGAATTGACTTTAATATATTAACTAACTAATAAAATATTAATTATGGAAAATAAAATTTATACTAATTAAAAGAAGATGTTACATGCAATACTGTTGGAGATGGATTTTTTTCTCTCCCTAATTTTAAGGAAAAATAGATTTAGGATGTCTTATTTGTGTTGCCACATAGGAAACACACACAATGACCATTGGAGAAGCTCTAATAAACCGCCTTGTATTTTGGAAATTTGAGATATGTGTATGATTCATATTATTTTTTATTATGTTTTAATAATTATTTGAAATTCTATATTAAATAATGTATCGCCTGTAAAAACAGATATTATCATTTGTATAGGTGTATAGGACCCGATCGATACGATACCGATACACGATATTAACTACCTTGGTCAGGAGCATGCAACACTCAGAAAACATTTGCTAGCTTTCCATTTTTTAGCTTCCCACTTTTTGATACAAGTCGTAGAAAACAACTACTCTTTCATAAATCAACTATTCTGGTCTCATCACCACTTTCCTTGCTTCCCTCCCCAAAACCAACCCATTCTCCTTCACTTTGTGACCGAGGCAAGTCTGGAATGGTCATTTCTTGGTTTAGGCCGGACTTGTACAGATTGATCTCTCGAATCTAAAGTACTCCCTTGCAGTACATTATTTAGGCTTTGAATTCGTTTCTCACCCACATACCCGAAATTACCGAAATCAGCAAAAACCATTTTCATGCTCAAACAACGAGATATACTCAGCTCGAAATATAATATGTGTATAATCTTAGTCTATATAGTAATACGACTTTTGTCTCAAGATAGGAGATAGAGTAGATAGACTTTTGAGCGATAGATAAGTTCAAGTCTCCACATACCTTTTAGTCGATGAAGATCCACTGGTTCCTTGAGTAGTCCTTCGTCTTGTATGATGATCGCCATGGAGTTCTTGAGCTCAACTACACTTTTTATCCTAGTCCGAGACCTTAGCTATATTAGACTAGAAATCAAGATTTTATAGTTTTGATCACTAACATTGACAAACATGCTTGAGATAGCAACGCATGCAAGTTCGACCGAGCAATGCTCTAACAGAAGTTTACTAGCTCAGATTTATTCCCAACTTATTCATGGAAGAGGTTTTTTGAACTTTTGCAAGAAGTTTTGCAACTCCTCTGATGTTCTAACCATTCTCTATCCTGAGTATCTTTAGGAAACATGGATTATTAGGAACTGAGAGATAAAACTATAGATCTGATGCTTTTGAGAGTCTACATGGCTTTGCGATCACGTAGATCTGGCTATTCCGAGATCAACTCGTTAAGTCTTAGAGAGATCTACAAAGCGATGAAAGAAACAACTCTTCTAAGAGATTTTTTGAAAAAACTTGAAAACTTTTCAAGGGAGGTAGATAAATCTTCATACCTCCATGTTTCTAGCGCCAAAATGTAGTTGCATCTTTTTTGATGATCACACCCAAGTGAATATAACAACTATAAAACTACTAACATTCAAGATTCAAAGATAAATAAGATGTAAAGAACATGAAATTAAAGATGAACACAAGCATATACGTTGTTTGGCCTTGTAGATCTATATCCGCGGGAAATAAACTATCACTTTTATTACTAAGGTTTTACCCTTGAATGAATTACAAATATCACTTAGACTTCTCACTATTTCCTTCTCTAAATCTCTCTATATAATTCTTTGTAGAAAGACCATCTAACATTACATGCCCATTTCCTTCTACATGGACTAGTATTTACAGACAGACTGGACTCGTGAAGGTGTGACCCGATATCGCTGAGTTGGTGATGCTTTCGTACATCTTATCATTATTCGAATGAGTCCTTCATTTTTATCCTCCGTGGTGCATTGCTCGACTCTCTTATCGAGTTGTCTCGCTTTGTTCACCATCGTGCTCCTCCTCCTTGGAGGGCATCGTGTTGCACCTTATTCGGGTTGTATTATTGATCGTTCTTCATCCGATATTCTGATACGATGTACTTTCGTCCACAGCTGTATCGCACCTCTTATGTTCCTTTATTAAATGCATTGCTTTCTTTTTAGACTTGACCGTCTGTGTGATTAGACCATTCCTCACACGCATCATACATGTAGCTATGAAGCAGACATCTCGATTCAGATGCAATCACCATTCTAGGTATGATTCGGTGCGTCCTTCTTATTATTTTATCATGAGATCACCTCCTTCGATGCTTACACATGGCGATTGGCTATTTTTCCCTCACAGAACATTTAACAGTTTCAGTTACAGGTTTGTTATATAATCGATTTGTCAACTTTATAAGATTCACCATACCATTTGATGTTGCTATCCAATCCAAAGTTCAAACCATTTTCACTTATATATCTCTTGCACTTAATATGATGGAGACGTTGTTGAGTTTCTAGTTTAATCTCTAAACTCACAATTTTTTTTAAAGAGCTATATAAAATTATTGAACCATTGAACTAGTTTTGGATTCCAGACAAGACGCATAAGTTCAATTAATAACTTCTGTAGTTAGTTTTAGTTTTCGTATGCTTACAAAGATTTCCTCGTTGTTCCAACTCCAACTTTTAAGATTTGTGTTCTTGTTGTTATTAATGATATAAGAATGTTAACTAAACAACTATAACATTGATCTGTTTTCTCGCTTGAATCTCCTCACACACGGTGGTTATGGTGATCTGTTTTCTCGATTGAAAGCTTGGATGCAAAATTTTCTTAAAGAATCTTCTCACACACGGTGGTTATAATGAGAGGTGAATATGATTCTCTGAATACTAACCTACAATCGATTAGAAATAACTAGGAAAAGAGTATTTCACAAACAAAAGCGTAAAAAAAAAAGACAAATTATATATCATTTGTTACTTTAAATAGGAGAGATAACCAAAATTACCTGTCCAGTTAGCTTATGTTATATCTAACAAAATAGAAGGTTGGGATGTTTCTAGATATTTTATGGTCTAACAGAGCGAGATCAAAATATTTCCAAAAAAAGAAGAAGGTCCTAGCGAGTATAAAAAGCCTGGCATTTTTAGGGGCCACTCAAAATGAATTAGGGGCCAACAATAAAACAAAAATGGGTCACACAAACATAAATTGAAGGCATCCCTTATCTCGCGTAATTTGTAATGGCAAAATTACCCTCACATAATTGGTAGATAAAATAGTATTTGGTCCTCCGATTACAATCGGTAGATACAATATGAAGATTACAATGGGTGATGTATTTGAAGGAAATTTGTTTTATTTTGTTTTATTTAAATTTTTGAGTTATAGAGAAGAAGAAGAAGGGAAAAAAGGAAAAACCATTTTTTCTTAAATAAATAACAAAAATGGATGGATATGAAGAAGAAGGTGAGAATCATCATGAAGAACATAATGTTGAAGGTTTACTACCGCTTAGAAAAGACGATTCGGGGTATCTGTTGAATGATCCAAAATTTTGTAGAGAGGAAGCCCTAGAAGACACTTTCATGGAAGAAAACGGAGAATCACCCGAGATCAAAGCTAATGATGTATCAAACATACAGGTTTTGTGTTAAGAAACTCAAATACCCACTTTGAATGCGTTTGTAAACAAGAAAACTCGATTCCTGCATGCATTGAATGCCATGAACTACCCAGAATCGGTAGATAATGTATCTACATATCTACCGAATATAACATATTGAGTACCAAATATGTACATTCGGTAGTTACAAGAAAGTAGATTACTATCGAATATGCAAAAAACCCCAAATTGATTTTCCAAAAAATCTACATTCGGTAGCTATGTAGAGTATATTTACTACCAATTGTAAAATTGGCCCCAAAAACGAATCCCCCCAAAATTATAAAACTTAGTATTCTCATCTTTTACAATCGGTAGTATTGTAAATTTATGTAACTACCAAATATATCATTGGCCCCAAAATAAAATTTTCGCAAACTTGTAAAAAATGTAATTCTTCATCTTTGAAAATCGGAAGTCTATTAATTATGTTATTTTCTGATTCTTGATATTCTGATGGTTTACTATTGTTGATGGTGGATTGTAGTTCAAGGATAAAATTGTAAAACTAGTATTTTTATGCGCTGAAATCCTGCAAAGGATGAAGCCATTCGATAAGTGATGAGTACCTCTTCACTTTATTTATTAGAAGTAATTCAATAAATACACAAAATTCACCCAGAATGGTGCATGTAGCAACAATCCCAATATTCTATGAATTTATAGCATTATTAATTAATAAATGAATTGCCTTGTATTTCCTGTGTTGTTCTCAACATGACTCTCATTATTGATGTGGCATGATGACTGATTGTTACTCTCAGCAGAGTAATATGAATATCCAAGTGTCAATAGTGAGGCATGCACGAAATACCTGTACAGGCTATACCATTCTCTAACAAAGAGAATCTCGTATCGGCGTGCTTATACTATCCCGGTCGAGCATATTTGATTCCCTAAGGGAAATCTGGACTATCCGTGTCAGTCTCGGAAATGATCACGGCCACACAAGTTGGCCACATGATTTAACTAGCCTAGACGAACCCTAGAAAGAGCAGGCGATCACTGTAATGACCACCAACAAGCCCATTTTTTCCCTAGCCGATAGAATGTTACACTTCACTTCCCATCGTATCAAAACGCCAGCCCTAAAGTAGGATGGCTGCGCTGCTTTTGGAAGAGGCTCGAACGAGTAAGACTGCTTAATACAGTCTCAAAAACATCGCGATCTTCCAACTTCACCAGCTTAGTTGGACGACTTGGATCGTCCCGCGATTGATCGTTGAAGCGCCAATGCATATTTACGGGCCCACTTTCCCTTTACCTGATCGGTTTTCCCACGGCAAGCCATATAGCAATAAAAACGTTTACTCGAAACATGGCTGGCGTGGTGCTCTTCAAGGGTCGCGGAATTCCAAAAGCGCCTTAAATTGATCACGACCATCCAACTTCGCCAGCATGTTTGGATGGCTTAGATCACACCTAAGACCGTCAGGAAGGTGTACACATGTTCACCATTATCCCAACGAGGCCCCATACAATCGACCTCCTCAAAGGAGAAGCGCAGCTTGCCAATTCGTTTGGCCCAAGTTGCGCGTACGTGAATTTTTCAAAACCCTAAATTAGGGTTTGTGGCATGGAATATGTGTCGTAATTCGATCAAGACCATCCATCTTCGCCATCTTGGATGGAGGGTGTAGATATAAACTAAGGAGGTCCGGAAAGTATCAACGTGATCATTGTGGGACCATCTATGCCTGTGACCGACCAACCAAGATAAGACAGGGTTGGATGCCTCGAATCACATGATTTGAAGGTGGCATGCCGTAGCCCCTTTAAGAATCCTTTACGGTATAGGATTCAAATCGATCTCGGCCACTCCTCTTTGCCGGTCAAATTGAGTGTCCTAGATCGCACCTTCATGAGAGAAAGAGGTACTGACATGTACACCGGAAAGCCGTCTACACGCATGCCCGGTCGGTCCCACCAAAAATGTCTCCTATGCTTGGTTTCGATCAAGCTGAAGAGTGATGCTTGCGCACCTTTTCAAAACCCTAAAACTCAACGGTCGCAGATGAGCGTCATAGATCATCTCGTCCGTCCAAATCTACCAGCTTGGTTGGGCATCCCAGGCTATGAGTTAAATGGTCAATAAGGTGTCGTGGCGATTACCATCCGTCACTCTCCCATATGGAGTGATCGTCCAAGGGAGGGCTTGCCTGAGCAGCCTCCAAACGATCATTCGGAGATATCTTAACATGCATCTGTTTTAAGACGCTTAATCCGCGACTTACTCCGTTAAGCTTTAAAACAACATTGCTTTATGCATATTAAATATATTCGATACATGCATAGAGTATACACGATATTTCTTGAATATCAATTTCCTAAATAACTCAGTTATTTAACCTAGCACCATATGCTACTTCCTGTGGGTCCCACGATCCACACTCGAGACATCAAACATGTTAAAAATAGGGGGATACTTACTGGGGTATTGGTCTGGCGGTTTAAAACATGCAGCGTGCAACAACCATCACAAGAATGTTCCAGGAAGTATGGACGGTTAGCGATGATGGGAGAAGTGGGCCAAGACGTGATCATGCAATCACCCACACGACCCCACTACTCCATCACTCAACTTCCTCCACTTCCTACGAGATGAGGGTTTGCGCTCTATAACTTGTATAAATAGGTCATTTGCCTATTTCCAAACAACAGAGACAAGCACAGAAAACCAAGTGTTGTCATTCGTATCCAAAAAACACCAGAGCTTGTTAGAGCATTATTCGGTCTAACTTGCATGCGTTGCTATCTCAAGCATGTTTGTCAATGTTAGTGATCAAAACTATAAAGTCTTGATTTCTAGTCTACTATAGCTAAGGTCTTGGACTAGGATAAAAAGTGTAGTTGAGCTCAAGAACTCCATGGAAATCATCATACAAGACGAAGGACTACTCAAGGAACTAGTGTATCTTCATCGACTAAAAGGTATGTGGAGACTTGAACTTATCTATCACTCAAAAGTATATCTACTCTATCTCCTATCTTGAGACAAAAGTGGTATTACTATATAGACTAAGAATATACACATGTGACATTTCGAGCTGAGTATATCTCGCTTATCTATTTCTCGAAATGTGTGTTGGTAAAGCTTTCGCTTTAGCCAAGTTTATCTTTGCCTAGTGACGAAAGTCATGTTATGTTTCAATCACTTTGGAAATTTCTCTGACAAAAACTAGTTTGTGAATACAACTATATGATTTCCTCTGAGAATGTTTTAATGGTTGAAATAAGAGTTTAGACAATATAATCACTGGGGGATATAAACATTGTTGTGGTAAAATATATATGTATAAGTCCTTAGCACTTGAACCGAAGTTTACGAACTTTGTTGATCAAGTGAAAACCGGAACTTGAGCAGTCAACCCAGTCCGCGAACGTGCGTAATTTTCGAACCCGAGAATTTCTGCTGGAGTTGTAGCTTATTTTCAGTCGGCGAACTCAGTCTGTGAACTGATGGAAGTTCTCGAACCCGAGAATTTCTGCTGGAGTTTGTGAACTCCAACCGGTTAACTTGAGTCCGTGAACCCAGTCCGCGAACTTGAGTGGTTATGTCTAAAAATGATGTTCATGAACTTATCTAAATTATCTAAGGAATGCTATTACAAACCGTGGCTTTATACTTCATGAATCAATTCGAGTAAATCACATCGTTTTTGCTTCAATTGTGTCTTGTGTAGTACATAAGATATCATAGCAATTGAAGAACTCTCTAACTAGTTCATTTGAGTCATTTGGACTAGTTATAGTGAAGAATAATATGGTTGATATGAAAGTTATCATTTGGCTAACCATTTGGTTGACTAATATTGAACCAACTATTGTACACGTTTGGGTATGGTTACACAAACCCAAAATCGTCAAGTACATGTGTTTATGACAAGATAAGTTTTCGATATAACGGTTGAGAGATATTAGCTTGTATCTAATTAGGTTTTCATCTAACGAAGAATATTGAATGCTTTGTTACTAACCTAACATTGATTGCAAACCCTGATTTGAAAGACTATATAAGGGAGAACTCTAGCAACTGGGAAACCTAATCCCCACACATTCTGTGTGATACTAGTTTGCTAAGCTAGAGTTGATTCTCTTTTAACCTTTGGTTTTCTTCTTCTAAAACCAGGTTAACGACTTAAAGACTTCATTGGGATTGCAAAGCCATACCGATACTACTTTTATCGTAGTTGTGTGATCTGATCTTGAATCTTCTATCATACGAGTACAATTATAATAATTGTCTTGAGATTTCTATCTCCGATAGGCAAGATATAAAAGTAATCACAAACATCTTCGTCTTATCGTTTGTGATTCCACAATATCTTTTTCCGATGCGTCGATTAAGACTATTGTGAGGTGATTGATAAAACTGAGATGTTCTTCGGGAATATAATTCTGGTTTTATTAATTGGTTCGTGTTCACCTTGATTTATCAAAAGTTGGAACAAAACTCATAGGTTTATTCGTGGGAGACGGATTTATCTCTCTTGTATACTTTTCTGTGTGAGACAGATTTGTTTGCTAAAGTCTTCGACTTTGGGTCATAGCAACTCTTGTTTATGAGTGAGATCATTTAAGGGAATCAAGTGTACAGTATCCTGCTGGGATCAACGGCGTAGGAGCATAATTGTACCTTGGATCAGTCTGAGATTGATTGGGGTTCAACTACAGTCCAGACCGAAGTTAATTTGGAGTAAGCTAGTGTCTGTAGCGGCTTAATACAGTGTATGTTTAATCTGGACTAGGTCCCGGGGTTTTTCTGCATTTGCGGTTTCCTCGTTAACAAAATTCTGGTGTCTGTGTTATTTCTTTTCCGCATTATATTTTGTTATATAATTGAAATAATACAGGTTGTGCGTTGTTCAATCAATTAGAATATCCGACCTTATTGGTTGTTGATTTAAATTGATTGACACTTGGATATTGCTCTTTGGTACCATCCAAGTTATATCTCTTTGATTAGACTCGCGAATCACATTTTCTTGAGTATATCAAATTGAGAGATTGAGATAATAAATCCTTGAGTATTTTCTATTGATTGAGTCTAGTTGGTTCTCTAGAAAAAAACTCGGAGTTGTCCATACAGATTGCTAATCGAAATATTGGGTGAGGTTGTTAGACCCCCGCTTTTTCAATTGGTATCAAAGCAGGCAAACACGTTCAAGACCTTACAAGTTTGTGTTTGTAGCGATATGACTCTATGGACAAGAGTAGTATCTCTGATAAACGCGTCACCAATTTTTTTTTTTTCTCGTCTAATTATATTAAAGTGAAAGATTCCTCTATCTCAACCATAGACGAACCATGTGTTCAAATTAGACAGATAGATCCTGACATGCGTTGTTTCTGATTACAATTCAAAAGAGTCTATTTCTAAAAATAAATGGGAAACAGCTGAAGAGAGTAAGTTGATTCTGAATCTTGTTAGAATCCAAGCTGATAGACTCGATCAGATGAAACAACATGTTAGTGTTCTTCTTGGCATGATAAGAGACTACAAATCCAAAAAAATTACTGAAGATCATTCTTCATGTATGACACTTGATGCACGCCTTAAGAAGGATATGTTGGAAATAGAACATCACTTGAGTAAGCTCTATATTCAAGGATGCTCTAAGCATCCCAATATACCAAGCACTTGTTCTACATCTTAAAATGCTCCAGCACCAGAAGTAGAAATGGAGTCCCTTCCAATTAAGAAAGTTGTGTTAGTTTCCTCTGATCAAGGAAATTCTACACCATATGGATGGAAGAAATCTCCTGACGAGAATGTTAAGACTAAACTGCCTAATCACCCGTGTGATCAGAAAGTATGTCAGTTTTGCGAAGCAAAAGGTTCTATTAGACAAAAGAGAAACTCTAAGTTGAATAAAAACTCGTTTGTTCAACTTCAACACACCTTAGACTTAATTCTTAAAGGTGTAACTGACATTCGTATGTCGAAACCCATTGGTTTTCATACGTACACTGTGTATGTTACCAGGAAGCTCAGTTCAATGAGTTCCTCAAATGTTCGAAAGAAGAAAAAAAGTCTTAATAAGCATCGTCTGAGGAAAGACCAAGCTGTTGGTTCTGAAAATAACTTATCTCTTGATTTGAGAAAAATTCTAGGCGAAAGAAGGAAGAATGATGATATAAGGAATAACCTGATAAAAATGATTCAAGGTTACAAAGAAATTGTCGACAGGTTGCCATCCTCCTCAAGTCAAGACTCTTCTGGTAATAACCACTACACCAAAAAGCCAAATTTACCACGTCTATTTTCGTTGCTAATAATTTTAGCAACGCTTATGTACGTTGCCCACACGGCGTCACAAATTTTAGGCAACGTTTGTATGCGTTGCTTAAATTAATTAAAGCAACGTTTTATACGTTGCTTCATACGTTGCTTTAATTGGACTTAGTGCAACGTATAAAATAATTTAAGCAACATTTATATACGTTGCAAAATATGTTATCAGAAATAAAAAAAAAATTACAAAATTTATATTAGTATTTTCAAAATTCCAGTATTATTACAAATAATATAGAAACCTGTCCTAATAAGATAATCAATGATCCTTTCAGTAATCAATGAACTTAGTTTGAACCCACATCTATGAAATAAATACACTACTCAGATATCTTAGGTATGCCACCATCATCAACAATACCTTACCTTGGATCATCGACTAATAAAAACGAACTGCTGATTCCCTTGATTGGCTCAGTCATCAATATTCTCATACTAGATAAAAAAAATGTTTGATAACCGGACTAGATAAAATATCCATGCTGAGAATCCAACTCCCCGTGTAATATGTTTCAGTTCCCTCGAATCCATTCCTGTGTACAGTGTACTCTATTGAATTTATGTAAATCATAAGGAAAGAAGCAATAGATTTACTCGCACCTCTCGTTCTTAGCCTGGATTTGGTGTAGTGTTAGACTCAACTGCCAACTGCATTTCTCGTTCTTAGCCTAAATTGTCAATTGTATTAGCTCCAAGAACGATTCCAATAGCCTGTTCCTGCTGACAATAGGTGCATCACTTGAAACAATCAAATTCATGCTTCACATAGTTCTGGACAGGCAAAAAGTAACTCAAAACTAAAGTACCTTATACCTGGTGTAGTCTTAGAAAAAAAATTACATTGAGAAGGATCTGTATATATACAACTAAGTACTCAATAACATCGACATAAGGGATGTGCACTATAATAAAATGGACACTCGTTCTAAACATTACTCGATATCATCCAGAAGAAAGTGAAAATGTCATACAAATTGCAAATCCATTTTATTTTTCATAATATAACAATGCAACGTATCATTCAAGCCTTAGGTTATTCAATTCTTGAAAAATAACCAAACACAAAAATGGAAAATTCAAATATAAACAAACAAGAGAGAATAAATTAGCAGCACAATCTGACATAGTACTACTGTGAGCTGTGTGACGCTGATAAACACAAACTTGTGCTGAAATAGTGTTGCCAGCAGTAAATATGTAAGTGACTTTTCTGACACTTATTCCATAATTCCAATGGCAAATTCGCTACACAACTAAACTAGCTCTGATGACGGACTCTACTAGCTAGATATGAAACCATCCGTGGGATACCTCACCTGTAGCGGTGTTCTAATGTGCAGGCCATTTGCATTGCTTGACCTATTACAAGATGTTTAACAATCGTTGCAAGTAAAATAATAACCTCAAAATGCACACTGATGAATACAATCATTTGAATAAATAAAGTATGGCATTTGAATAAAGAAAGTATAGCAAGTACCAATACAAGATGAGACAGGAAGTTGGGGAAATTTTGTCTACTGCCAAAGGGTAGTTTCCCATTCTATTAGACCTGCAAAATCAACCATTATGCTTCAATTTAGTATGAAATTACCACAGCTCATAAATAACTAAATACAAATTTGAGAAGAGCCAGACAACATAAAAATGAACATTATGTGATAAAGTTTCATCCTATTCCAGAATAAAGCGCACATGATATAGAAGATTTTTTTTAACCTTTGATAACATTTTTCCTGTATCACTTAGAACCCATCCCATGAGCGAAATGCCTGCACTCAGGGGCAATTGCAAAATACTCCCACTCTCTTCTACACACAACAATCATGTCAACACTGTTGTTAATATTGTCTTGCTAGAGATTAACAACAATAATCCAAGAGAACGAAGAACTGCAGGGCAGTAATCAACTTATATCAACAACATCAATATCTTCCTTGTCCATGAGATCCATCTTTGTCAAGACGTAAAAACACATCTCCCCTAAATGAGCAAACCATGTTCTCAATGTCTGTAATTATGCTATCAGGTTGACCATCTACAGAGCCATGGTTTACCTGTAATTATTCTATCAGGTTGACCATCTACAGAGACATGGTTTACCAGTCAGTTGTGTGTATTAATAAAATAAGTTGAATCATAGTATATCTTGAATTACAACAAGAGAGCTGGGGAATCGTTCTAGAATTTAAACCCGACGAAAAGGTAAATAAAACATACCAATGACAACTTTTGAAGCTTGAGTTGAAGAACTACCTGTTGTTTGAAGGAGTGTAGCAAGTCACAAGAGAACTCAAACTTAAAAAACATACCTTTAGAGCAATGCCCTGAAAAAAATACCATTAAGAACTCTATTCAAACCTACATCTATATTCATAAAAATTACATTAAAAACCCATGAATAAATAATATAAAAACCCAAAATTAAATGATGATTAACCCAAAATTTAGATATGCTTGACCACTTCAGTTGGTATTTACCATGACCTGGATTAATAGGCAGGTAAAATGAACTGCCAACTTCAATACCACTTTCAGCTAATAGCCACCTATCTGTTTGAGTTTTGATGGTGATTTTCATAACATCTAGGTATGTTTCTAATTCATTCATATCGATTTCATCATCTTTTCATGTATGAAACCATAATGATACCTCTAGTTACTTGTGGTTGTAACAAAAATGTCAGCATCTAAAATAACATCTTCCAAGGTCAGGACTTAGAGAGCACAGATCGATCAATTTCAGTCACAATTATAGGAACCCAAAACAAATATTGAATACAAAACATATCAATTTTACATATTTATTAGTAAAAACAACGACAACCCATTATCTCATAGAGTATTAAATTGAGATTTAATCTAAA
The DNA here is from genome assembly GCA_023529315.1 of Papaver bracteatum. Classification (NCBI taxonomy): domain Eukaryota; kingdom Viridiplantae; phylum Streptophyta; class Magnoliopsida; order Ranunculales; family Papaveraceae; genus Papaver; species Papaver bracteatum. The sequence continues at coordinate 7,038,792 of JAJJWX010005152.1, forward strand.
TTTAATCATCAAAATAACAGAAAAACATAGATCCAAAACCAAATCTGAATAAAATAGCTAAAACAGAACAAAAATGTGATTTTTTAACAGCAAATTTCTGAACATTAAAGCAAACCCAAATTACAATAATGGTTAACAGAAAAACCCTAAATATAATTAAACAAGTGGTAAATCTAGAGATTTGGATCTAAGAAATCAAAGAAAATAATGATAGAGAATTTATACCTTGGTCTTGGTAAAACAAATCAATAACATTAGATGGGAACAACGAACTTCGAAGTTTGTTTTAATTGATAGTCTCTTAACACCAACAATTTGAGTTATTGAAAACTTGGTGTATCCATTTCGAAGATTTCAGTACGAATAAGATTTGGCTAAGGGAGGCAGAGGGTCGAAGATATCGGTTTAGAAGTGAAGAGACGAAAAAGGCAGAGAACAAAGATAAGGTTTGGGTGAGGGAGAGGGACGGAGAAAAAAAAGAAAAAAGAAAATAGAAGAAAAAGGTAAATAATTAGGTATTATCACTTTCAATAGACATTTTAGCCCCAAACTATTCTAATAAAGGCAAGCACGTCATATTTTCATTTTTTATTTCTAATATTCCGGATTTAGTGCAACGTATTTTGGTTATGAGCAACGGATACATGTATACAACGTTAATATACGTTGCTAACCTGAAAAAAGAAACGTTGCAAAATCCTAGATATGGTGTAGTGAACTTAAACTGTGGCTCACATTTTGATGACATTTTATTTCATAATAATTTCTCAAATCAAAAAGAGTCTCTCTCTAAATTCAGAAGGAAAAAGAGACTTGATCGTAGACACAGTTCCTTAGATGAGCTCAATGCTCATACTTGTGCTAATTAATCACAATGTTAGGAACTTGCTCATAAAAATCCTGCTGAGCAAGATGTGTAAAAGTCAGGTATACTTTGGCAATTTGAATTTTGTCTAGTTGAACTCTTCTCTTATAGTTTATAGCTAAACTAGTGCCTGCTGAAAATATTGCCTAAAAAGTATTTGCAATGTTTTTTTGGTTATTTTCCTATTAATTTCCTTGGGGTGCACTGTGTTCGAACGTGTACACGGGTTACCATATCGAATTTACAGCTTGGAAACCCTAAAAAACCCTTCTTATAAACGAAACCTTTAAATAGATGACCTATTGAGTTACTTTGGTTCACGAACGCATACTCTAGGTAATTATCTGGGTTTTCAAGAATGTCCTCTTCTTCATATCTCCATGGTGTTTTTGCTAAAGGATTTTTTGAGAAAGGTTTCAATGTTGAATTGAAAGGAAGGAAGAAAAGAACTCTTGTAGAAGATGATGTACCCAATTGATCGCAGTCGTATGCGTCAAAAATAATTTCACTTTCTTACTCAACAAAATATAAATGAAGTATAAAGTAAGGAAGAGTTCGTATCCACAAAGAGGCAATTGTTGTTATCAAATTCTAGTTTCTTAGTAACCAAAAGGGGGGATTTCTGATTTTTGTAAAATAAAAGTAAAATAAAAGCAAAGTAAATAGTTGGAAGTAATCAATGAGAGAAAGATATTGGTCAAGGAATTCATCTTCAATCTTAAACGAGTGCTTGCATACATGATTAGAATTACGATTTAATCTCTTTTATTATCAAAAGCCTAGAAAATCAAAAGAGCAAGATAATCTGAAAATTTCCTAAGTTCATCAACACACACATTAGAGCTGCGTATGTGAATTCTACCTAAAGAATAACCTAACGCCTTGCGCTAATTAAGTTCAATTCCTAGGAGCATTAAATTGGTAAATAGGCTAATCAATGCAATTGTCATACATTGCGCAGGACAATTCGGACAATGGTCAAACTCTACATATGATTATAAGAGTGTATCACTACAAACTATAATCATATCATGCTACTTGTATTTGGGTTATCGCTTGATGAAAAACCCTAAAATAGCTATGGACAAAGATGCAAGTTCAATTAATTGGCCACTTAACTAAACAAACATATATATCCTATCACAATACATCAATCATGTGATTATAAAAACAGTATAGATTTGAACGATAATCAAGAGAGAAAACTAATGCATTAATCAAGCACAAGTTTTAGAAATAGGATTACATCCTTAACCAATAATATAAGATTTAGCTACTCATAGCTTTGGAGTTCATCAACATAATAATAATGAATTAAAGAAGATGAAAAATAAATACGAAGGCAAACCCTAGTTTCAGTCCTCTCCTTAGCTCCATGAAAAAATACGTCATCTGAAAGTTGTCGCAAACTTTTCTTTTTGTAGCTTTTTCTCCAAAATTAGGTCCAAGTCTTCAAAAGTCCATTAGATGAAAATCCACCAAGGGCATATATGAGAGAAAACCATGTAGAAAATATGTCCCAAAAGTGGTCACCGGAAAACTGGGGTTTTGGCCGGAATTTCGTCGGAATCCGGCACCGGACCGGAGCTCAAGTGACCGGTCAAAGTAGTCAACTCAGTCGAGTCAACTGAGTCAAAGAAGAGTCACACTGGGTCAGATATGAATCAGGAAGATAAATCAGATCTAAGTCACTGCTAGTCATCTGACTTGCTCTAGGCCAAATCCATTTCGCGAAAGCCAAACCTGTATCGCACCATCATTGCGCTTCACAGCCTCATCTCCAGCCAAGATGGCTGTGCCTAAGGCTGCACAATGATCGGTTCGGATCGATGTTGTACCCTACCGACCATAGAACCGTACATGTCGGTTAATTTTTGAGTCTCCCCGACTAAGAGTGAAGTTACAGGTCGGGTCGGTAGTAAACCGGCTGATTCAAGTTCGGATCTGTGTGGTCGGTTACCGGTTTACCGACCAGAACTTGAATCAGCGGATTCAGATCGGGTTAACTGATTAACCAGTCCGACCCGGCAATTGTTCTGTTAATAAATCTGTGGACTTGTGTCCCTGTCCTAGATTCGGATGTTATAAAATACATGTCTGCTAATACAACCATAAAACTATTTTAAATATATTATCAATTAGAATCTCTGTGCAAAATAATTATAATGAACCAAAGAATAATGAAAGACCCTCCAAGAGTTTTACTCTCTTTAGAACTAGAAAATGAATGAAATCCAAAACCTAAAATGAAATCACTGATCAACTAAATTGCAACACTTTCGAGCCGGCAACTTAAATAAGAAACTAAGGCCCAAGGAAATTTTCAACTGTTGGCTACTGGAGTCTGACAAAGCCTTCATAGAGTGGTACTGGTAACACACCCTTCAACTGTTACCTCCCCCAGCTGCACTTTGATGTTCATTTTTCCTCATAGATGGTCAAAGGTCCAAGGACATCTATACATCAAAAGTATACTTCAATTAGATAAAAAAAACAAAAACAAGAAGTTAATAGAAGAGGAAGAGCATAAACAACTATCTGTGTACCACCAACAACAGAAACAGTAACATGATCGCCTATACAATAAGAATTTCAGATTCCATATTATACCATTTCATTTTATCATTGAGTTTCCAATAAGAAAAATATGCAGAGTGAGTAAAATAAACAAGCATATATAGATCAGAATCGTCTTAAGTTTCACCACAACTACATAGCTATTTTCCAATTCAAAGGAATGGTCTTTGATTCTTTTACCTACAAAAATTCTAAAAATACCTAGCAATATATGCATGACACAATAAATCCTACCCCCATCTCATTCCAAATGAAAAAAGATCATCAATGATGTGTATACATTACAAAAACCACAAATTCAAACTATTTTTACAATTTTTAATTTACCCAAAGATGTCAAACTTTAATATATATATCATTAGCGCTGAAGTTACATTAACCTTCAGAAAGTGAAGGTCATATACGAATGTCATGGACTACAACATGAATAATAATAGAAGTATAGAACAGTACTACAAATCCATGGACTACAACATGCCTAATATCATCTCAACATTTCCAACTCCTAATATCATTTCCACCATCTATCTAGAATCATTTAGTCTTCTTACGCCACAGTACCACAACAACTATTGTGTTTTAAAAGAAATCAAACAAAGCAGTGAAATAAAATCCACCCACAAGAGAAAACAAAACACATAATAATTAATCAAAACAAAAATCGAACAAAACCGCATCAATAAGAATACCTCTCAATTAATGTAAACCAATCAAAAATTTAAAATCAAACCAAAGCCCATTGATAATAGAAATTAAATTGATAAAAATCAATCAACAATCAAAATCAAATTAAACCCCATTAATAAGTAATAGCAGCACGTCAATTAATGAAAATCAATTAATAAACTTCTCCATTACCTGTAGAATTCATTTGATTGGCAACAAAAATCAGCAACTTGTCAACCAAAATCGGCAATACTTTCAGATGATGACGATGTAGGATCAGGGTCGAAGACTAAAAGTAAATAGAAGAAGCTTGAAGTTGAGACGATTTCAGAGTCGCCGCTTATGTAGACTGTAACCCTAGTTTTGCTGGAGAAATAAAAATGGAAGAATAAGGTGGAAGGTAAGTGATGAGTATTTATACGTAGGTTTTAGGGTTTTATTAGCCTTTGATATTTTAGATCGGTCGGTTCTAGGTAAGGTCGGTCGGTACCTATATAAAACCGAGTAACACCGGAAATAGCTCGGTCTTTTTAAGCATTTACCGTACAGGGCCGTAAGCTATATCGGGCTCGGGTTGGTTCGGTCATTTTTAGGTCGGGTCGGCCGGTTTGGACGGTTTGGCCGGTTTCATGTGCACCCCTAGCTGTGCCTTCCCACAAATCATTTCTGTAACTTTGGCATTCCATACTCCCACTGCAACGTAACTCCATCAGCAGCAGCACCATCTTATCTCTCTTATAGTGCCTCCAAACCAACGCCAAACTGCAGCACCAATGTATCATTTCTTGCAGCTGCAATACATTTCCTGCAATGTCTTCTCAAATTAACTGAACCCTAGCAGCAACAGCTTGCTCCTTCTCATTCTTCATCTCAGAAAGTCACCATCATAGCCCAGCTGCACCTACAACTGCATCACTAGAAGATAGAACCACAATCTAGTCATAGTTCACTGGAACTGCAGCTGTGTAGCTTCATTCACAAACATAAGACACCATCTCTGACTTACCACCTGCAATGCTTCCAACTCCAGATGCTGCGACTACTTAGCCTGCGACAGCTTCCAATCTGGTAAACCATAACTGGCCATCTCATTCATTTTTCTGCCAACCCTGAACTTCCCCTTCAAAAGTTAGCAGCATTTCACACTGCAGCTGAAACTCCACCAGAAACTTCCTTGCTTCCTTGACTGCATCCATTATTCAATCACTACCAGCTTCTTGTTCATTTCAGTTCAAGTACAGGACACAACCTCAAATTATCACCTCAGTGCACTTCATGTAGTATCAACTCCAGTACTACAAGTTGCATAAGGCTGCAAGTCTAAAACTCTAATCTCTCGAACCAACAACACCATATACAGCTTCAGTAGCAGCACCAGACTCTCATCTTCCCCGTATAACAATTCATATCTAGCACCACTTGAACCAGAGCCACCAGTTATCACCAAAACCATTTCCCCATTCATTTATTCAACCACAATCTTCAGTTCATATCACCTGGATCTATCCATTCATTGTTTAGTTTACCTTTTCATATTACAGCTGAGCCATAACAACCCTGCTGCATCTCAACAACAAACTCATTTGGCAGCCATCACCTGTAACTTCAACTCAAGTTTCTCAGCCAACAACAATCCATTTCAATCAATTTCTTCACTGACTGTTGCAAACTCTATTCAGTCACCCATCAATTCCGTGGCAGCGAGCTTCATCACCTTCCCTACCTTCTTACTATATCAAACTCATTACTACCATTTTGTAGTGCCCACTGCAATCCATCATACCCATGACAATCACAGAATCAGCAGAGTTCCATAACCTCCTCAATCTCTTCAATTCATGGCCACCAGCAAAAAACCTAATCTCTGATCATTTGAACAGTTTTATAAAATTTCCCTTGGTTTCCTCTTGAGCTTGAGCTTGAACATAAACACAAACCCATCTAACAGACCTTCAAAGCAACCACCATATCTTCCTCCTCTGTAACGAGCCCTGAATTCATCGACCTCACTTCTTCTCTTGGTTTATTTGCAATATAGATTCAGATTTGAATCAAAACCTAATCAACTTAGAAATTCTCAAACCCCTTCATTTTAAACACCCACAACTCTAAGCAACAACAAATCCCCAACTCATCCATTACTGAACCCCAATTTCAGTCGAACCTAAGAATATTAATAGCTCAAATTCATAGCAAAACCTTTTTTTTTTCTTTATTATTATCTCATTCACTAACAGCTTGGCTTCGATCTTGAATTCATCACTAACAGCTTGAGTTTCAATCTGTCAGAGATTCTCACAGAAACCCCATATCCAATCTATGGCTACTCCATCATCTTCTCTATCTCGGATTCAGTTTATCAATTTCACCTCTCGGTTCTGCTTAAGGCTGCGCAACTTTTGTCCCTCAATTTCAGATGTGTAATAATAATGAGAGAAAGAAATCTCTCATTTTTAGAATGTGGAAGTAGGGTTAGTTATTCAGCATCCGGTCATTGTTAAGGGTTAACCAGATGGTATCCCCTAAACCCTTGGTCAGCTCCATATGTCACCCGCCTGTGAAATTATCTTATTGCTCCAAATGAATGCTTTTCCTCCAGCTGCAGCCGCCTCTTGCATCTCAAGTCCACTTCTTCTCTTCAACGTCTTAACATCATTAAAGCCACCATGCTTTTCAGACATAATTTGCATCACTAAAGTTGGCATACCTTTCAGACAGAGATGAAGAAATAAAAGCAAATAGTGGGTATCATCTGCCTTCAACACTTTTGCCATAATTCCTCTTCTTTTAATCCAAATGACTCCAAAGTACCTAAATACTCAAAAACAAAACATAAGATACATAATTTACAAGAGAACTAGCAGAGAAAGCATAAACAATAGATAAATATTAAGGTGTTTTAGACACCTATCAAATTCCCCCTCACTTAGACTTTGCTAGTCCTCGAGCAAATCAAACAAAAAAATTCTAAAAGATACATACAACTCCGTCTCGTCGAGTATACGGTCATTTTTAGCATAAATAACAAGACTTTGAACCCCTTGGTGTCCCTAGTGGATGATTTTAGTCTCGTGAAGGTTTACAAGAGGTCTGCCTACAAAACCTATATTTCCGACTCCGTCTATTTGTGACAAATCAATGAACGAATCCAAAATAACTACATGAGGAGGTACCTTGAGCAAATTCAGTTCATATTTAAGTAAATAAATCTCTAATTAGATAGTCGAACAAACTACAATACTCGGAAACTAACAAACCACAATCACAATGAAAAGATTAAGAAGATGGATATATATATGTAGATGTTGGCGAATATTAACAAGTGATCAGTGTTTCCCATATCTGTCTGAAGGTCACCGCCAAGATGAACCTATGCATCCTATTGGATTGAGCTACTGGTCTGAAATCTAATGTCAACACACTGGAATATACAAGGGAACCAGCGATCAACAATCTTAATTCTACATCAACTCAACCGGCATAAACAAGGGAACCAGGAGTCGACTTTATTCAACAATAGTAATATTTTCCTTTTCTTTTCTTTGCATTGCTTTTTTCACTTTTTTTTTTTTTTGAGACATCATGATTAGATCTTTTGGATCCAAGCGCATGCTTCTTGTTAGCAAGTATGTGATAGTTGCCTTGGATCCTGCATTCCACGCTTGTTTAGGCGATGGAGACATGGACAAAGTTTCACATATACTGCTATCCAAGTGTCTTTTTATTCCGTTTGGTCTAATTGGTCGGCCTCTTTTTTTTTTTTTTTTTAGCAACTCAATCACTCTATTTAATCCTAGCAGTAATAACAAGTTGATGTTTAGTGACCCACCAAAGCACTTAGAGAACAATAGATATATATGGAAAAACAAAAATAGAATGTGATATGGTGATATTCCGAGATATGGTAACAACTATCATGGTATTTATGATTTCTGAGCTATGTTCGTCCCTTTTAGTTAATTGGTTCCTCAACTCCTGCAATCAAAATGGTTCCATCCACTTATAGTGTCATCCTAAAGGCACAAGTTTATAGATTTCGGAGTTCAAAAAGCACATTTTTTTTATTGGTTTTTCTATTTTTCTGATTTTTTTTTTACTAAAGGCATAAAACATAAAACAAACTATCAAACATATAAATGCTCCCCCACACTTAAACTTTACATTGTCCTCAATGTAAAATTGAATCGTCCAAAGAAAGTTCAAAGTGGGAAATTCCGCAAATGATATGCAAAAACAAGAAAATAAAGATAGAATGCTTAAAGAATAAAAAGATAAAGGTAAAGATACAAAACCGGTGGGTTGCCTCCCACTTAGCGCTTGATTTAAAGTTGTCAGCCCGACGTTCTCCTTGTTTGCTAAGACTCCTCCAGAGGGAACACTTCCACAAGGTTAACTCCTTCCACGACATGCGAAGAGAAGTTCTCATAATATGGTTTCAACCGGTGCCCATTCACTTTAAGTTCATTTCCTGTAGCTAAACTACGAATTTCAACTGCACCATGAGAAAACACATTAGTCACAATAAAAGATCCAATCCAACGTGACCTTAATTTACCCGGAAATAATTTCAAACGAGAATTAAACAAAAGCACTTTCTGCCCAATGTAAAATTGTTTCTTTGTAATCATATTATCATGAAATGCCTTCGTCTTTTCCTTGTAAATCCGTGAGCTTTCAAATGCATCATTTCGAATCTCTTCTTACTCTTGAAGTTGCAACTTCCTTTGATTTCCAGCACCATCCAACTCCATATTGCATTGCTTAATATCCCAAAATGCCTTATGCTCAATTTCAACGGGTAAGTGACAAGGTTTACCGTAAACAAGCCTAAAGGGATACATCCCAATAGGTGTCTTGTATACGGTTCTATATGCCCACAAAGCATCATTAAGTCTCAAACTCCAATCTTTCCTTGTTGGATTCACCGTCTTCTCTAGAATGGATTTCACCTCTCGGTTGGAAACCTCGGCTTGTCCATTTGTTTGTGGATGGTATGGTGTTGCAATCCTATGCGACACATTATACTTCCTTAACAAGGTTTTCAAGAACCTGTTTTTGAAGTGTGAACCTCCATCGCTAATTATAGCCTTTGGAATTCCAAACCTTGCAAAAATATTTGCTTGCACAAAATCTGAAACAACTTTAGAATCATTAGTTGGGGTGGCCTTAGCTTCCACCCATTTCGAGACATAATCAACAACAAGCAAGATATAATAATTTCCACTAGAATTGACAAAAGGACCCATAAAATCAATTCCCCAAACATCAAAAACCTCAAAAAATTGAATAATATTTTGTGGCATTTGATTTCGGGCACCTAGATTGCCTGTTCTTTGGCACCTATCACATGTGGTACAAAATGCATGTGCATCCTTAAACAAAGTCGGCCAATAGAAACCACATTCTAGTACCTTGAGAGCGGTTCTCTTGCTCCCAAAGTGTCCTCCACAAGCATAAGAGTGGCAAAAAGACAAGATAGAGTTAAATTCAAATTCGGGAACGCACCTTCATATTACTTGGTCACTACAATGTTTCCATAAGTATGGATTATCCCATATGTATTGGTTTCCTAACTTCTTAAGTTTGTCCCTTGCAGCACGAGACAAGTTCTTTGGGATTTGCTTAGAAACTAAGTAATTAACAATATCAGCGTACCATGGTTCTCCAAAAGCAATTGAGAATAGTTTCTCATCCGGGAAAATTTCACGCAACGGGATAGTTTCCTTGTCCACAGCAAGACTGCTCAAGTGATCCGCAACGGTGTTCTCAATCCCTTTCTTATCCTTTATTTCGATATCAAACTCTTGCAAGAGTAAAATCCATCGTATAAGCCTCGGTTTCGCCTCTTTCTTTGTAAGCAAGTACCTAAGTGCTGCATGATCAGAAAAAACAACAACTTTTGTACCAATTAGATAAGAGCGAAACTTTTACAAAGCAAAAACAATAGATAAAAACTCTTTTTCAGTGGTTGTGTAGTTTTGCTGGGCCTCATTTAACGTTCTAGAAGCATAATAAATATCATGAGGTATCTTCCCCACACGTTGCCCAAGCACCGCACCAACCGCATAGTCACTTGCATCAAACATGAGCTCAAAAGTCTTGCTCCAATCCGGTGGTTTAATGATAGGGGCTGAAATCAAAAGTTATTTCAAACAATTGAATGCCTCCATACACTTTTCATCAAAGTTAAAAACCACATCTTTTTGCAATAAGTTGCAAAGTGGTGATGCTATCTTGGAAAAATCCTTGATGAATCTACGATAAAATCCTGCATGACTAAGAAAAGAGCGTATCTCCCTCACCGTAGTGGGAGGGGTTAGAGCACGAATAAGGTATATCTTAGATTTATCAACTTCCAAGCCTTTAGAAGATATTATATGGCCTAAAACTATGCCATGAGTTACCATGAAATGACACTTCTCCCAATTCAGCACAAGGTTTGTTTCAACACATCGTTCAAGGATTAGTGACAAATTGTTCAAGCAAAGGTCAAATGAATCACCAAAGACACTAAAGTCGTCCATGAACACTTCGATTATGTTTTCAACATATTCTGAAAAGATACTTACCATACACCTTTGAAAGGTAGATGGAGCATTGCATAAGACAAAAGGTATCCTTCTATAAGCAAAATTACCGAAAGGACAAGTGAAAGTGGTTTTCTCTTGATCCCCCGGCGCTATCATAATCTGATTATAACCTGAATAACCATCAAGAAAAAAATAATAAGCGTGTCCAGATAAACGTTCAAGCATTTGATCAATAAAAGGCAATGGAAAATGATCCTTCCTAGTGACGACATTCAATTTTCTATAATATATACAAACCCTCCAACCGGTTTGCACACGAGTTGGGACAAGTTCATTCTTATCATTCTCTACCACGGTCACACCTGATTTCTTTGGTACAACTTGTACCGGGCTTACCCACTTGCTATTGGATATGGGGTAGATAATACCTACTTCCAAAATCTTGAGTATCTCCTTTTTCACAACTTCCATCATTGGGGGGTTCAAACGACGTTGCGCTTCCCTTGTAGGCTTTGCATCGTCTTCCAAATGGATCTTGTGCATACAAACGACAAGGCTTATACCCTTGATATCAGCAATTGTCCATCATATGGCCGTCTTGTACTTCCTTAGCACCCTTAGAAGTTTTTGCTCATGTAATTCACTAAGCTCGTTAGAAACAATCACAAGTAACTCTTCATTGTCACCTAAGTACAAGTACTTTAAGTGACTTGAAAGAGGTTTCAATTCTAACTTTGGAGATTTATCAATGGAAGGCAAAAGTTTTTCATCATTGCAAGGTAAAGAAATATATGAAATATTCTTAAGTGCAGATTTTTCCGGTAATGAGTCAAGAGAACCAATGGTTTCCTTAATCTCATCATCGTACTCCAAACCGTTATCAATAGGTGTAATGAGCACGGTTTCCAAAGAATCATCGCCATTCAACTCAAACATTTGTTGTGCCAATGTGTCCATCACATCAATAGATAAACAAGAGTGGACATCACTAGAATATCTCATCATCTCGAAAATGTTGAAACGTATTATTTCTCCATCAAACTCCATAGTCAGCAATCCCTTGTCAACATCAATAATGTTTTTAGCCATTTTCATGAAGGGACGCCCAAGTAGCAATGGAAGAGACGAGTCCGGTGAAACTTCATCCATATCTAAGACACAAAAATCTGCTGGAAATACTAGTTGATTAACCTGCACAAGAACATCCTCAATAATACCCATTGGGTAGACATTAGAGTGATTGGCTAATTGCAACACAATTCCAGCCTTTTTAAGAGGACCAAGATCAAGTGAGTTATACATAGATGCAGGCATAACATTTACGGATGCACCTAAATCCAGCATAGCTTTATTAAATGTAGTATTACCAATTGTGACGGGAATGTCAAAGCTACCCGGGTCCTTGCATTTCAGTGGGAGTTTGTGTTGTAAGATTGCCGAAGCATTCTCCCCCACACTTAGAACTTCATTACCTTTGAGCCTTTGCTTATTAGTACACAAATCCTTCAACACCTTTGCATACTTTGGAACTTGCTTGATTGCATCTATAAGTGGTATGTTCACATGAATCTTCTTGAGAATGTCTAAAATTTCCTTTTCTAGAGCCTCCTTCTTGGAATTTGCAAATCTGCGAGGAAAAAGTAAAGGAGGAACATAAGTAGAAACCGTAGTTTTAGAGTTAGGAATAGGTACCTCAGAAGTTTGGGGAGAATTTTCATTATTCTCCTCCAAAACAGGTTCCTTTGGTGTTTCCACCTTGCCCGAATCAATAACTTCGTGTTGCACAAGTTGTGTACCAATTCTCAACATAACAGCATTGTCACCCTCTTTTGGGATAATAGGTTGAGAAGGGAGTTTCCCACTATTTTGTGCCTTCAATTGGTTCAACTCAGTAGCCATGGAACCTATTTGTGTCTGCAAATCCTTAATATCACTCTTAGTCTCCTGCCGACTTTCTTTAAACATAGTAGAAATGCCTTGCATCATTGTTTGAAGCTTTGAATCGATATCAGAACCTTGATTTTATATTGATTGTTGTGGTTGTTGAAATTGTTGTCGCGGCTGGAATTGTTGTTGTTGAGGTTGAAATCCACTCGAATGGTTGAAGTTAGGTTGTTGAGCCGCTCCTTTCTTGTTGTCATAGCTAAAGTTGGGGTGATCTCTCCATCCCGGATTGTAAGTGTTTGAATAAGGATCATACCATCTTTGCTGATTTGGAAAAATCACATTAGCTTGCTCATTGACGTCTTCATACCCATGAGAACTTGGTATCACCGCTGATGCAACTTGTTGCATCATTGTTGACATGTTACCCATTTATTGACGAAGTTCCTCGACCTCGCTCACTTCATTGACTCTCCTAAGAAGCACATCCGAACCATGACTCAAAAATTGTTGGGAGTTTGCTGCCATGTTCTCAATCAACTCTCTAGCTTGTGCCACCGCCTTGCTCACTAGCGCACCACCACCCGCACCATCAATAAGATTCCTATCACTTGATTGGAGTCCTTCGTAGAAGTATTGGATGATCATAGCGTCACTGAATTGGTGATGAGGGCAGCTTGCCACCAAACTCTTATATCGTTCCCCACAATCATATAAGGATTCTCCCACATTTTGCTTCATTCCGCAAATCTCCTTGCGAATTTGAGTAGCCTTAGATGCAGGAAAATATCTCTCTAAAAAGAGTTTCTTCAATCCATTCCAAGTTGTGACACTTCCGGAAGGCAAATAGTATAGCCAATCCTTAGCACTATCCGCCAAAGAGAATCGAAAAAATTTTAACATTGCACCATCCGCTTCTACATCAGCTGGAAGCATGGACGTGAAAATGGTGTGGAAGTCCATAAGATGCTTGTTTGGATCTTCATTCACCATGCCATGGACATTTGGTAATTCTCTAAGCAACCCCAGCTTGATCTCAAAAGTAGAGTTTGTTTGAATACAACCCTGCTGTGTATCTAGCTTGTGAGAAGCTAAATCCTTGAGTGTACGATTTGCATCACCCATTGCTTATTCTTCTTCAAAAGGTGGTTCTTGTTCAACCGGAACCTCTTGTTCTACAACTTCTTCTTCTACTTGCTGGAAAGTATCGTGTTCTACTTCCAAGTCTTGTTCTTCCGTTGTGCATTGCCTTGGTTGGAGTATTGTGCCTTTTCGAGTAGCAATCCCGCACCTTGGATAATTCAAATCTTTAGAAGCCAGGGATTAGGTACCTGAAAAAAAATTCTCACAAACAAGTGAGAAACAAGACAAGAAACAAAAAGCAAGTCTGCAAGCAGAAAAATAATAAAAAGTAACTAAAAACTTAATAACTAGCCGAATGCCTCCCCGACAACGGCGCCAAAATTTGATCGCAGTCGTATGCGTCAAAAATAATTTCACTTTCTAACTCAACAAAATATAAATGAAGTATAAAGTAAGGTAGAGTTCGTATCCACAGAGAGGCGATTGTTGTTATCAAATTCAAGTTTCTAAGTAACCAAAAGGGGAATTCTGATTTTTGTAAAATAAAAGTAAAATAAAAGCAAAGTAAATAGTTGGAAGTAATCAATGAGAGAAAGATATTGGTCAAGGAATTCATCTTCAATCTTAAACGAGTGCTTGCATACATGATTAGAATTATGATTTAATCTCTTTTATTATCAAAAGCCTAGAAAATCAAGAGAGCAAGATAATCTGAAAATTTCCTAAGTTCATCAACACACACATTAGAGCTGCGTATGTGAATTCTACCTAAAGAATAACCTAACGCCTTGCGCTAATTAAGTTCAATTCATAGGAGCATTAAATTGGGAAATAGGCTAATTAATGCAATTGTCATACATTGCGCATGATAATTTGGACAATGGTCAAACTCTACATATGATTATAAGAGTGTATCACTACAAACTATAATCATATCATGCTACTTGTATTTGGGTTATCGCTTGATGAAAAACCCTAAAATAGCTATGGACAAAGATGCAAGTTCAATTAATTGTCCACTTAACTAAACAAACATATATATCCTATCACAATACTTCAATCATGTGATTATAAAAACAGTAGAGATTTGAACGATAATCAAGAGAGAAAACTAATGCATTAATCAAGCACAAGTTTTAGAAATAGGACTACATCCTTAACCAATAATATAAGATTTAGCTACTCATAGCTATGGAGTTCATCAACATAATAATAATGAATTAAAGAAGATAAAAAATAAATATGAAGGAAAACCCTAGTTTCAGTCCTCTCCTTAGCTCCAGGAAAAAATACGTCATCTGAAAGTTGTCGCAAAATTTTCTTTTTGTAGCTTTTTCTCCAAAATTAGGTCCAAGTCTTCAAAAGTCCATTAGATGAAAATCCACCAAGCCCATATGTGAGAGAAAACCATGTAGAAAATATGTCCCAAAAGTGGTCACCGGAAAACTGGGGTTTTGGCCGGAATTTCGCCGGAATCCGAGACTTGGGACCGGAGCTCAAGTGACCGGTCAAAGTAGTCAACTCAATCGAGTCAACTGAATCAAAGAAGAGTCACACTGGGTCAGATATGAATCAGGAAGCTAAATCAGATCTGAGTCACTGCTAGTCAGCTGACTTGCTCTAGGCCAAAGCCATTTTGCGAAAGCCAAACCTGTATCGCACCATCATTGCGCTTCACAGCCTCATCTCCATCCAAGATGGCTGTGCCTTCCCACAAATCAGTTCTGTAACTTTGGCATTCCATACTCCCACTGTAACGTAACTCCATCAACAACATCACCATCTTTGCTCTCTTACAGTGCCTCCAAACCAACGCCAAACTGCAGCACCAATGTATCATTTCTTGCATCTGCAATACATTTCCTACAATGCCTTCTCAAATTAACTGAACCCCAGCAGCAGCAGCTTGCTCCTTCTCATTCTTCATCTCAGAAAGTCACCATCATAACCCAGCTGCACCTACAACTGCATCACTAGCAGATAAAACCACCATCTAGTCATAGTTCACTGGAACTGCAGCTGTGTAGCTTCATTCACAAACAAAAGACACCATCTCTGACTTACCACCTGCAATGCTTCCAACTCCAGCTGATGCGACTACTTAGCCTGCGACAGCCTCCAATATGGTAAACCATAACTGGCCATCTCATTCATTTTTCTGCCAACCCTGAGCTTCTCATTCAAAAGTCAGCAGCATTTCACACTGCAGCTGCAACTCCACCAGAAACTTCCTTGCTTCCTTGACTGCATCCATTATTCAATCACCACCAGATTCTTGTTCATTTCAGTTCAAGTACAGGACACAACCTCAAATTATCACCTCAGTGCACTTCATGTAGTATCAACTCCAGTACTACAAGTTGCATAAGGCTGCAAGTCTAAAACTCCAATCTCTCGAACCAACAACACCAAATCCAGCTTTAGTAGCATCACTAGACTCTAATCTTCCTCGTATAACAATTTATAGACAACATCACTTGAACCAGAGCCACCAGTTATCACCAAAACCATTTCCACATTGATTTATTCAACTACAGTCTTCAGTTCATCTTACCTGGCTCTATCCATTCCTTGTTTAGTTAACCTTTTCATATTACAAGCTGAGCCATAACAACCCTGCTGCATCTCAACAACAAACTCATTTGGCAGCCATCACCTGTAACTTCAACTCAAGTTTCTCAGCCAACAACAACCAATTTCAATCAATTTCTTCACTGACTGTTGCAAACTCTATTCAGTCACCCATCAATTCCGTGGCAGCGAGCATCATCACCTTCCATGTCTTCTTACCATCTTAAACTCATTACTACCATTTTGTAGTGCCCACTGCAATCACATAATCATCATAGTTTCATAACCTCCTCAATCTCTTCAATTCATGGCCACCAGCAAAAACCCCAATCTCTGATCATTTGAACAGTTTTACAAAATTTCCCTTGGTTTCCTCTTGAGCTTGAGCTTGAACATAAACACAAACCCATCTAACAGACCTTCAAAGCAACCACCATATCTTCCTCCTCTGCAACGAGCCCTGAATTCATCGACCTCACTTCTTCTCTTGGTTTATTTGCAATATAGATTCAGATTTGAATCAAACCCTAATCAACTTAGAAATTCTCAAACCCCTTCATTTCAAACACCCACAACTCTGAGCAACAACAAATCCCCAACTCATCCATCACTGAACCCAAATTTCAGTCGAACCCAAGAATATTAATAGCTCAAATTCATAGCAAAACCCTTTTTTTTTCTTTATTATTATCTCATTCACTAACAGCTTGGCTTCGATCTTGAATTCATCACTAACAGCTTGAGTTTCAATCTGTCAGAGATTCTCACAGAAACCCTATCTCCAATCTATGGCTGCTCCATCATCTTCTCTATCTCGGATTCAGTTTATCAATTTCACCTCTCGGTTCTGCTTAAGGCTGCGCAGCTTTTGTCCCTCAATTTCAGATGTGTAATAATAACGAGAGAAAGAAATCTCTCATTTTTAGAATATGGAAGTAGGGTTAGTTATTCAGCATCTGGTCACTGTTAAGGGTTAACTAGATGGTATCCCCTAAACCATTGGTCAGCTCCATATGTCACCCGCCTGTGAAATGATCTTATTGCTCCAAATGAATGCTTTTCCTCCAGCTGCAGCCGCCTCTTGCATCTCAAGTCCACTTCTTCTCTTCAACGTCTTAACATCATTAAAGCCACCATGCTTTTCAGATATAATTTGAATCACTAAAGTTGGCATACCTTTCAGATAGAGATGAAGAAATAAAAGCAAATAGTGGGTATCATCCGCCTCCAACACTTTTGCCATAATTCCTCTTCTTTTAATCCAAATGACTCCAAAGTACCTAAATACTCAAAAACAATACATAAGATACATAATTTACAAGAGAACTAACAGAGAAAGCATAAACAATAGATAAATATTAAGGTGTTTTGAACACCTATCACCAATGCCTCGTGTTACTATGCCTACTCACATCAAGATGTTGAGAATGAGGATATGGTCTCTGCTGAAGTGGTTCATGACTTTCTTAAATACTTTGAGAAAGCAAAACTACAACTTTTTGATACAATAAAAGATCTTGATGTGGTTAGAAGTGAGTTGAAAAAGGTTACTGCTGACCTTGGTCTCATGAAGTACATGTTAAAGAACTTTTCAACAAGGATATCTTCTCGGAAGACAAAGTTGATATGAATCACAAGCTTAAAAATCTCGAAACCTTCGAAGCTATAGAACGTGAACTTTAGCTCATGATCGGTTTCTAGTAACCCGAGTTCTTATTGTCTAGTAAATCTTCTATTATTTCTCTTTTGTTTAGAAGAATAACTATTGTTTTGGAATAGCCATTAGTGTGATTACACATAGCTATATCCAATGTTTTTCGTCTTCTTGTTTTTAGATTTATTGGTTTAAATTCAACTTGTTTGGAAGATGATGGTTGCAGTATTAATCTTTATGGTTTTATATATTGCAATATTTTGATGGGATATGTGTGTTTACGTCCGTGGACTTGACTGTCCCATATTTTGTCAAAAGTAAAGTCGTTCGTGAATTGATATGTAAATATTGATAAAAGGATGAATAGACTTTTGACAAACACAAAATTAAGCCTACATTGTCAATCTTTGATATAAGATAGGTTAAAATCTTTTGTGATTCAAGGATTATGTCTATTGTATGTCATTGTGCAAATGGTGATGGAAACATAGAATGAATCCTTGTGAATTCCGCAGTAATTGAGCTTCCCTGTTCTATATTTTGTGTATTACTGTGAGACTCCGTATTGTGACTTATGTTGAGAATTAGACAATCAAGGTTGATTATTTTTGTGATTAACTTAGTTGTGTTCCATAAGATACTTTACGTCGAGTATTTTGAACTAAATCAATTATCTAGCATGGTTATTTAGTTAGCACTCCATAAATTTTTCTCATGTTGAGCATGATTAACTAGAATGGTTATTTTTATGATTAACTTAGTCATTGCTCCATAAAATGATCTTATGTCGAGTGTGGCCAATTAAATTGATTACTCTTATAATTAGTTTGATTGAGTATGACAATTAGATTATTTGCGAGTTTTCTTGTGATTAATCTAATTGATTTTTTAAGTCTCCATAAGTTTACTTGTGTTGAGCATATTTAGTCAAATTAATCGTGGTTCGCTTTGGTTAATTTGATTGAATATTTCTTGTTGGATTCCAAATTCATACTTGTATGTAATTTGTTGAGTCTAAAGAAATCCTTCTTTTATTTTTGAAATTATTAAGGTCGCTCTTGTTGTTCCTTAGGGAATGACATATTATGGGGCAAAGTTCTTTTGAACTTGTGCTTAATTGCCAAATCTTTGTGGGGAGTGCGGCTGTGGAATATTAGAGGGGTTATATTGCGTCTTTTTAAACTCCTTGATGAATGCATTTAGATTCGGGTTTATGATTGCATCTAAACAAGATGATATACATTCACCTTTGGTCATGAAATGTCTCTTACGGAAATATCATTAGGATCCCGTTCTTGTACCTTTGCCAATTTTATTGACAAAAAGGGGGAGAATTAATATGTAGTTCACACTACAAATACACATGGTTTTCAGATCATTATGTAAGGGGGAGTGGTTTCCATGTGAGATGGAGTATTGACTAAGGGGGAGTGAAGTATCACCATAGTATTGTTGTTGAAGTTGTGATGCAATTGGACTTTGAAACTGTGTAATAATACTATGACACTGTATAATAATGATTGAGAACCGATGCTTTTCTCATTGTTATAGCTACGGATTTTCAACAACGATGATGCTAAACTTACAACCTTTGGGATCATTGGACTACTTGGAAGTGACGAAGATTTCGAGTATTGTTGAAGATTAGACGTGTGGAACAGGAGCTACAAAGTTTATTTATATATTTTTTGTATTCCATATGTATTAATAGTTTTGCCACTAAAATTGATAAAGGGGGAGATTGTTAGAGCATTGCTCGGTCGAACTCACATGCGTTGCCATCTCAAGCATGTTTGTCAATGTTAGTGATCAAAACTATAAAGTCTTAATTTCTAGTCTACTATAGCTAAGGTCTCAGACTAGGATAGAAAGTTTAGTTGAGCTCAAGAAATCCATGGAAATCATCATACAAGACGAAGGACTACTCAAGGAACCAGTGGATCTTCATCGACTAAAAGGTATGTGGAGACTTGAACTTATCTATCACTCAAAAGTCTATCTACTCTATCTCCTATCTTGATACAAAAGTCATATTACTATATAGACTAAGAATATACACATGTGACATTTCGAGCTGAGTATATCTCGCTTATCTATTCTCGAAATGTGTATTGGTAAAGCTTCGCTTTATCCAAGTTCATCTTTGCCTAGTGACGAAAGTCATGTTATGTTTCATTCACTTTGGAAATTGCTCTCATGAAAACTAGTTTGTGAATAACAACTATATGACGTCCTCTGAGAATGTTTCAATGGTTGAAATGAGAGTTTAGACAATATAACCACTGGGGGATATAAACATTATTGTGGTAACACATATATGTATAAGTCCTTAGCACTTGAACCGAAGTTTGTGAACTTTGTTGATCAAGTGAAAACCGGAACTTGAGCAGTCAACCCAGTCCGCGAACGTGCGTAGTTCTCGAACCCGAGAATTTTTGCTGGAGTTGTAGCTCGATTTTAGTCCGCGAACTAACGGAAGTTCTCGAACACGAGAATTTCTGCTGGAGTTTGTGAACTCCAACCGGTTAACTTGAGTTCGCGAACCCAGTCCACGAACTTGAGTGGTTATGTCTAAAAACGATGTTCGTGAACTTATCTAAATTATCTAAGGAATGCTATTGCAAACCGTAGATTTATAGTTCATGATACGATTCGAGTGAATCACATCGTTTTTGCTTCAATTGTGTCTTGTGTAGTATATAAGATCTCATATCAATTGAAAAACTCTCTAACTAGTTCATTTGAATCATTTGGACTAGTTATGGTGAAGAAGAATATGGTTGATATGAAAGTTATCATTTGGATAACCATTTGGTTGACTAATATTGAACAAACTATTGTACAAATTTGGGTACGGTTACACAAACCCAAAATCGTCAAGTACATGTGTGTATGGCAAGCTAAGTTTTCGATCTAACGGTTGAGAGATATTAGCTTGTATCTAATCAGGTTTTCATCTAACGGTGAATATTGAATGCTTTGTTACTAAGCTAACATTAATTGCAAATCCTGATTTGAAAGACTATATAAGGGAGAACTCTAACAACTGGGAGACCTAATCCCCACACATTCTGTGTGATACTAGTTTGCTAAGCTAGAGTCGATTCTCCTTTAACCTTTGGTTTTCTTCTTCTAAAACCAGGTTAACGACTTAAATACTTCATTGGGATTGTGAAGCCAGACCGATACTACTTTTCTTGTAGTTGTGTGATCTGATCTTCTTTGTTTCTATAAACAGTACAATTGTAATAATTGGCTTGAGATTTCTATCTCCGATAGGCAAGATATAAAAGTAATCACAAACATCTTCGTCTTATCGTTTGTGATTCCACAATATCTTTTTCCGCTGCGTCGATTAAGACTATTGTGAGGTGATTGATAAAACTGAGCTGTTCTTTGGGAATATAAGTCTGGTTTTATTGATTGGTTCATGTTCACCTTGATTTATCAAAAGACGGAACAAAACTCATAGGTTTATTCGTGGGAGACGGATTTATCTGTCTTGTAGACTTTTCTGTATGAGACAGATTTGTTTGCTAAAGTCTTCGACTTTGGGTCGTAGCAACACTTGGTTGTGGGTGAAATCAGCTAAGGGAATCAAGTGCACAGTATCCTGCTGGTATCAGAGGCTTAGGATCATAATTGTACCTTGGATCAGTGTGAGATTGATTGGGGTTCAACTACAGTCCAAACCGAAGTTAATTTGGATTAGGCTAGTGTCTGTAGCGGCTTAATACAGTGTATGTTTAATCTGGACTAGGTCCCGGGGTTTTTTTGCATTTGCGGTTTCCTCGTTAACAAAATTCAGGTGTCTGTGTTATATCTTTTCCGCATTATATTTTTTTATATAATTGAAATAATACAGGTTGTGCGTTGTTCAATCAATTAGAATATCCGACCTTATTGGTTGCTGATTTAAATTGATTGACTCTTGGATATTGGTCTTTGGTACCATCCAAGTTATCTCTCTTTGATTAGACTCGCGAATCACATTTGCTTGAGTAAATCAAATTGAGAGATTGAGATAATAACTCCTTGAGTATTTTATATTGATTGAGTCTAGTTGATTCTCTAGAAAACAACTTGGAGTTGTCCATACAGATTGCTAGTCGAAATATTGGGTGAGGTTGTTAGACCCCCGCTTTTTCAGAGCTGATTGCTTACATTATTGCAAGCCAGTTCGATATTCTGATACAAGTCATAAATATCCAACACCTTCACAATCTCTACACCTTATTCGCTTCCCTCCCTAAGATTAGCCCCATCTCCTTCACTTTGTGACCGAAGCAAGTCTGGAACGGTTATTTCTTGGTTTAGGCCAGAATTGTATAGATTGATCTCTCGAATCAAAAGAACTCCCGTGCAGTGCATTTGTTTAGGGTTTAGATTCGTTTATCATCCACACACACCCAAATTTACCAAAAACCGCAGAAACAGTTTTTACCCATAAACAATTGGCGACCACAGTGGGAGATTAATATCTCGGTTGTGAAGTCAATTTCTTCAATACCCAATCCTATTTGGCTAATTTAAAAATGGTTGGTCTTAGGAGTCCCCCAATAATTTCAAGTTCCATTCGAAGCTCCTCCAATGAAGATAACCCTCTTCCCAATGGTGTATCTGATGGCGTAACCGGAAGAATCCCAACGTTGATCGAATTAGCACGAGTACAGGAGATTCACGCGAAGAACATGGACCTGATCAGAGAAATAATGAACGACATAATCGATCTCCTTATCAAGATAACATCAGTTATGAGCGGTTCTCCTGTCACATATATTTCTACATTATGGACCGATCCTTGCAACGATTCCCCTCAAGTCAGTAGTTTCACTATGAACCAGAGGCGGTGGATCAAGAAGCGAATTCTTTAGTGAAAAGTTTATGCGAACTCTTACACCTCTCGAAGAGTCAGCGGGTGGAGACGTTTGCTGCAATTAACCAGATAGCCATGGACGTGCATTTAACTCCTTTGCGTACAGAAACATAAAAAACATCAGAGATATCTGTGAATAACGTTGCATTTACAGAGGAAGACATGATGGCGGAAGAAGGTCATAATCGGACCCTACACGTTAATGCACGCATCAAGGATTCAGAGTTCAAGAGGGCCCTCATCAACACATAAGCGTATTCGAATGTGATTACCCTCAAGACACTTAGGACGGCCAGGGTTCGCCCAAGAAAGATCGTGCAACAGCCTACCACGATGACATACTTTGAAGGAAACTAAACCAACACGTATGGGTATGTCAATCTGAACTTATCTATAGGGGACATCCAATCAAAGGTGAAATTCAAAGTCATAGAAAAAGAGTTGGATTACCATATGATACTAGGGAGACCATGGATTCACCACAATAGGATCGTCCCCTCGACGTATCACCAATGCCTGAAGACTATGCTGAATAAAGAAGTCGTTTGTATTCTTGCATCATTGTCTCCTTACGCACCAATATATGGAGTGGAATTGTTTGAACCAAGAGAAACTCGCACGAAAAATCGGAGAGAGTTCATTGCATCCCACTCCCCACGTGGGCGTCAATCCAGGAGGGGGCAGACTTGCATCATTGCAGGATAACCCCCATAATGCATCTTTGCTGACAAGGCTTCCCAATTATTCTTCATCATGTGAAGCCGCGACCCACGCTCACACTAAGAGGGAACGGACTTTTGTGGCAATCTGTGACCAGAAAGGGAAAACCGTGTACTGACGCCGCTGTTAGCAATTAGCAGGGGAGACTGTTACCCATTCTCTCCGTCCAACGGAATGTTACAACAACGACGGGCCACAAAAAGAAGTGCTAGATGCTCCATGACAGCTGCAAGATGACACCAACTACACAAATGATGAGCTCGAAGTCGTTAACATCGGTAATGAGGAATCTTCTAGGCCTATCTCCACCAGCTCAACCTTGTCCACGGATGAGCCCACGAAGCTCGTGCAACTTCTCAAAGAATACCAGGAAATATTTGCTTGGACGTATGAAGAAATGCTCGGTTTAGATGAAAAATTGGTCACCCATCATCTACATGTCATACCTGGGTCAAAGCCAATCAAGCAGTCCCCGAGGAAATTCAGGCACAAGGTGGAAGAGAAAATCAAGACTATACAGAAGTTCCTGCTGACTTCATTAAACCCATTCATCATCCGACCTGGTTGGCTAATGTGGTTCCGGTAAAAAAAAATGGACAATCAGCTGCTGCGTGGATTTCAGAGACTTGAACAGATGCTGCCCCAAAGACGATTTTCCTCTACCTAACATCGACATGTTAGTATACGCCACCAACGTACATGGCATGTTCTCCTTCATGGACGGATATAGCGGGTACAATTAGATAAGGATGTACGATCATGACACAAGTAAGACAACTTTTCGAACTCCTCTCAGAAATTTTTATTATACTGTAATTCCATTTGGTTTAAGGAATGCCGGTGCAATGTATCAACGCGCTATGACGGCAATCTTCCACGACATGATGCATAAGCAAGTTGGAGACTGCGTGGATGATATAGTAGTAAAATAAATAGCTCTGACGGACCACACAGGAGTCTTACGATAACTGTTCGAGTGCCGTGAATACAAGTTGAAGATAAATCCTTTGAAATGCGCTTTCAGCATTTTTTCAGGAAAATTTTTGGGATTCCAGGTGACTGCTGAGGGAATCAAAGTGGACCCATCTAAGACCCAAGCTATCCTCACGATGCCTCCTCCACAAACTGTGAAAGAACTCCAAGGCTTCATGGGCAAGGTGAATTACATTCGACGTTTTATACCTGGTCTATCCCATCTTGTTGCTTCATTTACCCCCTTGCTGAAGAAAGTAGCAAGTTTCATCTGGACCGCACTACAACAGGAAGCGTTCAACGAATATTATCATCTCCAAATCATCATAAAGGGTTCGCCAATTATGTTAGCCCGGACGAGAGCGAGAGCGGGACATCTTCAAATCTATTGAAGTCGACACCTCAAGAGAGCAGCCTTAAGAAGATAGCGATGTCCGTAACATCAATGAGAGATGCTTTCAGAATTTCATCTCCCTTAGAAGAATTAATTGCGTTACCAAAGGAGATTGCACCCGAGACTTAATAGGTACATACAGATTCTCCATGAAAAGAGCTTCATCATATTTGCAAAGCTTATTAGTTAAGTCATTCACATGAAGGAACCTCCCTACTCCTCAAAGACATGATCCAAAGGTGATAATGGCAGAGGAATGTGACTGGGGACTGCTTAGCACTTCCCATCTCAAAGATGGTGAATTTAGAAAGATGCAAGCACGCTATCATTATGATTCCAAGATTTCCAAAGACGAGGATATACTCAAGAGAACAGGCGTATTGTCAAAGACCAGTGATATTCCTGGACGTCTGAAACGCAACGCAGATGTAAAGACGACCTCATGAACCCAGCGTGACAACATCCATCAAGTCGAAGGCTCAGTGGATACTCGTGGGACTGTCTCCCTCTTTTTCATTCCATGAGGCAACATCAAGGAAACTATCGATTCCATCATTAGCTTCTCCTTCGAGACAAGCTCTACCACTATATGAAGACCTCCAATGCCCGAGCTTCACCATAGCAAGAACCACTACGGACAGAGGTAATCCGAACTTCTGCATATTTTATTTTCCCACGGAGAAGTAATAGAGTCATGGAGGAGAGATGTAGATATATTTATTATGGTAAACTCACCGACCATACAAGATAGAACCATATAAATCACGCTTGGGGACTAAGGGTCAGCATGAAATTCCTACGCCCGTCAGTCAAGGACTTCTTCAACACAAGAGATGGTCAATCAAGGAGTATGTAATTCGCAAGGGAAAATTAAACTGAAGAATAAGCTGCTTTAACGCTCTCTCCAGGATTCGCTTCAGAAGCTGCTTCAGCACTCTCTCCGGGACCCGCCTCGACGTTCGCTCTAGAAGATGCTTCAACACTCTCCCCGGGACTCGCCTCGACGTTCGCTCCAGAAGCCGCTTCAACGCTCTCTCCGGGATCCGCGTAGACGTTCGCTCTAGAAGCTTCTTCAACGCTTTCTTCAGGAGCCACCCCGACGTTCGCTTCAGAAACCGCTTTAACACGCTTTCCGGAAGCTACATCACCGTTCTCTTTGGGAGCTGCTTCAACATATTTTTCAAAAATTGCTTCAGCCGCCTTTTAAGGATATTACTCATGATAGGGATCGTCCTCCTCAGATTCGGGGATTACGACATCGTCATGAATAGTTTAAGAATTCAATCAACCATATGCCTAATCTACCTGGGGCCAACCGACATCATGCTTGGGGAACGCTCACCTGGACGCCTCTTGAACGTGACATGCTCCAAGGACAGGATGACCCATCTCTCCTGGTAACATCTAACTTTGTCTCATAAGTTTTATCTTTATTTGTCACCATCTAATGCTTACTCCACAATAGTTCAACCATTGCGTGCTAGGCAGGGGACTTAATGTTGATGGTGGATTGTAGTTCAAGGCTAAAATTGTAAAACCAGTATTTTTATGCGCTGACATCCTGCAAAGGATAAAGCCATTCGATAAGTGATGAGTACCTCTTCACTTTATTTATTAGAATCAATTCAATAAATACACAAAATTCACCCAGAGTGGTGCATGTAGCAACAATCCCAATATTTTGTGAATTTATAACATTATTAATTAATGCATGAATTTCCTTGTATTTCCTGTGTTGTTCTCAACAGGACTCTCATTATTGGTGCGGCATGATGACTGATTGTTACTCTCAGCAGAGTAACATGAATATCCAAGTATTAATAGTGAGGTATGCACGAAATACCCGTACATGCTATACCATTCTCTAACAAAGAGAATCTCGTATCGGCGTGCTTATACTAGCTCGGTCGAGCATATTTAATTCCCCAAGGGAAATCTGGACTGCCCGTTTCAGTCTCAGAAATGATCACGGCCACGCAAGTTGGCCGCATGATTTAACCAGCCTAGACAAACCCTAACAGGAGCACGCGATCACTGTAATGACCACCATCGGGCCCGTTTTTTCCATAGTCGGTCGAATGTTACACTTCACTTCCCAGCATATCTAAACGCCAGCCCTAAAGTAGGATGGCTTCACTGCTTTTGGAAGAGGCTCGAACGAGCAAGACTTCTTAAAACAGTCTCAAAAGCATCGCGGTCGTCCAACTTCACTAGCTTAGTTGGACGGCTTGGATCGTCCCGCGATTGATTGATGAAGTGTCAATGCACATTGGTGGGCCCGTTTTCCCTTTACCTAATCGATTTTCCCACGGCAAGCTGTGACGACCCAAATCATAAACCTGCTTAGATGATAAGATTTCCACCTAATTGAAGAATCAATTCTAGATTGACGATTTTAAGAATCATAATAATGTGAACTAATTAAAACCAACTTGAACCTAACACTCTGATATTAGAAGAACTCTCAAATGATATTAATATTAGTATGTTGTTTTACAATAAATAAAGAATACACATATACGAAGGATACATAAATGTAACACAGTTCGTTAACGCTTTAAAACTATGAAAACGAATATCTTCTCGTGCACCATTTCTTCTGGTAACTGAAACTGAAGTGGGAACGAGTGAGCACATCATCCCAAAAGGGTGCTCAATGAAAACATATAACTCTCAAGTAATCACTAATATGCTTCACAGTTCTAACAGAGTATAAATCACAAGAAACAAGAAGAAACTAATCATTCATCTATTTATAGATAATGAAGCAAGTGTCACTTTACCTCGCCAAACTCATTGGAGAAGACGACGCGAGAGCAACCCTAATCAATAATAATAACATCGTCCACACATAGTGCCCATACAAACTATGATTCAGAATATTACCATCAAGATTAGAAAGTTAGACAAACAAGTATAATATGCACACGAGTGATTTCCCCAAAATAAAATAGTATATATAATAGCGAAACTGGGAAGAAGCCGCCCTACTAGGTAATATTATAACGGGGAAGAAGCCGCCCTACTATATATTATTTATATACTATCGAAACGGGGAAGAAGCCGCCCTACTAATATATTGAAACGGGGAAGAAGCCGCCCTACTAAGTAATATTGAAATGGGGAAGAAGCCGCCCTACTAATATATTGAAACGGGGAAGAAGCCGCTCTACTAAGTAATATTGAAACGGGGAAGAAGATGCCCTACTTAACTTAGCAAAGAGACGTGGGGAATCACAGACACTCCTTGCGGAGAAATCGTACAACGCATATCACACACACATCAAGACACATACAAGCATTTACATAGATAGTAAAACACACAAACATGCCAAAAGTAACAAAGACTCATCATGCTCGCATATAGAAAGAATGCTCAATGATTACAAGAAGGTTACAGAGTTCCCACCTGATTTGATGACAAGCCACGCCTACCTTGAAGTCCGGAATCCACTGGTTCAATCTTTGAAGCGATCGTTGTTAATATAGACTAACTGTTAATCATACAAGCACTCTAAAAGTTTAGTTAAAGGGCTCATACAAAGTTCATAACATAACATCATACAAGTTCTTAGTCATAGGTTAAGTGAAATAACTGATGGTTCTAGTTTTATCAGTAATTCTATAACCTGGTATTTAATGTTCTTGGCATAAAATAATATCTACTTACCCAAATAGGGTCAATATGAGTGTCATCAGAAAGCCCTCGAAATATTGTACAACTTTGTAAAAGGAAACAAAAACTAATTCGGATCACAAGTGGTCCAGAAATACAAAATAAGGCTTCAAGGCCTAATCCTAATCCACGGGTTGGCCCGGCATGGTCCGGTAAACCGGCCCGCTAATCCGGTCCATCTTACTCAGTATGGATTACAAGTCAGTTGGTCTGACTCATCGAGTGAGATGAGTCAACTCGGTCAACTCTCTGAGTCAAAACAATGACTCACTTCATCTTCCTCGTTTAAGAACACTAATTTTTCAGATTACACACGCTCACGAAAATGATCATAACTATTTCGTTTCTTATCCAAATTGAGCGTTTTTGGGCTCATTTTAAATCTAAGACAATTCTCTACAACTTAATAAGAAATAGCATACGGCTAATTTGTACTCTAAGGGGTTCATAATTGATTCCAAAATAGTTTACAGACAACATGCTTTGCAGTTTTTCAGATTTAATGATTTACACTAAAATTATCATATCTCACCCAATTTAACTTCAAATTGAGCAAACTCAGTTTCTATGGGTTCCTAAATCGATATACTATGAATCATAACAACTATATATGGTTATTTCAAGTTATAAGGTGTCTAGAAATTAAAATAAGTAAAAATAATATTCACATGGAATCATGATCAACCTAAATAAGAACTAGATTGTTTGTACTCTATTCTTGTATCTAACACATACCCAATCCGTCATTTGTATTCCAGAATTAGTTAGGAAGGTTACCTTGATTATATAAACTTGTTCCACCGACAATCATCATCTCCATCAACAAACCCATCAAGAACACCATTAATTATCATCATCATCATCTCTTTATTATTGCACATCAAGAACTATGTTAGTAACACCATCTACTTCTTCTCATGTTCTTCTCTCAATATAACAATATTATGATTTTCTTTACATCCTATTTAGATTCTCAAACTTACCAACTCTCTTTTCCTAATCTCTCCTATAAAGAACTCTAATGTTTTTCTCTAATAGCCCAAACAACACCACCACCACCTTGACTTCGCATGATTCAACTCTCCCAACTCCAAACTACAACAGCTCATGCTTCTCTAATACACCAGCTCATTCTTAAGTTTAAAAGAAGATAAACTTCAAACCAAAGTATTTTTTTTTTATATTACGGTTAATTAATTAACCTAATTACTTGTTAATCTATAGCATAAACACAATTATCATTAGTATAAAACAGGGTTTGGACAAGTTGGCCTTTGTTAGTGGTGATCAGGATTTGTCCAGACAAACATAAATCAAGGGCTATGGTTCCTTGGACCACCCTAACATCTCCCACGTGTGGCATTATTGTCCAGACCAAACCCTTCTTTTGCACGTAGTGTTAAGAGTTTTGTGAGTGATGACTAATGAATGATTAGCCAACGAATCGTTCTCTCTTCCCTCCCTAGCCGCAGAAAAAACTCAAATCTCAAATTCTTCATTTTCCACCGCTGCTTAATCTCTGAACTTCAATTTCTTCATCTACAGGAGAGAGTTGAATTTTTTTCTTAAGGCTTCCTTTTCTACTTTCAGCTTAAGGTTTTTTAAAACAATTTAATTAAATTTAAGTTAATTTTTATTGTGTTGATAATTTTAGGTCTTCGATTTGATTCCAACCGAATTAAAGCTTTCCCTATTGAATTAATTTAACATCCCACCTACATTTCAGAGATAAGAAGAATGGCAGCGCCACTGATTGAGCTATGAATTCATGAGCCGGTGAAGATGAGAGGTTTATAGTAGATTTCTTTCTTTCTTATATGTTGTTGCAACTGAAACGGAACGAAAGATGGTTGTGCTTGAACTGTAAATGTAAAATTCAGGGATTAGGTTGAAGAATATGTGGTGATTAGATGGGTTCGGTTAATTGAGAGGTATGATTGAAGCTGCTGAAGGATTAAAGGGTTTGACTACGAATTTGAAGTTAAGAGAGAAATGAAATTAAGGTTTGAATCAGATCCAGAAATTGTGAAGAAATCAGATGGAGATGGTGATTCTAGAGTCCTGGAAGGCATTACAGACATGGGTTGCTCTCAATTGCTGTTGAAGATATGAGTTGTGGGTGTGTCTTGAAATTACTTTGAATTAGGTCGAGAAGTGTAGATGAATTTTGGGATAGGTAGTGGGATCTATTGAACTAGAAGGTTTTGATGCAGTGAGATGGTGAAGATTACAGGGAAAGATGGAATGAATCTGGTGGTGTTTGAGGTGTAGCCAAAGATGGAAGAAATGTTGTTGCTGTTGATGAAGTGTCAGCTTGAGTTTGTTTTGTGAGAAAACATGAAAGAAGAGAAATTAAAATCAGGTAGATGTAACTATGTACAGGTGGAATGGTTGGTTGATGGCTCAGATGTGATATGTATACAAATGGTAGGTGGTGTTGCGGGCTTGCGGCTGAATTGTTGGTTTTGAGAGCTAGGTACTAAAGGTGTTACTGATTTGGTTATAACACACTGGTGGTAGTCTAATATATTGCAGGTGATCTGTGGTTTTGGAATGAGGGGTGTATGTAGCTACAGATGGTGCAGGTGAACGATAAAAACTGAGAAGAAGGTTGTGCAACAGAAGTTGGTAGAATGGTCTGTTGGTGTTGCTTCTTTGATCGCTGGTGTTGTAGATGGAATGGATTTGTTGGTTGGGATAGCTTTGATTAGAGACTGGCCTATATTTGAAGGGTTCAGTAGTGTTAGGATTGCAAAGAATGTCCTAATTAGATGTCCAAGAGTAATGCTTGGATGAAGATCCATCATGGCGCGAAACAAATTATGGCATATATCCTTCTTCTGCACATGAGCCCATTTGGGAGTAACAAATGCTTTTACCCTGTGTACCCTGTACCCAATTTTCTATCTCCCTGCAGAAAGACTTTTTTTTTTTGTTATGCACCATTGCTTAATCATGAACTTCAATATCTTCACCAGTTACAATTTGAGGTCTTCTGCATCATTCTGGGTATCAATAAGGGAATTGATATACCCAGAAAGTATTGGATTAATTTAGGTTAAGTACCTTCTGCAGTAATTGCTAAATGTTGTTCTCACATAAGAAATATTCAATGGGTCCTTTTTGGTTCTTTTCTGAATTAACTTCAATCGGACACATGTTTTCACAATTAACCGACATTCCTCGAATCAAATTCTTCCTTATTTTAGTTGTAAATAACTATGTTTTCTATTAATTTCTAGGTTTTCAGTTATCTGGGTGCTTATTGTTTTTCTTGATAAAACTATGAAACCATTTTTTTCTTGAGGAAACTTACAAAAACATAACTAACATGTGCACTATCTTTTTTACTGTTAAAGATGACATCAGGAAAACAATATGAGAGGCATTCAGGTACGGTACACTTCAGAATACATGTGATTAAATTTCATATAATAAAGTATTGTTGGTACTTCATTATAGGTTCTACCCAAATTATGAAATTGAATTCTTTCATATAATGATAATGTTTCTGGGTGTTATTAATGATTTGGTTACAGTTCATTAACATATAGTCACGTAGTATGTCATAGTCCACAATGCCTACTGTCGCACCTAATACAGTATAAGTGACGCCACATACCGCTACTCTATTACGGGAGGCGCTAAAAAAATACATATATTGACTCGCGCCCTTACTTCGTACCCAGGTTCTAAATGGAGTTCTTAGTAGTTTGTATGTTTTCATATTATCAGCAGAACGCAATGCAGTTAAATCAGCAGAAAGAACAAAAACAAAAAGACTAGCCAAGTGATAGAGTAAGTTTATCTCTTTCCCTTCTATATCCTTATTATGGTGTTAATCCCCAGACATGCAAAGCTAAAATGTTCTGCTTTTATTCCCCATATAACCGAACTTCTAAAGTTTGTATTTTCAGGAAGTTATGGATTACATTATCTTGCTCTGACACTGTCCCACCCTTGATCGTTCATCTTCAGCCTATTTTCTAATTCCATCAACTAGACTTTTTGATGCATGGGAAGCAGCAGAAACCAAATTTCTCTATTTAAGAATATCCATTTTCTTCTCCTCTCCTTCCAGTTGGATAAGTGTCTCATCATGCTCAATTCTAATCAGTAAGTCCCGTTGTCAATTTTCTCCTTTAGTGTGAATCTTAAAACTAGAAATTACTCACTACATTCAAATAATACAATCAGATTATTTGTTGGGCTTCAAATATTGTTGCGTACATATGCAACACCCTTTCAACTTCTTATATTGTAGATGCAGTTAGGGGTGTGCAACAGACGAACGGTTGCGGTTAGGGGTCACCCGCAACCAAACCGTCAAAGTTGCGGATTTGGAAAATTGAACCGTGACCGGCCCAATCACCTGTGGATTTCACATCCGCGGATCAGCGGGTAATACGGACCGTATGCGGATTAACCGCGGATTTAGTCAGAAGAAAAGAAAAGAAAAAAAGGTAAACAAACAAAACCGGTGAGGAAATTTTTGGACATGCTATGCTAGGCATTTCATCAAACAACTTGCTGCATAATAATGAAAAACAAAGTAATTGATTTGAAGTAGAATCAATATTCGGGGACTAATAAGCCGAAAGTAGAATTATGTAATGTAGATATGAACACCATTCAAAAAAATCAAAAGATATTTAGACCGAAACTAACATAAAATTGAGCGGAGGGGAACTTCAGTTCGTTTCATTGCAAAGCAAACTCCGTTAGGTTAAATAGAAGAATACATGGCACCGGCTGGAGGCTCATAAACTTTGTTTTGTCGGGCTTTATTTAACTGGGCTTTATCTTTTTTTTGTTATAACCTACGGTGCGGGTGAATCCGCGGATTTACAAAACCAACCGCAACCGAGCCGCTAAACCTTGCAGATTTGAAAACTCACCCGTGTCTGGCCCATATACTCTTGCGGATTGGTTTTCATCCGGAATTTTGCGGACGGTTGAGGATGAAATCCGCGGTTCTGGATTTTATGCGCACCCCTAGATGCAGTAAAAAATATTTATAATTCTACCCTCTAACATATGGTACTTGGTCAAAACCAAAACCCAGCGCATTCCATGCCTCTTAGTGTTTAGGCCCATTTGGTTTCCATCCCCTAGCTCAATTAACTGCCCAAACCACAAGTTTACTTTATCGTCATATGTCCCCCCTCCAAAGAGCAATAGCCATGATTTATGCTTACAACACCCAATTCTTGAAATTTCGAATCTAAATATAATACCATAAATTTCAATAATCATCTTTAAATTGTCTACATATCATTAGACTTCAATACCGAGTTCTCAAAAAAAAAATGCTAATCACGTGGTTATTTTCTAAAAGCTTATTTAAACATTTTGCGGGAAGGTTATTTAAATCGGTGGCATGGCTTGAGATGTTATCTAATGAATTTATTTAAATATTTTGGGGAAAATAATGAGTACATAGATAGTTGTTGAAAAAAGCTTATTAGGTCCAGTAATCCTTATACTTTCTTCGATTTGCTCCAACAATTTATTCGACCATGGCCATCCATTACTGGCACAATACAACATGGTGTAATGTAGTTTTGGTTAATCCAATGAAAGTAATCTTTAAGAACACGTCTGACCCGTTTTCAGTGTTTTTTACATTTTACGCAAATGCTCTCCTCCCTTGCCGATACTAATGAGGAACATCGAGAGAAATTGAGATGCCTATGTCAACTAGAGAGTGCCCCAGTTCCGTTGCGGAGTGAACTCAAGGGAAAGTCATACTTTGTGTATCACTTATTTTTTATTGTTTATATGTGCACCATGTGTATCAAATATTTGTTGTTGTCCCGTTAGATATATCGTTCGAATTTCAATAGTCACAATTATAAATACAAATAGAGCTCCGTTTGAAACCAATCTTCTAAAATCAAGTTTTTCTTAATCAACTGGTGTAAGCTAAATATTCATATTGTGGATTTTAATGGTCGGTGTTGAAGTTACCTGAAAGTGTTTTCACAGAGCTTACAAAGCTAGCTAGGTAAGTCAATTTTTACAAAGCTTAACCAACATCAAGGCCTGTGCCGTTACGGCACGGGTTAAGCCCTAGTCTATTAACTAAACCTAGGTTATATGTCTCACTATTGGATGTCTAGGAGCCTACTAAGGGATAGCCAATTTCCAATTATAGGTACAATCAAATAGAGGTTCGGTCAAACGGAAAGGTCAACGGAAGTTTGACTAATTCCTATTCCAGACGGTTGAATTTTGGCAAACCTCGACATCCAAATTGCCGAGTGCGATATCTTCTCCGTCCGGTATCCGATTTACGTGTTTGAATAGTCCATTTCGTATAACTTTTCGAGATCTATCTAATGGTACCTATGGTTCGTTAAAATTATTGTTTGACTAATTTCTATTAATTAAAGTTCATCTTTTGTTAATCAAGTTATTAGAGACTAAATCGTCTCTTGACCGGTCAAATAGCGTTGATGAGCTTACGAGTCCTTACACAAGCCATATAGCAATAAAAACGTTTTCTCAAAACGTGGCTGGCGTGGTGCTCTTCAAGGGTCGCGGAATTCCAAAAGCGTCTTAAATTGATCACGACCATCCAACTTAGCCAGCATGTTTGGATGGCTTAGATCACACCTAAGACCGTCAGGAAAGTGCACACATGTTCATCATTGGCCCAATGCGGGCCCCACATAATCATCCTCCTCAAAGGAGAAGCGTAGCTTGCCAATTCGTTTGGCCCAAGTTGCGTGTACGTGAATGTTTCAAAACCCTAAATTAGGGTTTGCGGCATGGCATATGTGTCGCAATTCGATCACGACCATCCATCTTCGCCAGCTTGGATGGAGGGTGTGGATATAAACTAAGGAGGCCCGGAGAGTATCAGTGTGATCATCGTGGGCCCATCTATGCTTGTGACCGATCGACCAAGACAAGACAGGGATGGGTCCGCTCGAATCGCACGCCTTGAAGGTGGCATGTCGTGTCCCCTTTAAGAATCCTTTGCGGCATAGGATTCAAATCGATCTCGTACACTCCTATTTTCCGGTCAAATTGAGTGGCCTAGATCGCACCTTCATGAGACAAAGAGGTACTGACATGTACATCGGCAAGCCGTCTACATGCATGCCCGGTCGATCCCGCCAAAAATGTCTCCCATGCTTGGTTTTGGTCAAGCTGAAGAGTGATGCTTGCGCACCTCTTCAAAGCCCTAAAACTCAACGGTTGCAGATGAGCGTCATAGATCATCTCGTCCGTCCAACTCTACCAGCTTGGTTGGGCAGCCCAGGCTAGGAGTTAAATGGCCAATAAGGTGTCATGGTGATTATCATCCGTCACTCTCCCGCATAGAGTGATCGGCCAAGGGAGGGATTTCCTGAGCATCCTCCAAACTATCATTCGGAGATGGCTAAACATGCATCTGTTTTAAGACACTTAATCCGCGACTTACTCCGTTAAGCTTTAAAACAGCGATGCTTTATGCATATTGAATATATTCGATGCATTACATGCATAGAGTATACACGATATTTCTTGAATATCGATTTCCTAAATAACTCAGTTATTTAACCTAGCACCATATGCTACTTCCTGTGGGTCCCACGATCCACACTTGAGATATCAAACATGTCACAAACTGGTGGATACTTACTGGGGTATTGGTCTGGCAGTTTACATCGTGCAACGCGCCATCACAAGAACGTGTCAGGAGGTATGGACGGTTAGCGATGATGGGAGAAGTGGGCCAAGACGTGATCGTGCAATCACCCACACGACCCCACTACTCCATCACTCAACTTCCTCCACTTCCTACGAGATGAGGGTTTGCGCTCTATGACTTGTATAAATAGGTCCTTTGCCTATTTCCAAACAAGAGATACAAGCACAGAAAACCAAGTGTTGTCATCCGTATCCAGAAAACACCAGAGATGATTGCTTACATTATTGCAAGCCAGTTCGATATTCTGATATAAGTCATAAACATCCAACACCTTCATAATCTCAACACCTTCTTTGCTTCCCTCCCTAAAATCAACCCCATCTCCTTCACTTTGTGACCGAAGCAAGTCTGGAATGACCATTTCTTGGTTTAGGCCAGAATTGTATAGATTGATCTCTCGAATCAAAAGCACTCCCGTGCAGTGCATTTGTTTAGGGTTTATATTCGTTTCTCATCCACACACACCCAAATTTACCAATAACCGCAGAAATAGTTTTTACCCATAAATAACTATATATTAACTTCCGATTATTCCTTTTTTGTACCCAGTTAACTGTCTACATTTTTATATTGAAATCGGTTGTTTGGGGTAAACAATATTCTACTGATTATAGAACAATCGGTAGGAAAAGTTACTACATGTCTTCCGATTATGATAGTAAAGCTTGTTGGTTCCTTATGCAAGACGTTGTAGTGTTTGTTGGTGATTTCTATTTGAGGCCCGATACTTCCCTACACTATGCAAACGATTTGGTATACTTATTACTACTTATTTATTTATTTCAAATTATGTATGTTAAATGCTTATACTTATGATATTTTTTTTGTTATATACGCGTTTAGTCATTTGCAAGTAAGGCGGGGGAAAGGGAATGGCTTATCAACAAGGAAAAATAGAAGATATACGTGGTAGTTCAAAACAATCATGTGGATGAAACTCGATTTGAAATGATTTGTGAGCGAGGTGGGAAGCGAAATAGTCACGAGGGAAAGAATAGTAAGTACGTAAGGAAGACGGAGAGGAAATACCGAAGCAATACAAACAAGATAGGATGCCCATTTAAGGTTGTCTTTTATAAGCTCGAGGGTAGGAAAGGTAAATAGTGGAAAATGTTTAAAGTTGATAATGGTTGTCACAACCACGATGATCCAGACACTATAATTGGATATGTAATGGTTGCCAAGCTAAAACCAAATGAAATGGATATGGTGAGGTCTATTCGGATACAAAATTAAGTAAAATTAAGGCAGACGACCCCAACAACTTATCTTCTTTTTCCATAATTAAGTCGGCACTAGCTACGATCAAAAGGACGGAATGAGATGGTAGAACGGTCATGCAACAATCGGAGTGGTTAGCGTTGTTACACAAATACACGTTGAGAATGGAAGAAAAGGATGGTAAAGTGGTTCGCATTTTCTTGGCACATCCCGAAATGATCCAATTGGCTCAATGCTTTCATCAAATTTTTTTGATAGCTGCTACTTATAAAACAAACAAATATAACATGCCGTTGTTGAACATTGCTTGCCACACTTCGAACAAAAACACGTTTACGGTTGCATGAGGTTTAATGGATCATGAGAACAATGTGAGTTTCATTTTGATGTTGGAGACATTAAGGTCCATTTATAACGGTGATAATTTTCCAAGGGTTATTGTAACGGATAACGATCAATCCTTAATGAATGCAATAAAGGTAGTGTTTTCGGAAGCCCAAAACTTGCAATGTACGTGGCACATTTAATGCAACCTAAAATCCAATTGCCATCATCATTTCAAACCTAAAAAACTAAGGAAGGGTACCAAGAGGTCGAAGGAAGAGGATGAGCGCATTAGTAAATTCACCGTGGAAGAACGAGAGGAAGAGAAAAGGCTATTTGAATAAAAGTGGAAGGAGGATGGGATGATTTGGAAAATATTCATGAAAGCATGGGACAAGATCGTTTGGTCGATGACCGAGGAAATTTATGAAGCTAACTTGAAGAAATTTGAGGATGAATATGGCACGAACTACCCAAAACCCGTTGAGTATTGTAAAACATAATGGTTGGCACCGCATAAGGAGAGGTTTGTGTTTGCATGGACATATGAATATCGAAACTTCAAGAATGAGGAGACAAGCATTATGGAGGGGTCTTATGGCCGATTAAAAAAAATACTACTTGGTAGTCAAAATGGAGTTGTGTCGATCCAAGAAGCAATCCATGAATACACAAATCGTGATCTCACAAAGATTAGAGGTTGTATGCAATTTAGTGTACACCAATTCCATATGGAACATGATAAAGAAAGATTGCTTCTCAGGGGCATTGTTCATAAAGTTTCAAGATGGGAAATAAATCACATGATGCAACAATTAAAGTTTTATAGAGCTTACGATGACGAGAATACAATTTGTGTTTGCAATGATATGATAGGCATTGGACTCCCGTGTCGTCATAAGTTGGGTAGGTATGTTGAAGTGATTAACATCAATGATATTTATATATTTTGGAAGCAATTAACTTTTGCTCTAAGAACCCTAGTAGTTGATGGTCCATCGTTCTTGGAGTCAGAATTGTGTGCATGAATAGCTGAGCGTTACTCTACATCAAATGACACCAAAAAGAAAATATTGATGCACCATTTGGAGGAAGCCCTTCACCCTTGTTTAAGGGAGGTTGATGAACCTATTAAGCAAAATGGGGCGGGTAGGCCGAACACCAAAGTGTCAAGGACCATCGAAAAAATATATTTGAAGAAGTATTTGTCTCATAAAAGAGACCTTTCTAGGAACGAGCATACGGAGGCCGAATTTCAAGATGAACCGGAACCTAAGAAAAGAGGTCGTCCAAGAAAGAATCAAAGTGGACAAACCGCACGACAAGTGAGACCAAAGGTCCCTACGGAGCCTTCTCAAGTAAGTCAATCCGAGGTGGTCAAAGAAGTTTTTGAGCAAATGGGCGCATCGCAGCAAACCCAACCAATGGAAATTGTGGCTATAAAAGAGAAGGAAGGTACTCTTCGTTGCCCTAGGTATCTTCTTGGAAGACCAAATCGAACCACGTATATATACAATATATGAAGAGTATTTGGAAAAACTACCTCCACTTATTGCTCCATTTGTTTTTTCCATCGACGAGGTTGATGGGGAAGGAAATTGTGGGTTTCACGTCGTTACAAAACAAATTGGGCACCTTGGATAGGCGGTTATCGAAGATGTCACCCAATGCCAAAATTTAAGAAATAAGATGGTGATATAACTAATGAAGGACAAGGATTTATATATTGCGATGATGAGGGGAGGAGATAGATACGACAAAGAAAAAGAGTTCAAATAATTATTTGTGCTTGTAAAGTTCCGAAATGGATTGAAGACAATCGGAGACAAGTATTGGATGTCTATGCCTAGATGTGGATATCTCCTAGCGGACGTTTCGAATTGCGTGGTACATTTTTTTGTTCCTCCTAAGTATGGACTTAGTATGACCTTTGCACCCACAAGGTCGGTTTGCGAAGAGTCGGTTACAAATAGAAGAATTGTTATGGCATTTGTGAAGGACATGCATTTTATCCGTTAAAGGGTAAAGAAAGATTGCCCACTACCTTCGTTCAGTAAGTGGTCGGATTACTTCCCAATGAACCATTGAAAGGATTGGGTGAAACAATATGAGTCCAACATGGTTAATTGGTATCGCGTCATGAACAACTTTCCCGATGGGTTACTCAAACTTGTCCCCTCAGATGATGAAGATATTTGATCGTTATGGTTGGAAGATGTAATTGGAACCGCCTTTTTTGTACTTGTTTTTTTTTTTTTAAATCCTGTGAAGACATATGATATAATTAGTTGAAAGTGTTAGAATGTTGTCTCTCGAATATTATAATCGAAAGTTTGTGATATTTTTAAACCTCCGATTATATGCATTTTGAACTCAGAACCCTATAGAAATTGGAATACTCCCATAATCGGTAGATTAAATAATATACTAACTTCCGATTATAACCTTACTCTGACAAATAAACTTTGAAAATATTCTCAGAATCGGTAGATTACATAACATACTAACTTCCGATTATAAAAAATCTCAAATAATAATTTAGGAAAATGTTTAGATAGGATAAGATAATAACGTCCGAATATATCCAAATTCTGCCAAACTCTATACTGTGACCACAGACTTCATGAATTCATAACTTCCATCATATATGAATTCTTCTCCCTTTTCCTCTAAGTAGTGCCTTTTTGCGAGTGTCTCCTACATAAACCAACAAATACAAAAGAATGCTAAGTTCGTATAGTTTAGTAAGAAGATATAGCCACCCGGTCTTTTGTGAAAAAAGTATGCAAATACTTACAAATTGTTGGATCGACAAGATTAAGTGGCTAGTGTTAAACATCCTATTTTGTATCGTTATGTAATCATTTACCCCTTTTGGACGAGTCTGAAACGATAATGAACTTTTTGGAGGGATCTTTGATTTGGATTTACATACTCTCGCACAAATTGGCTATACACCCTCCCCCAAAATATTTTGGGTGTTAACCTTCTGTCTATGACATCTTCACGTCTTGTTTCGTGGTACCATGTTTTGACAATAGCCAAATCTTAAGCTGTGTCAAACGTTGCCATGATTGTAATCTGAGATATAAAATGAATTATAAATAGTATACAATGGGAAATCTTCTTGTAGCATACACAAGACTAGATGTGTGTAGTTTGGTGCATGAATGAGAAGTGGTTACCCTATTTATATAGATGAGAGTCGCAACAACTTTTTTTTTTTGAAAATATGGCCGTTGAGGTGAGGTGTAACACACCGTGCTATGTGGTAACAATAATGAACTACAATCGGTCGAAAGTATTAGAATCTATCTTCCGAATATCATAATCGGACGTTTGTTATTTCTTTAAACCACCGATTTTATGCATTTTGAACTCAGAGTCTTTAGTTTCGTTCAATAACAATAATCGGTAGACAATATATTTTACTATCTACCGATTGTGTGTGTATTTCGAGGCACGACTAGTTTTTTTTTTTGAAATAAATATCCGTTGGAGTATAATCAGTAGATTACTTAACATACTAATTTCCGATTCTAACCAAACTGTGATAAAAATTTGAAAATTTTGACAGAATCGGTAGGTTGCATAACATAGTAACTTCCGATTGACGTTAAAATTTTGAATATCATAATGTTATATAACGATTATACTTCGACAATTATGTTACAATGACTTGTGATTAGCGCCGTGGACGTCTTGGACGGGCCCTAAATGGATTAAATATGTCAATCTCCTTAAGGATTCTAAAATGAGCTTCGTAATGGAATGATGATCTTTTCCATCTCTGCCATTCCCCGAGAGATCGTGTTATAACCTCATCATTTGTGTCACCCCTCAATCGATATTGATTCAGAAGATAAGTTAAATGGACAAATTCTTCGACGTGTCCGTTTATTGAACCAACTCGGCAAAAAATATTAGCAGAGTGACGGTTATTTGGGT
This sequence comes from Papaver bracteatum, assembly GCA_023529315.1. NCBI lineage: Eukaryota > Viridiplantae > Streptophyta > Magnoliopsida > Ranunculales > Papaveraceae > Papaver > Papaver bracteatum. Next base: position 7,080,455 of record JAJJWX010005152.1, read on the forward strand.
TACCGGTGTCGACACAGATTTTTTTTATGAATTCTCCCCAAATAACTCATACTCATTACACCTCCTTTCTTACGTTCTTCTCCTCGCCTCGGATAGAATTGAACATTAGTGCCTACATAAAGATAAATCTTCTTCCATCGTGAACTCCACAGGATTAATGAATGGTTGGGCCATTGAGTTGAAGATGATTTCATTGATGTTGGAGAGAGTTAAAATGTATTTATGTTGCACATAGGGGAAGTGGATACCCTCCATATATATATTAGAGTTCTAACGGCTCATTTTTCTGAAAAACTAGCCGTTAAGGCGAGGTGTAACATGAGTGTACGCAGTATATGACTCATAAGCACATTAAATATTCTATAATCGGAGGTTTAGTGTTAACCGTTAAATGCCGATTATGAGACTTGCAATAATATGAAACAATATTAGTTAACCAAACCTCCGAAAAAAATCAGATTTTAGAAAAAACTGAAATTCTTCAAATCTTGGACTTGTCATAATCATAAGATATAGTAGTTAACATGACCTCCGATTATAGAGTGGTTCAAAAATCCAAACCTTCCAAAATCCTTAGGTTTTCGCATTTTGGAACGACCATAAGCCTTGGAATTTCGAAATGCGTAACTAACATATTTGGTAGTAATCTCAGTTTTATGCCTTCCGAATATAGAGTGGCTTAAAAATCAGATTTTAGAAGAAACTGAAATTCTTCAAATCTTGGACTTGTCTTAATCGAAAGATATAGTAGTTAACATGACCTCCGATTATAGAGTGGCTCAAAAATCCAAACCTTCCAAAATCCTTAGGTTTTTGCATTTTGGAACGACCATAAGCCTTGGAATTTTGAAATGCGTAACTAACATATTCAGTTAATCTCAGTTATATGCCTTCCGAATATAGAGTGGCTCAAAAATCAGATTTTATAAAAAACTAAAATTCTTCAAATCTTGGACTTGTCATAATCGGAAGATATAATAGTTAACATGACCTCCGATTGTAACCATGGAATGAAAAATATTTATAATTTCCTACATTCGGAAGGTATGTATATTAACTAATCTCCCGATTGTGCAACAAACTCCAAAGGTTTGCAAATCATTGTCAACGTTTACAAACCATTCATAATCCATAAAACTAACCATTCACAAACCATAAACGTAATCCGATCCAAACCTTAAAAATGACATAATCCAACACAAACTATAAAACCCATAAGACTAACATAACCATCAAACTATGAAACCTATTGTCACTTATTTCGTCTTCTTGACTTTACGACCGTGACTGCCTCCAAGACCTGCATGACCACGAGTTTGATCACCTCCAACTTGATCACCTTCGGCTTGAGCACTTCAGCGCTCGAGTTCTTTTACCCATCTTTGATGTTACTTTCTTAGGAGGATGCTTATTCGTGCCTTTAATTTCTCCCCAAACTGAGTTACATAATCTTCATTATCCATATTATCAACTAGGTCTCTAGCCTCTTTTATCCTCTGAACTAGCACGGGCTCTCCACTCCTCATGCATGCAGTTAACATGTTGGAAACACGCTTGAACCCATTCATCTGTTTTTATACATGACATAACATCAAACGGTTATTACCTAAGATTTATACCCATAATATAAAACAAAAAGAACATAACGATACGCACCATTCTATCATAACCACTTGGATTGTCTTTGATTATACAATTATAAGTAGACGTCATCGAAGTAGTCTTTGATTTGACTTCACGGATAACCAAAGGATGGGATACCGTCCTATAGCAACTTATATATCTTGGAGAATTTTCATCACCTCGGGTGACAGGTCTACTAGGGTTGATAATGAAACTTATCCTCTTATCCCAATAACGGTAGGTGGGCCTGAGTGAACTATCGTGAGATTGTTACCACTAGAAGCGCAGTTTTCCAAATCCAATTTGTAGAAATCCCCGAAGTGATCCATTGGTTGATGTTGTACATACCCATGTTGTCGCATCACCCTTTAGGGGTTGTACATCACATATCATGCGGGGTGCCACAATGGTCCAAAATAAAGGGACAAGTCCGACCGACCATTTATATGTCCACTAGCTCGGTCTTCCTTGTATGGATCAAAGCATACTTCTGAGGCCTTCATTTGGTCCAAAATCTCTCTCATGCGAATCAATTGCTGCTCTTTTGACCTAGAACGGTTGTCTTTGAAGATATACTTTGTTCCTCTAGGAGTACCTTGCGCCACTCCGGATTCTCGCTGGCCAACTTCAGGATATGGAAGTGATCATAGATCCATGCATATATATATAAGAAACCAAGTGTTATACAATCGAATATAGACAATCGGAAGTAACAATACACAAAATATAACCGAATATAGACAATCGGAAGTTTGAGCTATCCGAATATATTACATTCGAATAATAAACAGATGTAATTTCTACGGAATATGCATCATTTGGAGTTCAGTAAACTCTAGATTTTGAGCCTATATAATCGGTAGTAAGGGTCCAACATTAATTTCCGATTCTTAACAATCGAAAGAAAATAGCAGTATTGTATTTCCGAATAAACTACATTCGGAAGATAAACATATGTAATTCCAACCGAAAATACATCATTTGGAGTTCAGTGAACTGTAATTTTTGAGCCTATATAATCGGTAGTAAGTATTCAACACTAAGTTCTAATTATTAACAACCGAAAGAAAAAGGAAGTATTACTTCCCGAATATACTACATTCGGAAGATAATCAGATGTAAATCCTACCTAACATGCATCATTTGTATTTCATAATATGCATCATATATATTGTCTATTGAATAACTATAAATGGACCAATAGAGTTAGCAAAAACCTGCAATATAGCCACGTTCCCTGCATCTTGGCTAGTTCCTCGCCTCGATGCCTTTCTCAACTCTTTCATCAAGAATGCAAGGCATGCCGTGTTCCAAGAGTAGTCACCGACTTCATGGAGAGATACAGAAGTTGTAGAAGGTTTGTGTCGATCAGGTTGCCAGTAGTATTGGGGAAAATGACACATCCCAATACACAAAGGAGATATGGGTGGCCGCATGGTTCACTTGCTCATTAGATAACGCTCCTTTTTGTTCTTTATCCAAGGTTCATCGGAACATATTTATCAAAATGGTAATGTTGATATGTGTAGTTCTATAACTTGCATGCCTCATGAACTCTTATCTTGATGTCTCTTCATCCCAACCTAAGCACTTTTTGGTTAGAGCATAAAGTTGTTCCCAACTTAACTGCTTTGTGTAGTTAAACTTCACAGTTGTGTGTTGGTCGGGGAGTTTAAGAATCTGCACAACATCATTCGGGGTAATCGTCATCTCCCCAAACGGCATATGGAAGGTGTCGGTCTCATGATACATTCTCTCCACGAACGCCGATATAGCCACACAATCATGTTCCAACTTTGAATTCTCGGCAGCAGTAGCTAACCCCGAGTTGACTATAATTTTCTTGAACCTTTCACATTCACCGGATAAAGTCCAATCAAGCATTTTTGTTGGTGCGGCGGTGGGTTTGAATAGACGAACCGCATCTTGATGATACTATTAAAAACATGACAAATGTTTAAAGTAAATACAAAAACCCTTAATACAACTATTACGATAGAACACATAGACAATACGTTAATAAAAAGGATACGATTATTATTACCTCGGTTTCGTATATTTCTTTGGCCCAAGAGTATTTGTATCCAAATAACAAATTTCCTCCATCCGCCGGCATCCCAAGGATTTTTCCTTTTGGAATATTCTGCACCTTCAAGTGTTCTGGGAAAAGGTGTGATGCTTTCTTAGCCATTTCCTTCTTTCCACCTTCTCCTTTTTTTTTTTGTTGCTTTTTTTGGTACCACTTGGTTGTCCTTCTTCTTGTACTATTGGCACTGGATCAATTGGTTCAATTTCATGTTGGGGTGTAACTTGTGGAGCACTTGGTTCTACACCACCTTGTCCACTGACTTGTGGAGCAGTTGGTTCTTCACCTTGTTGAGTGGCTTGTTGAGCACTTGGTTACACACCTTGTTGAGTGCCTTGTGGAACACTTGGTTCTACACCTTATTGAGCACTTGAATTTCCTTGGCACTCCTTTCTCTCCTAGCACTAGCTGACACTTTCTTACTCCCTTCTCGACGAGGCCCTAAGTCGTCTGTTTTGTGGGCTTGCTTAGCTCGACTTTGCCTAAACAACAAAATAAGGAACAACGTTTACAAACTATACAATCGGAAGAATAAGTTCACAAATAATACCCGAATATATACATTCAGAACTAAGAGGAAACATTGTGTTTCCGAATACATCACATTCGGGGGATAATCAAATGTTTTTGCCACCGAATATTCATCAATTAGAGTTTAGGAAACTCTAAGTTTTTCAGCGTATATAATCGGAAGTCATTAATAATATTTTCTACCGAATGCAATATGGCCCCAAAATTATTTTACTTTTAACAGTTTACAATTGAAAGTATAGCACATTATATTCTCTTCCGAATATATACTGGCCCCAAAATGGGATTTTGCCTAAATCACAATTGAGAATTTTTCAAAATATATATATTCGGTAGTAAGTGGCTTTCCGATTAATGTGTCTCTACATCAACATATTCAGAAGTCAAAAAATTATTTAACCTACCGATTATATCCATTTTGTACATAGGAAGATATGACCAGCCATATTCAGAAGTTAAACTATAAGTACATCATCTGAATATCGTTGATGTTCTTGAGGATTGAAGAAAACGACCACATTCAGGAGTAAATTAGAATGCATATCTCCCGATTCTGGGTAAATAACCGAAAACCCTAGAATTTTTTCCATCAATTCGTCGAATTAAAGCTACATAAACCCAAAAAATGATAGAATCTTATCTAATTGGGGCCATTTGAATTTGCCAGAGTGTTTGACTATCAGATTCGCCACCACCAATTACTTCCGCGGCTGCATCTTATTCGCGTTCTTCGTCATTTCAGTAATAATTTGTTTATTTCTTGCCGCAATTCCAATATTTGGATCGATACCGCGATGAACCTTATTAGTTCGAGCTCTTTGGGGTTCATTAGTTTTATCCATCGTTTTATAAAAAAATCAACGATGTTTTCATTTGGCGATTCACGACGACGACGATGAATTGAAGAACGAGGGAAAAAAAAAATTCCTCCATAATCGGGAGTGAGTGAGAAGAGGAGAAGAAGAAGAGTTGAAATCAGATTTTTTTTTCTTTTTTTTCTAGAAGAGTATATATATAACTTCATGGTCCATTAGGGTATCCTTAACTAATGCCCTTGAATGGGTATAAATTATTGACCGCTAATTCCTTTTAAGTGACCCATATAAATGTCAGGATAAAAAATCGAAATCAAAATCCCTTGTACTTTTTTACTTATCCCTAATTTCATACCCGTCCTACCAACCCTAGTTAGCAATTCGGGATACGGAAAACGTTCGGGACGGCATACGTACGTGTATTATTCGTTTCGACGGATGGTAAATTCGGTCAACAATCCGGTCAACGGTTCGTGATTCTCTAATAGTTCGAGACGGCATACGTACGCGTATAATTCGTTTTGGAGATATAAATTCGGCATACTAAATTCGTTATGCATTAAATACGAATAAAAGAATAAGTACTTAGGAAAAGCCTGATTTGTGTACAAATATAACATATATCTAAAACGTATGAAAAATTATCACCAATGAGCCAGTAGTTCAGTGGAATGAAGACGATTAAGTTAGCTGCATGACATGGGTTCGAATCTTTGCATGAACAGTTTTTGGAAAAGCATAAAAAAATCATCTAAAAAAAAGGAGTGTTGGGCCTTAAAAGGCGTTATTAGTTGGCCCAATAATAATTGGGTTACTCTTGAGCAGAGCATATTCCGCCGTTTCAGTACGCAAAATTCTAATTCGGTTCACAAAAGTCGCATAAAAAAATCATCTAAAAAAAAGGAGCGTTGGGCCTTAAAAGGCGTTATTAGTTGGCCCAATAATAATTGGGTTACTCTTGAGCAGAGCATATTCCGCCGTTTCAGTACGCAAAATTCTAATTCGGTTCACAAAAGTCGCGTATAGTTCGTGAGGCTCAGAAAATTCACGAACAGGAGTCGGAGTTTCATTAGGACGGCCGTTCAGTGCGGGAACGTAAGGTACGTAAAAATTCGCGAATGATTTGGCGAATTGCTAACTAGGCTACCAGCTCCCGTAGAAGAAAATAACCTCAACATCAATTTCCCCAGCTTTATTCTTTTCCTCCTCAAAACGTCTTCTTCTCAAGTTATATAAAACTCCAATTCCTTCCCAAAATATATATCTGATTCTGATATACATTAAATCTTCAAACCCTCAAATCAACCAAAGTTTCACTTCTTCTAAGGCGTTTCTTCTTCTTCTTCATACCTAGAAGAGAAAATAAAAAATGGCCGCGGACAGTGATACCAGCGATTCAGGTGTCGGTAGTGGTGATGAGATTACCATTCACATTAGTTGTTCAAACGGTACCAAGTTTTCTGTGAAGACAAGCCTTGGATCTACTGTTTTGGAGTTCAAAAGTGTTATCTCTCAACATTCTGATGTTTCAGCTGAGCAACAACGATTGATTTACAAGGGTCGGATCTTGAAAGATGAGCAGACTTTAGAAAGCTATGGTTCGTTCTTTACTCCTATCTCTATTTCTGTAGATTGATTACTTTTGTTTTTGTAGAGATTGATGATGAGTTTTGATATTCGATTATGTTTTTGTTTTGCTAACTCAATTTAGGGTCTGTATTAGTTTTTCTCTAATTGGTGATTTTGGATGGTAAATTAGGTCATTGTAGAAACGCGATGGTAATTTATTGATAGTTGGATTAGGTAGGAGAGGATATTGCAGATACATATCTGTAAGTAATATTACTCCCTTGTTTTAGGTATGAGAATGTTCATGCAATCACATCCATTAGTAAAGCTTTCCTCATTATGTAGGGACATATCAGCTGTAGTTTTAGATGGTTTAGTTTTACGAAATTGACATGCAGGTATAATTTAGGAAGGTACTGATCTTAAAACTGACATGCAAGATCATTATGATGATAAGTTTCATTAGAAATGTTTGCAGATATATAAAAAAGAAGATGAAAAGGAAAAGTTTCTTAAGGGAAAATTAAACGGTTATTCAAAAACTTTTCTGACACAAAAATGTTCGCCGCTGCTTGTCAGTAGAAAAAGGTTTTTCATATATTTCGTTTAAGAGAGGAAGCTGGGAATTACTGTTGTTAGTCCAGTTATATTATAAATTTTTGAGAATTTAACCTTTTATTTGTCGTATCTTGTTAAATCTGATATAATAATTGCTAACGGTTAGGAAGCAGATAAATGCTAGTTAAATGTGTGTGCTGTATCACATAACAATTTGCAGGATAGCCTAGTAGGCTGATGGTTCTTGACCATTGCAGAAAAGTATTCGTTGGTGCACCAGTAAGTTGTAATCGTTATACTGGATCTATATGCTGTCCTACCTTAATGCCATTTGGTCTTAGTTTCAGTTACTTGGAAGCTTATAGGAAATAAAGTTTATGATGTGGATGTACAATTATTCTTTTTGCTTCTAGACCAAAAAGGAGAGTAATGCTCGGAATGCTCATGAAGCTTCTTTTACTAAAAGCCTCGACCATGTCTTCCCTAATGGTTAAATACATTAGTCGGACCCATAAATTTTCAATTTGTTCTCTCTTTTTAATCATTCTCATATTGATCTCTCCAATGGGATGACATCTAGAAGGAAATTTAAGGTCTCATGCTGCAATTGAGGGAGACCTATCACTTCGCTGACTTTGTTGTATGAGATGACACTTGTTCCTTTTTATTTGGGATGGTCCTACTTATATATGAATAAAGAATTTGACAATTTTGGTATTACTTTGTTTCCATATATGTAAATGCCATGTGTTAATGCTGATGCATCTGCTTCTAGTATACTTAAGATCACATATGAAAATGGCAAATTGGATTTTTCTTGCTCACTGCAAAGCTGGAGAACAGAATGCGCCACTGCCAAGGCTGCTAACTTTTCATTCTTCTATTTTGTTGATAGGTTTACAGGAAGATCACACCGTTCACATGGTTCGTGGTTTACCAGCTTCATCAGCTAACACAGCAGGTTCAGCAAATCTTGGAGGCTCAAACACCACCTCAGGTGCCACAAGAGCTACTCTTAATTCCAATGAAGGCGGGCTTTTTAGGGGGACCAATCTTGGGGCGTCACTGTTACCAGGGCTCCGTGTAAATGGTCTAGGTGGCAGTGGAGTACCTGGGATGTTGGGAACTGAGGCAGAGTTTGAACAAGTCCAGCAACAGCTTACTCAGAATCCCAACATGATGAGGGAAATAATGAATATGCCCGTCATGCAGAGCCTAATGAATAATCCTGACTTAATGCGTACCTTGATCATGAGCAATCCTCAAATGCGTGATATCATGGATCGCAATCCTGAACTTGCACATATACTGAATGATCCCAGTACTCTACGCCAAACACTAGAAGCTGCAAGGAATCCTGAACTCATGCGAGAAATGATGCGCAACACTGATAGGGCCATGAGCAACATTGAATCTTCTCCCGAAGGCTTTAACATGCTCAGGCGTATGTATGAAACCGTTCAAGAGCCATTAATGAATGCGACAACAATGGCCGGAGATGCTGAAAATAATTCTGGTTCAAACCTGTTTGCTTCCCTATTAGGAAACCAAGGGGGAACTCAAGACAGGGATCGGTCAATTAACCCTTCAACCACTGGTTCTGTAGCTTCTGCTGCTCCAAATACCGAACCGCTTCCCAACCCATGGGGCGGTGCTGGTGGTAAGAATTTCATTCTTTTGAGCTTTACTCCAGGATTTTTTTTGTTTTAATTGGCAGAGTTTTCAAAACTTCTGTTGTTCTGATTTAAAATGAGTAGGATAGGACATGAAGCAGAGTAAATGAGTATGAAACGACAGCTAATTCATAGTAGACTTAATAGTAATCTTAGGAAATTTTAACCGCAACATAAACTGAGATGTTGTGTATTCTACTTTCATTGTTGAAAGATATTGGCGGCTTGTCGTCGTGAGATATGAAGGTTACACGTTAAAAGTTGTAAATATAAATAGCTAGTTAATAAGCTAGATTATGATCCATGTGATCAGGAGTGTAATTTTTGGTACAATTATAGGTCTAAGTTGGGTACTGATAGCTAACAGAGTTTATCTACTCACATAAGGGAAAATTACAAATGCATCTTTTTGTGTTACTATTCTCAATCTGTATAAACTATTCATTTGAAGGTATTGTTTACTTCACTTAACGATGTGAAATACCTCTCACTTGATATTTCTGAAGGCAATATATCAGAACCACTCTATGTCGTCCTGCTATGTGATAGTATATATGCATTGCATAGTATGAATATTAGATTGAGTAAATATTCTACATAATGACATACATATCCTGCATAATTCCTTTCAGTTGTTAGTAACTAGTTTTAGCGTCTCATTTGATGCAATGAACTCAAGAAAAACGTTTAATTCCAACATTCGATCCTTAGCAGAGGTGAAGCATTTATAATCTGCTATTCTTGTGCGAAATGTTTGATCTGCATCACCTGATATGACCTCCTTTTTTTCCCCCTCAGCTGTTAGAGGCACACCAACAAACACCACAGCTAGGTTAAATTCAACTGGAGATGCAAGGGCACCTGGTATTGCTGGATTAGGTGGGCTGGGTCTGCCTGAGATGGAACAGATGTTAGGGGGCATGCAGGATTTCTCTCAGATGAATCAATTGATGCAAAATCCTGCTGTTGCACAGATAACACAGAGCCTCCTTTCTGACCCTCAATACATGAACCAAGTACGATCACGTTAGCACCAGTAATTTCAGATTCTTTTTCTTTATCATTCAGTAAGAGTTAAAGTTAATAGTGCTGAGAGCTTTCAGACTCGGGTTGTGGGTGTCAACACCTAACGATTTTACCACGACTAGAAGGCATCTGCACTTGAGATGCTTATAAACCTTCTAATTTATCAATGTAATTTTGCACCTTTTAGATTCTTGGTCTGAATCCCCAACTCCGTAGCATGGTTGATTCTAATCCTCAAATAAGAGAGATGATGCAAAACCCAGAATTACTTCGCCAATTGTTTTCCCCTGCCACAACACAGGTATCGTCATATTATTTTACCTGGTTCATATCTAGAAAGGGTAATAAGCTGGGCTAGTAGTGGTTTTTAACACCTTTTAACTGCGCTAGTAGTGGTTTTAAGCACATTTTAACTTTTACATTCTCTGCTTGTTGCTATTAGTTGTGTAAGAAGCTTCCTAAAGTGAGACAGTTATGGTTATTAAGGGTTGTGAGTTCAGTACAAGCTCTGAATTTAGCTGGGGCTGGGGTGGGTGTCTGGAGGTCTAGCCTCTATGATTTCAATTAGGTTACTAGGTTACTAGGCAGTTGCAGACACTTCCCTCTTCTTTCGGTTTGAACTTTTTGTTGTTTTTTTTCCTGCAGGAAGATTTGCCTTTGCAGCAAGAGTTGACCCGTCTTTTGGGGCAACATTCAGCCCGGTAAGGACATCTCTCATTCTCTCTGTAACTTTGTTTTGACGACTGTTGCAGTTTTTCACTTACCTGTTATGCTGTGTGCAGGGATTCAGGACTGACTGGTGGAGCTGCAGGTAATTGATATTATATCAACATTAGACTGTCTTAATTTGTTTAGATAGTTGATTTGCTACTCTTTTATGCAAAGTCCATCGATTAAAGTCAAGTTGTTGATATTCACCTGCATGATATGTCTACTTACAATAGCAGGAACACCAAACAACATGGGGTTAGATTTATTGATGAACATGTTTGGCGGACTTGGTGCCAGTGGTTTGAATGTTCCTAGCACAGCAAATGGTTATTTTTCTCACACTACCCTTCCTAAAAATATCCACTGTTTCTTTACTCTGTTTATCAATAGAGAACTCAAATACCTTCGTTTGAAATATTGTTGTACATATTTTTGTTTAAACAATTTGAAATATTATTCTCACAGCGGTATGCTAAAGTTTTTTTTTTTTGTTTGTTTTGGTCAGTGCCGCCGGAAGAATTATACGCGACTCAGCTATCACAGCTTCAAGAAATGGGATTCTTTGACACACAAGAGAACATCCGAGCATTGAGAGCAACGTCAGGAAATGTTAATGCTGCGGTGGAGCGGCTACTGGGAGGAGGAAACCCTGGTCAGTAGATTATTGCCAAGTGGGTGGCACTATCCCCATGTGCTACTAATATACTTAGTCGGTCATGCTAATCTTGGGCCTCTGTATGATTAGTCAATTTTCAGTCCAGAGTCTTCTTAATCAGGAAAAAGAGCGACTCGGCCACATATGAGAACTCTGTTTTGGACATGAATAAGTACATAGCAACCCTATCATATCAATACACAAGGCCCTAACCTGGTGCATACGCACCGGAATATAATCGTTATAAAATACACAACAATGTGGCTTGCTACCATATATGGTTTTGTTTAATATGTAGCAAACCTTTTAGATGTAAATATTTGCAAACGAGCCCATTTTGCAGGTGTTTTGTAAAGTTTATTAGAAGTGCAAATGTGCATGAATTTTGCAGCTTAATCAATTTGCGTGGTTAGAAAAGCTGGGCCAATAATGAAGTTTAATTTGGCTAAAAGGTTTCACATGTGATTTGACAAAATCATTTATAAAACCAAAATTGTTGAATGTCTAAGGAAAATAAGCCTGGTTCCTTTTATTGTCAAACTCTTAGCTTATGCATTTGAACTAATCGGGTAGTAACCACTCTCCTGGTGTTACTCTCAATAAGCAGTTGATTCATATTGAATTTTTGGCTTACGGATAATATATGTGCTGCCGAAATAGCTAGAGCAGGGGTTTACTCTCAATAAGAACTCCATAATCAACCAGTAAGTCTTGATGTTCATTGTGTCAAGAAAAAAAAGTCTTGATGTTCACAATCGAATTCTGAGCACCAACACTCTACGTGACATAAAAGAAGAAATGATTTTTACCAGCAAAAGTCTAGAGTTACTTTTTTCATAGAAATGGACAACAGTACTAATTTTTTTCATATCAAGACTAACAGGAGGAAGAAGGCTAGAAACAACATCGATGTTATTCAAGATCAACATGGTAATTGGATACAAGAAGTATCCTATACAAAATGGGACCAGAGGAACATTCTCAAGGAAATAGGCATATTAGTCTTTATTTGGAACATTATCAAGGAATTAAGGAAATGGAATTATGAACAATTTGGTAATATTACAACTCAGATAGCTAAAACAAAAGACAAGATTTCTTCTCTGCTAGCAAATGGTCATACTTTGTCTTCTGATAGTATTATTGATCTAAATAAAAAACTAACTTTTTGGTATGATGCAGATGATGATTATTGGAGACAAAGAGGTAAGGAAGAGTTTTTTAGCAAGAATTAATTGAGGTTTTAATTGGGGGCCTGACCAATTTTGTTTACACGCAGGGGCGTACCAATAGTATATGTGAAAATACTGTTTTACCCTTTATTTTTTTAAATAAAAAACAAAACTTAAAAAAAAAAAAATCAAAACTTTAAAATCAAAGGCAAAATCAAAATCAAATTATTTTTTTTCGATTTTTTTTCCTGCTCAAATGTGTATGAAAAGTCGTCATCAATTTTTTTAAAACATTAACGACTGTCTAGAGTCGTCATTGTTTCTTTGACGACTCTAAACAATCGTTATTCTTTCAAAAACGACTACGACTCTAGACAGTCGTTATTGCTTATAAAAGAGTCGTTACCTTTTTTAAAGATTCAGTAATGGCGGAATACATAAAAGGGTCGTCATATGCTTTTTTTTAAAATTAACGAATGTCTAGAGTCGTCACTGAAACAATGACGACTCTTGAGAGTCGTTTTTGAAATAATAACGACTGTTTAGAGTCGTCAAAGAAACAATGACGACTCTATACAGTCGTTAATTTTTTTTTTTTTTTTTTAAAATTGATTTTGATTTTAAAGTTTTGATTTTTTTTTAAAGTTTTGTTTTTGATTTTAAAAAAGTAAAAATAAATAAAGGGTAAAACAGTATTTTCACATGTACTATTGGTACGCCCCTGGGTGTAAACAAAATTGGTCAGGCCCCCAATTAAAACCCTAGTTTAATTCGGGGCCATAAGTTTTAATTGGGGGCCATGAGATTTTATTTGCACCCCAAAATTTTCAGGAGCATATTTATCCGATTATGAAAATACTATTTTACCATTAACTAATTTTTTTTTTTTTTTTCAAATCACGACCCTAATTAACGACCCTTCAAAGACAATAACGACTTTAAGGGTCGTCATATACATAATAAAAACAATAACGACCTTTCCAAAGGGTCGTTAAGGTATTGATTTTTATATGACGACTCAAAACTGTCGTACATTTCCGCCATTAAGACTGTTTAGAGTCGTCACTGAAACTGTCGAAACATTAACGACTGTTTAGGGTCGTCACAGAAAACAGTCAAAACATTAACGACCGTTCACATCAGTCAGTGAACGACTCTTTTTTAAAACTGTCAAAATATTAACGACTGTTTAGCGTCGTCAATGAACCACTTCAATACCATGACGATTTTTCATACGGATCTGGGCAAAAAAAAAAAATATCCATGATCTCAACGATTTTTCATACACATGGATGAACAAAAAATTTGAAGAAAAAAAAAAGTTAAACTATAATTAAGTAAGATTATCACTAATTATTTAGGGACATTTTAGCCATTTAGAAAAAAATTTTATAAGGGGTGACCCAAATTGCTATTGGGAGACCTATTTTGTCTTCTAGTGTCTGGCCCCCAATTAATATTCATGGCTCCCAATTAAACTAGGATTAAAACCTCTGGCCCCCAATTAATTCTTGTTTTTTAGAAATGGAGATAGGAATACAAGGTATTTTCACAACAAAGCCAATTTCAGGAAAAAGAAAACACAAATAAATAATTTGCAAAATGATTTAGGTATTTGGTTGTCGGATAGGAAAGATATAGCTGACACTCTTAAGTCTCATTTTCTTAATATGAGTAGAAGTACTAATCCACCTAATCCAGCTAATTATCTAGATCATATTGTTCCTTGTATTATAGCGGAGGATAACATAATGCTCATTAAAATCCTCACTCACGAGGAAGTCAAGTTCATTGTTTGTGGAATGCAACCTTGGACTACTCCATGACCAGATGGTTTTCCACTTGGCTTTTATCAGGAAATGTGGGAAACAGTTGGAGAGGACGCTGTAAGTATGGTTCAATCTTTTTTCCACTCTAAGCATATGTTAAAACAAATGAATCATAATTTTACTGCTTTAATACCAAAAGTTAATTGTCCTAAGAGTGCTGCTGACTTTAGACCAATAAGTCTGTGTAATGTGGTCTATAAAATAATATCTAAGCTTATTGCTAGTAGATTGAAATCCTTTCTGAACAAAATTATCACTCCTTATCAAACTGCTTTCCTTACTGGTAGGTTAATCACAGATAACATAGTGATTGCTCATGAACTTGTAGATACTATGAAAAAAACGAAATCTCAAAAAGGATGGATGGCTGCCAAGTTGGACATGTCTAAAGCATTTGATAGGATAGAGTGGTCTTTCTTGCTAGCTACTCTTAAGAAATTAGGTTTTTTGTGATGACTGGTGCACCATGATAGAACAATGTTTGTCTACTGTGTCCACCTCCATTATGCTTAATGGTTCACCTGGTGAGTGTTATAAGCCGCAAAGGGGTTTGAGACAAGGTGATCCCTTGTCTCCATATCTCTTTATATTATGTATGGATTCTTTCTCTAGAGCTCTGTTAAATGCTGAAAATTGTGGTGATATTCATGGTATGAAAGTTACTACTTCTAGCCCTTCGGTTTCCCATTTGTTCTTTGCAGATGATTGCCTAATCTTCACCAAGGAAAATCCTAAAGAAGCTAAACATCTAGCTAAAATCATTGAGCATTTTAGCTTATTCTCTGGACAATCTATTAATTTGGACAAATCAGGTATGACCTTCAGTCCTAAAGTCCCTAATGCTGTCAAAAATGAGATTGCTAATATTTTACAGATAAAGAAGTTGGCACTGAATGATAAATATCTTAGAGTCCCACTGCTTCTTCAAAAAAATAAAATGCAAACTTTTAGTGGCCTCTTAGATAGATTTGGTGTCAAGTTCCATCCTTGGCAATCAAAATTTCTTAGCCAGCCAGAGAGAACTATTCTCACACAAACAGTGTTAGGGTCAATAACTAGCCATCATCTTGCTGTTTTCCCAATGCCAAAAAAATTAACGGATGAAATAGATGCTATACAGCGAAGGTTTTGGTGGAACAAAAAGAAAAATGCTAGAGGAGGGTACCCTAAAAAGTGGGAGGAAGTTGCTAAATCTAAATGCCAAGGAGGAATGGGCATAAAAAGAACTGAATATGTCAACAAAGCTCTGTTATCTAAATTGGCTTGGAGGATGGTTAATTCTCCAGATGATTTGTGGGTAAAAATTCTTGTGGTAATTGAATATTTGTCCTTATTTTTGATGGTCTATACAAATATCCTTATCACACAATAAATATGCCCCTCTTCATCCCTAAGCCCATCAGGGGTCCAATAAGGTTTTTATTTATTCCAAATTTACCCTCTTATCTATTTTTTTAATTTAGGTCTATCCCTACTTACTTCTTTTTATTTTTTTTCTTCTTCTTCATTTAGCAACGAACCCCATTGCTCCACCACCACCACCACCAGCATATCCATCGTCACCACCTCTGCAAATTATCCTACCTTCGCCGCTGATGTATCAACATCTCGATTAATTGTGTGAAGATCCCGTAAGTGTCTTTCTTAGATTTACACAACAATTGTTTTTTTTGTCTCTTATCTTCTTTTCCCCCTAAACAAAAGCTATACGAGCTTTTCTTTCACAAAGCTACAGTAGCAGTTCTATCACATTAAAGAAGAAAAAGGTGGTTGTTGTTTCTAGTCTAAAGCATCAATTAAAGGATCTGCATAAAACAAAGATTTTCTCTTGATAAGTTGTACGATCTCTTCTTCCATCAAGAAGTAGCATATACCGTTGGTGTTTGGAGATAAAAGCCTAAAGATGAGAAATCCGTTTGTGGTGTTTGTGCGGTTGGGAACTTGGATTAGCGATTTTTAAAATCATACCCAAAGAAAACGAGATCTGAATTTTTTGGTTTTGAAATCAAGTTTTAAGCAACGTTTATGAACGATTTGGTGGTTCGATTCGATTAAGAAAACGAGATCTGAGAGCTGCTGCGATAAAATTGATTTTGAAATGGTTATGGTGTGTGAATCAATAGGATATGTTGGAGATAATGAACTTGTTGTTGCTGAGAAGTAATGGGTGTGTTCGAATCTGAAGTTGCTGATGCTTCTAATCGATTAATTGTGATTAAAATGAATATATAAATGTGTAGGAATTACAGGGAATATAGAATTATGAAGAGAGAAGTAAGGATGATAATGGTAGCGGCGGCGGTGGTGGTTCGAATTGGTGTTGAAGCTTCATAGAAAACAATGACAGTTGCTGCTATGGATTATAAATGGTGGTTGATGGTTTTGTTGGTGGATCTGAAACTGCAGCTGGTGAAATGGTAGCATTTTTCCATCAGCATGGATAAACATCCATTGTTGATCCAACTAAAATGGATAAACTTGTACTGTTGATCCAACTGCAATGGATAAACTTCTACTGTTGATCCAACTGAAATGTATCAATTTCAGTTTTATGCTACTTAATGTTGATCCATCATCATGGATAAACATCCACTGTTGATCCAACTGAAATGGATAAACATCTATTGTTGATCCAACTGAAATGGATAAACTATTGTTGTTGATACAAAATTATCTGAGCAGATGGTGGCAGCGACAGTGGCAGTGGTTGCTGCTATGGATTATTAATGGTGGTTGATGGTTTTGTTGGTGGATGTGAAACTGCAGCTGATGAAATGGTATCATTTTTCCATCAGCATGGATAAACATCCATTATTGATCCAACTAAAATGGATAAACTTATGTTGTTGATCCAACTGCAATGGATAAACTTCTACTGTTGATCCAACTGCAATGGATAAACTTCTACTGTGAAATGTATCAATTTCAGTTTTATGCCACTTACTGTTGATCCATCATCATGGATAAACATCCATTGTTGATCCAACTGAAATGGATAAACATCCATTGTTGATCCAACTGAATCAACTACTGTTGTTGATACAAAAATATTTGAACCAATGGTGGCGGCGGCGACGGCGGCGTACTAGTGGTGGTGGAGGACTTTTGGTGGTGTAATGGTGGTGGTGGAATATTGGTGGTGGTGGCGGTTGGTAGGTGGTGGTTGTTGAACGGTGGTGGTGGAATGGTAGTTGAATGTTGGTGGTGGTGGTGCTAGTGGTGGTAGTGAAGTGGTAGATGAAGAAATTTGTTCCATTTTGAAATAAAGAAAAATATTTCATGGGTGAGGGTATTAAGATAATGTAATATTAAATGGATAAGGTTATAAAAAAAGTAGGGACATATTTATTTTTGAATAAGGATATATTTGTTGGGTTTGAAAAGGAAGGACATATAATTAATATACCCAAAATTCTTAGCAGTAAATATTTTCCTGATGTGAATCCTTTGCATGGTGCAGTTTCAACCAATGGATCTTGGATTTGGAAGGGCATATGTGAAGGTCTAGAATATGTTAGGAGATATAGTTGTTGGGAAGTGGCAAATGGGAAAAATATAGCTATTTGGAAGGATAGATGGGTGCCCTCCATAGATAGAAACTTGGATTCTAGATTCAGTTCAGCAAACATGTGCATTGTTGACCAGCTTATGGAAGAGTCAAAAGCCTGGAATGTCAGCACACTTGAGACTCTTTTTGACTAGGAGACTATTAATAAGATTAAGAAAATTAGAATACCTGAGAATGGTAGTGATACACTTAGATGGCTACCTGAACAAAGTGGTATATTCACTGTGAAATCAGCATATAGGGTTATCTTGAATGAATCTCAATCTAATACTGTCTCTAATTCCACATGTACAGTTAATTGGAAAACTTTCTGGAATCATAAATTGCAGCCCAGGGTACTACACTTCTTATGGAAATGCATATCTAAGTGCATTCCAACAGGTGATAGAATAGGGAGATATCATGGAAATAATGATAATAATTGTCATTTTTGTGGTTCTCATCTAGAAACAATGCATCATATTTTCTTTAAATGCAGTGTGGAAAAAGAAATATGGAGATTAGCCGATAATAACCTTGCCAATGCTATTGGCACTGTCAATTTTGATGATTGGTTGAATAACTCTTTTGCTGTTACTATTCCAAGAAATTTGCAGGGTACACTAAAAGGACTGCACAAGGCTATTGTCATTGTATGGCATATCTGGAAAGCTTGGTGTTGCTTGGTCTTTGAAAAGATTCAGCCAAATACAAGGAGTATTGCCAATAAAATATCTAAATACTTGTTAGATTGGGAATCTTCTTGTCCTGATATTTATCAATGTAACAATAATATTGTTGTTGCCCAAAATATATATTGGAAACCTCCTTTACCTAATGTACTGAAAGTCAATTTTGATGCTTCTTTTGACTCAGAAACTAGAAATACAAGACTAGGTCTAATCATTAGAGATTTTGCAGGTGCGCAATATGGAACTCGATCTTGGTCAACATCGACAATGAATGCAGAGGAAGCAGAAGCGGATGGAGCTTTAATGGCTGTTCAATGGGCTAAGGAATTAGGGATCAAAAAACTTCATCTTGAAGGAGACTGTCAAAATGTAATACGGGCAATCAACGGTGCAAGAAATTTAGTCAAATGGACCACAAATAACTGGATTGAGGACAGCCTAGCTTATTTAAATAATAATTTTGAGTCTTGGGTATGTACTTTTGAACCAAGGGATGCAAATAATGCGGCGCATCAGCTAGCTAAGCATGCGATAAACACAAGTAGTAGGTCTAGTTGGTTTAATGATTGTCCCTTGTGGATGGCTGAATACATTCAGCAAGATTTGAACAATATGTCAATTTGATTTTAGATAAAATAAATTATCTTTCTTATTAAAAAAAAAGAACATTATCAAGGAAAAGGCTAGAACCACTAAAGGTGATTTTAAAGAGTCTTTTATTTCTTATGGCGATTTCCCTTCAGCTATATGTACACTCTTAGCTAAGGATCAAAACTTTCATTCAGGTTAATTCTAAATTGATAATGTAAATGAAATTTAATGCCCTTAAACAACCTCACTTGATTGGGGTATACCCAGATTAATTAGGGTATACCTAATGAGACAAAACCTAGGTCATTTTGAAGTAAAACAAGCCACCCCTTAACCATGTATTTTCTAAATGGCTAATATACCCTTTTTTAATTAACACTAAAAATTCTGATAAGGTTAATTAATTGAGTTTAGATTAGTTAATTGAGTAGATTAAAACTTCTTATGAATGGAGTAGATTAAAACTTTTGTCTCATGAATTCAATCAAAACCAGTTTTAAATTTTGTGCAAAGTCGGCAAGGTATACGGATGAAGAACATGCCGACTACGTATGGACGACACGGTCTACGGATGAAGAACATTCCGGCTCTATGCATAACTTATCGACATTTTCTTGATTTCTCACCTTGACGGCTATGTTATAGTCGGCACATATGTATTTCTTACCTAGCCGGTTATAGGAAAGTCGGTAGGAAAAAAAATTCCTAACATTGTCGGCGGTATAATAGCCGGCATTGTAACCTTGCCGACCTTTAAACATAAAACAAAATATGGGAAGACGTAAATTCACTTTATTCATTCAATTTTGGTTACTACATCAATTGAAACATAAAATTTAAATCCTTATCGACGGAATAAGGAATGCACTTAGCATGTGCATCAAGCCTTTGAACCCCTAGGCGACCCTAGTGGATGAGTTATAGTCTTGTGAGGGTTTACATAGAGATCTACCCACAAAACCTACACTAAAACCACCAATCTTTGTCGGAGGAATCCGAGTCCCATTCAACCGACATGCATGCCGAATCATACTCCGGAATTTTGGATACCATGAATTGATAGCTTGCATCGAATGTGAATGCTTCCCCCTTTTCCTCCAAGTAGCGCGCTTTGACGACTTCATGCTACAAAAACAAAACAAAAACTTACTTTGTTAGTAGTGTTTAGTAGGAATATCAAACAACATGGATCACGTAAAATAAACCACAAAAATACTTACAAATTGTTCAATGGACATTCCAAAGTGGCTAGCGTTCAAAATCGGTTTTGGATAGCTAAAAAAGAAAATATCGCATTTTCGATGACTATGAGCCTATCATGAATTTGTTGAATACTTCTTCCATTAGGATTCCCAAAATCTTGCCCATATTTGTTGTATACCCTAGCCCACAAGGTTACGGCATCCACCCTTACGGAGGACTGCCTTCTAACTCGAGTTTCCGCGTACCAAGCTTTGGTGATTGCCAAAGCTTCATTTGAATCAAATGATGCCATTGTTGTATGTAGAGAGCTATTGGGTGAGTTAGATGGAGTGTATGATGATATGATCTTTGGAGAGTATATGCAAATAATTGTGTGTTGTTTTGTAGAGAAAAGTAGTGTATTTATAGGATGGTGCCCAAATTTGGCCGTTATGGTAGTCTATCAATGCACTTGGCAAGAATTTGAATTTTAAATTCGCTGGCGAGGTTTTTGTTTCCCCAATATGCCGACTAAGTATAACCGACAGGGTCATAATTTTATTACTCTGCCGATCTTATTATGATTTTAGGTATCAAGAGTTGGCTTTCTTATGTATAAGATTCGGGAAGGTATTTGGTCATTAGCTTCCCGCTATTATCGTGATTTATAACCATGCCGACCTTAGTATGATTTTAGGCATCAGGAGAAGGTGTTTTCAGAAACACATAGTCGACAGGGTCTATAATTTAATACCTTGCCGGATGTACAACAGCCGAGATGGTATTAAATTGCTTACCTTGCCGACCCTGGTAACTACACAACCTGGTAGTTCACAACCTTGTCGGCCCTGGTTTAGTCGGCAATATAACTTAACAAAACCATTCCGGTGATGCGTGTCGTAACCACAACAAATTAATTAATACTTTACTACCTAATTAACAAGTAATATAGGGTAGTCAAGATCGATCCCACGAGGAGCACGAGATTCTAGTTGTAAAATTGTCACACAAAGGGGGGTATTGATTAAGAATTTAAGAAAGTAAATAAAATAAACAAAGCAATTAAAAGTGTAAATTGAAATCAATAAGAGAGAATAGATCAAGGAATCCTTCTTCGCTGCAAAACAATGATTAAAGTTATGTTCTTTTCCACTTTTTATTAGTCACAAATTATCACCAACCGTAGGTATAGCAGCTAGATCAGTGCTAACCCCAAAATCCCTTATATCACCGGATACGGAAGTTCTCGACTACCGGATTCTATTCACCAAACCACCTAGTAGTAGATCACTCAAGATGTAATTTAGTTAAACGCATTAAGATTTATGAATTTATTAGGTTGATATTAGTAGTTAGACTCTTAGATCAAGGTCTACTTGCTAACGTTGTTTTCACACACAATTTCTCCACGTAATCCCTCTGCAAGGTCTCATGTTTTCTACTTATGTAAATAGTCAAGAAACGATTACTTATCCCCTAACTTTCACTAGCTTTAGGTCAAATTAACAAATCAATTTAGTTGCGCACCTAAACAATCTATCAATCAACCATGAATGTATAAACATTCCTATTAGTAAAAACAAACGATAATCATGTGAAAACTTCAAAATTGCATGTTAAGAACTATGAATCCATCCTCAATCAATAAAAATAGCTACTCATGTTAAGGAGTTCACACAAAGAATAAAGAAAAGAAAAGTGTTGTGTGTGTAAAGAGGTGTGCAAAAAGTTGTGTAAAAAGATGTGTCTAAGTGCATCTAAGTGTGGAAGTGTGTATAGAAAAGTAGAGAACTTCTCTATTTATAGGCTTCAATGTTCTCCATAGCTTCCAAGGAATAGAATCCCTTTCTTTTAGCACTTCTATTTCCAAATCCAAGCCTTTCTCAAATCTCCCATCTTCTCTTTCCATATTCAAACCAATTCTTCATCCAATTCCAAGTCCAAGTCTTCACATCCCATGAGAGAAATCCACACAAAATTCTGTATTTTTGGCCGGAACTAGCCCGGAATCAGTCACCGCCGGCCACCCGAAATTCTCCCCCGGTGAGGGAATATTCCGTCAGTCCACCGTTAGGACTAACGGTCAAATAGGTCAAACGTCAATCTTCCGTCAGTCAATTAGTCAAAGGGAGGAGAAGTCTGCTTCAGTCAGTCCATCTTAATCATGGCTTACTCGGCTGATTAACCGAGTCAGGTCGGATCGGCTCATCGAACTCGTTCTGGATCGGTCACCTTCGGCTACTGAGTCAACTGGCCGGAATGGAAAACCGGACGAGTTTCGACTGTTTAAAGGGCATTTTCGGCCGTTGTTTTCAGGCCATTCTTCTCTTCTTTCCTGCGATAATCCTAGCATACATCTAAGCATACAAAGTTCAAGCATTCTTGGTATCAAACTCTCCTTCTGTAACTTCTTGTTTCACCCCAAACTCTTCATAACAGCATCACCAGTACCCATTTACCAGCTTTGTACAACTTCTGGCTTTCTTCACTAGATTCAATCTCCAATAGCAACTGTTGAGCTCCTTTCTTGTTTGCAGCAACAGAACTTCACTTGTTCATCAGCTCTTCAGCATCAAATTCCTCTTCCCAGTCTTGTAATTTGGCTACTCCACTTCACTTCAGAAACCCATATTCAATCTGAAACTGCCACAACACTTCATCCTATGTATTGCAGCACCAACAACAACTCTCCATCTCCGATTCGATTACAACCACACAATCAACAGTAGTATCTTGAATTTTCTTCTTCTCATTCTTTCAATCGGACAACAACAACTTCAACCACCAAACCCTCAAATTCCATCTTCTGATTCAAATCTCAAACATCAACCCATGAAAAACAACATTAAATCGAACCCAAACTTCATTTCTTCTTCCATCACATGTTCATCTCAATCTTCGCTCTTTAATCACTTAGGAACACCAACACAGTTCTTAATCCATTCTCTTTCAGAAATTCACCATCATCAACCCTAAGCCGCAACACCTCATACCCGTTCTCAATCCTGATCTGATAACCAACCCACCTTTCCAATTCGATTACAATGACTAATTTCTCTCAATTTCCTCACCGGTCTCTCAATTACAGAATTATAAGCTGCAACTTTTCTTCCTTTAATTTTGAATTCTGTTTATGATTTGGGAGAGAAAAGAATATATCTCAATTTAGGTTTTAAACTGAGTTTGGATTTAGACACCCAGCTGTATAACCACCCCGCTGGTAGTCCCCCTAACCTCAGATGGACTATATTTAGTCCTTCTCCAAAATAGTTGCCCCTTAACATTGACTGGGCTCCGGATAGTTTCCGCCCATGAAATGACAGATTTTCCCTTATGCTCAGATTTGGGTGATTCCTTCTTCTTTTCTTCCGTGTGACTCCAGAGTACCTAATAGCTCAAAAACACACGTAAAATACATAATTTACAAGAAAAATAGCAAAGAAAGCATAAACAACTAGATAGTAAATTAGGTGTATTCTACACCTATCAAATACCCCCACACTTAGACTTTGCTAGTCCTCGAGCAAATCAAACTAAAACTTACAACTTCAAAGCGTTCTAGCGTCCCAAGCATCCAAAGAGCTATGAGAACATAGAGTTTCTGCATGCTAGTAATAATAAGTTAGAAATACTAAAGAACATATTCTCATTCTTAAATGTTGAGTGAGAAATAACCACACCATAATGAGAGAACACGTGTTTGAGGAACGATCAATAAGCATTTCGCCTTGACTTCTGCGTCACAAAAGGGTTTTATGAAATTGCACTCAAAAAGACGGCTTTTTTATGGGTCTCACATGTGTGCAGGTAGGAATGAAGAGAGAATTCCTGCAACACGTTGAATGGTAAGAAGGATAACTTCCGAAATTTTGAAAAACCCACATCTTTTAACATTTTGAAAAACCATTTTTCTAACGATCTCTAAGAAAGGAAATCAACCACTTATATCGAGGATGAGATTACTTACTTACCTTCACATCCGATTGCCAATTATGATAACACCACTCTCACGACATCCAATAGAAACGTCTTCCTCTCCTCGTCTTCATCTTCTTGGTCTTCGGCTTCAACTATTGATGATAAACTTTCGAATTTCGTAGATCCTCGACAATTTGTAACCTTTTTCCTTAAAATCCTTGTCGCTTGAAACTTCCTTATAGGTTTTCCTTCCCCACGGCTTATTCAATAAACAAAAACAAAACAAAACAATAATACTTGTCTCATATTTTTCAATTTTTTTTTTCATTTTTTTTTCATTATTATTATTTATTTTTTTCAAGACAAGAGAAACAAAATACAAAACAAATTGAAAAATAAAACAACCATGGCCATGGAAAATTAATTTACCGCTTGATTCTTCACAACTTGTATCGTCTCAAAATCATAAACTTCAATAATTCTCACCTTTTGATTTTCTTCTCTCTTGTAAATAAGTATTAATACTTGGATATAGAATTACCTTATTGTATTGTAAGTCTTCAACATATATGTAAAAATCTGCTCATTGTATGTTGCTTTACTTGGATTTGAAATTTAGCTCTTTTCTTGTTCCATTGTTGCTTGCAAACCTCAAACGTTTTCAACTTTCCTTGTAGATTTTGATGTTGCTCCCTTGTTGTTGATGATTGTGGTGTTTCTATGGACCCGTTGTTGAGATAATAGTGCTAACTGCAAATCGAACTACAAGAAGGAGGCTTTCATCCATAGACGTCACCCTCATGATTGACAAAAATTAGCACTCAAGAGATCAAAATAGTACTGAAAAATTGGTGTGAAGTTGGGTAGCTCACAATTCTACCCGGAATTAACGTACGGTGACACACACTCAAAAGAAGCTCTTTAGTAAAGGAAGAATTTCTGGTCGGTGCCTTGGTTGATATGAAAATGGGTAGTCTCCACTAATGATTGATCAACAACTCTAATAATGCACTTCTCCCTGCACCAAATTTGCATCACCGGCATGATTAAATCCATTATTTAACACTCTAACAAGTAAGAAATCCGAACGTAGTTCCCTAACACTTCCAAGTTCAATTATGTCGGTCAGAATTCTCTATGTAAGCATACCTAGAAGTATGCTAGTGACTCTAAAATCTCTAAAAGTTGAAAGTTTTATGCAATTTTTTTTTTTTTTAAATATGCTTAACCACTCCCCCACACTTAAACCTTACATTGTCCTCAATGTAATTGAATCCTCCTAGCAAAGTCAAGGTGGGAAATCTTAATATGATATGGAACAAGAAAAATAAACAAACAAAAGGATAATAAATACAAAACCGGTGGGTTGCCTCCCACTTAGCGCTTGTTTTAGAGTCGACGACCCGACATGGCTCTTGTAAGATTCATTCCCCATATACTAACAATCGAAAAATTTGGGGATCCACCCATAGTACCTGCTTTGCAAACAATAGCTTCATATAAATATTAGCACAAGAAAATAATAGTAAAGTTATCGCTCGATAGAAATTTCCCCCACACTTATTCTTGTCCACATTCGGAAGTGTATAAAGAACATAGAATTTGGGAACTTTCATGGTTTCCTCTTGGCAAACCTGCATAGTGTTAGCATCAAGTGTTTCCAATGGCGGATATTGAGAAACAAAGTCATCCAAAAATACTTTCGAAGCACATACATTCAATCCAATAAGAGGTAAAGGAGAAGAATTAATATGCAAAGGGTTAGACAAACCTTGCAAAATTTCTTGTATTACGGAATCTTCTTCATTCTTAAAAAATTCAAGTGAATTACTTACCTCTTGCATATCATGGTCCTCTATCAAACTTTGCAACCATTCTTCATCATTTTCTACCTTAACTAAAGTCTCGGCATCATCATAATCATTAGCAAGTTCAATTGGGTCTTCCACAATATCATTCAATTCGGTTCCATTATCGAGCATCACCTCTTCAACATCTTCATCATCGGAATCGGGCCATTCCTCTCTCATAAAATCTTCTTCGGTGTAAATTGTAAGATCTTCTTGTGAGGGTGTTATACCATTTACAACAATAGGCAAGTCACACCCAATCTCCTCATTTTGAATAGGTGAAGGATCCTTATTATGATCCGGAGTTGGAATAACTTCCTCATTTTTGCTACGCTCATACACTTCCGCGGCCTCATATATTTCCCTAAGGAATTTTTTTCTAAGAACTAAATGCATCTTCCTCAAGCTATACCTTTTGAATAGGTGATTGATCATTATTAAGATCAAGGCTCGAGTAATCTACACTAGCGTCATCAAAAGTTTCCAAAGGTTGGCCCTTTTCAACACAATCATCTTCATTATCGGAATCACCATAATAAGAATCTTCATCGGTTTCATAACCTTTATCCCGACGTCTTTTAAGTTCCATATGAATGATCCTACTAATTTCGGAGACAAGCTCTTCCGAGTCTCCATCATCTTCCAATTTGTATAACTTTTGTGCAAGTTTACGGACATTAACACGCTTACCACCGTGTATAGAGTTTCTAGATTGTATATCCTTAAAAAGTGAAGGAAAAACACGATGAAGAGGAGTATATTCCCAATTCTCTGTCTGCACATTACTAGAAAACAATGTATTATAAGCATAATTATCCGTCCATCCTTGTGATTGTCTACTTACATACCCGTCATAAGGTTGTTGATATGTATGATAATATCCATAAGGCTCCGAAGGATATTGATCATAACCAAAAGATTGGTTTTTATTGTATCCTAAGGATGGTTGGAAGTTGCCATGATGTTGAGGTTGAAAACCGTATTGATTGTTGTAATATGCTTGCTCTTGTCCACCATACATGGAAAACCGGTACCTGAAAAACAATTCTCAAAAACTAAGTTAGATACGATAAAGAATCCAACAAAGCAAGAATAAAGCAAAAAGTAAAAGAAAACAACTAAAATCATCCGACGCTCCCCGGCAATGGCGCCAAAATTTGATGCGTGTCGTAACCACAACAAATTAATTAATACTTTACTACCTAATTAACAAGTAATATAGGGTAGTCAAGATCGATCCCACGAGGAGCACGAGATTCTAGTGGTAAAATTGTCACACAAAGGGGGATATTGATTAAGAATTTAAGAAAGTAAATAAAATAAACAAAGCAATTAAAAGTGTAAATTGAAATCAATAAGAGAGAATAGATCAAGGAATCCTTCTTCGCTGCAAAATAATGATTTAAGTTATGTTCTTTTCCACTTTTTATTAGTCACAAATTATCACCAACCGTAGGTATAGCAACTAGACCAGTGCTAACCCCAAAATCCCTTATATCACCGGATACGGAAGTTCTCGACTACCGGATTTTATTCACCAAACCACCTAGTAGTAGATCACTCAAGATGTAATTTAGTTAAACGCATTAAGATTTATGAATTTATTAGGTTAATATTAGTAGTTAGACTCTTAGATCAAGGTCTACTTGCTAACGTTGTTTTCACACATAATTGCTCCACAGAATCCCTCCGCAAGGTCTCGTGTTTTCTACTTATGTAAATAGTCAAGAAACGATTACTTATCCCCTAACTTTCACTAGCTTTAGGTAAAATTAACAAATCAATTTAGTTGCGCACCTAAACAATCTATCAATCAACCATGAATGTATAAACATTTCTATTAGTAAAAACAAACGAAAATCATGTGAAAACTTCAAATTAGATTTAAAATAAAACTCAAAACATGTTAAGAACTAGGAATTCATCCTCAATCAATAAAATTAGCTACTCATGTTAAGGAGTTCACACAAAGAATAAAGAAAAGAAAAGTGTTATGTGTGTAAAGAGGCGTGCAAAAAGTTGTGTAAAAAGATGTGTCTAAGTGCATCTAAGTGTGGAAGTGTGTATAGAAAAGTAGAGAAATATCTATTTATAGGCTTCAATGTTCTCCATAGCTTCCAAGGAATAGAATCCCTTTCCTTTAGCACTTCTATTTCCAAATCCAAGCCTTTCTCAAATCTCCCATCTTCTCTTTCCATATTCAAACCAAATTATTCATCCAATTCCAAGTCCAAGTCTTCACATCCCATGAGAGAAATCCACACAAAATTCTGTATTTTTGGCTCGCCGGAAAACTGTATTTTTGGCCGGAACTAGCCCGGAATCAGTCACCGCCGTCCACCCGAAATTCTCCCCCGGTGAGGGAATATTTCGTCAGTCCACCGTTAGGACTAACGGTCAAACAGGTCAAACGTCAATCTTCCGTCAGTCAATTAGTCAAAGGGAGGAAAAGTCTGCTTCAGTCAGTCCGTCTTAATCATGGCTTACTCGGCTGATTAACCGAGTCAGGTCGTATCGGCTCATCGAACTCGTTCTGGATCGGTCACCGTCGACTACTGAGTCAACTCGCCGGAGTGGAAAACCGGCCGAGTTTCGGCTGTTTACATGGCATTTCCGGCCGTTGTTTTCAGGCCATTCTTATCTTCTTTACTACGACAATCCTAACATACATCTAAGCATACAAAGTTCAAGCATTCTTGGTATCAAACTCTCCTTCTGTAACTTCTTGTTTCACCCCAAACACTTCATAACAACATCACCAGTACCCATTTACCAGCTTTGTACAACTTCTGGCTTTCTTCACTAGCTTCAATCTCCAATAGCAACTACTGAGCTCCTTTCTTGTTTGTAGCAACATAACTTCACTTGTTCATCAGCTTTTCAGCATCAAATTCCTCTTCCCAGTCTTGTAATTTGGCTACTCCACTTCACTTCAGAAACCCAGATTCAATCTGAAACTTCCACAGCACTTCATCCTCTGTATTGCAGCACCAACAACAACTCTCCATCTCTGATTCGATTACAACCACACAATCAACAGTGGTATCTTGAATTTTCTTCTTCTCATTCTTTCAATCGGACAGCAGCAACTTCAACCACCAAACCCTCAAATTCCATCTTCTGATTCAAATCTCAAACATCAACCCATGAAAAACAACATTAAATCGAATCCAAACTTCATTTTTTCATCCACCACAGGTTCATATCAATCTTCGCTCT
This sequence comes from Papaver bracteatum, assembly GCA_023529315.1. Classification (NCBI taxonomy): domain Eukaryota; kingdom Viridiplantae; phylum Streptophyta; class Magnoliopsida; order Ranunculales; family Papaveraceae; genus Papaver; species Papaver bracteatum. The sequence continues at coordinate 7,109,702 of JAJJWX010005152.1, forward strand.
TTAATCAGTCAGGAACACCAACACAGTTCTCAATCCATTCTCTTTCAGAAATTCACCATCATCAACCCTAAGCCTCAACACCTCCTACCCGTTCTCAATCCTGATCTGATAACCAACCCATCTTTCCAATTCGATTACAACGACTAATTTCTCTCAATTTCCTCACCCGTCTCTCAATTACAGAATTATGAGCTGCAACTTTTCTTCCTTTTATTTTGAACTCTGTTTATGATTTGGGAGAGAAAAGAATATATCTCAATTTAGGTTTTAAACTGAGTTTGGATTTTGACACCCAGTTGTATAACCACCCCGCTGGTAGTCCCCCTAACCTCAGATGGACTATATTTAGTCCTTCTCCAAAATAGTTGCCCCTTAACATTGACTGGGCTCCGGATAGTGTCCGCCCATGAAATGACAGATTTGCCCTTATGCTCAAATTTGGGTGATTCCTTATTCTTTTCTTCCGTGCGACTCCATAGTACCTAATAGCTCAAAAACACACGTAAAATACATAATTTACAAGAAAAATAGCAAAGAAAGCATAAACTACTAGATAGTAAATTAAGTGTATTCTACACCTATCAAATACCCTCACACTTAGACTTTGCTAGTCCTCGAGCAAATCAAACTAAAACTTACAACTTCAAAGCGTTCCAGTGTCCCAAGCATCCAAAGATCTATGAGAACATAAAGTTTCTGCATGCTAGTAATAAGAAGTTAAAAATACTAAAGAACATATTCTCATTCTTAAATGTTGAGTGAGAAATAACCACACCATAATGAGAGAACACGTGTTTGGGAAACGATCAATAAGTATTTCGCCTCGACTTCTGCCTCACAAAAGGGTTTTATGAAATTTCACTCAAAAAGACGGCTTTTTTATGGGTCTCACATGTGTGCAGGTAAGAATGAAGAGAGAATTCCTGCAACACGTTGAATGGTAGGAAGGATAACTTCCGAAATTTTGAAAAACCCACATCTTTTAACATTTTGAAAAACCATTTTTGTAACGATATCTAAGAAAGGAAATCAACCACTTATATCGAGGATGAGATTACTTACTTACCTTCACATCCGATTTCCAATTATGATAACACCACTCTCACGACATCCAATAGAAACGTCTTCCTCTCCTCGTCTTTATCTTCTTGGTCTTCGGCTTCAACTATTGATGATAAACTTTCGAAATTCGTAGATCCTCGACAATTTGTAACCTTTTTCCTTAAAATCCTTGTCGCTTGAAACTTCCTTATAGATTTTCGGGTTATTTGGTTTTTGGTACTCATTTTTTGACCAAAACCTGGGTTTGGTCTAACATTTGTCCAGCCTTTGTGTTTGGTCTAAAAACCAACGTTGACCCGCGTTGACTCTGTCAAGTGATTATGTGTTTAAACTTTTGACTTGATTACTTTTTCTATGGCCCCTAGAATTATAAATTATTTTCTTATAAATCCTTGTGTTTCAAACTATTTTGAGTTCTAAATCAGAGAAAGGAAGAGAGGAATCAACAGAGAAATTAGGGTTTGTGGCATTTGTGTGATTTCAACACAGAGAAATAAGGAATTTGAATCGAGAGGAATCACCATTGCCTATTTCAACTAGTTTCTCGGCAAGCCTTTTGACCAAGTTCTCTGCAAGAACAACTCAATCTCGAGCCATCGAACCACCTCGCACTGTAGAAAATTCTTGATCCCTGTCAACACATCAACACAACTCAAAACCCTATTTCCTCATCAGCCTCAACTTATTAGCATCATCACCATTAACATCATTAATTTTCACTCATATCAAACAAAGACAACAACATCTTCCCGCAAACCCATTTAGCATATCTATTCTGTTCAATTCATCACAAACAAGTTATTTCAGCCACGAATTCAACTAGTACTCAAGCAATTACCAGTTGCAGCTACATCATATGTTCTTCTTCTCATCTCAAAACTAAGAACCACCATTTCTTCAAAACTCAGAACCACCATTTCTTCAAAACCCATCTCCTAATTTCATCACCGGTAACTGTTCTAGCTTCAATTTCTCCATTAAATGCAACAGAAACCAAAAATCACCATCGATCTTCTTCATTTGGTTCTTAAGAAACAACTCACCTTCTTCAAGCCAATTTTATTTTTTTCCGTTCCCTAATCCATTGCAATCAATTTTATTCTTAAGAAACATCATCCACAGTTTCTCCATTGACTCAACTCAACAGACCCCCTCCCGATTCCACAGCAGAGACATCCAATATGTATCGGAGACGGGAGAAAAAGAGAGAGGCGGAAGAAAAATTAGGGTCAAATAGTTAATGGAAGAAAAATTGAAATGGGTTGTAAAAGCTACCGATAATTGTATCCATGGGAGAAATTTGTTGTTAAATTGGAACATGCGATAATGAAAGAAGGGTTTGAGAGTAATGAAAACCATACCTTTGAAACTGATTTGAATCTGTAATTGAAGCTAGAGGAAGATGCATAAAGATCTCAATTAACATATCCTCTGTGATTGATGAAGAATCCAATTGATATCGAGAATCCCCAGATAATTGATTTCTCATTTCTCAAAACCCTCGAAAAATCAACAAATTCTTTTCTTCAGTTTTCTTTTTTTTTTCCCAGCGAAGTGAAACCAATACATTAAAAACTGAGAGATTAATTAAGAAAATGAAGATAAAAATAGTTTGAGGTGGAATAAGAAAATAATTTATAATTCGAGGAGCCATAGAAAAATTAATTAACTCAACAGTTAAACACATCATCACTTGACGGAGTCAACGTGGGTCAACGTTAGTCTTTAGACCAAACGCAAAGGCTGGACAAATGTTAGACCAAACCCAGGTTTTGGTCAAAAACTGAGTACCAAAAACCAAATAACCCTAGATTTCCCTTCCCCACAACTTATTCAATAAACAAAAACAAAACAAAACAATAATAGATATTTCTCTTGTCTCATATTTTTCAATTTTTTTTTTAATATTTCATTTTATTTATTTATCATTATTATTATTTATTTTTTTCAAGACAAGAGAAACAAAATACAAAACAAATTGAAAAATAAAACAACCATGGCCATGGAAAAGTACTTTACCGCTTGATTCTTCACAACTTGTATCGTCTCGAAATCATAAACTTCAATAATTCTCACCTTTTGATTTTCTTCACTCTTGTAAATAAGTATTAATACTTGGATATAGAATTACCTTATTGTATTGTAAGTCTTCAACATATATGTAAAAATCTGCTCATTGTATGTTGCTTTACTTGGATTTGAAATTTAACTCTTTTCTTGTTCCATTGTTGCTTTCAAACCTCAAACGTTTTCAACTTTCCTTGTAGATTTTGATGTTGCTCCCTTGTTGTTTATGATTGTGGTGTTTCTATGGACCCGTTGTTGAGATAATGGTGCTAAATGCAAATCGAACTACAAGAAGGAGGCTTTCATCCATAGACGTCACCCTCATGATTGACAAAAATTAGCACTCAAGAGATCAAAATAGTGCTGAAAAATCGGTGTGAAGTTGGGTAGCTCACCATTCTACCCGGAATTAACGTACGGTGACACACACTCAAAAGAAGCTCTTTAGTAAAGGAAGAATTTCTGGTCGGTGCCTTGGTTGATATGAAAATGGGTAGTCTCCACTAATGATTGATCAGCAACTCTAATAACGCACTTCTCCCTGCACCAAATTTGCATCACTGGCATGATCAAATCCATTATTTAACACTCTAACAAGTAAGAAATCTGAACGTAATTCCCTAACACTTCCAAGTTCAATTATGTCGGTCAGAATTCTCTATGTAATCATACCTAGAAGTATGCTAGTGACTCTAAAATCTCTAAAAGTTGAAAGTTTTATGCAATTTTTTTTTTTTTAAATATGCTTAACCACTCCCCCACACTTAAACCTTACATTGTCCTCAATGTAATTGAATCCTCCTAGCAAAGTCAAGTTGGGAAATCTTAATATGATATGGAACAAGAAAAATAAACAAACGAAACTCAAAGAAAATAAAAAAAAAAGGATAAGAAATACAAAACCGGTGGCTTTCCTCCCATTTATCGCTTTTTTTTAAAGTCGACGGCCCGACATGGCTCTTGTAAGATTTATTCCCCATATACTAACAATCGAAAAATTTGGGGATCCACCCATAGTACCTGCTTTGCAAACAATAGCTTCGTACAAATATTAGCACAAGAAAATAATAGTAAAGTTATCGCTCGATAGAAATTTCCCCCACACTTATTCTTGTCCACACTCGGAAGTGTATAAAGAACATAGAATTTGGGAACTTTCATGGTTTCCTCTTGGCAAACCTACATAGTGTTAGCATCAAGTGTTTCCAATGGCGGATATCGAGAAACAAAGTCATCCAAAAATACTTTCGAAGCATATACATTCAATCCAATAAGAGGTAAAGGAGAAGAATTAATATGCAAAGGGTTAGACAAACCTTGCACAATTTCTTGTATTACGGAATCTTCTTCATTCTTAAAAAATTCAAGTGAATTACTTACCTCTTGCATATCATGGTCCTCTATCAAACTTTGCAACCATTCTTTATCATTTTCTACCTTAACTAAAGTCTCGGCATCATCATAATCATTAGCAAGTTCAATTGGGTCTTCCACAATATCATTCAATTCGGTTCCATTATCGAGCATCACCTCTTCAACATCATCATCATCGGAATCGGGCCATTCCTCTCTCATAAAATCTTCTTCGGTGTAAATTGTAAGATCTTCTTGTAAGGGTGTTATACCATTTACAACAATAGGCAAGTCACACCCAATCTCCTCCTTTTGAATAGGTGAAGGATCCTTATTATGATCCGGAGTTGGAATAACTTCCTCATTTTTGCTACGCTCATACACTTCCGCGGCCTCATATCATTCCCTAAGGAATTTTTTCCAAGCACTAAATGCATCTTCCTCAAGCTCTACCTTTTGAATAGGTGATTGATCATTATTAAGATCAAGGCTCGAGTAATCTACACTAGCGTCATCAAAAGTTTCCAAAGGTTGGTTATTTTCAACACAATCATCTTCATTATCGGAATCACCATAATAAGAATCTTCATCGGTTTCATAACCTTTATCCCGACGTCTTTTAAGTTCCATATGAATGGTCCTACTAATTTCGGCGACAAGCTCTTCCGAGTATCCATCATCTTCCAATTTGTATAACTTTTGTGCAAGTTTACGGACATTAACACGCTTACCACCGTGTATAGATTTTCTAGATTGTATATCCTTAAAAAGTGAAGGAAAAACACGATGAAGAGGAGTATATTCCCAATTCTCTGTCTGTACATTACTAGAAAACAATGTATTAGAAGCATAATTATCCGTCCATCCTTGTGATTTTCTACTTACATACCCGTCATAAGGTTGTTGATATGTATGAGAATATCCATAAGGCTCCGAAGGATATTGATCATAACCAAAAGATTGGTTTTGATTGTATCCTAAGGATGGTTGGAAGTTGCCATGATGTTGAGGTTGAAAACCATATTGATTGTTGTAATATGCTTGCTCTTGTCCACCATACATGGAAAACCGGTACCTGAAAAACAATTCTCAAAAACTAAGGTAGATACGATAAAGAATCCAACAAAGCAAGAATAAAGCAAAAAGTAAAAATAAAACAACTAAAATCATCCGATGCTCCCCGGCAACGGCGCCAAAATTTGATGCGTGTCGTAACCACAACAAATTAATTAATACTTTACTACCTAATTAACAAGTAATATAGGGTAGTCAAGATCGATCCCACGAGGAGCACGAGATTCTAGTTGTCAAATTATCACACAAAGGGGGGTATTGATTAAGAATTTAAGAAAGTAAATAAAATAAACAAAGCAATTAAAAGTGTAAATTGAAATCAATAAGAGAGAATAGATCAAGGAATCCTTCTTCGCTGCAAAATAATGATTAAAGTTATGTTCTTTTCCACTTTTTATTAGTCACAAATTATCACCAACCGTAGGTATAGCAGCTAGATCAGTGCTAACCCCAAAATCCCTTATATCACCGGATACGTAAGTTCTCGACTACCGGATTCTATTCACCAAACCACCTAGTAGTAGATCACTCAAGATGTAATTTAGTTAAACACATTAAGATTTATGAATTTATTAGGTTGATATTAGTAGTTAGACTCTTAGATCAAGGTCTACTTGCTAACGTTGTTTTCACACACAATTGCTCCACGGAATCCCTCCGCAAGGTCTCTTATTTTCTACTTATGTAAATAGTTAAGAAACGATTACTTATCCCCTAACTTTCACTAGCTTTAGGTCAAATTAACAAATCAATTTAGTTGCGCACCTAAACAATCTATCAATCAACCATGAATGTATAAACATTCCTATTAGTAAAAACAAACGATAATCATGTGAAAACTTCAAAATTGCATGTTAAGAACTAGGAATCCATCCTCAATCAATAAAAATAGCTACTCATGTTAAGGAGTTCACACAAAGAATAAAGAAATGAAAAGTGTTGTGTGTGTAAAGAGGTGTGCAAAAAGTTGTGTAAAAAGATGTGTCTAAGTGCATCTAAGTGTGGAAGTGTGTATAGAAAAGTAGAGAACTTCTCTATTTATAGGCTTCAATGTTCTCCATAGCTTCCAAGGAATAGAATCCATTTCCTTTAGCACTTCTATTTCCAAATCCAAGCCTTTCTCAAATCTCCCATCTTCTCTTTCCATATTCAAACCAAATTCTTCATCCAATTCCAAGTCCAAGTCTTCACATCCCAAGAGAGAAATCCACACAAAATTCTGTATTTTTGGCTCGCCGGAAAACTATATTTTTGGCCGGAACTAGCCCGGAATCTGTCACCGCCGGCCACCCGAAATTATCCCCCGGTGAGGGAATATTCCGTCAGTCCACCGCTAGGACTAACGTTCAAACAGGTCAAACGTCAATCTTCCGTCAGTCAATTAGTCAAAGGGAGGAGAAGTCTGCTTCAGTCAGTCCGTCTTAATCATGGCTTACTCGGCTGATTAACCGAGTCAGGTCGGATCGGCTCATCGAACTCGTTCTGGATCGGTCACCGTCGGCTACTGAGTCAACTCTCCGGAGTGGAAAATCGGCTGAGTTTCGGCTGTTTACAGGACATTTCCGGACGTTGTTTTCAGGCCATTCTTTTCTTCTTTCTTGCGACAATCATAGCATACACAGTTCAAGCATTCTTGGTATCAAACTCTCCTTCTGTAACTTCTTGTTTCACCCCAAACTCTTCATAACAGCATCACCAGTACCCATTTACCAGCTTTGTACAACTTCTGTCTTTCTTCACTAGCTTCAATCTCCAATAGCAACTGCTGAGCTCCTTTATTTTTTGTAGCAACAGAACTTCACTTGTTCATCAGCTCTTCAGCATCAAATTCCTCTTCCCAGTCTTGTAATTTGGCTACTCCACTTCACTTCAGAAACCCATATTCAATCTGAAACTGCCACAACACTTCATCCTATGTATTGCAGCACCAACAACAACTTTCCATCTCTGATTCGATTACAACCACACAATCAACAGTAGTATCTTGAATTTTCTTCTTCTCATTCTTTCAATCGGACAGCAGCAACTTCAACCACCAAACCCTCAAATTCCATCTTCTGATTCAAATCTCAAACATCAACCCATGAAAAATAACATTAAATCGAACCCAAACTTCATTTCTTCGTCCACCACAGGTTCATCTCAATCTTCGCTCTTTAATCACTCAGGAACACCAACACAGTTCTCAATCCATTCTCTTTCAGAAATTCACCATCATCAAACCTAAGCCGCAACACCTCATACCCGTTCTCAATCCTGATCTGATAACCAACCCACCTTTCCAATTCGATTACAACGACTAATTTCTCTCAATTTCCTCACCCGTCTCTCAATTACAGAATTATGAGCTGCAGCTTTTCTTCCTTTAATTTTGAACTCTGTTTATGATTTGGGAGAGAAAAGAATATATCTCAATTTAGGTTTTAAACTGAGTTTGGATTTCGACACCCAGTTGTATAACCACCCCGCTGGTAGTCCCCCTAACCTCAAATGGACTATATTTAGTCCTTCTCCAAAATAGTTGCCCCCTAACATTGACTGGGCTCCGGATAGTGTCCGCCCATGAAATGACATATTTTCCCTTGTGATCAAATTTGGGTAATTCCTTCTTCTTTTCTTCCGTGCGACTCCAGAGTACCTAATAGCTCAAAAACACACGTAAAATACATAATTTACAAGAAAAATAGCAAAGAAAGCATAAACTACTAGATAGTAAATTAGGTGTATTCTACACCTATCATCTGGCGGAATGATTGAAACTTTACATAGCTAAACAAACCATTCATTTAACAACTAGAAATCCAACATTTTTTGTCCAAAATACGAAAACATGTCTCATAAACCTTTAAAAAAAACCCAACCATTAACCTTAATATTTGTCTACTACAACATAAAGAAATAAACTACAAATGCATTCATTCACCACCACGATCACGACCACGAACCTATTTAGCATTATCAAGACCACGACCACTACCACTACCATCACCACGGGAAAGAGCCCTCTTTTTGTCAGCATTCATCTTAGCTTGTGCTTCCCTCCTGGATTTTTTTTCCCTCTTTTCTTCAACATCAACTTTCTTGAACAATTCATAGGCGTCCTCATTGTGAATGTGCTTGGTTTGCTCTTCAATCGACAAAGGCTCTCATCTTTCTCTCGCGCAACACAATACCTTCACAAAGGTCTTCAAATGCTCCTTCTATTTTCAATTAAACAACAAAAAATTAATAGAATAATTCGATAGTGTAATCTTAAAACAGTAAGAGAAACTCTAAAATACTTACAAAGAACTTAAGACTTGTTGCTGGGTCTTTTGCTTCCATCTTCCTCTTACGAGCCAATTCTTCAACAGTCTATTTCCTAATCACAGTAGGATGAGCCCATCCCAAGTACCACGTCATGTATTTCTCATGAGCTTCATGACCTTCGGTCACCTCGTTCAAAAGACTCGTATCGACTTTAGGGTCATGTCTTCCGTTCCAATGATCTTTAAATGGCGCTGGAGCGTAATGGACGTCAATATATTTTTGGGATGTGCTGCACTCCTCCCTTACCACTTTAAAGAATAGCTCAGCATTAAAATGGGGTTCTTCTTGGACGTAACCCAATTGTTGCATTACCCGATGTGGATCGCACATTGAAAATCTATGGGAGAACAACAAGGGACCGTAGTATAATACAACATCCACTACACCATTTCCTGGTTTTTGCAACGCCATCATATTTCGGTTTGCAACAGATATAATAGTTGCATATGGAGCAACAGATGTATACGTTGCACAATAAGATATCCGTTGCTTCATTTATAAATTAACTCTTAGTAATTGAGTATAATTTGTGCACCGTTGATATAGGTTGTCATCGTGCGGTTAATCTAAATTGTGTTATTTTAAAGGGTTTTCTAGAATTTATATTGTTTTATTTAATATTTATTATTTATCTCAATCTCTCAAGTATGAGAAGTGAATATCACCTCACTCACTCATTTTCTGCTTCTTATCTTCCTCCTAGACCCAACTCTAAAAATCTCATAGATCCGACTTCAACTCTCAGAATCAAAGACTAATCCCAACCTCATCTCAAAATCAAAATTAACCCATGTATCAGATGTAAATGAAAACCCCTTTTTGTAACCCTAGATTTAGATTTGTTCATAAACCCGAAATCAAACTTTCATCTCATTTTAGTTTATTTGTTCAGATGCAACCCATCAAAACAAATATGATTTAAAAAACTAATTCTAACCGCATCTTTGAATCAAAACCATCTCAAAATCAGAACCATAATCCTTTGGAATCCCCTAATTTTGTAACCCTAGATATCCTGAAATCAAAGCAAACCCACATCTATATTCAATAAAGCTGAAGGTATAAGAAGAAGATTTCACAAGGTAGAAAACCCTAATCGTTTTACTTGTTTTTGTTATTATTGCTTGATTTTATTTGCGCCCTTATTGCTTGATTCTATAAAGATTTTGGATCTTTTCTTTTTGTTTTATGTATTTGTTGGAGTCTTAAATCATGGGTTTCATTTGATTTCAGTTTTGTGATGTTTTAACTATTTGTATGTAGTTATGATGGTTAGATTCTATGGTGTGAGCTGTTGGTGCTGGTGGCATGGTTAGTACTATATATTTTTGGGTTTAATTGGTGATGGTGCATCATTTTTCAGTGTTTGTGATGAAACCCTTGAATTTTCTATGAGAATGGATGCTGGTGGTGGTGATGTAGGTAAAAATTGGTGGAGATTTAACTGAAATTTGTAGTTGGGTATTTTTGCTTCTTGTTGTTGTTAGTTGTGGATTTTTAGTATCCAGCTTTTCTATCATTGTATTGGATAATGGTTATTGACTATTGTTTTTGTTTTCAAAACCTTCTCATGTCCCTGATCTCCCCGTGCCATATACTACAACACCCATTATGGAGGAGCTGAGTAACGGTGTTGAAGTTCATGAACATTTGAACAATGAGGAATAGGTGGTTACACGAGCCTCCTCAAGTTCATCTAGTGCAAATTGAAGTCTGTCAATTAGCAGAACCTGCTGGGGCCTGTGGTGCAAGAAGATGCTCCAAAGAAGTCAGATGCTACAACTTTCCGTTCCATCCTAACTCTTTTTTTCCGTTTGAATCTACTGTAAAGGCGCCTGCACATGTATCACCAACTCCAGCACATGGAGCATCAGCTCCTAATAGAAACAATGCTTCTGCAAATAACAATGTCTTGGAAGAAGGTAACTCTCCCAGTTGTTTCGATGTTTATGACATATCATTTATTACGAGAAAATTTACCTATGTTATGTTCTGCTAATTTTTTTTATTAAATCGTAGAAATGTTGTGTGTGTATTCAACCTTATCCCATATGCATTCTTATATTGTCTTCATCTGATTTTCTGTGCATACCTTGTTTTAATTTTGGTTCGATTGTTTTTTATTCCATTATCCCATATCCTTTCTAATGTCCTGCATCCCGTTCTTCGTAGTCGAGGGCCATTCCATCTATATCATGAGCCTTCCATCGACTGCAACGGACGAAAAGATAGTTGAGATTTCTAAAATGAGAATGTTTGTTATATAGGGATTTGCGGATTCAAGAAGTGAAATTAATCTCTTCTATGTTTAAAAATTACGATAATTATTCACATCCTTTATCATGTTGTTTAATGATCTTGGGTGGTATATTGCAGCAAGTCGACAATATTTTCCTAGGGTTGTATCCAAAGAAATCCAGTGGATCTCCATACATTGCTTCTATGGGCGTTTATATGTTTAAGACATATGTTTTACTAAAGCTCCTGAATTCAAGGTGTCCCACTTCAAATGACTTTGGATCTGAAATCATTTCATCAGCTGTAAGGGACCACAATGTCCAAGTAAGGGTTAAATTCTTAACTACTCTACCGGTCCTACCGGGTATGTGGGGTTCGCCTATAATCAAGATTTTTCTATTCTTTTATCTTTCATTTCTCATGTTCTTATTGCAATTTCTTGCAGATCCTGGAGTCAATAATTTCCCGTGGATGCTTCATACAAAAATGTATGGTGCAAAACTCAGTAGTGGGTGCCCACTCTCGTTTAGAGTATGGTGTTGAGATATAGGTAAGCTGACACAATTTTTGAGTAACATATTACTCTTCATGTAGTTCGCAGGACCTAAGAAAATACCTTAATATAGAATGCTCATTTGTTTAGGCGATACTTCAGATATTGAAGGAAGATGCACAAATTTATGCTTCTGCGCTTAAGTTAATTTGTGTTTGAACATGTTTATGAGATAGTAACATAACAGATTTTGCCGTTTTAGAAAGAGTATGGTTGAACATTTATGAATGATTATGATATGATAATCTGTAATGACGAGCAATTTCATGTCCCTAAACTCAACTGCCGGGTGAGCATTTTTTGCAGTAATGATTTGTCATGGTATAGTTAAACTGTATATTGCATCTTCAAAGAACGTAGGACAAATGATTAACTAGTTTCTTGTTTCCATATCCATTAGGTCCATCACCACCAGCAACACCATCATTCACTAATTGCATTGCTCTCACCACCTCCTTAATCAGGTACATTCCTCTTCATTAATTCCAAATTCGATCGAAAAAGAGGTATATTTTCTTCAATTTCAATTCCATTCCCAATTTCGATCTGAACCAGGTACATCTGCTTTTTCCATTGTTGCAGGTTTCTTACGATTGTTAGAAACACAATCAACACCACCACCTTCACCAGGTACATAAGCAACCTCTTTTTAAATTCCTCTTTTCTAATTTTAATTTTGATTTCAAACCCAATTGTTGCATCTCTACCAATTACGTTTTTGTTACAACTCTTGCCATAAATTTGTAACACACTTTAGTTCATTTGAGTCTTTTTGGAAATGATTATGGGGTTAAAGGCTCAAATGGGTTTAGAAATGTTTAGGACCCCTCGGTTTACTCACCAAACACTCAACTGAAGCTGAATAGGAAAACAAATTCTTATTGCTTTTTCAAAACTGGTTGTACACGGACCACTCACTTTGTTTAAAAACTCACTTACTCTCACTGTACTTGCACCTTATCCTCACTTGGTGTTTTCACTCCATTATAATTCCAACAGCCAACGGAACTTCCCTATTTATAGGGTGTTATCTACCGACTCTACTCACTCCAGTTTTCTCTAGATTGTTCTTGTACCGACTGACTGTACACACTTTTACACATCCGACTTTGACTTTATAGAGAATTCTAGCTATCGTACCAACTCCAGATTTTTCTAGGGACCAAAAGAACTGGCTTAAATGGATAAGCCTCAAATGTTCTAGATACTTTTAACCTTGATTAATCAAGCATAATCAAGTTTATCTTTCCAATAAGTCTACGAGTTATAACCTTCAAGACCGAGATATAAAATGTTGATTTATATTCAGATTCAGATTTTGGTAACTTGCAGACTTCCTATTACTCACATTTTACTCTCATGTGGCATCTTCTATTTTGGTTTCCATTTCAAGCGAACACAAGGTCTACTCTTGGTTACTCATTTGCGTTTTTTATTTTTTTACTTCATGCTAATAATTATGGCAACTAACTGCTGTATAGTACACAATCCTGTTCTATTTTTAACAAAAAAAATTTTGTATTGTAGTTTTTTGTAATCTTGTGTGTAATTTGCCTTTATATTATTTATAATTATTTGTACCTTAATGGTACATTTTATCTTCAGGGCATCCTAGAAGCAGAACTGACATGCATGGATGGGCTCGATGCACTGTGGAAGTACGTGTTCAAGTCTAGTGGAAAAAAGGTATTTATTTGCTAAGAATAATCTTTGAATAGATAAAATTGTCTACCTTGATTTGTATTTGTTTTCATTAGTATTATTCTTTTCTATGGCATGGAGATGTCTTGAATTTGTCATTTGACACTTGCATTTCATGGCATGTTGGAGCATCTTATTGCTGAATTAACTGCATTAATGTGAAATTTGTGTTCTCTTCTTCTTATTTATTTGCTTATAAGACTCATTTTGCGGTATCCAAGTATTAAAAGTAGTATTTCCTTTTCTTCCCTTGTTGAAAGGGATAACCATTCACCGAGGCAAGCAACAGCAGGGACGAATTTCTTCCAAAAGCCTAAACTTTAGTTGCCTTAACGTTGTGATTTAACTTTATTAGGGATTTATTAAAACATTTGATGAAACATTTCTCTTTAATTTTGTAGGACCTTCGAAGTTTTTCGCTGCCTTTGTCCATTCAGCAACCACAAGCTTCGATGCTTTACTAAGTCACTTTATTTCAAGCACCAAACCATCTCCACAGTCTAGTGTCCTTGTAAAAGAGGATGTTTATTCAGTAGCTCAGTGTGTTGTTGTCCTCTGCCTTGAAGTACTTTGGAAGACAAACTAGCTCTCTCATTTTTATGTGCGCAAGCGAAGCTCTGAGTTAGATCTTGGTAGGCAAACTTATATACTCCATACAAGGTTGTTTTTTTAGATAAGTCACACAAGTTAACTTTATGAACCTTGGTACTTAATACTGATCTCTTAAGCACATATTGTTACTATAATGATTGATGATAGTATTTTCATTATGTATGGATAATTTGGTTTTCTGCTTCACCTGGAATGTCAGGTGCAAATATATGTCTGAAATGGTGTGGCAGATTCAGAAATCAAATATGCAGGTGCAGAAATATAAAAAAATGAATCAACAAAATTCTATTTCAAAAAAAGAAAAACCTAACAAAATTTTTGCAACGGATATAAATGATGTCATCTTTTTCTTGTGAGACCCACTACACGTGTCCTACATCGATAAACGATTTTTACGTTGCTTAAATAAATGAATACATTGCTTAATTAATTTAAGCAACCTTTATATACGTTGCTTATATTATTTTAAGCAACGGATGAAGCAACGTCTGTAGACGTTGCTAAGAATTTGTGACGCCGTGTGGGCAACATACATAAGTGTTGCTTAAATTAATTGCAACAGAAATATCCGTGGTAAATTAGGGTTTTTGGTGTAGTGATCATCTCTCCTTTGGATTAAACCTTGATTTCTAGCATCTCGATACGGATCAAATATTACCTCATCCGCAGTCAATTTGTCCAAGGCAATTCGCACGTTGATAAGCTGCTGCGGCATATCCTTATCCTGAGCACCCTTAAAACTGTATTTTGTCCTCTTGGCTTATCAATCGCAAGATTGTCATTCACTTTGACGTAGGAGTTGGCTTTCACCAAAGTAGGGAAGTGCTCATATATCCAAACCTATGCAAACACAAAGTTTAGTAAGAATCCTACATTACAAACGTTTTGCAAATATAAATGATTTACACAATAAAATTACCCGGAAGAGACATATATTTCCGTTAAATTGCGCAGTGAGTGCCCTTGAATCCTTTGTCAACTCATTGTTCAAGAAGGCGACCACCGCAGTACCCCAAAAATACTCATGCATCTGATCTAAGGGATCCAATAGTTGCATATACCTGGTGTCGACCAAGCTTCCGGAACTGTCGGGGAAGATACATTTGCCTAGGACGTATAACATATAAGCTAACGCGCATTGATTCGCACCAAGTCCACCCTTCCTTCCTTATCATAGATTTTCATGGTCCTAGATAATGTATCCCTTAACTCCTTGCTTAGGTGACCATCCTTCATCACAAGCATAGACTCCGTCTCAACCTGATTCCAACCAAACAAAGTTTTGGTCAATTTGAAGATATCCTCCCAAGAAATGTTATTATCGAAGCCCTCACTGATTGCTTTTCCCTCAACCTCGAGGCCTAGAATTTGATGAGCATTATCGGGAGTTATCACCATCTCACCGAATGTAAATAACATTATATCAGTCTCTCCATATAACCTCTCACAGAGTGCAGATACAATAACTCTATCATACTCAGTATTCGAACTCTCCACCGCAGGCGACAACCCGGAGTTCTTGATAATCGCTTGCACCTCGTCACATTCCTCGTCAAGGTCCTAGTTCTTAGTCACTGAACATGAAGCTTGGCGCCTCAAGAGACGGATGGCATGCTTGTGAACCTAAATACCAAAAACACAAAATGAAAAGAAATACAAACACTTGAAGCAAATTTAAGATAGATAAGATACACTTAAATAAAAAACAAATACGGATTGAGATTACTTACGATAGTATTTTGGATTTCACATGCCCATGAGTCTTTGTATCCAAAAAGAACATTTCCACCATCCACTACACCATTTTTAGGAATTCGCAACGGAGCCTGGTCGTTGCTGACTAGGGTCGCAACGGCAGGTCGCCGTTCCAAAACACGGTGTTGCATTTTTTGCAACGGAATAAGCTCCGTTGCGAATCTTGGTCAGCAACGGAGATTCGCAACGTACCTTGCCGTTGCGACTTTGTTTATTCGCAACCAAGATATGTCGTTGCTAAGCTGTTTCTAATTACTGGAATACCCCTACCCGGAACTAAAATGTTATTGGTTCTGGTTCTAATTTACTGGTTCTGGTTCTGATTTAGCAACAGATTAAAGACGTTGCTAATATTTTGCAACATAAAAAAAAAGGGCCAAGTCTTCATTGACCTGGTCAAAATCCATTCCCCCCTACACATTCCCCCAGCAGTTACCCAGTTCCCCATATTCATCCATTTCCACATACATACAAACTATGTCATTCATTACAAAACTGTAGTATATTATGAAAAAAGGATTCTTCAATTGAAGTTAACAAAAATTAGTATTTGATACAAATGTATAGTAAGTATATATGTGTCACAGCAAACTAGTGTACACATAGAAACATACTTAGTTGAGTTCATAGAAAGATACGAAATTCCTAAGTTCTTCTAACTTAAATCATTATAATGAGATACTACATAAACTTACAAATCTTTTAGCTGCTAAGGGACCTAATACATGCTGCTTTGTTCACCAAGCTTTTTGACCTCACAACAGAGCATCATTCAATTAACCTGCGAACAAAGCATCACAAATTCTTCCAATCATATATCGCATCGAGCATTTATAGAGCCAATTTAGTGTAATAATATATTGGATAAGTATATAAAAAGACAAATAAGACAATGGAAAAGAAGCTTACATCGACTGCGAGGAAGAACACCAAAGATGCAACTAAACATGTCATTAAGTCGTACTTGTTAACCCTCCAGAACCTAATGGTTTATTGGCTATCATTTCTTTATTGCCATCTGTTTGATAATTTCCTAGTGAAGTAAAAGTCCTTCCAACTACAATACCTTCCTGTAAATTGAAGTATACATTTTAGAAATTAGAAAACGAAGTCGTATAAACTGCGCCAATTTGTACATTTGGGGACAAATTTTGATCCATAAATATTTGTTGAGAAAAAAATAGCAGAATTGGAGAAGATTTCATACCACATTCTTAGTCAAAAGCTTATCTTTAAGAGCTTTGAGAGATGGTTCCAGGACTGACAAAAGTGTGAACTGCACAAATTGAACAAAAAGGACCATATAAGTTAAGACAGCTATTACGAAGACCTACCAGACCCAACGACTTAATGAATAAAATGCAAATGATCTTGGTATGTTCATTTTTTTTTCTATAGTTGGAGAAACTAGAAGCTCTTACAGTGTGTGTACCTTTATAATCGTATGGTCTTTGCCCGCTTCATGGTAAAAAAACTAGCGAATGAAAGAACACTTCCCTTTTGCATGCTAATCTAAGGAGATGATCTTTGCAAAAATCGTAGTGTTCAAATCTTGGAAATCTACTATAAGAAAAAGTTTACATTGCTGTTGATTTCAAAAGAACATATGATAGCACAAGACATTTAAAATGGTAAGACGATTGTACAAGTTATCCCTCAGAACATAGTGATGTTAGACAGATAAGTGGGGATGTGGGACCATAACAAGTTTTAAAAAGAACACGGACAAGAAAAGCAAGTAATAGCCAGCTTTTTGAATACCTACCGTGACATTATACTTGAAGTAAACACTGAGAGTCGTTGTGAAGTACTGGTATTCATCATGAACTACTGGAGAAGAACATGTGCCATGCTTTTCTGTAATAAAAAGGTTAGACAGAAGTATAACATTAAAATAGAAAGCTTATTTGATATTTATATTAAATATAGGTAAACTTTTCATATTTCATACGCAAGCATATGCACATGAACATGCATAGACATAATCAAAGAAATACATTGAAGAATGAACTTGTCTTGGATGAGAACAGAGGCTTACCCCACTGTATATTTGTGTCCCCGCAGATACATTCATGGTACAGTCATTACGGGAGAAAAAAATATTAGCTAACAGCATAGAATAGACAAAAATACAAATTTAATCAAATAGCCAACTTGTTTATGCGTATCAATCACCTCATGGGCCCAGAAGAGTCCTCTTCCACCGCTGTAGGTCGATGGCTTTCCATAGCTCAAGGATGGCCAATACTTGGCAAGATCTTTTCGCAATGATGAGATCTAGATGAAGAAAACCAGAAGTACGTATAAGTAACACATGTCTGTAATAAGCTATATGTACTCAGAAATAGACAGTCTACTTTTTTCCATATAGGAAATATATGTTGTATTTGATCAAATAGGTTGTAATTTTAAATGCATAAATTATTTAAGAAAGTTCTCATAATAATTAATCGCCTTTCTGTTTATCGTCTTCTGCAATCTTTTGAACAAGCTTTATCCGCAGAGTGATAGGTGTGATAAACACCTAATTTTATATCTAGTATTTATGCTTTCTTTGCGAGTTTTAGTGTGAATTATGTATCTTATGCTTACTTTTGAGTGTATTAGGTGCTTTGGAATCGTTTGGAGCAAAAGAAGGAGAAATTAGCCATTAGGAGCTACAAAGTGCTAAAAGGAGCAAACAAGTAAAGTGTTATTGATGAAGAAGGTCCAAATACCAATTTTAAATCATTTCAATCAAGGAATTCTTATCACCATCTCGAATAGAATTCAAACGCGAAAAGAACGCAAAAAGAATGAGGTCATTCCGAGTTCGTATGAAGAAGTTATGAGCAAAATGGTGAAACCAATTTGGATTAGGTTTTCTGTTGGGCCTTATTGGGCCTGCGCGAAAAGAGAAAGGAGAGATGCGTTTTGGGCTTGCTATGGACGTGAAAATTAGGGTTTTTGGTGGATTTTGAGGAGGTTAAGTATCCTAATTGGATAAGGATATCATCTCTTCTTCTACTTTTGTTCTAGGGTTTAGAAACATGTTAGGGTTTCTCTTTCTTCTTGTTATGAACTCCTTGAACATGAGTACTTAAAGTTTATTATTGGTTATGGAATAATTGGATTTCACAAAGCATGATTCTTTGATTCAATATATTAGTTTTGTCTCATATTTATCGTTTACAATTCTCTGAAAATATAGTTGTATGATTTGAATGCTAGTTTGATCGAGTCGCGAATCGGTTGAGTTTGTTTTCACATCTATTGCTAGTTTAGGGTTTTATACGTAAAAGTGATATTCCTTGAATACAAGTAGCATAAATATGATTATGGTTTGTAGTGATATATTATTATGATCATATGTGAATCGTAACCTTTGTTAAATTGAATTAGTGCGCATTCCACGTTCAATTGCTTTGATTGGCCTGATTTCATAGAACTTAATGCATCTAGGGAATTAAACTTGATTAGTGCTTTCACACGTTAGGTTGTTCTTTTAGATAAAACTCATACTCGCATCTTTTAATGTGTTTGTTGATGACAAAAGGAGATTAGCGGGATATTCTTGCGATCAAGATATTCTAGGGCTTTTGATAAAAGTTGAGATTAAATATCAATTCTAATTATTGTTTTGAAAGCATGTTAGTGAATGAAGATGAATCCTTAACCAATATCTTTTCTATTTGAATTGACTTGATTATTTCTTTATTTGTTTTTATTTTATTTTAGCTTATAAAAATCAGAAAACCCCCGGTGTTATTTATAAGAAACCAATAATATTTTGACAACCTAGACCTCTCTGTGGGATCGATCCTTTCTTGCCCTTGCTAAATTTATATTTTGAGTAGTAAGAAAGTGTAAATTATTTTTGACGCATACGACAGCGATCAAATTTTGGCGCCGTTGCCGGGGAGGCAACGGTTGTCACTTGTTTTTGGTTTCTTATTTTTGTTTTGTTTTTGTTTTTAGTCTTATTCTTGTTTTTATTATTTTCTGGTTTTTAACCTTGGTTTGAGAATCTTATTTCAGGTACTTATTTCTCATGGATGGAGCATATTGGAACAACGGATACGGTTTTCAACAACCTCAACAATATGACAACTACCAATTCTAGGGGTATAATCAAAACCAATTCATTGGTTATGACCAATATTCCATGGAACCTTATGGTTTTCCTCAACAACCTTATGGCGGGTATGTGTGTGAACAACCACAAGGATGGGAGGATTCTTATGCTCGTGAACAAAAAGTCTCTAACTTTATAGATCAAGTTTCCAACTTTTTACAAGAAAAATTTCAAAAAGCAAAAGAAACTACAAACGAGCAACTCCAAGAACTTCATGAAGGTATTGCTAACTTGCGAAGAGGCATTGATCAATGTAAGGAAGGTATGTATAATTCTAATGTGCATATGGTTCATGATGAATATTTGATTGATGCTAATGTTGAAAAAGGCCAATCCTTGGGCACTTTCGTTGATATTTGTGTAGCTAACTCAACTCTTGATCTTAATAATGATCATTCACCTATTCAAAAGGATGAGTTAGAGTTTAGCAACATTAAATTCAGCGACGAAGAACCTTATGTTAACTATGGAAGTGACGGTGATTATGATACATTGCTTGAAACAATTCATGGTGACAACAATGAGGAGTGTACAATGGAATCTTTTTGGGATCAAGATGAAGACGAAGAGGAATATGATGACACTAGTGCAGCTTGCTCAAGCATTGATCTTACTAATGATCAAGAGCCTATTCAAAGGGCGGAGCTTGAGGATGAAGAATTTTTGAGTGTTCTAAAAAAGTTCCTCATAGTGAAATTTGGATCCGCAATAGAGTATGTGCCTGGCAACAAAGAGGAGTATGTTGAGAATGAAACCGTTATGACCAATATTATGGAAGACCCAATTGAACTTGTGAATGTTTGTAATGATGATGTTGATGTCGAGACTTTGGTTACGGCAGAAACAGACGAAGAATGGTTGCAAGGTTTGATAGAGGACCATGATATACAAGAGGTGAATAATTTACTTGAGTTTTTCAAGGATGAAGAGGATTCCGTGCTACAAGAGATTGTGCGAGGTTTGTCTAACCCTTTGCATATTAATTCTTCTCCTTTACCTCTTATTGGTTTGAATGTATGTGCTTCGAGAACATTATTAGATGACTTTGTTTCTCGATTTCCACCATTAGAAACATTAGATTCTCATACTATGCAGGTTTTGGACCAAGAAACCGTGGAAGTACCCGACTCTTATATTCTTTATGCACTTCCAAGTGTGGACAAGAATAAGTGTGGGGGAAGATTTTATCGGTTAATAGCTTCGTTTGTGTTTTATATTACTAATATTTGTATGGAGCTATTGTTTGCAAAACAGGTACTATGGATAGATCCCCAACTTTTCAGATTATTGGTGTATGGGGAATGAATCTTACAAGAAGCTAAGTCGGGCCGTCGACTTTAAAACAAGCGCTAAGTGGGAGGCAACCCACCGGTTTTGTATCTCTTATCCTTTTACTTTATATTTTATTTTTGTTTCGTTTTTTATTTTTTATTGTTTTCATATCATATTTGCATCCCCATGTTTAATTTCATTAAGTCCATAATCTATCTTAGAAGAGAATTATGACGAATACCTTTTCGTCAGAAAATTTCAGACTGCGCGTAGTTCAGTCCAGAGACCATAACTGTCATACCGTTTATCAAAACACTGTGAAATTTTGACACTGCGTATAAAACACGTAGGTGAACAACTTTTGTGAAATGGAGTTTTTCCAAATTCCTTACCAATTTGCACATTTTTTGCGTTTTATATGCTGTTACGTCAGAATTCAGAACTTTCGGTTTTACACATTGAGGACAATGTGAAGTTTAAGTGTGGGGGAGCATTTATATGTTTGTATAGTTGTTTTATGCCTATAAAAAAATCAAAAAAATCAAAAAACCAAGAAAAATTTGTGCTTTTTGAACTCCGAAATCTAGAAACTTGTGCCTTTAGGATGACACCATTAGTGGATGGAACCATTTTGATTGCAGGAGTTGAGGAACCGATTAACTAAAAGGGACGAACATAGCTCAGAAATCATAAATACCATGATAGTTACCATATCTCGGAATATCACCATATCACGTTCTATTTTTATTTTTCCATATTTATCTATTGTTCTCTAAGTGTTTTGGTGGGTCACTAAACATCAACGTGTTATTACTGCTAGGATGAAATAGAGTGATTGAGTTGCTAAAAAAAAAAAAAAAAAAAAAAAAAAAAGAGACCGACCAATTAGACCAAACGGAATAAAAGACACTTGGATAAAGCAATATGTGTGTGTTCTCCCTGTCTCCGTCGCCTAAACAAGCGTGGAATGCAGGATCCAAGGGAACTATCATGTAATCTGCTGACAAGAATCATGCGCTTGGATCAAGTTTGATCCAATCATGTTGTCTAAAAAAAAAAAGAAAAAAAAAAGTGAAAAGTGAAAAAGAATAAGAAAAGAAAGTATTATAATGGTTGAATAAAGTCACTCCTTGTTCCCTTGTATATGCTAGTGAGTTGATGTAGAATTCATACCAGTAGCTCAATCCAATAGGCATAGGTTCATCTTGGCAGTGACCTTCAGACATATATGGGAAACATCGATCACTTGTGAACATTCGCCAACATCTACATCTATATCTATCTTCTTAATATTTTCATTGTGATTGTGGTTTGTTAGTTTCCGAGTATTGTGGCTTGTTCGACTATCTAATTAGAGTTTATTTACTAATACTTGAATTGAATTTGCAAGGTACCTCCTCCTATAGTCATTTTAGATTCGTTCATTGATTTGTCATAAATAGACGGAGTTGGAGATATAGGTTTTGTAGGTATATCTCTAGTAAACCTTCACGAGACTATAACTCGTCCACTAGGGACACCAAGGGATTTAAAGGCTTGTTATTTATGCTAAAATTAACCGTAGCCTCGACGTCACGGAGTTGTTGTATTTTAGTTTTGTTTGATTTGCTCGAGGACTAGCAAAGTTTAAGTGTGGGGGAATTTGATAGGTGTGATAAATACCTAATTTTATATCTATTATTTATGCTTTCTTTGCGAGTTTTAGTGTGAATTATGTATCTTATGCTTACTTTTGAGTGTATTAGGTGCTTTGGAATCGTTTGGAGAAAAAGAAGGAGAAATTAGCCATTAGGAGCTACAAAGTGCTAAAAGGAGCAAACAAGTAAAGTGTTATTGATGAAGAAGGGCCAAAGACCAATTTTAAATCATTTCAATCAAGGAATTCCTATCACCATCTCGAAGAGAATTCAAACGCGAAAAGAACGCAAAAAGAATGAGGTCATTCCGAGTTCGTATGAAGAAGTTATGAGCAAAATGGTGAAACCAATTTGGATTAGGTTTTCTGTTGGGCCTTATTGGGCCTGCGCGAAAAGAGAAAGGAGAAATGCGTTTTGGGCTTGCTATGGACGTGAAAATTAGGGTTTTTGGTGGATTTTGAGGAGGTTAAGTATCCTAATTGGATAAGGATATCATCTCTTCTTCTACTTTTTTTCTAGGGTTTAGAAACATGTTAGGGTTTCTCTTTCTTCTTGTTATGAACTCCTTGAACATGAGTACTTAAAGTTTATTATTGGTTATGGAATAATTGGATTTCACAAAGCATGATTCTTTGATTCAATATATTAGTTTTGTCTCATATTTATCGTTTACAATTCTCTGAAAATATAGTTGTATGATTTGAATGCTAGTTTGATCGAGTCGCGAATCGGTTGAGTTTGTTTTCACATCTATTGCTAGTTTAGGGTTTATTATACGTAAAAGTGACATTCCTTGAATACAAGTAGCATAAATATGATTATGGTTTGTAGTGATATATTCTTATGATCATATGTGAATCGTAACCTTTGTTAAATTGAATTAGTGCGCTTTCCACGTTCAATTGCTTTGATTGGCCTGATTTCATAGAACTTAATGCATCTAGGGAATTAAACTTGATTAGTGCTTTTACACGTTAGGTTGTTCTTTTAGATAGAACTCATACTCGCATCTTTTAATGTGTTTGTTGATGACAAAAGGAGATTAGCGGGATATTATTGCGATCAAGATATTCTAGGGATTTTGATAAAAGTTGAGATTAAATATCAATTCTAATTATTGTTTTGAAAGCATGTTAGTGAATGAAGATGAATCCTTAACCAATATCTTTTCTATTTGAATTGACTTGATTATTTCTTTATTTGTTTTTATTTTATTTTAGCTTATAAAAATCAGAAAACCCCCGGTGTTATTTATAAGAAACCAATAATATTTTGACAACCTAGACCTCTCTGTGGGATCGATCCTTTCTTTCCCTTGCTATATTTATATTTTGAGTAATAAGAAAGTGTAAATTATTTTTGACGCATACGACAGCGATCACAGAGTTTATTTAGTTTCCCCTAAATGAGCTCAATTGCTTCAAATTCCCTCATGTCTTTCTTTACTTATGCTTTGGAATTCTTAAATAACCCACCCCCAATCAGCTAACACGCGCACGAATGCAAAAGAAAAAAATAACACTTAAACTGAAAGCAAAAGACAGAATAAATACCAATTTCTCATCAAATCTAGTTTCGGTGCAACATGCTGGCCAGGTTCCATCATTGTAGTCGGGTCAGAGTCCATCTGTCACATAAGAAAATACATAACAAAGACTAAAATGAAGAAATGACACATGAGAAATTCATTCACAAAAATTATTAAGCATGCATGCCAACCTATAAACCCCAATGACAGTTAGGCCTTTAGTGCTATAACAGAACTACAATATTCAACGAGGATGAAAAGTTGAGTTCTGGTAAAAGCCCAATACTGGACGAGCGGCATTAGAATATCGTGAGTTTCCCACATCAATGACAAATTGCTAATACTACTATTGGCTTCTGACATTTTAACCTACAATGTTGTTATGTTATGTTATTAAGGCATGGTCTACTAACAAACCATTCCATCTCTGTTCGGCAATGGTTCACATGAGCATCATACAATGTTGTTAAGTTATGTTATTAAGACTTGGTATACTAAAAATCCATTCCATCTCCGTTCTGCAATGGGTAACGTAAGCAGCATACAGACTTGAGAAGACAGAGATTATACAAATCATTAAGCACGATATTCATATTTTTCATTGTAAAATCTAAACCCCAAAAGCATACTTACGGATTGTGAACTCCGTTGGTCCGTTATCACTGTAAAATAGACAAAAAAAGTGGATCTTAGTGAAAACTACTAAATGAAAGAGATCTAATAACAGATGAAAATAAGTAAGGGTTACAATGACATAAAAGACACAGTAACAAGATTACTGGAATGGAAACAATAAGATTCCCAATCATAATATTAACTTGTACTTCCTCGATCTACGCTTTCTCTGGAGTAATTAACTGCTTAAAAGTTTCTCTTACATGTACTGATAATTACCAATACATTCCATATCTCAGGCTGAAATCGAGAAACACAAAATTACTAAGAAATTTAAATGACAAATTAGTGTACCAAAGCAAAAGAATCAACATCCATATAAGCTTGGGTATAGATATTCCATGTACCTAAAACTTGTATCTCCAAACTCATGGTCATAACACATCGCAACAACTGAGAGTAATAACCCCAATCCATTATAAGCTATGAGCAGTGCATGTAGGTAGGTGGAACCTACATGCCACAAGTACAAATGCTTATGAATTTCTACGCTACAGAATGCAAAAGAATGATACATCCAAAAGTCTTAACATTAAGAACCTGTAGAGAATAGATACGACTCTAGCGCATAAATACAAAGTAATTGATTCATAATTCAAGTATTCCATAACTTACCAGGTTTCATATCTCTATGTATTACTCCATTGGAAATAAACACTCCATGGGCGAGCAATATCAAGTGCATAACCTATAGCCACACGAATATCAAGCTGTCTCGGTCGGATGCTGAGTAAGTACTTCGTTAATCTGTAAGAGTCTCTGTGACCTAAAAGTTCCTTCGCCGTCAATGTACATTGCTTTTCCTTCACCACCCCCTTGATCCAGTGGAAGCTGAAATGTAATCTTGTACCCGAAATACAAATGACTAGATTAATAAGATTTGAAAAGAAAAATAATAATCTCCATTAACAAATCTACTTCATTTATTTAATCAACTCAGGGCTCTTAAGCCAGTTATAAAGCTCTAGATGAACAACTTTTTAATAGAACAATGCAACGAAAACACGATAAAATCTTACTTGACAAGTGACGCATAGAGTGTGACACAGCTGACTCTTTCCAGAGCGAAATTCACCATATAGTTCAACAATAGATACAGTCTCGATCCCTCATGTTAGATGATTAACCATGTAAGTTCTCAAAGAACATTTCAAAACACTACAATCTACATTCATAATCTACTAGTATTACTCATCTTTTTGCAAACCATTCTCCAGATGACTACTGCGATCTTGTAGCTTCAACTGCAATCTATAACCACCACTTACATGCCAATCCACCAGAACCCATGCCTAAAATAATGCAGGAAACCAACACCAAAAACTCCATCATCATCACATGCAATGTCATAACCTGCCATCAGCTTAACCTCACATACCACAAGCAGTTCCCATCTAGCACAAAAAAAAGAAATTAAAAAAACCAACTGAAACAAGGGCTGATCAATTTAGTCGACTTATAAGAATATAAATGAAATTTAAAAAAAACAAACAAAAAAGAACGAAAACCTAAAAGATTTGAGTATGAAGATCAAATATAATTTATGTATTGACTTGCTGTTGACAACAAAGATTTGTGCGCGAACTAAGAAATCAGAAATGAGTTCACTTTACTTTATCATGACTCTTGAGCGGCGGAGAAATTTATACTTGCAGTGGAGATAGAAGAAAGCGAGTTAGAAAGAGGGAAACACGAGGATCTTTAGGGATGAATAAAATAAAATCTTCGACTCTTCTGGCATTACTACAAAATTACACTTACTTATAGGTCACAAAAACATAAAGTTGATACTCAAAACTCAATTTCTATGGTTTACCAAAATAACTTGTACGTCCAATTCTGAGAATCATCTCATCAACCAAAAGGTTGAAGCAAAAATAACGGTAGCATTCTATGGTATGTGGTTATGCACCTGTTAAGAAGCGTTTGATATTACATATAGGAGATACATAACACGAATCACAGAACACTAACATTGTTTTGTACAAGATATGAAGATAGTAATACAAGATAAGAAAAAGGGGACCCGGGGATTCAAAATACGGACTATTTTAAAGCAAATTACCAACATTAGGAGATTATAACTTACACTCTTCTTCTTAGCTGCCACTGGAGCTTTAACACCTTTCTTCGGAGCCTGCAATAAACATTAACACCAGGGGAATTTCAAATAACTCACATAATACAGAGACATAGAGAGATTCAGTCTCCTTGCATAATGCAGAGATATACACACAGGGGAATTTCAAATAACTCGCATAATACAGAGATATAGAGATTTAGTCTTTCAGAGATACAATAAAACAACATAAGTACATAAAAAGTATATTTCAAGAATAAAACAAAGAAATTGAAACTTAAGACTAACTGAATGTGAAGAAAAACAACACCTTGTGTCCATAAGCAGCAACATCAAAATGCTAAGTACCCCCAAAATCAGATTGATCACAAAACCCCCTATTTTTTTAAACCTAGGGTTTCATTTTCATTAAAATTACCAAATTTTATGTATGTGTAACAATGAGAATCAAAATTCACCAATGATTAAGCAAACCCAAATTTCAATAGAAAAACAACACCTTACTAACAGGAAAGTAAACGAATTTCAGTCTGGCATTAGCTTCGACTAACCTTGAACCTGAAGAGACAAAGTGATACCATTTAGACATAGACGGATGTGAGTATAAAGTACCAAATCAGCATTTTATAATACCATATAATCCTAAGGATATTTCAAAAAAGAGAATATGAAATTGCAAACAATCGATGTGCTTTTGAGGAAGAAAAGTGGAGTGGGAGAAAACTATCTTTGTTAAGAATCTTTTGATCAAATCTTGTTGATTGATGTAAAGCTGGTTAACCGTCTTTAGTTATTCAGCTGTTTTGTTTTTGTTCATTCTTTTGAAGACTTTATTGATAATACACTGTTAGATCTCTCATAGATGCAAACTTTACCTAGGCTTCTTGACGTCCTACCCCTCATATGAAAAATGAAGCTGGAAAACAAACTCAGGACCATTACATGAATGCAAATTTGTAATGGCCACTTCTCCCCCCTGGATTTCAGCTAAATCTTTACCATTGACCTAAATCATTACAATAGATCCCTTTCAGTCTCCTTATCAATTAGATAAAAATTAAAAATAAGGATTGGAAGACGAGCATAACGGTCAGTAATTTGTGGGGACATTTGAGGCTGATATGAAGCCTAAAACAAACCAGATGGTCTCACTGAGAACAAGAACATTTCAACTAAGCCTCAGAAATCAAACCTGAAACTCCACTGGCTTGCGAGATTTGCACGTCATAAGCTCATCATACTGCGATGCAAAAAAAAAGAGATAATAAGAAATAAACGAGGAGTTTTTTATGCAAAGATTCACTCGGTTACGTTTTGGTTATGAAGATAGGAGGAAAGATCTCCCAAGAGACATGTTTGTAGAGCTCAAGCTGTTGTTCAAGGGGGATGGGAGTCTCTGGATTCAAAAGGTGTGCAATGGGCTTCAAAAGCTTAGTGATGGTTTGTTCATAAATTGGAGCAGTTTTAGTTGTAGTTGCACTGGAGGGGAGAAAAACGGAAATTTCATCGTCCTCTGCAACCAGTCTTTTATTTTGTACTGACCTCACAAACAGGTAAACTACAAAAGTTGCAACAGACAAGTAAATATCGAACAACCACTGAAACAGAAAACTTGTGACATGCATTCAAAATAAGAATTAAAACCTACACGAATAAGAATTGAGACCAAAAGTGACATAAAACTCTAGCGAGTCAGGAATGAAATGAAATACCATGTCAAGTAAAGCATGCTCAAAGTTCAAGCGCAAGAATATGAAAAACCAATCTACTAACCATCAGCAAATCCTAGTCACTGTAAGCACAAAACAACATCAGATTCACATCCAAATAACATCCTAAGAGCTCCACATTCATCATAGTGTAGGTGATGTACCTAGGTCCTAACTTTCCCTTCTCATCAATAATAACTCCCCGGGAATTCCATCTACGCTTTTAGACTAGATCGAAGTATTAATAACTCATACAACAATCAAACGAGGAAAAAGAGAGTACTACATGCTACAGTACTACACCATGTCCTGCTATCTCGACACACCCAGTACCAACATCAATGATTCAAAAACTATATTGAGCATTATCACTTTGTTATGCAATGAGGAAATGACGAAAGGAACTGTAATTTCTCAATGCCCAATTGGCTGCGTGAATTTAACATCAATTATAGCAAAAATTCATTTGCTACTAATACACGTATACTGAAAAAATCGGCTTGTAGCCTGCAACCAAGAACATTAAATGAAACCCTAGGATTCGATAAACTTAAATCAAAATCTATCCTAGAAATCAAATCTCTGAAACCCTAGAAATCACTGAAACCCTAGAAATAGAAACCATTGAAACCCTAGAAATCGAAATCATTGAAACCCTAAAACCTATGTCAAAGATTATACCTGTACACAGATCTACACGATGATGGATATGGAGATGGAGACGGAGCTGAGTCTCTGGTTTATCGAGATGGATATGGAGAGGAGAGGAGGGAGAGCTATCTCTGGTTTCGGAGGAGAAGAAAAAATGGGGTTGAAATTCGATTAAGGGTGGGATATACCCTAGACTTGGATTAAGGGTGGAAAAAGAAAAACATAGTCCTGACCGAAGTTTGACTGGGGCGTTTTAATCATCTCTAGTGTTCCGACCAAGCAAGCGGTTCGCACGCTTGAACTGAGAGAGGTTGCAATTCGCAACCTTTCGTGAGAGGTTGCAAAATTCGGAACGACACCAGTTTGTTGCGAAATATTAGCAACTAAGATTCGCAAACAAAATTTTGCAACCGACCTAGTGCCGTTGAGAATCTTAGTTGCGAATTCCTAAAAATGGTGTAGTGATCTTTTGGGGTCCCCTTTAAATCCCCACATGGTTTCAGTTTTGTTAGAGCACTGATCGGTCGAACTCGCATGCGTTGCTATCTCAAGCATGTTTGTCAATGTTAGTGATCAAAACTATAAAGTCTTGATTTCTAGTCTACTATAGCTAAGGTCTCGGACTAGGATATAAAGTGTAGTTGAGCTAAAGAACTCCATGGAAATCATCATACAAGACGAAGGACTACTCAAGGAACCAATGGATCTTCATCGACTAAATGGTATGTGGAGACTTGAACTTATCTATCACTCAAAATTCTATCTACTCTATCTCCTATCTTGAGACAAAAGTCGTATCTATATTATAAAAAGAAGTGTTGTTTGTGTATCTTTACAATTACAACCATTGATTTCGTCATCCTACGACAGGGATCGCTCAGTTATATGTTTTATATAAAAGTATATCGCCGTCCGTCGGATCGTTAGGTTTCTTGGTTTGGTTAGAATTCCATAACGTACAAATACCAAACCAAAAAATAGGACCGATCCTTGGTTTTCCTAATTTGTCTAGAAGTCCGTCGGATCCCCCGGTTTCCTAATTTTGATATGCCTCCTCTATTAATATATGAGTTTCCAACATCTTCCAATCAAGTGCTTTCTTACGCAAGCATCTTAGAGTTTTATTTTTTTTAGTTTTAAACAGTGGTTGACTGTTTTGAACAATGAACAGTGTGTCTACAATTTTATACTAGCAAATATGTCGAGTATGATAACGATGGTAACCAATTAACCATGTCGCTCAATATTAACGGCTTAGTCTGTTAAGGAAAAATCTGATGGGTTTTACACTGATGAGAATAGTTGGTACAAAAGCTTAATTCTTAAATGTGGGATAGTTATGCAAGTTTGAGTGGAATATTATGGGTCTCACAAGCAAATTGATGTAACAATAGCTCCAATTAAGGTAAATAAACCAAATGTTCCTTCGTTATCTTTTCACAACTATCCCATTGCCCCGGATAATTTGACCCAAACAATAAAACATTGGGACATATTTAAGAGGCCAAGGCCGGGCTTTAAGCCCCGGCTAATTTTACCTGACCAACAAAACACTAGGATATACTTAAAAGTCCATGGCCGTGGCTGTAAGCCCCGACTAGTTTGACCCGACCAACAAAACACTAGGATATCCTCAAGGGTCCACGGCCGAGGATGTAAGCCCCGACTATTTTGACCCGACCAAAAATACACTAGGGTATCCTCAAGGGGCCATGGCCGGGGCTGTAAGCCCCGGCTAATTTGAAATGATCGCAAAACACTAGGGTCGGAGGCCTCAACTATAAATTATGGGCTTGATGTTTGACAGTACTAATCTTATTGGTTTTGTTAATGACTAAAATTTTATGGGATAATACTGACCATCTGACCAAACAACATAAGAAAATAATCAAAAAAGGTTGAGCCCCGGCCGTAGGCCAGGGTGGTACCTAGTTACTATATAGACTAAGATTATACCCATGTGATATTTCGATTTGAGTATATCTCTCTTATCTATGTCTCGAAATATGTGTTGGTAAAGATTTCGCTTTAGCCAAGTTCATCTTTACCTAGTGACGAAAGTCATGTTATGTTCCAATCATTTTGGAAATCGCTCTGACGAAAAATAGTTTGTGAATAACAACTATAGAATGCCCCCTGAGAATGTTTCAATGATTGAAATGAGAGTTTAGACAATATAACCATTGGAGGATATAAGCATTGTTGTGGAAACACATATATGTATGAGTCCTTATTGCTTGAACCAAAGTTTGCTAACTTTGTTGATCAAGTGAAACCGGTGTAGTGCGTGAGCTCAGTCCGCGAACTCAGCATACAAACTCAGTCCGCGAATTGACAAAGTTCTCGAACCCGAGAATTTCTGCTGGAGTTTGTGAACTCCGTCCGGGAACTTAAGTCCGCGAATTTGAGTAGGTTATGTCTAAAAACGATATTTGTGAACTTATCTTAATAAACTAAGGAATGTTATTTCAAACCATGGCTTTATAGTTCATGAATCGATTCGAGTGAATCACAATGTGTCTTGTGTAGTACATAAAGATCTAATCAATTGAACAACTCTCTAACTAGTTCATTAGAGTCATTTGGACTAGTTATGGTGAAGAAGAATATGGTTGATATGAAAGTTATCATATGGCTAACCATTTGGTTAACTATTGTTGAACCAACTAATGTACAAGTTTGGGTACGGTTTTCACAAGCCTACAAACGTGCATTTCATGTGTGTGTAACAAGCTATGTTTTCGATCTAACTGTTGATAAATATTAGCTTGAATCTATTCAGGTTTTCATCTAACGGTGAATATTGAATGCTTTGTTAGTAAGCTAACATTGATTGTAAACCCTGATTTGAGAGACTATATAAGGGAGAACTCTAGCAACTTGGAAACCTAATCCCCTCACATTCTGTGTGATACTAGTTTGCTAAGCTAGAGCCGATTCTCCTTTAACCTTTGGTTTTCTTCTTCTAAAACCAGGTTAACGACTTAAAGACTTCATTGGGATTGTGAAGCCAGACCGATATTACTTTTATCGTAGTTGTGTGATCTGATCTTTCTATTTCTATGATACGAGTACAATTGTAATAATTGGCTTGAGATTTCTATTTCCGATAGCCAAGATATAAAAGTAGTCACAAACATTTCGTCTCATCGATTGTGATTCCACATAATATTTTTTCGCTGCGTCAATTAAGACTATTGTGAGGTGATTGATAAAGTTGAGATGTTCTTCGGGAATATAAGTCTGGTTTTATCAATAGGTTCCTGTTCACCTTGATTTATCAAAAGACGGAACAAAAACTTGTAGGTTTATTGGTGGGAGATGAATTTATCTATTACTGTAGACTTTTCTGTGTGATACAGATTTGTTTATTAAAGTCTTCGACTTTGGATTGTAGAAACTCTTGGTTATAGGTGAGATCAGCTAAGGGAATCAAGTGCGCAGTATCCTACTGGGATCAGAGGCGTAGGAGCATAACTGTACCTTGGATCAGTGTGAGATTGGTTGGGGTTAAACTACAGTCTATACCGAAGTTAGCTTGGAGTAGGCTAGTGTCTGTAGCGGATAAATACAATGTATGTTTAATATGGACTAGGTCCTGGGGTTTTTCTGCATTTGCGGTTTCCTCGTGAACAAAATTATGGTGTCTGTGTTATTTCTTTTCCGTATTATATTTTGTTATATAATTGAAATAATACAGGTTGTGCGTTGTTTAATCAATTAGAATATCCGACCATTTTGGTTGTTGATTAAAATTGATTGAGACTTGGATATTGGTCTTTGGTACTATCCAAGTTATGTCTCTTTGATAAAGACTCGCAGATTCTATTTGCTTGAGTAAAGATCAAATCGAGAGATTGAGATAATAACTCCTTGAGATATTTTTTATTGATTGAGTCTAACTGTCTAGTTAATTCTCTAGAAAGTAACTCGGAGTTTGTCCATACAGATTGATAATCGAACTATTGGGTGTGGTTGTTAGACCCCCGCTTTTTCAAGTTTAACCTTCAAGTGAGGGGGAGGCATATGGGAATCAACTGGTTTAGTGATGACCCTCTTCTTCTTTCCGGTTTCACTAGTACTTGCATCTTGGGTTTGTTGATCATTAGCTTGAATTTGTTCTCCATTTTCTTCTTCTTCTTCAACAATTCCATGTTCGATATCCTTATCTTTATTTCCGTTACCATTACCATTACCATTACCATCATCATCATCATCATCATCATCATTATCTCCTCCAATAGGTGGCATGTCTTGATCACCATCATCATCATCATCATCATCATCATCATCATCATCATCATCATCATCATCATCATCATCATTGTTACCTCCTCCAGCAGATGGAGTTCTTTCAACAACATCATCATCATCACCTCTTCTACCATATGAAATTGATTGGTCTTCATCTGGAGTTTCATCTGAATCATTTGGTTCCGGTGGTGGTTGAGAAATGTTTCGTCCACGGATCTTGAGCGTTCCCGGTTCAATGAATTCCCCTCGATGTGTTGCAGTCAAGAGTTTGTCACCAACACAAGGAGGTCTTGAATGAGGAGTAACAATATTCTTCTTTGACTTTTGAAACCTAAACAAGAACAATTAAGAAATAATCCATAAGTCGGAAGGGTCAACATATGTAACCAATCCGGCGGAACAATAGTCGGCAAGGTCCATTACCCATGCATTGCTGGCTTCAAAACAGTCGGCATGGTGGTATCTAAATACCATTCCGACCATTATTTTCAAAATAATCTGACGGCATGGTATTTGAATTATAACAAACCGACCAAAAAAACTACCGCCGACAAGCTCCTTGGTTGAATAACTTGCCGACCATGTAAAAGCAGTTACAAATACTAAAAATCCGGCAAGATATTCAATCTAAGAGCTTGCCAACTAACCCTAAACATGAAAAGTCGACAAGGTCGTGGAACAAACACCTTGCCGGTTAAATAACTACAAATTCAAACATTCGATTTTTCTAAACTAATTTGACATGCAAACATGAAATTGAAGTACTGGAGTGAGTTTAAGTAGACCCTTACTTTCTTAATCGCGCCATTTCTTCTGTTTCAGTGGCGTTGATTTCTTCTTCTTCGACGGTTTTTTTCTTCACTTTCCTTTGAACTAAATTTGCAATTCCAGGGTTATATTCATTGGGTTTTCGATTTTCTCCTTTCATACGACTAGCCCTCAGCCGTGGTGGCTCCATTTTTGAAGATTAATCGGAATTTTCGGATCGATGATTACGACGAGTTTTGGTGGTGGGGTTGATGAGCCGGTAAGGTAGAGGTGGAGGAGAAGAAGAGGATAAGATGAAATGAAAAGAAAAATGACTGATTTAGGGTAATAGGGATTATAAACGATAAGGATAGTATTGTAACTTCACCCATTAGGACTCCCCCTTAGCCCTTAAAAAGAGTCCACTTAAAATTGGGTATACCCCAATCAAGCCAGGTTAAACAATGGATCTTTCTCCGATGGACGGCCTAAGCATATCAAGGTTTTACCAAAGCCCACCACTAAGACAACAACTACCAAGCCCATGTATGAGATAAACGGTCAGATTTTGAATCGATAAGATAAATACGGGTGCCTGTAGTAGATGCGTCCTTACAGGGATAATAACCGTCGAATTCAAACCCCTTCCCAAAGGGAGGGAAAGTAACCGCCGACTTTACAAATTCTATATAATCGCCAGTAGTTTGATTCTTCAGAGTTTTCGCTCTCAACACCCTTTGATTAAAATGGATAGCAGAGAAAATAATGATAATCAGAGTCATCCTCTTCTTACATCTTCTCCTGATCAAGAACATGCAGAACCTACAAATCTAGAAAATGAAGAAAGCATGTCAAGAAGTCAGGATCATGCAGAAGAAGGGGTGTTAGTAATCTCTCAAGGGAATGGGGATGTAGGTTCCCCGAGAAGGTCACCAGGTCTTGTTGAACCGAATTCTTCAAGACCTGATGTAAATGTCGAAGATGGAGTGGGTGAATCGACTACGGGGATACCAGAAGGTGATGTTACAGTCGGTTTGCCTAGGCGTTTTGTCCAAGGGGAATCAAGTGCACCAACACCAAGAAGTGTTGCCGAGATTTATCCTTCAAGTTTGGTTTTTCACCCCGGTCTTGCTACAAAATCGGGTAAAAAGACCAGAAAGAATAAGAAAGTTCAAGGCATCAGAATTGGTATGAAGGAGGGTCAGCCATCGAACCCATTACCAGACCTAAACCGCTTTCCATCTTGTTATGAATGCCATAAGGAATTCTTTTCATGGAAAGCTGTACATGGGCACATGCGAACGCATCCAGAGCGGGAGTGGCGTGGTACTGTTCCACCACCCACTGTTGCACGGCCATCAATTCCAATAGCAGCAGATGACACCAGGGAACCACCAGTACCGGCTACTAATCAAGACGTGGAAGTTGCAACAGGTTTACTGTTGCTATCGTTTGCTAATAGCCGTGGCGTGCTGGGATCTTCAGCGAACAATCTACAAGAACAAGAGCCTCATAGGTCTGGACATGTAAATGAGAACTCGGCGTCGAGTTCTAATACGCGATATGAATGCTCGGTTTGCAAGAAGGTGTTCCCAACTCACCAAGGGCTGGGTGGTCATCGTGCCAGTCACAAAAGTGTGAAGGGTTGTCATGCTATGGACAACACTGCTGCAGAACATCATTCTGCAGAAAGAAATGGCGCTGATGCATCGGGTACTGGAAATATCTTTGGGTGCCATATCTGTTTGAGGCGTTTCGCGAGTGGGCAAGCACTGGGTGGCCATATGAGGCGGCATCCAGAGAGAAGGGGAGAAGCGTCGTCATCAGCGCAGGACTCAAACGTAGATGCTACGTCTTTAGCACGCATTGGCTTGGTCGTGGATTTAAACCTTCCCCTTCCTCCTAATCTCCCCCCTCCTCCTTATTTGCCTACAGAGAACGACGAAAATTCATCAGCATCATCTTCATCATCATCACCATCTCCCGATACCAGTTTGGACCTGCACTTGTGAGTTTGACGAAAGGCGATTGATTATCATATGTTTTTAATTCAAGGGTGTGTATCTGTGATACTATATATCTATCTATCATCTTCCATTCCATCAATTTGTAATAACTTTTGACTGTTTGTTACTGTTGATGTGTGTATGTTTTAATAAATGGGAGGAGTGTAACAATATTGTGGGAAACCATATTCTCTATAATATATTGTTATTTATTTATTATTATTATTATCTATAATCTTCTGCATCCTGTAGTAGCGTTTTGATTTTCTTGTTCTTATTGTTTTTTTTTTTGTAGTTGTCTTTTTTTCTTCTCTTGAATGCAGTAGTGTAGTGATATTGGATAACAAAGAAATAATGTTATCTACTTATCTCATTTTAGTGATCTTTGATGAATTCGAATAGACGTTTTTTTTCTTATTGGTTCACCAAGTCGGCACCACTCTCTATTTCATCCGCTTCTAATAGTTTCCTCCTTTTCTGTATATTGCATTTCATTATTAAGTCTAACACACAATACTATAAAAATACACTGGACAATTTCATAAGAAATTTATTTATCCATTGTATAAAAAGCAACTAAAAGTCTGATACTTGATTTAAAAATTAATAATGCAAGTAGTACTTTAAAGAGAAAAACGTCAACGTGAACACCACAGTCCAATCAATCGAAAACTTTGTTTCGATCTTCTTATCCCCCTTTCTGGAAATATCTTCTGGAAAACTTTGTATCTGCTTCACATCTATAGTTAGATCATGGATCCTTACAGGGTACAACACTTTCATTTCAATCCCTATAATCATTTTTTTTTTCTTTTCTATTTTTGGTTCTTCATTGAATTTGATTGATCAGCATTGATTTGATTTTGCTTCACTTGCTGTATATTGGAATTTGATTTACTGATTTTGTCTGGGTACTGATCATATAATTTACTCTACTCTCTTTTTGTTGTGTTTGCTTGGAGCAGCATCGCCCATCAAGCGCTCATAATTCGCCTTTTATGACCACAAATTCCGGAGCACCGGTCTATAATAACAACTCATCTCTCACTGTTGGACCCAGAGGTAACTAATTTTGTCTATTGGATTTTCTCATTTTTAGCTTTCTTGATAGTTTTGAGGGGTCTTTAGCTGATACATTTTTGTTTTATGGTAGAATTCATTTAGGTTGTTCAGTCAACAACTTCTTTACAGGATTATGCTCGCTAGTTGCATTTTGAATTATGGTAGGGGAATTGACATCTTTTGATTTTGTTGATGGCATATTAATCTCACCTTTGTGGGGACTCTTTACTAATTAGGGCAGTGTCTTTCCATTAGTTGTTACTTGTAGTATATACATGATGTATATGTGGGGAATAAAAGATCTACTCACCCAAACCATAGTGTAGGTATCTTGCGATTTTTTCATTTGTGCAATACTTCAAGTTCGACAATCAAAGAGTTGAATTCTACTACTCTTTGCTTTTGGCAGGTCCGATTCTCCTCGAGGAATACCATTTAGTAGAAAAGCTTGCTAATTTTGACCGTGAGCGTATCCCAGAGCGTGTTGTTCATGCTAGGGGAGCCAGTGCCAAGGGTTTCTTTGAGGCCACCCATGATATTTCTCACCTTACATGTGCTGATTTCCTTCGGGCACCAGGGGTCCAAACCCCAGTCATTGTTAGGTTCTCTACTGTTATCCATGAGCGTGGTAGCCCTGAAACTCTGAGAGATCCTCGTGGTTTTGCTGTGAAGTTCTACACCAGAGAGGTAACTGGCATTGTTTACTTGAGTTTCCTCTCTCACCATCATGCTTGTACACTAGTTCATGAAGTAATTGCCAACAAATTTTGGTTAATTCTTCTGGTAAATGTCAAGTATCAATAGTTCATTACATGGAAAGAAAGTCTTGCACATTCGTGTCTTGTGATTGCAGTCTCTAAATCTCAACGTTTTTGTATTTACAATGCAGCCAGGGTTCCAGGACTTACCATTTAGATTTTAATCTACTATTTTGATTTGATGTGATCTGACATGTTCGTAATCATTGCGCGACATTTGACTCTATTCCTGATATTGTTGTTGACCGCAGGGTAATTTTGATCTAGTTGGAAACAATTTCCCAGTCTTCTTCATCCGTGATGGAATGAAATTCCCTGACATGGTCCATGCTCTGAAGCCCAACCCAAAGTCCCATATTCAGGAGAAATGGAGAGTACTTGATTTTTTCTCCCATCATCCAGAGAGCTTGCACATGTTTACTTTTCTCTTC
Source organism: Papaver bracteatum (assembly GCA_023529315.1). NCBI lineage: Eukaryota > Viridiplantae > Streptophyta > Magnoliopsida > Ranunculales > Papaveraceae > Papaver > Papaver bracteatum. The sequence continues at coordinate 7,148,350 of JAJJWX010005152.1, forward strand.
GACGATATTGGTGTCCCACAGGACTATAGACACATGGAAGGTTCTGGTGTTCATGCATATACTCTCATTAACAAGGCTGGAAAATCACTATACGTGAAGTTCCATTGGAAACCAACCTGTGGGGTTAAGTCACTGTTGGAAGATGAGTGCATTAAAGTTGGAGGTGCCAATCACAGTCATGCTACTCAGGATCTCTATGACTCGATCAATGCAGGAAACTATCCTGAGTGGAAACTTTTTATCCAGACGATGGATCCAGATCACGAAGACAAGTTTGACTTTGACCCTCTTGATGTTACTAAGACATGGCCAGAAGATATTATCCCTCTACAGCCAGTTGGACGATTGGTGTTGAACAAGAATATCGATAACTTCTTTGCGGAAAACGAGCAGCTTGCTTTCTGCCCTGCTGTTATCGTCCCAGGTATCTACTATTCTGACGATAAGATGCTCCAGACTCGTATATTTTCCTATGCCGATACCCAAAGGTATCGTCTTGGTCCAAATTACTTGCAGCTTCCAGCAAACGCTCCCAAGTGTGCTCACCATAACAATCATCATGATGGTGCCATGAATATTATGCATAGGGATGAGGAGGTAGTCTTTCTTCTCAAGTCAATCTTCCTATGAATTATGACCAGCTAGGTCATTATTAACTTATTTCAATGTTCTTATTGGATTAGTCCCTGATGAGAAAGTTTGTTGCTAGGTGAATTACTTCCCTTCTAGGTACGACAGTGTTCGACATGCAGATGCTTATCCTATTCCATCGACAATATGCTCCGGGAAACGTGATAGGGTTAGTGTCTTGTTTGCTCAGAAATGACAGAACTCCACTTATTGGTTTTTTATTGATTAACATATGTTCAATAGATAGGCATCTGAAACATTTAATTTGCTGGCTAATACTTATTCCTCTTGTTTTCGCAGTGCATCATTGAGAAGGAGAATAACTTCAAGCAACCTGGTGAAAGATACCGGTCCTTTACACCTGAAAGGTACCTAACTTCACTTCTTTCACATAAACATTAATAACTATTAAATGTGAGCTTTCTTTTTTACCAGCTTGTTTTTATTCTTTCTCAGGCAAGAGAGGTTTATTTGCCGATGGATTGATGCTTTATCCGATCCAAAGGTCACCCACGAAATCCGCAGCATCTGGGTATCATACTGGTCTCAAGTACGAAACTCGAACTTTAGTGTTGTTATTATTTAGCAGATTTAACCTCTGTATAAACAGATATGTAATTTGACAAACTAGTGAAAGAGATTATATGTCATTTTATTGCCGTATTATACTGACCTGCATGCTATCTTGCGGTATTGTGTTAATTTACAGGCTGACAAGTCTTTGGGTCAGAAGCTTGCTTCTCGGCTCAGCGTGAAGCCAAGCATTTGAAACTGGAATGCACGAAGGATGTTGTAAATGAATGCATGAGCATAAAAGAAGGGTGTTCAATTTTATGATCTTGTATTTTGTGTTCTGTAATCTTGCTTTTATTATGAATGATTGATCAGATGATAGTCATGTGGTAAATTTGAATCACGACAACTCTTGTATTCAACTTATAATAAATGAAGCCATCTTAAAAGTTGCAGTAGATTTATTTCCTTGCCATTTTTTTCATCTGGTAAGTATGAAAAGAATCGAGTGCTCTTAATGCAACACCCTGCGCAGCAGTGGCAAACTCTTTTTCAGGTATACCTAAATCCATTAAAATTCAAAGTTGCTTCTTTTTCTTCTCCAAGTTATGCTGAACTCGTTGGAAGTTCAAGACCACCCATATCAAGTGTCATACAGAGATATCTGGCCAAAGGGCTGCAGGTGAGTACAAATACGTATGCGTAGATTGCCATAGAAGGAAATTGCTAAGCCTCTTTGCACCTGAAGTACGGATTAAAATGTCAGGTTCAGGGGTCACAGACATGTACATATGTTTCTCTAGATCTGATAACGTAGTTGCACACTCTTGATCATTCTCACGAATACAATCAATCAATCTAATCTCATCACTACCACAACCACTTGAGTCCAATCCTCGTAATTTACACCGCTTGTTTTCATAAGATTTTTGCACGGCGTTGACGACCTCATCAGTTGAAGAATATGCTACGCAGATAACCAAAACAAGGTTGTTGTTCATTGCAGTGGCTGTCATTGCTCTCTCAGCTGCTGCCCTGGTAGTAGCATTTAAGAGCTTCAAGTTTCCTATGAAATGTAACCGAACCCCAAATTTACTTACAATGCTACCTTCCATTAGCAATTCCTCAATCTTCTCCTCCATCAGAGTCATCATGTATTGAACTTCCTTAGGTTCTCGGTTGAAATTATCGACACTGAAGGCGTATACCGTCACATACTTCACCCCTAATTCGTAACAGTACTTCAACATTGACATAAGAGCAAAGAGTCCAATTCTATGGCCAGCCCCTTCTTTCAGTTTATGTTTCCGAGCATACCTCCGGTTTCCATCCATGATAAAGGCAATATGAGTAGGGATTGGCCCTACAGAAACCACGCTGAAGATGAACTTCCGGAATACACGAAAACAATTTTCAAAGAACCCACCTAAAATCATCTTAATTCTCTGCATCTTTACGGACGCTGGAGATATTTAAAATCAGATAACAATCAATCAACTGTTTAGGAAAAATAAAAGTCAGTCAGCATGATTTATCTACACGCATGGAAAAGAAGGTCCTTCAAAACCTGCAGACATATTAACAAACAACGTAAAAATGTGCAGGCAACTGGTTACAAAGAAGAAAAGATCAAAGAAATTTATAAATGAAGTTGGTTTCTACTTGACATGATTCCTGTTTTTTTTTTTCAATTGGGTGGATGATATTAGGGCTCTGAACTAATTACAAGAGATATGCTATATTGGAGGAAAGTTTAGATGAGCTTTTAGTGTGTCATGCACTTTGAATTTGCAATTTTTAAGGAGAGCATGAGAAATGGATAACCAACACCCCTTTGTTCACTACAGTCATGGATATTGAACCTCGTTTAATTGGGGGACCCCAAAAGATAATTAGGGACCTCACTAATTTTATACTCACTCCAAATATTATAGGGGGAGTCCAAATAGTGGTGAAAATACTTTTCTGCACTTTCTACTTAAAAACCTATTAACCCTAAACATAAAGCCCCCAATTCATTTTCCTAAACTAAAATCAGAACTCCTCCCCTCCCTCTCCCTCTCTCACGGTCTCTCCATCTCCTCAATTAACGGCAAAAAAAAAAAAAAAAAAAACTTCGTCGATTTAAAAAAATTTAATCGACAATTAACTTCTTCTGTAAACATGGCTCAAACAAATGAGTACAAAGGAAATTTTGCTAACCCTAAAATCATAGAGAAACCCAAATTGAAGATTAATCTGAAAACCAAGCAGAAATCAAGCCGGGAATAATTAGAAGAAGAAATGATGTCGATTAGAAAGTAAGTGAACTAAAACCCACTTCTGTTTTGATTTTTTTGTGTGTTTTGATTGTGAAATTGAGTTTTGGAACCGAAGAATTTCAGTTACAGTGAATGGGTCGTTTATTGGGTATTTCTTAAACCCTAACGATTCTTCATTTGCATGTAGAAACTATGAAAAATCATTAGGGTGTATGATGTAGAAGATAACGACCCTAATTCTGCTGTTATAAAAAAATTCCCTAGATTTGAGTCGTTACCACTGTATACGACCCTATGCAAACGACCCTATTTTGGCTTGTAACGACCCTAGATGAAATACGAACAACCTCTATGTCCCAAAAATTGGAAGTGTCGTCAATTGAAGTATCCCAGAGGCGTCACACTACTATTTTTCCCTAAATTAGAGTCGTTAGTCCCATATAATAACATATGACGACCCTCTTGTGAGCGACCCTTTTTCTATTCCGTAACGATTCTCGGTAAGAAACAAACAGAGTCTCTATCCCAAAAATTGAAAGGGTCATCACCTTATGTCACCAAGAGTTGTCAGTTTGTAGCTTAGGGTTGTTTCCTTTTTCCATAGAGTCGTCATGTATTTTTTGAGAGTCGTTTGTGTGTAAAATAATTTGGTGACGACTCTTGTCCTGATAGCATGAAATCCTTGAATTATTTGTTCTTTTGTTGTGTATGTATTATTGTAGTCAAAAGAAAGGCAAGAAACCAATGCCCACTCCTCCTTCCAAACCTCCCCGACACGGCAAATACTTGGAAGCCGGTCAATTTCGCGGAAAACAGCCGAGCGAGGTAGCCTTTTCTATCCGCGAAACAAGATACCCAAATAATGATTCGTCATATTCTTCCTCCCCTGTTGTGTCTGCTTCCGGAAGCGATGAAGAAGAAGGTGAATATTATGATGATGATGATGATGATGATGATGATGATGATGATGATGATGATGATGATGATGATGATGATGGTAATGATGGAAATGGTGGTGGTGGTGGTGGTAATGGTGGTTCTGGTCCAGGTGATGGTGGTGGTAGTGGTGATGATAATGAAGGTAATGATGGTGGTGGTGATGATAATGAGGATGATGAAGGTAATGGTGGTGGTGGTGGTGGTGGTGACAATGATGAAGAGAAAGAGGAGCAAGCCTTGGAGCCGCAGGCGAAATCGTCGAGACAGAAGGATGGAAAGCAAGTTACAGCGAGCGCGAGACACATTCCCGCCAAACATTTGCAGCTAGAACATCTTCATAGTGGGGAAGCCATAGGAGAACCTAGAGACGACTACAAAGTTCTATTTGGATATCTCGGAACGTGGGCTCGTACCACCTACGAAACAATCGTAACAATCTCAGCTTTTCTTTTTATTTGATTTTTTGATGTTAACTTTCCAATTTTTTTATATTTACTTGTTTTTCTTTTGTAGGATCATAAGAATGCCGTACGTCTTTTCAGGCGGCAATCATCTTATGTGAAAATGTCCTTGTGGGATCTAAAAGATGAATGTGCATGAGTCAAAGAGATTATTGAAAACTATGGTTTGTATACTGCCGTTGTGAACTTTGTGATTGCATACAACAAGGTTGTAGTATCAAGTTTCTGTGATAGGTTTTACGACTAAACTCGATACATTCCAATTCCCTTTTTGCGAGATGGCATTGACTCCCGATGATGCAGATCAGATATTAGGGATGCAGGTCGAAGGAAAATCCACCAATGACAAGTTCAATAAAAGGCTTAGTTGGAAAGCAATTTATGCATTGACCAAGAAATTGTTTGGCTGGTATCAAGAGACGACAGATGGCCTTTTTGTGAAGGGAAAGAAATACCCGAAGAAAGAGTTCAAACTCATAAAGATTAGGGAGATATTTGCTGGGACACTAATCAAAGAAAAAATTGATGGTCTCTCTGATATGGAATGTCGTTATGCGGCTGCTAGGTATTTGTTGTATGCACTTACGTCAGTTAATTCGTTTTAGAGCTTTGTGAATCGGCGACAACTCGTCGATTAAACCGGTGATCAACTTAGTTTATTTTTTCTCATTTTCTCGATCTTGATTACCAGAATTTCATCTCTTCATGTGATTTCAATGATTGGTGGTCAGTTTTTTAATATTACGTTCCCTAAATGGTAGCAAATTCTAGCCCAGTATCTATTTAATCTTTAGAAAATTGATCGAGTTTCAGATCTGTTTTAAACCATTCAGCCAAAAATAATTTGGAAAAACCCAATTCAGATTCAATGAAGAAGTCGATTGATGATTCTCTATCGTTATTCATACCAGATGATGTTATTGATAATTTCTTGGAGGAATGGACATTCAGTTTAATTGGAAGATTGAATTTGGTAAAATTAAAAATGGAAAAAGTTGAAGCTTCGTTAAGAAAACAATGGAATCTAAAAGGTAACCTTCAACTTATTCCATTAGGCAAAGGTTTCTTTATTATTAAACTAGAGAATTCAGAAGATAGAAGTCTTGTTTGGAATGGGTATTGGAATGTTGAAAATCAAGACTTAACCCTTAGAGCTTGGGAACCAAACTTTAATCCTAAAAGTCAAAAAACCTCAAAGGCTTATGTATGGGTGTATTTCCCTGGGTTGAGTATTGAATACTGGAAGGAATTAATATTGTTGCAGATGGGAAATGAAATTAGGAGAGCAATCAAAGTTGATGCAACTACACTGAAGAGAGAAAGTGGGTATTATGCAAGTGTATCAATTGAAATTGATCTTGAAAATTATATCCCAGGTAAAATTGTTGTTGAATCATAGTATGAGAAGTTTGAACAAGTTATTCAGATACCAAAAATTCCAAAGTATTGTATTCATTGTAAGAACATAGGTCATTATGTGGCTGAATGTAGAATTCAAAGACAATATCACCAACAAGAAGAACAACTTCCAGCAAGGAAAGTGTAGAGAAAGAAGATTAAAGAAGTTAAAATTCCTCTTATTATTGGTTTTGATATTTGTAATTCACCTGAAGAAAAATGCCAGGAAACTCCTACTTCAGTATGGCAGGTAGAACAACTTTTTAGTGATGAAGAAACTATTGATGTTGTTATTCCATCAGTGTCTCATTCTGGGGAAACTTGAAATTCGGGGAGCTTTCATGTGTTACAAGATCACTCTGAAGAATTTACTAGCTTGTTGGAGTCAGTGCAAGACTTCCCTGCTTTACCAGTGAACAAAATTCTTGAGGTAACTTCAGTCACTCTTTCAATAAATAATGTTGTATCCATTATCCCTCCAAGTAAACCTGTGTAACAAGAAGAGAAATATGGGGAAAAAAATAAGGGTAATCTCTAATCCAATAAGAAATGTCACCACCAGAAAACAAGATGCTCATAAATTATTGACTACTGTTAATGAAGACAAGAAATTAGTAGGAATGGGAAGTCCTAAAAATTCCCAAACTCTTAAAAAATGAGAGTTCTCTACCAGAATATCAGCGGCATAAAAAGATTACAAGCCTCTGATAAACTAAGAAGTTTAGTTAAAACTTTTAGTCCTACATTAGTTTGGATTTCAGAACTAAAAATAAGAGTTAATTCTGACTCATGTACAAAACTTAGATTTCCTGAAATGAATGAATAGGTAATTCATAATTCTTCTGAAACAAATAAAGGCAATATCTGGTTATTATGGAGTGCATCAATAAAGGATCCAATGGTGATTTCCAGTACAAGGCAAGAAATAACAGTGGATGTAGGAGGGTATCTAATAACATGTGTTCATGCAGATTCTCTAACAATAAGAAGAAGACTATTATGGGAATACTTAGAAACCATTTATTCTTTAAATAAGCCATGGATGTTAATTGGGGACTTCAATGCAGTATTATCTATGGAAGAAAATAGGGGAGGAAGGAATCCATTAACTTCAGCAATGATAGATTTCAATAATTGCATCCAAAATTGTGAAATGATAAAGCTCCAAAGACATGTCATAACTTCTTTTGGAGCAAAAATAAAGAAGGAAAGAAAAGAATAGTTTGTAACCTGGACAGAGCTTTTTATAATGTCAAATGGCTAGAAGTGTTTCCAAGTTGGGGATATAAAGTTGGAACTAGAGGTAAATCTGATCACATTCCTCTTTTTGGAGCATCTGCATCAATTCCAAAACCAGCAAATATTCCCTTCAGAGCACTGCAAGTATGGTCTTCACATGAGGGTTTCCAAAAAGTTACTGAAGAAGCATGGAAAATTGAAGTGAGGGGTAATCCAGGTTTCATATATATTACAAAACTAAAGAATCTCAAGAAGATATTAAAGCAATGGAATTGGAATGTGTTTGGAGATGTGATCAAGAAAATAAAACAAGCAGATGAGGAAGTTATGAAACTATCTCTTATTTCAGACCAAAATCCTAACAACATTGATTTACTAAATCAGCTGGTCACACCTAGAGGGGTCCAAGAATTGATAACACAACAACACCAAGAAATTGAAAGATAAAAATCAAGAGTTAAATGGATTAAGTATGGTACAACTAACTCAATATTTTTCCATGTTAATATGAAACTGAGACAAATGCATAATGCCATAGTAGAACTGGAAAATGAAGACGGAGAGTTAATTTCATCACAACAAGGCATAACTGATGTTCTAGTGAAGCATTTTGAAACTAAATTCAAATACAAGATAGTTCAGATGTCTGGAAAAAAAATTGATTCAGTCCCTCAAGTAATTTCTAATGAAGACAATGAAAGATTAGAAGCTACTCATATAGAAGAAGAAATAAAGAAAGTTGTTTTTTATCTTGATCCAGAGAGCTCACCTGGACCAGATGGCTTTGGAGGATGGTTCTACAAATTGGCCTCAGATATTATTAGTAAGGATTTTGTTAGAGCAATTCAATATTGTTAGGAAAAGGAATTTATCCCAGCAGGTATGAATGCTAATTTTATAATGCTTCTTCCTAAAGTTAAGAATGCAAGAAAAGCTAACCAATTTAGACCAATTGGTCTAATGAATTTCTGCTTCAAGGTATTTACCAAAATTATCACTACTAGATTAAGTTTGGTGGTACAGAGGCTGGTCTCTCCACAACAAGGAGATTTCATTAAAGGTAGAAATATTCAAGATCAAATAGTTCTAGCATCTGAAATGATAAATGAACTGGATAGAAAAAGAAGATGAGGTAATGTGGGACTAAAGCTAGATATCTCCCAAGCTTATGACTCACTTAGATGGGATTTTTCATTTCAGGCATTAAAAAAAATTGGATTCTCAGATAATTTTGTGAAATGGATTCAAGTTTTGCTTAAGTCAGCTAAAATATCAATACTTGTTAATGGTGGTCCAATTGGATATTTTAATGTTAGAAGGGGACTAAGGCAGGGAGACCCTCTCTCTCCAATCTTATTTGTGATAGCTGAAGATGTGTTAAGCAGAAATTTATCTTCAATGGTGATGAAAGGTGAGTTACTTCCCATGGTTCACAGAAATGGAGTACACCCACCTCATATTATGTTTGGAGATGATATATTTCTGTTCTGTAATGGAGATAGAATAAATTTGAGAAAACTCTTATTGATTCTTGAAGAATATCAGCATGCATCAGGTCAGGAAATAAATCTTTTAAAGAGAAAATGCTTTGTTGGTGGTACAAGTATCACTAGAAGAAATCAGTTAGCAGCATATTGTGGTATGCCTTTAGCAGGATTCCCTGACAAATATCTAGGAGTTATGTTAATGCCAGGTTTAATAATATCACACCATGTATGGGGGTGTGTGGAAATGCTAGATGGATGGAACGGACAAATGCTATCATTTCAAGAAAGGTTAGTACTGGTGAAGTTTGTGCTATGTAGTATTCCTATTTTCAACATGTCAGTGTACAAATGGCCAAAAAAAGTACTTAAAGAAAGTGAGAAAATAATAAGAAACTTTTTATGGTCTGGAGACCCATTAGTGAGAAAGACAGTAACTTTGAAGTGGGAAAAATCTTTTTCTCCACTAGCAGAAGGTGGTTTGGGTATAGACAACTTGAAGTGATCAATAAATTTATGCTTATGAAATTGTGTTGGAAGATTCAAAATGGCAATGATGAATGGGGCAAAAAAAATTCATGGAAAATTCCTAGATAAAAATGGAAACTAGATTGATTATTATAAAAAGTCATCCATCTGGCCAGGGATTAAATGGGTGGCTGATGATGTAGCTGAGCATACAAGATGGTTAGTGGGGGATGGAAATAATATTTCAGTTTGGAATGATAGTTGGGTGAAAGATAAACCTCTGAAAGATTTATTCCAAGAAAATGTTATAATGTTACTCAATCCAACAATGAAAGTGAGAGAGTTGATAAAGGATGGAGTTTGGCACATTCCAGCAAGCTTTCTTGATTTTTTTAACACTGCAAAATTACCAGTTTTGGACAACAATCAAGATAGAAGAATATGGAGTGCTACCTCAACTGGAAATTTTACAGTGGCATCTGCAGTTGATTGTGTTAGAAAAAAAATTCAACATGTTCAATGGGCAAAAGCAATATGGCACAAGATCATTCATCCCAATATATTAGGTAATATATGGAAGTTAATAAGAGGTGTTGTACCTACTGATGAAAAAATGAAGATGAAAAAATTCCAATTAGCTTCAAGATGCTCTTTCTGCAAAAAGGAGGAAGAAAACTTGGATCATATTCTTTGGTATTGTGACTTCAGTGAAATAATTTGGAGTTGTCTTGGAGGAATCTTCAAATTTACTAATCCTAAGTCCATGGAAGAAATACTTCAGCTAGCAAAGAATACAAGTCCAGCTATAAAAGAACTATGGAGAGTAATAGCAATGATCACAATAAAGGAGATATGGTTCTTGAGAAATAGAATAGTCTATGAGGAAGAGGAGATTAGAATAGACTCAGTGAAGCAAATAATACTCCACTTTACCAAAGAATGTGAAGTAAGAATGTCAGGGAACATGTGGAACACAACCTATGATCTACAGATTCTCAAAACATTTCAGCTTAACTGCAGAAAAGTAAAGATAACAAGAATAATAGAGATATACTTTCAGCTACCAAATGAACCATTCATTCTGATATGCTGTGATTGTGCCTCAAAAGGCAATCCTGATGATGTTGGTTTTGGTTTTGTTTGCAGAAAATGGGATGGGGAATATCTATATGCAATATCAGGAGGATTGGGAGTAGCTACTAACTTCATGGCAGAAATATTTGCAGTATTGTGTGCAGGGGAGTGGGCAGTCAGCAATAACTTCTATAACATATGCTTCCAGACTGATTCCCAAGCAGCAATGAAGGAATTCCAATCTAACACAGTCCCTTGGTTGAGTATAACAAGATGAAATAGCATCAAAAGTTCACTTCAAGAATGGTGCCTTTCTCATAGATATAGGGAGATTAATACTTCAGCAGACACAATGGCCAATAGAGGGGCAAATCTAGCAAAGGGGGAGAGAAGAGCATATATCACAAGACCCGATTTCATGACTACAATGAAAATTCCAGGGAAACCATACTATAGAAATTGTTAACAGTGTATTGGGCTTTATTTCATTGTTTTTTGGTTTTTAAGTCCAACTTTTTTGGGATTTTGTTTGTATAAACTTTGGTTCTTATCTTTGGTTTTAATAAAGATTATTATCAAGAAAAAAAAAAGGTTATATTTCCCGACAACAAAGGTAACCGGGTAAGTGTCAACCTTCTTCAACTTTTGGATCCTTTGGAAGATGTGAACAAGTACTTTTGGGGGACTGTCATAGTAGCACATTTGAATACTCAGTTATCAAATGCATCTCGGGAACAAACTTCTCAAATGAATGGCAATTCGGCTAGCCGTTGGGTTTTTGTTCCCTATAAAAGGAGACATATCCCTTTCAAAGTTATTTACTCATCACTTTTAATCTTCCAAAATCAGTCACCTATCACTTCGATCTTCCCAAAATCAGTCACCCTGACTCACCCATCCCTTTCAAACACCAAAAATAGATCAAACTCCATTCAATAATCAAGTAGATGTTGCTATTTTTAGAGAACACATCACATTCACGAAGCATGACTTTGAAAGAGAGTATTGGGTTGCCAGAAACCACGACGAAACCGGAGATCCGTACCTTAACATGGATCAAACATCCAATGATCGGTGGGAACGGGTGTTTATGATTTTCAAAGCACTAGACTGAAATCGCTACGATTTACTATTCAATAAATGCATAGCGCTGAAAGACGAATTAAAAGCTCGGGTTGACGCTCTTCCCAACGAATCTCATATGGAGAGAGTAAGTTTGTCGATCAAAAGGCCTCTCATATGGTTATTTTTATTAAACAACGCTAACTTATAAATAAATTATTTTTCCAGTACTCTTTGGGTCGCAGCCAATATGAATTAAAGTACGGTAAGGAGTTTTTGCTCGAGGACTGCTATCGTCTCTTGGTAGAAAGTACCTGGCCATTCAGCCAGTATCATTAAGTGTTCAAGCGTAATGTAGTGAACTATTTTATATATTTTCCTTCTATTTTATTTCATAGTACTTGTTTGTTTTTTTCGATTCAATAAATCAGTTCACAAATCTATTCAATCAATATTCCAAATAAGGGTCGTCAGAGTTTAAAAATACCAAAAATGCCCACTCTCATTTTTTTAGAATTTTAGGTTGAGTCGTCACTTTTGGAGAACCACCAAATAACAACCCTAAAAGTTGTTATGATAGTTTCTTATAGGAGTCGTCAAGGCATAAACATTAAGGATGACGACTTTCTTTGTGTTAAAGGGTCGTTACGTTGTAAATATGATAGATAATGACTCTACATTAGTTAATGCAGAATTTGAATTCAACCAATGTGGTTGAGTCGACAACGAAAAAAAATTCAAAAATTTGGTCGTTGGGTCGTTAATTTTTATAAATATAGACCCATATCTCACCTCTTTCACACCAAACCACATTTCTCAACAATCACATTCATTCTCATCAATATTTAATACAAAAAGTGAAGAGAAAACACCATGCCTACTCCCTACACTTACGATGAGGATTGCGCCATTGCGAAAGCTTGGGTGACACTAAAACAACACTTTGAAGATCTAGGAAATGACATTGATCAAACATCCGATACTTGGTGGAACCGTGTATTCATCATTTTTGTGGCGCTAGACGAAAATTGTAACTCAAGGACTTTGAAACTCGTCAAATAAAGGTTCGAGGAGATATTAGAAGAATGCCAGACTTTCAAAAAAGAATTGAAAGCCTTGAGGGAAAACGAACCCGATATGTTGGGTGTTAGAAGAGTAAGTTTTCAAACACATCCATGACTATGCAATCCAAAGTTTCGAATGATACTAACTTACTAACTTATTTATGTTTTGCGTTTTCAGTTGGGATGGCGTATGCTCGATAAGAGACTATCCGTGGAAAAAAGTTTGAGCTCGAAGATTGCTAAAGTATATTGGAAGGCACTACCTTTAATTACAACCTTTTTGGTTAAGTGTTTAAGTGCACAGTTATAATCTATTGTTTTTCATTCCTTCAATGCAAGATGTATGCCTTTTATGATTCAATGAAATCAAAAATTATGATAATCCAGGAAAATGGTCGTTAATATATATAACTACACCGCCTAACGACTCTAACTAAAATTTATAATGGTTGGATAGGGTCGTCAATGAATATGACTACACATATGACGACTGTAAGTGTTTTTGTAGTAGCATGAAATCCCACACTACACCCCTCATAAGAATTCATAATAATCAACACATCTTTAAAGATTAAGAAAAACACTATTATTAATTGATTCACAAAAATATTACAAGAAATGGAAGAAAACAAGAATACAATCTCTCTTTTAACTTTATCTCTCCTAATGACTTGCTCAACACTCGAAAAATATCCCCCTTCCCTTACGCTTGTTCAACTCTTTAAATAGGAAATTGCATAGTGGATGACAGCTAATCTATCCTTTATTTTAGGATCTGACTTGCGATATTCTCGCAAGAGTTCTATTGTCAATCTTCGCAAGAGCTATAATCATCACAGAATCATCACACTTTTCTCATGTTTCTGCAATCGTCACCTGTTACGTCATTCTTCAAATTATTCTGTGACGCTCGCAATGTGTTGTTAGCCAAACTTCGTAATTGTGTCCCTCTTGCGATATTCAGATCCTACATCTTGCATGTTCTCATGTATTCTCTGCGAAGGAGAGAATGTCATGAGAAATTATTTTTCTAAATGTCGCAACTGTTCATCTTTTCATATTCTCTGTACTGACACGATTCTGTACTTTGCATAAATTTTGTTACACGTACTTCTTCTTCCACCCATCTTTTGACACGTCTTTTTAAACCGCTGCCATTTAACCGTTCACGTCCACTCTTCGCATTAAATGAATTTATCTTCTCGAGAATTTCTACTATATATATATATATATATTCTTCTTATTCTTCTCTTCTCCTCTTTTTACTTTCTTCTCAGCTTCTCTGCAATTTTACTGTTCTTCCGCAAATTCTGCTTTTGCAACTATAACTTTTCTTGATCTTTATTCTTTTGATTTTTACTTTCTTCTTCATTCCCATACTAAAATGCCTCCAGTTGATCATAAAAATGAAATTGTTTTTGAAGAAGTTCGAAAGAAACTTCAAACCAGAGGTTTTAATTTATCTCTCATTCCTGGTCAAAACCCTAAGTCTGAACTTTCCATTAATCTATTTTCTGATCATCCTTGCAATCATGAGGAGGTCATAGTCTTGCTAGGTCAACTTCTCGCTGGCCTTCCCATTCCCCTTTATGATCCTGAACTTCCCTTATTTTATGAAATACTTTCTCACACGAAATTCTCGCGAGCTATATATCAATAAAGTGGGGACTGCATTCTTCTTATGCTTGAGTTCGCCAACCGTGGTGCTGGCAAGGGATATCTTTATCCTGATGAAGCTAAAAATCCTAGGTTCGCTGACGTTGTGATTGTTCCTGCGAACTATACCGTGGAAATTTCTTTGCGAATTATGAGATAATTCCTATGAAGAAAGACAGTATTTGCTGGGGCGTTCGCTTAAAGAAGAAGGATGATGTTGCCGATGACAAGATACTTATGCAAGATATTGATTGGCATCCTGACAAAAACATATCCATGCGTTACTCAAGCGATGATAAGTGGTGTATCTTACCTTTAATTCTAAAGGGTCCGTACGTCTCTGGATCTCATGTTTTGCACGCGAATCTCGCAGCATATGAACCATGGGCATTCAATTGGCCTGAGAGAGGAACTGAGGTATATTTCCACACTTTTCTTGAGTTGTTATTATTTTTTACTCTCATATATAATTTTGATGACCACTCTAATGTTTTCACTTGGGAAATTGCGAAATTATCGGGTTGAAAGATTGAAGGCAAGCTATATAAAGACTGGGAAAATTAGTACTTTATCAGCTCTTCAATCATTCACAGATGAAGTAAGAAATATTCTCTTATGATTCTTCACAATATATTGTTGCCTCTATTTCTTATCTTTATGTGTATGTGTCGGTCATCGTTGTAGTGGAAAAACCTGCCAAAGTTGCGAAAGCTAGGGGTAAAGGCAATAGTATTTCCCGCAAAGATAAATCTGCTGCCCCTCCTTCAAAGAAACAAAATGTCCAATCTAGCGAAAGCTCTAGTGAGCAAGCCTCTGAACCTGATAATGATGATGGTGATGCTTCTTATGCAGAGGAAACCTCTCAACCTGAGTCTTTTATGGCTCAATTGTCCAGTATTTTTTCTAACACTATGCAAGTATTTGGTGATACCCCTCTGACTAATGCTTGCAAGTCCATAGATGCGATCTGTGATGCCCCCTCCTAGAGAATAATGAATCTCTTCGCGGGGTCTCAAGATCTATTTCTCCAAATTTCTTGCATTCACTCAATAGTTTGGTAAACTTTCATACTTATACTTTTCTTCCTTTTATTTTTATCTTGAATTCATAACTTATTCTGAAAATTCACTAAAAAATTTCGTAGGCTGGGAAAGCCTCTTATGCGGTTACTGCAGATTTAGAGAAAAGGCGTGCAACTTTCGCAAAGAAGAATCTTAAACTTCTCAACAAGAACGCAGAATTGGAGGCTGAAGTCGCCGGTCTTCGCGATAAGGATAAGGAAAATGAAGGATTGGAGGTCGAAGCTGCTAATCTTCGCGAAAAAAATCAAACAATTGGAATCACACAATTCTCTTCAGAGGACAAAATATCTAATCTTCAAGATGATAATAAGCAACTCTATGGTACGGGATTCTTTTCTTTCCCCTTTATTTTATTTTCTCAAAAATGTATTCTTATAGAGTTTATCATTTCGCAGAGTCTATGGTCTTACTGATGAAGCTATTCTTCTTCATACATTTCCCAATCTCATGGATGACGATACCCTTCTTGAACATCTAAACACTTCTCTAAATAGTTTTTCAAATGATAAGATTGAATCTCTTCCCATAAATGAACTTAGATCCAAACTTCGCCTTTTAGAAATTGAACATAGATCTGTCTTGGACATGGCTAATAAATTTAGACAATTCTTTCAAAAATCTAAAGAATAAATCCATAAGTTACAAGCCAAATATAGTGATCTGATAGATCAGAAAGATCGTATTTCTCTCCAAGGTGCTCAGACATTAGCGAAATTTCAAGAAATTCTTCTTGAGATTCAAATTGAAAGAGATGACCTCAAAAATAGAAATGCTGTACTCTGCGAAAGAGAGAATCAAACTCGCTCCCATCTTCTCATAAATGATGATGATGATGAATTCGCTTGGGCTGCGAAGGTTCTAGATAATGCCAGGAATAATTTAGGTGTAGATGTTAGTCTTCAAGTTGAGCAAACATCATTGATTAGAGATATGATTTCTAACAGAGAATGTTGTTAACTGCTCTTCCTTATTTGATTATTTATTTTTCACAATTTTCTATAAAATTATTGATTTATTGTTGTATTTTTGCAGAAGCTGAAGAGAGATATCTCAGTAGAATTGAAGAACTTGAGAATGAAAAGGCAAAGCTCGCAAATGATATTTCTTCTCGCAATGAGAAATGTTCAATATTGAAGTCTCAACTGAAGATCACTATTGCGAATTTTGGGAATGACGCAATTTGTTATCGTAATGATACTATCAAGGCGATCTGTGATGACAACAAGATTCCTCACTCCAAATATCCTTTTCTTTTAGACAACATCCCGGAGAATGTGCCTAACTTGATTATCTCTGATAGTGAAGCTGATGAAGGAGAAGAATCTAAAGAGGATGAAAATGATGAATCTGATGAAGATAAGGAAAAAAGCTCTAGTAAAGAATCTGATGGAGATAATGATGAATCAAGCTCGAAATAGATTTTGCTTTCTTGCTTGCTCCCTTGTAAAACTTGTACATTCAGTCTTCCATCTTTTACTCTTGTTATCACTATGAATTTCTCAAATCTTTAATATAAGTTCATTTTTGTTTCACCCTGCATGTGTTACAAATTTTTTTCCCTTTCGCAATATGACTATAAAATACAATTAACTTTTTATGCGTAAATCTATCATGTGAAAACAAATAACACTTAACTTATTCTATGCATTCCCATACTTTCCTCTGTTATTTGTATTCAGATGAGTGATTGAGAAAGCTGCCTTTGTTTAATAAAATAATTTGCGACAAGATTGCAATTCTCTCTGCATAATCTCGCAATCATAAATTGTTAGAAAATCACAATTATCTCTATATAATCTCGCAATTATAAATTGTAAAATTGCACTCTTTCTTATATTCTGATGCGGTCTTATTTTGCCTTCCTAAGTAAAGGTCTTATTTTGCCATGTTTTTTCTTTTGCGACAAAATCGCAGGACGTCTCTACACTTTCATGTAGAAACCCATTAATCTTTCCTTAACCTTTTGTTCTTTTGTATTTTTGCTGCGATAATATGACAGGTCTAAATTATTTCTTGCGAAATTAAAGCCCATGACATTTCCATCTTATCTATTTCTTGCGAAATTAAATGATCTCTTCTTATCTTCTCTTTTATATTATTGCCTCTTCAGGAATGTTTCCCAAATATGAAAAGTCTTAATACTATCGTGAGTAAAAAGTCTCATGACATTTGCGTCTTAAGACACTTATCAGCTCCCTAATGGAGGGTGCCGCCCTTATGTCCCCCTTGGTTGCCCTTTCAAGGAGATGTACATCGGCCATACAAGACTAGATCCTCCCATCCAGGATTAACAACAACCAGTTGTGTTCGCAGCCTCTTATCCCTTTTGCCTATATGGCTTATGGTTACGAGACTTCACCCTAAGCGGGGTTTTCTTCGGGCCGAGTGCATCATATCCAAGACTTTCCAAGAATGGCCAGGGTAGTTTCATACGCCCCGGGTACCCTTGGCTCAACCGTGTACCTCGACGCCTTGGTTATACTCTGCACCCCTTAGGAGAGTCCTTCTTACCATAGTCGCTCAACTCAAGTCATATGCTTAAGTTGAGAATCCAAGGTGCCTCTCCTAGATGGGCTTTCATTGACCCCAAATCTCCATGACTCAAGGACAAGAGGCTGTGAAAGTAGATGGTTGTTGGTAAATCTGGATGGGAGGAGCTAGTCTTGTATGGCCGATGTGCCCTCCTTGAAGGGGCAACCAGGGGGAAGATAAGGGCGGCACCCTCCATTAGGGAGCTGATTAGTGTCTTAAGACGGCAATGTCATGGGGCTTTATGATCGAAAGAAAATTTAGGCTTGTCATATTGTCGCGTGACATAAATGATGCAGAGGCAACAAGCCACGAGAAAAATGTTAAGATGAGATCAATGGGTTTTTACATGAAAGTGTAAAGACGTCCTGCGATTTCATCGCAAGACGATAATGTCACGAGGCTTTGATATTGCGAGAGAACTTAGACTTGTCATATTATCGCAATATAATCAAAAAAGAAAGTTAGGAAAGATCAATGGGTCAATACATGCAAATATAAAGACGTCCTGCGATTTTATCGCAGAAAGAAGAAGTGTGGCAAAATAATACCTTTAATTAGGAAAGCACAATAAGACCACAAGATTACTGCGATAATACTCGCAGATGTTATGAGAATTGCGATTTCATGCAACTATTATTGACGGTAAGATCGCCAATATTAAGGTAAATTTTGATTTTTATTTAATCTTTAATCAATTTTTATATTGCAGATGAATAATAGAGGAAAGTATGGGAATGCATGAGAACGATGAAATTATTATTCATCTATCATATAAAAATTGCATAGATACAAGCACGCAGATAATTAAAAGAATAATAGTTATATTGATTGATTAACTTGCAGAAAAAGAACTGTTTTCTGATTCTTACAGATAGAAACAAAAGAGGCAAAAGAAATTTACAAATTAACGGCAATCTTACAAAAAAAGGAGAAAGAAAAAAAAGAACTAGTTAGATCCATCGCGATCCTCCTTATCAGACTTCTCTTCATCGCCAGATTCTTCCCCTTTATCATTATCATCACTATTTTCTTCTCCACCAGACTTTTCACCTTCGTCATCACTATCATTTTCATTCTCATCAGAATTTTCAGCCTCACTATCAGAGATGTCAAGACTTGAAATTACTGCGGGTACTTCTTTCGAAAGATCAGGGTATACAGAAGGAGAAATTACATGGTCATCGCAAACCAATTTAACAGAATCATTGCGAACGACAATGAGAGATCTATTGAAGTTCGCGGTGGTGATGCCAAACTGCTTCTTCAGTTGTGAATATTTGTAATTGCGAGCAGCAAGAGTATTCGCGAGCTGATCCTTATCTTGTTCAAGCTCCTTGATTCTTTCAAGATAACCTTTTTCAGCTTCTACAAGAATATAACAACAAGTTAGAAATTTTATAAAAGAGAATAATGAAAACAAGAAATTAGCGAGAAGAAGAGTAGCCAATAACCTTCTCTGTTAGAAATCATATCTCTAATTAGAGCCGCATGTTCGACTTGAAGACTAACATTTACACCTAAATAATTTCTGGCATTGTCAAGAACCTTCGCAGCCCAGGCAAACTCATCATCGCTATTAATAAGGAGACGAGATCGAATTTGAGTCTCCCTCGCAAGAAGATCTTCATTCTCGCGGATAAGTTTATCTCTAACCATTTGAACTTCAAGGAGAGTTTTATGAAAATATGCTAAGGTTTTAGATCCCTTTTTTATGGAAAGATCCTTCTCATCAATAAGATCGCTATTCTTCTGCCTTAATTTATCTATTTCTTTCTTTGAATCAAAATAAAGGCGCCTATATCTGTCAGTCAAGCCTAAATTGAATCTGTGTTCAAGTTTTAAGAGATTAAACTTGGATCTAAGTTCATCTATGGAGAGGGAGTTAATCTTATCATCTGAGAAGTTACTCAAGGAATTATTAAGACTAACGAGAAGAGTATGATCATCTACAGGTTCAGGGAAAGTGTGAAAGATTATAGCCTCATCAGTAAGACCATAAATATCTACAAGTTAAAAGTGATTGATTGAATAAGCTGCGATAGAATAAAAGGAATTAAGAGAGAAGGGAAATCAGTCATACCATAAAGTTGTTGGTTAGATTTATCGAGATTAGCAATCTTTTGCTTATCAACAGAAGCTTCCGTCTCCATCTGTTTATTCTTCTTGCGAAGTTCAATAACTTCAGACTCTAGTTTTTCTTTATCTTGGCAAACTTTAGCATCTTTCTCTTCAGCGTAGAAGCATCTTTTGTCTAAATCAGAAGCAACAGCAAAAGAAGCTCTTCCAACCTGCGAAGAAGAAAAACAAATTAGAATATAGCGATGAAGAAAAATAAACAAACTAAGGAAGTGAAAACATACCAAAGCACCAAGAGAATTCAAGAGACTGGGAGTCAATGATCTTGAGATTCCTTGGAGAGAATCATTATCTACTAAGATAGGAGCATCGCAAACTTTAGCGAGAGCTTGGGATGTCTTTTCAATAAATTCATCCTCGCCATTAGAGGTCATGCTATGGGAAATATCACTGAAAATTCTAGACAGATGAGTCATTGAGGAATCAGAAGAAGAAGAATTTCTTATTGAAGGAAAACCGCCAACATTAAACTCCTCGTCAATATCCTTATCAAGAACAACACTGGGATTCTCTGTAATTATTTGAGGAGTTAAAGAAGAAGAAGATTGAGTTTTTAATTTCTTTAGCGGAGGATCGCAAGATTCATCATTGCGAGGGGCAGAAGATCTTCCCCTAGAAGAAGTAGTAGGCTTCTCCTTTATAGATTTCCCAGATGGTTCCTTTGGAGATTTCTCCTTGATTTTTGGAGGAGGCAGTGGTTCTAATTCTTAGATTTCCTGCGAGCAAAAATAAAGATAAGAAATAGGGGCAACAATATATTGTTAAAATTTATGAAGAAATATTTCTTACTTCATCTATAAAAGATCTCAGAGCCAAGAGAATGTGAGGTTTCCTAAGAGTTTGATAGCTGAGTTTCATTCTATCAATCTGAGAAAATCAAAAAAGTTAGCGAGAATATAAAGAAGACAATAAATAATAATAACATGAAAAGTTGAGAGAATATACTTCTTTAGATCTTTCAGGCCAGTTGAAGACCCAAGGTTGATATTCTGCGAGATTCGTGGGAAGTTCGCGAGAACCAGATATATAAGGACCTTCAAGACTTAATGGGAAGATGAACCACTTATCGTCGCTAGAATGACGAGGACCTTTGTTAGTAGATGTATGAAAGTCAATATCCATCATAAGAGCATTGTCACCAGTGACCTTCTCTTTCTTCAAACGAACACCCCAACATGTACTATCCCTCTTCATAGGGACAATTCTATAGTTTACAAAAAAGTTGTCCACAGTATAATCGCAAGAAATAATAGGGACATCTTTGAAAAAAGGATTCTTTGGAGCCTTGGGGTAGCGAGTTCCTTTACTAGCGCCACGAGAAGCATATTCAAGTAGTAATCTGATGCAATCCCCACCCAATTGGTATATTGCTTGTGAGAATCTCTCGTTAGAAATTATTTGATAAAACAGCGGAAGCTCAGGATCGTAAAGAGGGATAGGAAGACCAGCTTCAAGTTGTCCTAGCGATACTATGATTTTCTCGTGAGAACATTGGTCGTCAGTAAATAGTTTAAGGGAAAGTTCTGATTTGGAATCTTGATCTGGAATCAGAGATAAATTAAAACCTTTAAGTCTGAGTTTCTCGTGCATTTTATTAAAGGCCTTCAAATTTTTAGCACCAGCAACAACCATTTTTGAGTATGGGAATGAAAGAAAAAGTTGAAAAGAAGGAATAAATCACAGTTGTCATGGAAGCGCAATTCGCGGAAGAACAGTAAAAATTGCAGAGAGAATACAGAGAGAAGAAAGAAGAAAGTAAAAGAGAAAAAGGAGAGGAATGAGAAGAGTATTTATAGAAGAAGAAATTTCTCGAAGAAGATGAAGGCAATTAATGCAAAGAAGAGACGTGGGTGGTCAGATCGCAGCGGTTACAGAAGACGTGTCAAAAATTTATTAGAAGAAAAGATTCGTGAAAACAGTTGGCGAAGGACGAAGAAATCTGAAAAGATAGGCAATTATGGCATTTTAGATTCTCATATCTTCTCTTCTTCGCAGAAAAGACATGAGAAGAGGCAAGATGTAGTACCAGAATATCGCTACAACACTATTCCTGCGATATTAACAACATTTCTACGAGCGTCACTGACAATTCTTCAACAACATTTCAAGAGCGTTACAAAACAACTAAAAGAAACTGACGAGGGAATAAGTAAAAGAAGAATAAGATTGATCCTGCGATGGTCATCATGCTTGCGATAGAGAAATATTTTAACGGTCGCGATAAGATCGCAGAATAGATCCGAAATAGGAGGAAAACTTAGCTGTCATCCATTATGTAAATCTCTATATAAAGGGCACGATAGATCCAGAAAAGGGGGATGCATTTTTGAGAGTTGAGAGAATTTTGATGAGAGATAAACTCCAGAAAGAAAGTTGTACTTCTGAGTTTTAGTATTTCTTGTAAATCTTCCTGAAAGTGAATTAATGAAAGTGTTGTTGTTTATTCACAATTATGACTTAGTTTTCATAGATTCTTGAAAAGGGTGTAGTGTAGGAAATCCTGCAACTACAAATACTAGCCAAACGGTTTCTTGCAAGGCTACCGTAGGAAACATGGATTACTATATTGCGGGTGTGTATTCTGCAACTTCTTATATTGCTCGTAGGGATCTGTGGTTTGACTTGACGGATTTGATGTCTAACCTTAAGGGCCCTTGGTGTATTATTGGTTATTTCAATCTCGTCTTGGGTGCTCATGAGAAGTCTAGTAGCCCTCCTCCTTCGAAGATTTCTTGTGATGACTTCTTGGCTTTCACGGAAGCTAATGAACTTCATCATCTGGATACCAAGGGGGCTACTTTCACTTAGTATAATGGTCATAAAGGTAGACATCACACAGAGCTGTGGCTGGATAGAATTATTTATGACGAGCAATGGCTGATGTCGTGGGATTCCACTGTGTGCAGTGCGCTGTCTCGTGTTAAATCTGATCATCATCCGCTATTGTTGGAGTCTCACAAGGGAGATACTTCTTTTGCATCTTCTTTTAAATTCCAAAGTACGTGGTTAAATCATTCAGGCTAAAGAGAAGTGGTTAACAATGCTTGGAAACAATAATTTTTGACTGCCCAATGTATGTGCTAATTCAGAAGTTAAAGTTTCTGAAGTCGGTGCTAAAGTGTTGGAACATGGAGGTGTTTGGTGATATTAATCTGAAGGTCACTGGGGCAACAACTGCGCTGGAAAATATTCAACGACGTATTGAGGAAGAGGGGTATTCAGATGCTTGAACTTCATATAGGTTGAGGCTTCAAAAAACCTGGTGGATGCTCTGTAGATTCAGAAAGATTTCTAGAAAGATAAGTCGAGACTAAAGTAGGTAAAGGATGGGGACGCTTGCACTAAATTCTTTCACACTTACGTGAAGATCAGAGCTGCAACGAACAAAATTACTCACCTGAAGGCTAATAATAATCTGTTGTTCTCGCAGGAGGAGGTGTCGAACCATGTGGTTGATTATTTTCAAAAAATTTATGCTCAAGATAATGTTAGTCCTTATACATATTTCATTTCGCAGAATACTCGGAGATCGGTGTCACGGGATGATAACTATCGTCTAACAGCAATTCCTGACAACCTGGAAATCAAGGCTGCGGTGGATACTATGAATGAAAATGGTGCTCCGGGGCCAGATGGTTTCGGGGGTATCTTTTTCACCTCGTTTTGGGATATAGTAGGTACAGATGTAACTAAGTCTGTCAACTTCTTTTTTCAAAATGGATGGCTAATCCCTAATGCTAATCCTATACATGTTATTATCATACCTAAAGAACCTGGCGCTGATGTAATTGAGAAATTTCGTCCCATTGCAATTAGCAACTTCCATTTCAAGATTATTTCAAAGATATTAGCTAGCCGCCTGTCTCCGATAGCTTCTAAAATGATATCTCCTCAGCAAAGAGCCTTTCTCAAAGGCAGGGATATTTTTGATTGCATTGGTATTACTTCTGAGGCCATTAATATGCTAGATTACAAGTGTTTTGGAGGTAACGTGGCTCTTAAGTTCGATATTCTCAAAGCCTTTGATACTCTGAATTGGGATTTCCTTATTAAGACACTCCAAGGTTATGGTTTTTGCGATACCTTTCTAGGGTGGATTCGCTCCATCTTAAACTCGGCAAGGCTGTCAATTATGATCAATGGAAAGGCTATGGGCTATTTTTCCAGTAATAGAGGGGTGCGCCAGGGTGACCTCTCTTTCCAATTCTGTTTTTCCTGGTGGAAGATGTTCTAAGCAATGTTATTACAAAAGCTTTTGAGCAGGGAAGGGTGCATAACGTTTCTTCTCCGAGAGGTATAACTTTTCCTTCTCATGTGCTTTACGCGAATGACATAATGGTCTTCTGTAGAGGTACGAGACGAGACATTCGGGTATTAATGCAGATTGTCGAGGAGTATGGTCAGAACTCGGGGCAATTTATAAGTGCAGAAAAATATACGATGTACTCAAGCAAGCATGCTTATGACAGAATCTTTGGTGTAACATCTTCTTATAATATTCCGATGGGCTCGCTTCCTTTTCGGTATCTTGGGGTCCCAATGTTTCGAGGTAAGCCTAGAACAGTTCATTTTAGATAGATTATGGATATAATCAAAATTAATTTTTCTGCTTGGAAAGGTAAGTCATTATCAATTATGGGTAGAGTGGAGCTTGTAAAATATGTCATAGCCAGCTCTGCCTTGTATAGCTTCCATGTGTATAAATGGCCGGTTGCTTGCATTTTATCGATTGAGAGGTGGATATGAAACATTATATGGTCGGGTGATATCAATACATTGTATCACAACAATGTGGCTTGGGACAAGGTGTGTCTCCCTATCAATGAAGGTGGTCTGGGTATTAAGCCTTTTAGGAGCCTGAATGACGCGGATCTAATAAAGATTACTTGGAAGTTTATGACAGTTGACTCGAACTTTAGTAACTTCATTAAGGTTCGTTTCGCAGGTTCGACTTTCAAGATATCTTCAATTTGGCATGGTTACAAGCAGCAGTGGAGCATCATTCAAGACAATGTATTTTGGTTGGTGGACAATGGGAGCAAAATCGATTTCTGGAATGATCACTGGAACAATAATACAGATACTTCTGTTGTAGATCACTTGGAGCTAGACAATTCAAATCTTCATAACTTGGTGGAGGATTTTATAATGAATGAAGAGTGGAACTTCCCTGCTTACATGCCGGAGCTAACTGGCCAGGTTCTTCAGTTGATAAAAGAAACCCCTTTTGCTCTGCACTTGGTGGATAAGCAAGTGTGGATAGTAAGTAACCCTGGTGATATCACAATGAAAGATGCTTATAATTTTCATAGACCTACAGTGGTGGAAAGACAGGATTTCAAGTATTTATGGGCTATAATTTTTCGGGATTTATGGTTAAATGGATTCCTCCACCGCAAGTTTGGATCAAAGCTAACATAGATGGCTTCTCGTTAGGTAATCCGGGTCCATCTGGGTGTGTTGTCGTGCTCCGAGACTCAAATGGATTGGTGCAGGGCTGCTTAGCGCAGAATCTGGGAATCACAAATTCCGTGTTTGCGGAGCTGTGGGGGGAAATCTATGCCTTTATGTTAGCCCGTACATAGAGAATCCGTCAGCTGTGGATGGAGTGTAACTCCACTTTTGTTATTAAAGCTATCCAAAATTCGGATTTAGTTCCGTGGAGATTAGCGACGCACTGGAATAATTGCTTGAAGTTTGCCTCTTCCATTAGGATGATTTGTACTCACATCTTTCGTGAGCGTAACTCGGTAGCTGATTTACTAGCTAATCATGGGGACACTCTTGATTCTCGTTGGTGGAAAAATCCTCCATCTTTCACAAGAAGGATGCTTTCAATTGATAACTCCTTGCTTCCGTTATACAGATTTAGAAATATGTAACTTTTGGTTTTTGAATTTTATTTGCTTTGGCTCTTTTTCTTTTCTGCCCTTGTGGAGGTTAGGCCTAGTCCCCCTCTTTGTTTTTTCCTTGGTTTAATAAATTGTTCGTTGGAAAAAAAAAAGGTTATATAATTGAAATAATACAGGTTGTGCGTTGTTCAATCAATTAGAATATCCGACCTTATTGGTTGTTGATTTAAATTGATTGACACTTGGATATTGGTCTTTGGTACCATCCAAGTTATCTCTCTTTGATTAAGACTCGCGAATCATATTTGCTTGAGTAAATAAAATTGAGAGATTGAGATAATAACTCCTTGAGTATTTTCTATTGATTGAGTCTAACTGTCTAGTTGAATCTCTAGAAAACAACTCGGAGTTGTCCATACAGATTGCTAATCAAAATATTGGGTGAGGTTGTTAGACCCCCGCCTTTTCAATTGGTATCAGAGCGGGCAAACACACTTAAGACCTTACAAGTCTGTGTTTGTGGCAATCTGAGTATGTGGACGACATCTCTGTTGCGCATAACAAAATGTCCCCTAAAGCTTTTGATCAAGTCAAGTGTCTTGGAAACACCTCAAAGTATTATTCCTTAGTTGATTCTTCCGAATCCCGAGGTAGAAAGAATGTTCAATATGATAATGACATATCTTCC
The DNA here is from genome assembly GCA_023529315.1 of Papaver bracteatum. NCBI lineage: Eukaryota > Viridiplantae > Streptophyta > Magnoliopsida > Ranunculales > Papaveraceae > Papaver > Papaver bracteatum. Next base: position 7,174,889 of record JAJJWX010005152.1, read on the forward strand.
TCTCATGAGGCATGTGACACTCTGGCAGAAGCTGAAAAGGAACTCACCAGAATTTCAAAACATACAGCTGAATATATTGGTTTTAATGATCATGATCAGCTCATCGATGAATTTGAAAAGTCTCTTGATCGAGAACGTGATCTCTACAACATCATAAAGTCCTTCTCTAAGAATATTGAGAAACTTCTTAAAGAAACTACTCTTCAACGTGAAAGGATTAGTACTCTTGAGGATATTATTAAAGAGGACTCAATTATAGAAAAAAGTTTGCTCGAGACTCATTCATCAGAACTCAACATACTTCGTGCTGAAAAAGAGAAACTATGTGCATCTCTTACTCTAGCCCATGAACAGTGTAAATCCTTGGAAAAGGAAAACTCTGTCTTAAGGAGAAATTCTTCTATAACCAATTCTCATGAATTTCCGCATACAAAGAAGTGGTCTCTAGTAGAATATTGTGTCAAGAAAAGTTCATATAACTTGCAGTCTTCTCATATGGCTATTAAGTTTAGAGAGGTGCCAGTTACTGCTTCTCCTCCACGAACCTGTACTTTTTGTGGGAAAAAGAATCACTGTGATATCCTTTGTTTTGCAAGAAGGAAACAAATTTCTAAGCTTCATAATTTGCTTCTCTTCACTGTCAGAACAAATAGTCAGTCGACTAATGCAGTGAATCGTATGCCCACAAGAAATCTGAAACCTTATAAGAATGATCTCTACTTTAGAAATCATCACAAGGCTCAAGTACATTCTGGCATAAATTCTCGGGCTGCTAACAAAAGAATTTCCTGTACTTATAAGGATGATTCGGGTAAATCTAAATCTAGAAAATGGATTCCCATCCACTTTGATCCTCTTAATCCAATTGCAAGAGGTCCTAGATTTAGTCCTTCTGATAAGTATGCTAATCAAGCATTGTCTTATCACTCTAGAAAGAGCACATATCAAAGACAGAAGGATAAAAAGGAACAATATTCATTTGATGAGCTAAATACTCATATTGTGTAAAGTAATCACAAGGTTGAATGTATCACATATGAAAATCCTAGTTGTGAGAGACTTGAATAGGTATAATCCATAACTAAGTGACTCTAATTATCTAGATAATATCTTATCATTTTTAGAAGGATAATTGGTCAAACACTAGTTCGTGAGTATTTTTTTTTTATGTTCCTTGTCTAAACTTAACTTTGAAAAGTAAAAGCGTTTTCTCTTTCCATGCAGAGTTTTGTGAAAAATCATCTTACGGGTACACGTACGGTTTGGGGTTATCCTTTAAAACCTATCCCGTAAACCCTAAATCTCTCGAGTTTTTCTTATTACTCTTGGTTTCTTTTTATCAATGGCTTCTTCTTCTTCCTGCTCATTGAATTTGCCTAAAGATGTCATTGATAAGGCGGTATATTGCAAACTCGATAAAGAGAAGGAAACACTTGTTAATTTTGAAGGTTCCCTTCCTCAGTTCTCTGATTCACTTTCAGGTATAGAAGAGATTGAAGAGATTTCATCGGATGTAGTTCTCTACTTCCTAAACGAATTTAAGAAGGCTAAGCAGCAACTTGTTGATACAATGAAGTGTCTTGATATGGTAAGAACGGAGTTTAAAAAGGTTAATTCTGACCTTGTTCTCATGAAAGCCCATGTTAAAGAACTTCCCAATAAAGATATCCTCTTCAAAGGTGCAGAGGATGCTGCTATTCACAAGCTCTAAGACCTTAAGTCTCAAGAAGATCATGAACTATCTTTTTGACCCTAGTTCATTGTGGCATGGGAATGTTTTTCAATTTAGTTTGTTTGATTTCTTTATGCCTAGTAAATCTTCGATTTTTTCTCTTTTGTTTAGAAGAATAACTGTTTTGGAATAGCCATTATTGTGATTACACATAGCTATATCCAATGTTTTTCATCTTCTTGTTTTTAGATTTATTGGTTTAAATTCTAAACTTGTTTGGAAGATGATGGTTGCGGTTTTAATCTTTTGATTTTATTGCAATATTTTGATGGGATATGTTGTTTACGTCCGTGAACTTGATTGTCCCATATTTTGTCAAAAGTAAAGTCGTCCGTGAATTGATATGAAAATATTGATAAAAGGATGAATAGACTTTTGACAAACACAAAAGTTAAGCCTATATTGTCAACTATTGATGTAAGATAGGTTAAAATCTTTTGTGATTCAAGGATAAAGTCTATTATGTTGTTATGTATTTAACGATCGAAAATAGAATAGATCCTTGTATGGTATCCATGGTATAGATCCTTATTGATTCATTATGTTAGGTATTACCATGAAGGCTTCATTATGTATCTTATGTTGAGCACGATACAACTAAGTCGATTTTTTATTGGCATGGTTGGTTATTCCATGAGATGATATTTTTTGAGCATTTTGAACTAAATCAATCATCCTGCATGATTATTTAGTTAGAACTCCATAAGTTTTCTTATGTTTGAGTATTTCTTTGACTGGGTTGGTTAATCATGATTAACTTAGTCATTGCTCCATAGAATTTTATTATGTCGAGTGTGGCCAATTAAATTGATTACCTTTGTAATTAGTTTGGTTGAGTATGGCAATTAGATTATTTGCGAGTTTTCTTGTGATTAATCTAATTGATTTATTAAGTCTCCATAAGTTTACTTGTGTTGAGCATATTTAGTCAAATTAATCTTGGTTCGCTTGGGTTAATATGATTGAATATTTCTTGTTGGATTCCAAATTCGTACTTGTATGTAATTTGTTGAATCTAAAGAAATCCTTTTTTTCTTTTGAAATTAAGGTCGCTCTTGTTGTTCCTTTGGGAATGTCATATTATGGGGGAGAGTTCTTTTGAACTTGTGCTTAATTGCCAAATCTTTGTGGGGAGTGCGGCGGTGGAATATTAGAGGGGTTATCTTGCGTCTTTACAAACTCCTTGATGAATGCATTTAGCTTCGGCTTTATGATTGCATCTAAATAAGATGATATGCATTTACCTTTGGTCATGAAATGTCTCTTACGGAAATTTCATTAGGATCCCGTGCTTGTACCTTTGCCAATTTTATTGACAAAAGGGGGGGGGGGGGAATTAATATGTAGTTCATACTACAAATACATATGGTTTTCAGATCATTATGTAAGGGGGAGGGGTTTCCATGTGAGATGGAGTATTGACTAAGGGGGAGTGAATTATCACCATAGTATTGTTGTTGAAGTTGTGATGCAATTGGACTTTGATGATGTGTAATAATACTATGACACTGTATAACAATGATTGAGAACCGATGCTTTTCTCATTGTTATAGCTACGGATTTTCAACAACGATGATGCTAAACTTACAACCTTTGGGATCATTGGACTACTTGGAAGTGACGAATATTTCGAGTATTGTTGAAGATTAGACATGTGGAATAGGAGCTACAAAGTTTATTTATATATTTTTTGTATTCCATATGTATTAATAGTTTTGCCACTAAAATTGGCAAAGGGGGAGATTGTTAGAGCATTGCTCGGTCGAACTCGCATGCGTTGCTATCTCAAGCATGTTTGTCAATGTTAGTGATCAAAACTATAAAGTCTGGATTTCTAGTCTACTATAGCTAAGGTCTCGGACTAGGATAGAAAATGTAGTTGAGCTCAAGAACTCCATGGCAATCATCATACAAGACGAAGGAATACTCAAGGAACCAGTGGATCTTTATCGACTAAAAGGTATGTGGAGACTTATCTATCACTCAAAAGTCTATCTACTCTATCTCCTATCTTGAGACAAAGTCGTATTACTATATAGACTAAGAATATATACATGTGATATTTCGAGCTGAGTATATCTCGCTTATCTATTTCTCGAAATATGAGTTGGTAAAGCTTTCCCTTTAGCTAAGTTCATCTTTACCTAGTGACAAAAGTCATGGTACGTTTCAATCACTTTGGAAATTGCTCTGACGAAAAATAGTTTGTGAATAACAACTATATAACGTCCTTTGAGAATGTTTCAATGATTGAAATGAGAGTTTAAATAACCACTGGGGGATATAAACATTATTGTGGTAACACATATATGTATAAGTCCTTAGCACTTGAACCGAAATTTGCAAACTTTGTTGATCAAGTGGAACCGGAACATGAGCAGTCAACTCAGTCCGCGAACGTGCGTAGTTCTCGAACTCGAGAATTTCTGCTGGAGTTGTAGCTCGGTTTCAGTCTGCGAACTGATGGAAGTTCTCGAACCCGAGAATTTCTTCTGGAATTTGTGAACTCCAACCGGTTAACTTGAGTCTGCGAGCCCAGTCCGAGAACTTGAGTGGTTATGTCTAAAAACGATGTTCGTGAACTTATCTTAATTAACTAAGGAATGGTTTTGCAAACCGTGGCTTTATAGTTCATAAATTGATTCGAGTGAATCACATCGTTTTTGATTCAATTGTGTCTTTTGTAGTACATGAGATCTCATAGAAATTGAACAACTCTCTAACTAGTTCATTTGAGTCATTTGGACTAGTTATGGTGAAGAATAATATGGTTGATATAAAATTTATCATTTGGCTAGCCATTTGGTTGACTAATATTGAACCAACCATTGTACACGTTTGGGTACGGTTAAACAAACCCAAAATCGTCAAGTACATATGTGTATAACAAGCTAAGTTTTCGATCTAACAGTTGAGAAATATTAGCTTGAATCTAATCAGGTTTTCATATAATGGTGAATATTGAATGCTTTGTTACTAAGCTAACATTGATTGCAAACCCTGATTTGAAAAACTATATAAGGGAGAAGTCTAGCAACTGGGAAACATAATCCCCACACATTCTGTGTGATACTAGTTGGCTAAGCTATAGTCGATTCTCCTTTAACCTTTGGTTTTCTTCTTCTAAAACCAGGTTAACGACTTAAAGACTTCATTGGGATTGTGAAGCTAGACCGATACTACTTTTATTGTAGTTGTGTGATATGATCTTATTGTATCTATCGTACGAGTACAATTGTAATAATTGGCTTGAGATTTCTACCTCCGATAGGCAATATATAAAAGTAGTCACAAACATATTCGTCTCATTGTTTGTGATTCCTCAATAATCTTCTTCGCTGCGTCGATTAAGTTTATTGTGAGGTGATTGATAAAACTGAGCTGTTCTTCGGGAATATAAGTCTGGTTATATTGATTGGTTCTTGTTCACCTTGATTTATCAAAAGATGGAACAAAACTCATAGGTTTATTCGTGGGAGACGAATTTATCTATCTTGTAGACTTTTCTGTGTGTAGTTGCAGGATTTCCCACACTACACCCTTGTTAAGATTTTGCTATAATCAACTCATAATTGAAGATGAAAAACGACACTTTATTATTTTGGTTTCAGAAATATTTACAGAAATGGAAGAATTCAAGATTACAACTATTCTCTTGAAGTTTCTCTCTCCTCCAGACTTTCTTAACTCTCAAAAATACATCATCCTTTTCTGGATACATTGGGTCTATATTTATAGGGTAGTTACATAGTGGATGACACCTAAGTTTTCCACTTATTTTGGGTTGATTCTGCGATTGTACCGCGATTAGTTACAATGTTCACTCTCGCAAGTTTTGTAACCATCGCAGAACAAACATGCTTTTCTCAAGTTTTCTTCACTCGTCATTTATTATGTCGCTCTTTTGACTGCCTTTGTGACACTCACAAAGTGTAGTTGAAGATCTTGCGGTGATGCTCGCTGGGAAGTGTTGTTAATCTCGCAGAGAAGTATTGTAGCGATATTCTGGTCCTACATCTTGCCTCTTCTCATGTCTTATTCGCAAAGTGGAGAGGATATGAGAACCTTCAATTCTTCAAAGTGCTCGCAGCCTCTCTTCTTTCAATATTTTCTTCTTGACATTGCTCCGTTAATTTAGCTTTAACCGCCTACACGTGTTGTAAATTCATCTTTTTACTGACACGTCTTTACTCAACATGTTATTCCCTTTTGCCTATAAAAGGTAGAGTTAAACTTCAAAACTAATTTTCTTCTTCTACTTCTCTATCTTCTTCATCTGTTTATTTTATCTTCCGTCTGCAACTTTTCTTCTTCTTCATATTCTTCTGCTACTGTTCTAATGGAATCATCAAGGTATTTTTTTTATTATAATCTTTATTTGATTCAATTTTTACTCATATTCTTCGATCTTTACTATTTGATCCTTTATAACTCCCGTATTATGTCTTCTCTTCAGTGGAACTATCCTTAACACCCAATCCTCAGGTCAAAACCCTAATACTCGCAAAAGACCGACTGAGAAGAAGAAGATAAGTTCTGCGAATGATAAGGTGGTAAGAAACACATCCTATTTCTTAATAACAATATTGTTGCCTCTGTTTCTTATATAAGTTATTATTCGAAGAATGTCGAGAACATCGCTAATCCACCCAAAAGGTCTCGTCATTTCAAAGCTCTTGAGGCTGATTTATTCATCCCCACATTAGCATCTACAAGAGTTACTCCCACACCCTCACAACTGGGTCCTCTTCCTTTTTCCTACGAGAACATCGCTGCCAACACCTCTGCTTCTTTTGATTCATTGACAAATCAAGTTCCTGAAATTGCTGTGACTGAAGTTCCTTCTAGCCCTTTAATACCTTCAACTGTTGTTTTTCCCAACACTCCTCCTTCTGATAATACAACCATCGCAAATGACTCAAATCGTCAACTTGCTCTTATTACCACTTCACCGTCTGCATCTCTTCCTCCATCGAATGGAATCTTAGCTGGAGTTGATATTGCTTTTAAAATTTTATCTAATATTTTAGACGATGCTAGAAAATCTTCTACTAACTCTCTCCAATATGAAGCTTGCGAGACCTTACTTAAATATTTTGGCTCTGATAACACTGCTTCACGAGCATCTTTAGAGAATGAAGCTGAAACTCTGAGAAAAAGCCTTCAAGTCAAAACTTCTGAATGTGATACTTTGAACCATATGCTTCGCAACTCTTCTCTTAACTGCGAGAACCTTCGCAGAAAAAATGACGAGATGAAAGGTACAATTTTCCTGCCTCTACCCTTTTGTTTTTATGTTTTGATTTCATATCTTTTTCACTCAAGTCTCCTTCTTAAATTCTTGATTCATATATTAGTTTCAAATCGGACTCGTTTCATGGAGAGACTTAAATTTGAATCTATTGTTGACGAAGCTCGTGTTGAAAGAGATTCTTGGATGGACCAGTATAATAGATTACATAATCTCTACACATATTCGATCGATCAAATATATAATCTTACTAATGAAAATAACCAACTATCGCAAAGTCAAAATTTATTAAGTAACGGGATTACTCGTCTCTCATATTCGTTAACTAAGTCTAACTGGGCGGTAGAATCTTTATCAGATGAAAATAGAACTTTATCCCAAGAGAAACATAGATTTTCAAGCTTGATGGCGATTTCTTCACAGCAATTGAGTAATCTACAAAGAATATGCGATAATCAAGAGCAATCTCTTCGTTCCCTTAAAGATGAACTCAAGGAGGTAACTGAATCATCTGCTGCTGAGAAGGATAAACTTATCAAGGGTAGTTTAACACTTAGTTTGAAGGCCAGCGAGCTTTAAGACGAATACTCTCAATTGAAGAAATCTCATTCTTTACTAGCAAAGGAAAACTTGTCTCTACGCACCAGAGAAGAAAACATGAAATCTCGTCTGAAGGATGTGGCTGGCGATAAATTCAATGACGCTATGAATCAATGCGAAAACTGTTTCTTTACATTAATTCAAAACTTAACCTCGCAGAAATAAGGTAGTCAATTGACTGCCTCTCTTGTTGACCATTCTGTCAAATTTTGTGTTATATTTCTTGCAAAATCTTTGACTGAATGATCTTTTATCACTTTTGTCACTCGCAGAATCTGAAAGAAGTCTTCATTCTACCATCGCTGATCTTACTGACAAATTGGATAAAGTTCGCAAAGAAAACAAGACTCTTACTTCCAATTATATTGAAGCCCGCGACAAAGCAGAAAGAAGACTTGATTATCTCGAGTATTTTAAAAATATAGAGATTAGGAATCATGATAAAGGTTTCCTTCGCAAGGTCCACCTCAATGCCGAAGTTCTTGTGAACGATATTCTGCTCTCCCATTCTCTCCCTCCTGTATCTGTTCCTCCTTTAAAAGTTGATGATGATGAAACTCCTCTTCCCATGGATAAGGAATTAGAATTCACTGACGAAGAAAATACCACTCAAGAAGATAATGAAGAAGAGAGAAGTCCTCCTAAAGAAGTAACTACAAGCGGTGAGAAGAATACTAATGAATCTGACAATTCTGGCAAGAATAACGAATCTAGCGAGCAGGAATAATGAATCTGGCGAGACAATCGTCAAAACTTGAATTTAATTTTTTCTTTCTTTTTCTTCTTCTTTCTTGCGAATAATATAACTTTTGAAATTTTGAGAATTCAACTTTTGATTTTGTTTACTTTGAATATCCTCAAGGAAGATAATGAAATCTTATTTCTCCACTCCCCTACTTGCCCTTCATTATCTTACTTGAAATGGTGAAATATTTCCTGTGTCTCCTTTATGTGAACTGTGAAAATATGAATATTTCTGCGATGTAATGAGTACAGCTGTGATATTCTGAAAAATTCTGAAAGAGTTTACGATGTTACGAATCTGCCTTCTTATATATTCTCCTGCGATGAACAAATCTTTCCTGCATCTTAAAATAAAATAATTAATTTTTTAAGATTATTTTGTTGGTCTTATTTTTCCTTCCTAGTTAAAGGTCTTATTTTTCCAAAAACGTTTTTCTTTCTGCGACAAAATCGCAGGACGTCTTTACATTTGCATGTATTGACCCATTGATCTTGTCTTATCAATATTTTTTCAATATCTCTGCGACAATATGATAAGTGTAAACTCTCTTGCAAGAATTAAACCTTATGACATTGCCGTCTTGCGATGAAATCGCAGGACGTCTTTACACTTTCATGTAAAAACCCATTGATCTCATCTCATCTTAACTTTTTTTATTTTGGCTTGTTGCCTTCGTATAAATTTCATCACGCGACAATATGACAGGCCTAAATGTTCTTGCGATCATAAAGCCCCATGACATTGCCGTCTTTAGACACTTATCAGCTCCCTAATGGAGGGTTCCGCCCTTATCTTCCCCCTGGTTTCCCCTTCAAGGAGGGCACATCGGCCATACAATACTAGCTCCTCCCATCCAGATTTGCCAACAACCAGTTGTTTTTGCAGCCTCTTGTACTTTATGCCTATATGGCTTATAGTTACAAGACTACACCCTAAGTGGGGTTTTCTTCGGGCCGAGTGCATCGTAGCCAAAACTTTCCAAGGATGGCCAGGGTAGTTTCGTACGCCCCTGACACCCTTGACTCAACCGTGTACCTCAGCGTCTTGGTCATACTATGCACTCCTTAGAAGAGGTCCTTAGTTGTCCAATCAGGGTATAACCTTATATAATTGGAAATCCAAGATCCCTCTCCTGGATAGGTTTTCTTTAACCCCAACATCTGCATAACTCAGGTTCCAGCAGCGGTATAACCTTATCACTGAGTCATGTCAAGAGATACCCCCTTATATGACGCACTATTAGGTCTTACATTTGCCTCTTGCGAAATTTTATTTGCAAACTAGGGTGCACGCCATATAGGTTCGTCCCATTCTATTAATCTCTATGAAATTTTATCCGCCATTCTTGCGATTATGCTCGCAGTTCTTGCTTTGCTTTATTATTAGGAGAGCCTCGCAATAGTAATTTTTTTATTTTTTTATTTTTTTACAACGTACCTGTATCTCTTATCTTGCAGAAATTGTTATTGATAATAATTTTTCAGATATAGTCTATTCCATGGTCTTTCAAGTCTTTGACCAACATCTCTCCCTTCAGGGTCCATTAGTTTGTATGCCCCGACTCCAACTATCTCTTTAATTATGTATGGTCCATCCCATTTTCTCGCCAACTTTCCACCATTCTCTCGCTGATAACTTGGTGTTTCTCGCAGCACTAAATCGCCAGGTTGAAATTCACGTTTCTTAACATGTTTATTGTACTCGCGATCCAATCTTCGCTGGTAATTTTCCATATGTTGTAAAGTCTTTTCTCTTTTTTATTCTAATTCATCCAATTTATTTAAAATTATTCCAGCACTTAGATTTCTTTCCCAAGCCTCTCTTTTTGTTGTAGGAATAGCTACTTCTGTTGGTAACACAGCTTCAACTCCATATGTCAAAAAAAAAGGTGACATTCCAGTAGATTCTCTTCTAGTTGTATTGTAGGCCCATATTGCATTATGCACCTGTTCACACCATGCTCTGTGGTATCCCTCTAGTTACTTTTTTAAGATATCTGCGATTGTCTTATTAGTTGCTTCAGCTTGACCATTTGCTTGTGGATATAGAGGAGTAGATTTTCCACACTTTATCTTAAATGCATTGAGTAGCAATTCTATATTCTGCCCTTCAAATTGCTTTCAATTATCAGACACCAACTGTGCTGGAATCCCAAATCTGCAAATTATATTCTCAAATATGAATGTAAAAATATCTTTATCGCGAATATGTTGTACTGCCTTTACTTCTCCCCATTTTGTGAAATAATCTGTTGCGACAATCAGATATCTTCTTTGTCCAGAACCATGTACAAATGGTCCCACAATATCTAACCCCCATTTCCCAAAAGTCCATACACTTGTTGAAGATGATAATGGTGCTCCTGGTGCATGTATCTTCTTTCCATATCACTGGAAATTTTGCAACGCCTTGAGAGTTGTTTTGCATCTTCATGCATATATGGCCAATAATAGCCTTGCATTTTTGTTCTATATGCCAAAGATCTTCCTCCACTATGATTACCAGCGTCACCACTATGTAACATATTCAATATTTTTTGTCCTTCTTCCCTCGTCAAACATCTTAGCGATGGACCACTAAAAGATCTGCGATATAATACTCCATCTCTTAATTCATAATTGGTTGCCCTACTTTTCAATTTATGTGCCTCCAGTCGATTTCTTGGGATTTCTCCTCTTGCCAAGTATGCATGAATATCTGCTCGCCAATCTGTAATGTTGCTCTTTAATTCTTCTTCGCCAATTTCTACCATCATCACATCTTCCTCTTCTTCTTCCTTGTTTATCGCTGGTAATAAAAGTGTTTGAATTTTTATGCACCTCGCAGCTGGATTGGTCATCATACTGGATATGAAAGCAAAAGCATCTGTGAGCCTATTATCTTTCCTTGATATGTGTCTCCATTTTTTTTTTGGAATTCTCTCAGATAATTCTTCGACTAACCTTTTATACTTTCTTAAAGATGGTTCATTTGTTGTGTATTCTCCTTTTATTTGGTGAATAACCAATTGTGAATCGCTGGTGATTCTAGCATTTTCCAACTTCATTTCTACCGGAAATTTTAAAGCATGAATCACGGCCTCATATTCTGTTTCATTATTAGTGGATGCAAACTCCAATCTAAATGAAAAAGCTATTTTTTCTCCTTCTGGTGAAATAAAAACAACTCCAATCCTATTTCCTTCCCCATTTGATGATCCATCCACCAGTATCTCCCATCTGTCGGGTTCTGTTAATGGCTCTTTTGGATCTCCATGTTCCTCTTCTACATCCATCATCTCTTCTACAGCTTCATCATCTTCTAAAGGAAATTCAGCTAGGAAGTCTGCGATAACTTATGACTTTGGCAAGGATAAAACTTCATATTAAATATCAAAGTGTCCTACTTGTGCATTCCATCTCTCAACTCTACCTGATCTTTTTGAATTTTTCATTACTGACTCAATTGGCACTTTTGTTAAAACTTTGACCTTATGTGCTTGAAAGTAGATGCGAAGTTTAAAAGTTGCATGCACCAATGCTAGAATTAGTTTCTCAATCTTTGAATAATTTCTTTCTGCAGAATTGAACATTTTGCTGATGTAATAAATTGGTTTTTCTACCCCTGCATCTACTCACAGCAACACAACACTTAGTGCATATGTGGTTGTTGCAAGATAAATTAATAGTTCTTCTCCCGGTTCAGCTTTCTGTAAGATAGTTATGTTCATAAAATGTTCTTTTATCCCTTGAAAAGCCTTTTCACACTCATCTGTCCACTTGAATTTTGTTCCCTTCTTGAGTATATCGAAAAAATCTTTGCACTTGTCTGAAGATCGCGAAATGAATCTTCCTAGAGAGGCTAAGAGTCCATTCAATTTTTGCACATCTTTTACCGTCGCAGGCGTTTGCATATCTCGATTTGCTTATACCTTTTCCAGATCAACTTGTATTCCTTCTTTTGATACAATGTACCCCAGAAATTTTCCTGAAGTTACTCCAAAAGTACACTTATCAGGATTCACTTTAATATTAAATTGTCGTATTTGATCGAAAATCTCTTTCAGATCTTGCACATGATTCTCAGCTTCTTTGCTTTTGATCAGCATATCATCTACATACACTTCTAATGTTTTATGAATCCACTTTGCAAACACCTTCTCCTCCATTATTTGATATGTTGCACCAGCATTTCGTAAGCCAAAGGGCATCTTTGTATAACAATATAATCTTCTTGGAACAAAAAATGCGGTATGTTATTGATCTTCTTCAGCGAGAGGGATTTGATTATATCCTTTATATCCATCCAACAATGATATTCTAGCATTTCCCGCCGCTGATTCAACCATCTGTGGGATATCTGGTAATGGAAAACTATCTTTAGGACAAGCCTTGTTTAAATTAGTGAAATCTATACAAATTCTTATCCCCTTGTTCTTCTTTGGGACCACTACCATATTTGCGATCCACTCCGGATATTTTGCTTGCCTTATAATTCATGCGTCAAGCATCTTCTGTAATTCTTCTTCTATTTTAGAATGATATGTTGTTGCGATCTTCCTCATTCTTTACTTAAATGGTCTTATATTTTTGTTGATTTATAATTTATGACATGCTATTGATGGATCTATACATGGCATCTCATCCATGCTCCACGCGAAGATATCTTTATACTCTCGTAAGAGATTTATAGTTCTTTCTTCCTCATCTGCCTCCATTCTAGTCCCAATTTTCAGCATTTTAGGCTCTTCTTCACTCCCAATATTTACTTCCTTTGTTGGTTCTGCTATAATATAACTGGCTTCATGTTCTCCCATTTGTGTTGGTGTTTTCATAACTCCTGCGAGTTCATCTCCTTATCGCAAGATTTCACTGGGTATTCCTTTTCCTTCTTTTGCTCTTATCATGTAAACTTTAAATTCTCCTTCCTTTTTTGCTTCTCTCGCCAATTTTCTGCGAGCCTTTCGCAGCTTTGGACGTTCTTCACAATTTCTTACTTCAATTTGGTAACACAATTTCGCAAAATATGTGTCTCCTCTAATTTCTCCAACTCCACTGGGTATAGGAAATTTGATGTATTGATGCAACGTTGATTCTACAGCCTTGATTGCATGTATCTATGGTCTTCCTAATATCATGTTATACGGTGATTCCACATCTACCACACATAATGTTACTTGTGTTTCAATCTCCCCTAGTGGAATTCGTACCACTATCTCGCCTTTAGGTTTTGTTAAAGATTTTCCAAAGCCATGAACATGATATGTTGAATAAGACATTTCTTCATCCTTATATCCCATTTTCTTGAAAGTATGATAAAAATATTATATCTACAGAACTTCCTGCATCCACCAAAGTTCTATTCATAGCCCATTCTTCTACAGATTTTATTTATTCCTTCTTTCTCATTGGTATAGTGGATACTGTGATTACCAATGGAGATGTATGACTTAGATTTTCCTCTGGTATTTCTGCTGCTGTAAATGTTATTTCCATCTTTTACCAATCTTTCAATGGTGATATTTTTTCCATTGTCATAATTTTCCTTCCTTCAAAATCCCGTTTGTGTATCTTCCCCTTAATATTTTCATGAAATCTATCAATCATTGTTCTTGTTACCATACCACACTCCAATTTTCTAAAATCCTCTTTGATTCTGATCATCCTTCCTTCAAATATCTCACTGATTTGTTTTATGATTTTCTTAATCTTGAATAATTCTTATCTTCTTCTTCACCTTTTTCTTTGATTTTGCTAATTCAATCCCTGTTTCGGGCGCCAAAATGTAGTTGCATGATTTCCCACACTACACCCTTGTTAAGATTTTGCTATAATCAACTAATAATTGAAAATGAAAAACGACACTTTATTATTTTGGTTTCAGAAATGTTTACAGAAATGGAAGAATTCAAGATTACAACTATTCTCTTGAAGTTTCTCTCTCCTCAAGACTTTCTTAACTCTCAAAAATACATCATCCTTTTCTGGATACATTGGGTATATATTTATAGGGTAGTTACATAGTGGATGACAGCTAAGTTTTCCTCTTATTTTGGGTTTATTCTGCGATTGTACCGCGATTAGTTACAATGTTCACTCTCGCAAGTTTTGTAACCATCGCAGGACAAACATGCTTTTCTCAAGTTTTCTTCACTCGTCATTTATTACGTCACTCTTTTGACTGCCTTTGTGACACTCGCAAAGTGTAGTTGAAGATCTTGCGGTGATGCTCGATGGGAAGTGTTTTTAATCTCGCAGAGAAGTATTGTAACGATATTCTGGTCCTACACTGTGTGAGATAGATTTGTTTATTAAAGTCTTCGACTTTGGATTGTAGCAACTCTTGGTTGTGGGTGAGATCTACTAAGGGAATCAAGTGTGCAGTATCTTGCTGGGATCAGAAGCATAGGAGCATAATTGTACCTTGGATCAGTGTGAGATTGATTGGGGTTCAACTACAGTCCAGATCGAAGTTAATTTGGAGTAGGCTAGTGTTTGTAGTGGCTTTAATACATTGTATGTTTAATCTGGACTAGGTACCGGGGTTTTTCTGCATTTGCGGTTTCCTCGTTAACAAAATTATGGTGTCTGTGTTATTTCTTTTCCGCATTATATTTCGTTATATAATTGAAATAATACAGGTTATGCATTGTTCAATCAATTAGAATATTCAACCTTATTTGTTGTTAATTTAAATTGATTGACACTTGGATATTGGTCTTTGGTACCATCCAAGTTATCTCTCTTTGATTAACTCGCGAATCATATTTGCTTGAGTAAATCAAATTGAGAGATTGAGATAATAACTCCTTGAGTATTTTCTATTGATTGAGTCTAACTGTCTAGTTGATTCTCTAGAAAACAACTCGGGAAAACAACTCGGAGTTGTCCATACAGATTGCTAATCGAAATATTGGGTGAGGTTGTTAGACCCCCGCTTTTTCACGATCTTCCTCAACTATTCTATTAAAATACCCAAAAGGATAAATAATTTATAGTCGGATCCTCTTTTTTCCAAAAAAGTATTGTGCACACTAAAGATTATAAAAACTAAGTCAGAAATCTTCAATATCTTCTTTGTATTAAAATCTTCTTAGATCTTCAACAAACACCTGCACACAACTACTTGAATCTCTTGTGATCAATAACACATAGAACGGAGTCTGTTAACAATGTATTATCACAAGATCGTCTTTAGATCTTACAACAGTCTAAAGATCCCTGTCGAAACCTTGAACTAGTTTGAGTGAATCTTATATCAGAAGAGAAGATTCTCAAGCATAAACAAACTAGGTGCAATCAAAGTTCAACCACTATTAGTCAATCAAATCAATAAGAAAACTAAAGATAAACTGCAATATATAGTTTCCCGCCAACGGGTCGCGCTAGAGCTTCTCAATTCCAAAGAAGACTTTAAATTGAGCGACCGTAAGAGATTTTACCTAATTAGATTACTCTCCTCTACGATAGGTGGCTTCACCAGTAACAAAGACAAAAGAGTAAGTCTATGTCATGCAGGATTAGTTTGATAGAAATGCAAACTCAAAGTATTCATAAACAAGGAAGTTTGGACACCAAGGAATTTCCAAAACAGAAAATATTCTCAAGATATTTTTCATATTAACCCAAATTCGGTTTTCATAATTCCTGTGAATGTACTATCCAAAAATAATGATCGAAATCTCCTTGGAAAATCTTTAATTAGCAAATGCACATTACTAATTCTTATTTTCCATATATAATTAAAAACCCTTAATTAAAAAGATTCCTAACTTATTTAAATTCGATCTTGGGATTTACTTCCTTCTTAGCCGTTAAGGAATATCTGTGAACAATATAGAATAAGCATTAATGCACCATGTTCAAAGTGTGTCGACATCTTACTCTTGCAAGTCCTTTATCATACTTGCTCACTTGAAACCGATTTACCACGCTTCCAAACAAGTTTAGAATTGGTTCATCTGACTTTCAAAAACTATGTGATTGATCAAGTAACACTCAATCACAACTCATGGCTTTACGATTCTACCAAAACAAGTTTCGGTTCTGCTTCCATGTGAGTACTGTGCATAGTTACACTAGCTTACCAAAGATACGGATGACTAGGTACTAGGATTGGTTCCCCACATATATTTGGTATCTAACTTGTATGCATTGCATATGTCCATAGGATTGGTTTCCCCTTCCCAAAAATATGTTGCACATGTTCATAGGATCGGTTCCCCTTTCTTCCATAAACTTTGCTGCACCTTATACAAGGATCGGTTCCCCTTATGATGCACTGCACCTCTTACTAGGATCGGTTCCCCTTCTCCCAGTAATAAGTTCAGACACTCACAACCCGATCATACCCCGGGTGATTACTTAAGATAAGTTTCACTAATAAAAGTCATACCAATACATAAGTCAGGCCTCATGTGAATAGTTTTACCAAGAACACAAACAAGTCATGAGCGGTTATACTAATCACACATATTGTTCGTTCATAAGATATGCAATGAAGAACATCCCTAATAACGCCTGGCGATTTCCTTTTCTATTCACAACACATATCATGAACTTACTTCCTTAAAACACATGTAAACATTGTTCCCTAGGATGAAATCCTCACCTCATACCTATACATAATCACAATAGAATTCATATGATTATGTCTATGTCTTATATGCAAATTATAATGGTTAAGCAAGAAACTTCATATTGTATTCCTTAATACTATGTCTATCTAGAGTGTTCATACTTCGCAGTTTTATGTTTTCAATATGCACGACTTGAAAGATACGTTAGGGAATGAAACAGTTCAAGTCAAATATCACTAACCTCAAGTGGAAGGATGATGTTGTGGTTGTAGCTCAGTTCTTCTTCACTTCTTCAAGTTTTCACAATACTTGTAATGTCTCACCCTAATACTTTCAAGCTAACCTATACGAAGTTGACTCTAGTACATTTAAATCAAGCGAATCTTAAATGAGTTTTGGCTCACTAAAATATGACAACCAAACTTGACATACCAACGCTTGGTGGGTTCAACCGAGTAATACTCTAACAATGTGCATTTTCTAGTTAAAGATTTTCCAAGGAGATTTCAATTATAAATTTGGACAGTGCATTCTCAGGAATTATGAAAACCGAATTTGGAAAATATTGAATATCTTGAGAATATTTTCTGTTTTGGAAATTCCTTGGTGTCCAAACTTCCTTGTCTATAAATACTTTGAGTTTTCATTTATAGCAAACTAATCCTTCGTGATAGTAAACTTCCTCTGTTGTACTGTTACTGGTGAAGCCGCCTATTCGGAGAGGAGAGTAACCTAATTAGGTGAAATCTCTTATGACCTCTCAGTTTAAAGTCTTCTTTGGGATTGAGAAGCTCTAGTGTGTACCGTTGGTGGGAAACTAGATAATTGCGGTTTATCTTTAGTTTTCATATTGATTTGATTGACTAACGGTGGTTGAACTTTGATTACACCTAGTTTGTTTATGCTTGAGAATCCTCTATTCTGATATAAAATTCACTCAAACTAGTTCAAGGTTTCGACATGGATATTTAGACTGTTGTTGGATCTAAAGACGATCTTGTGATAATCCATTATTAACAGACTCCGTTCTGTGTGTGATTGATCACAAGAGATTCAAGTAGTTGTGTGCAGGTGTTTATTGAAGATCTAATAAGATTTGAAGACAAAGAAGAGATAAAAGATTTCAGACTTGGTTTTATAATCTTTGGTGTGCACAATACATGGCGTGCGGTTGCGGCATGGCGCTACTTTTGTGCAAATGGCACCATGGATATGCTAAAGGAACCATGGCAAAGACATAGTATGGGAACGGCCACAGGAGTAGGAATTGCCGTGTGGTGGCTATTTATGGAAGGTTGCCACGAAGTTGGCATGTTGTGAAGTTTCCGCGGTAGGTGATAGGTGTAAAATACACCGTATTTACTATTTAGAGTTTATGCTTTCTTTGCTATTTTTCTTGTAAATTATGTATCTTATGTGTGAATTTAAGTTATTAGGTACTTTGGAGTCGCACGGAGGAAAAGAATAAGGAATCATCCAAATTTGGGCAAAAGGGCAAATATGTCATTTCAGGGGAGGACACTATCTGGATCCCATCCAAGGTTAAGGGGTGACCTTGTTTGGAGTAGGACTAAATAAAGTCAAGCTAAGGTTAAGGGGCTACTACTGGGTGGCTACATTCCAGCTCATTGGGTGCAAATATCCATCCCTAATTATATACCCTAGATCGTGAGATGTGTTCATCTCATTCATTCATTTCCAGTTCCCTGAAATTAAGACGACAAAAGCAGCCATGGCTGCTATTATGTACGAAATTTACAGAAAGTGAGAGATGGATTAGATGGTGAGGGAGAACAGTGATTGAATCAAGAACAACAGCTACTTGAGGAGAAATCAGAATGACATGTTGCTGTGAATTCATAAGGGATGGTGATGAGATTTTGAGAAGAAATTGGAAGAAAAATTGATGGTTATTTCTGATTTCTGAATTCAATAGTGAGATGGGTCTGTGGAGTTTGAATAGTTGATTAGGAAGAGGGGTATTTGTCAGAATTCTAATTCATGGGGTTCTTGAAAGAGATTCAAGCCAAGAACTAGGGTTATCTTGTGGTTAGGTTACTGCTGTTGAAATTGAGAACGAACCAGGAGGGGTGCTGTGTGAGATAGCTAGTGTAGACGATTCTGAGATGGGTTTGGAAGGCTGGTTAGCTGTTGTTGCAATGGTGTTGTTGTTGGACCTGTGGTGATGTTTGAGTCTAGAATGCAAATAGTTTATGCATTGGTGATGAAGGTGTTGCAGAGATGCAGTGGGCATGTGTGCAATGTGTGGCTGTGAACTAGAAAGATGGAAGAGGTGGTTATGGTGAATGAGAGCATATGAGCAGATGTATGCTAGGACGCATATGAGCATATGTATGCTAGGACTCTGCAGGTGGGATTTATTGGCCAGGAAGAGGAGATGTTTATGCTTCAAGGTGAAGGCCTACAGGGTTGTGCTCAAGCTAAATCACAGAGTGTAGAAGAAATTTATGGGTTAACTGAAGGCTATGTTGTTGGAGTTATGGGAAACTCAGATGGGGTTCTGGTGCTGGTGATGTGGTCTGTGTTAAGGTGGCTTAATTGCAGTTTTACAAGTGCAATGAACTGATGCTGCAAATGGTGGCTAGGCCATAGGAATCTGGTGATGTTGATTTTCATGGGAAGTGCTGGTGCAGGAGCTACAAAATGAGCTGGAACTGATGCTGAGCAGATGAGAAGAATTGCAATGAAGTAAAGGTAGATTCAAGATGGCAGTGGTAATGGAACTGCAGGTGGTTTGTGCAAATGGAAGATGCAATGGTGAAGTGCAGCTGGACTTGAAACATTTGAAGGTGGTAGGTTGTGGCATTGTGACGATGGAGATTGAGATGGAATGAGGTTGTGCAAGGCATTGGACTGAGTTAATTGTGCAGGTTTGCTGGATATGGAGCAGTAATTACAGGGATGTGAACTGATGGTGCTACTTCAAGGAAGAGATACAATGGGTTCTGGTGAGGATGTGAATTGCAGAGATGTACAGTTTGTGCTGTTGAATTGGTGGTACAGATGTGTTGCTCAGAAAATGGTGGTTGTTGCTCATAAAATGTTCTTGAAGTGTGCAAGATTGGTGGATTGAACTGATCATTGAATGGGAGATGGAGATGATGGCTAGAGACAGAGTTAAGAGCTACAGATTTCTCAAGTGGAGGTTAGGTGGTGTTGTCTACTATGACAGATGGTTAGAATGGGTTCTGAGATGTTGATCTTGAAATGGAACTGAGACTGGAAGTTGGATGTGCAGATGTTACTATGATTGCTGGTGATGATGGATTGAGACAATAGTATTTTGCAGAATGGAACTGAGTTGGTGGTAATGTAATAATGGTGTAGGGAAGGCCCGAACAGCTGAGGTTATTGGTTGGTTGCGACGGTATGAATGGGTTGCAGTTCAGATGAAGCTCTAGTATAATGTTTTCGAGTTGTGCTGGTGCAGTGGCGTTTGTTCGGGTGTTTACTGATGCAAGTGGCGACTCAGATGCAGGTGCAGCCAAAGAAAGTGAACTGAAGAGCTGGGATCACAAGGACAGAAGGAATGTGTGCTTGCGCTGGGAGTTGCAGCTGTAGTGCGAAATGGACGTGCTTGTGAATGATTTACAGGTGCAATGCAAGTTGGAGTTGCTAGTGCTAATAATAATGGATGTTATGGCTGGTGGATTTGGCTGTAATGGAGATTGAAGTAAATGGGAATGCAGTGCAGCTGAAACTGGAGTTGTACATATGAAGATTGTGGCAAGGTGAATGCCAGGAATCGGTCAGAACTCGGCCAGTTTCCGAGTTGACTCGCCTATCCTGGTCTGACTCACCTGACCCGGCTAAACTCAACTGGACTTGGATATTGGGCCTCGTAAATGGGCTCTGTTAGGCGGCTGGGTTTGGACGTGACCTAAGACAGGGAAGTATTTAAGCAGCTGAGGGGGGCTATTCTGAGGGAGATCTTATTCTCTACTTTTGTTTTGCTTAGGGTTTAGAAACATGAAACCCTTCTTTTTATCCTTGTTATGAACCCCATTAACATGAGTAGCTAATTTTATTATTGGTGATGGATTGATTTGATTTCACATAACATGTTTCTTGTTCAATAAATTAGTTTTGTCTCATATTATCGTTTATGATTCACCATTAATATTGTTGCATGATTGAATGTTAGTTTTGTCATTTTGCAAATTGGTAGAACTCACATGCATATCTTTTGCTAGATTAGGGTTATTATACGCAAAAGTGATAATTCATGATTGCATGTAGCACAAATATAGTTATTGCTTGTAGAGATATATCCTAGTAACCATATGTGAACCATAACCTTTGTTAAATCGGATTAGTGCTTTTACACGTTCGATTGCTTTGATTGGCCTGATTTCATAGAACTTAATGCATCTAGGGAATTAAACTTGATTAGTGCTTTTACACGTTAGGTTGTTCTTTAAGATAGAACTCATATTCGCATCTTTTAATGTGTTTGTTGATGAAAAAAGGAGATTAGCGGGATATTCTTGCGATCAAGATATTCTAGGGCTTTTGATAAAAGTTGAGATTAAATATCAATTCTAATTATTGTGAAGAAAACATATTTGTGAATGAAGATGAATCCTTAACCAATATCTTTTCTATTTGATTTGTTTGCTTATTTATTTACTTGCTTTTATTTTATTCTAGTATATAAAAATCAGAAAACTCCCGGTATTTTATATAGGAAACCGAAAAAACAAGACAACCTAGACCTCTTTGTGGGATCGATCCTTTCTTGCCCTTGCTATATTTATATTTTGAGTAGTAAGAAAGTGTAAATTATTTTTGACGCATACGACAGCGATCAAATTTTGGCGCCGTTGCCGGGGAGGCAACGGTTGTCACTTGTTTTTGGTTTCTTATTTTTTTTTGTTTTTAGTTTTTCTTATTTTCTGGTTTTTAACCTTGGTTTGGTAATCGTATTTCAGGTACCAATTCTATGGAAGGAGCATATTGGAACAATGGATACGGCTTTCAACCTCCTCAACACTATGACAATTTCCCACCATCTATGGAATGCAATCAAAACCAATTTATTGGCTATGATGCATATCCTAGAGAACCTTATGGTGATTTTCATACATACCAACAACAACCTTGTAGTGGGTATGTAAGTCAAGCACCTAGGTGGGATAATTCTACTTCTAATTGGCTTTATTCGAGTTGTATGCAGATTATGCATGAATTGCAAGATATGCAACAAAGGCTAGACCAACTTGACCGTAATAGGGAGAACATTGCACAAACCAATTTCTGGAATATGCCTTCTTACCCGACTCCGGATCGTAGTTATGATCATTCACCCATTCAAATGGAAGAGTCATGGGAAAGAGAACATATTGTAGCTAATGGTGGTAAGCGTGTGAACGTCAGGAAACTTGCACAGAAATTATACAAGTTGGAAGACGATGGATAATCGGAAGAGCTTGTCGATGAAATTAGTAGGACCATTCATATGGAACTCAAACGACGTCGTGATAAAGGTTGGGAAACCGACGACGATTCTGATTATGGTGAGTCTGAAGATGAAGACGAAGATGAGTGTGTAGAAAAGGACAAACCTTTGGAGATATTTGATGACGTTAGTGTAGTTGACTCAACTCTTGATCTTTATAATGATCAAGCACCTATTCAAAAGGTACATGAGGATGATGAAACTAATGTTTTTCATAATTTTGCAACATGGTTTGAGTTTAATGAAGAGGAGTATGTTGAGAATGAAACCGTTATGACCAATATTATGGAAGACCCAATTGAACTTGTGAATGTTTGTAATGATGATGTTGATGCCGAGATTTTGGTTAAGGCAGAAACGGATGAAGAATGGTTGCAAGGTTTGATAGAGGACCATGATATACAAGAGGTGAATAATTCACTTGATTTTTTCAAGGATGAAGAGGATTTCGTGCTAAAAGAGATTGTGAGAGGTTTGTCTAACCCTTTGCATATTGTTTCTTCTCCTTTACCTCTTATTGGTTTGAATGTATGTGCTTCGAAAACATTGTTAGATGACTTAGTTTCTCGATTTCCTCCATTAGAAACACTTGATTCTCATACTATGCAGGTTTTGGAACAAGAAACCATGGAAGTACCCGACTCCTATATTCTTTATGCACTTTCAAGTGTGGACAAGAATAAGTGTGGGGGAAACTTTTATCGGTTCATAGCTTCGTTTCTGTTTTATATTATTAATATTTGTGTGAAGCTAGTGTTTGCAAAACAGGTGCTATGGGTGGATCCCCAACTTTTCCGATTATTGGTGTATGGGGAATTCAACTTGCGTGTCGGGCTGACGACTTTAAACCAAGCGCTAATGGGAGGCAACCCAATGGTTTTGTGTATCTATCTCTATCTTTTTCTTTTATTTTAAGTCTTTTATTTTTATTTTCTTATTTTGGATATTTGCATATCAAAATTCCAACTTTTAGATATTTTTGAACAATTTAGAATAAACATTTTCCTTTCTAAGTAGATGGAATATTTTCTTGGCGGTGAGGTGTATATCGGCTGAGTTGAGATTAAATGCCAACTAAATATCTTGTTTAGTGTTTATCCTCTATTGTTCTGAAATAGCTATGAGTTGGAGTAATGAGTTGTTATCATGCATTTTATTTTCTTGTTTTTGCATATCATTTGCGGAATTTCACACCTTTAAATTTCTTTGGACGATTCAATTTTACATTGAGGACAATGTAAAGTTTAAGTGTGGGGGAGCATTTATATGTTTGTATAGTTTGTTTTATGCCATTAAAAAAAAAATAATAAAAAAAAAAAAACAAGAGAAAATTGTGCTTTTTGAACTCCGAAATCTAGAAACTTGTGCCTTTAGGATGACACCATTAGTGGATGGAACCATTTTGAATACAGGAGTTGAGGAACCAATTAACTAAATGGGACGAACATGGCTCAGAAATCACAATTAACATGATAGTTGTTACCATATCTCGGAATATCACCATATCACGTTCTATTTTTATTTTTCCATATTTATCTATTGTTCTCTAAGTGTTTTGGTGGGTCACTAAACATCAACGTGTTATTACTGCTAGGATGAAATAGAGTGATTGAGTTGCTAAAAGAAAAAAAAGGAAAAAAGGAAGAAAAGAAAGAAAAGAAAAAAAGACCGACCAATTAGACCAAACAGAATAAAATGACACTTGGGAATAGCAATATGTGTGTGTTCTCCCTGTCTCCGTCGCCTAAACAAGTGTGGAATGCAGGATCCAAGGGAACTATCATGTAATCTGCTGACAAGAATCATGTGCTTGGATCCAGTTTGATCCAATCATGTTGTCTAAAAATAGAAAAAAAAAAGTGAAAAAGAAAAAAATGTATTATATTGGTTGAATAAAGTCACTCCTGGTTCCCTTGTATATGCCAGTGAGTTGATGTAGAATTCAAACCAAGTAGCTCAATCCAATAGGTATAGGTTCATCTTGGCAGTGACCTTCAGACAGATATGGGAAACACCAATCACTTGTGAACATTCTCCAACATCTACATCTATATCCATCTTCTTAATCTTTTCATTGTGATTGTGGTTTGTTAGTTTCCGAGTATTGTGGCTTGTTCGACTATCTAATTAAAGCTTTATTTACTAATACTTGAATTGAATTTGAAAGGTACCTCCTCATGTAGTCATTTTGGATTCGTTCATTGATTTGTCACAAATAGATGGAGTTGGAAATATAGGTTTTGTAGGTAGACCTCTTGTAAACCTTCACGAGACTATAACTCGTCCACTAGGGACACCTAGGGGTTTAAAGGCTTGTTATTTATGCTAAAAGTGACCGTAGCCTCGACGAGACGGAGTTTTTGTATTTTTGTTTTGTTTTATTTGATTTGCTTGAGGACTAGCAAAGTCTAAGTGTGGGGGAATTTCTGATTGGCCACAAAAGGGGGTCGTCCAAACATGAGGCGCGACCACACTCCTGGTGAGGGTGTGGCTCCTTTAGGGAAACCTGATTGGTCAATAGGAAGTGGGACTGGCAAGAAAAATGGGGCCGGCCTTGTTTGGAATGCGCGTGGTGCATTTAGGGCGACCTGATTTGTCGATGGGAAGTGTGGCCAGCAAGCTATGGCGTGGCCACACTTCCAGCGCATTGTGGCGGGTTTAATTACCTAATAGGCTTAATTTTGATAAACAAAATCTGGTATATTGTGCGAGGCGCGAAACCCTAAATTCTGCAAGTTAGTTAGGTTGATTGAATTATATGTGTCGACACATGTCTCTTTTAAGTTCGTTTCCAGAGAGCAGCATGCTTTTCTAATTGAATACCATATGTAAAGATCTTATTCTTGATAATTGGAGATTCATGCTACTCTGCTACGAGTGAACACAAATAGTCATGCCATATCAATATTAAGAGTTCAGCCGGAGAACATAGCATAGAAGGCATTCAGAGGAACTTATATTTAAGTGAATATACGTGAGACGCCGAAATTTACAGAACATCTGGGATTCGCCGGTTTGGATAAATTTCATGTAAGTATATTGAGTGGCTCAATAAATTTGTCAGTGGAGGGGTTAGCACACGTGGATATGTTTCCTTGCAGAGTGACGTCACATCAGATGTAAGGTTTTACGAATTTAACCCTAAGCTAAAAACCACCATAAAAATTAAGTCCCCTGCTTAGCTCGGAATAGTGGCATTGTCGCGGGGTAAGCATGAGATGGTGACCGACAAGAGTAAAATCTAAAGGGAAAATAAAATTCAACTAACCTTTAGCAGAAGGCATGAGGAATCCATGATCCTTGTATTGACGACTTGGAGCATTTCCGGCTTGACCATATGGTGTTGGCGTAGAGTTTTTGCTTTCATGAAAGTTGGTGCCAATTTAGGCCATGGGGTGGTGAAGATGGCGCTTCCGGTTTGGGAATGGAGGACGCGCGGCTTCTAACGTTGGATATTGCGTTATCTTGTACGAAGAAGATGGTGCTTCAATCTTGGCCGAGCGGAGATGATGCTGCAGAATGGAGAGTAGCGCGGCTAGTTTGGAAGGGCCGATTGCATGACTAGCTTGGAAGGGCCAATGGCGTGGCTGGTCGGTTGTCAGCCGACACAAAAATAAATTCACTTTCTTACTTCCTAAAATAAAGTAGTATGCAATAATAAAGAGTTCGTATCCACAGAGAGGCTTTTTGTTGTTATGCAAAATTTCAGTTTCTTAGTAACCAAATGGGGGGTTTTGAGTTATCAAAGCTATAAAACTAATTTGAAAGCAATAAAGTATTAAAGTAATCAATATGGAGAAAGTATTGGTCACAGGATAGTTTCATTCACAAACACATATTTTCATCAATGACTAGAACTGAAATTTAATCTCTCATTTACTAAAAGTCCTAGGATACCTTGATCGCAAGAATACCCCGCTAATTCCCTGATTTCATCACAACCACATTAAAAGATGCATATGTGAATTCTTCCGAGAAAGCAACCTAAAGTGTAAAAGCAAATTAGATTTAACTCCCTAAAAATCAAGGCAATCGAAATGTCTAAAAGCACTAAATCAATTTAACCCAAGTTATGATTCATATGTGACTAGTAGGATATATCTCTACAAGCACTACCCACATTTATGCTACTTAGAATCAGGGATTAACAACGTTTTCGTATTGAAAACCTTAATATAGGTCTAGAAATGAATGCAAATCGGATTGATTCCGGACTCAACCAATCAAACAATCAAATCATATACAATATAAACAATGAATCATAAACAATAAACTTGAGACAAAACTTATGCATTGAATCGATTTTATTTGTGAAATCCACTTTATATCCCATAACCAATAAAAGGTATTTAGTTACTCATAGTATTTTGATTCATCATAATTATTATCAAGAATAAAATGAAGAACATGAAAAATAAACGAAAGCAAACCCTAGTAGAATCGCTCTCCTCCAAACTCCAGTAGAAAAATACGTGATAAAATTCCTTATCCTAAAAGAATAGAAACTCTTCCTTTTATAGATTTTTCAACTTTCCAAAATTAGGTCTTCAAATCCCAAAGTCCAATAGCAAGAAGTCCACCAAGCCCATGAACCAAGTGTGAGAAACCCATTTGAAAATATGCTCTCCGGAAAACTGGTGCACTGGCCGGAATCCGGCGCCGGAAAATATCGCAGGTGACCGGCTAAGTCCGCCCGGTCACCGATCAGTTAACCAGGTAAATCCGAGTTAACTCGGATCAAACATACAGAGTCAGATGACTCACTCAGCTGAATAAGCTGAGTTGGTAATGGCTAAGGCCATTGCACTGGTCTAAAATAGCACAACCAAGATGGCCCTGCTTTGCACCACTTGAACTTGTGCTGCACCTCTTCTCTGTCAGCCATGATGGTTGGGCATCTTCACAACTGCAATTCATTATTAGCAGCGGCAGTTCATGCCTGTAATGCAACACGGCTCCAAAAACAACTACCACCATCATATCCTGCTGCCATTAACCACCAATCTCAGCTGCTGCTTCAAACATCTTAGCTTCAATAACCAGTTCAAAGACCTCCTATCAATTCCTGCAATCCCAGCTCCATTTTAACTAAGACTTTAGTTCCACGGCTGAACATCGCTACTGCCCAACATCACTGCTTCATGAAACGAGCACCATTTAAAGTCTGATGGCACCTGTAACACTTCAGCTCAACTATCAGATGCTTCATAACACAGCAGCACCAACTCCTTTGCCATCATTCCACAACTCCAACCACTGCAACAACTTCTTAGGCTCACAACTGCATATGCAGCTGCAATGAACTAGCACCAGTTAACAACACACATCACCACCTGCAACAAACTTACTGCAGCTGCAGCTACTCTCCAAGCCAACACAAACTAGTCTCTGAAATTGAACTCAAGCCACCGCAGATAACCTAAAATCTTCACTCAAGCTCCCATATCAAAACACCACCAATGCCAACTCTTCCACCTGTAATCTCAACTGCAATCTCAGTAACCCCTTGACAATCAACATTCCTTTCTATTTAACCTCCTGAATCTCCACTTTCACCAGAGACCTACCAATAACTCCTATTTACAGCTCCATCAGCCATACCTGCAACAAACTTACTGCAGCTCACAATCTCCATGAAGCATTCATACTCAAGCACCACAATTGACTACAACTACAAATGGTCACATTTTTGCTACCAGAACTTCACCAAGACTGCCACCCATAACCCCTGAACTTGAGCCACTGTAACCCATGAACTTGAGCCATTGTAAGCTCCACTCACACCTCCATCTCAGAACTTCACTCATTCTCTGAACCAACAGTTGCAGTTGCAACCACTCAACTCCACCTTAATCAACATCAGACCCTAATTTATCCACCAACACAGGTTGCAACTTCAGTTATCAACACACCACCAATTGTGTTCTTTACTTGAACATAAAAAACACCTTTTCCTCCATCGATATCTTCCTTCTCAGAGATTCAACATCAACTACAACATCATCTCTGAAATCACCATTTATCAAACCCATTTCCATTCGATTTCTGAATCAAACAACCCATAGTTGCAACTACCATTTCAAATCATCAAAACCCATTATTTCCTATTCAACATCAAACCCTGGATTCGATTTTTGGAAAATTCACCATTTGTGACTCAAACTCTGCCCAAATTCATTCCCAATTCTCGATCTCAGGCAGTACCTCAACTCATCTTTGAATTGCTTCATCTCTGTCAAACCCTAACCAAACAGTATCAACTTCTTTGATTTTTCGAACAAAACCCAGCTGAATTTCTTTCCCTGAATATCTCTCTCTCGATCTGCTCTTTGAACCGACAGCAGCACAGCTGCTTTCCTTTGTTTCTCAATTTCAGGGAAAGCTGGTAAGAGAGTTAGGTCAATCATTGAGATGGATTTAACCACCCAAATGTATAAGAACAACCCATAGAGTCATCCCCTTAGCCTCAGCTAGTCTTTGTTTAGTACCCCTCCAAATAGAGGTGCCCTTTAACCTTGGGTCGAATCCAGATAGTGCTTGCCCATGAAAAATGACGGCTCTACCCTTTACGCTCTAGATGGACTTTTTCTCCTTCTTGCGCACCTCTGCCCGCTCCAACTATAACTCGCCTGTGAATTGAAGTGTTTTCCTTTACGCTCCAAATGGGCAATTTCCCTTCTTTTTCCCCCAAATGCTCCATTGCTCCTAATAACTCAAAACTAAACAAAAGATTCATATTTCACAAAATAAATAGCAAAGAAAGCATTAATACTAGATATAAAATTAGGTGTTTTACAACACCTATCAGATTCCCCCACACTTAGACTTTTATAGTCCTCGAGCAAATCAAACAAAACTTATTCTAAAAGATACATACAACTCCCATGAGCGTTTACTAGAAACATACCCACAAAACCTCCATTTCCAACTTACAAGTTCTCCGAAATGATAGTATCCAACGCGCTAAGAAGACATACAGATTCTGCACACTAGTCATAAGAAGTTAGACACATAAATGAACACAATCTCATTCTTAAAAGTTGAGAGAGAAATAACCATCCCTTATCGAAAGAAATTCAGGTTCGGAGTGATCAAAAGTCTTGACTCTGCCTCACAAGAAAGGGTTTTATGAAATTGCACTCAATAATAAACAGCTCTTTATGGGTCACACATATGTCCAGGTAGGAATGAAGAGAGACTCCTGCGACACGTTGAATAGTAGGAAGGCAAACCCTCCGAATTTTTTTGAAAACCCACATCTTTTATTCATTTTGAAAACCCTTTTTTCTGACGATCTCTAAGAAAGGAAATCAACCACTTAACGAAGGTGGGAATATGCTTACTTACCTCGTTATCCATTTGGCCTGCAGCTAGCACCACTCTCATAGCATCCATAGAAACATCTTCAGTCTTCAATCCTTGTCTTCGTCTTCGGTCTTCAACTCTTGATGATAACTCTTGAACTTCGTAAAATCTTGACAATGTGATTCTTTCCTCTTATTCCTTGTTGCTTGAAACTTCACTGTAGATATTTCTTCTTCCGTTGGCTTATTGAATGAATACAAAACCAAAATATGATGCAATGAATATATTTTTTTTTTCTTTTTTTTTTCATTTTTTTTTTCATTTTTCGTTTATTTTTTTTATTTTTTAATATATTGAATACAAAGTAAATACAAAATGAAAACAAACAAAAATAAAAACTAATGATGATCCTAAAAAACTTTTCTCTTGTCTTTTTTTTTAGGGGAACTAGCATAATGATAACTATGTTCCAATTTTTTTTTTTTTTTTGTGAGACAAGAGAATATAATACAAATAAAAATAAAAATGCAAGTACAAATGCCATGGTGTGAGTACTTTACCGCTTGATTCTTCACAACTTGTATGTCTCGATATCGTAAACTTCTTGAATTCTCATCTTGATAATCTTCACTCTTGTACAATAGTCTTCAACTTGTAAAAATTTTGGTCCTTGTCTTGTTGCTATACTTGAATCTGAAATCTGCTCATTTTTGTACCGTTGCTTGTAAACCTAGAACGTCTTCAACTTTCCTTCGAACTTGTGATGCTTCTCTTGTTGATGATGATGGTGTTTCTATGGACCTGTTGGTGTAGAGATATAAAGTGGATGGTGCTAACTGCGAACAAGATTACAAGTGGTATGTAAGTTAGCAATTCGATGTCACCATTCATGATTGATAAAATAGCACTCAAGAGATCAAAATAGTGCTTCTATTGGTGGGAGTTTGGGTAGCTCACCATTCTACCCGGAGTTTACGTACGGTGACACACACTCTAAAAGCACATATTTAGACAGTTACAAAGAAGTGAAGGTCGGTGCCTCTCATGATGTAACATGGGTAGTCTCCACTATAGGGGACCACTACTCTACTACCGAATTCAGCCTGCACCATATTTGCCACTGGCATGGTTAAATCCAACTTTAACTCTCATACAAGTAAGAAACCCGATCATGTTCTCTGTCATCTCTAAGTTCAGTCACTCTTATGAGAATCTCGATGTAATCTTAGCGACATGGATACTATGTGACTCTAAACTAACTACAAGTTGGAGTTTTTCATGCACTAATTTACACAAAAGTTGAAAATTTTGAAAAATTTACAATGAAAATACTTAACCACTCCCCCACACTTAAACTTTACATTGTCCTCAATATAAATTAAGTCATCCAAAATAAGAAAAGGTGGGAAATTATGCATGAAAAATGACAAGAAATTAGAAAAATAAAATCAATATAATACAAGAAAAAGCTAAAAACAAAACAAAACAAGAAAATGAAAATAAGACAAGAGATACTCATCCTATGGGTTGCCTCCCATTTAGCGCTTGGTTTAAAGTCGTCAGCCCGACTATCTCCTTGCTTTCTATGACTCCTCCAGAGGGAGTGCATCCACAAAATTAGCTCCTTCCACCACTTCGGAAGTGAAATTCTCATAATATGGTTTCAATCGGTGCCCATTAACTTTAAGTTCCTTGCATGTAGCTATGCTACGAATTTCTACTGCACCATGAGAAAACACATTAGTAACAATAAAAGGTCCGATCCAACGTGACCTTAATTTACCCGGAAATAAATGCAAGCGAGAATTAAACAAAAGCAATTTCTGCCCAACACAAAATTGTTTTCTAGAAATCATAGTATCATAAAAGGCCTTCGTTTTCTCCTTATAAATGCGAGAGCTTTCAAATGCATCATTGCGAAGCTCTTCTAGCTCTTGGAGTTGTAGCTTCCTTTGCTTTCCAGCCCCATCCATCTCCATATTTCATTGCTTAATCTCCCAAAACGCTTTATGTTCAATCTCCACGGGTAAATGACAAGATTTACCATACACAAGCCTAAAAGGAGACATCCCAATAGGTGTCTTGTATGCGGTTCTATAAGCCCACAAAACATCATTTAGCCGCATGCTCCAATCTTTCCTTGTTGGATTTACCGTCTTTTCTAGAATGGATTTCACCTCCCGGTTGGAAACCTCGGCTTGTCCATTTGTTTGGGGATGATAAGGTGTTGCAACCTTATGTGACGCATTGTATTTCTTTAACAAGCTTTGAAAAGTCCTGTTGTTGAAGTGAGAACCCCCATCGCTAATTATGGCTCTTGGAATTCCAAACCTTGCAAAAATGTTAGTTTGCACAAAATCTGAAACAACCTTGGAATCATTAGTAGGGGTGGCCTTAGCTTCCACCCATTTAGAGACATAATCAACAACAAGTAAGATGTAAAAATTCCCATGAGAGTTGACAAAAGGACCCATAAAATCAATACCCCATACATCAAAAACTTCAATAAATTGAATAAAGGTTTGTGGCATTTGATTTCGGGCACCTAGATTGCCTGTTCTTTGGCACCTATCACAAGTTGTGAAAAATATATGTGCATCCTTAAACAAGGTTGGCCAATAGAAACCGCTTTCAAGTACCTTATGAGCGGTTCTTTTACTTCCAAAATGTCCTCTACAAGCATAGGAGTGACAAAATGACAAGATAGAATTAAACTCAGATTCGGGAACGCACCTTATCATTACTTGGTCGCTGCCATGTTTCCATAAGTATGGATCATCCCATATATATTGGTTTCCTAACCTCTTAAGTTTTTCCCTCTCAGCACGAGACAAGTTCCTTGGGATTTGTTTAGTTACCAAGTAATTCACAATATCCGCATACCATGGTTCTCCACATGCAATTGAGAAGAGTTGCTCATCCGGGAAACTTTCACGCAATGGGATAGCTTCCTTTTCCACAGCAAGACGGATCAAATGATCCACAACGGTGTTCTCAATTCCTTTCTTGTCTTTGATTTCAATATCAAACTCTTGTAAGAGTAGAATCCATCGTATGAGCCTCGGTTTCACTTCTTTCTTCATTAGCAAGTACCTAAGAGCTGCATGGTCAGAATAAACAACAACTTTTGTACCAATTAAATAAGAGCGAAATTTCTCCAATGCAAATACAATAGCTAAAAACTCTTTTTCAGTGGTTGTGTAGTTTTGTTGGGCCTCATTTAACATTCTAGAAGCATAATAAATGGCATGAGGTATCTTCCCCACACGCTGCCCAAGCACCGCACCAACCGCGTAGTCACTAGCATCACACATGAGCTCAAAAGGCTTGCTCCAATCCGGTGGTTTAATGATAGGGGCTGAAATCAAAAGTTCTTTCAAACGATTGAATGCCGCCATACACTTCTCATCAAAGTTAAAAACCACATCTTTTTGCAATAAGTTGCAAAGTGGTGATGCTATCTTGGAAAAATCCTTGATAAATCTACGATAGAAACCTGCATGACCAAGAAAAGAACGTATCTCCCTCACCGTAGTGGGAGGGGTTAGAGCACGAATAAGGTCTATCTTAGATTTATCAACTTCCAAGCCCTTAGAAGATATAATATGGCCTAAAACTATGCCATGAGTTACCATAAAATGGCACTTCTCCCAATTAAGCACAAGGTTTGTTTCAACACAGCGTTCAAGGATTAAAGACAAGTTGTTCAAGCAAAGGTTGAATGAATCACCAAAGACGCTAAAGTCATCCATAAACACTTCAATGATGTTTTCAACATACTCGGAAAAGATACTTACCATGCACCTTTGAAAGGTAGCTGGAGCATTGCACAAGGCAAACGGCATCCTTCTATAAGCAAAAGTGCCAAAAGGACAAGTGAAAGTGGTTTTCTCTTGATCCTCTGGTGCTATATATCACAATCTGATTGTAACCTGAATAACCATCAAGGAAACAATAATAAGCATGTCCAGCTAAACGTTCAAGCATTTGATCAATAAAGGGTAAAGGAAAATGATCCTTCCTAGTAGTGGCATTCAACTTTCTATAATCAATACAAACCCTCCAACCGGTTTGCACACGAGTTCGGACAAGTTCATTTTCATCATTCTCCACCACGGTCACACCTGATTTCTTTAGTACAACTTGTACCGGGCTTACCCACTTGCTATCGTATATGGGGTAGATAACACCCACTTCCAAAAGCTTGAGTATCTCCTTTTTCACAACTTCCATCATGGGAGGGTTCAAACGACGTTGCGCTTCCCTTGTAGGCTTTGCATCGTCCTCCAAACGAATCTTATGCATACAAACGGCAGGGCTTATACCCTTGATATCGGCGATTGTCCATCCTATGGCCGTCTTGTGCTTCCTTAGCACCCTTAGAAGTTTTTGATCCTGTAATTCACTAAGCTCGTTAGAAACAATCACAGGTAACTCTTCATTGTCACCCAAGTACAAGTACTTTAAGTGACTTGGAAGAGGTTTCAATTCCAACTTTGGAGATTTAACAATAGAAGGTAAAAGCTTTTCATCACTGCATGGTAAATAAATAAAAGAGATATTATGAGTTTCCGGACATCCTTGTAGTGAGTTGAGATCACCAAGGGCTTCCTTAACTTCGTTACCACACTCTACACCGTCATCCATGGATGTAGTAAAAACAGTTTCCAAAGCATCATCACCATTCAATACAAACACTTTTTGCGCCAATGCATCCATAACATCAATGGAGAAACAAGAGTGGACATCACTAGGATATCTCATCGTCTCGAAAATGTTGAAACGTATTATTTCTCCATCAAATTCCATAGTTAATGTTCCCTTATCCACATTAATAATGGTTTTAGCCATTTTCATGAAGGGATGCCCAAGTAGCAATGGAAGAGACGAGTCTGGTGCACCTTCATCCATCTCTAACACACAAAAGTCAGCAGGGAATACAAGTTGATTAACCTGCACAAGAACATCCTCAATAATACCCATTGGGTAAACATTAGAGCGATCGGCTAATTGCAACACAATTTCAGCCTTTTTCAAAGGACCTAGATTAAGTGAATAGATGCAGGCATAACATTAACGGATGCACCTAAATCCAACATTGCTTTGTCAAAAGTAGTGTTACCAATTGTGATGGGGATGTCAAAGCTACCTGGATCCTTGCATTTCAGTGGGAGTTTGTGTTGTAAGATTGCCGAAGCATTCTCCCCCACACTTAGTACTTCATTGCCCTTAAGCCTTTGCTTGTTGGTACACAAGTCCTTCAACACTTTTTCATACTTGGGAACTTGCTTGATAGCATCAATGAGTGGTATATTCACATGAATCTTCTTAAGAACATCTAAAATATCCTTTTATAGTTCCGCCTTCTTAGAACTTGCAAATCTGCGAGGAAAAGGTATAGGAGGAACATAAGTAGGAATATGAGTTTTAGAGTTAGGAATAGGTACCTCGGGTGTTTGGGGAATTTCATCCCTCTTTTACTCCAAAACCGGCTCCTTTGGAGCTTCCTCTTCACCCAAATCAGCAACTTTTGGTTGCTCAAGTTGTGTACCACTTATCAACGTAATTGCATTGACACCCTCTTTTGGGTTAATGGGTTGAGAGTGGAGTCTCCCACTATTTTGTGCTTTCAACTTGTTGATATCAATTTCCATAGAGCCCACTTGAGTATGCAAATCCTTAATCGCACTCTTGATTTCTTGTTGGCTCTCCTTGAACATGGTAGAAATACCTTGCATCATTGTTTGTAACTTTGCATCGATATCGGAACCTTGGTTTTGAACCGGTTATTGTGGTTGCTGAAATTGTTGCTGTTGTTGCTGAAATTGTTGTTGTTGCGGTTGAAATTGTTGTTGAGGTTGAAATTGTTGTTGTTGCGATTGAAATCCACTCGGACGGTTAAAGATAGGTTGTTGAACTGCACCTTGCTTGTTGGCATAGCTGAAATTTGGATGATCTCTCCATCCCGGATTGTAGGTGTTAGAATAGGGATCATACCTTCTTTGTGGGTTTGGAAAAACCGCATTAGCTTGCTCCAACTCTTCACCATAAGAAGGTAATATAATCGCATCCATCTTTTGCATCATGTGCTCCATATTGTCCATCCTTTGATCACGGTGAGATGATGATGAATCACTAACTTCATGCACTCCCCTAACAATTGGTTCACCTCTTGTGTAGAATTTTTGCGAGTTTGCATCCATGCTTTCAATCAACTCGGCAGCTTGGGCCACCGTCTTGTTCACTAGTGCACCGCCACCCGCAGCGTCAAGAAGATATCTATCACTTGATTGGAGACCTTCATAGAAGTACTGGATTATCATAGCATCGCTGAATTGATGGTGAGGACAGCTTTCCACCAATCTCTTGTATCGCTCCCAACATTCATACAAAGACTCTCCCGCATGTTTCTTAATTCCACAAATATCTTTGAAAATTTGAGTGGCATTTGACGCAGGAAAATACCTCTCTAGAAAGATTTTATTCAACCCGTTCCATGTAGTGACACTTCCGGCAGGAAAACAATACAACCAATCCTTAGCGCTGTCTACCATAGAAAATGGAAAAACTTTCATCATTGCACCATCGGCATCGGTCTCCGCTGGAAGCATAGCCTTGACAATGGTATAGAACTCCATAAGATGCTTGTTTGGATCTTCATTCTCCATGCCATGAAACTTTGGCAACTCTCTAAGCAACCCCGGCTTGATCTCGAATGTTGAGTTGGTTTGAATACACCATCGTTGTGCATCAAGCCTATGAGAAGCCAAATCCTTGAGTGTACGATTTGCGTCTTCCATCGCTTCTTCTTCTTCAACTAGTGGTTCTTCTACAAATGGAACATCTAGTTCTTCTTCTAGTTGTAATTCTTCTTCCACTTCTTGATGAAGAGATTCGTGTTCTACTTCCAAGACTTGTTCTTCCGTTGTGTCTTGACTTGGTTGGAGTATTGTGCCTCTTTGAGTATCTATCCCGCACCTTGGATAATTCCAATCCTTAGAATCCAGGGATTAGTACCTGAAAAACAATTCTCGCAAACAAGTAAGAAACAAGACAAGAAATGGAAAGCAAAAATTGTAAAAAGAAACTAAAAACTTAATAACAAGACGTTTGCCTCCCCGGCAGCGCCGCCAAAATGTGGTCGGTTGTCAGCCGACACAAAAATAAATTCACTTTCTTACTTCCTAAAATAAAGTAGTATGCAATAAGAAAGAGTTCGTATCCACGGAGAGGCTTTTTGTTGTTATGCAAATTTTCAGTTTCTTAGTAACCAAAGGGGGGGTTTTGAGTTATCAAAGCTATAAAACTAATTTGAAAGCAATAAAGTATTAAAGTAATCAATATGGAGAAAGTATTGGTCACATGATAGTTTCATTCACAAACACATATTTTCATCAATGACTAGAATTGAAATTTAATCTCTCATTTACTAAAAGTCCTAGGATACCTTGATCGCA
This sequence comes from Papaver bracteatum, assembly GCA_023529315.1. Classification (NCBI taxonomy): domain Eukaryota; kingdom Viridiplantae; phylum Streptophyta; class Magnoliopsida; order Ranunculales; family Papaveraceae; genus Papaver; species Papaver bracteatum. The sequence continues at coordinate 7,212,015 of JAJJWX010005152.1, forward strand.
AGAATACCCCGCTAATTCCCTGATTTCATCACAACCACATTAAAAGATGCATATGTGAATTCTTCCTAGAATGCAACCTAAAGTGTAAAAGCAAATTAGATTTAACTCCCTAAAAGCAATAAGCTATATGGAATAAGACTAATCAAGGCAATCGAAATGTGTAAAAGCACTAAATCAATTTAACCCAAGTTATGATTCATATGTGACTAGTAGGATATATCTCTACAAGCACTACCCACATTTATGCTACTTAGAATCAGGGATTAACAACGTTTTCGTATTAAAAACCCTAATATAGCTCTAGAAATGAATGCAAATCGGATTGATTCCGGACTCAACCAATCAAACAATCAAATCATATACAATATAAACAATGAATCATAAACAATAAACTTGAGACAAAACTAATGCATTGAATCGATTTTTCATGTTCCCATAACCAATAAAAGGTATTTAGTTACTCATAGTATTTTGATTCATCATAATTATTATCAAGAATAAAATGAAGAACATGAAAAATAAACGAAAGCAAACCCTAGTAGAATCGCTCTCATCTAAACTCCAGTAGAAAAATACGTGATAAAATCCCTTATCCTAAAAGAATAGAAACTCTTCCTTTTATAGATTTTTCAACTTTACAAAATTAGGTCTTCAAAGCCCAAAGTCCAATAGCAATAAGTCCACCAAGCCCATGAACCAAGTGTGAGAAACCCATTTGAAAATATGTCCCAAAAATATGCTCTCCGTAAAATTGGTGCACTGGCCGGAATCCGGCACCGGAAAATATCGCAGGTGACCGGCTAAGTCCGCCCGGTCACCGATCAGTTAACCAGGTCAATCCGAGTTAACTCAGATCAAACATACAGAGTCAGATGACTCACTCAGCTGAGTTGGTAATGTCTAAGGCCATTGCACTGGTCTAAAATAGCACAGCCAAGATGGCCCTGCTTTGCACCACTTGAACTTGTGCTGCACCTCTTCTCTGTCAGCCATGATGGCTGGGAATCTTCACAACTGCAATTCATTATTAGAAGCGGCAGTTCATGCCTGTAATGCAACACGGCTCCAAAAACAACTACCACCATCATATCCTGCTGCCATTAACCACCAATCTCAGTTGCTGCTTCAAACATCTTAGCTTCAATAACCAGTTCAAAGACCTCCTAACAATTCCTGCAATCCCAGCTCCATTTTAACTAAGACTTCAGTTCCATGACTGCACATCGCTACTGCCCAACATCACTGCTTCATGAAACGAGCACCATTTAAAGTCTGCTGGCACCTGTAACACTCCAGCTCAACTATCAGATGCTTCATAACACAGCAGCACCAACTCCTTTTCCATCATTCCACAGCTCCAACCACTGCAACAGCTTCTCAGGCTCACAACTGCATATGCAGTTGCAATGAACTGGCACCAGTTAACAACACACATCACCACCTGCAACAAACTTACTGCAGCTGCATCTACTCTCCAAGCCAACACAAACTAGTCTCTGAAATTGAACTCAAGCCACCACAGATAACCTAAAAGCTTCACTCAAGCTCCCACATCAAAACACCACCAATGCCAACTCTTCCACCTGTAATATCAACTGCAATCTCAGTAACCCCTTGACAATTCTATTTAACCTCCTGAATCTCCACTTTCACCAGAGACCTACCAATAACTCCTATTTACAGCTCCATCAGCCATACCTGCAACAAACTTACTGCAGCTCACAATCTCCATGAAGCATTCATACTCAAGCACCACAATTGACTACAGCTGCAAATGGTCACATTTTTGCTACCAGAACTTCACCAAGACTGCCACCCATAACCCCTGAACTTGAGCCATTGTAACCCATGAACTTGAGCCATTGTAAGTTGTACTCACACCCATCTCAGAACTTCACTCATTCTCTGAACCAACAGTTGCAGTTGCAACCACTCAACTCCACCTTAATCAACAGCAGACCCCTAATTTATCCACCAACACAGGTTGAAACTTCAGTTATCAACACACCACCAATTGTGTTCTTTACTTGAACATAAACAACACCTTTTCCTCCATCAATCTCCTCCTTCTTAGAGATTCAACATCAACTACAACATCATCTCTGAAATCACCATTTATCAAACCCCTTTCCATTCGATTTCTGAATCAAACAACCCATAGTTGCAACTACCATTTCAAATCATCAAAACCCATTATTTCCTGTTCAACATAAAAACCTAGATTCGATTTGTGGAAAATTCACCAATTGTGACTCAAACTCTGCCCAAATTCATCCCCAATTCTTGATCTCAGGCAGTACCTCAACTCCTCTTTGAATTGCTTCATCTCTGTCAAACCCTAACCAAACAGTATCAACTTTTTTTATTTTTCGAAAAAAACCCAGCTGAATTCCTTTCCCTGAATCTCTCTCTCTCGATCTGCTCTTTGAACCGACAGCAGCACAGCTGCTTTCCTTTGTTTCTCAATTTCAGGGAAAGATGGTAAGAGAGTTAGGTCAATCATTGAGATGGATTTAACCACCCAACTGTGTAAGAACCACCCATAGAGTCATCCCCTTAGCCTCATCTAGTCTTTGTTTAGTACCCCTCCAAATAGAGGTGCCCTTTAACCTTGGGCCGAATCCAGATAGTGCTTGCCCATGAAAAATGACGGCTCTGCCCTTTACGCTCCAGATGGACTTTTTCTCCTTCTTGCGCACCTCTGCCCGCTCCAACTATAGCTCGCCTGTGAATTGAAGTGTTTGCCTTTACGCTCCAAATGGGAAATTTCCCTTCTTTTGCCCACAAATGCTCCATTGCTCCTAATAACTCAAAACTAAACGTAAGATACATATTTCACAAAATAAATAATAAAGAAAGCATTAATACTAGATATAAAATTAGGTGTTTTACAACACCTATCAGTGGCTAGCTCGGAAGGGCCAATGGCGTGGCTAGCTCGGAAGGGCCAATGGCGTGGCTATGAGGGGCGATGGAGCATTAGAGGTGGATCCATGGAGCGTTGGCTTAGGACGCGAAGATTACACTTTATTGAACGGCCAAGATGGCGCCACTTTGAACGACGAAGATGGCGCTGCTTTGATCTTGGATGTGCGGAGATGGCGCTGGCTAAGTCACAGAAAGACTTGGATTTCAAAACCCTAATTATTTCGTATAAATATTTAATCCAGCTGGTATCACGCGTGTGAAGCCTTAATTCACGGATGGTAAAAGTTTTTCTGCTGAATATAAGAGGTGGTCTTGAATCCTTCGCTCATACAGATCATCATAAAAGTGCGTCCAACTTCTTCACAGGTACTGTCTTGTGTTTATTCTCCTAGTCCCATTTTTTCTTTCTCATCATGTAGACTGCCGGTGCAAATGTGGTAATTTTTTTTTATGTGTAGCATATAATGGGATCTTCCAGTGATGATCGGAAAGAAATTTTGAACCCGACGAAACCCAATTTTCTTCTCATGATGGGGTTTTAGACAGAATTGATTCTCTGTTCCGTGAGGCTGACGAGAATATGCAAGGCATGTCTCTCGCCCATTTATACAGAGTGCGTATGTGTGTTCAGACTCTCTTGTCTTCAGTGGACATGGATAAAAAGTGGAAGCATGATGAAGCATCCCATCTCGTCGGGGAATCTCAGAGCAATGAAGCTTCTCTATAACCCAGTGTTAGGGCTGAACGATTCGCCCCTCGGTTGAAGTGGCGGAAGACTAAGTCCACGAAACTTTTAGATGAGAACTAGTTTAATTAACTTGTCCATGATGGTATCGTAATCCTTGACTTTGATGCGGATGAACCGGGACGCCCTCAAGAAGCTGCTAGAAAAGCTCATGAGGAAGATGTCGATACGGTTCACGAGGCTGAAGCAGCTTCTGGAGTGGATGCAAAACTGTTGTCAGGGACATTGACGCAAACACTGAGGATACCGTTAAGGAGGGCGAGGATACGGATGCAACGTATATTTGAGCCATTGGAGAAGCTACGGAAACATACGCTGGGACTGCTGTTGAAACAAATTCCAGACAGGAAGTGGAAGCTGCTGCTGAGGTGGCTTCTGGATGGGATGTTGCGGTCGCTGCTGCTGAGGTGGCTTTTGGATGGGATGATGCGGTCGCTACTACTGAGGCTGCTTCTGGATGGAACGCCGGAGTTGCTGCTGCCGAGGCGACGTTTGGATGGAACGTTTGCTGCCAGAAAGGGTGCTGGGGAAAGTGCTTGAAAAAGCTTTAATAAAGGCGTTATTGATCCAGGCGTCTGCCATTAATGACTAATTTTTCCACTTCTGTTATTTCTTCTCGGCGTGTAGCCTCTTTTTGTATTCCAAAAGTTTAGTTTCACTTTCTTGTTTTCATGGCGGAGTTAGGGCTTCGCCAAGTAACATTCCGTTATTCATTTTTATGGTTTCACATCTCTGAATAAATTAATAAAACCTTCGTACTGAAAATATACAAAAACCCATTATTTGAAAATAAGTTGCTTGCCCCTCCTAGTCATCCAGTAGAAGGACATACGCCGTACATAAATAGCGTGGATGAAATTTGCTGCAGTTATTGGCCGGCATGCTTTGCCGCCAATGCTTCCGAACGCCTACATCACCCATAGTAACTCGATACAGGAGAAAATATAATAATATTTAAGGGTTCGACCGACCTTCCTTGCATATTCCCTTCTTCGGTATTTTGAATAGATATATCCTTGTAGATAGGGAAAAACGATTTGCTAGTTTTTACGGAATTGAAGAGTCGACCGTGTGGGTACTCCTTGAACCGAGCAAAATGTTGAACCTCACACAGATGCACTGCAATAAGGGAGTGATTTAAGTTCGAGAGATCAATCTGTAAGACTCCAGCATAAAACAAGAACAATGGTCGTTCCAGAGTCAATTCGGTCACAAGAGAGGATGGGTTGATCTGTAGGAGGGAAGCTGAGAAATGCGTGAGATCAATGGTGATCTGAGATTGTAGGTGTGTTATGAATTCAGCGTGAAAATTCTCTGAATGATTGAATTTTTCTCAATTGAGAGTGATTTCTCTAAGTTCGTGTAGACGAAAGATTGTATGTAAGAACTTTGATGAGAAATTGCTAGACGAATATTCGAATGTTCGAATCTTTTGATTTCAATCAGGATTTAGAGACATTTTATAATGTCGGAGTTGAAAACACTATGATCCCATGAAGTGTGATAGTTGCGGGAATCAGAGAGTGGGGAAGTGGGAAATCATGTTAAACCAATTACTCATCGTGCAGAGACTTGATTAATTTTCCACCCACTACTTTGATGACTCTTCCAACTGATTGCAAGACTTGCTCACATTCTCATCGTGGGTGAACACATGTGCCGTATACCGCCAGACCAAAACCCTAGTTAATATCCCCCCATGTGACATGACTGAAATCTCGTGATTGCGGAGTCAGTTGCAGAATTTATGGGACGACGAGTCCATGTATTGCTGAGTTGAACATGATTATCAAATGTTCTGAAACTCATGAATTTAACGTGTCTGCTGAGACTAGGTATCATTATATCCTAAGATGAGCAAACTGTGTTTCCGAACTGTTGAACATTGATAGTTGAACCAATATTCTTTGATTTGATCAAATATTGCTACTCTTAGCGAATATTGCTAACTTGAATAAACATTTCCGGTTTGAGCGAATATTTCTTTTGATGAATCGTTGGTAACAAGACCAGATAAAATATTAATTTAAGTTACTGACTGCTGGGTCAAGCAAAATAAATAAAGTGTTGGTTATGGAATCAACATAAAATTATCAGAGTGTTTGAATCTGCTCAGAATCACGTTTCTGCAGATCTTTGGACTCAAAACCCTAATTTTATCGAAATGATGATTTATTGCAAATAAATACAGAGTGACACAGGGACCGGATACATGGGATGACAGATTCACCATATATCGCCCAGATGCTCGAATGAGCAAAAATACCAAAGTCTCCTGAGGACCACTTGGTGAAAGAATGATTAAATGCTGGTTTAATCACTGAAATAATGCTCGTGTGAGCGACAAATAAAACCTGGTTTTATGGAAATATGAAAGACCGACCAAGAGGTCATGAGAACGGCTCTTGGTGGGCGTGGGACCAGTGGATGGTCATTTGAGCAAACTTCCAATTGTTTGGAAAGAGTTTGAACCTAATATGAGCAACTGAGCAAATTAGGTTAAAATCATTAAAACACGCGGGACCAGCTATTTTCAAGCCTCAGGTTCACCCTTGGTCGGTCAAGGGGACGTGCCCGTGTCACCATGGTGTCCGCGATTCATTCATGAGAATTTTAATATTTTCTGGTGTACGTTTGAGCAACATTTTGAGAAAATATGCAAAATCCATGGTTTTGCTGAAACTGGGAAAAATACATGAGATGATGAAAATAATAAATAAAACAGGGAATTACAAGGTGTGGGACCGGACATGGCTAGTGAATGGCTGGCCGGTTGACAAACATGGTCCCACATGCTTTCCCAGTTTTATGTAATTTTATGTATTTTCTCTGATTTGAGGGAAATTCCATGAAACAGAAGAGTTTGATGAAATTAGGGAACTTTCGTGAGATGAGAGAAATAAATTAATAATAAAATAGGAAATGGGAGTGTGGGACCGACAAGGGGCGAGGCATGGCCGGCCGGCCAATGGGCGCGGGTCCCAAGCCACTCTTCCTGATTTTACCAAATTTGATGATTTTAGAGAATTTTCAGAAAATCAAAGGGATTTGTTGAAAACCAAGATATTTTGTTGAAATCAGGGAGTTTTCATGAAATCAGGAAACAAAACACAAAATAATAATAAAATAATAGGCGTATGGGACCATCTAGGGCATGGCCGGCCGGCTAGAGCCCGATCCCACAAGTTTTCCTTAATTTTTTAATATTTTCTATGATTTTAGAGAAAATACATGAAATTAGGTGATTTTAAGGAAAATTCATAAAATCAACGAATTTTCATAATTTGAGAAGAAATAATAAAATAATAGATACGTGAGGTGTGGGACCAGCCATGACCAAGGCATGACCGGCCGGCCGGCAGTCCCATGACACCTTTCCCTAATTTTAATATTTTTTGATAAAATCATGTGGTTTAGATAAAAAATACATGAAATTAGGTAATTTTGGGGAAAATTCATAAAATCAAGGAATTTTCATAATTTGAGAAGAAATAATAAAATAATGGAGACGTGAGGTGTGAGGTGTGGGATCGGCCACGGCCAAGGCATGACCGGCCGGCCGGCGGTCCCATGACACCTTTCCCTAATTTTATTATTTTTGATAAAATCATGTGATTTAGATAATTTATATGAAATAAAGAAAATTTGCTCGAACGAGAGGATTTTCATGAGATCAGGAAAATAGTAAAGGTATGATAAAGTATAAAATTGGACGCAAGACTGGTCGCGGCATGACTGGCCGGCTGGTGAGCCCAGTCCCCTGGCGCTTTTGCTAATATTTTTTTATTATTATTTTTTCTTCATATTTTGCATAGGTTCCTCGTTCGTTCGTATTTTTTGAAATGCTCGTTCGTGCATTCCAAATGTTGGTATGTACATTATCTGCTAATTACACTTGTACCATTTTTGTGTCAGGGCTTATTCGATGCTCAGATGCCTGTTTCATTGGATATTTATTGCTAACCCATGGCATTCTGGTAGGAAGAACCACGAATTGAAGTGACGAAATATAACGAAGAATCGTAGAATATTGATGGATATTTAGACGATTTCAGACAATTAATTGATGGCTCTATACCAGAAGGGATTCCTATCTAGGATCATTAATCATCTAAGGGTTGAGCAATATGAACTTGCTGGAGTGTCATATTCCTCTTGCATAGTCGGGGAAAACCTGGTTGCATCCCGAAGACGTTGTCGCTCTATACTAGCAGGCATGCTGTCTAGGAGTCACCCAATCTTTCGATTCTATATAGTATGAGATGTGTCGTGGCCTCAGCTGGAAAGCTACACATCTACATCTTCTCTAAGAGACTTTCTCCATCATAGGTGGCATGAGCTTTAATGCATGGAGACATGGGTCTCGATATTCATCTGTTTGCCGGATCTGAAGTAATTACTGAAGTTACTCAGTATTCATGAGATGTGTCGTGGCCTCATCTGAGAGACTACACATTCACATGTACTCTGAGAGATATCCTTCTCAGTCATAGATTTTATGGCATAAGCTTTCATGCTTTAACGAGAGACATGAGCCTCACTACTCATCCGGTTGCCGAATCTGGAGTATAGTTTTACAACTCTACCCTTTGTCGAAAATCCACCATCTACAATCCCCCCCTCCTTTTTTTTATTGTAGTGGTTTGGTTTCTCTGGTTTTCAATCGACAGGCAATGATTCTGTGAGAGTTTGGGTTTGCTTGGTATTTTTTCTTCAAGATGGCTTGGGAAGACTTTTTAAGGAAAGATGCTCTTTTTAATTGAAATTGAAAACTCTACTCATGAATGCAAGCAGTGCAATCATTTTGGAGAAGTTACAAACACTGCATGAAAAAAAAAGGGAAATGCAGAAGGAAATGTCGAAAGGATAACGACGCTGAAGGTGAAGGTAGCACAACATTTTAGGTATTGAAGGGTTTGAGCCATCACGAGTGAATCTTCACACCTTCCAATTTGTCAGCATTGATGAGTTTGCGGTAACCACCCAAGATAACATTTGCCACCAGATATGGCTCGTCTTCCTTTTCTTTGGGTGGACCAGGTCGAGCAGTTATCTTCACTATTATATTCCAACTTGATATGAGGTTGTCTTGACTACCATATATCCAATTTGAAACGGGTTTGGGCGTTGCGCAACCACTTGGTTTTTTAAATCGTCATCTTTGGCTATGACAGCTTCCAGATTTTTGACAAAGCACTTGAAAGGCCTAACGTCCCATTCAAATCTCCTAATGGCGCCCTGGTTGATAATCGGAGAGAGTACCCACGCCTGGCCGAGAGGAGATGTGACTGGGTGCAGAAAGGGTTGTTTAACCAGACTTACTTGTGTTCAGAATCTGCGGATGAACATCGACGGGCTTTCTCCAGGTAATTGAGTTACATTGGTAAGTTGTTGATACGGTAACATGTAATATCCAAAGTTGGACGACTTGTTGGAAATCCTTTCGGGTATCGACATCGTCAAAGTGGATACTCCTAACTTTGCTTTGTTGGCGTGTACCCATGCGCGCCCCAGAATCATGTTGTAATTTGAGAGTTCTTTGGAAATGTGGAATTTTCCATGTGTTAGAGTGTCCCCCACTTTGATTTCAAGGGTGATGTATCCATACGCGTCCATCGCCTCGCCTTCCAACTTTTTGACCATGGTTGGGGAACGGGTAGCCTCATGTTTCGAAATTCCCGCAGCTCTCATGGTTTTGATGGTAATGATGTTGAAGTCAGAGGCCGCGTCAATTAATGTGTTATCGAGCTCGGCGTCCCTCAGATGAACCGTGGTCAGCAGTCCCCAGTTGCATTTTCCATCACCGCTTATCGAGAGAGTTTGGGGTTCTGACGTGGTTTTTTCAGTAGGAAAGAATCGCTTGCCTGATACAACATGATTAAAGGATGTGAAGATATCTTGACGCTGTGTCTCAGAGAGATAGAGAATTTTGCACACACGTTGCATCATGGATTGCACAGTCTCGTGTACAGAGTCCCCAGAGACCATGCAATTTCTGACTGGGAGTGGATCTCTGTGAACTCCTTCATTTCCCAGTTGAAGTTCCCCCGCTTCTATCTTTTCTTTGAAGATATGCTTTAGCTTGTTGCAGTCCCTGGTCGGGTGGTGGAAAAAATCTATGATAGCGGCAATATTTAGGGTTTGCCATTTTCGCTTCGGTTGGTGGGCATCTGGTAGGGGTAGTCGGATGGTGTCGTCTTGGATCCATGCTTCCAAGATTTCAATCACTTCCTCAATTGGGAACGGGAAATCCCAGATGTTTTCATCAACTTCATGACATCGCAAAGGGAGTTTTAGCGGTAGTCTTCCGAGGCGGAGCTGCCTATCATGCTGGCGCTGGGCGCTTGGATTTTAGTTCTGTCGCTGGAGCCTTCCTTTTTCCTCCTTCGTCTACCATGCTCACAGAGGAGGTACCGGTGTTCTATTGCTTATTGATGAGGCATCTATTCCCTCGAGTTTCGTGTGCGTCCTCGCCTCTAATTGGCATGGTTCTTTCCAATAACGCTGGTGATGTTGTTGCCGATCATTTTGCAGCTTCGTAAAGTTCAGAGAATGTATGGAATAGCATATTCTCTAGTAAGGCCCGGTAGATGGGAATCATGCCATTGATGAAAAAATCCACCAATTGTTGTTTAGTCATTTTTGGGTCATGACAATCCAGTGCTTGAATTCTGAATCTTTTGAAAAAATCATTCGGATGTTCGTTGTTTCGTTGGAACATCGTTCCTAGATATGAGAAGGTAATTTTCTCAGACACAAAGAAGTACTACTTGTAAAAAGCCGCAACCATGTCAGACCAGTTGGGGATGCTTCCCGGCGTAATGCTATTATACCACGTGTATGCTCTTCCAGAAAGTGATTTCGAAAATTCCCTCAAACGAAGAACGTGATTATATTCGTGCTCCCCAGGGACTCCAAGAATCGAGAGACATGTTCATGCGCATTACCGGTGCCATTATACAAAGAGAATTAAAGGGAAGAGTACCCCCTTGGAAGAGGAATTCTTTGTACTTCCGGAGGATACGGGGGTTGATGATTTAAGGTTTTTCTGAATGTTCGTAGTAGCAATAAAAGATTCGTTCTCTCGGAAGTTGTTAAGATTAAATTAAAAGGTTTAAATAAAAATAATAAAAAGAAGAGAGATTCACTGGGCTTAGGATTTCACCGAATTCATAACAATAGGTTCAATTATTCATTCTTCAGCAGTTATCGCTCAACAAATAAAAACATGGACTCTTGTTTTGCCAAAGTAGATCTTCAAAACATTAATTGTATCCCCTAAGCATAGATTATCTAAACAAAGCATAACCTATCTAATTGAATCACAACTAATTTTATCGAATCATAAATCAATTTAAAATAGTGCAAAAGTCATCAAAAGAATTAAATAATTTTACCCATGTTGAATTTCGGCTTCCTCCGTCGACCCAGTGTAGGATTCTAGCTCCGCATGGTAAAAACACACTCAAAAGAATTTTTCATTGCTCAAAAAGTGGTTTTATTGAAGAGAATATAATCAGAGATTTGTAATGCTTTATGGCCGTTCTGAGAACCCGAGTGTTACAATGGAGTTGTTACAAAGCAGCTCTTACGAGAGAACTATAGCTAAGAACTGTCGCAAACAAACAGTTATCTTTTACGCATGAACGACATTTGTTTACGACTGTCTTTGATAGTCTGTTCTTCACGTTCTTCCTTATTTTTCTGCTGATGCTGCTGATTTCTCTGCAGCAATTCTCTCTACTCCGTATCCTCCCCAATCACTCCATCCCTTCTCCTGTGATACCAACAGCCTATTTATACAGCACAGGCGTGTATCTTCTCGATTCAATGCTCAAATCTTTTCATAACTCCAAATATTATCTCGAGAATATTTTACGATTCTGCAGCGATATTGTTTCCCTGTTTATCTCTATCATGCGCAAAATGTCAGTTGGGAACGTACAAGCATGTGTAGAATGAGTCACACACATGCTAGCCATAGAAAATCCCGTGAATAATTCCCTCTCCCCTGTTTTATTTAAGTTACGCAGGTGAAAGAATTTCCCGCCAAAATTAATTTTCAAACGAGGAAGAAATGGTGTCCCCCTAACCAAACTGGGGGTGCGAATAGCAGGTTCCCAACTGAGGTGCCCCTTATCCAAAATCGGGGTCCGTTTAGCAAATGTCCTCCGGAGGTGCCTTTAACTGTTTTTCGAGTTGATTCTTCTAAAAACATTTATTTCTTAAAAATACCTACAAAGAAGTTTATTAGTGATAAAATTGAGACCTAGCTAACATAAATATGGGTATAAAATGGTGCACTTACATGCTCATCAACACCCCCACACTTATATTTTGCTAGTCCCGAGCAAAACAAGAAAATTGACCCGCTACACAGCTAGTCATGGAGAGACGTCTGCAAAACAGCTAGACGGAACCACTAAACAGTGGTCTAGAGATGTCGCTACATGACTAGACCGATCTGTTAAACAACGAGATCGAGACATGTCTGCTAAACAATGAGACGAATCCACTAAACAGTGGATAGAGATGTCTGCACTAAATGGCTAGACAGAAAGACCCGCTAAGCAACTGGTCATATGATGCAAAAATAAAATAAAAAATTAGACCCGCTCAACAGCTGGTCATATCATGCAAAATTTTTTTTTTTTTTTTTTTTTTTTTTTTAAAGACCCGCTACACAGCTGGTCATAATAAAAAAAAAATTTGAGACCCGCTCCACAGCTGGTCATGATAAGCAAGAAAATTCCTGAAACAGAAAAATAAAACGTTAACCACTCCCCCACACTTAAATATTACATTGTCCTCAATGAAATTGAGTCATCCAACGTAAAAATTAAGATGGGAAATAAAAATAAAATTAAACAAAAATAAATAATTATACCTCTTTGGAATGTACAAAAACAGATCCCCATAAATTAATAACCCGAAAACTTGGGGATCGACCCAAAATACAATATTTACAAATGACTTCACAATTATTTTATGGAAAAAATGGGACACTAAAACGTTGAGAAAACAAAATTTACCCCTAAACCAAGTTTTTACTGCACATGGAAGTGCGTAAAGAACAAAGTATGGGGATTCTATTGAAACTGGGGAAATATTAATTGATTCATGCACGATATCAGGAATAGGCAAGTCCTCCGGGTATTTAGATGAAAAGTATTCCAATAAAATTTTAGAAGCACACAATTCTAACCCTAAATTAGGCAACTTTTGGAAGTCTAGGGGTCTAGAAACAACCGCTAAGTCGGGTGAATGATCTTGTGAGGTAGATTCATCTATGGAACTAGGTGAATCCTCCACACAATCATCCACAGGGTCGTATATATGTTCAGTCTGGGACAAAGAGTCACTATCAGATTCATCATCGTCGTCATTAAATAATTTTTGGCATTCCAATATTCTCAGTCTTTGTTCCAAACTAAGTGGTGTGTGTTTATAATACTTCTCATAAATCTCTAACGGAGATTCTTCACGTACCTCATGTGGAGCAAAAACTCCATACCGTTGCCTATGCATATATTCACCAAGCGTCATCTCTTGATGAAGTTGCACGATGATTTGAATTTCTGCGCATATATTCCGCCAGCGTCATCGTAGGTGACGTCTCCTCAAAAGAAGTCATCATCCTGAAAAGAAATAGAAAAATAAACGCATAAAAAGGAAAAAAAAAAAAAATAATAACTAAAATTAAAAGAAAACACTGTACAAAATAAAAATAAACCTAAAAATTAATAATCTAAAAACAATTCCGCGTCGCAACGGCGCCAAAATGATTTAAGGTTTTTCTGAATGTTCGTAGTAGCAATAAAAGATTCATTCTCTCGGAAGTTGTTAAGATTAAATTAAAAGGTTTAAATAAAAATAATAAAAAGAAGAGAGATTCACTGGGCTTAGGATTTCACCGAATTCATAACAATAGGTTCAATTATTCATTCTTCAGCAGTTATCGCTCAACAAATAAAAACATGGACTCTTGTTTTGCCAAAGTAGATCTTCAAAACATTAATTGTATCCCCTAAGCATAGATTATCTAAACAAAGCATAACCTATCTAATTGAATCACAACTAATTTTATCGAATCATAAATCAATTTAAAATAGTGCAAAAGTCATCAAAAGAATTAAATAATTTTACCCATGTTGAATTTCGGCTTCCTCCGTCGAATTTGGTGTAGGATTCTAGCTCCGCATGGTAAAAACACACTCAAAAGAATTTTTCATTGCTCAAAAAGTGGTTTTATTGAAGAGAATATAATCAACAGAGATTTGTAATGCTTTATGGCCGTTACAGAACCCAGTGTTACAATGGAGTTGTTACAAAGCAGCTCTTACGAGAGAACTATAGCTAAGAACTGTCGCAAACAAACAGTTATCTTTTACGCATGAACGACATTTGTTTACGACTGTCTTTGATAGTCTGTTCTTCACGTTCTTCCTTATTTTTTCTGCTGATGCTGCTGATTTCTCTGCAGCAATTCTCTCTACTCCGTATCCTCCCCAATCACTCCATCCCTTCTCCTGTGACACCAACAGCCTATTTATACAGCACAGGCGTGTATCTTCTCGATTCAATGCTCAAATCTTTTCATAACTCCAAATATTATCTCGAGAATATTTTACGATTCTGCAGCGATATTGTTTCCCTGTTTATCTCTATCATGCGCAAAATGTCAGTTGGGAACGTACAAGCATGTGTAGAATGAGTCACACACATGCTAGCCATAGAAAATCCCGTGAATAATTCCCTCTCCCCTGTTTTATTTAAGTTACGCAGGTGAAAGAATTTCCCGCCAAAATTAATTTTCAAACGAGGAAGAAATGGTGTCCCCCTAACCAAACTGGGGGTGCGAATAGCAGGTTCCCAACTGAGGTGCCCCTTATCCAAAATCGGGGTCCGTTTAGCAAATGTCCTCCGGAGGTGCCTTTAACTGTTTTTTCGAGTTGATTCTTCTAAAAACATTTATTTCTTAAAAATACCTACAAAGAAGTTTATTAGTGATAAAATTGAGACCTAGCTAATATAAATATGGGTATAAAATGGTGCACTTACATGCTCATCAGTTGATGCTGATGTATGTCCATGGAATCGATTTTATCTCGATTTCGGAGAAGTTGATCCAAATCTTCTCATGTGACAACATTGGACGGTTGACTTCTCTCCGCTGGAGTTCCTAGGCAAGTCTCTTCATCTACAAAGGTGCGCCATGTTGAGGTGCTAGTGCCAGGAGTATTGGAGACGTTCCTCATGGGCTCTGGATGGCGTGATTCTTGTGGTATCCGCTCCGTTAGGGTCTTGAGAAAAACAAGTAAATCCTTCGGAGTCGAGGCCATATCTGTTTGGGCTCTAGCAAGAACCTCATGGCTTTCCATCAAATTAGCAATAGTAATATAGGATCGGCTCCCTCTGGGTCCTCTAGTTTCTCATCCCGACAGCGGAGTAGCTGCGGCTCTGGTGACAGTTGGAGGTGTCACACTTGACGAAATATTGGGAGCAGCGACAACGGCTTTGGATCTGGTGATTAGAGGTGTAAAACATGAAGGAGCAATTTCCGCGGCAGAGGCTCTGGCTCAGGTAACCGAAGGTGTAACGCCTGATGGAACATTCTCCATGTTGATTTTTTTGACATGTGGCATATTAGCACCACTGGAAGGAACGTTATCACCGAGAATAATTTCGGCACCAGTGTTCTCAGGGTTTGTCGCTGATCCGGACCTGAGTTCTACCATCTTGAGATCGGGGTTGAAGGATAAGATCGGGAATTGAGAAATTGATATTGTAACCGAGAGATTAATCTCCCACTGTGGTCACAAATCGTTTGAGAGTGAAAACCGTTTCTGTTGATTTTGGTAATTTCGGGTGTGTGGGTGAGAAACGAATATAAACCCTAAACAATGTACTGCATGGAAGTACTTTTGATTCAAGAGATCAATCTATACAATCCTGGCCTAAACCAAGAAATGGCCGTTCCATGCTTGCTTCGGTCACAATGTGAAGAAGAAGGGTTGGTCTTAGGGAGGGAAGCGAAGAAAGTGTTGAGACCAGAATGATTGATTCTAGAAATGTGGGCATTTTGTGACTTGTATCAGAAAGTAAAACTGGCGAGCCATATGGAAAACTACCAGGTGATTTCTAGATACTGGGTGTTGCCGACCAAAACTTGTTTTTGGTGGAAATAGGTGAGACCTATTTATACAAGTCATAGTGAACGTACCCTGGTCTCGTATGAAGTGGAAACGATTGAGTGATGGAAGAAAAGAGTAACATGTAACTGCCAGAAGTTATGTTTCCATGATGAAGAAAGTGAATTCGTGTAACCGCCGATCAATACACTTCCATGATGAAGGAAATGAATTGTTTACACCGTTACTTTTCACCACCACTAATTATCCTACTTCATGACACTTTCTTGTAACGGGCGCATTGCACGCCGCACGCTGTAAACTGCCAGACCAATACCCTGATGAGCATCCCCCAATTTGTGACATATTTTGATATCTCGAGTGTTTTCGTGGAAAACATGTAGCACTTTGCTACATGTGGCAAGTTAAAATTGAGAGGCTTACCGCAAGTAAATAACATGTAATGCTAGGATCGTATTGGCTAGTCGCCTAAAACTTATCGCGAGCTCATCACTTCGGTGGCGAACTTGGATGGCTGAGATTGCATCTCATGAAGAAGGATGGCCATTGATTATGGACACATCTTGTAGTTGCAGGAAATTCTACATTACACCCTTGTTAAGAATTTGTAATAACCAACTCAAATTTGAAGATTAAAAACGACACTTTTTTATTTGATTTTCAAAAATGTTTACAGGAAATGTAAGAACTCAAGAATACAACTTTTCTCTTGAAGTTTCTCTCTCCTCAAGACTTTCTTAACTCTCAAAAAATACATCATCCCTCTCTGAATCTACTGGAATCCTTTATATAGGGAATTACATAGTGGATGACAGTTAAGTTTTCCTCTTAGTTTGGATTTACTCTACGATCTCATCGCGATAATTATAATGTTTATTTTCGCAAGCTTTGTAACCATCGCGGGACAAACATGATTTTCTCATGTTTTCTTCAATCGTCAGCTATTATGTCACTCTTTTGACTGCTTTTGTGACACTCGCAAAGTGTTGCTGAAGAACTCACGGGGATGCTCGCAGGAATGTTATAAATCTCACGATAATGTCGTTGTAGCGATATTCTGGCCTTACATCTTGCCTCTTCTCATGTCTTTTCTGCGAAGAAGAGAAGATATGAGAACTGTATCTTTTATAATGCCACAACTGTTTACCTTTTTGCATTCTTCTGCTTTGACATGTTTCTGTATCCTTCGCCAGCTGTCCTCTCGTATTTTTTCTTCCATTCAATCTTTGACACGTCCTTTTAAACCATTGCGATCTAACTGTTCACGTCCTCTCGTTGCATTAATTGCATTTATCTTCTCGAAAAATTTCTTCTTCTATAAATACTCCTTTCATTCTTCCCTTTTCCTCTTTTTACTTTCTTCTTCTTTCTCTGCGTAACTTCTCTGCAAGTTTATTGTTCTTCCGCAAATTGCGCATATGCTATCACAGTGATTTATTTTTTGTTTTTCAACCTTTTCCTTCATTCCCATACTTAAAAATGGTTGCTGCTGGTGCTAAAAATTTGGTTGCTTTTGGTGAGATGCGAGATAAACTTAAAAGCAAAGGTTTTACTTTGTCCACAATTCCAGATCAGAACCCTAAATCCAAACTTTCTCTCAAATTATTTACTGATTATCAATGTTCTCGCGAGAAAGTTATACTATTGCTAGGTTAATTGAAGCTGGTCTTCCCATTCCTCTCTATGACCCGGAACTTCCATTATTCTATCAAATAATCTCTCACGAGAAGTTCTCGTGAGCAGTATATCAGCTGGGTGGAGATTGTATTCAATTACTGCTTGAATATGCCTCTCGCGGTGCTGATAAAGGATCTCGCTACCCTGAATCTGCGAAGAATCCTCAATTTAAAGATGTTCCAATTGTCTCTGCAAATTATACTGTGGAGAATTTCTTTGAAAACTACAAGATAATTCCTATGAAGAGGGATAACACTTGCTGGGGTGTTCGCTTGAAGAAGAAAGAGAAGATCGTTGATGATAAAGTTCTTATGCTATATATAGATTGGCATACAAATAATAATCAAGGTCCTCGCCACTCCAGCGATGAAAAATGGTTCATCTTCCCTCTAACTTTAGAGGGTCCATATATCTCTGGTTCCCATGCACTACCTGCGAGTGCTACAACCATGGATCTTCTACTGGCCTGAAATAACTAAAGAGGTATGTTCTCTCCAATTTTTGCATAATTATTATCTATCATCTTCCTTATGTTTTCATATTCTCGCTAAATGACTTTGATCTTTTCCAGTTTGACATGATGAAACTCAATTATCAGAACTTTAGGAAACCCAGCACTCTCTTAGCTCTTAAATCTTTCACAGATGAAGTAAGAAATATCTTTTCATGAATTTTAACAATATATTGTTGCCCCTATTTGTTATCTTCATATGTGTTCGCAGGAAATCGAAGAATTAGAACCAATAAAACTCGCGAGAACCAAGGTGAAATCTGTGAAATCCTCAGTTGATCGCAAGGGGAAATCTACTGCTCCTCCCAAAGGGAAGCCTACTGCTCCTCGTAGTGAGGAATATGACAATCCTCACTTAAATAGAAGAAAACCCAACTCTCTTCTTCTTCAACTCCTCAACCTATTCCAGAAAATTTAAGTGTTGATTTCGTCAAAGACAATAATGATGATAATTTTGGTGTTGATAATAACATTCCTTCCATAAAGGATTCTTCTTCTTCTGAGTCTGCAATGGCTCAATTATCAAAAAAAATTGGCGATGGTGCATTTGGTATCCCAAATGAGTATGAAGATGAAGCTATTAATGGAATATCCCAGTCTATCGCCAAAGTCTGCGATGCTCCCATATTAGATGATAATGATTCCCTTCGCAGGGTTTCAAGATCGCTGACTCCAAGTCTCTTAAATTCACTTGGTATCCTAGTATGTTTCTACTTGTTCCTCCTTTTTATATATTTATTGATATTTTTGCCAGATCTTGACTTATATAGTTCTATCGTAGGTTGGAAGAGCTTCTTTTGCTGTTGTTTCTGATTTGGATAATAGACGTATTATTTATGAAATGAAAGCTGCTAATCTTCGCCAGGATAAAGAAAAACTAGAAGTTGAAGTTTCTGAGCTTCGCATGAAAAATAAGCAGCTGGAGACTGAAGCTTCAGTTGATAAGCAAAAAATCTCTGATCTTGATAAAGCTAATCAACAACTCTATGGTATGATTTATTTCTTTTCTCTTTTAATTATTCTCACCCTATCGCATCTTATTCAAGCAACCATTTTTGCAGATATTTATGGTCTTACTGACGAGGCTACATTCCTTCAATCTTTTCCTGAACCTGTAGATGAGAGTACCCTTCTTGCTCGCCTTAATAGTTCTTTAAGTAGTTTCTCAGATGATCAAATTAGGTCCCTCTCTGTAGATGAACTTAAATCCTAACTTAATCTTTTAAAGATTGAGCACAGATTCAATTTAAGTTTAACTAATAAGTTTAAACGCCTTTATCTTGATTCAAAAGAAGAAATCAATTGATTAAGAAGTAAGAATGGTGATCTTATTGACGAGAAAAATCGTGCAATTAAAAATGGCACTAAGGCCCTAGCATATTTCCATAAAACTCTTCTTAGCATTCAAGTGGAAAGAGATAGACTTATCCGCGAGAATAAAGATCTTCTTGCGAGGGAAACTCAAGTTCGCTCTCGTCTTCTTATTAATAGCGATGATGAATTTTCTTGGGCTGCGATGGTTCTTGATAATGCCAGAAATAATTTATGTGTAAATGTTAGTCTTCATACTGAACAAGCAGCTTTAATTAGAGACATGATTTCTGAAAGAGAAGGTTGTCAACTGTTCTACTTTGTTAATTTCCTGTTGTTATTATTCTTCCTTGCAAAATTTCTAACTTCTTGTTATATACTTTGCAGGAATTGAAGATAGATGTCTTAAAAGAATTATGGAACTTGAAAATGACAAGAATCAACTCGCGAGTAGTCTTGCTGCTTTCAATGAGAAGTATTCACGATTGAAGGAACAATTTAAGATTACTGCTGCGAATTATAGTACTACCCTTGTTGAAGTTCACAATAACTCCGTTAAATTAGTTTGCGATGATCATAATATTCCTCATTCTACATACCCTGATCTTGCAAAGGAAATTCCAGCAAAAACTTTAACTCTTATTATATCTGGTGAAGATGAAGATAATAATGATAATGAAGGAAAATGAAGATGAAGATAATAATGATAATGAAGGAAAATCTGGCGAGGAAGAGAAATATGATGAAGAAGACGGTGATGGATCTAATTAGTTTTGTTTCTTATTTTTATCTTCCTTGTAGTTTTTGAATACTTATTTCCTTCTTCTTCCTGTAATATTCTTGTGAGCTTCTTCCTGTATAAATTTCTTTTGCTTCCATCTGTATGAATTAGAAAACAATTCTTTTTCTGCAACATAATCAATCAACATAATTATTACCCTTTAATGATCTGTATAAATGTATCATTTAATAATATCTATGCAATTTTATCATATGATGGATGAATAATAATTTTATCATTCTATACATTCCCATACTTGCCTCAATTATTCATCTGCAATATGAAAAAATTAAATAGAGATTAGATATTATTTGTAAATCAAATTAAATTTGCCTCAATATCGGCGATGTTATCACTAGCAACAATTGCATAACTTTATGATCTATGCGTAAAATCGCAAATCTCATAAATTATGCGAGCATTATCGCAGTAATCTTATGGTCTTATTATGCCTTCCTAATTAAAGGTCTTATTTTGCCACATTTTTTCTTTCTGCGACAAAAATCGTAGGACGTCTTCACATTTGCATGTATTGACCCATTGATCTTGTTTTATCCATATTTTTTCAACATCTCTGCGACAATATGATAAGTATAAACTCTCTTGCAAGAATTAAACCTTATGACATTGCCGTCTTGCGATGAAATCGCAGGACGTCTTTACACTTTCATGTAAAAACCCATTGATCTCATCTTAACTTTTCTCTTTTGGCTTGTTGTCTCTGTATAATTTTCGTCATGCGACAATATGACATGCCTAAATGTTCTTGCGATCATAAAGCCCCATGACATTGCCGTCTTTAGACACTTATCTGCTCCCTAATGGAGGGTGCCGCCCTTATCTTCCCCCTGGTTGCCCCTTCAAGGAGGGAACATCGGCCATACAAGACTAGCTCCTCCCATCCGGATTTACCAACAACTAGTTGTTTTCGCAGCCTCTTGTCCTTTATGCCTATATAGCTTATAGTTACAATACTGCACCCTAAGTAGGGTTTTCTTCAGGCCAAGTGCATCATAGCCAAGACTTACCAAGAATGGCTAGGGTAATTTCATACGCCCCGGGCACCCTTGGCTCAATCGTGTACCTCGGTGCCTTGGTCATACTTTGCACTTCTTAGAAGAGATTCTCAGTCGTCTAACCAGGGTATAACCTTATATAGTTGTAAATCCAAGATCTCTCTCCTGGATAGGTTTTCTTTTAACCCCAACATCTGCATAACTCAGGTTACAGCAGCGGTATAACCTTATCCCTGAGTCATGTAAAGAGATACCACCTGATATGACGCACTATTAATTCTTACATTTGCTTCTTGCGAGATTGTACTCGCGAACTAAGGTGTACGCCATAAAGGTTTGTCCCATTCTTTTAATCTCTGGCGAAATTTTATTCGCTTTTCTTGCGAGTATCAGAACTCTAAAAAAAATTCTTTATTCTGATCTTCTCTTTTCTTGTACACTTTTTCAATTTCATCTTTTTCATAAAATATTTTTTCAAAACACTTTCTTCTAACCATTCATCCATAAATTTCTTAAAATCCAACATTTTACCTTTCTACTAACTATTTTCTGGTTCTGCTTTTCTGTTACGTTTTGTTATTTTTCTTTATCCGTGAGATGCTCTCCATCAACTTCCTCTCGCCGCTCTATTGTATCAATCATCAACCTTTCATATCTCTGTCGTTGCTTGATGTTGTACTTCCAGTTGATATTCTTCTCAGCTTTTTCCTCGCAAGATTTTATATCAATCTCATAACATTTCTTGCTTTCTCCCCAATCTCCCTTAATGACTCCAACACCATTAGGATGAGGAAATTTAATACACTGGTGAAATTTAGATGCTACACCTAATATCCCATGTAGACAAGGTCGACCAATCAGGGCATTGTAAGGTGGTTCAATGTCCACAACATAGAACACGATCTTTGAAGATATCCCCTTTAATGGAATCCGCATTGCAATTTCCCCTTTTGGTTTGTTAGCCGTTCCATTAAAGCCATAAATTTTATATGTTGATGGTATCAAATCCTCATCTTTTCCACCCATGGTTCTGTAGGTATGATAAAATAAGATGTCAACTGAACTCCCAGTATCTATGAGAACTCTGTTAATGTCCCAAGAATCTTCATTTTTATCATTATTTTATTTATCTTCTTCTTATACTTGTTTTGGATTTATCTCTAATCTTACCACCAATGGGTTATCATGATGCTCGCCAGGCTCTGGTACTTCTTGTGATGTGAAAGATATAGTTTGCTTCTGCCATTCTTTTAATGGCGAGGCTCTCACAATATTCATTATCTCCCTTCCATTTGTGTCTCTCGCGAAGACTCTGCTTAGAACATTATCATGGAAATCATCAATAGTTCTGTATGAATGTACAATGGAATTACAAAAAAAAATTCTATGCTTTAGCCCCAATTTCTATTACGAATGTTTCTGCTCCCTTTACAGCATTCGCTCTGCGAATTTCTAGTGCTGGCGGTAATTGCTGAGATTGTGGATGTCCTACTAGAAAGTGATTTAGCTTCCCCTGATCAATCATCCTTAAAATTATCATCTTTACATTCCTGCAATCATTTACTGAGTGACCATGAAAGTGATGGTAAGGACAAAATTCTTGACTTCGATTATTTGGATGTGACTCTTTTCCCATATTCCATGGTGTCGGTATATTTTCCATCAGAATGATAGCTTCCCAAATTTTTTCTATACTAGCATTTAGAGGTGGCATCTTAATTTCTTCCCATATTATCTTCTGATTACCTTGGCTTATGAAATTGTTTTGCCTCTGACCACCATATGTTTCTTGTGGTAGATCAAGTATTTGGATTTTGTTATTTCCTCCGCGATTGTAATAATTCTTCTCCCTTTCATACTCTTCTTGATCTCGACTGCCCATCACTACTAACTTCTGCTGGTCATCAATCACCACTTTCTCTTATTGTGCCTGCGAGGTGCTCGCCACATTGTTAATCATTTTAGGAAGTAAACTTCTGTTTGCCGCTACTGATCTGGTGTTTGTGATTGGATATGATTCCATTTCATTTTGTTTCTCCTCCAAAGCAATGAATTCTTCTTGTATTTCTCGTAGCTCAGTCATTGTGATAGTATTTTTGATTCTGAATATTTGTATGTACAGCAGATTGGTTGCGAACATTGCATTTGTAATGACCCGTCCCTCCACCTATATTGTCCCCACTTAGACACTGCGGTCATCCGGCAGTGTGGGGTTTTTAACGGGCATCGCTGCGGTAATCCAGCAGAAACTTCTCGGGAGGTCACCCATCCCTGGATTGCTCCCGCCCGAGCACGCTTAACTGCAGAGTTTTCTTCCAACTCTGGATCCAATTGTGCTGAAAAGGCCTCGGTGTTAGGGAAGGACAAATCATTACTTATATTCCATTTGGCTAACCACTGCCGAATATCTGGGTATTACAATACCACCACCTTAAATTGGAGTCGTCCTCGGCTCCAGAATATATTCGCAAGCCCGGATCTACGACGTTCCCTGCCCCTCATGAGAAGTACCTGGACCAACCCCGTCCAGCGTACCTTCCCACCCTCGGTAGGTGACCCGTCGTCGGCTCTGATACCATTTGTAATTACCCGTCCCTCCACCGATATTGTCCCCACTTAGCCACTACGGTCATCCGGAAGTGTGGGGTTTTTAACGGGCATCGCTGCGGTAATCCAGCAGAAACTTCCCGGGAGGTCACCCATCCCTGGATTGCTCCCGCCCGAGCACGCTTAACTGCAGAGTTTTCTTCCAACTCTGGAGCCAATTGTACTGAAAAGGCCTCGGTGTTAGGGAAGGAAAAATCATTACTTATATTCCATTTGGATAACCACTGCCGAATATCTGGGTATTACAGCATTGATGAAAGATAAAATGAGGTATCTTTCATCCACTGTCCCAGCCATCTCACTGCACATTGTCTTCCATCTTATGGTTAAGTGCTTCAAACTCTCGCCAATCCTCTGTTTTAATCCAAATGCATCTTCAATGCCTGGCCGCGATGAATTGTTGCTTATATATGCTCCCAGAAATGTAGCTTGCAAATGATCAAAAGAAGTTATAGTATTTTTTGGAAATCCCTTGAACCATTTTAGCACCTCGCCAGTTAAGCTAGACGCAAAATACTTACACAATATAGCATCATGATTCTCCCATTGTAGCATACACCTGACATAAGCCTTAACATGCTGAACAACACAAGTAGTTCCATCAAAGATACTGGTTAATGTTGGTAAATTGCATTCAGGGGGTATTCCTCTTAGCTGTACTTCCTGAGCGAATGGAGTTCTCGCAGCTTCTTCAATAGCTTCATCAAGTTTCCTTCTACCTCCTTCTCTTCTGTTGTTTATTATTCCCCTCATCTCTGCTAATTCTCTTAAAATTTGCTCATTCGCAGCTGAATTTGGTTCCATCGGTATTTTCAATGCAGCTTCCCTTCTCATGCGTTCATGTACTTCTTGTCTTGCGAGATTTTGTGTATCTCCATCTATATCTTCATTCCTTCTTCTGCGATCTTCTTCTTCACCTTCTTCTTGAAATCGCAGTTGATTACACTGTCTATTTTCTTCTCTGCGAATTTCTTCATTTCTCTTCGCTGTCTTTCTATTCTCCTTTGTATTCTATCATACTCTTCCTGAATATTATCATTATGGCGATTTTGTGTCCTTCTCCTTTCTCGATTTTCATGGTTATTTTGCCGTATTGCTTCTTGGAATTCCTGTTCTTCTACTTCTGCTCTTAATATTTCTCTCTCGCAAGCTAGACATATCTGTTCAGCATAATGTCTCTCAATTTCATCCTTAATTATTCTTTGATTTCTTTGAATTCCTCGCCCATGTAATATTCTCCTACCTTCTTCTCGATTTTCTTCACCATTTTGATTGTTTCCATCCTCCTGATTTCTATTGTTACGTCTACCTTCCATAGTTTCACCGTGCGGATCATAACGATTTTCTATTACCTCTTCTTCTCTATGACGTTGCTCTTCATTTGGATTTTGCATCTCTTCTTGGATATTTCCTCTAGCATTTCTCATGGGGGAATATCGTCTTGGTTCTTCTCTTAATGACCTTGAATTTGATCTAACAGTACTTTTTGATCTTCTACTTTGTAATCTCAAATTCTCCATTCTCAACTCGTAATTTTGTCTTGTTAAATTTGCACGCTCTTCCACCTCTAATCTTCTTTCCTCTTGTATTATTTATCTTAGATCATCTGCTGTTTTATCTTCGCCTTCTCCATGAATTAATCCTTTAACCACTCCTTGATTTCTTTCTTCTCTTCTTCCTTCTCTTAATTGTTGATCTTCTACATCTTGCATCGAATCTGATCTCCAAGTATGCACACTCACTCTATCATAATCCACATTTTTATCTTGTATTGGTGTTTGTTGATTCGGTTATGGAATTTGATTTTCTCCTTCAATCCTTGTTCTATTTCTTCTTGTTCTTATCCTTGAAGATTCTCCTAATTCATTTGTTTCTCCACCTGCAAGTCTATTACTCCTCCTCACAGTTTTTGGTGGTTCTGATGTATTTTTTCTTCTTCTAGCCATTTCTTCAACTCTAACAATTTCTTCAAATCTTCAAGTTGTAATTAGAGATTTCTTAGCTTGATTCTCCCTGTTTCTAGCGCCAAAATGTAGTTGTAGGAAATTCTACACTACACCCTTGTTAAGAATTTGTAATAACCAACTCAAATTTGAAGATTAAAAACGACACTTTATTATTTGATTTTCAGAAATGTTTACAGGAAATGTAAGAGCTCAAGAATACAACCTTTCTCTTGAAGTTTCTCTCTCCTCGAGACTTTCTCAACTCTCAAAAAATACATCATCCCTCTCTGAATCTACTGGAATCCTTTATATAGGGAATTACATAGTGGATGACAATTAAGTTTTCCTCTTAGTTTGGATTTACTTTGCGATCTCATCGCGGTAATTATAATGTTTATTTTCGCAAGCTTTGCAACCATCGTGGGACAAACATGCTTTTCTCATATTTTCTTCAATCGTCAGATATTACGTCACTCTTTTGACTGCTTTTGTGACACTCACAAAGTGTTGTTTAAGAACTCGCGGGGATGCTCGCAGGAATGTTATAAATCTCGCGAGAATATCGTTGTAGCGATATTCTGGTCTTACACATCTTGTTGTATAGCGAAGTAGCGCCAGCCACATGCTAATGGCATGCCAGTGGTGTAGCGGCATGCTAGGAGCCCCGACATAGTGGTATGCCAGTGATGTTTCGGCATGGCCAAAGATAAAAATTGGCTCTGCAGCCAGAGTTGGCATTGTGGAAGGATTTGGCATGGACAAAGCTTGGCGCCGTTGGAAGGACTTGGCGTGGCCAAGTCTTGGTGCTGTTGGAAGAATTTGGGTATGGCCAAATCTTGGCGCCGTTGGAAGGATTCTCCGTAGAATAATTAGGGTTTGGCGTGGTCAAGGATCTGTGGAATAATTCTTCGTGTAAGAATCATGGCTTGGCGTGTCCAAGGTGTCATGGAAGAATCTCCGTGGAAGAATTAGGGCTTAGCATGGCCAAGGCGCCATGGATACATACTCACATGTGGCGTGGCAACATTGGCCATGTTGCCACACCAATCCCGTTGCTCTGGGAACGTTATTTGGCTTTGGTAGCAATTTGCTCAAATTAGGTTTTGTTGAATACCCTAATTAGTGAACGTGGCATGCGGCTGTGGCATGACGCTACTTTTGTTCAAATGGCGCCATAGCTATGCTAAAGGAACTAAGGCAAGGCCATAGTGTGGAAACGTCCACAAGAGTAGGAATTGCCGTGTGATGGCTATTTATGGCAGGTTGCCACGAAGTTGGAATGTTGTGAAGTTGTCGCGGTAGGGTGTGTTTGGCCTTTAATGTATGGTGGAAAGTTTTAGAGTAACCTGATTGGCCACAAAAGGGGGACGACCAAACATGAGGCGCGACCACACTTCTGGTGAGAGTGTGGCTCCTTTAGGGCGACCTGACTGGTCAATGGGAAGAGGGTCCGGCAAGAAAAATGGGGCCGGCCTTGTTCGGAATGCGCGTGGCGCATTTAGGGCGACCTGATTGGTCGATGAGAAGTATATACGGCAAGTTATGGCGTGGACACACTTCCGGAGCGCTATGGCAAGTTTAATTACCTAATAGGCTTAGTTTTGACAAGCAAGGTCTGGTATATTGCGCGAGGCGCGAAACCCTAACTTCTGCAAGTTAGTCAGGTTGGCTGAATTCTATGTGTCGACACATGGCTCTTTTAAGTTTGTTACCAGAGAGCAACATACTTTTCTGATTGAATACCTTATGTAAAGATCTTATTCTTGATACTTGGAGATTCGTGCTACTCTGCTGCGAGTGAACACAAATCGTCATGCCATATCAATATTAAGAGTTTATCCTGAGAACATAGCATAGAAGGCATTCAGAGGAACTTATATTTAAGTGAATATTCGCGAGGCTCCGAAATTTACAGAACATCTGGGATTTTCCGGTCTGGATAAATTTCATGTAAATATATTGAGCGGCTCAATAAATTTGCCAGTGGAGGGTTAGCACATGTGTCTATGTTTCTTTGCAGAGTGACATCACATCAGATGCAAGGTTTTATGATTTTAACCCTAAGCTAAAAACCACCATCAACACTTTGTCCTTGACTATTGAGAAAGTATATGGATACCTTCGATCCAAGGACAACCTTCGTATTTTTATTTGGCTGCTGAGAACGTATATGGACATGTTCGAGCCAAAGAAAACATTTGTTTTATACCCCACGCAGTTTGTACTTAGGTATGTACGAACCAAGAACAATCTTCGTAATAGTCTTTGGTTGTTGAGAATGTATATAAATACATTCAAGCCAAAGATAAGCTCAATGTTTTCCCTTGGATGCTCGTACTTAGATACATACGATCCAAATGACAGTTTTCGTAATTGTCTATGGCGGTTGAGATTGTATATAGCTACATTCGAGGCAAAGATAAGCTCCATCTTTGTCCCTAGATGTACTTAGATATGTACGAGCCAAGGGAAATATTCTTTTTGGTCTTTAAATGCTGAGAACGTATAGGAAAACGTTCGATCCAAAGATACCTTTCGTCTTTATCTTTCTCCTTGACAATTAAGAACGTATATGGATACCTTCGAGCCAAGGACAGCCTTCAGCCTTCGCCTTTTTCTTTGGCTGCTAATAATGTATATGGACATGTTCAAGACAAAGAAAACCTTCATTTTATGCCCCTCGCAGTTCATACTTAGGTATGTACGAACCAAGGATAATCTTCATAATAGTTTTTGGCTTTTGAGAATATATATAAATACATTCGAGCCAACGATAAGCTCCATCTTTTCCCTTGTATGCTCGTACATAGATACATACGATCCAAATGACAGTATTCGTAATTGTATTTGGCTGTTGAGAATGTATATAGATATATTCGATCCGAAGATAAGATCAATCTTTTCCCCTGGATGTACTTAGATATGTACGAGCCAAGATCAGTCTTCTTTTTGGTCTGTATATGCTAAGAACGTATAGGAAAACGTTCGATCCAAAGATAACCTTCGTTTTTATCTTTGTCCTTGACAATTGAGAGCGTATATGGATACCTTCGAGCCAAGGACAGCCTTCGCCTTTTTCTTTGGCTGCTGAGAACGTATATGGATATGTTCAAGCCAAAGAAAACCTTCGTTTTATGCCCCTTGCAGTTCTTACTTAGGTATGTACGAACCAAGGACAATCTTCGTAATAGTCTTTGGCTGATGATAATGTATATAAATACATTTAAGCCAAAGATAAGCTCCATATTTTCCCCTGTATACTCATACTTAGATACGTACGAGCCAAAGGTAGCCTTCGTAATAGTCATTGGCTGTTGAGAATGTATATATATACATTCGAGTCAAAGATAAGCTCCGTTTTTGCTCATGGCTTCTTGTACTTAAATATGTGTGAGCCAAAGGCAGTCTTCGTAATAGTCTTTGGCTGTTGAGAATGTATATAAATACATTCGAGCCAAAGACAAGCTCCGTTTTTTCCTCTGGATTCTCGTACTTAGATACGTACGAGCCAAAGGAAGTCTTCGTAATAGTCTTTGGCTGTTGAGAATGTATATAAATACATTCTAGCCAAATATAAGCTCCGATTTTTCCTCTGACTTCTCGTACTTAGATACGTATGTGAAAATGCGGGGGTCTAACAACCTCACCCAATATTTCGATTAGCAATCTATATGGACAACTCCGAGTTATTTTCTAAAGAATTAAAAAGACTCAATAAATAGAAAATATCTCAAGGAGTTATTATCTCAATCTCTCGATTTGATTTACTCAAGCAAATAAGATTCGTGAGTCTAATCAAAGAGAGATAACTTGGATGGTACCAAAGACCAATATCCAAGTGTAATCGATTTAAATCAACAACCAATAAGGTCGGATATTCTAATCGATAGAACAACGCACAACCTGTATTATTTCAATTATATAAAAATATAATGCGGAAAATAAATAACACAGACACCAGAATTTTGTTAACGAGGAAACCGTAAATGCAGAAAAACCTCGGGACCTAGTCCAGATTAATCATACACTGTATTAAGCCGCTACAGACACTAGCCTACTCCAAAATAACTTCGGTCTGGACTGTGGTTGAACCCCAACCAATCTCACACTGATCCAAGGTACAATTATGCTCCCATGCCTCTGATCCCAGCAGGATACTACGCACTTGATTCCCTTAGCCGATCTCACCCACAACCAAGAGTTGCTACAACCCAAAGTCGAAGACTTTAGCAAATAAATCTGTCTCAGACAGAAAAGTCTACAGGTAATAGATAAATTCGTCTCCCACGAATAAACCTATGAGTTTTGTTCCGTCTTTTGATAAATCAAGGTGAACAGGAGCCAATCGATAAAACCATACTTATATTCCCGAAGAACAACTCAGTTTCATCAATCACCTCACAATAAACTTAATTGACGCAGCGAAAAAGATTATTGAGGAATCACAAACAATGAGACGAAGATGTTTGTGACTACTTTTATCTTGCCTATCAGAGATAGAAATCTCAAGCTAATTATTACAATTGTACTCGTACGTTAGAAATAGCAAGATCATATCACACAACTACAAGATAAGTAGTATCGGCGTGGCTTCACAATTCAATGAAGTCTTTAAGTCGTTCACCCGAATTTAGAGATAAAACTCAAGGGTTAATGGAGATCGACTCTATCTTAGAGAAAACTAGTATCACATAAGAAAGGTGTGTGGGGATTAGTTTTTCCAATATCTAGAGTTCCCCTTATATAGTCTTTCAAATTAGGGTTTGGAATCAATGTTAAATTAGTAACAAAGCATGCAATATTCACCGTTAGATGAAAACCTGATTAGATACAAGCTAATATCTCTCAACCGTTAGATCGAAAACTTAGCTTGCCATATACACATGTACTTGACGTTTTTTGGGTTTGTGTAACCGTACCCAAACATGTACAATGGTTGGTTCAATATTAGTCAACCGAATGGTTAGCCTAATGATAACTTTCATATCAACCATATTCTTCTTCACCATAACTTGTCCAAATGACTCAAATGAACTAGTTAGAGAGTTGTTCAATTGCTATGAGATCTCAAGTACTACAAGAGACATAATTGAATCAAAAACTATGTGATTCACTCGAATCATTAATCATGAACTATAAATCCACGATTTGCAAAAGCATCCCTTAGTAATTTAAGAATAAGTTCATGAACAACATTTTCAGACATAACCTCTTGAGTTCGCGGACTCAAGCTAACCGGTTGAAGTTAATAAACTCCAGCAGAATTTCTCGGGATGAGAACTTCCGTCAGTTCGCGGACTACACCTGAGCTTCAACTTCAGCAAATATTCTCGGGTTCGAGAACTTACGCTAGTTCGTGGACTAGGTTCGCGGACTGAGTTGTTGCTCACGTTCCGGTTCTACTTGATCAACAAAGTTCGCAAACTTCGGTTCAAGTGTTAAGGACTTATACATATATGTGTTTCCACAATAATGTTTATATCCCCCAATGGTTATATAGTCTAAACTCTCATTTCAATCACTGAAACATTCTCAGAGGACGTCATATATTTGTTTTCACGAACTAGTTTTCGTCAGAGCAATTTTCAAAGTGATTGAAACATAACATGACTTTTGTCACTCGGCAAAGATGAACTTGGATAAAGCGAAAGATTTACCAACACACATTTCGAGAAATAGATAAGCGAGATATACTCAGCTCGAAATGTCACATGTGCATATTCTTAGTCTATATAGTAAAACGACTTTTGTCTCAAGATAGGAGATAGAGTAGATAGACTTTTGAGTGATAGATAAGTTCAAGTCTCCATATACCTTTTAGTCGATGAAGATCCACTGGTTCCTTGAGTAGTACTTCATCTTGTATGATGATCTCCATGGAGTTCTTGAGCTCAACTACACTTTCTATCCTAGTCCGACCTTAGCTATAGTAGACTAGAAATCAAGACTATATAGTTTTGATCACTAAGATTGACAAACACGCTTGAGATAGCAACGCATGCGAGTTTGACCGAGCAGTGCTCTAACAATCTCCCCCTTTGTCAATTTTAGTGGCAAAACTATTAATACATATGGAATACAAAAATTATATAAATAAACTTTGTAGCTCCTATTCCACATGCCTAATCTTCAACAATACTCGAAATCTTTGTCACTTCCAAGTAGTCCAATTATCCCAAAGGTTGTAAGTTTAGTATCATCGTTGTTGAAAATCCGTAGCTATAACAATGAGAAAAGCATTGGTTCTCAATCATTGTTATACAGTGTCATAGTATTATTACACAGCGTCAAAGTCCAATTGCATCACAACTTCAACAACAATACTATGGTGATACTTCACTCCCCCTTAGTCAATACTCCATCTCACATGGAAACCACTCCCCCTTACATAATGATCCGAAAACCGTATGTATTTGTAGTGGGAACTACAATTATTATCCCCCTTTTTGTCAATAAAATTGGCAAAGGTACAAGAACGGAATCCTAATGAATTTTCCGTAAGAGATATTTCATGATCAAAGGTAAATGTTCTATCATCTTGTTTAGATGAAATCATAAAGCCGAGGCTAAATGCATTCATCAAGGAGTTTATAAAGATACAAGATAACCCCTAAAAATTCCACAGCCGCACTCCCCACAAAGATTTGAAAATTAAGTGCAAGTTCAAAAGGACTCTCCCCTATAAGATGTCATTCCAAATGGAACAACAAGAGCGACCTTAATTTCAAGAGAAAAGAAGGATTTATTTAGACTCAACAAATTGCATACAAGTATGAATTTGGAATCCAAAATATTCAATCATATTAACCAAAGCGAACCATGATTAATTTTGACTAAATATGCTCAACATAAGTAAACTTATGGAGACTTAATTCATCAATTAGATTATTCACAAGTAAACCCATAAATATTCTAACTGGATTACACAATTAAACTAATCACAAAGTAATCAATTCAATTGTCCACACTCGACATGAGAAAAAATCTATGGAGTGCTAACTAAATAATCACACAAGATGATTGATTTAGTTCATTTGGGCTCAACATAAGAAATTATGGAACCCTGACTAAGATTATCATAGAAAATGACAACCTTAACCGTTCATGTACTCAGAGAGAACTCATGGAATACAAACTAAATAACAACACAAGTTGATTAATTTAGTTCTTAATGATCAACATATAGCATCTCATGGAACAACCAACCATGCCAATAACAATCGACTTAGTTGTATCGTGCTCAACATGAGATACACAATGGAGCCTTCACGGTAATACATAATAATATGGAACAATTAAGCTCTATACTGTGGATAACAAAAAAACAAGGATCTATTCTATTTTTCCATCACAAAGTGACATAATAGACTTTATCCTTGAATCACAAAATATTTTAACCTATCTTACATCAATAGTTGACAATATAGGCTTAACTTTTGTGTTTTTCCAAAATTCCATTCATTCCTTTATGTGAACGACTTTACTTTTGATAAAATATGGGATAATCAAGTTCACAGACGTAAACATACAAATCCCAGCAAAATATTTCAATATATAAAATCAAAAATATTAATACTGCAACCATCATCTTAGTTTAAACCAATAAATCTAAATACAAGAAGATGAATTCATTGGATATAGCTATGTGTAATCACAATCATTGCTATTCCAAAACACTAGTTATTCTTCTAAATAAAACAGAAAAAATAGAAGATTTACTAGACATTAAGACCTTTGAAGAATTCATTATCGTCCCAGAACTCCTTGTTGTCAACAGCCATTGGAACATATGGTTCATTAAGAAAGGAGTTTATATCAATGAACCTTCTTGGTTTCTGTTGTCGAACCAGGGCCTTCTGAATCTCATGAGTCTTATGCACAAAAGCCTTTATTTGTTGAATCTCCTTTCGCAGCTCATTCAACACTTCAAGAACATCAGAAAACTTCTGAGAATTTGAAGGAACAGCTCTTGGCTTCCTCGTATTCCTTATTTTTCTTTTCAAGGTTGGAGGTAATGGAGATTTTTATTTTTCCTTCATGATTGATGGCTTAACAATCACATTGCCTTTTTTTTCATCAGAAGGCATCATTTTTGGAGCTTCAATGAGCGTCTGGGTTTGTGAGAGGAATTTACAATTAGCTCAACAAGTAGTCTTAAGATAAAGAGAGTTTTAAAGAAGGAAAAGGGATGTAGGGTTTGAAACCTAAAACAGGTTCGTAAACGAC
This sequence comes from Papaver bracteatum, assembly GCA_023529315.1. Classification (NCBI taxonomy): domain Eukaryota; kingdom Viridiplantae; phylum Streptophyta; class Magnoliopsida; order Ranunculales; family Papaveraceae; genus Papaver; species Papaver bracteatum. The sequence continues at coordinate 7,245,915 of JAJJWX010005152.1, forward strand.
CAACTCTTATCCCTATTAAGAATAAAGTTGTCGATAATACCCTTTTTCTTTTGTTTGATAGACAAAAATAACAAAACTTAAGAAAAGAAGAAACAAAACTTTTCCTAAAGCCCGAGAGGTACAAAATCATTGTCTCTTTTGATCAGGCACTAGACAAGATTTTAGAAACAACACAATTAAGTTGTGCTATGGTGAACAACAATTTGTCCACCAATTTCCTCTTGAGAGGAATCTATAGACCTCTGTCTATCAAAACGATTTGACCATATTTTCTTTTCAAATAGTCTTGATTTTCCTTGGAAACTAACTTCTTAGACGAAGATAAAATATTACATACCTCTGCGGTCTTCTGAGCAAGTTTGAGCTTTCTTGTTAAATGATTTCCTATTCGTTGAAGTTTGTTGACGTGTCTTTACTTTGTACTTAACTTGTAACACCTTGAGAGTTCATGGCCTTTTAATGAACAATATGAGCACATCACACTTGGATAATAATCAGGCTTCTGAATTGTGCAGGAGGCTAGGCACATAGTGGATCCTGAAATATTATAAATAGTGTTTCCAAGAGAAGGGTCAACTTTTTCTTACAGAATGGTTGGATTATCTTCTGAAAGAATATAAAAATTGATATGAGTATTGCTACAATTATCAAAATCAATATTTTCACCAAGAAGTGCAACACTTGATTTCTCATCTTCATTTGAATCATAGTCGTCAGATATTTCATCAAGAGTTGCAGCAAGACCTTTGTTCCCAGTGTATTTTCTCCGATTTGGACACTCGTTTACAAAATGACCAAATCCTTTACACTTAAAGCACTGAGGCATATCCTCTTCATCAGTTTTATCAATATCCCTGTTTTTAGGAGGAACACGATTATGAGGTTTGACTGATGCCTTAGGCTTATCTCTGGAGATCCGTTTACTTCTCTTGAAAAGAAGATCCCTAAACTGTCTTATGATCATCGAGACTGATTTGTCAAGATATTCATCTGATGAATCTATCTCAGCGTGATCATTTTCAGAGATATATACTTTTTTACTTTTATCAAGTAATTTAGTGTCCTTTAGTGCTTTGAACGCAACATCCTTAGCCTTGGATGAAATTTCGTGATCAAAGATCTTAAGCTTACCAACCAGCGTGTTTATGGAGAGAGTATCTAGGTTATTTCCCTCAACGATGGCATGCTTCTTAGCATCGTATCTAGATGGTAGTGATATGAGAATTTTCATCATAATGTCCTTTTCAGGAATAGTCTTACCCAATGCAAAAGATGCATTAACAATTTCAGACACTTTCTGATTAAACTCATCAAATGTTTCTTCATCTGCCATACGAAGGTTTTCCTAATCAGAATTAGGGTTCTGAAGCCTTGCATCCTTTTCACTGGAGTTTCGTTTGAATACGGTTGCTAAGATATCAAACCGTCGGAGTTTTGCTTAGCATCAAGAACCTCTCCAGGAGTATATTCAGTAATATTCGTTGGAACATTTTCTCCTTTTGCAACAACGGGAGGATCATAGCCATTAACAACATTTACCAATGATTGAAAATCACGTGCTTGAAGAAAAGCTCGCATAGCAATTTTCCACCATAAGTAATTAGAGCCATCGAAGACTGGTGGTACGTTTATTGAGATAGCACCTCTGTCCATAGAGTCAGATCGCTACAAACATAGACTTGTCAGGTCTTTAACGTGTTTGCCTACTCTAATACCAATTGAAAATGCGAGGGTCTAACAACCTCACCCAATATTTCGATTAGCAATATGTATGGACAACTCTGAGTTGTTTTCTAGAGAATCAACAAGACTCAATCAATAAAAAATATCTCAAAGAGTTATTATATCAATCTCTCGATTTGATTTACTCAAGCAAATAAGATTCGCGAGTCTAATCAAAGAGAGATAACTTGGATGGTACCAAAGACCAATATCCAAGTGTCAATCGATTTAAATCAACAACCAATAAGGTCGGATATTCTAATCAATTGAACAACGCACAACCTGTATTATTTCAATTATATAAAAATATAATGCGGAAAAGAAATAACACAGACACCAAAATTTTGTTAACGAGGAAACCGAAAATGCAGAAAAACCCCGGGACCTAGTCCAGATTAAACATACATTATATTAAGCCGCTACAGACACTAGCCTACTCCAAATTAACTTTTGTCTGGACTGTAGTTGACCCCAACCAATCTCACACTAATCCAAGGTACAGTTATGCTCCTACGCCTTTGATCCCAGCAGGATACTACGCACTTGATTGCCTTAGATGATCTCACCCACAATCAAGAGTTGATACGACCCAAAGTCGAAAACTTTAGCAAACAAATCTGTGTCATACAGAAAAGTCTACAGGTAATAGATAAATTCGTCTCCCACGAATAAACCAATGAGTTTTGTTCCGTCTTTTGATAAATCAAGGTGAACAGGAACCAATCGATAAAACCAGACTTGTATTCCTGAAGAACAACTCAGTTTCATCAATCACCTCACAATAAACTTAATTGATGCAGTGAAGAAGATTATTGAGGAATCACAAACAATGAGACGAAGATGTTTGTGACTACTTTTATCTTTCCTATCGGAGATAGAAATATTAAGCCAATTATTACAATTGTACTCGTACGATATAAATAGCAAGATCATATCACATAACTACAAGATAAGAAGTATTAGTCTGGCTTCATAATCCCAATGAAGTCTTTAAGTCGTTAACCCTAATTTAGAGAGAAAACTCAAGGATTAATGGAGATCGACTCTAGCTTAGAGAAAACTAGTATCACACAAGAAAGGTGTGTGGGGATTAGTTTCTCTAATAGTTATAGTTCCCCCTATACTTTCAAATCAGGGTTTGCAATCGATGTTAGCTTAGTAACAAAGCATTCAATATTCACCGTTAGATGAAAACCTGATTAGATACAAGCTAATATCTCTCAACCGTTAGATCGAAAACTTAGATTGCCATACACACATGTGCTTGACGTTTTTTGGGTTTGTGTAACCGTACCCAAACGTGTATAATGGTTGGTTCAATATTAGTCAACCGAATGGTTAGCCAAATGATAACTTTCATATCAACCATATTCTTCTTCACCATAACTAGTCCAAATGACTCAATTGAACTAGTTAGAGAGTTGTTCAATTGCTATGAGATCTCAAGTACTATAAGAGACACAATTGAATCAAAAACAATATTATTCACTCGAATCATTAATTATGAACTATAAAGCCACAGTTTGCAAAAGCATCCCTTAGTAATTTAAGAATAAGTTCATGAAAAACGTTTCCATACATAACCTCTTGAGTTCGCGGACTCAATCTAATCAGTTGAAGTTAATAAACACCAGCAGAATTTCTCAGGATGAGAACTTTCATCAGTTCACGGACTGGGTTTGGGGACTACACCTGAGCTTCAACTTCAGCAGATATTTTCGGGTTCGAGAACTTACGCCAGTTCGCGGACTAGGTTCGCAGACTGAGTTGCTGCTCACTTTCCGGTTCCACTTGATCAACAAAGTTCGCAAACTTCGGTTCAAGTGTTAAGGACTTATACATATATGTGTTGCCACAATAATGTTTATATCCCCCAATGGTTATATAGTCTAAACTCTCATTTCAATCATTGAAACATTCTCATAGGACGTCATATAGTTGTTTTCACGAACTAGTTTTCGTCAGATCGATTTTCAAAGTGATTGAAACATAACATGACTTTCGTCACTAGGCAAAGATGAACTTAGCTAAAGCGAAAGCTTTACCAACACACATTTCGAGAAATAGATAAGCGAGATATACTCAGCTCAAAATGTCACATGTGCATATTCTTAGTCTATATAGTAAAACGACTTTTGTCTCAAGATAGGAGATATAGTAGATAAACTTTTGAGTGATAGATAATTTCAAATCTCCACATACCTTTTAGTCGATGAAGATCCACTGGTTCCTTGAGTAGTCCTTCATCTTGTATGATGATCTCCATGGAGTTCTTGAGCTCAACTACACTTTCGATCCTAGTCCGAGACCTTAGCTATAGTAGACTAGAAATCAAGACTATATAGTTTTGATCACTAAGATTGACAAACATGCTTGAGATAGCAACACATGCGAGTTTGACCGAGCAGTGCTCTAATGGTATGAGCCAAAGGCAGTCTTCGTAATAGTTTTTGGCTGTTGAGAATGTATATAATTACATTCAAGCTAAAGATAAGCTCCATATTTTCCCCCGTATACTCGTACTTAGATACGTATGAGCCAAGGGAATCCTTCATAATAGTCTTTAGCTGTTGAGAATGTATATAAATACATTCGAGCCAAAGATAAGCTTTGTTTTGACTATGGATTCTCGTACTTAGATACTTACGAGCCAAAGGAAGTCTTCATAATAGTCTTTGGATATTGAGAATGTTTTTGCTTCTGGCTTCTCGTACTTAGATACGTATGATCCAAAGGCAACCTTTTCCAAAGATAACCTTCGTATTTTCCCCTAGAAGTTCGTACTTAGGTACGTACAAACCAAGGGTATTCTTATTTTTTTGTCTTTGGCCGATGAATGTGTATATGAATACACTCGAGCCAAAGATAAGCTTTATTTTTGCTCCAAAGCTTCGTGATTTGGACCTTCATATTTATGTTTCCTGAGAGTAATGAAAAAAAGGGGCAGGGTACGTTCTTGGTAGCCCTGTCAGTAAAAGCGATTACAAGTGTAGAACTTAAAAAATATATTTGGTGAGTTGTTATTTAATAGAACTGTCCAATGTTTGGGACTTGGTTCCTAAATGAACTACAAATTCAAAAATGTCAGAGTGTACTGCAAGCTGAGTAAAAGAAGGCATATGCGAAAGAAAACGACCTTCAGCTCATAAATGACCTTAGGGATTTTACTCCCAAAACTTTTTACTGAGATTCCCTCGAAAACAGAGGTATTCAGATCCAACAAAGGTTTGCTCAGATATTCAAAAACTACATAAATACTGCAAGCTGAGTAAAAAAAGGCGTCTGCGACAGAAAACGACCCTCGGCTCATAAATGACCTTAAGGATTTTACTCCAAACTTTTTACTGAGATTCCCCGAAAACAGAGGTATTCAGATCCAAAGAAGGTTTGCTCATAAGCAAGCAAATAAAAATAATAGCTTTTTGAGTTTTAAAAAGTGTTTTTAAAGGTGTTTCTTAACCATTTTTTGTAGATCCGTAAGATTTAAAGATTTTTTCGAGGTTTAATACTCACAAACTTTTCAAAGAATGATAAATCTTCACTAGGAAGTGATATTTATGCCTCTTATTCTTAGATATGATCTTCTAACGAAGATCTAAAGAAAAAAGATGATGAATAGCCAAAATAATGAAAATCGAGAGCTTTTCAGTCCCGCTCGTTTCTAGCGCCAAACCGTGACTACTATTTTTTATATAGTCTATGTAATATGAACAGATAAGAGGATCATATACTAAGTAGTATGGATACCTCAGTTGAACTGATACTTGTGACTACTCTTTTTCCTATAGTATACGTGATGTATACAGTTTAGAGGATCTAATGCTAAGTAGTATCGATACCTCTGTTGAACTGACAATGCTAATTAATGAAAGATGTGTAAGATCACAATAATAACGAAGAACACAAATATAATGTAAAAGCTTCTAAGTTATCATGAGACACAAGAGATTACGTGGTTCGCCATTTTTCTACGTCCATGGGGTAATAAGTGATTGTTTTGTATTAATTTGTAGAGGTTACAAAAGATCTTAAATGCTTCCCAAAGTAATAGAGAGAACTCAAGTTGAAGTAACTACTGAAGTTCTAAACATTAAAGAGGTATATGCTTAAGACTATATCTTCTCCTTCTAGGTATTGAATGCCTTTAGTTTGTTGGTGAGGCTTGGTATTTATAGCTCCTTCTGTTCCCGGTATATCTTTGCTGCCTCTGGGTCCATCATATGCTGATATACCTTTCGTACCAATGGTACCTTCGTCCACCGCGTACCTTCTCCAGTAGAATTCTGCTATCTCAGCTGACCCACGTTCCTTTGGGAACTACCCAACCTTAGTATAGGTTGTACCTTCGTTCACCACCAACTTCTGCCAATCGGGTTCTGCCACGCCTCCTCTTTCCACGTTCCTTGATTCATGCGTGTAGATAAGAGATTTATGCATTTAATGCTTATTAGATGTATCATCTAACTCTGTCCCCTAGCCAACTGCCTCTTTGTAGACATGGATTTTACTCTTCTTATCTCCACCGTCGAGGTATCCTTTCTTGGGGTGAGATAAAGTAGATCTATAGAGGTATCTTTTGCTGCTTAGGTTTCTTTATCCATCGAAGGTTACACAGTTGGATTTGTATACGACCACTAAGATCATGACACGTGCTCCACAGAATATTGGTATTCACAATACTACTGAGTAAATAAAGGGTACGCTCGAAATGAGATCTGCTCGGAAGATCATATACTAAGTAAGTAAAGATACTTCGTAAAAGCAGATGCTAAGAAAACAAAGGTATATCTATAAAATAAACACGAGTAAGCAAATAAGATGAATAAAGAGATATCTCGGATTAACAGATAGCTCAGAAAACAGAGATAACTCATAAATCAGAGATAACTCGGAAAACAGAGATAACTCAGAGAACATAGATAACTCAGTAAGTAAATAGATAGGTGAGAAGATAATGTAAGTGCAATTAAGTTATCAAATCACAGAAGAGATTATGTAACACCCCGTGTTTTTAGCATGGCACATGTTAAAAGGTACGCCATGGCCCCGAGATGAAGCTTTATCAAAAGCTTCCGTTGCGGTGGAAAAGTAACATTGGCCATTGGCCAATGCATTGACAATGTTCGTCCAACATGGCCGGACATCGGGTTGGCAGCGGACGGCCAACATGGCTGGACATCGCTGTTGACCAGGGTGGTAAGGTGCGGCCATCACGTCCTGGGGAGTTGATGAATGATTTTTGGTCCCCCAATTTAAGTTGTAAAAATGTCATTTTGACATATATAGGGAAGGATAGTTGGTTGATGGTGCATATGCGGACTATGCACCAAGTAAGCTTCATAGCTTAGCCGGAAGAGTATAAATGATATCTAAGGCTGACCCACGTTCCTTAAGGAACTACCCAACCTTAGTATAGGTTCTACCTTCGTTCGCCGCTAGCTTCTGCCAATCGGGTTCTTCCACGCCTCCTCATTCCACGTGCCTTGATTCATGCGTGTAGATAAAATATTTGTGCATTTAATGCTGATTAGATGCGTCATCTACCTCTGTACCCTCGCCAGCTACCTCTTTGTAGACTAGGCTTTTAATCTTCTTATCTCCACCGTCGAGGTCTCCTTTCTTGGGGAGAGATAAAGTAGATCTGCGGAGGTATCATTTGCTATTTAGATTTCTTTGTCCAACGAAGGTTACACAGTTGGATTTGTATATAACCACTAAGATCGTGACACGTGCTCCACAGAATATTGGTATTCAAAGTTTGCCCATTTTCTTTCATATTCTACCCTTGGTAGATGTATAAGAAAAATTCCGTTATTCCGCCATTTCTGCACGTACCGATTGAGTGGTCCATACATGTCCTTTCATGCAATAACTTCCCCTTGAATTTCGGGGCTTCCAAATTTTTGGATTCTCTTAGCCGCATATAAGAGGGGAATAAAGATAAGGAATTTTAATTAATTCCCTTTCTTCTTCTTCTAACCGTCGCTCTTAATTTCTTTCCTTGAGATTCTTCTTCCACTGCTAACTTCTCCCTTTGATTCTTAGAGTGATTTGGCTCCACAGTCGATCGTATAAGTAAGTGATACTTGTTTTAGATTTGATTTTCCTCCTACTTGGCCCTGTGTCTTTTTCTTTGACTATGGGATTTACTAATATTGATATTTATACTTGCATGTGAGAACTTTTATTCTTTCTTACTTGCTCGCATTGTATGGGAACTTGGGTTTTGTTCCATTTTGATCTTCGATGATGATTTTGCCATGATCGTCACTTGCATGCAATCTTGCTTTTCGTGATGTAGGATATTTGTTTTTTTTTAATGACGTAATCAAACCGTTCCCCTTGGTTGGTTTAGTGAAACCCATGCTCAAAGTTTTTCGGTTTTTGCCCGTATCTTGTTTTTGAATGAACTATAATTTTCTTCTGCCATTATTGATGGAGAAATTCTTCTTGATGGTGTCAGGTATTATGAGGCTCCCGAAGAAGCCTACACACAAGGGTCCGAAGACATCTTCATATACTGATCCTCCTTCGCGAATGGATCATCCCGATGCTACGCCGTCCCCTCCTCCTGAGGATTTTGAGGCGCCTGCTGGGACTGAGGTGTCTACGGTACCTGAGGAGGTTGCGGACCCTGAGATTGAAGAAACTGCTACTGGAGATCTTCCACTTACTCCTCCTCACTATGAGCTTCAGAGGCTCCAACTGCGTGACAAAGATAGATTTACCCACTTGTCTATTGCTGAGATTACCAAATCTTTTCGTCTTCATAAATTCGAGGTTTCCTTCGTCAATGGCTCAGACGTTCTTACTGAGTCTCTCATCCGGGATTTTCCTTATGATGAGAATAACCTTCTTATTAGCGTTGGCCAATTGTATGCATGTATGCTACTTCCTTTGTTTAGTAGAAAGGATCCCTTCTACTATGACGTTTTGTCTTCGAGGGATGATCCAGCAAACAAGACTCAAGTTAGAGGAGTTATGCAATATACTGGTAATTTCTGGCATTCCCTTCGTGAGAGCTGGTACCGTAGCAAGGGAAAAACAACTCTGGAGTCTTATGACCCCTTTGTTGAGGGAAGATCTAAGCGGGATGATAATACCCCTGCCAACTTCAATGCTACGTATGTTGATGCTATTCAGAAGAGTAATTTTCTTCCTTGGAGTGTCGGTCCTCGCCGTATCCATGTTACTGCCAGGAAAATCAGGGAGGGTAATAGCTTTCATTTGTTGGAGGAGATTGATAAGACTGGTTTGACTACCATCCCTTATTACGCTAGGCTGCCTTTTCCGAATAATGACCGCATCCATATTGACCATGATGATCGCTGGGATCGTACTCCTGTTCGTGTGGTTGGTCCTTAGGCCTATAGTTTCACCACTGTGGATCCCTCTATCCCTCGTTCATCTCATTCTTTGCCCGAGAATTATGAAGGGTATTGGTAGGTTAGGAAACCTACAATAATAATACTGCAAGTGCACAATGTCTAACTAGTAGAACAATGGAAAGTACACGTTCCCACAGAGAGTGTGAAATACTCTACCAACTAATACCAAGAATAAATAATCAAATAAATAATGTTTTAACGATTTTCAGAAATTTTTAACAAAATGAAATAATAATAATTATAACAATAAACAAAATGGGAACGGGTTATTAGGATTTTCGGGTTCCACCAATTAATTACGCAAACTCTACTAATCTTTAAAAATATATTCCATGCACTTTCAACTATTGTTTCTCCGCTATAGTTTTCTTCGCTTCATGGGTAGTGATTCTAAAGTATTATTTATCAATCCTAAAGTATATTACGTCAAAGAACTTAACCAAAGCATACCACATCAATTTAAAATCATAGATAATCAAGAAAATCACATGAGCAATTAAATCCCAAGCTATATGAAGAAAAACTACTAATCAATCAAATCATTATTAAGCATATAAATGTAGAGTTTACACAATAAAATTGGTTTCTACCTAAACTCTTACATGGCTCTAGCTAGACATGGCTTTCTCAAAAGCCATAAACATATTCAAATTAAACTATCTAAGCAAAAATGGATTCGGAGAAGAAGAACATCCAAGCCCTAGTATTCTATGTTTACGGCTGTAGACGCCCTCTCATTTGAATATTTTTAGTTCTCTTTTATTTCTTTCTTCCTCACGTCACAAATGTATTACGAACGAATGAGAATGTGCCACATCATCCCTTCCAGCACCTCTTTTTACTAAAAACAGATGTGATCTATGCTTTAAATGTCGCCATCCAATTATAACTCCTCGGATACGTTGTGCATTTCCCATCAAGGTAAGAAATTACTCCCTGCATGTGTATGCATGAAAATATACTGTTTCCTTATTTGTGGGATAAGGTAGGTGCAAAAGATTCTTTCCAAATCCGATTCTTTAACCATCCAATCTCTACCAAAACTTGACCATCATCTAATCATTTTGTCAGGATAACACCAGCATCATTTTACTCCATCGAATGCAACCAATCTCCGTTTCTGAATCATTAATCTCGGCACCAGACTACCCACAAAAACTACAACCATCCTCCATCGACTGCACATCTCAACCACTCGTATCTCCAAGACCCAGTCTGACATCGGCTTCGAAATCCAGGCCACGTCCAAGCTCTTTCCAAGCTGACCACAACACTGTCCAACCAAATCTCGTCACCCGCCATTTCATCTCCATGTGACTAGGCATCACTTCATCGTATGACCAACCAACTTAACCCCATTATCTTTCCGTACAGGCAAACATAATCATACTCGATCCCCGGATGTTCCACCAACACCAGTATATCAGCTAAACATCCAATCATCTCGCCATGCAACTGCTATTCTTACCGACTCCTTCGCCTAAATATCAAACACAACTCCCTTCTATATCTTAGTTGCACCTGTCATTTCTATTCCCTATCTTCTGTACATATTGCCACTACCAGTTATATCTGTCTTCAACTGTTTGCACTTTGCAGCACTATCGATTATCCCCAAAACAACTTCAGCTGGCATACAGACCCTGCTTACTTGCTGCAACTTCATGTCTCAATCGAGATGTCAAGAAATTAGCTGCTCCATCTCAGAACCTTGTTCAACTAATTACAGAGCAATTCAACCATCTCCATCGCAATCGACCAAAGCCGCAGAAACCTTCTTTTCCTCATTCAACCCAATCACTTCCCTGGTCTTTCAAAATCTCTTCGCAGTATGAACCATAGTACCAACTTTTATTTTCTGTCCGCCTGAGAATCTTCTTCACTTGGTTGCGACAACTCGAATGTAACACCAAATCTCATCACCCATTGTTGTAGTTGCAGGAAATACCACAACACACCCCTTATGATATTTTCTAAATATAAATAAATTTCATAATCAATAATAAAGATGGAAGTGCTAAAATGTAAAATGGACACAAGGATTTTTTTACATGGTTCGATCAATTTGATATACATCCATGGTTCTTCACTATGATTGTTTGAATTACATGAGTATTACATTTAGAATCTCCATTAATGGATAGAGCTGTAGATCTAGTTTTTGGGGAAGAAGATGATAAAGAAAATAAAGTCTCTCTCTCTCTTACAAAATTGTGTATTCTCCCCCTTTCTCTCCCCTGCTTTCCTTTATTTTAGTATCCCTTGCTACGTTCTCTGAGGCTCCGCTACCTTCTCGCGAGCTTTTACTGTTGTGTGATATTTGGATCCTATATATTGCCTCTTTTTCCTTGAATATTGCTTGAAGAGCGATCTTTAAGGAAAAACCCATTTTGTTGTAGTTATTGGAGGAACGAGCGAAAGAATATTGGACTTGAAAAGTACGTACTTGCCTCTATTCTTTTTTGAAGTTCCGGAACTTTGTGAAGTAAATAAGAAGTATCATTTCTTGAAGAAGTATAAGAAGTATTTCCTCTATTCATGCGAAATTATTACTCCATTTTTAGTGAGGATTCTTGTTATTCATTAGTGAACGTCCACTTTGGAAATGATTCTTGCCGAGAAGATAAAGAACATAAAATGTTTTCTTGGTAATCCATAGTTGCCTCTGTTCTTTATTTATGAGGGTAGAGTCCTTGAGAAAGTGTTGAATGAGCGGGTTATTTCTTTATTCTTATCTTGCCTCTGTCTCAGGTTTTTTGCTCATGCGATAGTATAATCTCTTCAAATTACTTATAATTGTGCGAAATAATTGAGCGAAATAAGTACATCCTGCAAAATAATCACATTCTGCGAAATTCTGACACATTCTGCGAAATTCTGAATAATCCTGTGAAATTCTGAATAATCCTGCGAAATTCTGAATAATCCTGCAAAATTCTGAATAATCCTACGAAATTCTGCGATATTATTCCGTGAAGTTTTGTAAAATACTTGTGCGAATCTAATGATTATGTTATGAAATGTGTATGCGATTTTTATGCCATAAAATGCTTATGTGATGCTTCCATGATGCGAGTGTGATGCTTGTATGATGAGAATGCTTATCTATTGCAATGTATAGATAATGTTTGTGTTACTTAGCTCATTTTTTCCGCTTTAAAATTGATGTAGCTTTAAGTCGCTTCCATTCTTCATTTCTCTGGCTTTGTCTCTAGTATATGCATTCCTCTTTGCGTATTTATTGTTCCTCGCATGTTCATTTGATTGTGCTTCATTTTTCTTGCTTTTATTCTTTGTCCATATTTAGCTCATTATATCTCATTGTTTTACTGTCTCCACTGTTTATTCCTGTACTATAAGTATCGCATAATATAATATAATCAAAATATCAAAGGTGCATCATTTTCACTATCTCAATTTCATTTCTTTATACAAGTTCGCTAGATTGTTTGCTTACATATAATCATCTTCGCAAGTTTATTTGCGTACTCTCTTATGTGGTCTTATTTTGCCTTCCTAGTTAAAGGTCTTATTTCGCCACGTTTCTTTTTTCTTTGCGACAAAATCGCAGGACGTATTTACACTTTCATGTATTGACCCACTGATCTTGTCTTATCATTTCTTCTAGTATTATTACCTCTGCAGGATATTTTTCATGCGACAATATGATAGGCCTAAATATTCTTGCGAACGTAAAACCCCATGACATTGCCGTCTTGCGACGAAATTGCAGGACGTCCTTACACTTTCGTGCACTGACCCATTGATCTCGCCTTATCTTTTCTCTAGTATTTTTACCTATTCAGGATTGTTGCACAAATATGACAAGCCTTATTACTCAAGTGAGTAAAAAGCCTCATGACATTTGCGTCAGTTTGACACTATCATCTCCCTAATGGAGGGTGCCGCCCTTATCCCCCCCCCCTAGTTGCCCCTTCAAGAAGATGTACCTCTACTATACAAGGTTGGCTCCTCCCATCCGGTCTTAACAACAACAAGTTGTTTTCATAGCCTCTTATACCTTTTGCCTATATGGCTTATGGTTACGAGACTACACCCTAAGTGGGGTTTTCTTCGGGACGAGTGCATCATAGCCAAGACTTGCCAAGAATGGCAAGGTACGCTCCAAACGCCCCGGGCACTCTTGACTCAACCGTGTACCTCGGCACCTCGATCAGATTCTGCACTCCTTAGGAGAGACTCTCAGTCGTCCAACCCAAATCATAAGTTTAGGCTGAAAATCTAAGGTACCTCCCCTGGATGGGCTTTATTGACCCCAAATCTCTATGACCCAGGTTCCGGAGGCGGTATAACGTTTCCTTGAGACATGCAACAGGTATCCCCTCCAATGACGCACTTTAGGTCTTACATTTTCCTCTTGCGAAATTTTATTTCGCGAACTAGGGTGCACGCCAGAGAAGGATCGCCTCTATCTCTATTTTTCTGCGAAATTTTTCGCGTTTCTTTATTCTTTCATTCATTCTTTCATTTCTGTCATTTTTTTTCATTCATTCTTTCATTCTCATAATATCATATCATTTGAAGCAAAGTAAATATTCAAGAGAAATTATAATACATTGTAATTCTGAAATCTTTGTAGTTGTGAAATCTTTGTAATTCTGCGATTGTATCGCGTTTTGTAAATCAAACAAAAATCTTTTATTTTCTGTAAAAGAAATATTCTAGAGATATATATAAATTGAATTTTCTCGGTTTTTTGTAATTTTGAAATCTTTGTAATCGTGCGATAGTATCGCTTTTTGTCAATCAAATAAAAAATCTTTTATTTTCTATAAGTAAAATGTTCAAGGAAGTGGTACTTAACTTTTATGTGATTTTCTACTGCTGTCGTCTCTCGCAAAGTATATGGTTTGCTTGCAAAATTGGCATCCTTTTGGTTTCGCTGCTCGTTACTCATGAGAAATTGTTGTGTTGTTTTAACTTCGCCGAAACAACGAAGTAAGTTTGAGTGTTGCATCCTTTTCTTCGTTCGTAACTCTTTTATTCTCACTGGACTAAGATATTCGCGTGAGTTATTAGGACTTGACCTCTGCATCTTTCATTTTCGCTGAAATTTATAACTGATTGGTGAAGTAAAACACTCTTTGAATATCGTTGACGTAGGGAAATAATCCCACTAGTTGACTTGCTTAGGAACTATTTTATCTTCGCAATAATTGGTGAAAAAGTAAACTTCGCAATAATATTTTGTTGTTGAAGTAAATGCTTGCGAAGAAAATTCTTGAATTGTCTGCGAAGGAAATATTTTCGAAGAAATATAAATGTATTTGTGAAGTTAGAATATTCTGCGAAGTTGAGTTGAGATATTTGCGAAGTTATTTGGAGGGAGAGATATTTGCGAGGTTAAAATATTTCCTAATTGAATTGATTTTGGTCACTGCCCTAGGTGAAATGAGTTTCCCATAACTTCTTCTTCCTTATTTGATTGCTTCTATGACTAGATGGATTCGTTTGTTGTGTGATGAAATAATATTATTATCTGCAATATTCACTTGCTTTCTGACGAAATGACTTCTTCAATATACTTCTCCAGAGTTTTTGATGAATTATGCATTGTTAGCATCTCGTCTTTTACTATCTTTCCTCCTGAGAATGTTAATTTGACTACGGCATCTCTTTTCTTCACTATCGCTCTTCTAATTCAGGATAAATTGTTGGTTTCTTCACAAATTATTGGCCTTCGCTGGAACCTCTTTCAAAGTAGACTCCGTCTGTGTTTCTTCTTCCCTAACTTATCTTCCCTCTTTAATAAATTTTGTCCATGCTAATTCGATGAAGACGATGAGTTTGTATCTCTCGAGTTAAATTCTCTGAACTAAAGTATTCGTGTTCTCCTTATTTTCGCTGGTGATTGACGATGATCTCTCTCGCTGAGCTGAATTTGAATTCTCTTGTGCGAAATTATATCACTATCCTACCCTCTTGCTTGCGTCTGTTGTTTGCGAAATTATAGTAAATAATTTGCTTGGTTGCTTCCGAAGTAGTTGAACTAATGTTATCAAGTTCATTATTCATGTTGTAGCAGCGAAGTGAACTTGACTCTTATTCCTTTCCTAGCTGATCGGTCTAGCATGTAAGCACACCATTATTCATTCAACAATTTCTTGAACTGGGATGCTGTGTATTTTCTTCATTTGTCTTTGTTGGAGTTGTTTGTTTCGCTGGAGTTGGGGACGAATGGAGTTTCACTTCGGGGATTGATACTTCGTATTTCTGGGATGAAAAGGTTGTTTGGTTTTTTTGCTTTGCTCTTGTTCCTTGTTTGTTGAGAATAGTTCTTTCACCTTCTATGAGATGTCTTTCTTTACGTAATAGCTGACTGGCTGAAATTGATTCGTCGCTTCATGCTTTTGCTTATCTATACATTATATAGTTAACGAAGTGTGCTTTGCTGATTTTGTTATCTTTAATTTAGCCCTCGAATTTTAATTTCGTCAAAGACATTTTAGTCTTCACATTTTAACTTTGACTCTGAATTGCTCCAGTTATTTTATGACTCATGAACTGAGTTTCGCTGCTTTTCTTCGCTAGTTAAAGTTGATAGAGATTGGTGGTGGCTATCGATTTTTGACTGCTAGCTTTCTCGCTGGACGTAATTCACCTCTTCCTTTATCATTAACAAATCACCTATTACTCAAGAAGCTGCAACATACCTAATGCCTTCCCGTTTATCATTGACGAGAATGGAATTTATTTCGATCTTCACTGTAACATCAAACAATCAAATATATGGTTAGAATTCTCGCTGATTGATATGGAAAATCCCAAATCAGTCTTAGGTTCAGAGAATTAACGTTTCCGAAATCAATTCAATGGGTTTGTAAAACGAGTTTTATAGATTGCAAATTTGTAATCAAATCTTGTTTCAAATCACGATTTTGAAAAGGAAATTAGGCTTTTGTTGAATGACATAAAGACTTTTTAAAATTTCTTAAAATCAGATCTTAAAAAATTCAAAAAGAAAATAAATGAGCTGGGGAGAAGGATTTTTCTTCTTGATCTATTGTCGACGTAAATCCTTTCAATCTTGCACTGTGGTGTTGTTTCGAACGAGAATCCTATATATTTCTTCTCTCTGCTCTTCGATATC
This sequence comes from Papaver bracteatum, assembly GCA_023529315.1. Classification (NCBI taxonomy): domain Eukaryota; kingdom Viridiplantae; phylum Streptophyta; class Magnoliopsida; order Ranunculales; family Papaveraceae; genus Papaver; species Papaver bracteatum. The sequence goes on from JAJJWX010005152.1 coordinate 7,262,136, forward strand.
TCTATCTCTTTGGATTTCTTCCATCCATCAGTGATACTAATTGTCTGAAAATGATAACATCTCGATGAAACTTCCGATTTTGTCCTTAATACTTTTAAATCCAATGGAATTCAACACCAACAGTAGCCAATTTATCTTTATTTTCTTCAATCTATCCAGTTATATTCCTCCCTGTTTCTAGCGCCAAAATGTAGTTGCAGGAAATCCCACAACACACCCCTTATGATATTTTCTAAATCTAAATCAATTTCATAATCAATAATAAAGACGGAAGTGCTAAAATGTAAAATAGACACAAGGATGTTTTACATGGTTCGATCAATGTGATCTACATCCATGGTTCTTCACTATGATTGTTTGATTACATGAGTATTACATTTAAAATCTGCATTAATGGATAGAGCTCTAGATCTAGTTTTTGGGGAAGAAGATGATAAAGAAAATAAAGTCTCTCTCTACAAAGGTGTCTCTCTCTCTCTTACCAAATTGTGTATTCTCCCCCTTTCTCTCTCCTGCTCTCCTCTTTATATAGGTGTTTACATAGTGGATGACAGCTCACACATAGTGGAGTACAACTCATATTTCCCTTATTTTAGGATCCCTTGATACTTCCTCTCTGTCTCTGCTACCTTCTCTCAGGCTACGCCACCTTCTCGCGAGCTTTTACTGTTGTGCGATATTTGGATCCTACAACTGTTTCAGCAATTGGTATACAACTCATTCCAGTCTCTATCGGCAAAGTAATAGACAATGGAATGGCAGCCATGCACATCATTTCTTCCCAACAATAACAACTCAGCTTTATCCACTTCTCATGAGACTTGTAATGTAACATGTAACACCAGCCAGAAAATCCTTTATTTCCACTCTAGAATCGACTAAGCCAACACACGAACGTTTATTGACCCCATTGATTCAATCTTTTGACAAACAAAACCTTTTCCTTTCCTCTATCAGGCCTTTTCATGAATAGCTTGTGTGCGGCTAGCAAACTGGCCAAGGTTGTGCACCGAATGTATATTGGAGATTGCACAAAATCCTTCTCTGCAATTTTGTTTCACATGTAAAACAATCCCATTGATTTCAAAGCTCTAAAACATTCATCGAAAGCATAAACCCAACTTAATCTTCTATCATTCATCTACAGGAAGCAAGTCTTCTTCTCGGTTGTTCTTGCGGCTGGAGATGCAGTCCAAATTCAATTCCATCCCCTAACTGAACTCAATTTCAATCCCCATTCAAAACCCCATGAACCCATCGTTGTTTCTGTCGGAATCACCACTTTGAGAACAGAAAATCCAAGATTCACCTCAACTGAGTTTCCCAACAAACTCAAATCTGCAACCACCACGACAACCAACTCTTCTCATCTTACTTCCAGTAATGATCAATATATCTCAGTGGCTCAGCCAACTGCTATTACCCTAACTGGTTGTAAGCCTCTTCTCATTCGAAAACCCAGCTTGCCTCCGTTCACATCACAAGAATGGCCGCGTCTGCTTTTTATTTAATGGGCCTGGCTCATTTTGAACAAGCCTAGACAATTATTCCCTTTGCTTCATGTCCGTGAAATGTATAACAGTGGTGATCATGACGTCCTAGCTCGAAAATTTAGTTGGCTCTCGCTGACGCCGTAAGTGATTTTTTTGTCGCGAACACCACTGTAACTCCCAGTTTAGGTAGTTATTTCTCCATTGATCGGGTTCATTTGTACTTTCTACAAAAGCACTAAAATAGTGTTATTAGTCAAAATGTCGAGTACTAGCTAATATAAATATGGGTATAAAATAAATTATTTATGTGCTTATCACACCCCCACACTTATATTTTGCTAGTCCTTGAGCAAAACAGAAGAAGACCCGCTACACAGCTGGTCATATAATAAGAGAGAGAGAGAGACCCGCTACACAGCTGGTCATATCAATTTATTTTTATTTTTTATTTATTAATTATTAAAAAAAAATAGACCCGCTACACAGCTGATCATGGAAAATTTGAAGAAGAATGAAAAAGAACCGCTACACAGCTGGTCACAATCCTAACAATCATTTTTTTTAAAAAGTTCCCAACGAAAGTACCACACCCCCACACTTAAACATTACATTGTCCTCAATGTAATTGAGTCATCCAATGTAAAAATTAAGATGGGAGATTTAAAATAAAAAAATAGAAATAAATAAAAGATAGAGTAAAGGGAACAAATCTGATGGGTTGACTCCCATGAAGCGAAATGTATTTGTTTCCCTGTTTTCCAATAGCATGTTCTCAAACAAGGTGAGGTTGGTACCCCAAAGTAAACTTCCAATCATATATATAGAGTCTGAAAAGTTGGGGATCAACCCAACTAATCCGGTCGGCTGAAAATATGAACCTGCAAACACTATAACCATCCAAAGATATATGTGAATCCATTCCTCGTACAAAACATTTATTAGTAATCAATCCATGCATTGTCGGGATATGTAAATCATTCACACAAAGAGGTATACACTGTTCAATAGCTTCTTGTTGAGGTGCACACCATAAATCAGCAAAAATGACTTCCACGGCTGAGATTGGTTCAAAATCAGCAAAATAGGGCACACGAATTGGCTCAAATTTGCTCGATGAACATGGGCTCAACATAGCAATAATATCATGACTAATGGACCCATTCTCATCCACAGCAGTTTCATTATTAATATCATCAAGATGAAAACAATCAGACCCTAATAGGTTAGACATTGGCTTATGGGTCAAAGTCGGAGCTTTCTCGACTGATGGAACTAGTCGAGGCTCGGGTAGAACTAGAGGTTCTAACTTGGGCTTCCATTTATTAGTGTATAGAAGCGGCGTGGAGTCTAACAAAGAATTAACTTCACAAATAACACTATCATCGTCAAAATCATACCCAAAATTATCTAAGCAAACCTCTAATGGATCTTCCGGTTGGCTCTTGCAAAAGCCTTGCGAGTGCATATTTTCTTTTCGCTCGCAGCACTTCAGGCTAAGGTACCTAAAAAAATAATTAAACAAACTGCGTAAAAAGGAACTAAAGAAAACCTAAAATAAAAAGAAAATAAAATAATGTACAAAAAGTAAAAAAAATAAAAATAAACTATGTACAAGAAATGATATCAATCAAAGAGTATTATGCAACCACTCCCCGGCAGCGGCGCCAAAAACTTGGTAGGTTGGGAAACCTACAATAATAATACTTCAAGTGCACAGTGTCTAAGTAGTAGAACAATGGCAAGTACAGGTCGTTTCCACAGAGAGTGTGAAATACTCTACCAACTAATACCAAGAATAAATAATGAACCCACAATTGGGGGACATGAGAATTAATTGGGGGATATGAATTACTTCCCCCAACCCATGGTGTGTGCTAAGGGGTGACTTTTGGTTATGAATATACTAAAATACCCTTCCCTCAAAATAAAAAAAACAACTTAAAATCAAAAAACAAAATCATATCCCCCATTTCCATCCCACTTCTTCCCTCAAAATAAAAATCAAAAACTTAAAATCAAAAAACAAAATCATATCCCCATTTCCATCTCCACTTCTTCCCTCAAAATAAAAATTAAAAACTTAAAATCAAAAATCTAAATCATATCCCCCATTTCCATCTCCACTTCTTATTAATCTTATTTAGGGGTTGAGCTTTGAAACCCAAATATTCTCCATTCCCTTTCAAATTCTAAACTCTCACCACTCTATATCAAATTATCTTCACCTCACTTTGGAAACGATTTTTTTTTTATTCGGAAGTGATGAAGATCATGCTGAAAGTGATGATGACCATGCCGGAATTGATGAATACCATGCCGGTACCGTGTTCCGGCATATGGTCTTCATCAATTCCGGCATGGTCTTCGTCACTTCCATTTTGAAATTTTCCTGGCTTTAAAAATCTTGGTGCCGGCATGGTCAGTTGATATGAGGACCATGACGGTATTGTTTTCCGGCATAGTCTTCATATTTATTTCCTATGCCGGAAAACAATACCGGCATGGTCTTCATATCAACTGACCATGCCGGCACCAAGCTTTTTAAAGCAAGGAAAAATTCAAAATGGAAGTGATGAATACCATGCCGGAATTGATGAAGATCATATGCCGGAACACGGTACCGGCATGCCCGATAATTTCCTATCAATGCCGGTAGTCAAGTGAAAAAAAAATCAACATTCTGGATACTTTTCATTCTGTTTCGGCATAGGTATTTAAGCAAAATACTATGCCGGAACAGGTATCGGCACGCTCGAAAAAACTATTACCATGTCGGTACCTGTTCAAAACCAGAAAAAAATAAACATTCGGAAGATCAAAACCAGGAAAAAAATCGTAACGAGAGGGCTACGCCCCCCCGAACCCCCCGGATAGTGGCAAACAATTTATGAACATTTCCAACAATTGCCGGCATGAGTTTTTGGTTGAATACCATGCCGGCACCAAGCTTTTTCAGCTGCAACAATGGTGGATTCAAAGAAAAAAAATCAATTTTTCAACCTCTTATTATCAGTAATTCTCTCATCACAATCATCTTCCCATTTTCAAAAAAAGAAATTCCTCTCAAATATTTTTTTCCCTCCTTCTACTCTCACCCAAACACAAATAAAAATACACACTAATTTATCCCCCAAATACTTAACATTTTACTAATTATACTTAATCACTAATCCTAATTAGTGGGGGCTAGATTAGGAATTAAAAAAATAATTACATAGGGGGTCACCCAGAATTGCTATTGGGACACCTATTTTGTCCCGTAGCTATATCCCCCAATTAATTCCCATATCCCCCAATTGTGGGTTCTAAATAATCAAATAAAAAATGTTTTAACGATTTTCAGAAATTTTTAACAAAATGAAATAATTATAATTATAATAATAAACAAAATGGGAATGGGTTATTAGGATTTTCGGTTTCCATCAATTAATTACGCAAACTCTACTAATCTTTAAAAATATATTCCATGCACTTACGAATATTGTTTCTCCGCTATAGTTTTCTTCGCTTCATGGGTAGTGATTCTAAAGCATTATTTATCAATCCTAAAGTATATTACGTCAAAGAACTTAACCCAAGCACGCCATATCAATTGAAAAGCATAGATAATCAAGAAAATCACATGAGCAATTAAATCCCAAGCTATATGAAGAAAAATTACTAATCAATCAAATCATTATTAAGCATATAAATGTAGAGTTTACACAATAAAATTGGTTTCTACCTAAACCCTAACATGCTATAGCTATACATGGCTTTCTCAAAAGCCATAAACATATTCAAATCAAACTAGCTAAGAAAAAATGGATTCGGAGAAGAAAAAACTCCAAACCCTAGTATTCTATGTTTACAGCTGTAGCCGCCCTCTCCTTTGAAGATTTTTAGTTCTCTTTTATTTCTTTCTTCCTCACGTCACAAATGTATTAAGAACGAATGAGAACGTGCCACATCATCCCTTCCAGCACCTCTTTTTACTAAAAACAGATGTGATCTACGCTTTAAATATTTCCACCCAATTATAACTCCTCGGATACGTTGTGCATTTCCCATCAAGGTAAGAAATTACTCCTTGCATGTGTATGCATGAAAATATACTATTTCCTTATTTGTGGGATAAGGTATGTGCAAAAGATTCTTTCCAAATCCGATTCTTTAACCATTCAATCTCTACCAAAACTTGACCAGCATCTAACCATTTTTTCAGGATAACACTAGCATCATTTTACTCCATCGACTGCAACCAATTTCCGTTGTGGGAATTGAATAAATGCCCCTCTTTTTGATGAGCTTCATTACTACCCTTGTCCGGCTATAATTATACCCTTCCATTTTATATAATGAATCCATTTAATAATTTATTCCAAATTTACCCTCTTTATGGATTAGATTAGATCTGAGTTTGCGTCGAAACAAAAAAATATCAGAGAAACATATCTATGTGAGAGAAGACGAATTCCACCATCACCACATTTACCAGCTCCGCCACCCCACCAAATCCGTCATCACTTCCAGTACCACCTCCTAATCTACCGTATCTATAATTTCCATCATCAGCTCCATCACTACGGAGAAGAACAAGAAGGCGAGAGAGGTTTCACTGGTGAATAGATTATATCCTAGTCCACCACCAACAGCACCACCACCACCTCCTAAACAATTGATTTGAATCGATTTTCACTTGATTTACTACCTCACGTTCTTATTCATCTTCTATGTTTGGAAATTATTTTTGAAAATCAAATTGGAGAGATCGGAAGATATGGTTTTATGTTTCGAGTTTGATATTTGCATGTTCAATTTTTGAAGCTTAATAAGTAATCTATATGTTCATCATTTTGTTTCAGTGATTTTCAATTTTGATTTTGTGGTTGTTTCTGTGATGATCCAGGTGGATTGTATTTGTTTTCTCTAACGATAATTTTGGTTCATAATCTGGTTCGACACTAGGTCAGTGTTTTACAATCTACAAATGCCCATAACCTGTTTTAGAGAACTACTTTGAGATTTTCTATGATTAATTTTATCTTAATGAGCTAACTAAAGTTGCAAGTCATCAGGCCCTTTTTTATTCTTTGTGTTGTGCTATTTAGTTGTCCGTTGCTACTGCATCTTTAGAGTGATCTATTATTCGTAGGCCTATATCACAATTATACTTTCTATAACCTACTAACCGCATTAAAAATTGGATGTTAAAACTGTTATATGATTATTGCCAATTCTTAGTAATTAGTTTGATTGTGGAATGTATATTATTAACTATAAAATAGGTGATGGGGAATGAGATTGAACTGTACATAGGTCCATTGCTTACATGGAATTTGTTTTAGTTTATTAGAGTGATGGAGTGAGAGTTTCTTAAATCATTTGTTGTTTGGCAGTGAAAGACCTTGTTAGTGTATATCATGTATGACTAAATGTTTCCATACATTCGCAGGAAAATGCATGATGTGTGTGATTTAGAAATCAAGATAAAGTGGTTTGCTGATTGTGAGATATATCTTCAATTACAAGAGAGTGTTAGGGGATGTCATGTTCTTTTAGTGCTACATACATGCCATCCAACAAATGGGAATCTTATGGAGCTTCTAATAATCATATATGGTTGGGCAAGAGCTTCGGCTAAGACGAATCTTATGGAGCTTCTAATAATCATATATGGTTGGGAAAGAGCTACGGATAAGACCAGTACTATATGTAAACTTTATTCTTTACAATGATAATTTTGTTGCTCGGTCTTACATTCAGTTATGCTTAAGAGTTGTTGATGAAATGATGATGATGTTGGTAACTCATGAGTTGTGAGAAGCTGAAGCTGGGATTTTGTTGGGGTGGTGGTGGTGACTAATGTAAATGTTGACAGGAGTCTAATTGTTAGTGACTAATGTAAATATTTCATTTCTGACCTGTTTTCGTCGTCTTTGTACAGGCTAATAATTCTGGATGGAGTTGTACGTTAGCCTGCACTTACCCTTGAAGCTATAATAGTGAGTCCACTCCTCTACTCCTGTTTAATTGTATACTAATAGTTACATTAGATGAACCTATGGTGTAATCGTATCACAACTGACTCTAGTCAGAAGATGCGTGTTCGATTCACGTTAGGTTCACTATAGGGCGTCAACAACCAATGTTTGTGTATCAACAATGGAAAAATGGAATCAACAACCAATATTTGTGTGTCAACAATAGAAATTGATCTCCGATAAAAAATATTTGTGCTCAACAATAGAAATTGACCTTAGTTTAGGGAGTCAACAACCAATGTTTGTGTATCAACAATAGAAAAATGGAATCAACAACCAATATTTGTGTATCAACAATAGAAATTGATCTTAGTGTAAGGATTCAACAACAAATATTTGTGTATCAACAATAGAAATTGACCTTAGTTTAGGGAGTCAACAACCAATGTTTGTGTATCAACAATAAAAAAATGGAATCAACAACCAATATTTGTGTATCAACAATAGAAATAGATCTTAGTGTAAGGAATCAACAACAAATATTTGTGTATCAACAATAGAAATTGACCTTAGTTTAGGGAGTCAACAACCAATGTTTGTGTATCAACAATAGAAAAATAGAATCAACAACCAATGTTTGTGTATCAACAATAGAAATAGATCTTAGTGTAAGGAATCAACAACAAATATTTGTGTATCAACAATAGAAAAATGGAATCAACAACCAATATTTGTGTATCAACAATAGAAATAGATCTTAGTGTAAGGAATCAACAACAAATAGTGTATCAACAATAGAAATTGACCTTAGTTTAGGGAGCCAACAACCAATGTTTGTGTATCAATAATAAAAAAATGGAATCAACAACCAAATTTGACAAATATTTTTGAACTTTTGATTTTTTGGATCAACTTCAGTTGTTGACACCTAATATTGACGGCGGCGGCGGCGGTGTGTGGTGGTGGCTGCGGCGGTGGTGGTTTATTTAGTAAGTGGTGGTGGTGGAATGTTATTGGTGGTTGTATTTAGTAAGTGGTAGTGGTGGAGTGGTGGTGACGGCGGTGCTGTTGGTGGTGGTGAAATGAAATAATAGAAAAATCTATTTTTTAATGCATAAGATTTTTAAATGGAAAATAATATTGTAAGTGAGGGTATTAAGGTAATCTATTTTTAATAGATAAGTTATTTAAATGATATGGGTATTTATATTGTTGTATAAGGATATATTTATTGGGTGTCAAAACTAAGGGTATTTAATAAATTTACCCATTTCCGTTTCTGAACCATCAATCTCGGCACCAGAATACCCACGGAAACTACAACCATCCTCCATCGACTGCACAGCTCAACCACTCGCATCTCTAAGACCCAGTCCGACATCGGCTTCGAAATCCAGGCCACGTCCAAGCTCTTTCCAAGCTGACCACAACACCGTCCAACAAAATCTCAGCACCTGCCATTTCATCTCCATGCGACTAGGCATCACTTCATCGTCTGACCAACCTACTTAACCCCATTATATTTCCGTCCAGGCAAACATAATCATCCTCCATCTCCGGTTGTTCCACCAACACCAGTATATCAGCTAAACATCCAATCATCTCGCCATGTAACTGCTCTTCTTACCGACTCCTTGGCCTAAATCTCAAACACATCTCCCTTTTATAGCTTAGTTTCACCTGCAATTTCTATTCCCTATCTTATGTCCATCTTGCCACTACCATTTATATGTCTTCAACTGTTTGCACTTTGCAGCACTATCGATTATCCCCAAAACAACTTCACCTGGCATACGGACCCTGCTTACTTGCTGCAACTTCATGTCTCAATCGAGATGTCAAGAATTAAGCTGCTCCATCTCAGAACCTTGTTCAACTAATTACAAAGAAAGTCAACCATATCCATCGCAATCGACCAAAGCCATATAAACCTTCTTTTCCTCATTCAACCCAATCACTTCCCTGGTCTTCTAAATCTCTTCGCAGTATGAACCATAGTACCAACTTCTATTTTCTGTCTGCCTGAGAATCTTCTTCACTTGGTTGCGACAACTCGAATATAGCACCAAATATCATCACCCACTGTTTCATTAGTTGGTATACAACTCATTCCAGTCTCTATCGGCAAAGTAATAGACAAGGGAATGGCAGCCATGCACATCATTTCTTCCCAACAATAACAGCTCAGCTTCATCCACTTCTCATGAGACTTGTAATGTAACATGTAACACCAGCCAGAAAATCCTTTATTTCCACTTTAGAATCGACTAAGCCAACACATGAGCATTTATTGACCCCATTGATTCAATCAGCCGACAAACAGAACCTTTTCCTTTCCTCTATCAGGCCTTTTCACGAACATCTTGTGTGCGGCTAGCAAATTGGCCAAGGTTGTGCACCGGCTGTATATTGGAGATTGCACAAACTCCTTCCCTGCAATTTCGTTTTACATGTAAAATAATCCCATTGATTTCAAAGCTCTAAAACATTCATCGAAAGCACAAACCCAACTTAATCTTCTGTTATTCATCAACAGGAAGCAAGTCTTCTTCTCGGCTGTTTTTGCGGCTGGAGATGTAGTCCAAATTCAATTCCAACCCCTAACTAAACTCAATTTCAATCCACATTCAAAACCCCATGAACCTATCATTGCTGCTGTCGGAATCACCACTTTGAGAACATAAAATCCAAGATTCACCTCAACTGAGTTTCTAGGTTACTGGCTAGTCCAGAAATGTGATACCCGGTTAGTGGTTTGTCCAGTACCATAATTGGTTTATTAGCTGGTCCAAAAACATGTTTTTGGACCAGAAACTTTATCCCATAGTCCAAAAACGTGCCAATGACACAAGAGCTTCTTTTAAATATTCCCAGGTTACCCTTCTGCAACTCGTGACGAACATAAACACATGAATCAGTTTTCTTTCCTTTTTTTCTGCTCAGATCGGTTTCCCTCACTCTGCATTTTGGATAGAATCAATTTATGGTACTGTTTTCGTCATCTTCATCTGAGATTCGAATTAGGTTCTTCTGAGCTTCGAATTAGGTTATCTGAGCTTCGAACCAAGATATTTATCCTTCAAATCATCCTCTTCTTCTGCTGTTCTAGAATTCTTGATGAATAATTAGGTTTATTCTGATCCAATTTCTATCAGGATAATTGTATATGATGTACATTGTTATATTTTTATGATTTCTGTTTATGATTTCTGTTTTTATGATGATTTACATGTGAATTCAGTTTCTAAGTAATTTCCGTTCGTTTTTTAAGTAATTTTTCGTGATTTTTATGTGTTTCAATTAGGTATTTCAGCGTCGAATTAGGTTTATCTCAGATTCGAACAAGGTATGATTTTTTTCTGTTTTCTGTAATCTGATAGCATATATGATTATGAGTCAGTACATGCCAATACGTATGATTATGACTCAGTACATATGATTATGAGTCAGTATATGCAAATACGTATGATTATGATTCACTATTATAGCATGCTCTCTTTTCATCCTACAGTAGATGACAATACATATCAATATGAGTCAGTACATGTCAATACGTACTGCATATAGCATGCTTTTTTTTCATCCTACAGTAGATGCTAATACATATCAATATGAGTCAGTACATTTCAATACGTACTGCATATATCATTTTTAATACATATCAATATGCTCTTTTTCTCTGTTGCTGTTTTGTTTTAGTTTCTTAGTAATATGATATAGGTTTTATTCATAGGCACGATACATATTGATATCTTGTAAAATATATGTTATCTATTATACATGTTTACATTCCAATAGGTACTGCATATAGCCCGCTCTCTTAGTATGTATCGTACAATACAGTAGATGCCAATACATATCAGTATGTACAATTCCTAGATTATTCATATGCACGATACATATTGATATCTTGTAAAATATATGATATCTATTCTACATGTTACATACCAATAGGTACTGCATATATCCTGCTCTCTTAGTATGTATCGTGCAATATAGTAGATGCCAATACATATCAGTATGTATAACGTATATCCATTCAGATACTTAGTTAATTTTTGGATCATTTTTTTACAGGGTTAACATGTCTAACATTGCTCCCGAACCATATTTCTCGATCTACTCTCATGTATACCATAAGCAATACCATTTTACGTATCCAGTTACATCGTTTTGAACTTTAGAGGATTTGAAATTTTGCATATGTAATATGTGGAGCTGGTTGACTCCAGTGACTATTCTGGTTAACTATATCTAGAATCAAGCAATAGTTCTTATTCTTGCCGACGTAACGCTCCAGAGCATTACTGCATTATATTCTACAAAGCAATCGACTTTCTTTGATTTGCAAGTGGATGTAATTTCAGCTGGTGCATCTAGTTCTTCTAAGCGTATGGAAGTCGACAGTAATGTAAACTTAGTTGTCAGTGCAAAAAATAGTTATTTGAAAGATGGTAAAGAGGTCCCAAAAGCGTTTTTCTCAGATGGTTGGGAAAAGATTTTAGATGATACGGAATAATTATTCTATGGTGGTGTTGATGCCGTTCGTATAGCATGCCAAAAATACTGCATAAAAACTGGATATGAGATAATTAAGAAGAAGAATGACCTTGAGAGACTCACCGCCGTATGCAGCGTGGAAGGTTGTTCATGGAAGCTTCACACAACTGCCATTGGTAGTTCTATTGATGTTTTTAAGATAAAGGAATATGAGGGAAGGCACACCTGTGGCGGTGGTTATATGTTGAAAAATCCAAGAGTTACAAAGAAACTCATGAACAGTCTAATTCATGAGTATGTTAGGCACAACCCTCGCATAACACCAGTAGAGATCATAGATTATATTAAAGTTGGTGGCGGGATTGACATTCAGTACCACCACGCATATCATGCAATCGAGTTATCGCATAAATAGATTTTTGGTAATGATGTCAAGTCTTACACTGATCTTGCTTGGTGGGTGAATGTTGTTAGGACAAAAAAACCTGGGTCATTTATTGATTTCGACTTCAATGATGCTATAAAAAGATTCAACAGAATTTTTGTTTGCTTTGGAGCTTGTAGAGAGGGATATAAACTATGTCGACCCATGATATTCTATGATTGTACATTTCTCACTGGAACCTTTAAAGGAGGTCTCATGACAACAACATGTCTTAATGGCAATCAAGGTAACTGGTTTTTTTATTCATATGTTTTTTTTTATTGAGGAAAATCATATATAGTTTTTGAGGAACAATATCCTGTGTACATATTCATATACTACATATAGTTAATGATACATATTCATATATTACTACATACTGCCCTTACTGAGTACGAGGTTAACCATACTCAGTTACCCTTTATTAGTGGAACCATCTTCCACTACATACTGGTATGTATTGGTGTATTGATAGCATATTCCTAGTACTTATATTACATGTTAGTTACCCTTTATTAGTGGAACCATCTTTTCCACTACATGCTGATATGATTCACCATCTACGGGGGTCGAGGGGGCAGCGCCCCCTCATATCAACAACATGTAATATCTACACACAGGTATTACATATACTGGAAGATGGTTGTATGGTATAAGTTGCTTAACATAACTAATAATTCCTTTTTGCAGGTTTTTATCCTCTCGCGTTTGGTTTAGTAAATGGCGAAACTAATATCAACTGGGAATGGTTTTTCAAGAATTTGAAGGAGGCTTTGAATGATGATCGCCCAATCACTTTTATGACTGACCGAGGTGAAGGGTTGGTTAAATATATTCCCAAAGTATTCCCTAATTCTCGTCAAAGATATTGCTACTTTCACTTGGACAAAAACTTACATATCGCAAAGTCTGGCGATAAGTATAAAGAAGTGACTGATATTTTCCGAAAGGCGACATATGCTCTTTCTCCTGCAACATACGAGGAATCTCTTCAAGAAATGGTTAATTTGGGAAGACCTTGGGTTGCTGACTACTGCCGCAACATTCCAAAGTAAAAGTGGTCCAGTACGTTCTTCAAGGGATGTAGTTATGTTCAGACTTCTTCCAGCGTTGCTGAATCGTTCAATAACTGGATTAAGCGCGAGAAGAAGTTGCCTGCTGCTGCGTTTGTTGACTCGATCAGGGTTGTATCAGTTTCCCTAGTCACAGTACAATCTTATATGTAGTTTTAAGATTTTTATTAGTTTTCTTTATGTAACAGTATTAGCATATATGTACTGTTAATCTACGTATAATGTAGTATAATAGACTTTTTTTGCTATTCCCTTTGTCATGTAGGCTACGTATGATGGAAATGATGTCAGAACGTCGTTAGGAGAGTGTCTCGATGAACCCAGAACTGATAACCCCTGTGTATCAAGCCTTTCTTGAACTACACATTCAAATTGGTCATCCCTGGAAAGTTAGTCAGTCAGATGCTTAGCGATATGAAGTTCATTCTCCAAGGTTAGCATTTTACCCCTAATCTCTATCATATGAATTTAAGTAGCATTTTCAAAGATAACATATGAATATGTACTATGTATAACATATTCATATGTACATATGAATATTCATATCAGTATTTAAAATGTGTACATATCAATATACATATTAAAAGATAACATATGAATATGTACTGTGTATATATATCCGTAGATATGTACTGTGTATAACATATGAATGTGTACTGTGTATAACATATTCATATGTACTGTGTATATGTTTACATGATCTGCTTGTACTTGCCAACGATAATATGGTGTTTTTTGTGTGTGCAGGTCTCATATGGTGGATCTAGAGAGAAAAACTTGTACTTGCCAACGATGGCGCGTTTATGGTTTTCCATGCTCGCACGCTACTGCAGCTATTACTAAATCTGGAGGAAGACTGCTTGATTATATCGAGGATTACTTCAAAGTTACCACTTTTTGTCAGCTATATTCAATAGATATTAGACCCGTTCCTAACTACGACAGGTATGTGTCTTTAATCAGTACATTTTGATATTGTTTTTTGAAGAACAATATACCATGTACATATATGATATCTAGTTATGATACTGTATTTTTTTTTTCTCACAGGCCTGATGAGTATCACTAGATGATACTGTTCTCCCACCAGAAGTAATTAGGGATCCACCAGGCAGGAAGAAGGGGAAACGTATTAATTCAACTCATGAGACTAGTAGAAAATTTGTCAAATGTTCAAACTGTAATTTGAAGACTCATCACAACAAGGCAACATGCAGTCTTATCCGTCAGTATGAACTTGCTGAAGAATGATTTTTGTGTCAGGTATGTGTTGTAGTCAGATACATATTAAAGATATGTCTTGGGGTAGGATGATACAATACAATGAATTTTAAACTAATTAGTGTTCTGATTTCTCTTTTTCTTTTATCACAGGCTTGAACGTGCAGCAGAATGTGATACCGATGACGTCGCCATTATTCTTTAGTCCACAATTATTTCCTCTATCCCTTGTTCTACTCTACTGTTTTCTTTTTAATATGTCACTATTGTCAGTACCAACTGAAAATATTACAGTTTTTGTTGTTTCTTAGAACATCTTTTGGTTTTTGAAACATTATAAGACTATCAAAAATGTAGTTATATTGATCTTTCGACATAATGAAATATGTTGCTAAGTCTATCAAAATGACAGTATCTATTACATGTCAATATTCTAGTGTAAGCATCTTCCACTACATACTGATATGTAGTGGTTGTAGTGTAACCATACTGAGGTTGTAACAAGAAAACAATCAAATATGTACTGGTTTGTGGTGTAACCATATTCCACTAAGATTATTTAGAACATATCATAATTACATTTCCATAAGATTAGTTTAAACCTTTGTGGTTTCAATCAGATCAGTACATATTAAAGAATACAATCACTTCTTACTGATATGTACTGGTTGTGGAGTAACCATGTTCCACTACATACTTACATTTGCATCACTTAAAGAAAATTTAAACTTGTGGTTTCAATCAGGTTAGTACATATTAAAGAATAGAATCAGTACATACTGATATGTACTGGTCACCATCTTCACGGGGATCAAGTACAAAATCACTAGTAATTTAGACTACACAACAAAGTAACACAATGATGTTGTAGTAAAGAGTTCGTTGAGACTTGTGAAGGCAAAGGATTTTAGATTTAATAAAACTTAAAAGTAAAGAAAACTTAGATTAAAATTGATTTCAAGATATTAGGAATAACCAAGACACTAGAATCCACTATTACACATGAATGAATGATATTGAATATTTCATAACTCTAATTAGCCTTTAAATCCTTTAATTCTTAATTCACAAATAATCAGGCAAATTCTCAAAAATTAATTGTATCCCCTAAGCATAGATTATCTTAATACAAAGCATAACCTATCTAATTGAATCACAACTAATGAAGAAAATTATGCAAACAATTAAAAACTCTGCAAAAGCAATGATTGAGTGAATTGTAATTAAATATTAGATAAAATAAAATAGTTACCCATAATTCATGTGTAGATATCTTCATCCATTTCCGTGATTAGTGAGAGAATTAGCCGCTCATCATGTTGGAAACACACTCAAAATTCATTATTATTGCTCAAAAATGGTTTACAAATGATGAAAAGAGTGAAAAAGTGGTGAAAATCAGGTTTGTAACAGTTATAAGTGTTGCAAACCGAGCTGTTACAAAGAACGATACAAGCTCTCCTTTTCTACGACCCACATATGTGAGTCGTTTACACTGTAGCGTAAACGACGGTTTTCGGGAGTCTGTTCTTCACGATCTTCAGTTTGCAGCAGCAGAGAATATTTTTTTCGCAACTTGATTTCGATTGCTCTATTGTCTCCCATACTCTCCGTAACCCTTCTGTGGTGCGCGAGTACCCTTTGTATATCCATAGACACCAAAAAATCTTGCTCCATAACTTCTAAAAATCCTCCATTACTCGGTGATATTATCATGCAGGATACGGGAATATCTTCCCTTTTTTTATCTCCTCCATGATGTTTCCTATGGCAAGCATGCTTCTACACGTTCCTTAGTGTTGCTGGAGTCATTGTACACGTACAAATCACGTTCAAAACTCATACAACTCGTGAATATCTCTCCCATGCATGGACTGCCATGTTTTGAACTCATGGATTGTATATCCAAATATAACCGAAACCAACGACCATACCAACATTCTAAAGTCATATCACGTCTACCCATGAAGTTTCAGTTATTGAATCTCCCTCTAACCCAATCGAAATGTGATCGACAAATCTGCCAGAAGTAGAGTTTGTTTTCCCGCCAAAACCAAAATTTGATATGAAGAAGGTGGTGTGCCCCGATCCAAAGCAGTGGTGCCTTTAATAGCTGGGGTGCCCTTATCCAAAATGAGGGTTCCTTTAGTACTTTTCTCCCGGGGTCCAAATAGCACTTTTTGAGCAACTTTTTCCGCACAAGTGTAATTCTCCAATAACACCTAAACAAACATAAAAACACCAAAATTAGTACAAACATCGAGACTAACAATAGAGACATTGAGGACAATTCAGACACAAAAATGTGTCTATCAGCATTGTAAGATAACAACTTACCCAAGCGGACGGATCCAGATACAAGACATGCAAGTATTTTCTGTCTATTTCGTGCATCGGCTACTCTTTCTGAAACTTGTTCTTAAGCTTGTATTATACGTAGTTGAGAAGATATTGCTCTAACAAATCATTATGTACCAAGTCATCAATTGTACCTCCACTTACACAAAGACCACCTTCTCCCGATCTCCAAGCAATTGAGATGGAAAATAACAACGTAAAGGTTAGTATTCCTGTGTAACAGAACATATTGATATGTCCTCAAACATATTGTATAACAGAACATACTGATATGCAAATCTAGTATACAAATAGTACATATCGAGAAACATAACACACTGAGATACAAATCTAGTATACAAATATGAAATTAACAAGAATACAATCAATAAAGCAAATTTAAACCACTCCATAAGATTAGTACTGATTGTTAAATAAAAAAAATTAAGTCAAGAATACAATCAATAAAGCACTACTTACTGATA
Source organism: Papaver bracteatum (assembly GCA_023529315.1). NCBI lineage: Eukaryota > Viridiplantae > Streptophyta > Magnoliopsida > Ranunculales > Papaveraceae > Papaver > Papaver bracteatum. The sequence continues at coordinate 7,279,632 of JAJJWX010005152.1, forward strand.
TGTACTGATTGTTAAATAAAGCAAATTTAAACCACTCTATAAGATTAGTTTAAGCTACTCGTATCAACAATACAAAACATACTGATATGCAAATCTAGTATACAAATAGTACATATTATGTAACAGAACATACTGTGTAACAGAAAATACAGTATCATAACTACATATCATATATGTACACGGTATATTGTTCCTCAAAAAACAATATCAAAATGTACTGATTGTTAAATAAATAGTACATATCAATGTCAAAAGTACATATCAATATGTAGTAGGCATGGATACCAATATGTATTACGTACTACGAATATAAAAGTACACAAAAATAATGTCAATTAATAACTCACCTAATCAATTTTGCATTATCGATGAATGTGGAAAGGGTAGTCTTTTGTTCATCCTTCATGTCATCATAAAATGGTGATTTATTCAGTTTTCGGAAGAATTTGCGGCGCAATCTAAGCTTCTTGTTTTTCTTAGGTTCTGTTGCTCCAGCTTTCGGCTTCTTAGGTTCTTTATATGATGGAGAGAATTTACTTCCACTTTCGTAAATATCATCTTTCTTTTTTGCAGGATGTGCACGAGTAACGGGTCTGGCAGGTGTGAACTGCTTCCTTTCGGGCCCTTTGACGGTCTTTTTGATCATTGCAACCCTTTTTTGTTTCTAGCTTGGTGTAATTGGTTCCTGCATTTTTACCAACGTAAAAAAATAGCAATATGTAAACACACAACATAGTTGCTGATTAACATTCACTTTTCATCTGAAACTAAGTATGCATATGCAAAAATTACCATCCAGTACCTGTGATGAAACCTCAAAAACATCTTGCGATGGAAATTCCAAAGTATCTTGTAATGAAACTTGCAAAGTATCTTGTGATGGAACCTCCATAGTAGCTTCTGATGGAACCTCCAAAGTACCTTGTTGCTTAGCTGTAACTTTACCTGCATCTTTCGGTTCAATGGGTTCTTGTTACTTAGTTGTGTGTGGGATAAATTCTACGTTTTCCAAATCTCTTCCAATTAAATTATGAAAACATTGTTGTAAGTCAATGCCAAAAAGACCAATGTTTTGATCAGCACCACCACCTGGAAGGAGGTCAGCATACTCTTCGACGTAAATTCCAAAGACGGAGTTTGCCATGTCTATATAATCTCCCATATAGAGCTTTTCGATGTGTTCCAAACTCGACATCTCAGTAAACAAAGGTACATCCAGCATATGAAACTCTTCCGCCGCTATCTCAGCGTTATACTCTGCAGATTTCTGCGAATTAACTACAACTGAAGCCTTTGTTTCTAGCATAGTTTTAAGCAACTCCTTTGCTGCTTCCTGCCTAACTTCAAGTTGATCAACCTGTAAAAAGCAATCGAAACTGTCAACAAAAACCTTTTTTAGGTGAGTTTTTACATAATGTTACATAGCAATATGTAATGGTAGACACCACTACAAAGAATATAAGTATCTACCAGTACATATTGATATTTTTCAGAATATGTAATGGTAGACACCACTACAATAAATGTAAGTTTCTACCACTACAAGAATGTAACAGTACATATCAATATGTAATGGTAGATACCAATACAAGAATGTAAGTATCTGCCACCACATATTGATATGTAACAGTAGATACCGATATGCTACTTAGACTACGTACTGATATGCTACGTACTGATATTCTACTTACCTATGTTTTTTATTTGCTTTTTCTCTCTTGTATCTCTTTGACGTTTTGCTCCAAATTAGATTTAGCCCAGTTTTTAACCTCAGAACGCTGAACTTCAACATCATGGAACTTCAATACTGCGGGTGTTGTTGACAATTTAACTTCAGAGGTGGAATTAGCATGAAATTGATCTTTCGGTGTTGACAAACCAACTTCAGCATTGTTGACATGTACATCTGTTTGATCTTCCTGATAACCTTGCATTTCGGTCTCAACTATTGGGTCCACATTCAACTCTCCATTGGGTTTGCTTGGAGTAGGTGTACATCCCAAGCTAACATAATCTTCCGGGCTGGCTTCTCTCTGCAAAGGGAAAGCTTTCCGGTAAATTTCATGCAACATGAACTCAAGATTTGAAGCGTCAACCGTTTCGCCCTCTTGCTTCATTGTGTTGACTTCACTCCATTTGGCAGATATTACTCCTCAAATCATCGTATTTGATCTTCCAAGATCCTCCCCCCAATACTGAGTCATCTTCTTCTTCCTCTTCTTATTTCTCTTCTTCTTTCTCTTCTGCCGATTCGGAATTGTCATCTAAACAAAAAGCTTCATTATTTTCTTCCTCTTGAATCCTTCTTGAGATACGATTAAGGATTTGTATTTCTTGGTTTGTGATCTCGTCTTTAAAATAAACATGGAACTGGTACGAATCAAATAAATGTAAAAAAACAACTACATATTAGATATTACCAAAAAAAATATTTTATAATTCTTTCTCTATTAGATACACAGGGAGAACTACATACGGATATGTACTCGTACTAATATGTAGTGTTTTATAACATATCAATACACTAATATGTAGTGTTTTATAATTCTTTCTCTATTAGATACACATGGAGAACTACATACTGATATGTACTCATAATAAAATGTAGTGTTTTAACATTAAACTGATCAATTATTAGTAAACAAACACAAAAATGTATCACTACATATTCATAAATATGAAAAACACTACATATTAGTATCCTACATATTCTAAACACTACTTATTATAAACAGTACTTAATCTACAGCATATTGATATGTGGTACACAATTTTATTAGTTAATAGAGAACATAAAATATTTGCTAACAACTAGTTATCAATATATACATATTGATGTCGAAGCTACTTATTGATATGCTAATAACTAGTTATCAGTATCCACATAATGATATGTATCACCACATATGAATAACTATTTATCAGTATCGACACACATGTACTTATCAATATATATTTTTATTCGACAAAATATGTACTGCAAGTTTACATGATACTCAGAAAGATCAATATCCTTTAGGAACTCAGTACATATGTTTGTATGATTCCACCTAGCCACTCTTGGCACATACATTCCATTAGGTTCTGTCACTATATCCTCGGACGCCACCAAATGGGTATGCTTCGCAAACCATGGCTGCAAGTATTGATACGCAGTGTTAGATATACTACCAAAATGTAAAAAACACACAAAACAAAAAGATTTTTAAAGTAGAATAAACAAATCAATAGATTCTTACCAACAAATAAACAGCACAACCATTTGTGTGTTCTGCGGATTCCACTTTTTCATTCAGCTCTTTCTCTAAATGAGAATGGATGAGGTCAGGCCATGAAATATTCTTGGCCTTCTCAAGATCAAGAACGAAACCAATGTATTTTTCAGTCAAAGCGTTGGAATCACTTGTTGCAAAAAATAATGAAGTGCACATATATAGGCAGATAAGCCTAACAAGATCTTCGGCATCTTCCTCGTCTTGCTCAGATTCTTCAGAATCTTCATTTGATTGATCACCCACACTTTGCAGAGGCTCTTCATCAGACTCTTCATTAGACTTCTTCTTTTTCAGATTAATTGGTGTTCGTTTAAGGATCTTCAAGATTGCCTTCACAATCATTAGCCTAGTCACTTTTTCACCGGTTTTCATATCAGCTGGAAAAGTCCTTTTGAAGAATTTTGTTTCACGCCATCCACTTTTTTTATTGGCTTGTGTAAGCCTCCAATCATAATATTCCCTATTTGGAATTCTTGGCATTAATTCCATAAACAAGTGCCATTTCTTCTGGTGTGGATACCAGCTCATTCGGTAAGCCATGTATTTCAAAGAAAAATGTAAGTTTGTTTGGATTTTGACCTCTCATGTAACATCGTAACATTTTGGTCAGTGCATCTTCAATCTTCAACTAATGTTCCAACTCAAATTTGGTGTACCAGAACATTAGGAACAGGTTCCCGTAAGATGCTTTAGAAATCAGCTCCAGCTACAAATCACTCAACTGAAGTTCTTCAGTGGTCTTAATAGTCTTCACAAGCCCCCACATGCCCCTGAAACTGCCACGGTACAAACTTCGTGGTTTTCCAGCTCCTTTCTTACGCTTATTACCACCTATACAATAACAAGAATCTAAAACTATTACAGTACATATCAATATACCAAATTAACATGTAATTATATCATCAAGAATAGAAGTATCTACCATGTACTTGAAACTACATATTTTTAGCAGTACATATCAATATGTAATGGTAGATACCACTACAAGAATATAAGTATATACCTCTACATACTGCTATGTAACTACATATTATTAGCAGTACATATCAATATGTAATGGTAGATATCACTACAAGAATGTAAGTATCTACCTCTACATATTGCTATGTAACAGTACATATGGCATATGTATAAAGTGAACATTAAAATCACATATTTCATAGTTATTAAGATTTAATTTGGTTTAATACTACATACCTTCTTTCGGAGGAACATTTTCTCCCCCCACTTTTTGCTTTCCTCTTTAATTTTGGTGAAGGAGTAGAAGCTCTCAGGGCAAGTGCTTTGTCCCCATTTGCTTGCGGCGAAAGAGTAGCAGCCTTTGTAGCCTTTTTTCCTTTTGCTTTAGTAGTTGCCAATGCTGCTTTTGTTTTGGTTTTTTTTCCTGTTGTAAACCAAAAACAGTATCAAAAAATGACTACATATTCATAAACAAACACAACAATGCATCACTACGTATTCATAAGCAGGTTTCACACAGTACATGGAAATATGTAGTTGATATGTAAGTATTTTTCAACACTAAAAACACTACATATTCTAAACATGTAGTGTTAGATCATAGAAGTATTAGACAACATACTGATATGTAGTACACACTTGTAAATTGATATGCAAGTATTTTTAACATTTTATATGTATTAGTTTTCTAACACTACATATTGGTATGTAGCGGTGCTTAATGATATATTGCATGTCAATTTGAAGTACATACGGACATGTAATCACAAATCATGGTTTATTTCTGATCTGCTCACCTTTTTTCGGAGGAACATCTGCATTCTTTGTTGGTGACGGAGTAATAACTTTACTCATACTTCGAGTTATCGGTGATTTAGCTGCAGGGGAGGTTTCTGTTGGTAAATCCTCAACAGTTTTTCTATTCCTTTTTTCTTGGGAAGGGGTTTCTTCTACAATTTCTTCTGTAATTGTCCGATTAATTCTTCTATTCGTAACCATCTTTTTAATTCGATTGAATGTAATGAAAAAAATTAGGTCAAGAACGGAAGCTTTTTTTATTTCGATTTCTGTAAGTGGTGATTTTCAATCGTTTGACTTCAATCTTATGATTTTCTGTAACTGATTTTAGAGTGATTGATTGAGAAGAAAAACAAGTTTTGAAGAAGTTTTGATGGAGAAGAGAAAACAGTTTCTGCAGAAAAAGGAGAAGTTGCAGAAGAGAGAAGAAAAAAATGAATAGAAAAACTGAAAAAGGTAACTGTGTAAACCGTGAGTATGGGTAGAGAGGTAATTTCATCATATTTTAAACTTTTTTGGACCAGCGGATAATTCTATTCCGGTGCAGGACTACATAGTAAACACGGGTCGGGTTTTTGGACTAAACAGGAATTTTCTCACTGAATTTCCCAGCAAACTCAAATCCGCAACCACCACGGCAGCCAACTCTTCTTATCTTACCTCCAGCACCGATCAATATATCTCAGCGGCTTAGCCAACTGCTATTGCCCCAACTGGTTATAAGCCTCTTCTCATTCGAAAACCCATCTTGCCTCCGTTTACATCACAAGAATGGCCACGTCTGCTTTTTGTTTAATGGGCCTGACTCATTTTGAACAAGCCTGGACAATTCTTCCCTTTACTTCATGGCGGTGAAATGTATAACAGTGGTGCTCATGATGTCCTAGCTCAAAAATTCAGTTGGCTCTCGTTGACGCCGTAAGTGATATTTTTGTCGCGAACACCACTGTAACTCCCAGTTTAGCTAGTTTTTTCTCCATTGATCGGGTTTATTTGTACTTTCTACAAAAGCACTAAAATAGTGTTATTAGTCAAAATGTAGAGTACTAGCTAATATAAATATGGGTATAAAATAAAGTATTTATGTGTTTATCAGGTATCAACCTTGGATTTTTAATCCTACTGCTTCTCATGAGGCACCTTTGCTTTTAATATATTTGTTTTGCTTTGACATCTTTATTTGCTTTGACATCTTTGTCTCCCTTGACATTTTTGTATGCTTTTCTGATAGTTTCGTTTTGCATCCTACCCCTTCTTCTTCTGCTGGGGATGCTCCGGGATCTGCTGGTAACTTTGTAGCCACACAGACTAGGAAGATAAAAGCTTTGGTTGAAACACATGCTGAGGTAAGGATCATAATCATACCTTTGTGTTTGTAAGTTCCTTAGTGCCTTGCCCCTGGTTCTTAGATGCCGTATGTGTTTCTTTATAGTCTTCCCATAATAAGGGTGAATTGAATGCTGTTATTGATATTGATGCTTTGGAAGAGGATTCTAAGGCTGCTGGCGGAGTACCATGTGACGAGGACATGGAGGATATCGAGGATACTGTCCTCATCCCTCATTTGGATGATATTGAGGAGGATTTTTCCAAAGGTAACCCTAGCCCCGTTCGAGCTGTCTCTGTTAAGGGTGATAACCTTCTTGTTGGTTCTGGTGCTCAGTTGGTCGAGCCTGTTAGTTTTCAAGCCCCTGCTCTTATATTGTCTTTGAAGATTCCTTCATTTTCTGCTCCTAGCGTAGCTTTGCCTGCTATCTCTGCCGCTGCTGGAGCTGCTGTTATGGCTTTTAAGAGTCTTCCTTCATCTCCTGCCACTTCCCTTCAATCAAGTGGTTCGTTTTCCAAGGATGTTATCCCTACTGTGAGGACTGGTAGCTCAGATTCGCAGCCGAAGAATAAGGTTGTGATTTCACTAGCTAGCTTCTCCTTCAATGTTGCTCTCGCTTCACTATGGAGTGCTCAGTCTGTTTCTACTGCCCCTGTTAGCAAAGTTATTGGACCTCCACCTTCGTCACCAGACTGGACCGTACTGGGTAATCTTCCTTCTGCTGGTGACATGGGTCTAGGCGGTTCTTGAGGTATTTTTTATGTTCCTAGATCATCCACCATGCCGTCTCTTCGTCGTGGTGAGGGTTCGGCAGTCGTGGCTCATGTTCCTGTTCAAATGAGCGAGGAAAATAGTGTTGAATCAAGCCAAGGTAAGCTGCTGGAGAGATTGAGCTTAGGTAGCTCTGATGATTCTATTCTCGAAGCCATCCTGCGGGATTCTAATGGTCCCTTTTCTGTCAGAGTTGATCATCATCATCTTGATAGTTCATTCGAGGTAGCTTCGCAGTTGGTTGTGCTATCTGCACAGTATCATGCAGCTAAAGACTTGTTCTTTGACCCTGATTGTTTACGCTCCAGTCAGAGATTTGGTGAGATCCGCAGGGGTAGCATCCAAGAGATGGAGGCTTTCATTGATACCTACGCCAATTTCCTTCCTCCACTTTCAGAATTATTAGTAAGTGATTCTTACATGGGTGTCTTTTTCCTTAATTTGATCCTTCGTCCGCTCTTATGCTCCTTTGTTTGCAACTTTGCAAGAAGGTTGATGTTGTCTATACCTTATTCAAGGTCTATAGGGATAAGTGTACTCATTTGAGTGCCCTAATGGAACGTGTTCGTCAAGAATATGCACTTGCTTTTGTACAACATCCTTCGTCAAGTGACGCAGCTTTTGTCGCTAGGACGTCTTCGTTGGAGGATGATCTGAGGAAGACTCAGAGGTCTTTGGAAGCTTATTTTTTGGATCTCGGGAGGGATAATAATGCTACCAAGGTTGCTGAGGATGGTCTTAAAGATGCTGATGCTACCTTAGCCGCTGAGTCTTCCAAAGCTATAGGTTTGTTTCTTCTTCTCCTTAGCGTTTTCTTTATTTCTGGTTGCATAGTCCTGAGAAAATCTTCGTCTTCCAGCCGGCGGCTCTAGTGAAATTATATATCTCCAATATCGAGTGTCCAAGTTAACTTCTGATGTTTGGTATTACCAAAATAAGTCGGATAGGCTGATGAATGTAACTGTCCATAATGAGGCTCAGCTTTCCCTTGAGTCTGCTCACAATGCGGACTTAATGAAGCAGATGGCTTTGCTTCGTAAGGAGTATGATGAAGCCCTTAGCTGGAAGGAGAGTCTCATTTTAAAGCAAAAGTAGGATATTTCCTTAGTCGAGAAACATCTCTCAGCCCAAGATATTATTCAAAAGAAATATCATGCCGATTTTGACGATGCTTGTGCTTCCTTAGCTAAGGTTACTGCGGAGCGTAATGTCTTGGCTTCTGAGGTCCATTCTCTTAAGAACAAACTCGTCAGTGCTGGCTACGTGTATTCTTTCATGTCTTATGCATCTTAGTAAAAATGTTTGAAGAGTTAGAAAGTGTGTACCAAGCTTTGTCCTCTGATAATACCTCGCTCCGGATATATGTTGATGATCTTCAGACAGAAAAGGATACCCTTGTGGAAGACCTTGAGGCGGCTGAGGTGGATCTTGCTGAATCTCAGCATAGTCTAGAAGAATCCCTTAGCCATGCCGGAGGTATCTTAGGATATTTATTTTTTCGTAGCATCCTTTGTGTCTTCATCCGTATTTTATTGTTGCTGATACCATTTGTATCCGTAGGTCTCCAAGAGCAGATAATGTGTGCAAATGCCAAGATTGGTTGCCTTGAGGGTCAGATATCTGCGTTGGAAATATCTCGCCAGTTTGATGCTACGGCTAAGCTCAAAGCTGAATCACTTCAGCAAGCTAATTATCAGCTTAGTGCTCAGGTCATGGAGCTTCGTCAGAATTCAACTTCGGAATTGGAGGCTCAAGCTTCTCGGATGAAGGTGGAATTTGAGCGTTCTGCCATTGATTACATCAATAATGATTTTAGGGAGGCTGAGCTCCAGGCTGAGAGAGTTGTATTTCCACGTATTCCTTACCCATGATCATGTTATTTTTGCTTTGTTTGTAACTGAACTCCTTTGTTGTATTATGCCCCTAGCTGAGGGGCCCTTGATGTCTCATTTCTTTGAAACACCCTTTGTTACGTTCTGAACCTTTGTCATATGCAAATTTTAAGTTGTATTTTGGTAACATTGTTATGGTACCTTTATTATTATATGAAAGTATGTAGAAGTATTATGTCTAATTATTCGCACATTCAAGTCATCACAAGGTGCTAAGGTATGTTTAACCTTTGTAGAACATTCAACGTCCTACCAGAGTATCCTTTGGCCAGAAGGTAACGTGGCTACGAGGGTCCCTACGTGGGAAATAATTTTCCTGTAACCCTACGTGTTCAGCGATGGCTGCTTTACTTTCGACAAGGTATCTATTTTTATTGGATATATTGCTTACTATCTTCCTTTTAACGGGATTCATTTGCCCTTAGGATCCGAGATTGACATATGCGCAGTTATGATGTGCCTTGCCTCATTGTCAATTCTGACGGAGGGTGTCGTTTCTAACCCAATTTGTATTTAATCAACATGTACTTTTTCTTAGCAAAAAGTTTCTTTCATTGATTAGTTAGGTTTGTAATACCTTTGATTAGGGATAGAACATGGTGGGCCATCGCCCCTTCCCTTCTTCTCATGAGTGATAACCATTCACTTACCGGTAATACTTCTTTAGGTACATTGCATTCCAAGGGTCTTGCAATACTTCTCCTTTGAGGTTCCTTAGGTAGTATGAACCCTCCCTGATAATGTCGTGTATGATGTAGGGTTCGTCCCATGTTGGAGCTAATTTTCCCCACTCTTTGTTCTTTTGATATGGTGGTATTTGACGTAGTACGTATTCTTCAACCACAAAGTTTATAGGAATTACCCGTTTCTTGTATTCACGAGCCAGCCTTCATTGGTAGTTCACCATCCTTTGCAAAGCCACTTATCGCCTTTCTTCGAGGTCATCCAGCTTTTCTAGCATAAGATCCGTTGTTAGGTTCTTTTCCCATGCCTCTGTTTACGTTGTTGGCAACATTATCTCCGTTGGGATGACTGCTTCGGCTCTGTAGGTTAATAGGAACATAGTTTCTCCCGTGGCCTCCCTTCTCGTGGTACGGTAGGCCCATAGGACGTTATGCAGCTGCTCGCACCACCTTTTCTTGTATGCCCCCATCTTCGTTTTTAAATTCATTTTTATCGTCTTGTTAGTGGCCTCCGCTTTCCCTTTGCTCTTAGGATATATCGGAGTAGACTTGTTTTTCTGAATGTTGAAAGCGTTAAACAACATGTCTACGTTCTTTCCTTCCAGCTGTTTGCCATTATCAGAGACTATGGCAGCCATTTGTTGATGGTGGTTTTTAGACAAAGGGTAAAATTGTAACACCCCGAATAACCTAATGTCACCGGTGACACATTTATTAGAACATTTAATGCATGTAGTCAGTAATTAATGGGGGGTATTTTTTCAAATTAGGGTTACAACGAGCGAAGCCCTAATTCCCCTCCGTGCCAATGTCAAATCATGCCAGCCACACCTAGCCCAAGCTAGCTACGCCATGCCAAACGCACTCTGCCTAGGCCCTAGCTATGCTAGTCACACCAACCACCCCAAAGCATGCCAACCATGCTAGCCCCACCTTTATGCCAATGGAAAATCATGCCAGCTGCACCAAACACGCCAAAGCATGCCAACCATGCTAGCCGAACCTCTGTGCCAATGGCAAGTCATGCCAGCCACACCTATCCCAAGCTAGCCGCGCCATGCCAAACGCACTCCGCCTTGGCCCTAGCTATGCTAGTCACACCAACCGCGCCAAAGCATGCCAACCATGCTAGCCGCACCCCTGTGCCAATGGAAAATCATGCCAGCCACACCAAACGCGCCAAAGCATGCCAACCATGCTAGCCGCACCTCCGTGCCAATGGAAAATCATGACAGCCAAACCTAGCCCAAGCTAGCCGCGCCATGCCTAACACACTCTGCCTTGGCCCTAGCTATGCTATTCATGCCAGCCGTACCTCCGTGCCAATGGAGAATCATGCGAGCCACACATATCCCAAGCTAGCCGCGCCATGACAAACACACTCTTCCTTGGCCCTAGCTATGCTAGTCATGCCAGCCGTACCTCCGTGCCAATGGCAGATCATGCGAGCCACACCTATCCCAAGATAGTCGCGCCATGCCAAACGCACTCTGCCTTGGCCCTAGCTATGCTAGTCATGCCAGCCGTACCTCTGTGCCAATGGCAAATCATGCCAGCCACACCTAGCCCAAGCTAGTCGCGCCATGCCAAACACACTTTGCCTTGGCCCTAACTATGCTAGCCACTTTTCTTACCAAGACGCTATGCCATTGGCACATGCCAAAGTAGAGCCCGCGCCCTAGGCTTGCAAACCATGAAACCTAGGAAAATATGGCCGTGTGTTCCATTGGCACATGCCAACACGCACCTCTAGCCACTTTCCAAGCCGCTATGTCATTGGCACATGTCAAAGTAGCTCCCGCGCCCTAGGCTTGCAAACCGTGCAACCCAGGCTAATATGGACGTGCATGCCATTGGCACATGCCAACACGCACCGCTAGCCACTTTCCAAGCCGTTATCGCCCGCGCCCTAGGCTTGCAAACCGTGCAACCTAGGCCAATATGGCCATGCATGCCATTGGCACATGCCAACACGCACCGCTAGGAACTTCCCAACCCGCTATGCCATTGGCACATGCCAAAGTAGCGCCCGCGCGCTAGGCTTGCAAACCGTGCAACCTAGGCCCAAATGGCCGTGCGTGCCATTGGCACATGCCAACACGCACCACTAGAAACTTTCCTTACCAAGCCGCTATGCCATTGGCACATGCCACACGCTCCCCTAGCAGCTTTGGAATTGCCACTTGCATTCAAAGTGCAACCCGCGACTAAGGCATTACACACATGCCATTGGTACATGCCACACGCTCCCCTAGCATCTTTGGCATTTCCACTTGCACTCAAAGTGCAACCCGCGACCAAGGCATTCCGCACATGCCACACGCTCCCCTAGTAGCTTTGGCATTGCCACTTAGACTTAAAGTGTAACTTGTAGTCAAGGCATTCCACACATGCCACACGCTCCCATAGCAGCTTTGCATTGCCACTTGAACCCAAAGTGCAACCAACTCTCGAGACATCAACACAAACTGGGGGATGCTTTCTCAAGGTTTTGGTTTGGCGATCACAGCATGCAGCGTACGCTATGCTCGTATTAGGAAAGCGTGAAAAGGAATAAAAGCGGTCAATTAAATGGGGAAATAAAAGTGAAAACGTTTTCACTCTTAAACACGCCGGTTACCACCTCCTCCCATTTTAACTACCCTTTATTTCCTTCCGTAATGAGGCCAGGGTGCGTTTCAATCTCAACTTGTATAAATAGGTTTCACCTTTTTCTACCAGACAACAGGTCTCGGTCAGGAAATATATAACACTCTTAGAAAGGAAACTTTGCAATCTTCCTAAGCTTCCATTTTTCTGATACAAGTCAAGACGCTATCTTTCCAGAACTATTCTGGTCTCAACACCTTTCTCTGCTTCCCTCCCCAAATCAACCCTTCTCCTCCACTTTATGACCGAAGCAAGTCTGGAATGGTCATTTCTTGGTTTAGGCCGGACTTGTACAGATTGATCTCTCGAACCTAAAAAAAGTGCTCAACGTGCAGCACATTTGTTTAGGGTTTAAACCAGTTTCTCACTCACCTACCGAATTTACTGAAATCGGCAGAAACGTTTTTTACCCATAAACAATTGGCGACCACAGCGGGAGGATAGATCTATCGGCTACAATGTCAATTTTATAATGTCGATCTCGTTATTAGACCCAGATGTCAAGATGGTAAGGGAAGGCGACTCAATACAACTCAACTACCAGACAACCCGGTTACCAGTCACGAAGACTACACGAGAAAACTGGGGAATCGCTAAAGATGTTACCAACGACTGAGGACTTGCTAACAATGCTACCCGCGAGGCCGGACTTCACATGAAAGGATCTTGCTTGCATCAAAGGATTAATAAAGTTGAGTATGTTTAAGTTAGACAATATATACGATCTGTTTTTGGTTTCTCAGTAAAACCATCATACTATTGCGTCTTGTGCCGATTGCTAGCACACACCTTCACAAAAGCAATATTCCTTTCATAAAACATAATCAGAGTTATATTATCAAAACCATTCATCCTAGAAATAATCTAATATCCTCGAAAGCTACCAGCTGTCTATCAAAACCGGTCGAACTTTGAACCAGACATCCAGTATGTTTTTTCAAAAAAAAAAAAGGAAGAACCTAAATGAAAGTTTAACAGAAGAATCATTCAAAGAAAATCATCCAACAAAGGTCTGCTCTTCTTGGAGAAAGTCAACTTCGCATCTTCAAGAGCCGCTCTCTTCATAGTCAACATCTTGGAAAGTTGTTCGAGTTCTACCTCCTGTCGTGCAATCTCCTTTGCAGAAAGGCTACCGACTACTGCATCTTTCGACTTCTGGATCTCATCAAGGCCTTCGACAAACCACGAAGCGTTGAACTCCTTTTATACACATACGTCGCGATGGTGCTCCCAGTCGGCAATGACGTCTTCAGAAACGGTATGGCCAGTAACCTCACACATGTCCTTGATGGAAGATAAAGCCTCTTCCACATGCTTAACCAGGGAAAACCGACTAGTGATCTTCTTGGTTATGGCCATATGTCCATACTTCTCCCAGATTCTGGTGTACAACGCCTCATACTTAGCCAGCACGCTGAAACCGCCAACCATCACATGACCTGGGTAAGGAACCAAGTACGGGGGATCGAAAATGGCGCCTGCAACTGTACCCACGACTTGCAAAGGGTCTTTTTCCATGTGTATGGAAGCAACCATCAGGGAATCATCCACCATTTGAACCACATCTGTGCCCAGCAATTGGCCAACTTCCATCTCCAAGTCACCAGCAGCGGTCGCTGTCACCAAAGGAAAGTTTACGTGTGGCTTTGCCCCAGAATCATCTTTCGAACCAGATTCATCCTTCAAACTTGAGTTAGACATTTTTTCAAAAAGCGGAGGAAGAAAGAAGAGAAGCGCGAAACTTACCGAACCACTTCTCGAAAAAGAACTAGTGCTACTGTCAGAAGAATCACTCTCACTTTTCGAACTTTCTTATTTCTCTAGATCATCACCGTTATGAGAAGGCTCAGTACTGCTGGAATTCTTCAAAGGAATTGCCGTCTCCTGGCAACGTGCAAGAGCACCGAAAGCATTAACACTACCGAAGCCCTGGTAGAAACAAGACACATGTTTTCAGCAGAAATTCACATGTTTTGAGACAAACCAACAAGGGGGCGACACATACCTGGTTAATAGAAGAACTGAAATATACGAGAGTTGCAGGAGGATCTTTTGAAACCTCCCGGAACCCGCCAGCACGATTCTTCGTTCTCTGTTCTTTTGCATGGGGACTTTCCGAGTTTCTAGGAAACTTTCGCTTGAGATCTCTCAACATTGGATACTTCTTCAAAACTGCTGGGGAAGGTTTACAACGAACATTCTCCACCACGTTATTTACAAAATCATAAATCGCAAGACACTCATCGTACCAGAACTCATTATAACCAAAAGTCGTCGAAGTTACTCTTCCCGTTTGAAAGAAGGGAAGGAGGATACCCGGCTCAAGGGCACTGGCATTGAGGGCGGCACGTAATGAATCCTTAGGAACCACCAACTGGTAAGCAAGAGTAACCCCTTGATCGAAACCCATGTGACGAGCGGCACGGTAAATATTGTAAGTAGCTATTCGGAAAGACCCCATAAAGAAATACGGCATATAACCAGGCAGGCAGCTTTGAATAAACGAGTTTTCACCAACACTCAAACTGCCGTTAGAAGACAAAATCATATTCGGAGTAGAAGCAAAGGTATCAATTTGAGTCACAAACCTATGGACCGGCTCCCATGGGCGTAAACGGATTTCATGCGACTTATCGAGAAGACTAACCAATCTCACACCAACTCTTGAACGCCTGTTCACCCATCGAAGAATTCGGGAGCCACCCTAACTCGCGAGAATCGAAGGAAAAGGTTTCAGAGCGTACTTATCGAAGTGCTCCCATAACCAGGCTTGCATAAAAACAACATGCACATATGAATCCACTTTAATGAAACCATTCGAAACTCGCATGTTCGCAACTAGGTAGTCCAGATGCACATACAGGGAACCAAGGAATAACTTTCCAATGGGAAGAACTTCACCTTTTGCCAACTTCACAACAATCACTAGCAACTCTGGTCTTATTTCCTTCTTGCCAGAACCGTCATCAAAAATGTCTCTAGACAACCAGAGAGCCAAAAATGATGCAACGTGAAGATCACTGCTTTTCTGTTTAGGTTCCAGCTCGTCCGGAAACAATTGAGATATCCACCAGCCGTAAAAGCACTTTTCGTCCTCTCTCCAGACAGAATTATTTGACTTCGCAGTGGAGTCTTTTCGGGCGAAATCTCCCAACTTAGCGGCAAGGCCATCTCGCATCTTCTCCTCATCTTCATAAAATTGGATGTTAAGATTCCCGGTTAACGGAAGATTCAACAAGAGAGCCACACTATCCAAGGAGAAAGTTATTTCACCCCATCTACATATGATCGTATGAGTGTCCGAACACCATCTAGAGATGAAAGCAACCAAGCCCGGGATGTCCTTCCTAATCTGGAGACTTACTGAAGCTCTGACAGCATCAATAATCTGCGCTCGAGTCAAGTTGGTATTTATGTGCTCCTTACTCACCATAAACTCAACACATATATCAAAAGAACGCAATGGGCTTTGACACATCTTGAAATCAATGTTGGAAGAAGAATATACCCCTTTATAAAGACAAAACCGTATGGTGTTCTCTGGGCGAACCGAACGTGTCTTCTTTTCATCTTCACCACCGGTTAACAAAATTGGCATGAAATCTGGATGATTCTTCCGAGCAGGGGCGAAGGGTTTGGCAAAGAATTCATCATCCGTGTTTGGTATGGAATTATCAACATCCTTCGATGAAGCAAAATTTTTTTCAGGTAACATCTTGTCGGATTTCTTCATAACAATTTGGTAACAAGATATCTACACAAAACGGAAAAGGACGAAATTATCTTCCTGACACATAACCGCACTCAACAAAAGGAAAGCCTGGAAAACAAAAATAAAAAAGAAGTATTCTCCACGGGTTCAAAACTGTACGAGAAGTATTCTCTTCAGGTCCGAAATTCATATATGCAATATTTCCTATGGGTTCGATATCATATGAAGCACATATACAGTATTCTTCTTTGGGATTCATATATAGTATTCTTCTTCGGGTCCAAAATTATATACGCAGTATTTTCTACGGGCTCGAATGCGTCTATAGTATCCTTCTTCGGGTTTAAAATTATATATGCAGCATTTTCTACGGGTTCAAATCATGTATGCAATATTTTCCCTGGGTGCATATATACAATATTTTCTACAAGAAGCACGCCAATAAATTATATGCACAATATCATTGCAAGGATTATAAAATAAAAACACCTACTATTAGGGTTTGCACCTACATAAAAAGGGAAACAAGAGAACTATTGGAAGACATACCTGGAAGCCGGTTTTTCTTCGTGACTCTGCCGCTAGCGTGAAAGGATGAAAGAACAAAGTGCAAGATGATAGAAAGGGATTTTATATATAGGCGTGAAGATTCCTAAATAAGGAAGGATTTCCCTTTACCAAAATCGTGCGCATAAGGAATGGACCCACAAGGGCACCCAACTTCCCAATGTCGCCCAAGTTGAACCGGTCCCACTGATTGCGCCAACTTCTCAATGACTGCCCAAGTCGCGCTAGCTAGCATACTCAGCTTCCCCGCCTTGCGTTGTTCCCACCATCTAACATGCTCAGTTTCCCAACTCGCGTCAACTTCTCAATGCCGCTCATCTTCCTGTCTCTCAATGATGCTGACTTCCCAATTGTGCCAGCCTCCCGATTTGTGCAAAACTGCCCGATGCAAGGATTCCAATTCCTATCAATAAAAAAGGTCAGACGAGCCTCCTCAATTCTCTTTACGATTCACTGCTGATAGTTTGTCACCATCTTATGCTTACCTCGCAACAAAGCTCTTGTTCCGAGCTAAGCATGGGACTTAATGTTGATGGTGGTTTTTAGACAAAGGGGTAAAATTATAAAACCCCAAATAACCTAATGTCACCGGTGACACATTTATTAGAACATTTAATGCATGTAGTCAATAATTAATGGGGGGTATTTTTTTAAATTAGGGTTACAACAAGCGAAGACCTAATTCCCCTCCGTGCCAATGGAAAATCATTCCAGCCACACCTAGCCCAAGCTAGATGCGCCATGCCAAAAGCACTCTGCCTTGGCCCTATCTATGCTAGTCACAACAACCGCGCCAAAACATGCTAGCCGCACCTTTGTGCCAATGGAAAATTATTCCATCCACACCAAACGCGCCAAAGCATGCCAACCATGCTAGCCGCACCTCTGTGCCAATGGAAAGTCATGCCATCCACACCTAGCCCAAGCTAGCCGCGTCATTCCAAACGCACTCTGCCTTGGACCTAGCTATGCTAGTCACACAAACTGTGCAAAAGCATGCCAACCATGCTAGCCGCACCCCTGTGCCAACGTAAAATCATGCCAGCCACACCAAACGCGCCAAAACATGCCAACCATGCTAGTCGCACCTCCATGCCAATGGAAAATCATGACAGCCACACCTAGACCAAGCTATCCGCGCCATGCCAAACACACTATGCCTTGGCCCTAGCTATGCTAGTCATGCCCGCCGTACCTCCGTGCCAATGGCGAATCATGCCAGCCACACCTAGCCCAAGCTAGTCGCGCCATGCCAAATGCACTCTGCCTTGGCCCTAGCTATGCTAGTCATGCCAGCCGTACCTCCGTGCCAATGGAAAATCATGCCAGCCTCACATAACCCAAGATAGCCGCGCCATGCCAAACGCACTCTGCCTTGGCCCTATCTATGCTAGTCAGGCCAGCCGTACCTCTGTGCCAATGTCAAATCATGCCAGCCACACCTAGCCCAAGCAAGCCGCGCCATGCTAAACACACTTTGCCTTGGCCCTAACTATGCTAGCCACTTTCCTTACCAAGCCTTTATTCCATTGGCACATGCCAAAGTAGCGCCCTAGGCTTGCAAACCGCTCAACCTAGGAAAATATGGCCGTGTGTGCCATTGGCACATGCCAACACGCACCGCTAGCCACTTTCCAAGCCGCTATGTCATTGGCACATGCCAAAGTAACGCCCATGCCCTAGGCTTGCAAACCGTGCAACCTAGGCTAATATGGTCGTGCGTGCCATTGGCACATGCAAACACACACCGCTAGCCACTTTCCAAGTCGTTATTCCATTGGCACATGCTAAAGTAGCGCCCGCGCCCTAGGCTTGCAAACCGTGCAACTTAGGCCAATATGGCAGTGCGTGCCATTGGCACATGCCAACACGCACCGCTAGCCACTTCCCAATCCGCTATGCTATTGGCACATGCCAAAGTAGCGCCCGCGCCCTAGGCTTGCAAATCGTGCAACCTAGGCCCAAATGGTCGTGCATGCCATTGGCACATGCCAACACACACCACTAGTAGCTTTCCTTACCAAGCCGCTATGTCATTGGCACATGACACACGCTCCCCTAGCAGCTTTTTCATTGCCACTTGCACTCAAAGTACAACCCGCGACCAAGGCATTCCGCACATGCCACACGCTCCCCTAGCAGCTTTGGCATTGCCACTTGCACTCAAAGTGCGACCCGCAACCAAGGCTTTCTGCACATGCCATTGGCACATGCCACACGCTCCCCTAGCAGCTTTGGCATTTCCACTTGCACTCAAAGTGCAACCCGCGACCAAGGCATTCCGCACATGCCACATGCTCCCCTAGCAGCTTTGGCATTGACATTTACACTCAAAGTGTAACTTGCGGTCAAGGCATTCCACACATGCCATTGACACATGCAACACACTCCCCTAGCATCTTGGCATTGCCATTTGAACCCAAAGTGCAACCAACTCTCGAGAAATCAACACAAACTGGGGGATGCTTTCTCAAGGTTTTGGTTTGGCGGTCACAGCATGCAGCGTATACTACACTCGTATTAAGAAAGTGTGAAAAGGAATAAAAGCGGTCAATTAAATGGGGAAATAAAAGTGAAAACGTTTTCACTCTTAAACACGCCGGTTACCACCTCCTCCCATTTTAACTACCCTTTATTTCCTTCCGTAATGAGGCCAGGGTACGTTTCAATCTCAACTTGTATAAATAGGTTTCACCTATTTCTACCAGATAACAGGTCTCGGTCAGGAAATTATAGTTGCGGGATTTCCCACACTACACCCTTGTTAAGATTTTGTTATAATCAACTCATAGTTGAAGATGAAAAACGACACTTTATTATCTTGGTTTTAGAAATGTTTACAGAAATGGAAGAATTCAAAATTACAACTATTCTATTGAAGTTTCTCTCTCTTCAAGACTTTCTTAACTCTCAAAAAATACATCATCATTTTCTGGACACATTGAATCTATATTTATAGGGTAGTTACATAGTGGATGACAACTAATTTTTCCTCCTATTTTGGGTTGATTCTGCGACTGTATCGCGATAGTTACAATGTTCACTCTCGCCAGTTATGTAACCATCGCAGGATAAACATGCTTTTCTCAAGTTTTCTTCACTCGTCATTTATTGCGTCGCTCTTTTAACTGATTTTATGACACTCGCAAAGTGTAGTTGATGATCTTGCGGTGATGCTCGCTGGGAAGTGTTGTTAATCTCGCAGAGAAGTATTGTAGCGATATTCTGGTCCTACATCTTGCCTCTTCTCATGTCTTCTTCTCAAAGTGGAGAGGATATGAGAATCTTCAATTCTTAAAAATGCTCGCAGCTTCTCTTCTTCCCATATTTTTTTCTCGACATTGCTCCGTTAATTTAGCTTTAACCGCCTACACGTGTTGTAAATTCATCTTTTTACAGACACGTCTTTACTCAACAGGTTATTCTCTTTTGCTTATAAAAGGCAGAGTTAAACTTCAAAACTAATTTTCTTCTTCTACTCCTCTATCTTCTTCATCTGTTTATTTTATCTTCCGTCTGCAACTTTTCTTCTTCTTCGTGTTTTCCTTCTATTATTCTAATGGAATCATCAAGGTATGTTTTTTGATTACAATCTTTATTTGATTCAATTCGTACTCATATTCTTCGATCTTCTCTATTTGATCCTTCATAACTCCCGTATTATGTCTTCTCTTTAGTGGAATTACCCCTAACACCCAAACCTCAAGTCAAAACCCTAATGTTCGCAAAAGACCAACAGAGAAGAAGAAGAGAAGTTCTGCGAATGATATGGTGGTAAGAAACACATCCTATTTTTTAATAACAATATTGTTGCCTCTGTTTCTTATCTAAGTTATTATTCGCAGAATGCCGAGAATATCGCTAATCCTCCCAAAAGATCTCGTCATTTCAAAGCTCTTGAGGATGATTTCTCTATCCCTACATTAGTTTATGCAAGAGTTACTCCCACACCCTTGCAACTAGGTCATCTTCCTTTTTCTTGCGAGAATATCGCTGCCAACACCTCTACTTCTTTTGATTCATTGACAAATCAAGCGACTGAAATTGCTGCGACTGAAATTCCTTCTATCCCTTTACTGCCTTCAACTGTTATTTTTCCCAACACTCCTCCTTATGATAATACAACCATCGCAAATGACTCAAATCGTCAGCTTTACCTTGTTACCACTTCACCCTCTGCATCTCTTCCTCCATCGAATGGAATCTTCGCTGGAGTTGATGTTGCTTTTAAAATTTTGTCTAATATTTTAGACAATGCTAGAAAATCTTCTTCCGATTCTCTCCAATATGAAGCTTGCGAGACTTTACTTAAATATTTTTTCTCTGATAATACTTCTTCACGAGCATCTCTAGAAGCTGAAGTTGAAACTCTGAGAAAAAGCCTTCAAGTCAAAACTTCTGAATGTGATACTCTGAACCATATGCTTCGTAACTCTTCTATTGACTGCGAGAACCTTCGCTGAAAAAATGATGAGTTGAAAGGTACAATTTTCCTGCCTCTGCTCTTTTGTTTTTCTGTTTTTCTTTTATTTCTTATGTACTCAAGTTTCTTTCTTAAATTCTTGATTCATATATTAGTTTCAAATCGGACTCGTTTCATGGAAAGACTTAAATTTGAATCTATTGCTGACGAAGCTCGTGTTGAAAGAGATTCTTGGATAGACCAGTATAATAAATTAGATAATTTCTACACATATTCGATCGATCAAATAGATAATCTTACTAATGAGAATAACCAATTATCGCGAAGTCAAAATTTATTAAGTAACGAGATTTCTCGTCTCTCATATTCATTAACCAAGTCTAACTTGGCGGTAGAATCTTTATCAGATAAAAATAGAACTTTATCCCAAGAGAAACATAGATTTTCAAGCTTGATGGCGATTTCTTCACAACAATTGAGTAATCTACAAAGGATATGCGATAATCAAGAACAATCTCTTCGTTCCCTTAAAAATGAGTTCAAGGAGGTAACTGAATCATCTGCTGCTGAGAAGGATAAAATTATCAAGGGTAGGTTAACTCTTAGTTTGAAGGCCAGCGAGATTCAAGACCAATATTGTCAATTCAAGGAATCTCATTCTTTACTGGCAAAGGAAAACTCGTCTCTACGCGCCAGAGAAGAAAACATGAAATCTCGTCTGAAGGGTGTGGTTGGCGATAAATTCGATGACGCTATGAATCAATGGGAAAACTGTTTCTTTACATTAATTCAAAACTTAACCTCGCAGAAAGAAGGTATTCAATTGAATGCCTCTCTTGTTGACCTTTCTGTCAAATTTTGTGTTATATTTCTTGCAAAATCCTTGACTGAATGATCTTTTATCACTTTTGTCACTCACAGAATCTGAAAGAAATCTTCATTCTACCATCGCTGATCTTACCAGCAAATTGGATAAAGTTCGCAAAGAGAACAAGTCTCTTCTGTCCAATTATCTTGAAGCCCGCGACAAAGCAGAAAGAAGACTTGATTATCTCGAGTACTTCAAAAATATAGAGATTAGGAATCGTGATAGAGGTTTCCTTCGCAAGGTTCACCTCAGTGCTAAAGTTATCGTGAACGATATTCTACTCTCCCATTCTCTCCCTCCTGTGTTTGTTCCTCCTTTGAAAGTTGATGATGATGAAATTCCTATTCCCATGGATAAGGAATTAGAATTTACTGAAGAAGAAAATACCACTCAAGAAGATGATGAAGAAGAGAGAAGTCCTCCTAAAGAAGTATCTACAAGTGGTGAGAAGAATACTGATGAAGTTGACAATTCTGGAAAGAATAACGAATCTGGCGAGCAAGAATAGTGAATCTGGCGAGACAATCGTCAAATCTTGAATTTCTTTTTTGCTTTATTTTTTCCTCTTCTTTCTTGCGAATAATGTAACTTTTGAAATTTTGAGGATTCAACTTTTGATTTTGTTTACTTTGAATATCCTCGAGGAAGATAATGAAATCTTATTTCTCCATTCCCCTACTTGCCCTTCATTATCTTTCTTGAAATGGTGAATTATTTCCTGTGTCTCCTTTCTATGAATTATGTGAAAGTATGAATATTTATGCGATGTAATTAGTACAGCTGCGATGTTCCGAAAATGTACGATGTTATGAATCTGCTTTCTTATATATTCTCCTGCGATGAACAAATCTTTCCTGCATCTTAAAATAGAATAGTTAATTTTTTAAGATTATTCTATTGGTCTTATTTTGCCTTCCTAGTTAAAGGTCTTATTTTGCCAAAAAAGTTTTTCTTTCTGCGACAAAATCGCAGGACGTCTTTACATATGCATGTATTGACCCATTGATCTTGTCTTATCAATATTTTTTCAACATCTCTGCGACAATATGATAAGTGTAAACTCTCTTGCAAGAATTAAACCTTATGACATTGCCGTCTTGCGATGAAATCGCAGGACGTCTTTACACTTTCATGTAAAAACCCATTGATCTCATCTTAACTTTTTTATTTTGGCTTGTTGCCTTTATATAACTTTCGTCACGCGATAATATGACAGGCCTAAATGTTCTTGCGATCATAAAGCCCCATGACATTGCCGTCTTTAGACACTTATCAGCTCCCTAATGGAGGGTGCCGCCCTTAACTTCCCCCTGGTTGCCCCTTCAAGGAGGGCACATCGGCCATACAAGACTAGCTCATCCCATCCAAATTTTCCAACAACCAGTTGTTTTTCACAGCCTCTTGTCCTTTATGCCTATATGGCTTATAGTTACAAGACTGCACCCTAAGTGGGGTTTTCTTCGGGCCGAGTGCATCATAGCCAAGACTTGTCAAGGATGGCCAGGGTAGTTTCGTACGCCCCGGGAACCCTTGACTCAACCGTGTACCTCTGAGCCTTGGTCATACTCTACACTCCTTAGAAGTGGTCCTTAGTCGTCCAATCAGGGTATAACCTTATATAATTGGAAATCCAAGATCCCTCTCCTGGATAGGCTTTCTTTAACCCCAACATCTGCATAACTCAGGTTCCAGCAGCGGTATAACCTTATCACCGAGTCATGTCAAGAGATACCCCCTTATATGACGCACTATTAGGTCTTACATTTACCTCTTGCGAAATTTTATTCGCGAACTAGGGTGCACGCCATATAGGTTAGTCCCAATACTATTAATCTCTGCGAAATTTTATCTGCCATTCTTGCGATTATGCTCGCAATTCTTGTTTTACTTTATTATCATGAGAACCTCGCAATCGTAATTTTTTTTTTTTATGTTTTTTTTTTACAATGTACTTGTATCTCTTATCTTGCAGAAGTTGTCATTGATAATACTTTTTCAGATATAGTCTATTCCATGGTCTGTCAAGTCTTTGACCAACATCTCTACCATCACGGTCAATTAGTTTGTATGCCCCGGATCCAACTATCTCTTTAATGATGTATGGTCCATCCCATTTTCTCGCCAACTTTCCACCACTCTCTCGCTGATAACTTGGTGTTTCTCGCAGCACTAAATCGCCAGGTTGAAATTCTCGTTTCTTAACACGTTTGTTGTACTCACGGGCTAATCTTCGCTGGTAATTTTCCATATGTTGCAAAGTTTTTTCTCTTTTTTCTTCTAATTCATCCAATTTATTTAAAATCATTCCAGCACTTAGATTTCTTTCCCAAGCCTCTCTTTTTGTTATAGGAATATCTATTTATATTGGTAACACAGCTTCAACTCCATATGTCAAACAAAAAGGTGACATTCCAGTAGCTTCTCATCTAGTTGTATTGTAGGCCCATATTGCATTATGCACCTGTTCACACCATTCTCTGTGGTATCCCTCTAGTTTCTTTTTTAAGATATCTGCGATTGTATTATTAGTTGCTTCAGCTTGACCATTTTCTTGTGGATATATAGGAGTAGATTTCCCATACATTATCTTAAATGCATTGAGTAGCAATTCCATATTCTGCCCTTCAAATTGCTTTCCATTATCAGATACCAACTGTGCTGGAATTCCAAATATGCAAATTATATTCTCAAATATGAATGTAAAAATATCTTTATCGCGGATATGTTGTACTGCCTTTACTTCTCCCCATTTTGTGAAATAATCTGTTGCAACAATCAGATATCTTCTTTGTCCAGAACCAGGTACAAATGGTCCCACAATATCTAATCCCTATTTTCCAAAAGGCCATACACTTGTTGAAGATGATAATGGTGCTCCTGGTGCATGTATTTTCTTTCCATATCGCTGGAAATCTTATCAACGCCTTGAGAGTTGTTTTGCATCTTCATGCATATATGGCCAGTAATAGCCTTGCATTTTTGTTCTATATGCCAAATATCTACCTCCACTATGATTACCAGCGTCACCACTATGTAACATCTTCAATATTTTTTGTCCTTCTTCCCTCGTCAAACATCTTAGCGATGGACCACTAAAAGATCTGCGATATAATACTCCATCTCTTAATTCATAATTGGTTGCCCTACTTTTTAATTTATGTGTTTCCAATCGATTTTTTGGGATTTCTCCTCTTACCAAGTATGCATGAAGATCTGCTCGCCAATCTGTAATGTTGTTCTTTTTTCTTCTTCGCCAATTTCTACCATCATCACATCTTCCTTTTCTTATCCCTTGTTTATCGCTGGTAATAAAAGTGTTTGAATTTTTATGCACCTCGCATATGGATTGGTCATCATACTGGATATGAAAGCAAAAGCATCTGCGAGCCTATTATCTTTCCTTGATATGTGTCTCCATTTTATTTTTGGAATTCTCGCAGATAATTCTTCGACTAACCTTTTATACTTTCTTAAAGATGGTTCATTTGTTGTGTATTCTCCTTTTATTTAGCGAATAACCAACTGTGAATCGCTGGTAATTCTAGCATTTCCCAACTTCATTTCTATCGCAAATTTTAAAGCATGAATCACGGCCTCATATTCTATTTCATTATTAGTGGATGCAAATTCCAATCTAAATGAAAAAGCTGTTTTTTCTCCTTCTGGTGAAATAAAAACAACTCCAATCCCATTTCCTTCACCATTTGATGATCCATCCACCAGTATTTCCCATCTGTCGGGTTCTGTTAATAGCTCTTTTGGTTCTCCATGTTCCTCTTCTACATCCATCATCTCTTCTACATCTTCATCATCTTCTAAAGGAAATTCAGCTAAGAAGTCTGCGATAACTTGTGATTTTTTCGAGGATAAAACTTCATATTGAATATCTAAGTGTCCTACTTGTGCATTCCATCTCTCAACTTTGCCTGATCTTTTTGAATTTTTCATTACTGACTCAATTGGCACTTTTGTTAACACTTTGACCTTATGTGCTTGAAAGTAGATGCGAAGCTTAAAAGTTGCATGCACCAATGCTAGATTTAATTTATCAATCTTTTAATAATTTCTTTCTGCAGAATTGAACGTTTTGCTGATGTAATAAATTGGTTTTTCTACCCCGTTATCTACTCGCAGCAATACAACACTTAGCGCATATGTGGTTGTTGCGAGATAAATCAATAGTTCTTCTCCTGGTTCAGCTTTCTGTAATATAGTTATGTTCATCAAATGTTCTTTTATTCCTTGAAAAGCCTTTTCACATTCATCTGTCCATTTGAATTTTGTTCCCTTCTTGAGTATATCGAAAAAATGTTTGCACTTGTCTGAAGATCACGAAATGAATCTTCCTAGCGAGGCTAAGAGCCCATTTAATTTTTGCACATCTTTTACCGTCGCAGGTGTTGGCATATCGCGAATCGCTTGTACTTTTTCCGGATCAACTTGTATTCCTTCTTTTGATACAATATACCCCAAAAAATTCCCTGAAGTTACTCCAAAAGTACACTTATCGGGATTCACTTTAATGTTAAATTGCTGCATTTGATCGAAAATCTCTTTCAGATCTTGCACATGATTCTCAGATTCTTTGCTTTTGATCAGCATATCATCTACATACACTTCTAATGTTTTGTGGATCCACTTTGCAAACACCTTCTCCACCATTCTTTGATACGTTGCACCAGCATTTCTTAAGCCAAATGGAATCTTTGTATAACAATATAATCCTCTTGGAGCAAAAAATGCGGTATGTTCTTGATATTCTTCAGCGAGAGGGATTTGATTATATCCTTTATATCCATCCAACGATGATATTCTAGCATTTCCTGCTGCTGATTCAACCATCTGTGGGATATCTAGTAATGGAAAACTATCTTTAGGACAAGCTTTGTTTAAATCTGTGAAATCTATACAAATTTTTATCACCTTATTCTTCTTTGAGACAACTACCATATTTGCAATCCACTCTGGATATTTTGCTTGCCTTATAATTCCTGCGTCGAGCATCTTCTGTAATTCTTCTTCTATTTGAGAATGATATGTTGTTGCAATTTTCCTTATTCTTTGCTTAAATGGTCTTATATTTTTGTTGATTTCTAATTTATGACATGCTATTGATGGATCTATCCCTGGCATCTCATCCATGCTCCACGCGAAGATATATTTATATTCTCGCAAGAGATTTATAGTTCTTTCTTCCTCATCTGCCTCTATTATCGTCCCGATTTTCAGCATTTTAGGCTATTCTTTACTCCCAATATTTACTTCCTTGGTTGGTTCTTCTGCAATATAACTGGTTTCAGGTTCTCCCATTGGTGTCGGTGTTTTCATAATTCTCGCGAGTTCATCTCCTTCTCGCAAGATTTCACTGGGTATTCCTTTTCCTTCTTTTGCTCTTATCATGTAAACTTTAAATTATTCCTCCTTTTTTGTTTCTCTCGCCAATTTTCTGCGAGCTTTTCGTAGCTTTGGACGCTCTTCACAATTTCTTACTTCAATTTGGCAACACAACTTCGCAAAATCTGTGTCTCCTCTAATTTCTCCAATTCCACTGGGTGTAGGAAATTTGATGCATTGATGCAATGTTGATGCTACAGCCTTGATTGCGTGTATCCATGGTATTCCTAATATCATTTTATACGGTGATTCCACGTCTACCACACATAACGTTACTTGTGTTTCAATCTCCCCTAGTGGAATTCGTACTACTATCTCGCCTTTAGGTTTTGTTAAAGACTTTCCAAAGCCATGAACATGATATGTTGAATAAGACATTTCTTCATCCTTATATCCTATTTTCTTGGAAGTATGATAAAATATCATGTCCACAGAACTTCCTGCATCCACCAAAGTTCTATTCATAGCACATTCTTCTACAGATTTTATTGATTCCTCCTTTCTCATTGGTATAGTGGATACTGTGACTACCAATGGAGATGTATGACTTAGCTTTTCTTCTGGTATTTCTGCTGCTGTAAATGTGATTTCCTTCTTTTCCCAATCTTTCAATGGTGATATTTTTTCCACCGTCATAATTTTCCTTCCTTCAAAATCCCGTTTTTGTATCTTCCCCTTAATATTTTCATGAAATCTATCAATCATTATTCTCGTTACCATACCACACTCCAATTTTCTACAATCCTTTTTGATTTTAATCATCCTTCCTTTAAATATCTCACTGATTTGTTTTATGATTTTCTTATTCTTGAACAATTCTTATCTTCTCATTCACCTTTTTCTATGATTTTTCTAATCCAATCCCTGTTTTGGGCGCCAAAATGTAGTTGCAGGATTTCCCACACTACACCCTTGTTAAGATTTTGTAATAATCAACTCATAGTTGAAGATGAAAAATGACACTTTATTATCTTGGTTTCAGAAATGTTTACAGAAATGGAAGAATTCAAGATTACAACTATTCTCTTGAAGTTTCTCTCTCCTCAAGACTTTCTTAACTATCAAAAAATACATCATCCTTTTCTGGACACATTGAGTCTATATTTATAGGGTAGTTACATAGTGGATGACAACTAAGTTTTCCTCCTATTTCGGGTTGATTCTGCGATTATACCACGATAGTTACAATGTTCACTCTCGCCAGTTATGTAACCATCGCAGGATAAACATTCTTTTCTCAAGTTTTCTTCACTCATCATTTATTGCGTCGCTCTTTTGACTGATTTTGTGACACTCGCAAAGTGTAGTTGATGATCTTGCGGTGATGCTCGCTGGGAAGTGTTGTTAATCTCACAGAGAAGTATTGTAGCGATATTCTGGTCCTACAGAAATATACAACACTCTCAGAAAGGCAACTTTGCAAGATTCCTAAGCTTCCATTTTTATGATACAAGTCAAGACGCTACCTTTCCAGAACTATTCATGTCTCAACACCTTTCTCTTCTTCCCTCCCCAAATCAACCCTTTTCCCCCACTTTGTGACCGAAGCAAGTATGGAACGGCCATTTCTTGGATTAGGCCGGACTTGTACAGATTGATCTCTCGAACCTAAAAAAAGTGCTCAACATGCAGCACATTTGTTTAGGGTTTAAACCAGTTTCTCACTCACCTACCGAATTTACCGAAATCGGCAGAAACGATTTTTACCCATAAACACCAGTATCCCGAACCTGCAGTTAATTTGCTCAAACAAGAATTTAAAGACATCCGTGTCCCTAATTCTTGCCAAAGCCCTTGCTTCCACCCATTTGGTGAAATAATCCGTAGCTACAATGAGGTATCTTTTTTCCGATATCCCCTCTATCAAGGGTCCAACAATGTAAACTCCCCACTTGGCGATTGGCCATGGGCTGATGACCGAGTTAAGCTCCGTTTCTGGTGCTTTAATCTTCCTGGCAAAGCGTTGGCATCTTTCGCAACGCCTTGCTACGTTCTTTGCATCTTCGTTCATGCTTAGCCAATAGTATCCTTGCATTTTGGCTTTGATTTCCAGAGACCTTCTTCCGCTGTGATTGCCAGCTTCTCCGCTGTGTATATCGTGTAGAATTTTTCTACCTTCGGTTTACGAGAGGCATCGCATCAGAGGTCCAAGAAATGACATTCTATACAGTATTCCGTCTCGTAGGATGTACATTGCTTCTTTGATTCGATCTTTCAAGCTTCTTTGACATCTGCGGGTAGAGTACCTTTGTCAAGGTACCAGTGGATTGGGATTATCCAATCGTCTCCTTCTTCGCCTTTGTTGCTTCCGTCTGACATGGATTGATCTTTGTCAGACTCATCGGCTTCATTATCTGGTTCTTCCGTTCCTTCATCCTCTTTCTATTTTTCTTCTTCTTTCATGGCCATGGTCTGGACGGCCAAGGCTTCTTATGCTGAGGTCGGTCCTTTTATCGAAGGTTCATAAATTCTCCCAATTTGGACAGAGGTGGTGTTTATGTCCCTCGGCATTGATGATATAAATTCTAAGGCATCTGCGTGTCTGTTGTATTTCCGGAAGACATGCCTGAACGTGACCTTGTTAATCTTTGATGCATGCTCTGTGCTATCTTTAAGTACGAAGATAGTATTGGATCCAGAGTTTGGTATTTGAGCTCTATTTGTATAATGACTAATTGCAAGTCACTAGTCAAACGAACATCTGTTAGGCCCAGCTCTTGTGCTAAGAGTAGGCCGTGTATGACTGCCTCATACTCCGTGATGTTGTTAGTGTATTGTTTGAATTCTAACCTGAATGCATATATGAGTTTATCTCTGGTAGGGGTTGTTATCACAATCCCTATGTCTGCACCTTCTCCGTTGGAGGAGCCATCTATGAATATTTCCCACATTCGTGAGTTTTGCGGTTCCAAGAGGTCTTCTGGATCCAGCTTTTATTCCTCCATTCCCGGGATGTCGTTTATCTCCGCTTCGCCGTTCAGAGGTAGGTCCGCTAATAAGTCTGCTAAGATTTGTGACTTCTCCGCTTTCCTTGTTTCGAAGATTATGTGAAACTGCTTGATCATGGCATTCCATTTTTCCACTATTCCAATTTTCTCCATGCTGTCGAGGATATGAATTATCTGATCCTTTGTAAAAACTCGGATGGTGTATGCATCGAAATATATCCTTAGATTTTGTATTGCCACTACTAAGGAATATATGAGTTGTTCCACCTTGGTGTAATTATGCTCCGCTGGACTGAGTATCTTGCTGATGTAGTATACGGGCTTTTCTCCCTGCCCTTGGTCTCGTACCAATATTGCACTCACAACGTAGCTTGTTGATTCTATGTATAAGGTGAGTATCTCACATGGCTCCGGCTTTTGTAGAATAGGTACGGATGCCAAGTATTCTTTGATCTTGTGAAAGGCTTGTTCACACTCTGCGGTCCACATGAACCTGTTTCCTTTCCTCAGCGTATCAATAAATGATTTGCATTTATCTGACGATCTTGCTATGAATCTTCCCATGGAAGCTAAAATTCCATTTAGCTTTTACACTCCTTTTAGAGTTTGCGGAGATGGAATCTCCATTATAACTCCGACCCTTTCAGGATCTACTTCAATTCCTCACTGAGTTACCAGATATCCTAGGAATTTTCCTAAGGTAACTCTGAGCGTGAATTTCTTCGGGTTCACCTTCATGTGAAAGCTCCTCATAACTTCGAATATCTCTCTTAGGTGTGAGAGATGGTTTTTTGATTCTTTTCTTTTGACAAGCATGTCGTCCACGTAGACCTCCAGTATTTTTCCTATCCAAGGTTTGAAGATTTTGTCTACTAATCGTTGGTATGTTTCCCCCGCGTTCTTTAGTCCAAAAGTCATCCTTGTATATAAATACAGGCCTCGTGGGGTAAAGAACGCAGTATGCTGCTAATCTTCTTCCAAAAGGGATATTTGGTTGTAGCCTGAGTATCCATCCATGAAGGATAGTCTTTGATGGCCTTCGATTGCGTTGACCAGTTGGTCAATGTTTGGCAGTGGGTAGCTATCTTTGGGGAGCGCTTTGTTGAGGTTGCTGAAGTCGATGCAAATGCATACGCCTCCGTTATTTTTAGGAACAATGACCATGTTGGATATCCACGTGGGATATTTGACTTCTCGTATTAATCCTTCTGTAAGTAGCTTTTGCAGTTCTTTTTCTACCCATTCGTGGTAGATGTCCGCCACTTTACGTATGCATTGCTGGAACGGTGGTATTTCTGGTCTGAGCCGAAGGTGGTGTGAGACCAAATTTGGATCAATACCTAGCATGTCCTCCATTGACCATGCAAATACATCTGCGTATTCTTTTAGAATTTTTTGTAATTGCACCTCCTCTTCATCTTCAAGTAAAGTTCTAAGCATCTTTGGCTCTGCCTTCGTCCCGATGTTGATTTTCTTCGTTGGTTCTACCGGTGAGCAGATTTGTTGTTGAGGCCGTTGAGGAGTGATTTTCTGTAATTGTTATTTGGCGGAGACATTTGCGCTTCGAGTGGAGGAGGTACTTATTTCTGGTGCTTAGAAGGCTTCGGGTACTAAGGATTCTCCGTCCTGTACTTTCTTGTTGCTTGCTTTGCGTCTCTTTCTTTCGTGTTGCTGACCCGCAGTTCTTTCTTTGTTGAGTCTGATTTCTGCTAGGTTGCATAGCCTTGCATCTTGTTGGTCGCCTTTGATTTCCATTTCACCAATAGGTATAGGAAAGCATAGGTATTGGTGATACGTTGAAACTATTCCTCGCAATCTATGGACCCATAGCCTGCCCATGATGACATTGTAAGGCGAAGGTGCCTCTACCACACAGAAGCATTTGTTGGTTACTAAGGGTACTGCGTGTACCTACAATACAATTTATCCTTTTGGTCTAGAGACTGCTCCATCAAAGCCGTATATTGTGCAAGTGAAAGAATTCATCTGCTCTGTTGTCAAACCCATGCGTATGTAGGGTTCATAAAATAACACATTTAACGAACTGCCCCCATCCACGGGGACCTTCGTAACATTCCATCCATGTATTGGAATAGTGATGACCAGTGGATCGTTGTGCATTTTAACCTCCTTGTTGACGTCCCTTGTTGAGAATGTTAATGGCGTGGCCATCCATTCCTCCCAAGTGCTAGTAGGTGGTCCACTTAGCTTGAACACCTCATGAGATTCAATCTTCAATCTGTTTCGAGCTAACTCGAGTATGTCTTCGAGCATTTCTTCTTGATTTCCGCTGGAGAAGGTAATCATGTTGATGTATTTTCCGTCCTGAGGTAGTTCCACCCTTTTATTTGGGGTCTCCTCGGTCTCCGCTGGCTGTAGCTGTACGTACTCCATAAATTTGCCTTTGTCAATGAATTTTTGGATCACACTTCATAAGTGGTAACAAGTATCTGTGGTATGTCCGTAGTATTGGTGGTACGCACAATATTCCTTAGCCTACTTCGTTTTTTCCGGTTGCTTTCCCCTAGTGTTAGGGTAAGGAAAGCCTGGTTTTGCTTTCTCCTTGCTTAGGATGTGAGAGAAAGTTGTATTTAGCTTCATGTAGATTTTGTCAATAAATTATTCTCTTCCTTTGCCTCTTTTTCCATCTTCGTACTTGGATCACTTGTCTCGATAGCTAGTTCTACCCCGGCTTCATTTTGTCGCTTAGGTATATCCGGAATTGGATCTAGAGAGTTGGTTCGTTGCGGAGCTGTTGTTGTTTTTGCTTATGCCATGGGGTTATCCTTCTAGATATCCTCGAGTCTGATATAACGGTCTTGGACGACCCTGATCTCGCCTTCGGAATCGAGGGCTCTATTGTGGAGTTCCAAGAAGATGGCTGAGGTTCTATCAAGTCCGTACTTATAGCAGTTAATGCTAATTTCTGGATTGACTTTCCCAATTGCTTGGCATGTATTTTACCACTTGTCTGTGTATTATATCAGTGTTTCCCGGGGTCCGATAGCTAAAGCAAATAGCATATCTAACCCTGCATTTGTTGATTTGTTGTACATGTATGTCTCCAAAAACACCGTAGATAATAGTTCGAAGGAGTCAATTGTGTTTGCTGGTAAATTGTCATACCAGGCTAGTGCTGATCCTGCTAAGCTTGCCGGAAAGTACCTACAAAGTACTACCTCATCTCTTTCCCAATGGTAAAGTACATGAGTGTAATACCGTAGGTGGGCTGCGGGATCGGAGGTACAATTGTATGCTTGGAACGTAGGTACCGGGCATTTCGGAGGGATGGGTTCCCTCAAAATGCGAAAAGATATCGGAGAGGTGGTTGCCTCTTGTAGCGCTTCTTCTAGCCTTGCGCCTGTGTGACCAGTTTTTAGGCCTCGTATCTCCCTCCATATTTTCTCCATTTGCTCCATAACCATGTTCACATTGTGAGCATCTTTAGAAAATGCTTTGTCGTAGTAGGATTGAGAGGGTTTGTATGTTGAGTTCACTTCGTCCGGATTGTGGTGCGCTTTTCTGGCCCCCTTAGGTTGATTGGTCTTTGGTGGGTTGAGATCCAACTTTCGCATTCCTGAGATAGCTCCGTCCTCATGCCTCTTTTGCGGAGGGCGAGCATGGGAAACTTCGATCTGTGTGTCCAACATACCTTTGAGATTTAGGTTCTGCTGGGCCATCTCCTGCAATGCATTTTCGTTTTCCTTGTTTCAGAGTAGCAAGGCTGCTAATTGTGCCACCAATTGTTCTTCGTTGTGGGCTCCACCTCCTTGAGGAGTGTTGTCGGCTGGATCTTCAGAGTTTTCCATCCCTTCATCTACAATTGGTGCGTCTGGATCTATCTGAATTGGTGTTAGGTTTCCCAACCCTCGTCCCGTATGAGCTAAGGTTCCGGGTAACCCTTCTTTGGCCGAAGGCGGATTTGTAGTGACAGGACGCTCCGGTACGGCATGCCGTAGATTAGTTGAGCTCCCGATATATGCCCCATCCCATCAATAGGAATAGGTGTTTTGGTAGCAATTTTTATTTTTGCTGTCTCACTTTGTCCGTCCTCTGCTTCGTTCCTTTGATTTTCTTGAGACGGATTTTGGGATCTTCCTCTTGTAAGTGTTGGTCGTGAGCTTATTGGTACATCATTTGGTTTATGCATGCCTTCGGCTTTTGATATCCTGCGTTCACAAAAAAGTGAAGAAATCTGCTACTTGGGTACCTTCGTCAAAAGTAGAATTTAATGCTCTAACATAGAAGACGGCTAAGCAGCTTTTTCGGAAAAAGGACTGAAATAATTTCTTTGATAAACAGGTATTAAATGCTTATGGCACCCTTAGAGAAAACAACCTTAAAACGTTGAAAACCCAAAAAAAAGGGTGTCAGATCTCGCCAAAAACAAGGTTATTAAATGCTTTAGAAGATCTTTTTTCCTTAAAATCTCACTGATATTCCTCTTTCAGTCAAAGGTTCTCAGATCTGGGATATGCTTTGTTTAAAAAGGGATGTTTTAGTATAGAACAAAGATTTTGACGTTTTGTTGGTACGCTTTTGTGAAAAACTTTGTGTAGATTTGTAACAAGGTATGTTTTTAGAGGCTATGAACTCAAAAACATACACAAATAACGAATGATTGAATCACTAGAGAGTGAGATTCATCGTTTTGGAACACAGATCCCTTCGTTTCCGAAGATGCATAAGTTAAAAGTAAAAATATGTCTAAACTCAAGGTCATGAGCAAAACTCGGTGGGCACCAAACTATGACTACTCGTTTTCCCGTAGTCTACGTGATGTATACAGTTCATAGGATCTGATGCTAAATAGTATCGATACCTCTGTTGAACTGACAATGATAAGTAATGAAAGATGTGTAAGATCACAATAATAACTAAGAACACAAATATAATGTAAAAGCTTCTAAGTTATCATGAGACATAAGAGATTATGTGGTTCGACATTTGTCTACGTCCACGGGGTAATGAGTGATTGTTTTGTATTAATTTGTAGAGGTTACAAAAGATCTTAAATGATTCCCAAAGTAATAGAGAGAACTCAAGTTGAAGTAACTACTCAAGTTCTAAACATTAAGGAGGTATAAGCTTAAGACTAGATCTTCTCCTTCTAGGTATTAAATGCCTTTAGTTTGTTGGTGAGGCTTGGTATTTATAGCCCCTTCTACTCCCGGTATATCTTTCCTGCATCTGGGTCCATCGTCTGCTGATATACCTTTCGTACCAATGGTACCTTCGTCCACCTCGTACCTTTTCCAGTATAATTATTCCATCTCAGCTGACCTACGTTCCTTCGGGAACTACCCAGCCTTAGTATAGGTTGTACCTTCATTCACCTCCATCTTCTGCCAATCGGGTTCTGCCACGCCTCCTCTTTCCACGGTACTTGATTCATGCATGTAGATAAGAGATTTGTGCATTTAATGCTGATTAGATGTGTCATCTACCTATGTCCCCTCACCAGCTGCCTTTTTGTAGACTAGGCTTTTACTTTTCTTATCTCCACCGTCGAGGTCTCCTTTGTTGGGGCGAGATAAAGTAGATATGCGGAGGTATCCTTTTCTGCTTAGGTTTCTTTGTCCAGCGAAGTTACACAATTGGATTTGTATACGACCACTAAGATCGTGACACGTGCTCCACGGAATATTGGTATTCACAATACTGCTGAGTAAATAAAGGGTACGTTCGAAATGAGATCTGCTCGGAAGATCATATACTAAGTAAGTAAAGATACTTCATAAAAGCAGATGCTAAGAAAACAAAGCTACGTCTATAAAAAAGAGACGAGTAAGTAAATAAGCTATATAAACAGATATCTCAGATGAACAGATAGCTCAGAAAACAGAGATAACTCAGAAATCATAGATAACTCGGAAAACAGAGATAATTCAGAAAACATAGATAACTCAGTAAGTAAATAGCTAAGTGAGAAGATAATGTAAGTGCAATTAAGTTATCAATTCACATAAGAGATTATGTAACACCCCATGTTTTTGGCATGGCACATGCTAAAAGGTACGCCATGGCCCGAGATGAAGCTTCATTCAAAGCTTCCGTTGCGGTGGAAAAGGAACATTGGCCCTTGGCCAATGCGTTGACAATGTTCGGCCAACATGGCCGGACATCGGGTTGGCAGAGGACGGCCAACATGGCTAGACATCGTTGTTGGCCAGGGTGGTAAGGTGCGGCCATCACGGCCTGGGGAGTTGATGAATGATTTTTGGTCCCCCAATTTAACTTGTAAAAATGTCATTTTGACATATATAGGGAGGGGTAGTTGGTTGATGGTGCATATGCGGACTATGTACCAAGTAAGCTTCATATCTTAGACGGAAGAGTATAAATGATGCCTAAGCCTCATTTATAGTTGTGTAGCCTCGCGAAGAGGGAATTTGATGCTTAGTCATCGTTATGCCATATTGCGGACCAAACATGCATTACTTGGATGCATTTTAACGGAACGACCTATACATACTAGGACATTACCATTATTTCTTGGACACGGCCTACCAAACGAGTTGGATTAAGTTGCTTGTCCCTTCGTGGATAAACTACGGTTTGTGCTTGATCCCTTTAGAGTCGGGAAGGGTACGTAGGCAGACACAATGAGTTGCAGCATTGCCGGTCCAGCACGTTGTCTCTCATATCATCTAATATAGAGATGATTGTGGCACTTTGTCCTCTCATATCATCTGGCTCGGTAGCTCGACGCAAGAGATGATTGTGGCAATACTTGATGAGGATAGTTGCATTCCATTCCTTGGATGCTCATACTTCCTATCAAGGCGTTCGACATAGGCTAAAAACCCGAGTGTTGTAATTTAGATCAAGAGGAGTCCATTTTGACGGGAAACGGCCCAAAGATCAAGAAATGTCGATCTATAGATCCACACGGTCACCAGAATTTAGCCAAATTCCATCATTTAGGGTCTCAAAATGCTATTTTTGCCGTATTAAGAAAGTTTTTATTTTCTTAACAAATCCTTTGAGGAACAAGGGTAGGTTGGAACGGTGTGGAAGCTTAAATAGCTGCATCATGCTCCATGAGCATGCTTACAAGGGAAAATGAACGTGCATTTGCCTAGATTTAAGGATCGGATCGTAGCTTCATCATGGCGCATCGGGGAAGTTACGGTCTGCGGTGCAACGCGCCAAAGGCGTAATTTTCCGGTCCATCACATATTACGTGGTTCGGTTAATTCTAACTTACGTCCACGGGTAAAGTTAATAAGTTTATTATTGATCTTGTTACATTTGGGTGGAAGAACTCCATTAAAGAAAGTATGGAGCTCTTAAAGAGAATAAGTATATATAGAGAGAGCATTTTTCCTAATTCCTAACAAACCCAATTGTCCACCTCTTCTTGAGATAAGGATGGGTATTTATAGCTCCATTCCACATGCATCATGGATATCTTTGGTGTCTTATGTTCCATCGAGATATGATGGTCCTTGGTCAATCTAGTACCTTCGTTGGCCGCCCACCATCTCCAATCAGACAATGCCACCTTAGCTTCCCCCACGTGTTGTCGTGAACTGTGAATCCTCAGTACAAGTTGTACCTTAGTTGGCCGCCCACCATCTCCGATCAAACGATACCACCTTAGCTTCCCCCACGTGCCATCATGAATTGTGAATCCTCCATATAAGTTGTACCTTCATTGGCCGCGTACCTTCCCAGTCATAGGATTCCATGTACTTTGATCCCACGTGGTTTAAGAACGTGCCTTCGTACTAAAAGTTATGCAGACTGTTGAGCTACCTTTGACAGACAGACACACCCATGTTCCTACACTATACCCTATTGCTTAAAAGTTAAGCAATCTTGGTAGTGATTTGGCTTAGTCCGTTGTAGCTTACTTTGCTGCTCCCTCCTTTAATAGTGCGCCACACGTTGAGGGAGATAGCTTCATAACTAAGCATTCTAAGGAGATGTAGTGTGCGTTATAGTAACATAATAAGTTGCTCCACCTTAAAACAATTTTCCACGTGTCACAACATATTTTTGGTATCTACAACAGATCCGTACTTTTGACAGTTAAACTCGTTCGCAAACATTGTTCACAAACAAGAGTTCCGGACCTGAACTAGAACTTCACAGTTCGCATACCATGTATACACACTGTGATATATCCTGACATGGTAGTAGTTATAAAACTCTCATTTAATCATTTAAACGTCCTTAAAAGACACAATGGTAATATTACACATACCACTAGCTTCAAGTAATTTTCAAGTAATTAATCGATCAATACGAAATTTCCCAAGTTAACATCAAATGATTGTCTCACACAAATCATGTAAGATGTTCAAGGTAATTTTCACATGATCATCTTGACATAATATTTAGTTTCCAACAAATAAATTATTTCCAACTAAACTATTCAAGTATATGATGAAGTTTAAGCTAAAGCTAAAAGCTTTCAACACGTATTTCGAGAAATATAAACAAGATTAACTCGACTCTAAATTTCAAACGTGTATAATGTAAAAGTCTATATATACGAATTAGTCTCTTTAGAAGATATAATAGAATAGAATTATGAGTGATAGATAAGTTTTAGTCTCCACATACATTTTGTTAATGAAGTTCCTCCAAGCTCTTCAGTAGATAGTCTTCCTCAATTGGTGAACGATGTGAAGTGTAAAGCTCAACTACACACTTCTATCCTAATCCTGGAGATAGTTATAAGTAGACTAGAAATCAAGTATATAGTTTTGATCAACTAAACTTGATAAACAAGCTTGAGATAGCAACGCTTGCGAATTCTTCCGAGCAATGCTCTACCACCAATTATAAAGATAAACAATATAATGTGAAAAAGGAAAAACACAAGACACCAGAACTTTTGTTAACGAGGAAACCGCAAACTTTTGTTAACGAGGGAACCGCAATAAAATAAAAACCTCGGGACCTCGTCCATATTTGAATACCAAACTGTATTAAGCCACTACAGACACTATCCTACTATCAGACTTCATACCAAAATGTAGTTGAGACCGAATCCACCCTCCAAGCGATTTAGTTACAGTCGCACTCCGTATGTTTCTTGATCCTCACAAGGATCTATGAAATTGATTATCTTAGCTGACGTCCTTTACAGCCTAAGAATTGCTTCGGCCGATTGAAGACTTTTGATACCAATCTTTCCTATAACAGATAAGACTATTTGATTTCCGTTTATATCAAAGATCAAGGTGAGGAAATATGTTTGCAATAGACAAATCTACCAAACCTCACAAATCTGGAACTGACGACTCCCGAAGAGCAGCCTAGATTCTTAACCACCTCTCAAGAACAATCTTCAAAAGATTAATTAAGAACATTTTTCAGATATTTATCCTGAGGAATCACAAAGTCTAAAACGAAAAGAAGTGATTACTATCTATATTTCCTAAAAGAGAATACAAAAACCTCGATAATGAAAAACAAGATCAGGATACACGAATTATCAAGGTAAATATAGTCAGACCTGGCTTCACGAATCCCCAAAGTGAAGTCTTTTAGTCGTATATCTAATTATGTTTCTCAGAGAAAACCTAGGTCTATAGAGGACGACTCTAGAATCAACTAGGACATAAAATTTCAGAGATTGAATATCCTAGTTTAAAAAGCATCTCTATTTATAGATTTCAAGGACTAAAGGTTTCTTAGAATTCAAGATAAGAAAACCTGAGAATCAAGCAAACACTTTTAATTCTTGAAAATACACTAGAAGAATATACACTTGGAACCGGTTCTGGAACCGTGTATAATGATTGTGCGGTTTGGAAAGTATGCCAAAAAACTAAAGAAATTTGATGAACACACATAAGTGTTTGCGAGAGTTCCATCAATGCTAAACATATTTAAGAGATAAGTCTTTGAGAATCTGTTAAAATATTAAACTGGGACGGTTGGTACAACGGTTTGTGAACCGTTAGGCTTGTATACGAGTCAGGGTGCAACAATTCGTGAACCGGGTTCGCCAACCCTACAAGACTACCGAACTCAGTTGACCATGGTTCGTGAATCGTATTCGTCAACTTCTTGCCTATAATACCAACTTTTAAAATCAATTCACATCATTCTTGAACTTCCCCATCTGAACTTGCAGTTTGCGCACTAGTTCGTTAACCCTCCTGTATATCTGAAACTCAGATATACGTGGTCTGCGAACTGGTTCGCCAGCCTACCCAGAGCAGAAATATCAGATATTTCAATATTTTTGTCTTATGATGTTTGAAACATTCCCGCATGATAAAATCATTTGCGTAGGAAATTTTCAATTGATCCACAAGTTAATTCACACAATAAATTATTTAGAACTATTATTGTTAAGGATCGTTGAACATCTTTGCTTAGAATCATATTTCGAGATTTTTAACAAGACAACTTGACTCAAAACTTTTTCTTTGTAAATCTACTAAAAATCATACGACATCGTCTCAAAAAGATAGAATGGTAAGATAGTGAGTAAAATAAAATGTTCCAGTCTTCACATACCTGATACAGAAGTTCTCCGAATGTCTTCGTCGATCTTTAGTCTTCGAGGGTGATATCTAATAGTCAACTATCAAATTCTTACCTAGTAAGAGACTTGACTTAGTAGGCTAGAAATCAAGATATATTTTTTATCATCTAACATTGACAAAAACTTGAAATAACAAAACTTGTGGGTTCAATCGAGCATTGCTCTAACATGACCCTTTATTCGAGTGGTCATTTTTATTTCTCAGTCTTGACTCTAAGTCCCCAATGCATACCCTTTAATTTCCCACATCTCTTGAGAAGGTTGGCCTCCCACGACGTGTCTTTCCAAACTCCAACAGTTATATCTTTTTACATAATCGTATCCTTTAACCCCTGTCAGAGGTCGTTTATATTTATTTATTTATTTTTGAATTAAGGGAAAATTTGATTAAAACATCAATATGTCACCAAACAAGTGACACATGATGACAAAGGATACAAAGAACTAACCATCAGTGCATCACTACATTCCAATTACAAAGCAAATTGGACAACTGAAATCCTGAAAAAAATGTTCGACTTCAAACCCCAATTAAACATCAAACATTTAATGTCCTTAATCAGCTGATCCAAATATTTCTTCACATTATTATGAACTCTTGCATTCCTTTCATTCCAGACACACCACCAAATAGCAAAAGGCAAGATGCTCCAGATTTTCTTTTTTCTTCTTCTAGAATTTCTTTGGCACTTATCCCCCCATTCCCATAGGTTTGTCTTCACATTTCTCGCTAAAACCCAATTGATGTTGAAGATTTTAAGAAAATATGCCCAAATATGAAAAAAAAACTCACAATGTAAGAAACAAATGTTCATTTGTTTCTAGACTAGCTTCACAGAAGACACATGTTGGATCTTGCACTAAACCATCATTGTACAAATAGTCAAAGGTTGGCGCTCCACTAAAGCACAAAGTCCAGACAAGAAAAGAAACCTTTAAAGGCACATATGAGTTCCACAACTGATTATCATGGAAAGACAACAAACCACCAGTTTCAAGCGCATCATAAGCATTAGCCACTGAAAAATCCTCTCCATAGCGCCACCGTCTTGAATCTTCATTCACCAGCCGAGAAGGATCACCAATAACTGCAACAAATTTTCCACCTCCAACACCCCCTGCTCATTTAAATTTCTAGAAAAGTTTAGAATCCAGTACCTTCCTAAGAGATCAAATCACTTACCATAGCATGTTTCTGTCTTGCCATCTGAAAAAGAGAAGGAAAGAGTTGTTTCAGAGGAAATTCCCCAATCCACACATCCTCTCAGAAATGCAAACAAAAGCCCAAACCAATACTCAAAAGTGTTCCATCTTTCACAAACTCTCTAGATTTCAAAATTCCAGCCCAAACATTGTGACAGATAGAATTCCTAGTCAAAGAAGGAAAAAAAGCCTCCACTGCCCCTCCAAATTTTTGATTTATAATTCTCCGCCACAAAGCAAACTTCTCTGAGCCATATCTACAAATACATTTAGAGTGCAAAGCCTTATTCATCAACTGCAGCTTCTTAATACCAATACCATCTCTACTTTTTGGCAAAGCAGTTCTTGCCCAAGACACCCAACTTCTCTTCTTAGAATTAGCAGTTGAACCCCAAAGAAAGTTTCTCATAATTTTCTCTATTTCCTTAGAAACCAACACAGGCATTTGAAATATTGTGAGATAGAAAATAGGTAAGCTAGAGAGCACACTCTGAATCATTATTAACCTTTAGCCCTTTGAAAGATATCTTCTTTTCCAGGTTGAAAGCTTTTTTTGAAGTCTGATGATGATATCATTCCAAATAACTCTGTTTTTAGACTTACTGCCAAGAGGAATACCTAAGTATTTCATTGGCAGTTGAGAGACAGAACATCCAAAAATATCAGCACAAACATCTGCATTATGCAATTGTCCTAACCCCACCACAGTACTTTTTCTATAATTCGCCTTAAGACCAGAAATAATCTCAAAACCCCGTAAAATGTTTCTTAAGTTTTGAACTTGAAAATCATCATCTTTAAGAAAAAAAATCAAGTCATCAGCAAATTGAAAATGAGTTATTAGAGTACCTTGATGTGAGACGGAAAAACCAACTATAAGACCTTTATCTGTAGCTTTTTTGATCAATAAAGAAAGCACCTCATCTACTAAGATAAATAAGAAAGGTGAAATTGGATCACCTTGTCTTAATCCTTTCTGACTCTTAAACATTTCAGTTGCTTCCCATTTTAATAAAACCGCAAATCTTGGAGTAGTTATGCACCATTTGATCCAGGATCTCCACTTAACACCAAAACCAAATCTTGCCAGAGTGATATCCACACAATTACAGTTAATGTTATCAAATGCCTTCTCAAAGTCAACTTTTCAAATTAACCCAGTTTCATTCTGCCTTAGTTTTGAGTTAATAAGTTCTGAAGCAATAAGAATATTGTCCTGAATCTGTCTCCCATGGATGAAAGCCTCTTGATAGTCTAAAATAATAGAAGTAAACACCACTTTCATTCTGTCAGCAAGCAGTTTTGAAATTACCTTATAAACACTTCCAATTAAACTAATGGGCCTAAAGTTATGCAAAGACACAGCTCCATTGCATTTGGGAATGAGGACCAAATTTGTGCAATTAATCCTCCAATCCAGCATACAAGTATCTTCAAATTCCTTCACTACCAACATGAAATCTTTCTTAATCACCCTTCAAGCCACTTTATAAAATTCCATAGAAAATCCATCTAGGCCCGGACTTTTATTAACTCCAAACCGTTGAATGACAGAGTGCACTTCTTCTTCAATAAAAGGTTTCTCCAAATTTATACTGTCTGCCACTGAGATTGAAGGCGTTATCAG
The DNA here is from genome assembly GCA_023529315.1 of Papaver bracteatum. Taxonomy (NCBI): domain Eukaryota; kingdom Viridiplantae; phylum Streptophyta; class Magnoliopsida; order Ranunculales; family Papaveraceae; genus Papaver; species Papaver bracteatum. Next base: position 7,323,242 of record JAJJWX010005152.1, read on the forward strand.
TTGATCAAACCCCGGTCTCACTTTATGATTTTCAGTAAATAAGGAGGAGTAGAAGTTCTTTGCTTCTGAAGCGACCTCCTTTTTATAATAAGTGAGCACACCATCTACTTATAAGCAAGAAATACTGTTGCATTTGTACCTGAAATTAGCCAGTTGATGTAGATAAGCAGAGTTCATTTCACCTTCTTTAGCCCATTTCTCCTTTGCTCTCTGATTAGCTTTTCTAGCTATATTCAAAGCTATAGAAGAATGATGATGTTTAGCTTGTTCCCTTTCCACAATCTCCTCATCTGAAAGACCCAATACCTCTTTTAGAGAATCCAGAACATCAATAGTATTCTCTATATTATCAAGCTGAGAATGTAGATTACCAAAAGTACTTTTCTGCCAGCTTTTAATGAAATTTTTTAAATCCTGGAGTTTTTTAGCAAAAAAAAAAACAGATTTGCCAGAGAAAACTAAATAATCCCACCAAATATGGAGATTGATGAGAAAATCAGGGTGAGATAATATGAAATTATCCAACCTAAAAGGAGATATAAAGTTATCACCTGAGTTGCAACACAATAAAATCGGCGTATGGTCTGAGATTGGTCTTCTAAGCCTCAACTGAACCGGAGCAGGGAAATGCTCATTGAAATTAGGGGATAAGAGGAATCTATCTAACCTGATAAGCAAAGGTTGTTGTTGAGAATTCGTCTAAGTAAATCTACCTCCTGTCAAAGGTAAATCAATTAAATCGAATCTGTTAACAAAAACTCTAAAATATCTTCTATTCCTCAAAGCACCACCAGGAATATTTATCTCATCCGCACAAAGAATTGCATTAAAGTCTCCTCCAATTAGCCAAGGATCATCAAAAAGAATTCGGATATCTGTTAATTCTTGCCAGCATTGAGAGTAGTAGATCGAATCAGACGCACCATAAACTGAAGTGAACAACCAAACAAAGTTATCAGATGCATTTCTAAATTTGATATAAACTGAAAAAGCACCCAACAAATGATCTTCCATGTGAACAATGCCCTCCTTCCACATGACAATAATCCCTCCTGAAGAACCTTGTGAAGGTAAATAAATGTGATTACACATATTATTCCCCCAAAGAGAACGAATGGGACTATCATCAACCTTCTCGGTCTTGGACTCCTGAATAGTAACAATAGTTGGATTATATTTCAAAATTGCATTGCGAATTGCAATTAGTTTAGAATCATGACCTAAACCCCTTATGTTACAGCTCATAATCTTATGATCCATGAACATCTATAGAAGCCCTAGAAGATATTGGATTAAACACCGAATCCAATTCCAAATTCTCATATTCAAAAGTACTGTGAACTGCATCAATCCGTTACTCCCCATTTTTTAAAAGATTATTATCAATTACTTGATCCGGATCAAAAGCTCCTAACCCATCCTCGTCTTCTCTCAAAGGAATTTCCATATTCTTTACCGGCCTTGAATCTCTGACAATGATTTATTCACATATTAATCTCACGTTTGGATGATCAGTCGAGATACCCAATTTCTTATCAAAACTGATATGAGCCTCAATTTTGTTATTCAATTCTCTAACATCCCCCTGTGAATTCTCTGAGATAGAGTGAACTGATCCGGAAGAAACCTAATTTGAAGTATCCAATAACTTCGAACTCGTCCAATCTGCATCTGTCAAAAAATGTTTCGGATTTAGTGGTACTGGATCATGGGCAGGAGTTTCCATCAAAATGGTAGGACCGAATTCATCATTAGAAGACATCCCCCCCATCTCTCCCATATGTTGATCCAATACTCCAAAATGGTTCGGGTCATGGGAAGGAGTTACCATCAAAATGGTAGAGCCGAGACCCATAGGTAACGCTCCCCCTATCTGGCCCATATTACGACCCAAACCTGAACCCTTTTTTTTATGTCTAACTGTAACCCAAGGAATACATATATCACCACCCGGTTTCGAAGATGTGGGAAGTCTGCCCCCTAGCTGCTTTTCGGCTACTTTCCTACAAACCAAATTTAACTTCTTTACCTGCGAATTTGTAGCTGGAGAAGAAGTTGAATTTGAGATTGAGAGGGACTTATTTTCAGCGATAAATTTGCCTTAGAAGACGTATTCAAATTTGTGGATCTCGAATCCTGAGAAGTAGCTCTCGACTTATCTTCAACTCCTCCCAGATTTTCCTCCTCAGTCACCACCATTGACTTGATTCTATGATGCTCCTTATTAATTTTCTAGTTATCGTCCAATTGTTCTTGCCACCACTCGATGCTCAACCAATGACCTTGAAAGTTCACTGCCACAAGGATTTTACTGAGGTCAGACGAGACTTTTATTTTGCATCAATTCAGTTTTTCCAGCTTTAGAGTAGAAATATGAATATCAACTAAAGTACCCCATGTTGAAACTATCGAATGAAAATTAGCCAAATTCCACATATGTAATGGTAAACCACGAATCCCCAACCAATGATCTGAATCCCTGGTTTTAGCTTTAGAAATAAGAGCGTCCTCCATAGACCACTGACCCAAAGAAATTTTTGATTTGCCGATAGTGAGAATCTTTTCTTCCTTAAAATAATTGAACACATCGCTCGATGTTGCTTCAAAGAAAGCCAATTTTCCATTGATAGCTATGAGGTTCAATTTACCAGACCAATTGAAAGACTTCATCAAACCTGCAGAAATTTCATTCCATCATGAATGAAAATTTAAAACCTTTACCGCAATTCCAAATTCTCCTATTGGTTTCATCTGCCAATGAAACAAATTATTCTTCAGAATAGGAAAATCCTTATCCCCCTTGATGAAATTCTTTTATTGAACGGTAGAAGGAACCACCGAAGACCAAAACGTTTTCCAAGTCGTACCTTCAAACCCCGAAGGTATACATATGAATCTTTGACGAGAATCCACATCCGGATCAAATCTTGATACCTTCAGGAAAGACCCAAAAATGTTCGATTGCATTTCAATTAAAATTACAACTTGATCAAATCTTCTAGACCATTCAGTCTGTTTTTCATCTAGACAATTAACTGCTTCCAAAAAAATATCTTGAATCCAAGAGACTGCATTCTCAGGAACCAAAATCCAATTACTAACTCCTTTGAATCTTTCCAAAACCTTGAGAACTCTAACTTTTCCTTTTTGAACCCAAGAGAGATCAAAAGATTTTGATTTAAGAAGAATCATCGTCGAAGAAGACATGCTGATAATACTTCGCTACAATAAAAAATCCATCCTCCGAGTTTTTTGATACTCGGAAATTTTGATGTGTATCATGAGTTTGAAAATCAAAAATCCAATGCACGTTAACTAATCAACAAAAAGAAAAGAACCCAAAATACAAGATATGAGATCAAACAGATTAGGATAATTGCTTAACTTTATGAACTTTTTTTTTCCTCAAATCTACAAAATTGGAGTAAAGTTAAGAAATTTATCCTTGTTGGATCGATTGCTGAAGTAGGATCAACTGAATTCAACTTTTCTGAGGGGTTGATCTTCCAATTCGTATCCGATCTTCAGTACTTTAATTCAGTATTTCGACTGATTTGATTTGTTCTTTTGCAATCCTCCATTAACGCTCTGTGTATCCACAACACTAGGGGTGTTCATGGTCGGTTTTGGTTCTGTTTCAAGCCAAACCAAAAACCGAAACCAATACTATCGGTTTCTAAAAATTGAAACCAAACCAATCCATTAACCATTGGTTCGGTTTCCAAATGGTTCCAGCCGTTTTCGGTTTTTCCCAGTGGTTTTTGGTTAACCAATAATTATGTTAAACCAAAAAAAAAATTACACAAATTTACAGAAAAAAATAGTATTGGTTTACAAAAATTTAAAGACAAAAAATAAATAAAAAGAATATCAAGAGCAGTTAAAGCTTACTCTAAATCTAGAGATCAAAAGAAGATTTAACTAATGGTAGGCTATACAGTGACATCTCTAATGAAAATTTAATCAATATTTATTTTTTTATTATCAATATTCGGTTAACCATTGGTTATTGGTTCGATTTATCTATCATACCAAAACCAAACCATTAATATCGGTTTTCATCTTTTCTAAACCAAAACCAACCATTAGTTAATGGCTTAGTTCGGTTTCCCCCTAATCGATTTGGTTTGGTTCGGTTTCTCGGTTAACCATTAACCATGAACACCCCTAAGTAGGGGTGTTCATGGTCGGTTTTGGTTCGGTTTCAAGCCAAACTAAAACCGAAACCAATACTATCGGTTTTTAAAAATTGAAACCAAACCAATCCATTAATCATTGGTTCGGTTTCCAAATGGTTCCAGCCGGTTTCGGTTTTTCCCAGTGGTTTTTTGTTAACCAATAATTATGTCAAACCAAAAAAAAAAAATTTACACAAATTTACAGAAAAAAATAGTATTGGTTTACAAAAATCTAAAGACAAAAATAAATAAAAAGAATATCAAGAGTAGTTAAAGCTTACTCTAAATCTAGAGATCAAAAGAAGATTTAACTAATGGTAGGCTATACAGTGACATCTAGGGGTGTTCATGGTTCGGTTTGGTTCGGTTTCAAGCCAAACCAAAACTGAAACCAATACTATCGGTTTCTAAAAATTGAAACCAAACCAATCCATTAACCATTGGTTTTTGGTTCCAATGGTTCCAGTCGGTTTCGGTTTTTCCCAGTAGTTTTTTGTTAACCAATAATTATGTCAAACAAAAAAAAATTACACAAATTTACAAAAAAAATAGTATTGGTTTACAAAAATTTACAGACAAAAAATAAATAAAAATAATATCAAGAGTAGTTAAGGATTACTCTAAATCTAGAGATCAAAAGAAGATTTAACTAGTGGTAGGCTATACAATGACATCTCTAATGAAAATTTAATCAATGATTTTTATTTTATTTTCAATATTCGGTTAACCATAGGTTAATGGTTCGGTTTCTCTATCAAACCAAAACCGAAACCAATACTATCGGTTTTCATCTTTTCTAAACCAAAACCAACCATTAGTTAATGGTTTGGTTCGGTTTCTCCCTAATCGGTTTGGTTTGGTTCGGTTTCTCAGTTAACCGGGAACCATGTTCAGCCCTAGTGACATCTCTAATGAAAATTTAATCAATGATTTTTTTTTATCAATATTCGGTTAACCATTGGTTATTGGTTCGGTTTCTCTATCATACCAAAATCAAACCATTAATCTCGGTTTTCATCTTTTCTAAACCAAAATCAACCATTAGTTAATGTCTTGGTTCGGTTTCCCCATAATCGGTTTGGTTTGGTTTGGTTTCTCGGTTAACCATTAACCATGAACACCCCTAATTAAGGGGATACGATGTCATAAAACCAAATTGAACTTTTGATATGAGTGTGGATGTCCGTTGATAACTTTGTCGTAAGCTCAGGAATGTTGGTGATCTCATTTTAATTTTTTGGAAGTAATGGGAGTTGGTGTAGTCGTTGAAATCCTCTAGCTTAAAAAAGAAAATCAATAAACAATATATGTTGCAGAACTTGGAACAAAATGGAATAGCACTCGCATTGCACGCGTATCTTTGCTAGTTTTAAATAAACAAACACAAAATAATTGTATTTATTTTTCTCTTTTAGTTGGTAACTCAGATTGGATGAGATACCAAAGTTGCCGAACAAGACTTGAAATGATGATATTAGTTGAGATTTAAGTTTTAAGTGTTGGATATTGAATGAAAAGAAAGGCACGTCATTTGCTCGGAAAAAATAAAAATAAATAAAAAACTTTTCTACAGTAACATTTCAATGGCGATTTTTTGGGGGATTCGGGGTTCAATATTGTAGTTTAGTGTTTTCAACCAAGTGGAAGAGTTTATGGTGATGGGTTCTTACTTGATTTGTTTTTCCATCAAATTTGAGGTGTTTGATCAAATTCAGTGATCAATTTTATTCTCTGTTTGATGCATTCTTCTTCCATTATTACTGATGGTGAAGAACATTTCAGTGATCAATTTTATTGTCGTACAACTTATGGGTTCGCTACTGAATTGAATATAGTTAGAACCTTGTTTATTTGGGAGGTCTCCAAATTGCAGCCGGTATTAAACTCTAAGGTTTTGCAAGACACACATTCAGTGCTTGATAAAATGCCGGAACCACCATTTTAGGGTTTTTTCCTTTTCATTATGTCGCGATCCACCCCAAACCCAAAGGTTTCATCCCCTAAGTTGCAGAATTGTTCTCCTGAGGTCGCGCTTTTGGATGTAGCAGTTGTTCCTTCGCCTGCTTCCCTCCCTGCTGGTAATGGTGCTTTTTTCCATTGTCCCTTTAAGGGTTTTGATAGTTGTAGCGATGGTGTCAACGGAAGGGGTTATGTTAAGGGTTCGCTACTGAAGCATTTGCAGGACAAACATCTCTTCAATGAGGTAAACAAGGATATCTGCAGAGATTTGATCTCTTCGAATCCAATGGTTTACCAGGCCTGGGATGGAGTTCTTCGTCGTCTTCGTATGTGGCTTTGCAGCAAATGCATGCGTTTGCATGCTTGGAGGATATCGTGCAAAGGTCAGGGATGCGTTGTAGATGGAAATGTTATTGTAGGCCCTGCAAACGGAACTGCTACTGAAATTATTCATGGCTTGCGTAAACCTGATGAATGTGTTGCGCCTGAAGCTGTTTTTCCACGCCTGCTGTTGTCGATGTTGCTTCTGGTGTCATTGCTTTGCGTGAGATTCTATCTGGTGAGGCTGATCTCTCTTTGGACCTGCTCAATTTGGCATTCCAGAGGCAAGTTTCGACTGTCTCTTGTATTACTCACCAGTGTAAACTGGCTTTCTCGAGAACTCTTAAGTTCTGTTTAGACGCGGTTTTGTCCAGTCCGGATAATACCGCAGCTTGGATACGACTTCTTCTTCTCCCTATTGCGACCTTGCAGGTCTACAGGCCCAAATGTTCCGCAGAAGAAAGGTCAAGCATGAGGAGGAAGTTACAGGTCAAATCCATCTTATACTGGCTGTTCAGTTTTGATCCGTACACTAGTTGAACAACCTACATTTTTGCCGCATAAACATCCTTTGAAGAAGAAGCAAGACAGCGCCAACATAAACGCGTGTAGAAAAAAGATGAGTAGTGGAAATTTTTCAGCTGCTATTCGGGTTTTATCTTCAAGCGGTGTTGCTCCTCGCAAAGAGTCTACGTACGCGGAATTTTTAACAAAACATCCGGCAGCACCGCCCCCTTTTATTCCCTCGGAGTCAGTGGGTGTTGATTCAATAGTTGTTGATTCCAAAGCCGTTCTTGCTTCCATCAAGAGCTTCCCAAAAGGAACATCTTGTGGTCGAGATGGTTTGCGCGCGCAACATTTGGTAGATGCATTTAGTGGTGCGGCTTCAGCATTATCGGACAAGTTAGTGGCTTCAATTGCTGGGGTTGTCAATTTATGGTTGGCAGGGAAATGTCCCAGTGGTTTAGGTGAGTTCGTATCCAGTGAACCCTTGACACCGTTATTGAAGCCGGGTGGTGGTCTTAGGCCCATAGCTGTTGGCACTATTTGGCGCAGATTGGTTTCCAAGATAGCTGCTTTCTCTGTTGGCAAGGCCATGACTGATTACTTGGGAGACCAACAATTCGGAGTTGGTGTGCCTGTTGGAGGTGAGATTATTTTACACTCTATAAATATCTTGTTGGAATTGAAAGGCCAGTCCGACAATATGTCAATGTTGCTTGTTGAATTTTCAAACGCTTTCAATATGGTCAGTCGGTCACACCTCATTAAGGAAGTTCGGCTTCATTATCCAGGTATTTCACGTTGGGTGGAATTTTTCTATAGTAGGCCTGCTAGACTTTATTATGATAATTATATTTTGTCCTCGGCACTTGGTGTTCAACAAGGGGACCCACTCGGTCCATTGTTGTTCGCCTTGACTCTCCATCCTCTAGTGAAAACTATTGCCTCGCAGTGCAAACTTGATTTGCATGCCTGGTATCTTGATGATGGCACTATTATTAGGGACACTCTCGAGGTGGCTAAAGCTCTGAGCATTATTGAATCTGAGGGCCCGGACAGAGGTTTGCATCTTAGATTCTAGAAGTTTTGATGAAGATGTTTTTCCTAGAGATATTGGCAGACCAACTAAGGGTATGAAACTCTTGGGGGGCCGGTGAGTCTTGATTTGAGTTTTATTAGTGATATGGCGTTGGATAGAGTTCACAAGGCTATCCAGTTAATTTCTGTCATCAAAAAACTCAAGGACCCTCAGAGTGAGATGTTATTGCTTCGTAACTGCACCGGTGTGTCCAGGTTGTACTTTGCTATGCATACTACCAACCAAGAAGCTTTACAACATGCAACTGAGCTGTTTGATGATCATCTATTTCAATACTTGAGACTTATGGTCACAGGTGACGGGGCAGGTTTCGGGCCTTTACAACTGCGACGAGCTACTCTTCCAATCAAGGAAGGTGGTCTTGGCATTTACACTATGGCAGATACCCGACACTATTGTTATCTTGCTTCTCAGAGTCAAACAGTTTCTGTTCAAAAGTATGCACTCCCTGGCAGTCACTTATTTCGACGCAGTTAAGAAGCAAATCCCCAACCAATTCTCTATGTCTGCAAGAGATTCCATTTTGTGGCAATGCAATCGTGTTAAGCATGCTCAAGATTACCTTTTGGCCGTACCAATCAGCGGGCTGAATCAATGTCTTGGACCGAGACAGTTTAGAGCTGTAGTCTCCTACTGCCTTGGTATCCCCATGTTTGTTGAAGGTGGCCTTTGCTCAAGCTGTAATAGACCCATGGATATTTTTGGAGATCACGCTCTTCATTGTGCCAAGGATGTGAGGCTCAAGTTTCGACATGACCTAGTACGTGGTGTAATTGCTGACATTTGCTACAAAGCCGGTGTGCCCGCTCGTAAAGAAGCCGCTCTTGGGTTTTTGTCTGATGATAATAGAGATCTGCGTCCTGTTGACATCCTTGTTCTTAATTGGGAGAATGGTCAGGATGTTTGTATGGATGTTACAGGAATCTCCCCTTTCACGGGTGAAGGTGTGCGTGCTTTTGTTCCCGGCCAAGCCATTTCCAATGTTGTATTGCGAAAACGTAAGACCAATGTGTTTCGCATGGTTATGGTTTGGGTGTCCTAGCCTTTACCACGTTGGGAGAACTAGGTGAGGATACTTTGTGTTTTTTTAAGAGATTGAAGAACTGTCTGGTCAGTAATGACGTCAGTAGTGGGGTAGGTAAATTTCTTTTTTACAGATTAGGGGTTGCTATTCAAAAAGGGATTGATGCTCAGCTTGTTGTTAGGTTACCAACCAAAGTTTTGTACGACTCTACCGACATTTAGTCGTTTTTACAAAAATGATTGTTATCTTTTCTTTTTCTTTTTAGCTGGAATGATTGTTATCTGCTCTAGAGGGAAAATGCTTAAGCAAAATGAAACACGCATCCCATTTCAGTGGCTTACATTTTAAAGCTCCAAATGGTCCTTCTTATCTTTCCAATTGTATATCATCATCACTGCTTTCGGCTGTCTACAGCAATAATAACTGCAAGTTGGAAAATCTGTTTTAAACCCACTTATTTCAGAGGAAATTATAGGAACCAAAAATGAATGTGATTTCCGACTTTAGTAGCGAGGGTGAGATAACTCTTACCGGAATGAATCCATCTAAATATTACGATCGAATGAAAGAGCTAAAAGCATTCGATGATACAAAAGCAGGTGTGAAAGGCCTAGTCGATGCCGGAGTTAAAAACATCCCTCGAATTTTCCACCGGCAACCTATGAGTATCAATCATGAAAAATCGAATAATGATTCTTTTGAATCCCATATTCGAATTCCGACTATAGACCTCGGAGGAAAGAAGATATACGACGCTGAGCACCGGAAACTAATAATAGATCAAATTAGAGATGCATCGGAGAACTGGGGTTTCTTTCAAGTAGTGAACCATGGGGTGCCAGTAAGTGTTATGGACAAAATGATTGATCGGGTTCGTGCATTTCATGAGCAACCAAGTGAAGATAGAGCTGTGTATTATGAACGTGATTATACTAAAAAACAATCAGCATATGTTAGTAATTTAGATCTATTTCAAGCACCTAGTGCAAATTGGAGAGACACCTATTTTTGCCGCATAGCTCCTGATCTTGTCGACCCTCAAGCAATACCTATTGTTCTCAGGTACGTAATGCTAGCTCCTACTTGAATGCATAAGAACACAGTAAGCATGGACTTTTAAGCCGTCAAATCATATTTTATGGTCTCATTTATACTTGAATACATAAAAACAGAGTAAGCATGGACTTTTTAGCCGTTAGATTACGTCCATTTTATTTATGTGAGAAATAGAACCAGTTCAATTAAACTGAATCATAATGATGTTAACTTGATTTGAAAATTTGAACCTGTATAGGGATATAGTGATGGAATACTCAAAGTATGCAAGTGTACTGGGATCACAATTGTTGGAGTTGCTATCTGAGGGTCTTGGTTTGAACCGAAGTTATCTAAATAAAGATTTGGGTGGTGATAAGGGACAAAACTTTGCTAGTCATTACTATCCAGAGTGCCCTCAACCAGAACTTACTATGGGCACAACTGAACATTCTGATCCAGATTTCCTACCATATTGTTACAAGACCATCATACTGTTAGTGGACTTCAAGTATTTCACCAGAATCAATGGGTGGACGTCCCTCCTTCTCGCGGCACTTTCACTGTAAATATTGGAGATCTGTTGCAGGCAAGTAATGTTTTTGCGTAATCTGTTCTTTTATACCTGTATCTTCAAAAGAATTTTTTAGGTGTATGCATTCAGCTTTGAGTTTGGTAGACTGGCTGTGACAAATACTCCTAAATGAAGCAGCTGTTAGCTCACAAGTCACAAATTTAAAATCAGTTTTTCTTGCAGATTGCATCAAATGACCGTTTTAAAAGTGTGGAGCATCGGGTACTAGCTAATCACAAAGTGCCGCGAGCATCAGTTGCGTATTTCTTCCGTCCTATCGGGAATTCCAAGTGCAGTCCAATCAGTGAATTGTTAACAGAAACCGATTCACCCATATACGGAGAATTCACGGTTGATGAATATGTCAAACACTTCATCTCTAAAGGGCTTGGATCCCCAAGTTTCTCACATTTCAAGCTGTGATAATTGTATCCAAATTCATAGAAGTGGCCGTACATGGTCAATAAGTGCATAATAGATGGTCGCAGGGAGACAATTATCTATATTGTAAAACACAATAGCCTAGGTTTTAACTTTTAGGCCATTGTGTGATATACGGCATGGTGTTTTCACTTCTTGTAATGCACTGAGCAACTGTTATCCAAATAGCTGTAAGAAAAGAATTCGATATCTAGATGGTCTCAGTTTAATGAGAAGATAAAACAGAAAATTAATAATATATCATGAAATCTTTATAACCCAAATAAGTTAAAACAACACAGTACAACTTAGTGGGCTTTAAGTTAACAGGCGAAAACAGATCATGGACAAACTTAGTCTTTGTGTCCTGTAGCAATCTATTCCCATCACAGTTCCTCTCTCCTCTCCTCTCCCTCTTAGGCGATATTTCCTCGTCCTCCTAAACCGCCTCTAAATAACCAGTAAACGCCGTCAACCACCATTTTCTAGCCAGTAACCACCGCTGACGTCGGAGATGACCTCTGAAAACCACCGATAATTTTCTACTTCATTCAAATCTCCTTAAGATCTGTTACCCAAGTTACCAAAACCCCATTGTTAGTTCCTGAAGATACCCAAAGACTTCTGTTTTCTAAGTTTCTAAGACTCCCGGTCACAAAAATCTCAAGGCTCCGTTAGAAAGACACCTAAGGCTCCAAGTTTCTCAGACTCGTTTGCTTGCTGTTTCTATTTTCGCTAAGAATTTTGAGATCTGTGAATCTGAAATCAGTGCCTATTTTGGCTCCAGGATCTTCCGCATCTAGGGGAAAATCAATTGAATCCTCTAATCTATCTATGAATTTAATATTGATTGTGTGAACTTGTTTTTTAGTCATTAGACATAAAGACATAATTCATATCTGAACCATAATTTAATATTATTTGTTTGAACTTATTTTTTAGTCACTAGGCATAAATTCATAAATTGATTATTCTGATTTACTATTTTGGCTAGTGCAATCAATATCTACCTAAAATTGCTTCTACTGATTTGGGTCTTTGAACACTCCTTCCCCGTTTTTTTTTTTTTTTTTATGTCTGATTGCTTGAATCTAAACTTTGTTAAGTACCCACAATCTTTCAATAGTATTTTAATTTCTGAACCTAATTTATCTAGTGATTCTTTACCACTTCTCTCAATTGACTTGTTTCAATATTTATTTTCCCTTGTTTTTTTTATTATTTGGGTTCCTTTTATTTAATCTATGAAGTTGTTTAAATTCGGCAAGAGTAAATTAAAATCTGTATCAAATCTAATGCATTCTAGTCGACTCCCAGGTACCATTTGTTTCAATTGGAAAAAAAAGGAAACTCCTGCAAAAACCAGGGATTCAAAGAAGTACTCGAATCGTGCTTCCGACCACTGCTAAGGTAAATGTTTCTAATAGAGAGGAAATTGATCCACTGCACCGGGCTAGTGATTGGACTCATCATTCCTTGAAAGTTTTATCTTGCTTCTCTGAGGTAATCCTCTCATCTATTGGGATTAGAAATTCATCTTTCGTTTGCAATAGCACCACCTTATCTCCTAATCATCTACAATTCATATCTATGCAATTCATACATGTTGATGTGAAATTATTAAGGGGTTGTGTGAAATTTAATTTCGAAGATGTGCAATCTGGTTATGATGGTGTGCAATTTGCTTATCTTGGTGTGATACTCCTATATACTATTGTGCATTTTGATCTTGTACGAATGAAACTCGTTTTTGTAGATGCGATTTTGATATGGATTGGAGTACAATCTGTATTTAGTAATCATATGATAATGCACAACTTTGCTTATATATCTAAATTAACTAAATTTCGTAACTTCTGGATAATAGTACAAATTCGCAAGCTTAATCTAGAATATCCCGAGGTATCTTACTTCTGGCAGTTCATTGGAGTAGTGGCATGGAACTGCCAGGGGATGGGAAACATAGAGACCATAAATAGTTTAAAGGATATCCTTGACAAAAACAACCCTGAGCTAGTCTTCTTATCAGAAACAAAGCAACAAAACGAGGAAATGACTACCATCATGAGAAAACTAAATGTCGAATACTTCTGGCTCGTTCCTCCTAGGGGAACGGCAGGGGGATTTGCTTTATTTGGAAGAATAACATGCACTTAGAGCGTCTGCAGCGGACGACCAAGAGTAAAAATTTGATCTTTAACAGAGACGTAGTGGGACGGAGTAAAGACTAAATCGAAGACCATACCAAATTTCCAGACCAAATTTGGTCTGCGACCAAGACTAAACTTAAATTTAGTCGGGCGTTTATATAAAGTGCGCTTCTCCACCTGCGTTTGTATAGTCTCCGCTTGACGTCAAGCGTTGGTAATGTCTGCGTCCCGCACTCAGGCGTAGATAAAAAGTACGCCCCAATTGCGCGTTGGTATAATGTGCGCTTCATCGGGCGTAGGTGAAGATAACGCCTCTCATGAGGCGTAGATATAATGTGCGCTCGAGTGAGGCGGTTTTATAGTCCACGCCTGAAGACAGGCACAGTTATAGTTCACGCCTCTCAATAGGCGTTATTATAGTTTACGCCGGAGTGAGGCGTAGATAAAGTCCACGCCTAGTTGGAGGCATTGATAAAGTTCACGCACCATTTTTTTTTTTTTTTTCAATTTTATTACGATAATTTCGTAGTTTTATACCGTTGGTAATTTTCGAACGTTGAAGAAAATCGACCGTTTGAATTTTTTGAATCTTGGGTTTGAAAGATATTTTGGAACGTTGGGAATTTTAAAGATTTACTCGTGTATATATAGTTGGATTCCTTCAACGTATTCCCATAACTATCTATCAGAACAATAACAAGAAAAGAAATCAGTATTATTTCCAATTTCCAATCATTTACAAATTTTACAGGAATTGCTACCAATGGCACCACGAGCACGAAGAGAAGCGGAAAGACGAGCACCACGAGGTCCCAATTTTACTGACGGTTGAAGACGTAACAATGTGTAAAATTTATTTAGCAATATCTCAAGATCCGGGTGTTGGAACTGATCAATCAGCGGAGGCGTTGTGGACTCGTATCAAGGATGATATTGAAGTTCATTTACCGGATGCTCCAGAGCGTACTTGGAGTTCATGGCAAAAACGATATCAGGAAATAAGTAAAGATGTGGCTTTGTTTTCTGCAAAAGAGGCAGAAGTGGACGGTGAATATCATACCGGATGGGGTCCGGAAACGAGGGTAAGTATTCTCCATATTGCTAAACCATTATTTTTTCATATTCAAACGCACCTAAAGTTTTAATTTTTCTAAAAAATTAACAGATTGAAGAAATAAAAAAGCGTTTTAAGGAATGCAACGATGGAAAAAAAAATTTAGGCACGAAGAATGCTACCAAATTGTCATAGAAAATATAAAATACAATCGTCGATCGACTTTTGTATTCGATACGACGCACGATTTGGATAGTTATGAGAATAACGAGGTAGATGGGGATGGATGGCAAACAACAATTCCAGATGAGACCGGTACCTCAACGGATAAGGGGGACATAGAGAACACATATCTCCGTCAGTTGGGGAAAAAAGCAGCAAAACGATTGAAGAAAACAGGTAGAGAAAAATCCAATGTCCAAGAGGAATTAATGGGAATAATTATTAAAGAACAACAAAATTTCAATACTCATTACCAAGCACAATCAAAATTCAAGATGGAACAAAGAGCAGCCGAGTTTGCAGCTAAACAAGCAGAACAAGCGGCCAAAATAGACAAACAAAATGATGACGATGAATTTTGCCTAATTATGATGGATCTCGGAAAATTGGATGAGGTACAACAAGAGTACTTCCAACTTCGCAGGGCGGACATAGTTCGTAATAGAAGAAACCAATCTTCTTAGAAAGTCATATCAGTAATTTAAAATAATATTTCAATTAATTAGTTATTATTAGTAGTATAAATGTTCATGTCCTGAATAAAGTGAAATTGTTGTAAGGACTATCCATCCTTGCACAATACCCTCATCTAGGTATTTTGTCAGTTTTTTAATATTTCGTTGATGTAACAGGGATTGTTGTGGTAAAGGGAAAAAATATCATATTCAATTCTATATAGACCAAGTAATGCATAAATCCGTTTATTATTAGCGAAAGGTAAGATACAAATAAAATGCAAAATACAAATATTAATTCTCATATTCTAACCATAAATGTTTGATCAAGTCATCCCGCAAACGAATATGCGCATCTTTGTTATGCAATGCACGTCGGCGTTGCTCTGCTCTAATTTGGGAATACTCGTCAATATTGCCTCTTAATATATTAACCGGTGAAGTTACTTCGTTGTTCATAAACATGTGGCGATCCACCGGGTTGACGCTCATCCTCGACTATCATATTATGTAAGATTATACTGGTTTTCATAATATAGGCAATCACATCCGGGTTCCACATTCTTGCGAGGTTGTTTGATGATTCCGAATTGTTGTTGTAGTACACCAAATCCCCGTTCTACATCTTTTCTTGCCCCCTCTTGCATCGATGTAAATAATACCTTCTTCCTACCGATCGGATGTTTAATGGCCATAATAATAGTAGGAATCTCTGGGTAGATGCCATCACCTAGATAATACGGAATATCATATGAATGTCCGTTTACCTCGTACCTCACTGGTGGTGCTTTTCCTGTTACAAGACTTCGAAAAACATATGAACGATTCATAACATTAATATCGTTGTTAGACCCGGGCATACCAAAAAAGGCATGCCAAAACCATAGATCATACGACACCACCGCCTCCAAGACGATACTTTCGCTCCCTTTATACGCGGTGTAAGCCCCCGATTTCTGTAAGACGGACATTTATCCCATTTCCAGTGCATGCAATCTAGACTACCTAGCATCCCTGGAAATTCCCGGTCTTTGTTCTGCTTAAGCAATAATTCAACATCACCAGCTGTTGGTTCACGCAAATATTCTTTCCCATACACATTAACAATCGTCTTACAAAACCTACGTGTTGCTTCCAAAACAGTGGATTCTCCTATGCGTAAGTACTCGTCTATTGCATCTGCCGCACATCCATAAGCTAACATGCGTACTGCTGCCGTAACTTTTTGATGAGGGTTCAATCCTAAAACTCCACATGCATCCGGCTTTTGAAAAAAATATCTTTCGGCATTGGTAACACCTTCCACTATTCGGTTAAACAATTGTCGACGCATCCTAAATCTTCTGCGGAAAAAATTTGGTGGTTGGTTTGGGAACGGAGAAAAATAGTCTATATATAGAAGTTCTGCTCCTGCCACACGATCTCTAGGTATTTTTATACGAGTTTGAGGCCACTTTGAATTGGAAACAAGGACTCCAAAACTAACGGCCATGTTATTTTGCATAATTGCTGTTGCATCATCATCAGACGAATAAAAACTACTATTAGAAGAAGAAGAAGAAGAAACAGAAGAGCAATAATGAGCGGTATTATCATATTCTTCCATTACTTTCTGAAGCAGAAGACTGAGATTGTGGTGGATACATTACAATGGCTCATATATTTAATTTATAACCAATATCCAAGAACATTATAAAAATATAAAATATAAACTGTTTTTCTAGTAATAGAATCTTTTTTCCAAAAAAGCAAAAGTCATTGGCAGTGACATGATATGACTAGACTCTGTACACACTGGAAACTCAGTAGACTTGAGTGGACTACTAAATGACTACTCGGTGATAGAAAAGTTTAGCAATGACTTATCATAAAGTATATTCAAATAAAATTAACCATTATTCCTATCTGTATCTGAAGGCGTGGCTCGGGGTGGCATAAAAGGCATCTGCATTCTTGGAGTGGTATTGACTGAAGACTTAGTGGTTGAACCTTATCTTTGTGTCATACTTGTCCAAAGTTGGGGTGGCATTGTTTGGGAAAACGAACCGTATCCAAGTTGGGGTTGTAAATTGTGCGGGGTACGAAAAAGAGATAGTTGTTGTTGCAAATCCGTGTTTGAAGTGTTCAGCCTTTCTATTTCTGCTTCTTTCGCCAAAATAATGTCCACCCTCTCTTTAGTTTGTTTTAACGTAAACTCGCGGAATTGTTGAATAAAATCAGCATTTTCTTGAAATAAGGTGTAAGCATCATGCTGTAAATGCAAAATAAAAATACATAAGAAAAATATAAAAATACAAAATTACAAAATGTACAATAAAATGGATATCGGTACACTTACGTGGGATAATAGGTGTGGAGGAGGGATAGGTACATGTTCAGCTGGTTGATCAATTGTATTTGTATACACATCACCGACATACCCATATGTTTGGGCTTCCCAACAAGGATGAATCACATAGTCTCTGTAGTTAGTTAAGTTTCTCCAGTACTGTAAATATGTATCATAATCTTTGACAACTTGCACTATCTCTGTTGCATCGACCAAACCTTCCATTTTTAGTCGTTCTGCTTGAAAATTCCCAATATCACCAATAATTGTGTGTAGTTTTATGGGAACAGCAAAAGTATAATGGTTTTGCATCCAACATCGTTCTCCGAGGTACATGTTATGCTGTACAAATAGAAAAATCATGCGTATGTTATTTACTAAATAATCTCTCTTATTAACAAAATAAAATTTTATTATTAACTCACAATGCCCATGTACGAAAATATATATCTCGAGTCTGATAGCCTCACAGCCGTGCTTCCCATATCAGATGCAAGTACTTCTCTGTATGATTCCCATGGGCGCCATGTCACTTGTTCAGCAGTAAGCTTACTCAGTAAATCTCTACAACGGAAAATATCATTTGTATTCTTCGGTACATTCCATTTAGAAGATACATGCCATTTAGAAGCTAAAACATATATATTTTTTTCATTCAAGCGAGAAACGTCAGGTCGACAACTTCCCAGGTATTCATACCCCCAAAACTACTCCATCAAAATAATTCAACAAGTTAATAACTTCTCAACAAAATAAAGAACGACAGGGAGATAAAATCAATAGATAAAGAAAATATCTCTAAGATTTGGAATGGACCACATAATGCCTTTTGTCTCCTCCCAGATAAACGGAGTGACGCATACAATTTAGAAAAAGCCGTACCACCCCAGTCAAACGTGGACACTACATCAAGATCTTCAAAAGCAGCTAACCATCCAGCATCTATGTAGGTATTTGCATTAGAAAAGAAAAAAATGTCCCAACACACACATGAAAAAGGCAATTGCTACTCTATGAGACAGAGTGCTATCATTTTCAGCGGCAACCAACTTGTCTTCTAAGAAATAAGAGCTTAAATATTTAATTGTAATTGAATTTGAAACCCACGAAGGAGCTTTCGGACACATCGTTACATCTTGGATATCCGAAAATAAATGCTCACGAAC
Source organism: Papaver bracteatum (assembly GCA_023529315.1). Lineage (NCBI taxonomy): Eukaryota > Viridiplantae > Streptophyta > Magnoliopsida > Ranunculales > Papaveraceae > Papaver > Papaver bracteatum. The sequence goes on from JAJJWX010005152.1 coordinate 7,341,732, forward strand.
ATATTCAAATTGGTACTTCCCAGAATTGTATGGAACGTCAATCCCATCACCAATACTCAGTCCAGTCAACATGAGCCAATCTAGGGGGTGAATCCCATCTCACCAAATGGGAAGTGAAAAGTGTTTGTTGTATCCCAAAACCGCTCAACAATATAATCAACCATCGAATGCTGGGTTTCACTACATTGTATGCTCAATAAACTTTGCCATCCCGCTTTTTCGATAATATATTTAGCTCTAGGACAGTGTTGGGAAATAGTTTGGTAGTGATGAATTACCTTTTCCAAACTTCCACGATGTTGATACTTCAATTGTTGCTCCCCTGAAAATGTGATGTCCGAAGTAGCGTGTGGTTTATCATCTTGCAGTATAGGAAACCTCCCTAAACGGGGAATATCAACCTCCTTTATTTTACCAGTAGAGATTAAGTTATAATCCTCTTCGGCTACACATTTTTGTTTCTTGTTCATCTTGACGCGACCATTGAACCGCGCTGTGAATCGGTTCAACATCTATGCACATTTACGAACACATAAGATAGATGCTATTTCATTATAAATTAACCAACCATCGTTATTCCTAAATTTTATAAGTCCAACACCATTTATATTCCAAATACTATCAATCATTAACACAAACTATAATAATTCCAAATTATATTATTCCACAAACAAAAATTCAATCCTCACAGATGTATTTGAACATATCAAATAAAAATAAAATACCTAATAAAAAATCTATTTAATCACTTGAACATTTCAGATACCATCACCAAACTGTGAATTGATTGTAACCCCATTTAAATTATTTCTTCTTCTATGTATCACACCAAATTAACAAAACCTCAATTTAAAAAAATAACTGCCCAAAAATTACAGTACCACAAATTTCAATATTTAACAACACAAAATAGACTAGTTCATAATTTATAAACATAAACAAACAAATTTCCCAAATTTTACAGAACCACAATTTTACACATACCAACACATTTAAATTCATATAACACACCAATAATATACTGGAACTGTTTCTATAAATTAAAAAAAAAATTGACATTTCAATAACCAAATTATAACTATAGCAAACTTATAAAACCAACCAATTTGGGAAACAACATGATGAACGTAATATAAACAAATTAAAAACCAACAAATTTAAAAAAAAAACATAACCCACATACTACCCAAATCAAATTACCTAATTTTAATAAACTTAAACCTTCAAATAATTATTCAACAGAAAACATGAACATGAACAGAAACATACCTGTTGTTTTGCCCAGATGCTGAGGTAGGCAAGAACGTCGGTAAAAAAAATTTCCCCTACCTTCTGCTCACTGTGAGACGAACGGGTTTTGGGAGGGGTATAAAGAAAGAGGTAGAAAAAAATAGAAGAGGACGGATAAATTTAGGGTTAAAAACAACACGTGGGCTATACGTGGAAGTGTATTGTTCGGCTGGGTGCGTGTGCGAAAAAAGTGTGTGGACGGGCGGAAAGTTTACAAACGCCTGATTGAGGCGGGGCTGAAGTATACGCCTCATGAGGCGTAGATTATAAAACCGCACCATGTCAAGCGTTTAGTATATGTACGCCCCATGAGGCGTTGAGTTTACGTCCGCTTGACGTCAAGCGTTGAGTTTACGTGCGCCTCATCAGACGTTGATTAAGGGAACGCGCCATCTCCAGGCATTCATTTTATGTACTCCCCTCGTGAAGCGTATTCTATAACACTGCACCACGTCGCGCGTTATCTTTATCCCCGCTTGAACGGGGCGCAATTTATATCAACGCTCAGATAACAGGCGAAGAGTATACGTACGCTTGACCATAAATACTCATCCACCACTACGTCTAACAGGGTACTAAACCCATATATGGTCTTTTTTTTTAGTCTTTGGTCTTTATGTTTACTCGCGCCGCTGCAGACGCTCTTAGACATTATTGATTATCAATATAATTACATCAATGTTAAAATACATTCTAGTAATGGTAACAAGTCTTGGATTCTCACATGTTTTTATGGAAGTCCTTATAGCATGAAGAAAAAAATTGAATCTTGGGGTATCATAAAGCATATGGCTAACATAGTAAATGAACCTTGGATTGTTATTGGTGACTGTAATGTTGTCCTAAATGAAGAATAAAAAAACAGCTCTCATAAATTTAATACTACTGAAGCTAATGTCTTTAATAATTTGATTGATAATTGTGGCATGTTTGACTTAGGGTTTATAGGATACACATATACTTGGAATAATAGAAGAAATGGTAGAGAGATTACCGAACAAAGATTAGACAAATCCCTTGCCAATGCTGATTGGAATACTAGCTTCCCTAACTCTAGTTTAAGACACCTAGGGCCGCTAGCTTCTGATCATTTACCGATTCTTCTAAATACTCATAATTCCTGGAAAGATGGTGCTACTCCTTTCATATACTTTGGTGATTGGATGAAACACTATCAATGTCGACCCATGATCCTAGACTGCTGGAAAAAACAATTCAGAGGGTCACCTACTTTTTGTTTCACTAAGAAACTTAAATTAGTTAAACATACCTTGAGACCATGGAACAAAACTACTTTTGTTAACATAAGAACAAACATAGAAAATCTAAAGAAGAACTTGGATATGACTAACATGAAGCATAACTACCCTAATAAGGCTACTGAGTTGGCTATTATCAGAGGGGATTTGTGTAAGTGGTATAATATACAGGAGAAGTTTTGGAAAGACAAAAGTAGGGATCAAACCTTAGCCTTAGGAGACAGAAACACAAAATATTTTCATAGTAAATCTAAACAAAGATTTCGTAGAAATAGAATTAAGACATTACAAGATATAAATGGAAACTGGTTAAATTCCAGATCTGATATAGCTAATTGTACCACTAATCATTTCCAAAATATTGCAACCACTGTGTCTCCTACCATAGATAATGATATGATTGCTCTAATTCCTTCTTGTATCTCTGATCTTGATAATGAATACTTGTGTTCTATTCCTACTATGCATGAAATTAGATTAAATTTATTTGTCATGGAACCAAATAAAAGCCCGGGACCAGACGGCTTCCCTCCAATTTTATTCCAACAAAATTGGGAGATCATAGGTCCTGATCTTACTAGTATGATACAAAACTTTTTTAAGACTGGCCACATGCTTAAGGAGATAAATGCTACATTTATTTCCTTAATTCCTAAGACCCTTAACCCTATAACCCCAGATGAATTCAGACCTATTGCCCTATGTAATACCATATATAAAGTAATCTCTAAACTCATGGCTACCAGAATGAAAAAACACCTTGAAAAGATTATATCTCCATTCCAATCTGCCTTCATTCCTGGAAGGCAGATAGCTGATAACATCACAATAGCTCATGAGATAATTCATACTATGAGGGGAAAAAAAGGTCTTATGAGACTAAAAATAGACATGTCAAAAGCTTTCGATAGGGTGGAATGGAATTTTCTTATGAAAATCATGATACAACTAGGTTTTTCTGAAAGATGGTGTAATTTAGTATACCAATGCATATCAATTACTTCTCTTGATGTTCTCTTAAACGGTGCGCCTACTGATTTCTTCAAACCCTCTATAGGTTTGAGACAGGGAGATCTGTTTTCTCCCCATCTCTTTCTGTTTTGTATGGAGGCCCTTTCTAGAAAAATCTTACATGCTGAAAATATAGGATTAATCAAGGGTATCAAAGTTTGTAAAAATGCCCCTAAAGTGAGTCATCTATTGTTTGCTGATGATTGTTTAATCTTTTGTGATGCAAATGTTGATACTATTCGAAATCTTGTTAAACTTTTTTTCTGATTTCGGTATTGCCTCGGGTCAATTGATTAACCTAAGTAAATCATGAGTTTTCTTTAGTACAAAAACTGACCTTGATATCAGCAGAACCATACAGAACATCCTAGGGGTGAAAGATATACCTTTGGATGATAAATACCTAGGATCGCCTTTGTTTACGAATAAATCCAAGATTAAGTGTTTTGAACATTTAGTAGAGAAAATGAAACATAGAGTGCTAGGTTGGAACGGTAAGAACTTTAATCCCGCTGGAAAAACGGTCATGATTAGAACTGTCACTTCTTCTCTAACTATATACCAAATGAATTGTTTTAGAATCCCTAAGAAAAATTGCAAAACTTTAACTAAGCTTCAAAGAGATTTTTGGTGGGGTAAGAACGAGAATGGGAAAAACTCCGAGGGGAAAAAAGGAATCTTCCTAAAAGCCTGGGATTCCATATGCCAACTAACCAAGGATGGAGGGTTGGGTATCAAAAATATCCAGAACTTCAACCAAGCAACGATAGCAAAAATAGGATGGAGGCTCAAGGAGAACCCGACCTCTCTCTGTGGTAGGATTTTGAAAGCAAAATACTACCCCAAGTGTGATATTCTCCATACAAAAAAAAAGGCAAAACCAAATGACAGTTGGGTTTGGAAAGATATTCTTACTGGAGTCAACCATTTAAAAAGAAATTGCTATTGGAAGCTAGGAAATGGGGAAGATATAGATGTTTGGGAAGATAATTGGATACCTTCGGCTAAAGCTCCCATAATTAAGCCTAACTCGGGTGTAGAAAACATAAACAAGGTATGTCATCTCTTTTCTGATAACAAACAATGGGATCATAATATTCTAGAGAAATGTTTTGATAAAGAAATAATAGACAAAATCAAGAAAATTCACATACTGACTATCAACACCAAGGACTCTGCCCACTGGAATCTAAATTCTACAGGTAAATTTACTGTAAGCTCTCTTTACGATGCTATTAATTCTAGTGGTTCGGACAATAGAAACTGGAAAATGATCTGGAAGTTGAAAGTAACACCCTCAATAAGAACCTTTATGTGGAAAGCTGCCCACTCAATACTTCCTAATAGTGTGCGAGTGACAGCCATCTTACCATATATACAAACCAAATGTCAACTATGCAACTCAGGTGAAGAATCCCTTACCCATCTTTTTCTTGATTGTAACTTTATGGCACAAGTTTGGATGCACTTAAACTTTGATATGTCTTATGTTAGCTATGATTTGAATGATTTCCATGAATGGTTAAACAAGATTTTTGAAGATACTTCTATGGGAGGATACGCTATGAAATGGCCTGAATATTGTAGTGTGGTTCTTTGGCATATCTGGAAAGCCAGGTGTAATGTTGTTTTTAACAAAGAAAATCAAAATAGTATTAATACTGCTACTAGTATTGTGAAATTTATTAATAGTCTTAGGCATGTTCATAACAAATCATACAACATCATGCAAACTTTGTTTTATAACCCAATGCTAGACGAAACTTTAGAGATTGTCAGAGAAAAACCAATAAGTAACAAAACTTTCTTAGCCTATAACCTTAATATTGCTATATCTATGTTAAATCCTAATTCTACTTCTGGAGTTGGTTTAACTATAACTGATTGGGCAGGAACAACAATTGCTGCAAGGGGACTTAATCAAAACTGTACTACCAGAGAAGAGCTAGAAGAGCTAGGAGCTGAAGCTGCTTTTCAATGGGCAGCATACTGGAATGGACATAATCTTCTTTGTCAAAGTGATTCTGAGCCTACTTTGTTGTTGTTGATAGGAAAGTATGCAAAAGCGAAGGAAATATGTTATAACATTAGTTCCAACTCTGGAAATAGTCCAAATTCTTGTATTAACTTTAAGATTCAAGCTTTTGTTTCAGTCCGCATATATGCTATTAGAGAAACTGCAAATCTTTCGGTCTTTTGTAATACTTATGCTACTACAAACACTTGGATATGAAACACTCTGTCAACCATGATGTATTACTTAAGACTCCAAGATGTTCTCATGTATCCCTACCCTACGAGGGATGTAGTAAATGATGTAATGGGTTGAGGTTTTTTACCTCTTTTATGAAAAAAACAAAAAAAAGGTCATGGACAAACCTTGCATACAATGTAGGCCAAGTTACCTTCATTTGACTGTCCACGGATGGAAGATTGAAGATCTTGTACAGACTGCTGCATCTTTGAGAAAACATCCTTAATAGTTCTACGAACATCGAACAACCTAATAGATCCATCCAAGACCTTCTCTAAGCATTTTCCATCTTGGGCATAGATGTAATCCTCAACACATTCATACAAATCCTTCAGACCAGCCAAATTAGTATACAGATGGATAGGGATGAAGTGGCTAATTCGTGGCACAATCGTTCCTGTACCATCTGGGAGAAGAGGGAATGGAAAACAAGTTTTGACATAAGAAGCCATGTTTTAGTTGAAGAAAGTGTAGAGATACAAATCAATATAGGATTGGAGTACTGATATAATGAAGAATAGGACCCACTGCTCAACCTATATATGCAAAGCTGGAGGGGTAGGGCTTTCTTTTGTGGAACTCCCGTTGCTGCCGCCCCATGTTCCGTGGGTGCTTGTTTTTTACATGACATACATATGACAGATGTTGACCATCGTCAACTAAAGAAAAACTTGGCAATGATCCCTCCCTCTCCCATTATATCCATCTATCCATGTAGTTTCTAGCAGGAAATTTAGCGAAAATAAAGAATACAAAACAAAATCTTATTCAATCTTGCAGCCCTAGTTAATATCTCCAAATTGTCAAATCCTATCAGGTTCTCTGCAATGTCTTAAAAATTACTTTCACTTTTCACCTTCCTCTCAATCCTATTTAAATATTTATCATTTCCATATTTCTGAAGTAGCTAAGTGTGCAAAATGCTAGGAACTTATTGAATTTCTTATGTTCAGATGGAGATCATATTAAACAATTTTTAACAAGCAGAGTTGAAAGATTAAGAGTGAAATCCTAAGCAATCACAAGTTGGACACAATATACTACAAGCTTCAATTTACCTTTTAGCTTCCTCTGGGCTGTCTATAAATCATACCCAAAACCTTATTTTCGTCGTTGGTCCATATAAGCAAAATGTTACAGTTCTACAGGGGTTTGAAATTTGAGGACACCTGCATTTGACATAACCAAGTCATGTTAAGTTTATTACCATGTCATTGCAACTAAAATAAGTGCATTGTATGAGTTGCTGATTGAGCTTACAAATCCAATTAAGGTTCAAACTACACAGATTGGCTTTACCAACTATTGGAATCTTCATGGCCTGGGTAATCTAATTGGATACTATGAAGCTAGTGTTCATTAGTTTCAATTTACGTATATACTAAATTTATAAGTAACCCATCAAGCCAACTGAAAAATGGCCAACTTCACTCGGTAAAATCAGATACTTGGAATGACCTCGGTTAATAAAGTATTTTTTATTCTTATCAGATATCATTGTATGAACAAAAGGATTGCTTAACAAAGTAAATGAATGATGATGAGAGATTGAGATACTTGGAGTCAAGAACTTTTTCTATTAAAATCCTACTTTCATTTACAGAACTGTACAATTAATTTCACAGGAATTTCCATGTCAAAAAAACGAATAGTGCCTATGAGAAAACGAGAGGATGCCATCATTAGTGGTTGAGGATGTTTAGAAGTGAAACTCTGGTCTTAACTAAAGCCCTGAATACAGATTCTAATCCTTCTTCAAGATCTTGGATGCTCATCTCTAGCTCCAATAATGGCTTCTTAGCATCTACTGTTTTTTTAGCATTCAATGCCACTTCGACCCTCTCAACTTCGTTGAGGTCAGCCCCATATGCTACGCGCTTGCTAGGCAATAATCTGGAAACTAAATACCAATTGCTTTGCTTTGGTCCACATAAGAAGGATAATAGAGATTGGAAAACAGCAAGGGTAGCTGCTTCAACTTCTTTCAGCACATTGACAACAGCTACATCATCATAATTTCTGCTTTGCATCTTTTTCAAACCTCCAAGACACTTACGGATCACCTTTGTGACCTTCTTTCTTGAGGTCATATATTCATCAAGTTCTTTTGTAAGATCCAGATCTTCACCCCTTCGTCTACGAATGGATGATTGAAGATCTTGGACGCATTCCCTCATCTGAGATAATACATCCCTGGTGGTGCTGCAAACATCCAACAACATGACAGATTCATCTAAGATGGAATCCAAATTTTTTTCTTGCCGTGTGGATTGCAACTGAAGCAAGGCATCGACCGATTCATACAAATTCTTAAGACTATTCAAATTGTTGGAGATGGATGATGAGGAGGAGGTGGCTAGACCTGAAGATCTCAATTGACACAAATGTTCTTCAACTGTAAGAGTCAGAGTAGGTCTAGTGGGCAAACTGATGGAGTAAGCGATTTTGTTTGAAGAAACCATCTTGAGTTATGTTAGAAAATGAGTAGAAATGCAAATGTAGAAGTCTGTTTTGCTATAGATGCAACCCTTTTGTTCTTCTTATATACAAGCTGCGGAGAAGGTGTTACGAAAGAAAGCAGAAAACTTTGATCCTTCATACCTTGGTTGTCACGTGGTAGAATTTTTCCCTTTATCATCGCCGATGTCTCCTGGTTGCTCCTACATTAATAATATAAAAAAATGTAGCCCTGAGTAAGTATAACACCAACCCCAGATATACAAATTATAGTTATTTTATTTCATTTCATAATTCATAATCCTTGGGAATACAAAGCTACATAAACATGATGAGATACAATTTCATATACGTGGATGAGCTGGAGCAACGTGCTACACTATTGCTAGATGGATGATCAATTAATGCATGTTCCACTTGCTACCTTAATTTGTTCGTTTAAACAGGTGATCAGTTAACCGACGTTTTTAGATGAATTAGGTATTATATTCTTTCTTTCCTTTTGGTGGTGGTAGTGGGGAGGGGTTGAATGGGGCGGCAACTTATACTCAGCTGTTCATCTTGTTTGTTTCTAATGTATGCCTGAGAAAGTTAACAAAATATATTAACAAATTAATATATCAACTAGGACAAACAAACAATTGGAATCATGACACCCTAAGTTTTTATCCCAGATGTGTGCAGACAGCATCATCCACTGGGATGCTTACCGATATGTTTCCTTGTCACCTGAGGTGTTTCAAATAGGACACATAATTACTCACCACTAACATAAAATTAATTTGTACACAGTCATTCTGTACATAAAGCCCAATTACTCAAAGACAGTTAACCAGATGGAAACTGCATCACCCACTGAGATGCTTTTCTACATGTTTCCTTGTCATTTGTGGTGTTTCAATAAGGATGCATAATTACTCACCACTAACATAGGATAGAGAACACGGTCATTCGGCATGTAATGCCAGATTTTCATAAAACAAACCAGATGCAAACTGTAACACCTAACTTATATTGACAACTTTTGTTGTCAAGTAAGAAAAAGATACTACTACAGAAGCCAAGGGAAATGATAAACACAACCAATCAAGGTAAATGAAAACTGTAAGATCAACAAATATATAAGGGATCAAAAGAATCTGTTGTATATTTGGTCTTTGTTATAAATAATTACAGGTCCATAGGTATTTACTTGACAAAAAGGCGGGTACCATTGTACCAACAGGTGGTGGGACATTTAATATTAGTATAGGATATTAAGAAGTGACACCCTGGTTTTAATTAAACCCCTAAAGACACCTTCTAATCCCTCCTCGAAATTCTGAATGCTCATCTCTAGTGTCTCTAATGGCTTTTGGATACTTTTGGCAATAACAATTGCTTTGTGTTGCTTTTTACCAATAAAGGTGTTCAATGCCACTTCAACCTCCACAAAATCATTAATCTCCTTTTCATTCTCTTCACATGTTACTCGTGTGTTATGAACCAATTTAGAGATCAACAACCAACTACTTTGCCTTTGTGTCTTTGATCTAGATAGAAAGGACACTACTGATTCAAAAACTGAAAGAGTGGTTACTTCAACTTCTCTTAGCATATTCACAATAGCTACTTTATCAGAGTTCTTGTATTGTATCTTTTTCAGACCTCCAAGGCACTTTTTTATCATCTTAGTAACCTTTTTCCTAGAGGACATATATTCTTTTAGTTCAACTGCAAAGCCAAGCTCTCCGCACCTTTTTCTACGGATGGATGATTGAAGATCCTGCACACAACGCTTCATTTGAGACAAAACATCCCTAGTACTACCACAAGCATCCAACAACAAGAGAAATCCATCCAGGACAGAGTCTAAGCAATTTTCTTGTTGGATGGGTTGCAAATGCAAGAAATCATCAACAGATTCATACAAATCTTTCAGACCAGTCAAACTCTGGGAAATGGATCTTGAGGATGAGGTGGCGAGTTCAGAAGACCTCAATCGACACAACTGTTCCTCGATTGTAAGAGTGAGGGCATTAGATCTAGTGGGCAAGCTTATGGAGCGAGAGTGGTAAGTGATTTTGCTTGATATAGCCATCTGTAGAGAAATAAAATGAAGAGGAGAAATAGAGCTTGTCTGGGACTTTGGATTGGATGAAGAGATGAACCTATGTGGCACCTTATATGCAAAACTACAATCAAAAGACATGTCCATTAACTTAATCCAAACCTTAGTTTCGATGTCACGCAGTGGAACTTGCTCTATCTTTTCTAATGTCTCTTTGTTGCTTGTTTTAAGCAGCATATTAATTGACCCCAACACAAAGTAGAGATACTTATCTTAATTTATGCCACTCTTCGTATGGATCCGCTTACTATCCACTATTTTTCTCTTAAATATAAACATTACAGCAAAGATGAACAATAAACAAACAGAAACAAATGGGCAGGTGTTGTTTGTTATTTCAAACTAATCCACATTTTAAACAGTTAGAATCTTGACAGCCTAGGGTTTGTTATAAAATATGATAAACCTCAAATTAGACATCGTTATCATACATAAAATGTGCTTTCTTATGTGTCTTGTCTCCTGAATCTACAAAAATTGCTCCAAATCAAAATGCACAAGTACCATGAATGGATAAGAAAACACAACAATAAGAACCCATAAGATATAAAAAAAAACAAGTAAACTACATATCGCAAGAGAGTGTAAACTATCTTCCTCTCTTTGAGGACTTTTATCAAACAGTTAAATAGGATAACCATATATTAACAAAGAAACAATTAAACTACGAAACACACGATAATATATATAAACCTTTATTTTAGTACATCTCTACTTTTGTTCTCCGGTGTTCAATCGAACTTAGCTTCAACGCTTGAGCAACTTCAGGGGGGGTTGACATTAAAAAGATTCACCTTCATTCAAAGATTTCGCTACATTTTTTTGAAGTTCGGATTGTTGCATTTCCCCGTGGCTCCTCCTCTGCAAAAGAGGCGCCAAGCAATCATCGTATAACACTCTCTAGCCTCTACAATTGAATTTCACCTATAAGTACTGAATCTCTGCTCCTAAGGGCTAAGGCCCAAGATTTGGACGTCCCTGGAAAAGGTCAGATATTACTTTTCCCAAAATTACCAATCAAATAAGTTATTGAGTTGGAGAATTTTGTGAACACATTCCCCACCTTCATAAGGTGAAAATTTTCATAAATTTGTTTTTTAATAAACATCTCTGCTTTTAACTGAATTAATAATAATAAAAAAAAAAGGCATTATCAAATGAGAAGGTACAAAATGTACGGTATGGTTACGAGGATGCACAAAGCTGCACTCGAATGCCGATAACACTGTAGTAAAGTAGTAAAGTTATTGAGTGATAATACTAGTGACTTAAGCTCGATGTTGATAAAAAAAGAAAAAAGTTACTCAAGTTATTACCTCGGTTCTTCATCGCCATGTGACAGACTTGTTATGGTATATTTGGTAAGGATAGAAATGAGTCTGAGCTTGTTATTGTCTCGGTTCTCGACTACCTATTGTTGTGTGTAAAACGGGGGTGACAATGGGTGCCCCTATCACCTGAGAATCGAACCTAAACCGATTGATTTGGTTCCAAACATTGGACTGCTATCAATTTCAAAACCCGACTGGTAGAACAATTAGCTTTCTGTTCATAATCAATTCAATCCAATGATACCCATTGGATATCGAGTACCGAATACATATGCACTTGTGGGTATATTTGTCCCAAATCTGTTTAATCTAATTTCCTATTTATTTTATAAGAGCGGATCCATTCACATGCTAATTCTTACACTATCTCACACTTCAGAAGTATTTTTTTGCATAAAATCTAAACGCTAAAGGGTTTGACGCTAATGTTTGTGTTCCTCTTGCAAATATCTATGTACCTACCAAAAATGATCACATTCCGAGACATATAACATCACCATCTACTACTTCGAATATCAGCCGTTCATAATTAACGACTTTTTAACAGTTGAAATGGTGATTGGAAGATAGTAAGAATTGATATTTCGGAATGCACTCATTTTTTGTAGGTATATGAAGCTCCATAACTGGAACATATTCCCAAAATATTAACTTCAAATCTTTTACCATTTAGGTTTTATCAAAAAAAAAAAAAAAGGCTTCCAAATTGTGAGATTGTGTAAGATTTAGGATGTAAGTGGATCCTCCCTCCTTTCATTCGTACTTGTTTTCAATTTAGGCATCAACTAAAACATGAATATAACATTCGTAAGAATTTTATATTATAACGTATTAGATTTAAACCAAAATTGGTAAGATCTAGGCATTTTTCTAAAGATAGACTGTTCTCGCAACAACTCATGGGTACCAAGTATTTTTCCGGTCCCGGTTCCTACGGTGTTCGACCAAAAAGCGAGCCGTTGACATACCTAATAAAACCTAACGCAGAAAACCAAAATAAACACCAATCCATCATGGATTAGAATACCATCTGGTCCAGTCCATAAGAGCAGTTCCTATGGACTCAACAAACTATCAAGTTTGTTGATTTTGCTCCTATTATGGACTCAACAAACATGAAAAATAGATGTTCAAAGGTTTGTTCATTGAGTTGGATGATGTAGTGGGCGATTAATGATAGGTCGGGCGATTGTGCCACAATCGCTGGAGTTGGAGAGAAGAATGCTGGCGCTTTCCTGGGAAACGCGCGATTTTCACTAAAACTGCAGAGCTTGACCTTCCAACGCGCGTTTGTCATTAAAGGGCCAACGGTTGAATCTGGACGGCTAGAAAGTCTTGTGATCTAACGGCTATAATTTATGAGTTCTACAAATACTCCTCATTTCAACTCCAAATTCACATTCACACATCTAGTCTTCTTTACTCTTCTTTGAGCTTAAAAAAATTCTTCAACTTCAACAAAATTTTCAACTTCTTGAACATGTCTCGTCCCTTGTTAGTTCGGCGTGCTCCGCATACTAAAGAAGAAGATGAATCTATTTGCTGAAACTATTTTTTTTTTTTACTTACTCAGCTTGATTCAGCAAACTATCCATGGGTGAATTTCTGGGCGGTTATTCACTACGGGTTCTACAGTGACACCCATAAACCGAGTCGTCGTGCTATACGCGACATAGAAAATCGTTTTCGTACAATTAAGAAAGAAGTAAGTGAGTTTGTAGATTTAACCATACAATCCAATCGATATAGACTGAGAGGTAAAACTGATGCTGAGATGATAATAACATTTTTGGCTGAATGGCGAAGATGGAAAAATGCGGCTTTTCCTTTCGAAAAATGTTTCGAAATCCTTAAGGTGTTGAACATTTCAACCCTTCTTTGAAGCAAATTAGTTCGTCGTAATTCAGTGAAGCTAATGTAAAACGCTTAATTTAAAGCTAACGTAGTCCGCCGTAATTCAGTGAAGCTAATGTAAAACGCTTAATTTTAAACATATGTAATTTTATTTAATTAAGACCGTCGTACTTTTAAAACTAAAATTACAAATGTAGCAAATTAAAAATTACAATCTCTCCAACGTCGCTCATCGTTAGCTCCCCCATTGTTATTTTCTGGAGTCTAGAATTCTGCATGACTTGGGGATATACTTGGGACATTCCCACTTTCCAACATATTAAATAAATGTGCATATGTTGATAAACCTAGGGATGGACATGGTTGACCAACATTAGGGGATTGGAAAGCATTAGGCGATTGTTGGAAAGAACTCGGTGCACTCGGTCCTCCAAGCATATAAGATGTTTGTTGTTGTTGTGGTGGTGTAACATTGTAGCAGCTCTCATTTGGGTTGTAGAGCGAGAATGATGATGAAATGCGCCTAGGATCTTGCCGAAATACTTGAGGTTGAGATACAGGCGCAGTTTATGGTGAAGAAGTATTGTGTCGTATGTGTGGTGAAGAAGAACTATGTCGTACTTATGTTTCTCTCACCAATGTTTCATCAGTACTGTGCCATGATCCGTTGCTCCTGGTGGAATCAGAAGACTGACCATCGCCCATCATCATTTACAGTTGGACTGTAACAGACCGGTGAATTTTTCCTTCGAAAGGGTCGGATTTCAACCCGTCCGGCAAAGTCAAATCCCCCGGTACGTCCCTCGAAAGTTAAATAGAAAGTAAAAATGTATGCATCTAATTCAGAAATCAAACCACGACGAATACAAGGCTGTCGAAAAAGAACTCAACTGACAGGTACTTTTATCGGCAGCAAAATATGAGAGTGTAACCCGATATTCATTCAGAACAACACCTAATATGTGCTTTAAAAATAACAGAAATGGATTCACAAAAGCTGATACTCTACAAGAGAGTAGAGACAAGAAAAAAATGACCAACTAAACACCAAAATTTTAAAGTTCTCCATTTTAGGCAGACCTCAACATTTCCATAAACTTGAACAAACATATCATTTTTTACACAAATGATAAACAATACACACAGCGAAAACATGGGCAGTATATATTCATAAATGACAAGGAAATACACAAATATACGCAAATCCAACTTCGCCAGCAATCCCGTGATATACATATAAAGATACAAGCAAAATACCACTTTTGCTCAATCATTTCATGCCGTAAGCAGTTCCCGAGCTTACTGCCTCAACCTCACTGCATACTCTGTGGGAAAACAAAACAAAACGGGGTGAGCCACAGCCCAGTAGGGGTTACGAAAATAGCGTGCCAAAGTTTAAAGCTATCAAAATGTAAATCAAACTAAATGAGTTGAGCACGAAACATAAACGCATAAGCAAGGAGCAGTAACAATGATTAAGTAGAGAGAAATACTTACACAAATACCGTTTAAATAAGACTCAAAGCTGTAAACAATTAACTCTACTATTTTCATGGCCAGTGCCACCGTCAGGGTAGTTCTGGTTACCAGCCATCGTTGCCACAACGATCTTCCGGGTTGCCACCGAGGTGGTGGGGTGCCACTTAGGCCCGACGTTCCTAAAGTAGAGCTTTCTAGTTCTTAGTGACAACAATCTCAAGTGAAGAATACTTTCTAAAATCACGACCAGAAGTCAAAGGCAGTGATGCCACAATTTATCCAAAACTTGCTCCTTCAGCGAAATACCAAACTGGAATACAGTCTATATACCAAGAATAAATGCATCCATTTCTTAAAAGATGGAGTGAAATTACTAGCCAAAGTGGAGGGCGATGCTATTACCGGAAACGTGAAAATACATAATAATGATAAAGATCTCATTTCATAAAAATATGACAAGAATTCAAAGTATTCAACTACATTCTGACGTCCAGCAAAAGATTTCCATTTATAATAATGCCAAGAGGTATCAAGTAGGAAAGCAGCGTAAACACAAAAGTTATAAGAAGCAGTATCAATTCGAGGGGTCCAACTCCATGTTACTCAAACACCCTTTTATTATTGAATTCGGAAAAACATTGTGAAGCCAAAGGTTTACTGTGTAATCAAGTTTACAAGTTCAGGAATTCTTTCGAATAGACAATAGTTTTAACAAAGAGAACTAGGCAGCAAATATTTATACAGTTAAACCAAGATGCAGAAATGACAACAAGGACATTAAATTAAGTAAGTACTGTGAAGGATTGGAATTCTCTTTTTAAAACAAGTGGTTAATTAGGCTCATGCCATCGGAATAAATAGTCAGTACAAAAAAAGTTTCGAAAATTTTCAAACTAAATTCCCTCTCGGCAGTATTGGCAAATCAAAAAGAAATCATAAGTTTCACAATTCCTCAAATTTCAAATATTGTTAGGATTTACAAAACCAACAAAGCATTAAAGCACAAGAAGCATGAACAAAATTAATTTAGGACAACCATCAAAAACACCACTTTGGCTATGATTTCTAGAAAAGAACCCAGCTTACTGTAAAGTTTGAAATATGTATCTCATTTGGTCATTTTCGCAAACACTTGACAGGCTACTAAGATATTCAAATACAAGAATGATATCAATGGAAATCAAAACGCTGGTTGTTGCATAGATTTTTAAATATCAGTAAAACAATTTATGACATTCAAAAATTATCCCCAATTCGCATGCAAGGATTAAACACAAAAAGGTTTCAAACAAAATTGATAATTGTGCAAAAATTATTGAAGCAAACAGTGAAAATTAATTCATGAACTAAATTGAGAATTTATAAACATCTCAAATACCCATTCGTCCGTTAGAAGGAATCCCAAAATTATCAATCAAAGGAATTTAACAAAACATCCTCTAAAGTTAATAAGCACAATTGATAATCAAGGTAAAAGAAGAAAACCCCCTACCTGAACTGCCATTTAAGAACCGGCGAAGTACAATCCAAGGAACAATCAGTAGTATCTTCAAAGGATGAAATTTGTTTTCTCTTGGTTTCGGTCAAGTTTTCACAACAAAGGAAATAACAAGAAAGAAATAAACGAGAAACTGAAATCTAAGTTGCTGCTTGGTTTAGGTTAATTTGATTCCTTTCCTTATAGAAAAATTGAAAAAGATTTTCACCCTTAGCCACGTGTCTTTCATGCTTAATGTTTCTAGAATTCTCCATAATTTCTACTAATCAAACACCCTAATACTACTAAGGGATAATGTGGGAATGTTATAAACACCCCTACTATTCATGGGTCCTTCACAAATACCCTTTAGGGTCTTTACTAATAACCCTAATGGCATAATTGAAAATTTTAATCAAATTATAAATAATATAATTCCTCTTTTAACCTTCCAACATCGTCCATTTTTCATTAATTCACAAATCTCAGAAAAATGCTTCATCTCTCCTGCAACCACCGTCACCATCTCAATCGCATCCACCATAACCATCACCACCTCCTCCGTCACCACAGCTATTAGCAGATCTGTTACGTTTTGTACTTTTGGTTTCGATTTGTTATCAATTGCTCTTCATTTTCTTAGGTTAAAATAAATATTGAAATCATATTCAGAGACCAGATTCTCTCTTTCTTTGCTATCTACTCGTGAATCAAATCTCAAAATCATCAGGAGCAGCAGTTCTTCTGCTTTTTCTTCATTGAAGATTCAGGTGAGATCCCTATTTTAGGTGTTAATTTCTAGTTTTGATATTATTTGAAACGAAATTTCGGATAGTAAATGATTTAGATTTCGAAATGAGAAAAAGCTTCATTGAAAGAACCGTCAACAACAGCAGAAATTAAATTTTCAAATCAACAGCGGCAGAAATGAAAAGTTCATCTTCTTCTTCTTTTTATCACTGATTTTTTCAATAACAAATTTATGGAGATCGAGATTTTTCCAATATCAAATTTAGAGAGATCGAGATTCAATTTTTGTGTTTCGTTTAAGTAATTTATGACTCGTGAGATTGAAATTCAATCTTTAGGTTTAGATTTTGACTTTGGTTTTGTTGTAATTACAAGAAAAATCATCATCATGTAAAAGATAAGGAAAAGTTGGAAATTTGGTCGTTGATGTTGTTGGTGGATGCCGGTGGTGGTTCACAGTAATATGGGATGTTTGGTTTTTGATGACTTAAGAATTTTCCAGTATTCATTTTGGTCTTTTTTGTCAATTGAATGAAAAATGTTATTTTGATTGTTTAGGAAGTTTATCTGCTTTTGCAGAAAAGATTGCAAGTGTAGGCTTCGGGTGTTCCATACTCAAATGTGGGGAAGTATATTTGTGCTCGGATGACAGTTTTTTGGACTAACTGGGTATGTACCCATCTTTCTAGCTTCTCATTTCATTTCCTGCCTTTCGAATGTCACTTAATTTTGCGTAAGTGAAGCATTAACTTGTTTATTGGTATGTCTGGACTAATTGGCTATTGATGACTACTGCAAATTCATTTTGTTCAAGAGCTAAATGGTATTAAAAAATGAGTGAAGGTTGCTTTATTTTTTTTCCTAATGCGTTCAACTGACAACTACTTCAGTATGTCTTCTTCATGACACTAGTATCTTCAATCATTTTTTCAAATTTGGTTCTCTTTTTTTGTCACCTTTCTACTGGGATGACAATGTTTACTTGTATGTCCATTGTCTTCGAGTGGTGGGGTGCATCTTGCATGCAGTAGATGCTAGAAAGGTTGTTACATATAGTTTATCTGGTCCTTGGTGATTCATTTGCCATACCTGAAATTTCATTGAAATACACCTCAAGACGAATCTGTGGTGCAATCGTACTATATAGATAATTTTGATCAAAAATATGATAACCGTTACATGATAAAATCTTATTTTGATTTCTTTTTATTTGTATTTGCAATCCCTGTTTCTAGTTTGAAGTTTGGATTAATATATAGTAGCTAATACAGTTCTGTGTATGACGATAATTTGGAAGCCAAACTGAATTCAACTGATTCATTCTTGTTTGTGATTAGGGGCTTTTATATGGTGGATATGATATCCCATATAAGTCAATATAACTCAATTGGTCTTTAGGAGCATGTGAGCATGTGATGTAAGTATTTCTCGATTCATTTTTCTTGATAAGTTTATTCATGTATACTTTTTGTTAGACACAACTTCTGTCGTTGCCTCTAAATTAGAGACAACTTGAACAAGTTGCCTTCACATTCAAAGACAACTTGGGCTAGTTTCTTCCAAATTTGGGATCAACTTGAGTTAGTTGCCTCAGGATGATGATATTGCCATATGTTACATTTTTTGGATTTAGATTTAAAAAATAATAATCAAGTTGCTTTCATCTCTGGAAAAAATTTGACCAAGTTGCTTACACTATTGGATACAATTTGGTCTCCATAAAATACTAAGTGAGAACCCTATGAAACCTAGGAATTTTTTAAAGTTACCGGCAGTTTAACTTTATTATGAATTTTTTAAAGTTACTGGTAACTTTATTTGGTTTGCTCCATTTCGTTCTTGGACTCTATTTTGGGAGAAACCTATGAAAGTTGCTTTAACTTTCGGATGAAACTTGAGATAGTTGCTTCCATATTAGAGGCAACTTGAACTACTTGTTTCCAGATTACAAGGAAACTTGAGCTAGTTGATTCCGGGTTTGCAGGCAACTAGAGCTAGTTGGCTCTATTTTTTTGAGAAACATGTGAAATTGTCTTTACATATATCTAAGAGTAGTTGAGACGAATCTGGTTGCATTGATTATACTTCTCACGAGACTCCACTAGTGTCTTGGGTTAAGCGGTGTGAATTTTCCTTCAGAATGAGACACCACTAGTGTCATGTATTCCTAATTTCTGGAACTATGGAAACAACTTTTGCAAGTTGCTTATGGAGACAACTTGTACTAGTTGCTTCCAGAATTGGATACAGCTTGGGCTAGTTGCCTCCATATTTGGAGATAACTTGCGCTAGTAAACTTTCTTTCTTCAATATATATAGTTACATTCTTTGTTGCAGGTTTTTATTGTGTATTCGTATGAATTTTTAGCTTTCTACATTGATGTATTTCTCACAAGATGGAAACACCCCCTCATGAATTTCATTAGTTCCTTGCTGAAATTGAGTTAGTATGTTACTTGATTTTGGATTATTTATGATAGTAATGAAATGAATTTGATAAACTTAGGTGGATTTCTGAGGTGGTGGTATCCAGTGGTAATACTCTCCTACAATAAGATTTGGTATATGGTTATCATCATATATATATGCATTTGAAATGGTGATAATTATTGTAATCTATTTTCAGCATTTTTTATTTTCTGGTGATTTTGTTGCAGTATCAACAAGATGAGAATTACTTATGAAGTGCGAAGAGGACCTGCTCGAGTTGTCGAAAAATTATGTGGAGATTGTTTAAGCTTGTTCTGGAAACTCTACTTTGCTTCAAGTATATACATGAAGATCCGTGTCAATATCCATAATTATGTCCTCACGCACATATGTTTCCAAAATTTAGCAGGTTCAATGCATTTTGAGTCTGGAGACTTTGTATTTTGTAGCACCATTAAGTGATTGTATTGACGCTATTTTTCTCTCTAAATGATGTGTATTAAGTCTATGTGGTTTGTGATGGTATACCTATTATGTAAATTTGCTTTGGTTATGCTTCAAATCAATCGTGTCACTGTCAAAATCTAACTAGAGTCGAATTGCTTAATACTATTTTTGATCTTGAGTAGTGTAGCTGACTGTCTGCCTCCAGTTTTGTAGTTTTTTCTTTTCCAACTTTTTTCACTGATCGTGAATTTTTGTTTTCAATTGTAATTATTGAGGGTCTTTTCAGGTTAAAATGGGTTTTTGCAGAGGATTTTATGAAACAACTTATGCTAGTTGATCCCAAATTTGGAGCCAACTTGTAAAATTAAATATTACAGGTTCCTGGTTTCCAAATTTGAGAACAACTTTTTCCTAGTTTCTTTCATTACTGAAGACAACATCTACTAGTTGCTTCCGCTACCAAATACAACTTCTGGTAGTTGTTTCGAGAATGAGATATCACAAGTTCATGAGTTCCAGATTTTGGGAACAACTTCACCAAGTTGCTTCCATCTCTGGAGACAGCTTCATTCAAGTTGCCTCCAACTATAAAAAAGATCCCTAACACAAATTAGAGGAAAAAGGAACTCAACTAGTAAAGACAACGCAGATGATCAACACTCCTAATACAAAATAATATGATGATTGTTTATAGAAATACAATGTTTCAGTTTCATAAACAGTGAACCTATGTATATATTTCCACTGACTAATGAATGTAATTTCTCCACGTAAGCTTGTTTTCAGATCCAGTTCTACACTTCTCGCACAAATGAGACTTAGAGAAGACATAGCTTCAAGTGCGAATAATCTGAAGCCTGAAATAAATTTTACACCGACTTAATAAACTAATGTCAAAAAATACTTGATAACTAATTGCACCAGTAACTTGTCGAGAAGTGCAAACTATAAGCCTGAAGTACATGACACGAACATATTTCTTGTTATGAACAAGATAAATATACTTTCCAAGACAAAAATTTAAAAAAGCTTATGCATTACCTTCAACTTAGGCGCCTGCAATAAAAAAGTCCCCCATTACATATAATATCTTGTTTTGAACTCTATATAATGTGCATGAAGAAATCTTTTGTGACTCAATGACAATTGAAAGTATATGATTGCTCCTGAAATAACAACAATGAAGTTATAAATAGGTAAAAGAGTTCCACACAAAGTATATACCATTACTTCTATACAAAAGAGTTCCACACAAAGTAGTTATAAATAGGTAAAAGAGTTCCACACAAAGTATATAACAACAATGAGAAAGTAAGCAAGCTATACAAAACTAGAGGCAACTTGTTCAAGTTGTAATCAAAGTTGGAAGCAACTTGCACAGTTGTTTCAATAATTCCAGAAAACTTGAGCAAGTTGTCTCCAAAATCAGGAATCCATGAAACTAGTGGAGTTCCATACTGAAGGAAACTATAAAGTGTAGCCATCAACTTGGTAGTCCCCGTAAGTAGAAAATGTCTAACCACAAATAAACATACGATAACAAAACACATCAAAAAGGAAGAAAAATGCATACCAAAAACACATCAAAAATAATAGAGGTAACCAGCCCAAGTTGTCTCCAAATATGGAGGCAACTAGTATAAGTTGTCTCCAACAAAATGTATACACAAAATAAGTGAATATACATAATGAATGCATATCAAAATTTGAATGTCATTTTTATACCAAACAGTAACAAGACATTATTGTATCTGATACAGTTACGATAAACACAATGTGTTAACCAATTCGTATACTATGGTAATTTTCAGAAAATCATACTTACACGAGGTAGAGGAAAATATCATAAACTTTGGGATTCTCATTGTAATCAGTAACATACTTGTGTAATCCCAACTGCTTCACAAGCCTTCTTCTTGTTGCGCAAATACGTTGTAGAATCCTTCTTATCTCCGACTAGATTAACAGTAACCGCGGTACAAACCAATTGCATCCTTCATCTTCAATACTTCATTTTGATTTCATCTTCGCAACCAAATCAATAATTCCTAATGTTGGAAACAAACATTGTTCTAGAGAACCCTAGTATCATTTCATTCAACAGGACAACATTAATTCCTACATTCAAAGTTTGAAAACGCCGAATCAGATATAAATTCAAATTAGGTTGAAAATCTTAAGTAGATGAAATTCAAAAATATTTTATGGGTAATAAAGATCCACTGATTACAAGTATGAAGTCTATTTAAAATCAAATCAATCACTTTTAAGGTCATATGGAACATATTAACGTACCATAAATTCTGTAATCTGTAACTCTGAAAAATATACATTGATTTCAAATCGGTGAGTAAATATATAGAAGTTGAAGAAGATCTGGAACAAAAAGCTAAATCGACGAATGAATTAAGCACTAGCAGTTATTGAAAATTTGAAACGAAAACAAAAATCAATCAAATTTTAGCACAAATCTAGCACCAAACCTAAATAATCGAAATTAATTGAAATACAAAGTACTTGAAACAAGTTAATCGATTCTTACCTTTTAAATACGAAGATTATTGTTAAACATTAAATTGATTTCAATCATAAACCCTAATTTCTGACTTTCTTTTGACAGACTTTGATCTTTTGAATCTCGTTGTAATGAAGAGAAGTTGTAATAGTAGACAATAAATTGGTTTTTGGTTTGATTTTTGGAGATTTTAATATGTTTTTTCAGTTTTTGAAGATTTAGTTTCAGTTTTCGAAAATTCATCTGGGGAGAGAGGGGAAGAGAGAGAACGGAAAATGAAAATTTCGGGGAATTAAAGGGTTGGTGACGATTATCTTTATTTAACTAAGGATATATTGGTAAACTACTAATTCGGGTTTGGGCTTTTAGAAGTCCGGGGGCATATATTAAGTTGGAAAGGGTATTTTGGAAGGGGTAGAAATATAGGGGTATATAGATAATGTTCCCTAATTTATTTAGCTAAAATCACACAATACTAGATTTAGGGCACTCACCAGCTACACATAGCCAATTCTAGGATTGCACGTGCACGCTACGCAAAATTCTAGATTCGCATCCAAATGGGTCGGGTTCTGGTTTAAGGCCAAGTTCATTTGGGTCGTTACATGGACTCAATCGGAACATTGTGTTCTCTTGCCATTTCCGACACACATCCAAGTGTGCATCCCCCATTTGTCGAGTTGGCCAATGAAAATCGTTCAGTTAGTCATCTCTCCCTCACTAGCAATCACATTGTTATAAGGATAATCACAGTCCATACCTTGGGAAACAATGGGGATTGTGGTTGGCTCACCTTGTGAAGTAATACTTGGCATCTCCCAAAGAATTTCTGGAAAATTTGATGAAGATGATGAAGAACTTGCACCCATGGTGGGGTAAGTCATAAAACATGGATCTTTTGGAGGTGGCTGGCTAGGAATAATATTTTTATCACGGGACATGCGTGCTAATGCTGGGAGATCCAAACCATATATGTGTATGTTGTGTGTCCCAATTATAGGCTTCGCAATCGACTTGTACCAATTGACATAATCCACTTCACTAATATTCCTCTCTATATTTAGTTCATACCTTGCCCAATTGGTTCTTCTCGGCTGATGAAAATCTGATCCAGAGGTTTGCATCTGTTGTGCCGGGTTAATTTCAATTGCATATATACCTTGCATTTAGTATTGCAGTCTTTCTCCCAGGTACCAAACCCCTCTATCCAAATGTGGAGTGTATAAAACAACTTTACGCAGAGAATAATCAAGAATACTTCGTCCAACATCAGCATGATACTCAGTAAAATCAATGTAAGGGTGAACAATGACATTGTTGGGACTCCGAGTCATCTGATGAAACCTCTGAACAAAACTGGAACTCGAGATGTCGTTTCCAGTGCCCTTCGCTAAGTTGGTCGAGATGTACATATCCAACATTGGAAATCTTTGGGTATCGTCATTAAGGATTGGTTTACCAACACGGAAGTAGGTATACCACCAATACTGCAAATTACTCCATAATTTTAGTATTTTGACTTAATATACATTTGCTCATAAAAATTATTTAAATTTTAAAATAATAAATTTGATATTTACCTCTACGATGCCCCAGAAACCAGTGAAGTTATCTCCTCCCATGGACGCTATATCCAGCGCAAAGTACAATTCTGCTAAAATTGAAGATCCCCAGTCATAATCTGGTGCTTTGTCAATATCTTCTAACTCTTGAAGCCAACCAACACGAGCAATAGTAGTTGAGTTTGGAAATAATATCTGACTCAGTACCCATAAGATAAACGCCCTTTCGAGTTTAGGATAGTTATCTACATGCTTTGGGTTTTTGGGTTAGATTAGGAAAAGCTTCAACGCTGAACATCTAATCCCACCTCCTTTCAATTGTTTTTTAGTTTTAGATATTTTTGAATCAAAAAACGAGGGAAAAATCGTCTCCCATTTACTATTTGATATCCATTCGTCAGCGTTGAATGGTGGAGGCTCTCCTATTCCACTTGGGATCTCACAAATGAAATACAAATCAAGGGGCGTAATTCCTATTACAAGTATAATATCAACTATGATTAATTCTTTTGATTATTTAATAATTATTTAAAAAATATAATTTAAGTTAAGTTGAACAAGCTTACCAAATTCAAAAATCAATGAAATGGAATGTGCGCATCATCGCCCACCAACTTTCTACCATTATTTTCGGAATTTTGTTGTTGTGTCTTATAGACTTCACACTATAAAACGCACGCCATGGATATCTGTCAACCCTTTGTCGGTCTTCAGGGGGTAAAACTTCATAAATAACCTTTACCTATGAAAATACACCTCTCGTATAAAAATAATCATCAGACCGATCTTGATGCCCCGACACATGACCTTGGACTAATAATGGACCAACAACGACACGCGGCGCAGCAAACTCTGCTTCACGATCTTGAGAAAAATCTACATCTGTGGTAGGAAGCGGTGCTGGTTCATTTCTTCGATCTCTTTTCTTCTTGTTAGAGCGTAGCTCGGTTGAACCCACCAAGCGTTGGTATTTCAAGTTTGGTTGTCATATTTTAGAGAACCAAAACTCATTTAAGAGTCGCTTGATTTAAATGTACTAGAGTCAACTTCGTATAGGTTAGCTTGAAATTATTAGGGTGAGACATTACAAGTATTGTGAAGACTTGAAGAAGTGAAGAAGTACGGAGCTACAACCACAACATCATCCTTCCACTTGAGGTTGGTGATATTTGACTTGAACTGTTTCATTCCCTAACATATCTTTCAAGTCGTGCATATTGAAAACATAAAACTGCAAAGCATGAACATTCTAGATAGACATAGTATTAAGGAATACAATATGAAGTTTATTGCTTAACCATTAAACTTTGTATATAAGACATCAACATAATCGTATGAATTTTATTGTGATTATGTATGGGTATGAGGTGAGGATTTCATCATATGAAACAATGTTATTACATGTGTTTTAAGGAAGCAAGTTCATGATATGTGTTGTGAACCGAAAAGGAAATCGCCAGGCATTATTGGGGCTGTTATTCATTGCAAATCTTATGAACGAACAATATGTGTAATTAGTTTAACCGCTCATGACTTATTTGTATTCTTGGTAAAACTATTCACATGAGGCATGACTTATGTATTGGTATGAATTTTATTAGTGAAACCGATCTTAAGTAATCACCTGGGGTATGATCGGGTTTGTGTGTGTCTGAACAAATTTTGGGAAAGGGGAACCGATCCTAGTAAGAGGTGCAGTACATCACAAGGGGGAACCGATCCTTGTATGAGGTGCATCAATATTTATAGAAAAAAGGGGAACCGATCCTATGAACATGTGCAACACATTTTTAGGCAAGGGGGAACCGATCATATGGACATGTGCAGGGCATACAAGTTAGATACCAAATATATGTGGGGAACCGATCCTAGTACCTAGTCAGCCGAATCTTGGTAATCTAGAGTGACTATGCACATTACTTACATGGAGGTAGAATCGAAACTTTTTTTGGTAGAACTATTACACCCATGGTTTGTGATTGAGTGTTACTTGATCAATCACATAGTTCTTGAAAGTCAGATGAACCAATTTTAAACTTGTTTGGAAGTGTGGTAAATTGGTATCAAGTGAGTAAGTATGAAAAGGGACTTGCAGGAGAAAGATGTCATCACACTTTGAACACGCACATTAATGTGTATTCTTTTATTGTTCAAAGATATTCCTTAACTGATAAAAAGGGAAGTAAATCCCAAGAGCGAATTTAAATAAGTTAAGAATCTTTTAATTAAGGTTTTTAATTATATATGGAAAATAAGAATTAGTAATGTGCATTTGCTAATTAAATATTTTCTAAGGAGATTTTGATCATTAATTTGGACAGTGCATTCACAGGAATTATGAAAACCGAATTTGGGTTAATATGGAAAAATATCTTGAGAATATTTTCGGTTTTGGAAATTCCTTAGTGTCCAAACTTCCTTGTCTATAAATACTTTGAGTTTGCATTTCTAGCAAACTAATCCTTCGTGAAAGTAAACTTCCTCTGTTGTACTGTTACTGGTGAAGCCGCCTATTCGGAGAGGAGAGTAACCTAATTAGGCGAAATCTCTTACAGCTGCTCAGTTTAAAGTCTTCTTTGGGATTGAGAATCTCTAGTGTGTACCGTTAGTGGGAAACTATATAATTTCGGTTTATCTTTAGTTTTTGTATTGATTTGATTGACTAACGGTGGTTGAACTTTGATTGCACCTAGTTTGTTATGCTTGAGAATCTTCTCTTCTGATATAAGATTCACTCAAACTAGTTCAAGGTTTCGACAGGGATCTTTAGACTGTTGTTAGATCAAAAGATGATCTTGTGATAATCCATTGTTAATAGACTCCGTTATGTGCGTGATTGATCACAAGAGATTCAAGTAGTTGTGTGCATGTGTTTATTGAAGATCTAAGAAGATTTGAAGACAAGAAGAGATAGGAGATTTCTGACTTGGTTTTATAATCTTTGGTGTACACAATACTTGTTTTGGTAAAAGAGGATCCAATTAATAATCAGTTTATCCTTGTGGTAGATTGGATTGATTAATTGAGAAGATTGGCATCAACACAGTTCTTTGGATTAAGAGTGTTGATTGGCGTAATGTTAACGATTACCTTTTGGTGATTGAACATAAGATAGATCTTGGATCCTGGCAAAGGAGTTTATGTTAAGATAAAAAGAAGAGCCTTTGTGAAACTCATATCACTTGGTTGAAGAGAGTTGATACCAAACAGATTTGTTGTTCCTTTACTGTTTGGAATACGAACCAAAATAATTGGTCCAAGTACGTGACTTGTTTACAGGTTGGAGGCGTGGGAATACATACAGAACTAGGTGAACAATAGGTTTAGTTACTTGGTCTCAACTATACGAAGTTGGTTTATTTTGTATAACGAATTAATCCTGAGAGTATTCAATTCTGGACTAGGTCCCGGGGTTTTTCTGCATTTGCGGTTTCTTCGTTAACAAAATCTTGCTGTGTCATTTACTTTATATTTCTGCATTATAATTGTTTTATTATAATTAAAGTAAATTGCACAAACATTAATTCTTATTTACTTGATACGTCAATCCTATTGAGTTTGGTTAAGTCCGAACCTTTGTATCAAGTAAACATACTTCGTTATTGTATTGTCTCGATCTTGTATCCATAGACGATCACACGAAGTGTGAACCGATTAGTTGCATTGTCTCGACTCAATCCATAGACAATCACTTTTGGATAAAGGACTTATAGGAATGAAAAGTTTTAGCTTGAGGTATATTTGGGTACCCTCACCTTTTCAATTGGTATCAGAGCAGGAAAACACGAAAGTATCTAACAATCTGTGTTTGGTGCGATCCATCCTATAATAATGAACTCGAATTCTCACGAATCGACTTCAATTAACATACTACCAAGATTTGACGGAACAAACTATCTATGGTAGAAATATGCTATGCGATCTTTTCTTCAATCACGAGACTTTAATACTTGTCTATTAGTTGTCGATGGTTATATTCTTCCAAAGATAGAAAATTCGGATACTGAGCTTAAACGCCTATTAGATTTTTCAAATGAAGAAAAGGCACTAGCTAAGCAGAATTCAGATGGTTTGAATGCTATAATATATGCTGTCAGCCGTGATCTATAACATCATGTATCAACATATCAAACTTTGAAAGAAGCTTGGGATAATCTTCAAATCGTGTTCGAAGGAAACACTTCATAGAAAGAAGCTAGACTTCAAACCCTTACATCTGGTTGGGAAAACCTTCGAATGGACGAAAACGACACTTTTGAAGAGTTTCATCTTAAACTCTCTGAGTTAATTAATGCCCTTTCTCTCTTGGAAAGACTATTTCTGAAAAAGATATAGTGTGTAAAATTCTCAGATCGTTGCCTCCAAGATACGCTTCTAAGAAGCATGCAATTATAGAAGCTAATGATCTTTATTCTCTATCTAAAAGTTCTCCAGCAGGAAAACTAAAGATTTTTGATCAAGATAACGTGTCCAAACAAAGAGACAATTTGGATTACAAAGCCATAAAAGGGATTTCAACCAAATATTCGGAACTCTCCGAAGATCAGGAAGATCAAACTACTGAAGATAAAGCTGAGATAAATCATCACTTATCTCTTCTTACTCAACGATTCAAAAAACTGTTGAGACATCGAAAAAGAGAATTACCTGTGTTAAAAAGGAAAAATATTTTCTTCACAAAAATGTGAAGACACCTGGGATGATAATGATAATGTTCCTCGGTGCTACAAATGTATAGGTTTAGTTCATATCTCTCCAGATTTTCCAACTAAGGATATACAATGGAAAATAAAATCTTATACTACTACACTTGATTATTGTCCTAATGAGAATGATCAAAGTGATGAGATGGATCATGTTGCAACCATTGTAGAAGTCTATGAATATGAAAGTGTTCCAAATCTAGATACTCAAGAGGAATTTAACCCTTCGATTTTCAAAGAAATATTTCCATGTAAAGATAATAGAACTCATCTTCTTGAATCTGACATCATTGAAATAAAATCATCACTTTCTCAACTCAATCAGAGTTTTCAAAACGATAAAGAAAAATTTAATAAGCAAGTGAAGAAAATCGAGTCTACTCAATACTTCGAAAAGGTTGAAGTATCTAAACTCATTCTTGATATCAAATGTTGGCAAGATGAGATAAGGAAGCTAAGAGCAGAAAATCAAAAACTGAGAGATATGCTCAATTGCATTGAAAAATCATCATCTGACATGAATGCATCAAGTGACAAAGGGATAAGACAAAATTGATTTATGAAATCTAAATCTAGAAAATATAATAAATCTGGTGTTTGCTTCCTGTGCAAACAAAAAGGGCATTATCAAAGGGAATGTCCTGATACTAAACAGAGAGAGAGACTGTATAAAACCAAAAATTTAAGATCTAAATATAGATCGAAGATCTCTTCTCACAGGAGAAATCAGTTTCTTGGATGTCAAGATCTTGCATCAGAAGTCAATATTGAAAACTTCAAAGGAAGAAAATTCAACAACCAAAAGGTGAAAACCTGACTGGTTGTCATAGATTCTTACTTGTTACAGTAGGGATCATGTGAGTGTAAATATTTGGGCAAAAATATTTCTAAAAATTAATTTTCGGTTAAGAATTTAATTGAAATAATATTCTCAAGATTTTTGAAGAAGTTCTAGGACTTATAAGAATAAAGATCTCTTATTTCTTTTTCATAAAGGTTTGACAGAATGTCTACCTCTAGTTACAACTCTCGCAAATTCGAAAAATTCCGGACTATCTTGTTTCCCAACAAGAAACTTCGTCTCGAGTCTAATGATGACGATTCTGATTCTTCTAAAGAGCTTCAACAAGATGTTTCCAATGGAGAGATCTCCTCTCTCAATGATAATCTTCTCAAGAATCTTTCACTAAAATTAGATCTAATTTTATGTGAAGTAAAGAACATGGAAAAGGATTTGAGAAAGGAAATTAAAGAAGTCAATGACAATGTTGTTAGTCTTAAATCAAGACTAGTAATCATAGAAGATGATTGGAATCCGATAAAATCCTCTGATCAGGATTCAACATTGGAAGAAACTCTACAAGTTTGAAATTAGAATTTCAAAAATGAAGCTAAAATAGACATCAATTTTTTATTTCTTTCATTGATTGTATAAGTCTATATGAATAAAAACTATTATGAATAAATTTATTTGATTTATAATTTTTCTTGTGATAGTTTTTGATTTACATAACCTTGCTTTAATACTATTTGCTATGGATGTTTATGGGTTGTTTGATTTCGGTTTTATTACCTTGATATTCGATCTCATAATATGTTGTGAACCCTTATGGTTTGGGTGAATTTTTGATTTAGCAGGATTAAGTTCTATCCCATGTTGGTAGGTTTTATCAAAGGATCATGAGGGGTTCCTGAAGAAACAATATGTGAAAAAGTCACAATATGTTGAATCGGTTTTGATTTAGTATAAAAGCATATGTGTTTCGATGGTTTTCAACTTTTGCTTGCAATTGGTAAAACCGATTTTCAACCTTTCTCTGGTAAAGGTTGGTTGTTGTTATTCTTTTATTTTTGCATAAGGATGACAACATAATGGTATTTCAATATCAATTCTCCCTAGAAGAAGAAGATGTGATCATATTGGAGAAGTTGGATGCGAAATTGAGGTAACAATCTTGTTAGTTAATTGTTTTCCTGTTTTAAGAAAAGCCTATTTTTATTTGATATATATATTTCTTTTTCTTAAACGAAATTATCGGTACAATTGATGTGTTTATTCCATTATGTATGTGTGGATGTATGTGTGATTCAATTGGTTCTGGTTAAGCAAGACTATTGTTATCTTGCTTTGTTGTGTGATATCAATCGTTAAGGCTTACGAAAGTTTGGTGCAATTGCGGTGCTTTAATGTTTATGTAATTTCAATTGCTTCCAGTTAAGTAAAACAATTGTTATTTTACTTTATTGTATGGTATCAATTGTTTAGGCTTACAAAATTTCGGTGTAACAGTGGAACTTTAATGATATATGTTGTTTCAATTGCTTCCGGTTGAGGTGAATAATTATGCAAGTTGATTTATTGGGTTGTATGAATTATTTATGGCTTAACTAATGAATATATTGACGGGATGAGTTGTTTAGTCCAATTCGATTCCGGATAAGATAAATTAAGTTAATTATGGTCTTAGTTAGACTTATCAACGTGGAGGTTTCGGTTATTCAAGTCTAGCCGAATGCCTAAACAAGGAAATTCTAGTTAACTAACCTAGTATTTGGCTTGTTTAAAATCTTAAGGTCTAAGTTATATGGATAATTAGAACTTGATGAGAAAAATTGAGTTTATCTTTGTTTTGGTCTTATCGAATGAAGCGGTTGTATTTATACAATCGGTTTAGCAAAGGAACTAAGTTGCTTAGTTGATTTTTGGTTTGCTAAACTAGTTGGGAAAATTTCTTCGGGTAATTATTTCCATGATAACATATCAAAAAATAATTACCTTGTAGTTTCGGTTTTGATATTGGTTATCAAAAATGGTATGTGGAACCCTTGTGCTTGACTAAACAGGTTGCAAGTCTATTTTGAGATTTGTAAGATCCTTTTCGTGTTGCCCTTTATTTTTTCGTTTCTTTGTTATTTTTGTGACAAAAAGGGGGAGAAATATATGGAGTAAACAGGTGATGCTGGTATCAATTTTATGCTGATTGGTGTCACTAGGGAAGAGGACAATGGTGCTTGAACGTTTATCTAACGAATGAGGAAAAACACAGAATAAGGGGGAGTAACATATCATATGATTGGGATAACAAAGACGCGCGGATTTAAAACATACCTATCTCACCTTTAGTGGGAGTATGAGCTTTGTTATTATAATGTCGACAACGGTATTTTAATGATTGAATTAATGCATTATATGTGTTGTTGAATTCGGGAATAAAGTGTATGTGTAATGAATTATTATAATTTGTTTATCCATATGATTGTAAGAGTTTTTTCACTAAAATTGACCAAGGGGGAGATTGTTAGAGCATAGATCGGTTGAACCTACCAAGCATTGGTATGTCAAGTTTGGTTGTCATATTTTAGTGAACCAAAACTCATTTAAGAGTCGCTTGATTTAAATGTATTAGAGTCAACTTCGTATAGGTTAGCTTGAAAGTATTAGGGTGAGACATTACTCTTAGATCATTTCTCGGTCGAACTCGCATGCGTTGCTATATCAAGCATGTTTGTCAATGATCGTGATCAAAACTATAAAGTCTTGATTTCTAGTCTACTATAGCTAAGGTCTCGGACTAGGATATAAAGTGTAGCTGAGCTCAAGAACTCCATGGAAATCATCTTACAAGACAAAGGACTACTCAAGGAACCAATGGATCTTCATCGACTAAAAGGTATGTGGAGACTTGAACTTATCTATCACTCAAAATTCTATCTACTTTATCTCCTATCTTGAGACAAAAGTCGTATTACTATATAGACTAAGAATATACACATGTGACATTTCGAGCTGAGTATATCTCGCTTATCTATTTCTCGAAATGTGTGTTGGTAAAGCTTTCACTTTAGTCAAGTTCATCTTTTCCTAGTGATGAAAGTCATGTTATGTTTCAATCACTTTGGAAATTGCTCTGACGAAATCTAGTTTGTGAATAACTACTATATGACGTCCTCTGAGAATGTTTCAGTGATTGAAATGAGAGTTTATACAATATAACCACTGGGGGATATAAACATTGTTGTGGTAACACATATATGTATAAGTCCTTAGCATTTGAACCGAAGTTTGCGAACTTTTTTGATCAAGTAAAAACCGGAATTTGAGCAGTCAACCCAATCCGCGAACGTGCGTAGTTCTCAAACCCGAGAATTTCTACTGGAGTTGTAGCTCGGTTTCAGTCCGCGAACTAACGGAAGTTCTCGAACCCGAGAATTTCTGCTGGAGTTTGTGAACTCCAACCGATTAACTTGAGTCCGCGAACTTGAATGGTTATGTCTAAAAATGATGTTCGTGAACTTTTCTAAATTATCTAAGGAATTATATTGCAAACCGTTGCTTTATAGTTCATGAATTGATTCGAGTGAATCACATCGTTTTTGCTTCAATTGTGCCTTGTGTAGTACATAAGATCTCATAGCAATTGAACAACTCTCTAACTAGTTCATTTGAGTCGTCTGGACTAGTTATGGTGAAGAAGAATATGGTTGATATGAAAGTTATCATTTGGCTAACCATTCGGTTGACTAATATTGAACCATCTATTGTACATTTTTGGGTACGGTTACACAAACCCAAAATAGCCAAGTACATGTGTGTATGGCAAGCTAAGTTTTCGATCTAACGGTTGAGAGATATTAGCTTGTATCTAATCAGTATTTGTATGAGGCCTAACTTATGTATTAGTATAACCGCTATGTGTGATTAGTATAACCGCTCATGACTTGTTTGTGTTCTTGGTAAAACTATTCACATGAGGCCTGACTTATGTATTGGTATGACGTTTATTAGTGAAACCGATCTTAAGTAATCACCTGGGGTATGATCGGGTTTGTGTGTGTCTGACCAAATTTTGGGAGAGGGGAACCGATCCTAGTAAGAGGTGCAGTACATCAAAAAGGGGAACCGATCCTTGTATGAGGTGTAGCAAGGTTTATAGAAGAAAGGGTAACTAATCCTATGAACATGTGCAACACGTTTTTAGGCAAGGGGAACCAATCCTATGGGAATGTGCAGCGCATACAAGTTAGATACCAAATATATGTGGGGAACCGATCCTAGTACTGTAGGATCAGAATATCGCCACAGTAATACTCTTGATAAATTTATAAACAACATTTCTGCGAGTTCTTCAACAACACACTGCGAGTGTCGCAGAATGACTCGAAGAATGACATAACGGATGATGGTAACTGAAACACGATATGAGCATGACGAGCCTGCGAAGATTATATCATCTGCGAAAATTAACATTACAACTACTGCGAGAGTATCACGAGTCAGATCCGAAATTAAAGGATAGCTTAGATGTCATCCATTATGTAACTACCCTATATAAAGAGAACTAATAGACTTAGAAGAGAGAGATCAATTTGAGAGTATTGATAAAGTTTTGAGGAGAGAGAAAGTTTAAGAAAGCGGTTGTATTCTTGATTTCTTTCATTTCTTGTAATATTTCTGAGAATTAATCAATAAAAGTGTTGTTCTTAATCTTCAAATATGTGTTGATTATTATGAATTCTTGTGAGGGGTGTAGTGTAGGAATTCCTGCAACTACATATTTGCGCTAGAAACAGGGATGTTTCTGAGCAAAGATTGAAATTGTGATTTGTAAGAATTTAAAGAAATTGGAAAATATTTTTACGGGATTTACAATAATACATCAATATTGAAGGAATGGATAGAATAAAAAATACATCAGAATAACCAACAATCGTAAGGAGGAGTAGAAGACTTGCTGGAGAAGAGACAAATGAAATAGGAGAATCTTCAAGATTAAGAACAATGAGCAACAGAACAAGGAATAATGGAGAAAATCAAGTTCAACAACCAAATCAGCAAACACCGATACAAGATAGAACTGTGGATTATGACAGAGTGAGCGTGCATACTTGGCGATCAGATTCAATAGAAGAAGCAGAAAATCGACAATTAAGAAATGGAAGGCGAGAGGGAAGAGATCAAGAAGCGGTTGGAGGATTAATTCATGGAGATGACGAAAATGAAGCAGTAGAGGCTTTAAGACAAAGAATACAAGAGGAAATGATATTAGAGGCGGAAGAACGTGCGAATTTAACAAGACAAAATCACGAGTTAAGAATGGAGAATTTGAGATTACAAAATAGGAGATCAAAAAGTACTGCAAGATCAAGTTCAAGATCATTTAGAGAAGAAGCAAGGCGAAATTCCCCTGTAAGAAATGCTGGTGAAAATATTCGAGAGGAAATGCAAAATCCAAATGAAGAGCAACATTATGGAGAAGAAGAGATGATTAATGATCGCTACATTCTACGTAGTGAAACTTTGGATGATAGACGTGATAATAGAAATCAAGAGGGTGGAAATAACCAAGATGGTGAAGAAAATCGAGAAGAAGGTGGGAGAATATTACATGAGCGAGAAATTCAAAGAAACCAGAGAATAATTGAGGATGAAATTGAGAGACATTATGCTAAACAACCACGTCTAGCTTGCGAAAGAGAAAGATTGAGAGCAGAAGTGGAAGAACAAGAGTTTTAAGAAGCAATATGTCAGAATAATCATGACAATCGAGAAAGGAGACGCGCACGAAATCGTAACAATGATAATATCAATGAGGAATATGATATAATACAAAGGAGAAGAGAAACAGTGAGAAATGAAGAAAATCGCAGAAGAGAAAATGGAAGGCATAATCATTTGCGAATTCAAGTAGGAGGTGAAGAAGAAAATCGCGGGAGAAGGCAGAATGAAGATGCTGAAGAAGAAGCACAAAATCTGGCAAGGCAAGAAAGAAATGAACGCAGAAGAAGGGAAGCTACACTGAAAAGACCAATGGAGCAAAATTCAGATGGGAATGAACAGATTGATGGTATTTATCAATGATGTTGTAGTAAAGATTCGTTGAGACTTGTGAAGGAAGATTTTTTAGACTTTATAAAGGAAAATATTAAAACTAGCAAAAATATTCAACGAAGGTAACAAGATTAAGAGTTACTAGGACTCAGGATTCCACCAAACTCATGTTCTTATGGTTCAATTATTAATTCTTTGACAATTATAGCTCCGAAAATAATAACTATTGACTCTAAATCTTTGCCAAGATAGATTTTATAAAAAATTAACTGTAAATGGTAAGCATGGGTTATTAAAACACCTAAGCTAAGCATAACCCATCAAACTAAATCACAACTAATTAATTTAAAATCATAAATCAAATTATATTAATGCAAAAGTCGTAAAAATAATTTAATAAAATTACCATAGTGTTGAGAATTGGCTTCCTCCGTCATCCCAATGATGGGGTTTAGCTCCTCATGTTGGAAACACGCTTAAAAGAATTTTTCATTGCTCAAAAGTGCTTACAAGAGGTGTAAATATAATGAAACAAAAATTTGCAACGGAAATAAACGTTGCTAATCAGCTGTTACAGAGAACGATAATAATAAAGTGCTGCAAACACTGTTTTTCTGTCGCTGAGAAAACTGTTACAAAAATGATTAATAACGATTGTTATTTAATGACTGTCCTGACGCGTCTGTTCTTGGTGTTCTTCAGCAGTAGAACTGTTTTTCTACAACTTTGATTTTCTACCCTCTGTTCTCACCCCTAACTCTCCATCCCTTCTCTGAACATCAAGCCCTATTTTTATACCCAGTAGAGTCTCAAATATCGACAGTAACTGCTTGAAATCTTCGCCATCAAGAGATTATTCTCGAAATATTTTCTCCTTTACTTCTTACCATGTACGAGATTAGATTCTCTTTCACCCTTATCTGGCAGGATATCTCTCCTTATTTAGCTCTTTCACGCTCTTATTTGCAGGCTGCACACTCCATGCATGTTCCAAACACAGTCGAGAAAGATTCAAACTCACTACGGCACACGCAACTACCTTATTCAGCACAACATCAACAAGAAATCCCGTAACTTCCTTCCTTCTCCTGTTTTACGAGAATCACAAAAGATCTTCGTAATAACTTCACTAATATTTTCTCCCATAATCTCACGTATCTCCCAAAATAAAACCGAATCAAACCCAAAAATAATTCTTCCCTGATATACCGAGAATCGTTGGAAATCACCTTTTTATCCGGTATCAAATTGCTTACCATCCCTGTTTTATGACAACAGGTCGATATCTATCCAAAAATCCAAACAACTCCGACTAAATCTCGTGGAAATAACCTTCAAAAAATTATGCAGGAATGAACCTTATTTTCCCGCCAAAACTGATTCTTAAAATGGAAGAAGATGATTGTCCCCTATTAGACACTGGGGTGCGAATAGAAAGTGGCATCCCTGAGGTGCAAATAGTAAAGTAGGTGCCCCTTATCAATTGAGGTTCCCTTTATCCGAAAAGGGGGTCCGAATAGCAAATGTCCTCCGGGAGTGTTCCGAGCAACTTTTTCCGCATAAGTGTAATTCTCCAATAACACCTAAAAAAACATAAAAACACCAAAATTAGTACAAAAATCGAGACTAACAATAGAGACACTGAGGACAATTCAGACACAAAAATGTGTCTATCAAATACCCCCAAACTTATTATTTGCTAGTCCCGAGCAAATCTAATCTAGAAAATAAAATGACTACACTTAGCACGTGCAGCAAGCCGTTAAACCGCAAGGTGGCCCTAGTAGCGGAGTGTTGTTTCCAGAGGGTTTACCAGAGGTGTACCCACAAAACCTGTACTTCTAATTGGTCACAAGTATCCAAAGAGCTATGAGGACATACAGATTCTCAACCTATCTCCAAGTGACTAGAATACCAGAGAAATTAAAGGTGTCAGCTCTAAAGATGACTGAGGAAATGGGAGACATATCCGCAACACTTCTAGATAAAGAGATATCCGCTACACAACTAGATAAACATTGTAAGATGTGTCCGCTGATTTACAGCTGGATAAGATTAGGGGAGAGATAAAAATGAGGGGGACATCTGCTACACAGCTGGACTAATTACGTGTGATGAGTTAAACCAGTGCTAGAAAGATCTTGTGCCAGATTGAAAGCGGACTAACAAAGAAACCAAATACATCTCTCTTTGACTCTCTCATAGTGCTCAGTAGAAACAACGCCTTCTTCGGTCTTCAACTGTTGATGATAAATTCTTGAACCTCGTAGAACCTTGACAATTAACTCTTGTCTTCGATTTCTTGCTTGACATAAAAATTTCTACTTCCCTGTGGCCTTATTGAACAAAATCGTAATAATTTTTTTTTTTTTTTTGGAAACAGAGTAATAACAAGACAAAAATTTACATGGCCAACACAGAAGGACTTTAACACTTGGATATTCGCAACTTGTAATGTCTTAGTATCATGAACTTCAACAACTTATATCTTTTTTTTTTTTTTTTTTTTTAACTTTTTGTAACCCTTGATTTTGAATTCTGATTTTCTATTATTTCTCTAAACCTTAAACGTCTTCAACTTTTCATAGATTTTGATGTCGCTCCGTTTATTGATGATGATGAGATTCTACTGAGAGAGAGTCGTAATCCAGTAACTAAGACTACATTGTGAGGTTGCTTTGTCTTTCTGGCATTTCCTGACCTACTTGCCTTCCCATCCTGGATGGTTAGATCCATCACGATTACCCTCTAAAAGGAACAAGTTCTCTCCTGAATTTCAAGGATCTTAATGTCTTTTTCTCTAATGTCTCAATAGGTTGTTATCCCTAGCATTCAAATTTCTATCTTTTCGGTGAGAAACAATATGTAAACTTAGCTAACCGGATAACATGTGACGCTAGAAGTTTCAAAAGTACAACTAAAAAGTTTCTCCCATACCCCCAAACTTAAGTCTAACATTGTCCTCAATGTTCTAAAGATGAAATTAAAAACATGAACAAGGAGAAAACGTTACCACTAGAAGGAAATGAGGAAAAATATTACCATGTTGCAAGAGCAAGGGATACCTCCCA
Source organism: Papaver bracteatum (assembly GCA_023529315.1). Classification (NCBI taxonomy): domain Eukaryota; kingdom Viridiplantae; phylum Streptophyta; class Magnoliopsida; order Ranunculales; family Papaveraceae; genus Papaver; species Papaver bracteatum. The sequence continues at coordinate 7,380,561 of JAJJWX010005152.1, forward strand.
AGGAGTGCTAAGTTTAAAGTCTTCAGCCAGACATCAAATACCTCAAAAAGGATCTTCACCTTCCAAAGTCATACACCAATAGCCGAAATAGTTGTGGGTCCATGAGACTAAATAGAGTTAACACCAATATGAGACAACTGCACTGGTTCAGAAAAATGAATAGAAGGAGCACATCCTCATCTAAGGTTTTTGTCAAGACAACTGGGTTTATCTGGGGAAAATAACGAAGCTTCATAAGTGTGTCTTGATAAAGAGATTCATCCGAAATACTGGCCTCTAATTCCTGGGTCACTTCTTGGACAGTATCAGGAGGATCGGGTTGCGGAGTCTGAATAGACTCAAGTAATATCTTAGACGCACAAGGCTCGAGTCCCAAGTTAGGGACTTTAATTAGGGATACGTGACGATTACAAGAACCATCACTACCCCCAAACTTAGGGTTTTCACTACTCACGGACAAACCTCTAACTATTGCTTGTATTTCTGGATCATCAAAGTCCTTAAAGTACTCAAGAGCTTCTTCTAGTTCTCTTCCCCAAAACTTAGGGTCATCACTATTCTCAGAAAGACCTAGCACTATTGCTTGGATTTCTGGGTCCGTAGAGTCTTTAAAATACTCAAGGGCTTCTTCTAAAGATTGATCACATGTCTGGTCTAAGAGAATGGTTTCCTCAAATTCATCTAAAGAGTCTCCTAGTAAAGTGTCATGGCAATCATCCTGAACTAAAGTGCTAATCATATTCACTTCTTCTAAATTATCATTCTCAAAAGGTTGCCTAGTAACATTAAATACATTTAGTTCGGTGGTCATATTACCAAAGGATATGTTCATAAGCCCGGTCCTACAATTGATGACAACGTTAGTTATGGCTAAGAATGGGCAACCTAAAATCACCGGGATTTGAGAACTTGGGTCCTGAACAGGATGTGTGTCTAGAACAACAAAATCCACTGGATAAATAAACTTATCAACCTCAATCAGAACATCCTCTATGACACCATGAGGTACTTTAACAGACCTATCAGCTAATTCAAGTGTCATTTTAGTCGGTTTCAACCTACCAAGACCTAGCTGGGTGTAAACATGATATGGAAGTAAGTTAACACTAGCTCCTAAGTCAAGTAATGCCTTATCGACCATGTGCTTACCAATTGCATAAGATATGGTGGGGCATCCAGAATCCTTATACTTAGGGGGTGTTTGGTTCAGAAGAATGGAACTTACTTGACCAGCTAAAAAGGCTTTCTTTTGGACATTAAGCTTACGCTTTCGTGTACAAAGATCTTTAAGGAACTTGGCATAAGCAGGCATCTGTCTAATTGCTTCTAACAATGGAATGTTAATGTTTTCCTGCTTAAATGTCTCCATTATCTCGTTGAAAGTCGACTCCTTTTTTGTTGGGGCTAATAACTTTGGATATGGGGCTCTAGGCACAAAGGTAGTCCTATCAGGAATTTCTTGGGACTCCTTAGGAATTGTTTCAGTTTCCTCAGATATGGGCTCCTCCTCTTGGGAAGTAGAAGGTGGAACTACAGCATGTTCACTTTCAGGCATGGAGACCTTATTGTCAACTTTCTTTCCACTCCTAAGGGTTGTAATAGAATTCACATGATTGTACGATTTCTCTCCTTTGGGGTTAGAATCAGTATGACTAGGGAACCTTCCATCTTCTCTCTCACTTATATACTTAGCTATCTGGCCGACTTGAAGTTCTAATTTAGCAAGAGACTGGGAATTATTCTTAAAATTCTGCTTGGTTTCCTCTTGAAAATTAACCTGGCTCTTTATTAACATTTCCTGGCTTTGTGATAGCATATCCTGGCTCTTTTTTAATATACTAAGAGATTCCTCTAAGCTAGTCATTCTATTCTCAGATGGGTTCTGGAACTGGGCTTGACCTGAAGATTTCTTGGCATAATCAAAACCTGGGGGAGGCTGAGAAGTACTAGACTGACCTTGATTATGGCTCTTAGACCAAGAAAAATTAGGATGGTTTATCCAACCAGGATTGTAGGTCCCTGAGTATGGGTAAAACTTCTGATGGTTCTCAAACCTAGCATTGTTATAAACATCATGGGATTTATCTTCACTAACGTGACCTTCCCAAAATGAGCTATTGGGTTCTATTCCACAACTAGAGACTTGAGAGGCTCTAATTCTATCATTAGGTTCAACAAGGGACCAATTTTTAGACTGACCCATTTCCAAAGCTTCTAACCTTCTAGACAAAGTAACAAACTTAGCATCTGACCCAAAGCTTGTATCGACCATATTGGTGCTACTTTTATTGACCAAGAATCTTTTAGGGGGTTGAACACAAGGTTCCCACTGTTGGGATTTTTCAGCAATAACTCCTAAGAAGGTAAAAGCATCATCGGCATTTTTACTAGTGAACTCACCAGCGCACATAGATTCGACCATGGATTTGGTCGAATAGTCTAAACCATCATAAAGAATCTCTACTAGTTTCATTTTCTCAAACCCATGGTGAGGACATTCGGATAGGAGATCATTGAATCTCTCTAAAAACCTATAAATAGACTCTCCTTCTTGTTGCATACTAGCACTAATTTTCTGCCTAAAATATGCGGTTCTATGCTTAGGGAACCACTTTAAGTAGAAAGCAGTAGTAAGTTGGTCCCATGTTTCTATAGACCCAGATGGTAGGTTATTCAACCAGTACTTGGCTTTATCCCTTAAGGAAAAGGGGAACATCTTAAGTTTCAAGAATTCATCAGTAAGGTCCTTAATCTTAATTGTTCACATATTTCGTCAAAGTCCCTAATGTGAAAGTAAGGATTTTCATCATCTTTTCCTAAGAATATAGGGATCATCTGAAGAATACCAGGATTCAACTCATAAGTAGTCGTAGAGGCTGGAAATTTAATGCACGATGCTCGGTTGGTCCTATTTGGGTACATGTAGTCTTTCAAAGTAGCCATTGCTGGCACAACTAAAGTACTATCCTCACGAAGAGACAGATTCTCAAAACTAAAGTTTCTGAAAAGGGGGCTCTCAAAAGAAGAGTCTTCGAGCTCCCCTCCTTCACAAGAAGAACTACTAGGTTTTTCACTAATCAAACGACCTAGAGTGTCTCTTTTCCAAGCCCGTTCTCTAATGACCTCGGGCATACACTAAAAAAACAAAATTAAAAAGAAAGATCTTAAAAGGAAGGGAAGTTCTATGCAAACACAAACAAGGCTGACTCAACCACAGCAAACCTACTGATTTCTAGCAAACAAAAAGCATGATGGCTCCACTTAGATTGTTTTCTAGACCAGCTTCTAATCCTTCGGAAGGGAATTCGTTACAATCTGAGCAAACCTCTCTGGAATCAATCCGAGTCAAAGTAAGTTGAATAGAGGCGAGGGAAGCTTAGTGGAGCTTTGATACCCAAGGCCTCACCGCATTACAAGGCGGCGCAGTCACGTATTCAACTCACAGAAACTATCATGAACTTCGAAGAATGCTCAAAAGAGTAACCAATATTTTTCGAACGAGTTTCATATTAAGCTCGTTACCCTATCAGTCTCTTTCTATTCCAAATTTTAAGGCTTAGGTTCGCGTTAAGTTTCGTTTTCCTAAGGCGGGCAAGAAGAGAACGGTGATGAAATCCGAACCCTTATCTTGTATGGACAGTCCTTGCCCTTTACTAGGAATTTAAAACAGCTGTTTTCAGTTCCTCAACATATATGCAAACGAAGGAATATAGTAACTCTCTAACAGGGGATTCACGAGTGTTTCGACAAACTTACCTTCCGTTCCAGATGGGGGACGAACCGTTGAAGTCGACTCGGGCCACAACTCCTATGTCATTCACGAACCCGAGGGGACGATGTGATATCGTAATCACCGTCCTTCTCTGCAAACAATTTAATATTTAATACTACCCTTCCGTAGGGTTTAAAACAATAAAAGAATGTCCAAATGTCCAAGTCCAAAGTCCAAAAAGTAAAGAGTAAAGAGCAAAAGAAAAAGAAAATTACAAGAATAAAGAAATCCTAATACAATCTAAAGAAATAAACTCTTTTTTTTTTTTTCTCTTTTTAAAATAAAAAAAAATCTTTTTCTTTCGCTCTTTTCGCTTTGTCTTCAACTCCAAACTTTAAGTATTCACCAAAAGCTTTGGAAAATTTTTCTTTCGCTCCAAATTCCAAAATCTGTAGTAAAAAGACAAAAAAAAAAAACGTAAAGAAGAACAAATAAAGTAAAAACAAATAAAACCTAAAAAAAAGAATAAAAATCTAAAAACTCTAGCCTAAAGACAAGCTCTGTGTCGACGGCGCCAAAAAATGATGGTATTTATCAATGATGTTGTAGTAAAGGTTCGTTGAGACTTGTGAAGGAAGATTTTTTAGACTTTATAAAGGAAAATATTAAAACTAGCAAAAATATTCAACGAAGGTAACAAGATTGAGAGTTACTAGGACTCAGGATTCCACCAAACTCATGTTCTTATGGTTCAATTATTAATTCTTTGACAATTATAGCTCCGAAAATAATAACTATTGACTCTAAATCTTTGCCAAGATAGATTTTATAAAACATTAACTGTAAATGGTAAGCATGGGTTATCAAAACACCTAAGCTAAGCATAACCCATCAAACTAAATCACAACTAATTAATTTAAAATCATAAATCAAATTATATTAATGCAAAAGTCGTAAAAAGAATTTAATAAAATTACCATAGTGTTGAGAATTGGCTTCCTCCGTCATCCCAATGATGGGGTTTATCTCCTCATGTTGGAAACACGCTCAAAAGAATTTTTCATTCCTCAAAAGTGCTTACAAGAGGTGTAAATATAATGAAACAAAAATTTGCAACGGAAATAAACGTTGCTAATCAGATGTTACAGAGAACGATAATAATAAAGTGCTGCAAACACTGTTTTTCTGTCGCTGAGAAAACTGTTACAAAAATGATTAATAACGACTGTCCTGACGCGTCTGTTCTTGGTGTTCTTCAGTAGTAGAACTGTTTTTCTGCAACTTTGATTTTCTACCCTCTGTTCTCACCCCTAACTCTCCGTCCCTTCTCTGAACTTCAAGCCCTATTTTTATACCCAGTAGAGTCTCAAATATCGACAGTAACTGCTTGAAATCTTCGCCATCAAGAGATTATTCTCGAAATATTTTCTCCTTTACTTTTTACCATGTACGAGATTAGATTCTCTTTCACCCTTTTCTGGCAGGATATCTCTCCTTATTTATCTCTTTCACGCTCTTATTTGCAGGCTGCACACTCCATGCATGTTCCAAACACAGTCGAGAAAGATTCAAACTCTCTACGGCACACGCAACTACCTTATTCAGCACAACATCAACAAGAAATCTCGTAACTTCCTTCCTTCTCTTGTTTTACGAGAATCACAAAAGATCTTCGTAATAACTTCACTAACATCTTCTCCCATAATCTCACGTATCTCCCAAAATAAAACCGAATCAAACCCAAAAATAATTATTCCTTGATATACCGAGAATCGTTGGAAATCACCTTTTTATCCGGTATCAAATTGCTTACCATCCATGTTTTATGACAACAGGTCGATATCTATCCAAAAATCCAAACAACTCCGACTAAATCTCGTGGAAATAACCTTCAGAAAATTATGCAGGAAGGAACCTTATTTTCCCGCCAAAACTGATTCTTAAAATGGAAGAAGATGACAGCCCCCTATCAGACACTGGGGTGCGAATAGCAAGTGGCTTCCCTGGGGTGTAAATAGTAAAGTAGGTGCCCCTTATCCGAAAAGGGGGTCCGAATAGCAAATGTCCTCCGGGAGTGTTCCGAGCAACTTTTCGAGCAACTTATTCCGCATAAGTGTAATTCTCCAATAACACCTAAACAAACATAAAAACACCAAAATTAGTACAAAAATCGAGGCTAACAATAGAGACACTGAGGACAATTCAGACACAAAAATGTGTCTATCACAGATCTTGAGGGAGTTAGCAGAAATGAGGGGAATGTTAAATAACAGAAGAGAGGGAGGCAGAAGGAAACTTGATAAGGCCATTGAAGAAACTGGGAAAACTCCATTCACCCAAGAAGTACAATTAGGACGAATACCCCCAAAATGCATTTTCCAACGTTAACCAGTATCTTTGATGGAACTACTTGTGCTATTCAACATGTCAAATCTTATGTTAGGTGTATGCTACAGCGGGAAAACCATGATATTGTATTGTGAAAATATTTCGCATCCATCTTAACAGGCGAGGCGCTAAAAATGGTTCGAAGGCTTACCTAAGAACACTATAACTTCTTTCAATCATTTGTAGACTATATTTTTGGGAGCATATATAAGTAACAATTCTTCGCGGCCTGGCATTGAAGATGTATTTGGATTAAAGCAAAGGGTTGGTGAAAGCTTAAAACATCTAACCATAATGTGGAAAACAATGTGCAGCGAAATGGCAGGCCGCGTGGATGAGATATATCTCATCTTATCATTCATTAATGCAATGTTCGCAACCAATCTGTTATATGTCCAAATCTTCAGAATCAAGAACACCATCACAATGACAGAGCTACGAGAATTGCAAGAAGAATACATTGCTTTGGAGGATAAACAAAATGAGATGGAATCATACCCTATTGCGAATACCATCTCAATTGCAGCAAACACAAGTCTACTTCCCAGGTTAATAAATACAGTAGCGAGCACTTCGCAGGTGAAGCAAGAAAAGAGTATAGATGATGGTCAACAGAAATTAGTAGCTATGGGAAGCAGAGACCAAGAAGAGTTCGAAAGGGAAAGAATTTTCTCAATCGAGATGGAAATAATAAGATTCAAAGGCTTGATCAGCCGCAAGAGACTTATGGTGGTCAAAGACAAAATTATTATAGAGGGCAAGGAAGTCAGAAGATAATATGGGAAGAAATTAAGATGCCACCTTTAAATGCTAGCATAGAGAAAATTTGGAAGACTATAATCTTGATGGAGGACATGCCCGCACCATGGAACATGGAAAAATATCCACACCTAAATAATCGAAATCTATAATTTTGCTCTTATCATCATTTTCATGGTCACTCAACAAATGAATGCAGGAATGTAAAAAGAATCTTCTTGAGAATGATATACCAGGGAAAATTAAATCATTTCTTATTAGGGCACCCTCAATCTCAACTCTTACCACCACCACCAGAAACTCGCAGAGTTAATACAACAAAAGGAGGAGAAACATTTGTCATCGAAGTTGGAGCAAAATCAAAAAAAATGTTTTGTAACTCTATTGTACATTCGTATAAAACAATCGAAGATTTCCATGAAAATGTCCTAAGCAGAGTTTTCGCAAGAGATGTTGATGGGAGAGAAATAATGAATATTGCGAAAGCTTCGCCATTAGAAGAATGGCAAAAGCAGACAATTTCTTTCACTGCACAAGAAGTACCTGAGCCTGGCGAGATGCATGACAATCCATTAGTGGTAAAACTAGAGATAAATCCAAAACAAAGAGAAGATAGATAGGAAGATGAGGATGATGAGGCCGAAGACTCATGGGAAATCAATAGAGTTTAATTGATATACGGGGAGTTCTGTAGATATCATGTTCTATCACACTTATAAAACAATGGGAGGCAGAGATGAGGATCTAATACCTTCAACCTATAAAATCTATGGTTTTAATGGTACTACCACTAAACCTAGAGGGGAAATCACTATGTGAATTCCACTGAAGGGGATACCTTGTAAAATTCTATTATGTGTTGTCGATGTTGAATCTCCATACAATGCCTTGATTGGACGACCTTGGCTTTATGGGATTCTAGGTGTATCGTCAACTTTCCACCAGTGCATTAAGTTTCCTCATCCTAGCGGTGTTGGAGTCATAAAGGGAGATTGGATTGATGGAAAAAAGTGTTACGAAATTGATATGGAATCTTGCGAGGAAAGGGCTGCGAAGAACAGAAATTGGAAATATAATATCAAACAAAATAAAAGAAGTGAAAGGATGATGGTTGATACAGTAGAACTGCGAGAAGAAGGAATGGTGCGAAGTCAACATGTGCTAAAACCAATAGATGACGAACGTTTCGCAGATAGAGAAAAAGTAGCAAAGCGCAACAAAAAAGCAAAAGCAGAAAATAGTAAGTAGAAAAGGTAAAATTTCTAAATCGTGAAATACAAGAGATGTATGAATGATTTGTTGGATAAAATTTTACAAAAGTATATTTTGACTCAATGAAAAAGATGAAATTGAAAAATAATACAAGAGCTGAAATGCAAAAAGAGAAAATCAAAGAATAATGACATATTAGAATGGGACGAACCTTTATAGCGTACACCCTAGTTCGCGGATAAAATTTCGCAAGAGGAAAATGTAAGACCTAAAGTATGTCATATAAGGGGGTATCCATTTGCATGGCTCAGGGATAAGGTTATACCACTGCTGGAACCTGAGTCATGGAGATTTGGGGTCAATGAAAGCCCATCTAGGAGAGGTACCTTGGATTTCCAACTATATATATATATTAAAAGTTGGACGACCGAGGGTCTCTCCTAAGGAGTGCAAAGTATGATCAAGGCGTCGAGGTACACGGTTGAGCCAAGGGTGCCCGGGGCGTATGAAACTACCATGGCCATTTTTGGAAAGTCTTGACTATGATGCACTCGACCCAAAGAAAACCCCACTTAGGGTGCAGTCTCGTAACCATAAGTTATATAGGCAAATTAAGGGATAAGAGGTTGCGAAAACAACTGGTTGTTGTTAAGACCGTATGGGAGGAGCTAGTCTTGTATGGCCGATGTACGCCTCCTTGAAGGGGAAACCAGGGGGATGATAAGGGAGGAACCCTTCATTAGGGAGCTGATAAGTGTCTTAAGATGCAAATGTCATGAGGCTTTATGTTCGAAAGAATATTTAGGCTTGTTATATTTGTGCAACAATTATACAGAGGCAAAAAGCCATGAGAAAAAGATAAGATGAGATCAATGGGTTTTTACATGAAAGTGTAAAGACGTCCTGCGATTTCATCGCAAGACGGCAATGTCATGTGGCTTTGTTTTCGCAAGAAAACTTAGGCCTGTCATATTGTTGCAATAAATTGACAAAATAAGGATAAGGCAAGATCAATGGGTATTTATATGCGAATATAAGGACGTCCTACGATTTTGTCGCCAAAATAAAACGTGGCAAAATAAGACCTTTAACTAGGAAGGAAAAATAAGACCACACAAGAGAGCAAGAAACGGATGCGAGATTATGGCCAAAATTTAAAAACAGATCTTATTCAGAAAGTAATCTTCTCAACCTTTCATATTGCAAATGAATAACAGAGGCAAATATGGGAATGGACAGAATGATAAAATTGTTATTCATCATTATATGGCAGATTTACACAGATAGTTAAAAATTAATAATCATATTGATTAACCATATTGCAAAAAAGAATTATTTTCTAATGCATGCAGATAGAACCAAAAGAAATCTATACACCAAGGAACGTTAGAAGCTGGAGAAATTCGCAGGAATATCTTACAAGGAGAAGGAAATAAATGTACAAATATTACAAAGAGATTAGAAAAGGAGATAAAACTAATTCTCATTAGATTCTTCATTATTTTCACCAGATTTCCCCCCTTCACCTTCATCTTCATTATATTCTTCATCTTCTTCAGACTCTTCAGCTTCACTGTCAGAGATGACAAGATTAGGAACGTTCTCTGGTATTTCATCCGCGAAATCAAGTTCCAACAAACGAATTCTTCTACGGGAAATTAAGATTCGTATATTAGCTTTAGAATGGGCGAAGGGACCATACTCTGGCCTTAAGAAACACGACCTACGAGTTTCAGATTAGTTTGAGATTTTAACTCAAATAAAGAACCCTCATTTGGGGCTTCAATTAGTTTGTGAACCGTGCAAGTAGGAATAGCCTAATGCTAGAGAAATATTAAGTTAGGTACCCTTTAGATTCTAAATGGTAAATTACTTCTCTCTTTAAAAACAAGCTTGGTAAAGGGGCGTCATGAATTGGTAGAGGGGCGTCAAGTGTGATAGCAATGTCCCTTTTATTGGTTAGGGGTGTCCTATAGGGGTGTAGAATGACTAGATTACCCCTTTCACCTTAAATTAACCAAAATCAAATCAATTTTTTTTAATTAACCAAAATCAAATCAATTAACCAAAATCAAATCATTTTTTTTTTTCATCTTCTCTTCTCCTCCATCAACCCTAACCTCCATTAAAACCGAAAATGTCATCGTCTTCGATTAATCGGCGATTTGAAAAATGTTTGGAAAAACCCAGTTAGGGTTTAGTTTATTGTGTTGGATTTAAGTTAATTTTGTATCAAAAATTAGGGTTTTGAATGAAAATTGAAATTGAAATTTCTGGGTTTATGCTAGTTACGGTTGGTAATAACTCAAATACGAACCGAATCGTAGATTGGAGTTGATGTTACGGTTGGTTTGAACTCAAATACCAACCGTAAGTTCTTAGTTTTGGGAATATGTTGATTACGGTTTTTATTTGCATCATATTTATCAACCGTAATTGAGTTACGGTTTGAAACTCAATTAAACTAACCAACCGTAAATCATCCTGAATGTTAACAACTTATCAAATAGTTATGTACGGTTCAAAAGTTAAGATGACTTACCAACTGTAGGTTAGTTACGGTTGGTTTTTATTCATTAGTTACCAACCGTAATTTAGTTACGGTTGGTAACTAAATTAAATTACCAACCGTGAATCGGGTTTACGATTGGATCTTCCCCAAATTTAACCGATTACGGTTTGGTATTCGATAACTTACGAATCAGTAACTAAGAGTTCTGGTTGGTCACGAGCAAAATTAAATAGTAAGTTCTTGAAAATTCAAAATTTTAATTTTGTTATGTAATTTAGATAATTTTGAACGAGAAAAAGCTAATTGGAACTAATTTAGAAGTATATCGGGTCACTGGAATCACTCATTTTGGTGGAGTGAATCAAAATCTAGGGTTTCACAAATATCACATAAGTTTTCTTCTCCTCAAATTTGTTTTTTTTTTATAACTCTAAAAATCTGATTTTTGAGTTATAATACACTAATCTTGATTATCAACACTAATCTTGATAATCAACACTAATCTTAATTATCATTACTAATCTTGATTATTAACAATAAGGGCTAATTAGTCATTTACAGATTTTTATTGATAAGGGGCACTTGAATTTACTTCTAATGACATTTTTTGTCTTATTAGTTTGACGCCTCTCTACCAATTCATGACGACCATTTACCAAGCTTGTTTAAAAAACAAAAACCCAACTTAAACTGGATTTACCAAGCTTGTTTAAAAAACAAAAACCCAACTTAAACTGGAATAAAGATAGAGTAGTGGTGTCCCACACAGCTGCGTGGGATGCAGTTATAAGCAAGCGGGTTGTAGCCATTGGATGTTATTGGATCTCATAGTTCCTATTTTTCGGAGTTACCATCAAAACAAACATACCCCACAAAATATTATTCTGAGAATCCTATCCATTGTTGTTGCTGATCTGCCATTGATGAATAAGAAGTACTCTTCTTATACTCGAATCAAAAAGATCCCTTTTAAACTAGGTTCAGTAGACTGACTATAGTTGTTGCTGCTCAAAATAGAGTTGATTAGTAGTTGCATCAAAACCAATCAGTTCTATCATCATCCCAAAATCAATATGCCTCCTTTGAATCTAGAAGACCCTATCTAACTTGAACCTCTTTTGAAATATGGAACAATAAATATGTGTTATGATTCATGATATGTAGGGTTATTTGGATAAATAACTAACTTTCAATTACTTAGAAAAAATTTATTCAAAATGTTCCACCAAAATTAAATTCACCAAAAACCCAGAAAGTTAAAATCCATTAACAAAATTCTGTCCCACGAATTTCCTAAAACTTGAACAAAAAAAACCAGACAGTGGTTTTCTTAAACGAGTTTAAAATGGGTTGATTTTGTTTTCTTCCAAAAATCTAGCTTGAATATATTTTTTTCTACTTGGTTTATATGATGATTATCAAAGCAATAGGTACGCTTCAAAATCAAAATGAAAGCAAGAAGTTCACCCCGGATGACTTTTCTTAGATGTAGGAAAGAAGAGAGAATATCTTGGTTATAAACTTATATACGTATAGTTTTTTTCTTAGATCAGATAACATCCAACGGAATGCAACTAGCTTGCTTATGGTCCACAAAAAAAATGCCTCTATCAACGTTTATGGTTCAGATAAGATTGGTCGTCATACGTTTTCTTTTTTATGCTTGAGGTGTTTTTCGTATTCTTGATAATAAAAAAAATAACCTTAAACCTAGAAGGTGTTTTTCGTGCTTTTCGTGTTTTTTGTATTCTTGGGTAGGGTGTTTATCGTTCCTACCATGCAACAACTGATTTTTCATCGTATTGGAAATGGATTATCAACACCAATACAAGCCAACTGAATCCCAAACTCCTCAAACCTAGACCCAACATAATGTTATCCTATCCGCAAGGTAGATGATATCATTAATCTGATTTTTCATAATTGGAATCAGGAAAAATTAAACACCCTACCCAATCTTATAACCCAAAAAATCATAAACATCCACCTTCCTCAAGATAGCCCAGAAGACAAAATTATCTGGCCACACTCAAAATCTGGAAAATACACTACTTCATCGGGATACAAATGTCTAACCCATGATCAACCTACTAAAGCCCCCCTCCCACCTACCAAATTCCCGTGGACTTTACCATGTCCACCAAAAATTCAGCTTTTCTTGTGAAGAGCAATCAATGAAGGTCTAGCAACCTTCTCTGTCCTACATCACATCCATCTTACCAACTCCAACATTTGTCCCGGATGCAACAATGATCCAGAAAAAGCGACCCACCTTCTAATTCACTGACCAATTGCGACTTCCTCATGGAACACCTTGCTTACTCAACTTACAACCACACCAAACTCCAATTATACCCCAACTTTTGTTTAAACACCTCAAACAACCATTTCCCAACTCCTACAATACTCAGCACCAATATCTGTCATATCCTCCTTCTATTTTCTATTCTGGACTCTATGGTTGGCTAGGAATGAACTAATATACCGTCAAAAGCAAACAACATCAGAGAAAATCTTAGCATGGGCTCAAAAACAACATCAAGCATATTCTATGGAACAAAACTCCTTACCTCCGGTGCTACCAGGAGATTCCCCGACATATAGCCATTCAAGAAGCACTAAGAGGATATTGACAATCTGGATAGGATGGTCCACCCCAAATATGAATTGGATTAAAATTAACACAGATAGAGCATCAAGGGGTCACCCGGGTTTCGCAGGTGCAGGTTTTATTTGCATGGACTCAGACGCACGAACTATAATGGCTTTGGCTCAACCTTTAGGAATTACGAATATATTAATTGCAGAAACATGGGCTCTTCTTTTGGCAAAAAGATCAGCAACAGAAATGCAATGAGCAAAAGTTATCTTTGAAATGGATTCAGAGAACCTTCTGCGATTCATCACATCCTCAGCTCCCCCCCCCCCTTGGTACATCTTAGGGATGATTGAGGAAATAAAGAACAGAATGTGACAGATCCCGCATGCTACAATCAACCACAACTATAGAGAAGGGAATCATGCAGCAGATGGCCTGGCCAATCATGCGGCAGATGTAAGTCAACTAAGGAATTTCTCTACCAAAATTTGGGACCACACAATCCCTAACTTTATTAGTCAAATTATCTACCATGACTCCATTGGCACCACATACCCTCGTCAAATTGTAACTTGATCTTTTCTTTAATAAATGCATGCTTCAAAAAAAAAAAAAAAAAAAAAACTTAAATTTTTGACAATTTGATCAACAAAATGAAAAATATTTCTACTTAATTATATTCAAATTAAAATTAGCAAGAAATTTTTCGTATTCTTTGTGAAAATACCGGGATAAGGATGACTATCATTTACTTAATAAATTCATAATCCTATTTTGTCTTATTCATATTTCCCAAACCAATCAATACATTCCAAATGAGGTTTTAAACCTACTTTCATAGGAAACATAAGGCCATGATGTTTATTTGTATAGATTTCCTTAACTAAGATTTTTTCTTAATAATATACTGAGCAAAGGTAAAAGTCACAGATATTACTTATTTCATGAAAAGGTACAGATTTTGTTAGACTCGCTCAAAACCTAACAACCATTATTTCATGAAAAGGTACAGATTTTGTTAGACTCGCTCAAAACCTAACAACCATGTGCTATTCGAACTCAGTACAACTCACCCATTGATCCATTCAGCTCCTACCTAATCTACCCTTCCCTAGTCAGTTAGTTAGGGAAGTTGGTTAGTTACAGGGGTTTGGTTAGTTTATATGGGCTGAGTCCCAGAATAAGAAATGGGTTGAGGGTCATGTACACATAATTGATTTACGCAAACACAAACTAGGATTTAATCACCTTGTACCATTGATTCTTAGTGGTAATTGAACTTTTGTCCCTCCTTTTGATGGGTCTTCACAAATATCCCTAACAAACTTTACAAATGTCCCTGATGGCATAATTGAATTTTTTTAAAAAAAAATTATTTTGATGATTTCCATTTTTAGCCCTATGTGTTTATAATTCATCTTCTTCTTCAATTCTGAGAAGAAATTTCATTCTTCTTCTCTATCGTCGCCACCACAAACCAGCACCACCAGCTCCGCCGCATCTCCATCGCTCCCACCACCACCACTCTCGATCACCTCCACCACAACCGGCACCACAACCTCTATTACCTTTTTTGTTGTAAATCTAAGATTTGAGATATAGAGAGTTTTGAGATATAAATACAATGAAGTTTTGTGATTCTCTTCTCTGTAATTTCATTTCAAGATGAAATTGACAAAATATCATCCAAAAAACTTATTCAGATCTAAAAAGAGTAAATCATCATCAATATCAATAACGGATGATCCAAGATTTGGTTCAAGTTCGTCACTAGCTTCATCGTCATCATCGACGAATCTTAAAGAAGGTTCATCTTCCGGTACTCCAACAGGTGTGCTTCCGATCAACAGTTTGTTTCTCGCTCAATCGAAATTAGAAGTTGAAGAATTATGGTCAGTTGAAGAATTAGTTGAAGCATTTAAGTTAATTGATAAAGATGGTGATGGTAAAATTACCAGATCTAAACTTAAATCTGTTTTGCATAGAATCGGCGGTGAGCCGCCAAGTAGAGATGAGGTTATGATTATGTTTAGTGAGATTGATTCAGATGGTGATGGTTTTATTACTTTAAAGGAATTTAGTGCTATTAGTTGCGCCGAATTTCAGATTGTGATGTTTATTGAGCCGCCGAGTAGAGATGAGGTTATGATTATAGTAACCAACTCGAATTTCAGATCGTGTTGATTGGTGATTCTGTTCTTGAACAATCTTCATGAAAATTAAGTAGGTAAACAGTCAATTATGTGTTTAAATGAGTTTACCTTATGATTTTATAATTCGGAATATGATTCAATCAATTTCACATATCAGTTTCCAATCTTCGATATTTATTTGTATGATTTGTGTTTCAAATGTTTACTATTAACGAATTAGTTGATTTGTGTTCATCTTGTTTAATTTGGTTTTGTTAATAATTTTTTATATTTATTAATAGTGGTAAATGACTTGTTTAATCTAATAGTGGTAGTGGTGGAAGAGGTGGTGGGTCTAACATAATCCATAGTGGTGGAGATCGTGGTGGTATAGTAACATTTTGGTTATTTTTGATTAATAAGAATCTTTGATAAATTTTGCAAAGTTTTGTTATTATGTTTAGGTTAAGAGAAATGTGCAGTTCTTTTTGGATAATTTACTAAGCCAAAGTCCTGACCAGCAGAAGACTTTAGCTGCAATTGGTGAGGTATGTTAAGATTCAAACGATATTTTGAACCTGTAGCTTAACTTCATTTCAGAGCATACCTATATGTGACATCAACTAGACTGTCCTAATTGTAATATTGGATCTTTTTCTGTTTTTATAGGACTTATTGGTAAAATGTTGATGATAGACCGTCTGATTGGTGATACTAATGCAGTATGTACGTTTGTGTTTGTACAACTTGATCTACATAAGAGATTCAAGTTGCACGTCGTCCTAAGTCAGGTGATCAATTTGGATGGAATGTATCGGCGGAATGTATCGGCCCCTCTCACCGTGGAATGTATCATTGTATAGTATACTGACATTGGATGATATATGCGAAGGAAGCAGCAAGTCTGTGGCAACTGTAAGGTGATGCATCTGATAGGATTTTGTAGTAGGTAAGTGCATTATTGCACCTTGTTTTATACTCTCAATTTCTTAGTCATCAAAATCTTGTGCTTAGATTACAGATCCTGGAAGGATTCACCATTCCAAAAGACTGAAATCTAGTAATATTAAAATAACTCATATGGCAGGTAAGGGATTATCTTCAAGAGAAGGGTGCATTGAAATTTCAACCTGATTGTGTCACCGTTCTGGATGGAACTCAGGAAGGTGCGTTTCAGTGGGTATGCTTTCAACATTTATTCCACTTGTGATTCCGATTTTCTTAGTTTTGAAATTGAAATATCATATATATCTCATAAATTATTGATTATAAGGCGGTTATTGCAGCATTAGTGTTAGTACTTGCTAGTGGGTGGAGGTGGAAGAGGTGGAATTGGTAAAGTTGGTGGACCACAGTGTGGAGGTGGAGTTTGGAGATGGTGTGGGTTGTGGAGTTAAAATTGGAGTTGGTACATTCTGTTTTTCTTGACTACAAACCGTAAACTAGAACTATGATGTGATCTTTTTTTTTAATCAAATAAATATTTGTATCCTTTTTACTGTGCACATATGACATGTTGAAAGGAATTAAATATAGGATTCAGTTTTGTGTTTACTAGAGGCACATATTTGAATGCGCATCCAAAACAAGGTGTTCTCATGGGGTGAGTTTATATTTTTAAGAATTGATTCATGTATATGCTGGTTTGTTTGTTCATTGTTATGGTCATTCGATTGAATTGTGCAGTGAGTGGCCATATTCATTGTGAAAAAAGATCTATGGACTTCGTTTTTTATGGGATCAACTACGGTTGTTATCTGGGTTGAAGCAGACAGTGATATTAGATCAACTATGGTTGTTGATCCATATATTTTTGGATCAACTATGGTTGTTGATCCAACTGTAATGGATAAACATCCACTGTTGATCCAACTGAAATGGATAAACATCCATTGTTGATTCAACTGAGATTGGTTTTGAAGCTGGTTTTGGAGATGTTGGATTTTATGAAGCTACATGTAATGAAATATGGTGGTTATCTGGGTTGAAGCAGGAAGTGATATTGGATCAACTATGGTTGTTGATCCATCTATATGGGATCAACTACTGTTGTTGTTCCTTTGAGCTCATGTTTTGTAGTTTAAATCATGTAAATTTGTTCTAATGTTGAACTTGTGGTGCAATGGTAGCATTACTGACTCCATGTCAGATGATGCGTGTTCGACTCACGCCAAGTTCACTCCATTTTACATGGATAAACTATCATTATTGATCCAATTTTACATGGATCAACTTCCATTGTTGATCCACTAAAATTGGATCAACTTCTACTATTGATCCTTTTTTCTTGGATAAACTAGATAAACTTCTCTTGTTGATGGTTTTGTTGGTGGATCAAAGCTGCGGTGATGAAGTGGTAGCATTTTTCCATCAGCATGGATAAACATCCATTGTTGATCCAACTGCAATGGATAAACTTCTACTGTTGATCCAACTGCAATGGATAAACATCCACTGTTTGATCCAACTGAAATGGATCAACTACTTTTTGTTGATACAAAAATATTTGAACCAGTGGCGGCGGCGGCGATGGTGGTGGCGACGGCGATGGTGACGGTGGTGGTGGCGGCGGCGGCGAATTTGTGGTGGTGGCGGCAACAGAACAGTGGTGGAGGAGGACTAGTGGTGGTGTAATTGTGGCGGTGAAGGAGTGGTGGTGGAATATTGGTGGTGGTGGCGGTTGGTAGGTGGTGGTTGTTGAATGGTGGTGGTGGTGGAATGATAGTTAAATGTTGGTGGTGGTGGTGCTAGTGGTGGTGGTGAAGTGGTAGAGGAAGAAATTTGTTGTATTTTGAAATAAAGAAAAATATTATATGAGTGAGGGTATTAAGGTAATCTAATATTAAATGGATAAGGTTATAAAAAAGGAGGGACATATTTATGAAGAATTAATTGGGGGATATGGGAATTAATTGGGGGATATGAATTACTTCCCCCAACCCATGGTGTGTGCTAAGGGGTGATTTTTGGTTATGAATATACTAAAATACCCTTCCCTCAAAATAAAATAAAAAACTTAAAATCAAAAAACAAAATCATATCCCCCATTTCCATCTCCACTTCTTCCCTCAAAATAAAAATTAAAAACTTAAAATTAAAAATCAAAAATCTAAATCATATCCCTCATTTCCATCTCCACTTCTTATTAATCTTATTTAGGGGTAGTGTTTTGAAACCCAAATATTCTCCATTCCCTTTCAAATTCTAAACTCTCCCCACTCTAGATCAAATTCTCTTCACCTCACTTTGGAAACGAATTTTTTTATTTATTCGGAAGTGATGAAGATCATGCTGAAAGTGATGATGACCATGCCGGAATTGATGAAGACCATGCCGGTACCGGGTTCCGGCATATGGTCTTTATCAATTCCGGCATGGTATTCGTCACTTCCATTTTGAATTTTTCCTGGCTTTAAAAAGCTTGGTACCGGCATGGTAAGTTGATATGAAGACCATGCCGGTATTTTTTACCGGCATAGTTTTCATATTTATTTCCTATCAGGAAAAACAATACCGGCATGGTCTTCATATCAACTGACCATCTTGACCAAGCTTTTTAAAGCCGGGAAAAATTCAAAATGGAAGTGAGGAATACCATCCGAAATTGATGAAGACCATATCTTGGAACACGACTGATGCCCGATAATTTCCTATCAATCCGGTAATCAAGTGAAAAAAAAATCAACATTCGGATACTTTTCATTCATTCCGGCATAGGTATTTAAGCAAAATACTATGCGGAACAAATCTTCAGACTGCCTTCGAAAAAACTATTACCATCTTAAATACACTGTTCAAAACCGAGAGAAAAAATCAACATTCGGAAGATTAAAACTAGGAAAAAAATCGTAACGAGAGAGCTAC
The DNA here is from genome assembly GCA_023529315.1 of Papaver bracteatum. Classification (NCBI taxonomy): domain Eukaryota; kingdom Viridiplantae; phylum Streptophyta; class Magnoliopsida; order Ranunculales; family Papaveraceae; genus Papaver; species Papaver bracteatum. The sequence continues at coordinate 7,399,739 of JAJJWX010005152.1, forward strand.
GCCCCCGGATAGTGGCAAACAATTTATGAACATTTCCAACAATTGCCGGCATGAGTTTTTGGTTGAATACCATGCCGGCACCAAGCTTTTTCAATTTGCAACAATGGTGGATTCAAAGAAAAAAATCAATTTTTCAACCTCTTATTATCATTAATTCTCTCATCACAATCATCTTCCCATTTTCAAAAAAAAGAAATTCCTCTCAAATATTTTTTTCCCTCCTTCTACTCTCACCCAAACACAAATAAAAATACACACTAATTTATCCCCCAAATACTTAACATTTTACTAATTATACTTAATCACTAATCCTAATTAGTGGGGGCTAGATTATGAATTAAAAAAAAATACATAAGGGGTCACCCAGAATTGCTATTGGGACACCTATTTTGTCCCTAACTATATCCCCCAATTAATTTCCATATTCCCCAATTAATTCTTCATATTTATTGTTGCATAAGGATATATTTATTGGGTGTCAAAAGTAGGGACATATAAATAATGTACCCTGGACAACAAAACAACAGTTCATTCTGAAAAAAAAAATACAGTCTCTAATGATCAGTTTAATCAAAATTTGTAACCAAATCACCTTCACAAAAATATACAAAGATAACACTAAGCAACAAAAACAAAAACAAAAACAAAATCCACATTCCACATCATCAATTTAATCAAATTCTACCGACAGATCATCCAAACACGGATAGCAGTAATAACTTTTACCCCTTTTTTCTTCTTTCAAGCTTTTTTATCAAACACATGATAGTATTTTGTGCGTGTCCAATCCAAAACCGGTACAATCACGGGATCATCTAAATCCAGAAATCAGAATAGCAAGTATCCCTTCCAAAAACATAAAAGAAACCAAAATTAGTAAACTAAACCTTTCGATTCATCAGCAGCAGTGATACTGTATTCAGAAAGGTAGTATTCACAAGAGTATTTATGCAAAAAAAAAAGAGTGGGATTAAATAAAGAAGACATATACATCATTGATAGCCCAAAAAGAAATTAAAGAAACGAAAGAAAAAAAAATCCACTGTGTACAGAGAATTCAAATCCTTTAATGAGATTGATGAGTTAAATGGGAAGTGAAAAAGATTGAAAAATATGAGGGAAGAAGGTTTGATAAAATGAAAGTAAGATCAAAAGGTATAGTTGAGCAGAAAGAGCCAGGAGGTGGAGAAGATGTTTTCCAATTAATGTTTTGCTAATATGCAAACCTACCTTATTGCATGTTTGTTTTGGACCTGCCAAGTCTTACACTTGCTACTCATGCGTTTGGAAATGGACAGATGGCGCCAAAAAAATGTCTCATGAATATCTCTAACTGTAGTGGGCATGCGGGTGTTCAGTTTCACTGCCCCACTAGCAAAATTTGTATTTAATATTCAACCATCCAACAAACAAAGAGACGTTTGTAAAAATAAATGTTGGAAAGATTATAATGCAGATACATGTCTCCGTCCACCTAAAGATTAAACAATCTTCTCCTCCTTACAATCCATAATTTTTTTCTTTTTTCTTTTCGATGACGTTGAGCTTCTGACTAAGGTCACTGGTATTGTCATCATCCAATAACTTACAAGTGCACTACATCCTGTAATATCATCCAATAATTTACCCGTGTATTATAGTCTTTACCGGTGTACTGCAGTATGTAATATCGACGTTTAATAGTTTTTACTAGGCGACCTCATGACTGATAACTAAAACATGTTAGCATGAAATTTATGTGAGAAAGTCATTGCAGTTAACACCTCCATTTTATAACCCATTTGAGAGATTATGGGAGAAAATCATTGCAGTTAACACCACCATTTTATATATGAATGAAGATATATGCCGACGCTCATTTTATTTTATAACCCATTTAAGAGATTAGGATCATGAAGCCATCGGGTTGGCACGTCCTTCACTTTTAACAGTGGCCATATCAATTCTTGTGAGGATGGTATTCAACAAACATATGCAACCATTTGTAGTGCAAATTGTGTTTCAGACGGTCCTATAAAATAAATTGGGTCACCCCACAACACAGACATATAAATTTCTATGAGTACCTTATTTGTAAAGGTACCATAAATTATGAGGGGTAAATCACTTCGAGGGTAGTCTAAATTTAACTAGGTACTTATACCAGTCTGGAACATAAAATTTAATGAATACATTGTTTTAAGTTCCGATTGGTCCGTGATTCGGGTATATTTGTGGAACATGATAGATTATGGAGGTAATGGACTAAGTTGGACTCACATAGAGTTCAGTCCTAAAACCAATAATAAATTCATAAATATTTCGATCTTTCACAACCAAAAGCCATCCGAGACACCCGTATTGAGAAAATGTTTCTTGGCCGTATTTTCTTCCGCGGAGTTTACGTTATTAAGGAAAGCCGTGCATATTGTGTTTCAGACGGACCTATAAAATAAATTAGGTAGTTCCATAACATGGATGTATAAATTTTAATGAGAACCTTATTTGTGAAGGTCTCGTAAATTATGAGGGGTAAATCACTTTTAGGGTAGTATAAATTTAACTAGGTACCTAACCAATCTGTAACATAAAATTTGATGGGTACATTGTTTTAGTTCTAACGGGATTGGTTTGTGTATATTGTGGAACATCTGTTCTATATTATATAAAGCAAACTCCACTTAGCAGTGGTGTTTGAAGCTGCAAATTTTGGATTCCCAACATTTCCCTCGATTAATTTTGTTTGGAAAGCCGATAATATTAGCATATAAGGTCTTCCAAAGTCACACAACGACACAAACATCATGCACAAATCTGTTTAAATTCCAGCACCCATCTTATATGGCCTTAGGTCCACAGAAACTGTCCATACACCCTACAAGATCCAAAGGAATTTTCAATGGAGTTCAGTGTTCCTCAAACTCAATCTTGTAATGCTCAAACTATATCATCCTGACCTATCCAAGTATCCCCGTCTATATGAACTTAAGAAAATGAGAGATGGACTCACAGGAGAAGTCACAACACTACCACAAGAGTAAATCTCGCAGCAAAGAGGAAATATAACAGAGCGACATATTACAATGACAAAGAAAACAAGCTAATCACAATTATCTCAAACTACTTCTTCCAATTAGTCTAAAATCAAGACACCGTCTTTTTAGTGGAACCATGCACTTAGATGTCTAAAAGAAAAAAAATCCTTGGGTGTTTCCAACACACCCAAATAAAGCTACCAAAAATCTCTGTAAAACAAAAAACACAACAAGTCTGTAACCATAGATAGAGCACACCAAATAAAATAATTCAGTTCACCAACAGAGCTCGCTCTTCCTCAACCAGAATACACTTCTAAGCAACACCACCTACAAAAATCAAAAAAAGGACAAGCTAAAATAGTCAGTATTTTGATAAAAATAAATCAGAGACCAATAGAAATTATTGGTTTTCAAGATCAATCCATGACCAGTTCGCCAAAGATATGCACAAGAGGGAGAAACTGAAACAGAAATCGGTTAGAGGGAGGATAAGTTTTATACCCCTCAACTCATTTCCTCTCTGGGTTAACTCAACCCATATAACCTAACCTAACCCAACTACTATAACTAACTGACTAGGGAGGGTAGATTAGGTATTGAGTTGGATGGGTTACTGAGTGAGTTGTAATGAGTTAGACTCGCACATGGTTGTTAGGTTTTGAGCGAGTCTAACAAAATCTGTACCTTTTCATGAAATAAGTAATATATGTGACCTTTGATCTAATATATTGACACTGTCAAATTATACACTAAGCATTTGAAAATGGGTAATAGGCGTAAAAGAGCCGAGAAGATAAGAGAAATAGAAAGTCTTGCAAACAAATGGATAACACTATCATATCGATAGTGAAGGAGTGTATGCAAATGTATACATGCACAACCTTATTTGAGATACTAATTATTTTTTCACCAAGCTCCTTCACTTTCTAGCAAGGGCGATACCGGGACTCTGTTATCCGGGCTCCAACCCGCCCAAAAGTGAGAAATTATTTGTTTATTAAATATTAATATATTATTCTAACATGGCACATATATTATGCTTAAAATTTTGCCTCAAGGCCTATTCCTATGTACATGTCAAACACCATGATTTACTACTTGTGTATCCACTATGGGCATGGCAAAGTGGCAAACGTATGTGCCAAATTCTAAAATATACCACTTAGGCATAGACGACAGAATCTCTAGCGAGCGATCGGGACTCCATCGCTCGATGTTCATAACAAAGCTCGTTGGTCTGAAGAGCGCCAGCGCCACTCTTGTAATCACTCACCGGCTTGATCATCATCCTTATCCAACTTCCAGAAATTCTCCCTCTATAAATACCCAAGTTCAAATTCATTTTAACTCACACCTAAATTTCTAAATCTCTCTAGAATTTCTCAATCTCTCACGATTCTTCTAATCTAAAACAAGATAAACTAATGACGCCTTCTCTACACTTGTTGACTTCTTATAATATGGATTCTCAATCTCAAGGCAAAGGTAACGGTAAAAAGGACAAAGTTCGGGGTCCAAAATTCACTCTCTTTGAAGATGAATGTTTTTGTCGTGAGATTTATCTATGGTGTACAACAACATGGTAACACCATATAAGATAATATATTTAGGAAATATCAAGAAAAAACCATGAATATCCATGACGGTGATGCGATTGGGTTGGCACAACGCTTCATTATGGTAAATAAGTAAGACGCCTCTTATGTTGCGACGATAATGTAATCTAAGAGAGGCCGAGAGAGTGGTCTTGTGAATGTTGATGCAGAAAGACAACATCGTACATATTGGAAACGCAAGCATGGAAAAATCTCCAATCCGAAAGTTATTATCATATTTTAATGGTGTTAACGTGTTAGCATCTAATTAATCAACAAGTAATTGAATGATCACCACACAATTCTTCTCCCTCAACACCAAATTGTTCACCATTTTCACCAGGTCCATCAAATTCTTCACCAGATACCCCAAGAAACCAAAATGTCAACTTAGTTATCAATAAAAAAACTTCCAGGAAGAAACAGAGCAAGGCTGGCTAGAAAATTCGTTCAAGAAGGGGGAGCTCCGATGGTTTTAACATGGAGGAGTTTATGGAACATCAGAAGATCGTCGAGAAGCAAAGAGCGGTAGACATGAAATTTCAAAATAGGGAAGCGAAAAAGAATCGACTTTCTCAAGAAAAATTTGTCAATCATTGACAAGCATAACATTCTTCAAGTGGACACTTCAATTATGAATGCCCAACAAAAACATGTGTGCCAACTCGAATTTGACAACTACAAGCACTGATTGAAAAACAAGTTGGATTTAATAACAACCCAACTGGTGGTGATGATGAGGATGCTGATTTCGATGTAGTAGTACCTTTAGAGTAAATGATGTATTAATTTTAATTTGAAATGTAGTTGCATTCTACTTAATATTAATTTGAAATGAAGAATTACTTAATTTGAAATATTGTTGCATTTTACTTAAGAAGTTGAACTTAATTATAACACCACATTTAACATCATTATATCTAGATTAAAGTTAGTAAAAACGTGGGGGCACCAAAATACACCACCAAATTTTTCTTAGGTAACATGTATGGACTAAACTCGAATACAATTCCGAGAGTTCAACTTAATGAATCTCAATCGAGGAATTATACGAAGAGATTATATCTCTTTATCTTACACTCAGAAAGTTTACGGAACCAAATCCGTGAACCTGATAATGTGTGAGAGTACTTGGATGATTCCAAATATCAATATCCAAGAACCGATCAAGTCTTATCCAACAAACAAGGATGGATGTATCTACTTTGATTGATTAACATACAACCTGTGGTATTTCAATTTTAAAGATAAACATTATAATACGGAAAAATAAATAACACGGACACCAGAATTTTGTTAACGAGGAAACCTCAAATGCATAAAACCCTTTGGACCTAGTCCAGACTTGAACACCAAACTGTATTAAACTTTTACAGACACTAGCCTACTATCAAAACTTCGGACTGGGATGTAGTTGAGACCTAATTAAACCATCATATTAATTCAGTTACACTCGCGCTCGTTACGCCTCTTGAATCCCAGCAGGACTCCGCGCAAATGATTCCCTTAGCTAACGTCATTTATATCCTAAGAGTTGCTGTAGTACCAGAATATCGCTACAACGATATTCCCGCGATATTAACAACATTTCTGCGAGAAGCCCAAATGTTTCTACAAGTCTTAACAACACTTTGACGAGATTGTCGCAAGATTCTTCAACAACATTTTGCGAGTGTCACAAAAGAGTGATATAATGGTTAACGATTAAAGATATATGAAGAATAAGCCTGCTTCACGATGGTTATAAAGTTGGCGATGGTGAAGACTAAAGTTATGGCGATGAGATCGCAGAGTAGATCCGAATTAAGGGGAAGTCTTAGTTGTCTTCCACTATGTATTTTCCTATATAAAGGGTTCAACTAAATCCAGAAAAAGATGATGCATTTTTGAGAGCTAAGAGAATTTTGAGGAGAGAGAAACTCCAGAAAGAAAGTTGTACTTATGAGTTTTAATATTTCTTGTAAATCTTCCTGAAAGTGAATTAATAAAAGTGTTGTTGTTAATTCACAATTATGACTTAGTTTTCATAGATTCTTGACAAGGGTGTAGTGTAGGAAATCCTGCAACTACATTTTGGCGTCCGAAACAGGGAGAATCAAGCTAAGAAATCTATAATTACAACGTGAAAATTTGAAAAAATTGTTAGAATTGGAGAAATGGATAGAAGGAGTAGAAATACATCAGAACCACCAACAACTGTGAGGAGGAGTAAAAGACTTGCAGGTGAAGGAACAGGTGAATTAGAAGAATCTTTAAGAATAAGATCAGGAAGAAATAGAACAAGAAATGAAGTATAAAATTCAAATCAACAACCGAATCAACAAGCACAATCTCAAAATAGGGATGTGGATTATGATAGAGTGAGCGTACACACTTGGAGGTCGGATTCAGTGGAAGAAGCAGAAAATAGACAATTAAGAAATGGAGAAGAAGGAGAAAGAAATCAAAGAATGGCTGGAGAATTAGTTCATGTGGGATGTGAGAATGGGATAGTAGATGATCTGAGGCAAAGAACACATGAATAAAGGAGATTAGATGCGGAGGAACGTGCAAATATAACAAGAAAAAATCATGAGCTAAGAATGGAGAATTTGAGGTTACAAAGAAGGAGATCAAGAAGTACTGTAAGATCAAATTCAAGATCATTCAGGGAAGAGCCAAGGCGAAATTCCCTAATGAGGAATTTTAGAGAAGAAGTGCAAAATTTAAATGGAGAGCAACGGCATAGAGAAGAAGAGATAATTGGCGATCGTTATAATCTGCGTGACAATAGAAATCAAGAGGGAAGAAACAACCAAATTGAAGAAGAGAATCCAGAGGAAGGTAGGAGGATATTGCATGGGCGAGAGAATCAAAGGAATCAAAGAATAATTGAAGAAGAGATTGAAATATATTATACTGAACAAGCGCGCCTAGCTTGCGAGAGAGAAATATTAAGAGCAGAAGTAGAAGAGCAAGAATTTCGAGAGGCAGTACGACAAAATAACCATGAAAATCGAGAAAGAAGACGTACACAAAATCGCTATAATCATAATATTCAAGAAGAGTATGATAGGATACAAAGGAGAATAGAGAGACAGCGAAGAGAAATGAAGAAATTCGCAGAGAAGAAGATAGGCAGCTGCGATTTAAAGAGGATGGTGAAAGAGAAAATCGCAGAGAAAGACAGGATGATGATGAAGAAGGAGATACGCAAAATCTCGCAAGACAAGAAAGACAAGAACGCAGAAAAAGGGAAGCTGCATTAAAAAGGCCAATGGAACAAAACTCAACTGAGAATGAGCAAATTTTGAGAGAATTAGCAGAAATGCGAAGAATGATAAGCAATAGAAGAGAATGAGGTAGAAGGCAACTTGATGAATCTATTAAAAAAGCTGCGAGGACTCCATTTACTCAAGAAGTACAATTAAGAGGAATACCTCCAAAATGCAATTTACCAGCATTAACTAGCATTTTTGATGGGACTACTTGTGTCGTTCAACATGTTAAAGCTTATGTTAGATGTATGCTACAGTGGGAGAATCATGATGCTGTATTATGCAAGTATTTTGCATCTAGCTTAACTGGCGAGGCGTTGAAATGGTTTGAGGGATTACCAAAAAAATACTATAACTTCTTTTTGATCATTTACAAGCTACATTCTTAGGAGCGTACATCAGCAACAATTCATCGCGGCCGGGTATTGAAGATGTGTTTGGGCTAAAACAGAGAGTTGGTGAGAGTCTGAAACATTTAACTATAATATGGAAATCAATGTGCATCGAAATGGATGGAAGAGTGGATGAAAGATATCTGATCCTATCCTTCATTAATGCAATGTTCGCAACTAATTTACTGTACATTCAGATTTTCAGAATCAAAAATACAATCACCATGACAGAATTGCGAGAACTGCAGAAAGAATACATTGCTTTGGAGGAGAAACAAAATGAGATGGAATCATACCCAATCGTGAACACCGGCTCGGCGGCGGCAAGTGGAAGTTTGCTCCCTAAAATGATAAATAATGTAGCGAGCACCTCGCAATCACAACAAGAGAAAGTAGTCATTGATAACCAACAAAAATTAGTAGCGATGGGCAGTCGAGATCAGGAAGAATATGAAAGGGAGAAGAATTATTATAATCGCGGTGGTAATAATAAGATTCAAAGACTCGATCAACCTCAAGAAACTTATGGTGGACAAAGGCAGAATAATTTTAAAGGACAAGGTAATCAGAGGATAATCTGGGAAGAAATTAAGATGCCCGCTCTCAATACTAGCATAGAAAAGATTTGGGAAGCTATAATTTTAATGGAAAATATACCCTCTCCGTGGAACATGGGAAAAGAACCCCATCCAAACTGTAGTTGCAGGAATTCCCACACTACACCCTATTCAAGAATTTACCAACATCTATGATATAATTTGAAGATTAAGGACACTTTTTATTAATTTGATCTTAAGGAATTGCAGAAATCAAGAACACAGAACACTTGATAAAGATTTTATCTCTCCTAAAACTTTCTTAATACTCAAAAATTCATTAGCCTCTCTGGAACTATTCATCTCCTTTATATAGGTATTTACATAGTGGATTACAGCTCATGACAGCTCATTTACAGCTAAGATTCCCTTCAATTTCGGATCTGAGTTCTTGCGATAAATCGTGATTAGCACCGCCTTTAACTTTCGCAGGTTTTATTGATATATCGCAGACATGTCACACTTTCTTCGTGTTTCGTCGTTTTCAGTCGTTACGTCATTGTTTAAGTCATCTTTGGATGTCTCATGAGAATATCATTGATGTGTCGCAGAAGCAGTCGTTTATTATCGATGCATCACGTAAACGATCGTTTATTTCTCAAGAATATTGTTGTGACAATATTCTGATCCTACATCTTGCCTCTTCTCATATCTTTTCTGCGAAGAAGATAAAGATCATGAGAATTTAAACTTCTTGATTTGCCGCAACTCCTTATCTTTTACCCGACAAAGTTCCCTACTTTACGCTCTTACTACTGACACACGTCAATATTTACCGATTAACCCGGTTACCCATCCTTCATCTATAAATATATGTTCCACTCGAGACTATTTCCTTCTTCTCACCTTTTCTTTCTTCTTCAAAATCTTTTTTGTTTGCAACGTTTTCTTTCATGTTATTCTTTCTGCTGCTGTTCTAATGGAGACTCAAAGGTATGTTCTTATCTTCCATCTTATTTTGTTCACGTTATGTTATCTTTATCGCCCACTTTTCTTCATAATCCCCATATTTTATCATCTTTTTCAGTAACACCACTTCTCAAACTAAAATTACTATCAAAAATCCTCACCCTAAGGGTTCTCAGAAAAGGCGCGTTGGGAAGACGAAAAGATATGAGGATGATAAGGTAGTAAGAAACACCTATTCCTTTGAAATAACAATATTGTTTCCTCTGTTTCTTACCTACATTATTATTCGCAGAATGAAGAGAATGTTCCTAAGCCTCTTAAGCGTTCGCGTCAAGTTAAAGTTCTTTCAGATGAAGTGGATATTCTTGAATTTTTACCTGCAAAACCTGTTTCGTCGCAAGATAAACCTTCTTCTTCTCCTTGCGTAAATTTTAATACTCATTTTACTTCTCCATCGACCCCTACTAAAGTTATTGATGCTAATATTCCCATCTCTGATAATCCCATTATTTTGAAAACTGCGATAGATGAATCTACAATAGTTGGAAATAAATATGTGACAAATGAAACTGCGGTAAATGAAACAATAGTCAATGAGGCTGCGGTGAATGAAGTCGTAGATAATGAAACTGTGGTAAACAAAGCTGCAATTAAGGAAACTGCGATGGATGATGACGCGGTGAATGAAATTGTTACTGCGATCACTCAAATTCCTTCTTCCACTCTTACTATCGCCAAAACTTCTTCCTGTACTTCTCTTCCTTCTTCCCAAGAAATAGCAACAGGGGTTGAAGCTTCTTTTCAAATTTTATCTGAAGTTTTGGACGATGCTATGAAATCTTCTTCAGATCCTGCGAGACAGGATGTTTATATGATTCTAAGCAAGCATCTTGGGTCTTGCGGTTGTTCATCTTCGTTAACTGCCTTAGAAGATGAGGTTGAAACTTTGAAGAAGAATCTTCAAGCAAAAACTTTGGAGTGTGAACTTCTCGATCATAAGCTTCATAACTCTGAATTAGACTGTGAAATTCTTCGCAGCAGAAATGATGATCTGAAAGGTATAAATTTCTTGCCTTTGCTTTTGCCTCTGTAAATCTTTTCTTTTTATATACTCAATTTTCCTTTATTTATTTGTTGATGCATATTTAGCTTCAAAACGTAACCAATTAATGAAGATACTTGAGTGGGAAACAATCGTTGATGAGGCCCGCATTGGGAAAGAATCTTGGAAGAATCAATTTGATAATTTGAATGTTCTTCATGCATATTCAATCGACGAGATAAATAATCTTAAGAATGAGAACAACCAATTAATTCATGAACGAGATCAACTAATTCACGAACGAGATCGTCTAAGTAATGAAGCCACCCAACTTTTATATTCGCTAAACCATATTAACTTGATGGTGGAATCTTTATCAGATGAAAACAGAGTTTTATCCCAAGAAAAACGTAGTTTTGTGGATACAACAAAGACTTATTCGCAGCAATTAGACAATCTTCAAAAGTTGTGTAAGGACCAAGAGAAATCCCTTCGCACATTGAAAGATGAACTTAAAAAGAAAATTGAATCATCTGCTGCTGAACAAGAGAAGCTTATGAAGGGCAGATTAGCTCTAAGTGTAAAAGTCAACAATCTCAAAGATGATTGTACTCGACTAAAGGAAGAAAATGTTTATCTTCGCAATTGTGAAAAAAGTATAAAATCTCGTTTAAAAGGTAAAGTTGGGGATAATTTTGATGATGCCATGAACCAATGGAAGAGTTGATTCTTTTATATAATTCACACTTTATCTTCACAAAAGGAAGGTAGTCATTTTGACTGCCTCATCTGTTAATTACTTCATTGTATTTTCTCATCTTATTTTTCGCGAAAATTCCCTCTAATATTAAATTTTTCTCTCTCGAGAATCGAGAAACATCTTCAAGCTTCAATTTCGATTTATCTATGAGGTTAGCCAAACTTCGCAAAAAAAGAATACCGCGCTTTCCAACTCTCATAATAGGGCATTGAGAAGATTTGACTATCTTGAATATTTCAAAGATATAGAGATCAGAAAACCTAGAAAAGAATTGCCTCCATAAAGCTCATTTAGGTGCTGAAGTTTTCATAAATAATGTTCTACTCTCTCATTCTTTACCTCCTATGAAGATCAAACCCTTGGAGATAGATGATAATGAAGTTCCTCATCCCATAGATGAAGATCTGAATTATTCAAGTAATGAAGAAGATTTTTCTGAAGATGAACAAAATCCAAGGGAACCCTCTTAATGAAGCAGAAGAACAAAATCCTCCTCATGAAGAACAAAATCCTCCTCATGAAACAACCGCTGGTGATGAAGAAACTCATACTGAAAAAGATGATGCTGGTGAAGATAATAGTGGCGAACAAGAATGATGAATTTAGAGAAGAATTTTCTTTTAAATTATCATGTATTCTTACGAAATATTTCTAGTTCTGCGAATGATTGTACTTTCCGAACCTTTCTTCTTCCTGCTGTTTTTGCGAAACATTGAAGTTCTTTGTAACTCAATCACCTGCTCTGATTTATATATTTTTATTAATTCTGAATCTAATCTTCATAAGCTTGATTATTTTCCTTCTTTTTTTATTATTTTAATTCTTCTCAAGGAAGATAATGAAATGTTATTTTATAATCCCCATATTTACCCCTCATAATCTTCCTTGTGAAGTATTTTATTTGTTACCCTTGTAAGACATCCCATACTTGCCTCTTGTTATCAATCTGTAATATTATCACAAATATTTCTGCGAAGAATTTGTTATATGTTTTGCGGATATAACTTTTCTTGTGGTCTTATTTCGCCTTCCTAGTTAAAGGTCTTATTATGCCACTTTTATGCGACAAGATCGCAGGACATTCTTACCTTTATACGTAATAATCCATTGATCTTGCCTTATCATTTAATTTTAATTTCTGCGACAATATGATAAATCTAAGCCATCTTGTGAGATTAATCTCTCTTTGCTTTTTAAGATTTATGATATTGCCGTCTTTGCGATTTATATCCTCTTCTTTTTATTTTCATTTATCTCATTATTTGATCTTATCGCAAAAACCCATTGATCTCATCTTAAAATTTCTTATTAGGCTTTTTGGCCAGTCACGCGGCAATATGACGGGCCTAAATATTCTTGCGAATATAAAGTACCATGACATTGCTGTCTCTATCACGCGACAATATGACGGGCCTAAATATTCTTGCGAATATAAAGTCCCATGACATTGCCGTCTTTTTTGATACACAGCTCCCTAATGGAGGGTATCGCCATTATCTCTCCCCCCGGTTGTCCCTTCAAGGATTATACATCGGCCATACAAGACTAGCACTTTCCCATCCGGTTCTGCCAACAACCAGTTGTTTTCGCAGCCTTGTCCTTTATGCCTTATATGACTTATAGTTACAAGACTGCACCCTAAGTGGGGTTTTCTTTGGGCCGAACACATCGTAAGCCAAGACTTGCCATGGATGGCCAGTGTAGGTTCATCCATCCCGGGCACCCACAGCTCAACCGTGTACCTCGGCGCCTTGATCATACGTTGCATTCCTTAGGAGAAACTCTCGGGCGCCCAACCAGGGTATAACCTTATATAATTGGGAATCCAAGTTATCTCTCCCGGATGGATTTTCAATAATCCCAAATCTCCATGACTAGGTTCCAGCAGCGGTATATCCTTTCCCATAGCCATGCAAAGAGATACCCCCCTTATGACGCACTTTAAGGACATTGCCTCTTACGGAATAGAATCCGTGAACTAAGGTGTACGCCATAAAAGTTTGTCCCGTTCTTATGTATTTTTAGGCGATTTGCGCCCATCTTATGCATTTGCATTAAAAAATTTAATTATCTCGCAAATTGTTGCGGAAAATAGCTTTTATATTCAGCTAACTTTGTTCTTGTAGAATATTTCTTTTATTCTCTCGCAATTTCTTGCGTGTAATCCCTTCATTCTAGTCTTTCAAATCTTTATTGGTAATATTTTCTCAAATATTGTCTATTCCATGGTCTGCCCAGTCTTTGACCCATGTCTCTTCCTTCTGGATCCATTAATTTATATGCTCCAGTTCCAACTATTTCTTTGATTATATATGGCCCATCCCATTTTTTCGCTAATTTTCCTCCATTTTCTCGCTGATATTCTGGTGTTTCTCATGAGAACTAAATCTCCAACTTGGAATTCCCGCTTCTTTACTCGTTTATTATATTCACGAGCTAATCTGCGATGGTAGTTTTCCATATGTTGTAGTGTTTTTTCTCTCTTCTCTTCTACCTCATCAAGCTTGTCTAGAATTATACCAGCACTAAGATTCTTTTCCCAAGCTTCTCTTTTTGTTGTAGGAATAACAACTTCGTTGGTATCCGCCTCAACCCCATATGTTAAACAAAAAGGTGATACCCAGTTGCTTCTCTTCGTGTTGTATTATAAGCCCAAACTGCATTATGGACTTGTTGAGACCACGTTCTATGATGCCCTTCTAACTTCTTTTTGAGAATATCTGCAATTGTTTTGTTAGTTGCTTCACTTGACCATTGATTTGTGGATATAAAGGAGTTGATTTTCCACATTTTATCTTGAATGCATTAAGTAACATCTCTATATTTTGTCCTTCAAATTTTTTCCATTATCGACACTAATTGTCTTGGAATTCGAATCTGCAAATGATATTTTCAAATATAAATGTGAAAATGTCCTTATCACGAATATGCTGTACTGCTTTAACTTCAGCACACTTTGTGAAGTAATCTGTTGCGACAATTAAGTATCTCTTTTGCCCTGTTCTCGGTACAAATGGTCCCACAATATCTAAACCCCACTTTCCAAATGGCCAAACATTTTTTGAAGATGTTAATGTTTCACCTGGTGCATGTATTCTTTTTTGCAAATCGCTGACATTCCTCGCAACTTCTTGATAAATTCTTTGCATCTTCATGCATATATGGCCAATAATAACCTTGCATTTTAGTTCTGTATGCTAATGATCTGCCAACGCTGTGATTACCAGCATCCCCACTATGCAGCATTGTAGTTGCGGATTATCTCACAACTACACCCTCATAAGAATCCATTAAAATGATTCCTAAGTCTAATTAATTTGATATGAAACTAAGAATTAAAGTACTAAAATTATAAAAGGTGACACAAAGATTTTTACATGGTTCGATCATTGTGATCTACATCCATGGTTCTTCACTAGTGATTGTATATAATTACATGATTTTACAATTTAGACTCCATTAACGTATATTTGGAGCTCTAGATTTTTGGGGAAAAAGATGATAAAGAAAATAAATCTCTCCTAAAATTTTCTCTATCCTCCTAAAATTATTCTCCTCTCTAAAAAAGACCTCTCCTTCTTCTCATGCCTAAATGTCTATTTATATGATCTTACAAAATTTTGACAACTAATCTGTCTCTCAACTTTGGACTTTGAGAATTATCCTGCGAACCTTCGCAATATACCTCGCAAATACCTTGAACCTTCGCAAATATTATTGTTGCGTCATTAATTGTTCGCAAGTATAATAATGCTACGAGATTCTGCTCCTACATCTTGCCTCTTTTTTCTTGAATATTGCTTGAAGAGCGATCTTTAAGAAAAAATATGTTGTAGTAGTCTTTGATCTTTGTTGATGAAGGAACGAGCGAAAGAATATCAAACTCAAAAACTATATACTTGCCTCTATTATTTTGCGAAGTTCTGAAGCTTTAAGAAGTAATTAGAAGTATCATTTTGCGAAGTACGAAGTGTGCGAAGTATCTTGAAGAAGTATGAAGTATAAGAAATATAAAATATCCTCGAAGAAGTACTCAATCCTTGGAATATATAAGAAGTATAAAGTATCCTTAAGAAGTATAAGAAGTATGAAATATCCTTGATGAGAGTGATAAATATTTCCTCTGCTCATGTGAAATTATTACTCCATTTTTGGTGAGGATTCTTGCTGAGAAGATAAAGAACATAAAATATTTTCTTGGGTATCCATAGTTGCCTCTGTTCTTTATCTATGAAGGAGAATTCTTGAGAAAATGTTGAATAATTAAATTGCGTCTCTATTGTTATGTTGCCTCTGCCTCAAGTGGTAACCCTGTTATTTTCTGAATATTTCTGCGAAATTCTGAACTTCTGAATAGTGCAGCCAATAGTGTTGTGAATATAGTGTCGTGAATAGTGTTGCGAATTATGAATAGTCTGCGAATTATGAACATTTCTGCGAAGTTTCGCAGTATTATCCTGTAAAATTTTGTAAAATACTTGTGCGAATATAATATTTATGTAATGATTATGTTATGAAATGCTTATGCAATGCTTTTATGATGCGAATATGATGCTTGAATGATGCGAATATGATGCTTGTATGATGCGAGTATGATGCTTGTATGATGCGAATACTTATCTATTGCAATGTATATTTCAAGTTTCTGTTACTTAGCTCATTTTTCCGTAGTAAAATTGATATATCTTTGAGTTGCTTCCATTCATATAATTATCTTCGCAAGTTTATTTGTGTATTTTCTTACATAAATTCGTCTTTGATCGCGAATGAAATCGCCTCTTCTGGTATGACTTCGTGATATATATTCTTGTAAAAATTCTTCAATGATGTTGATGGAATTACCTTCTTTGTTAGGACTTCATTATATATATTCTTGTAAAAATTCTTCAATGATATTGATGGAATAAATTTCATTAATTGTTGTGGTCTTATCATGCCTTCCTAAGTAAAGGTCTTATTTTTCCACCTCTTTTGTAGCGACAAAATCGCAGGACGTTCTTACACTTTCATGCAAAAACCCATTGATCTTGCCTTATCTTTTTTGTATAGTATTTTAGCCTCTTCAGGAAGTGTTGCGACAATACGACAGGCCTAAATATTCTTGCGAACGTAAAGCTCCATGACATTGCCGTCTTGCGATGAAATCGCAGGACGTCTCTACACTTTCATGTAGTGACCCATTGATCTCATCTTAACTTATTTGTTATGATCTACGAGTTCTTTTTTCTTTTCTTTCTTTCTCTCTCTCTCTCTCTCTTTTTTTTTTTTTAGAAGGCTCGCAGAAGTTCAATTGTTGCACAAATATGACAAGCCTTTATGTTTTTGCAAACAAAAAGCCTCGTGACATTTGCGTCTTATAGAACGTATCAGCTCCCTAATGGAGGGTGCTTCCCTTTATCTTCCCCTTGGTTGCCCCTTCAAGGAAGCGTACATCGACCATACAAGGTTAGCTCTTCCCATCCGGTTCTGCAAACAACCAATTTTTGATCGCAACCTCTTATCCTTTTTTCCTATAGGGCTTATAGTTACGAGGTTGCACCCTATGGGGTATCTTTGGGCCAAGTGCATCATTTGCCAAGACTTGTCAAAAATGGCAGATGTGCTTCAAGCTCACCCGGCACTCTTGACTCAACCGTGTACCTCGGCGCCTTGATCGTTTTCTGCACTTCTTGGGAAAGACAGTATGCCTTAGTCGCCCAACCTAAACCATGTTACACCGCATAATATTGCGTAATGTCGCAAGATTAGGTGAGAATCCAAGGTGTCTAACCCGGATAGGTACCCCGTTATTGGGTTGTACCCCGTAAAGTCTGCCATGTACTAAGGGCCCTTGGTGGTGTTCCGGTTACCCTTAGCCATGGTTATAGGTACCCCCTTAAATGACGCACTTTAGGACTTTGCCTCTTACGAAATGTTGCTTCGCGAACTAGGGTGTACGCCACAAAGGTTTGCTTGTGTAATATTTCTGCGGCTTTCTTTCTTTTTTGAAAGCTGATCACAGATTGCGGTCTTTTCTTCGCAAATTGCGGTCTTTTCTTCGCAAGTTAATGTGTGCGTCTTTCTTTAATGAAAGTTAATCGCAATTGATTTTTGGCGGTATTTTTTCGCCTTTTATAAGTAGAATCAAAATTCTTTTTATTCGTAAAAATTCATCGTAAATTTTTTATGTACATAAAATGTTGAGTGTTTTCATAAAATCTTTAGTATAAGAAGTATGAGAAGTATTCATATCGCGTCTTTAAATCAAAATTGTTCTATAGAATTATATAAATTTAATTTTCTCTATTTTTTGTAACTTTGAATTCTTTGAAATTTTTTGAGATCTTTAAATTTTTGCGATGAATTCATTTTTGAATCTCGCGATTGTATCGCTTTTCACCAATTTAAAAAAAAAAATCTTTGAAATATTTTGAAATCTTAGAAATTGTATAAATCTTGCGAGTATATCGCTTTTGGTAAATAAAATCAAAAATCTCTTGTCTTCTGTAAATAAAATATTCAAGGAAATGGTACTTACCTTTTACGGCTTGTTGTTATCTCTTGATCTGCCTCTTGTATAATGTTGTGTCATACCAACTGTTCTAGCCATTTATTGCGAAATATGTCTGTGAAATAATCTCCCATTTTCTTCTTGCGAAATATCCAAAAATCTTGCGAAGTAATAATTTGCACGAAGTAAACGAACATTTGTGAAGTAATGATTTACACGAAGTAGACGAACATCTGCGAAGTAAACATTTGTACGAAGTTAACATCTGCGAAGGAAATATTTACGATATAAATTCATGATGCGAAGGTTCGCAAGGTAAATATTTGCGAAGTGCAAAGAGTAGAAGTGTTGGTGTTGCGAATATTCGCATGGCAAACATTTGCGAAGTGCAAAATTTTTTGCGAATGGGGAGACTCGAACTTGCATCCATCATCTTATGAGCTCCTCTTGCGACCATCTGTCCAAGCTCTTATTTTTGTAAATGTTGTTGAATTCACATTACTTATTCTGATGTTATCGTCCTTTGTATACTTTTTCCCTTCGTCCTTTCTTCTTATTCTCCTGAGTTGCTATCTTCGCAAGTTATACTCATTTTTCCCATCATCCCTTTGATTGCGTTTGTTTCCTTTTCTTTGTAGATTTTTGCGCTATTAATTTATCTTAATAAGAATATAAGTGTAGTGACGTCTCTAAAATTCCCAGAAATGTTCTTCGCAGGAATGGTAACTTTTTTTTTTCTTTGCTGGTTTTTCTTCTTCGTAGAAACTGGTAACTTCGCAGAAACGCATGTACGATGTTTCTTAAGTATACTTCGCAGACTAGTCTTCTTTGTTTCATTTTTCCCTTCCTTCACTAGGACTGTGTTTTTTTTTCATCTAATAGATGTCTTGTCGGTTCATGCTCATATATAACTGCTTGCTGATAGTTGCTTGTGATTTATTTTCTCCTGAATATATTATTACTTTGTTGCTATTTATCTCTTTGTTGGATTCCTTTCAACTGTGTTGCTCGTGTCCTCATTGAGCCTTTATGATGGTTTTGCTTGTTACGATAATTGCTCGTGCCCTTGTGTTGATCATTCGCAGATCTTTTTCATGATGTTCAAACATTCTTCTTCCCCATTTAATCATGTTGTTCATGGTTATTGAAGTGAATCGTTTTGTTTAAACTTTCCTTGGTTAATGTCTCCATCCTATTTCTTTGGTTCTGAATTATGCCTGGACCTCTTACGTTTGATTCCTCCCCTACTATCTACAATTTGTTCTGAATTCTTCAAAAATTCAGTAAATTCTACGGCATGGTGTTTGTTGACAGGCCATCCAACAGTATTTCCCCCACATCCAGCTTTCATGTAGTTGTTTTCACCACCATCGTCAGATATTTGTTGGTGATTTGGACCCAAATATCTCAGAACATGAACTGAAACAAATATTTTTGCCATTTGAAGACGTTGTCTCAGTAAAGATACCAGCGGGGAAAGTATGCGGCTTTGTACAGTTTGGGACTACAAATATACGTTGTCTCAACCATCACGTTATCTTTTTGCCATTTGTTTCGAAGTTCCGAAGCTGCGAACTGATGCTGTTATTGCGAACTAATGCTGCGAACTTGGCTTTTCACATTTCTCAGCTGCGAACTTTCTTCCAAAATTCCCTGTTGACAATCTGTACATTGTAGAAATATTTTATATTCTTTGATGCGTCACCTTCGTACGATGTAGTTGCCTAAACTTTCGCATAAACGCTGGGAAATCTGACGAAGAAGGCCTTGTCTATAGCTCTTCTTCCTTTAGCTAAAAGTTATGAAATGTTCTAATTCGCAAATACGAGAGGGATGAGGCATCTGCAGTTTCTGGAGCTGTCTTGAGGAGCAGTGGTACCAGTTTTTCTTTCTGTCTGGCAGCTAGCTTTAATACGATAGAATTTCTCTTCCCCTTTTGTGAAGTGATGTCTTGACAGCTGACGTATTGACGTACGTAATTCTTTTGCTTATGCGTCTTTGAAGTTTACTTTCCTGGGGTGTCTCTGAGGTTTTTTGTGGTTTCTGAGCCTGTTTTCTTCGCAAACTCTCATATGTTTGTACTTATTTTCCGTTGAGAGATTTTTGTACTTTTGTCCGCGTTCTTACGGAGTCTCCATTGTCTGTTTCTTGGTGATTGCTTCCATGAACGTAATAATGATCATACTTTTGTCCGTGTTTTTATACTTAATTCTTCGTATGGATTTTTGAACGTAATAATGAACGTACTTGCGAAGTATTTGTACTTTAGTGTCATGTTAGATTCAGAGACACGTTGATATTTTCGAAACTCTAAATCTCTCTAAAGACGACACGGTAATTGCTCTTATACGTCTCCCCTATTGGATATCTATAAGTAGGTTGATTTTTACATTTGCTCTTGTTGTTATCTTTGCTGAACTCTGACCTTCGCATGATTGATTCTGAATGTTCGCATGCTGCAAAATAATTGCTCCCTTTATGTTCGCTAATGATACGTCTTCACTGAATGGAGAGCTCTTTCCCCATGTTTTTCCCACACTGGTTATGCAAGATCTATGTTCATTTTATGTTCGCAATATTCCGAAATTCGCAGCTATAGTACAGTTGATCAGAGAACGCAATAGCTACTATCCAATATTCGCAACTACGAATATGCCTATAATCATCATTTCTTCAGTATCATTGGATATATTTCATCTGGAATTCAAATGAACGAAGTTTAAATAACATCAAGGAAAATAATGGGCGAATAAGATAGCACATGAAGAATCAATTATAGAGTACAGTCTATCATGCGAAGGAAAAAGAAAACGTTAATACACGAATGAATAAACATTAGTTAATGCATTGCTATTATTCTTTTCTTCGTGTATAATTTATGCTGGGAAGATTTCCAAACCATGCATTGCTGCGAACAACAAATCAATCCAGTAACAAATTTAGAGAAGTTTGTGTTAAACCTCATCTTATGGAGAATGAAATTATGATCTGAAATTCGTCTGGTTTTGTTCATAAAAAAAATTCCCAAATCAGTTGAAAATTTCGATCCCAATTATTGTTGAAATTCAGCGAATAAGTTCGCAAAACATGATTCATTGAAGACAAATTTATAATCAAAATTCGTTTTGAATCAAAATCTTGGACCAAAAATTAGATTTTTGCGGAAGAATAATTAAATTTTTATAAAGTGTTTTCAAAATTTTGTTTATAAACGACCAGATCTAAAAATTTAAGAAAGTAATAGACAAGTTTTAGGGGAAGGATTTTTCTTCTCAATTTGCTGCTGGTAAAGGTTTCTTTGATCTCCTTTTCTTTTCTTTTTTGAACGAGCATTATGCATCTTCCTCTTCTTTGTCTTCTTCAGGTGGCGAGATTTGTTGTAATTTCATCACCAACAATTGATAATTTCTTTGAATCTTCCTCAACCATTGCTAATTTTCATCCCTGTTTCTAGCGCCAATTATGTAGTTGCGGATTATCTCACAACTACACCCTCATAAGAATCCATTAAAATGATTCATAAGTCTAATTAATTTGATATGAAACTAAGAATTAAAGTACTAAAATTATAAAAGGTGACACAAAGTTTTTTACATGGTTCGATCATTGTGATCTACATCCATGGTTCTTCACTAGTGATTGTATATAATTACATGATTTTACAATTTAGACTCCATTAAAGTATATTTGGAGCTCTAGATTTTTGGGGAAGAAGATGATAAAGAAAATAAATCTCTCCTAAAATTTTCTCTATCCTCCTAAAATTATTCTCCTCTCTAAAAAAGACCTCTCCTTCTTCTCATGCCTAAATGGCTATTTATATGATCTTACAAAATGTTGACAACTAATCTGTCTCTCAACTTTGGACTTTGAGAATTATCCTGCGAACCTTCGCAATATACCTCGCAAATATCTTGAACCTTCGCAAATATTATTGTTGCGTCATTAATTGTTCGCAAGTATAATAATGCTACGAGATTCTGCTCCTACAAGCATTTTTAATATCTGCTTTCCTTCTTCTCGTGTCAAACATCTGAGGGAAGGCCCATTTAAAGATTTTCGATATAATACCCCATCTCTTAACTCATAATTTGTTGCTCTACTTTTTAATTTATGTGCTTCCAATCTGTTTCTTGGTATCTCCCCCCTTGCTAGATATGCGTGAATTTCCGCACGCCAATGTGCGATAATTCAGCTTGATTCTTCGCCATTATTTGCTACTACCATTTCCTCAGCTTCCTCTTCTTCTTCTTTATTAATTGATGGTGCTATAAGTGTTTGTATTTTTATATTTCTCGCAGTCGTATTTACCATCATACTTGATATGAACGCAAAAGCATCTGCAAGCCTATTATCTTTTCTTGAAATATGCCTCCATTTAAGTTTTGGTATTTTCGCAGATAATTCTTCTACAAGTTTCTTATATTTTTTCAAAGATATATCATTAGTTGCATATTCCCCTTCAATTTGGCGAATAATCAACTGTGAATCACTGGAAATTCTTGCATTCTCTACCTTCATTTCTATCGCAAATCTTAGGGCATGTACTACAGCCTCATATTCTGTCTCATTATTGGTAGACTTGAATTCCAGTCGAAATGCAAATGCCATTTTTGCACCTTCTGGCGAAATAAAAACGAGTCCCACTCCATTTCCTTCTCCATTAGACGATCCATCCACTAATATCTCCCACCTATTTGGTTCTATTAAAGGATCTCTAGGATCCCCATATTCTTCTTCTATATCCATCATGTCTTCTACAGCTTCATCATCCTCCAAAGGAAATTCTGCGAGAAATTCTGCGACTATTTGAGATTTTGGCGAAGATAAAATTGCATATTGGATCTCAAATTGCCCCACTTGTACATTCCATCTTTCGACTCTGCCTGATCTTTTTGAATTTTTCATTACTGACTCGATTGGTACTTTTGTTAATACTTTGATTTTATGCGCTTGGAAATATATGCGAAGTTTAGAGGCTGCATAAACTAATACCAAAATTAGTTTTTCAATCTTCGAATAATTTTTATCCGCAGCATTAAATGTTTTGTTGATGTAGTAAATAGGTTTTTCAACTCCTGCGTCATTTCGCAAAATCTGCACTTAAAGCATGTGGAGTTGTCGCAAGATATATCAGCAATTCTTCTCCTGGTTCAGCCTTCTGTAATATGGATATATTCATCAAATATTCCTTTATTCCTTGAAAATCTCTCTCACATTCATCTGTCCATTTAAATTTTGTTCCCTTCTTTAGTATGTTGAATAAATGCTTGCATTTATCTGATGACCGCGAAATAAATCTTCCTAATGATGCTAAAAGTCCATTCAATTTTTGCACATCTTTTCTTTATTCTTTGAGTTGGCATATCCCGAACGCTTGCACCTTTTCAGGGTCAACTTGTATTCCTTCTTTTGATACAATATATCCCAAGAATTTCCCAGATGATACTCCGAAAGTACATTTCTCAGGATTTACTTTGATATTAAAAAGTCGCATCTGATCAAAAATTTCCCTTAAGTCTTGCACATGATTTTTAGCTTCTTTGCTTTTTACCAACATATCATCCACATATACCTCTAAATTTTTATGTATCCATTTTGCGAATACTTTTTCCACCATTCTTTGGTATGTTGCCCCTGCATTTCATAACCCAAAAGGCATCTTTGTGTAGCAATATAATCCTCTAGGAGCAAAAATGCGATCGTTCTTGATCTTCTTAGCAAGTGGGATTTGATTATAGCCCTTGTATCCATCTAACGAAGATATTCGATCATTTCTGCGTGATTCCACCATCTGCGGAATATCTGGCAAGGGAAAACTATCTTTGGGACATGCTTTATTTAAATCAGTAAAGTCGATGCAAATTCTTATCCCCTTGTTTTTCTTAGGAACGACTACCATGTTGGCGAACCATTCTGGATATTTCGCTTGCCTAATAATTCCTGCATCAAGCATCTTTTGCAATTCTTCCTCTAGCTTGGCATGATAAGTAGTTGCAATCTTTCTTATTCTTTGTTTGATTGGTCTCATATTTTTGTTAATCTCCAATTTATGGCACGCAACAGATGGATCTATTCCAGGCATCTCATCCATATTCCACGCAAAAATATCTATGTATTCTCGCGGAAGGTTTACAGTTTGCTCTTCTTCCTCCACATCCATCTTAGTTCCAATTTTCAGTATCTTTGGATCTTCTTCACTTCCAACATTTACTTCTTTTGTCGGTTCTGCTGCAGTATAACTAGCTTCATGTTCTCCCATTGGTGTTGGTGTCTTTATCACCTCCACTAGTTCATCATTTTCTTGCGAATATCGCCAAATATTCCTTTTCCTTCTTCTGATTTTATCATGTAAATCTTGAATTCTTCTTCTTTCTTTTCTTTTCTCTTCATTTTTCTGCTGTTGTTTCAGAAGAAAATTTGAATTTGATTTTCACAATTCTTTACTTTATTTTGGAAACATAACGCTGCATAATCTATATCTCCTCTAATTTTGCCAATTCCACTAGGCATAGGGAACTTTAAACACTGATGTAGAGTTGATGATACATCCTTGATTGCATGTATCCAAGGTCTTCCCAACAACATGTTATAAGGTGATTTCACATCCACCACGCTCAAAGTGACCTGCGTCTCTATTTCCCCCAGCGGAATTCGCACTACAATTTCACCTTTAGGTTTTGTTAGAGATTTTCCAAATCCATGAATGTGATATGTTGGGTTAAGCATTTCTTCATCTTTGTATCCCATTTTCTTGAATGTGTGGTAAAACATTATATCCACAGAACTTCCTGCGTCCACTAAAGTCCTATTCACATCCCACTCTTCTGTAGATCTTACTGATTTCTCTTTTCTTGTTGGTACAACAGAGACTGTGATCACCAATAGAGATGTATGACTTAAATTCTCTTTCGGAATTTCTGCTGTCGTGAATGTAATCTTCTGTTTTTCCCAATCTTTTAACGTTGATGCCTCATCTACCATCATGATTTTCTTTCCTTCAAAATCTCTCTTGTGTATCCTTCCTCTAATATCTTCATGGAATTTATCTATCATCATTTTTGTTATTACATCACACTCCAATTTCTTTTGATTATCTTTGATTTCAATCATCTTTTCTTCACCAAATTTCTTAATACTCTTCTAATTCTTGAATAATTTCTTTCTTTTACTTAACTTTTACTTTGATTTTCAACTCTTGGTCCACGTTTAAGGCGCCAAAATGTAGTTGCAGGAATTCCCACACTACACCCTATTCAAGAATTTACTAACATCTATGATATAATTTGAAGATTAAGGACACTTTTTATTAATTTGATCTTAAGGAATTACAGAAATCAAGAACACAGAACACTTGATAAAGATTTTCTCTCTCCTAAAACTTTCCTAATACTCAAAAATTCATTAGCCTCTCTGGAACTATTCATCTCCTTTATATAGGTATTTACATAGTGGATTACGACTCATGATGACTCATTTACAGCTAAGATTCCCTTCAATTTCGGATCTGAGTTCTTGCGATAAATCGCAGTTAGCACCGCCTTTAACTTTCGCAGGTTTTATTGATATATCGCAGACACGTCACACTTTCTTCGTGTTTCCATCGTTTTCAGTCGTTACGTCATTGTTTAAGTCATCTTTGGATGTCTCGCAGAATATCATTGATGTGTCGCAGAACAGTCGTTTATTATCGATGCATCGCAGAACAGTCGTTTATTTCTCAAGAATATTGTTGTGACAATATTCTGATCCTACACAAACAATCAAAGTCAAGAATTCTGTCATTATCATCATTTTCATGGTCACACAGTAAACGATTGTAGGAATGTGAAGAGAATAATCTTGAGGATGATTGATCAGGGAAAGTTAAATCATTTTCTAGTAGGACATCCACAATCTCAGCAATTACCGTCAGCACCAGAAACTCGCAGAGTGAATGCTGTAAAAGGAGCGGAAACATTCGTAATAGAATTTGGAACCAAAGCAAAGAATTTGTTTTGTAATTCTATTGTACATTCACGCAGAACTATAGAGGATTTCCGTGACAATATTTTAAGCAGGGTCTTCGCGAGAGACACAGATGGAAGAGAGATATTGAATATCACGAGATCCTCGACATTAGAGGAGTGGAAAAAGAAAACTCTATCTTTCACTACGCAAGATGTACCCGAGGTTGGCGAGCAGCACGATAATCCACTGGTCGTACGATTAGAGATTAATCCAAAACAAATGCAAGAAGAAGATGAAGAGAATGATAGTAAAGTTGAAGATTCTTGGGCCATCAACGAGTCTTAATAGATACTGGGGAGTTCTGTTGATATCTTATTTTATCATACCTTTAAAACCATGGGAGGAAAAGACGAAGATCTAATTCCATCAACATACAAAATCTATGGTTTTAATGGCACAGCTAACAAACCAAAGGGGGAAATTGAAATGCAGATACCGTTAAAAGGAATATCTTCAAAAATATTATTCTGCGTTATGGACATCGAATCACCTTATAATGCATTGATAGGACGACCTTGGTTACACGGAATATTGGGTGTAGCATCTACTTATCACCAGTGTATCAAATTTCCTCATCCAAAAGGTGTTGGAGTTATTAAAGGAGACTGGGGAGAAAGCAAGAAATGTTATGAAATCGATATGAAGTCTTGCGAAGAAAGAGCTGAAAAGAATAGCAATTGGAAGTGCAAAATCAAGCAACGACAGGAATGTGAAAGGTTAATGATTGATGTGATAGAACGGAAAGAGGATATAAAAGCTGATGGCGAACGTCTCGCAGAAAAGGAAACAATAGCAAAACGCAGCAGAAAAGAAGAATCAGAAAATAGTAAGTAAAGAGGTAAAATGATGAACCTTAGAAAACTCTACGAATAATTTGTTTGAAAAATATGTAATTGAACAAAATATTCTGCTTGAAAGAATCGCAAAAACTTTACCAAAATGATCAAAGTTATGAAATCCTATCAGAGTTACAATACTCGCGAGAAACGCGAATAAAATTTCGCAGAGATTAAAAGAATAGGACGAACCTTTATGGCGTGCACCCTAGTTCGCGAATAAAATTTCGTAAGAGGCAAATGTATAGACCTAATAGCGCGTCATATGAGGGGGTATCTCTTGACATGACTCAGCGATAAGGTTATACCGCTCTTTGGAACTCGAGTCATGCAGACGATGGGGTTAAAGAAAACCTATTCGGGAGAGAGATCTTGGATTTCCAACTATATATGGTTATACCCTGGTTGGACGACTAAGAATCTCTTCCAAGAAGTGCAAAGTATGACCAAGGCGCCGAGGTACACGGTTGAGCCAAGGGTACCCGGAGCGTACGAAACTCTCTTGCCATCCTTGGTAAGTCTTGGCTACAATGCACTTGGCCTGAAGAAAACCCCACTTAGGGTGCAGTCTTGTAACTATAAGCCATATAGGCATAAAGGACAAGAGGCTGCGAAAACAACTGGTTGTTGGTAAATCTGGATGGGAGGAGCTAGTCTTGTATGGCCAATGTTCCCTCCTTAAAGGGGTAACCAGGGAGAAGATAAGGGCGGTACCCTCCATTAGGGAGCTGATAAGTGTCTTAAGACGGAAATGTCATGGGGCTTTATGATCGCAAGAAAATTTAGGCTTGTCATATTGTCGCGTGACGTAAATGATGCAGAGGCAATAAGCCACGAGAAAAATGTTAAGATGAGATCAATGGGTTTTTACATGAAAGTGTAAAGACGTCCTGCGATTTCATCACAAGACGATAATGTCACGAGGCTTTGATCTTGCGAGAGAACTTAGACTTGTCATATTATCGCAATATAATCAAAGAAGAAAGTTAAGGCAAGATCAATGGGTCAATACATGCAAATGTAAAGACGTCCTGCGATTTTGTCGCAGAAAGAAGAAGCGTGGAAAAATAAGACCTTTAATTAGGAAGGCACAATAAGACCACAAGATTACTGCGATAATACTCATGAGATGTTATAAGAATTGCGATTTCACGCAACTATTATTGTGGTAAGATCGCCAATATTAAGGTAAATTTTGATTTTTATTTAATCTTTAATCAATTTTTATATTGCAGATGAATAATAGAGGCAAGTATGGGAATGCATGAGAACGATGAAATTATTATTCATCTATCATATAAAAATTGCATAGATACAAGCACGCAGATAATTAAAAGAATAATAGTTATATTGATTGATTAACTTGCAGAAAAAGAACTGTTTTCTGATTCTTACAGATAGAAACAAAAGAGGCAAAAGAAATTTACAAATTAATGGCAATATTACAGAAAAAGGAGTAAGAAAAAGAAGAACTAGTTAGATCCATCGCGATCCTCCTTATCAGACTTCTCTTCATCGCCAGATTCTTCTCCTTTATCATTATCATCACTATTTTCTTCTCCACCAGACTTTTCACCTTCGTCATCACTATCATTTTCATCCTCATCATAATTTTCAGCCTCACTATCAGAGATGTCAAGACTTGAAATTACTGCGGGTACTTCTTTCGCAAGATCAGGGTATACAAAAGGAGAAATTCCATGGTCATCACAGACCAATTTAACAGAATCATTGTGAACGACAATGGGAGATCTATTGAAGTTCGCGATGGTGATGCCAAACTGCTTCTTCAGTTGTGAATATTTGTAATTGCGAGCAGCAAGAGTATTCGCGAGCTGATCCTTCTCTTGTTCAAGCTTCTTGAATCTTTCAAGATAACCTTTTTCAGCTTCTACAAGAATATAACAACAAGTTAGAAATTTTATAAAAGAGAATAATGAAAACAAGAAATTAGCGAGAATAAGAGTAGCCAATAACCTTCTCTGTTAGAAATCATATCTCTAATTAGAGCCGCCTGTTCGACTTGAAGGCTAACATTTACACCTAAATCATTTCTGGCATTGTCAAGAACCTTCGCAGCCCAGGCAAAATCATCATCGCTATTAATAAGGAGATGAGATCGAATTTGAGTCTCCCTCGCAAGAAGATCTTCATTCTCGCGGATAAGTTTATCTCTAACCATTTGAACTTCAAGAAGAGTTTTATGAAAATCTGCTAAGGTTTTAGATCCCCTTTTTATGGCGAGATCCTTCTCGTCAATAAGATCGCTATTCTTTTGCCTTAATTTATCTATTTCT
Organism: Papaver bracteatum; assembly: GCA_023529315.1. Taxonomy (NCBI): domain Eukaryota; kingdom Viridiplantae; phylum Streptophyta; class Magnoliopsida; order Ranunculales; family Papaveraceae; genus Papaver; species Papaver bracteatum. Next base: position 7,428,940 of record JAJJWX010005152.1, read on the forward strand.
TTCTTTGAATCAAAATAAAGGCGCCTATATTTGTCAGTCAAGCCTAAATTGAATCTGTGTTCAAGTTTTAAGAGATTAAACTTGGATCTAAGTTCATCTATGGAGAGGGAGTTAATCTTATCATCTAAGAAGTTACTCAAGGAATTATTAAGACTAGCGAGAAGAGTATGATCATCTACAGGTTCAGGGAAAGTTTGAAAGATTATAGCCTCGTCAGTAAGACCATAAATATCTGCAAGTTAAAAGTGATTGCTTGAATAAGCTGCGATAGAATAAAAAGAATTAAGAAAGATGGGAAATAAGTCATACCATAGAGTTGTTGGTTAGCTTTATCAAGATTAATGATCTTTTGCTTATTAACAGAAGCTTCTGTATCCAATTGTTTATTCTTCTTGTGAAGCTCTATATTTTCAGACTCTAGTTTTTCCTTATCCTGGCGAACTTTAGCTGCTTTCTCTTCAGTGTTGACGCATATTTTATCTAAGTCAGAAGCAACAACAAAAGAAGCTCTTCCAACCTGCGAAGAAAAGAAATAAATTAAAATCTAGCAATAGAGAAAATATGAACAAATTGAAGAGATGAAAACATACCAAGGCACCAAGAGAATTCAAGAGACTGGGATTCAGCGATCTTGAGATTCCTTGGAGAGAATCATTATCCACTAAAATAGGAGCATCGCAAACTTGAGAAAGGGCTTGGGATGTCTTTTCAATTATTTCATCCTCGACATTAGAAGTTATGTTGTGGGAGATATCACTAAAAATCCTAGATAGATGAGTCATTGAAGAATCAGAAGAAGAGGAATTTCTTATTGAAGGAAAACCGCCAACATTAAACTCCTCGTCAATATCCTTATCAAGAACAACACTGGGATTCTCTGGAATTGTTTGAGGAGTTGAAGAAGAAGAAGGTTGAGTTTTTAATTTCTTTAGCGGAGGATCGCTAGATTCATCATTGCGAGGGGCAGAAGATCTTCCCCTAGAATAAGTAGTAGGATTCTCCTTTATATATTTCCCAGATGGTTCCTTTGGAGATTTCTCCTTGATTTTTGGAGGAGGCAGTGGTTCTAATTCTTCGATTTCCTGCGAGCACAGATGAAGATAAGAAATAGGGGCAATAATATATTGTTAAAATTTATGAAGAAATATTTCTTACTTCATCTGTAAAAGACCTCAGAGCCAAGAGAATGTTGGGTTTCCTAAGAGTTTGATAGCTGAGTTTCATTCTATCAATCTGAGAAAATCAAAAAAGTTAGCGAGAATATAAAGAAGACAATAAATAATAATAACATGAAAAGTTGAGAGAATATACTTCTTTAGATCTTTCAGGCCAGTTGAAGACCCAGGGTTGATATTCTGCGAGATTCGTGGGAAGTTCGCGAGAACCAGATATATAAGGACCTTCAAGACTTAATGGGAAGATGAACCACTTATCGTCGCTAGAATGACGAGGACCTTGGTTAGTAGGTGTATGAAAGTCAATATCCATCATAAGAGCATCATCACCAGCGACCTTCTCTTTCTTCAAATGAACACCCCAACATGTACTATCCCTCTTCATAGGGATAATACTATAGTTTACAAAAAAGTTGTCCACAGTATAATCGCAAGAAATAATGGGTACATCTTTGAACAAAGGATTCTTTGGAGCCTTGGGATAGCGAGTTCCTTTACCAGCGCCACGAGAAGCATATTCAAGTAGTAATCTGATGCAATCCCCACCTAATTGGTATATTTCTCGTGAGAATCTCTCGTCAGAAATTATTTGATAAAACATCGGAAGCTCAGGATCATAAAGAGGGATGGGAAGACCAGCTTCAAGTTGTCCTAGCGATACTATGATTTTCTCGCGAGAACATTGGTCATCAGTAAATAATTTAAGGGAAAATTATGATTTGGAATCTTGTTCTGGAATCAAAGATAAGTTAAAACCTTTAAGTCTGAGTTTCTCGCGCATTCCATTGAAGGCCTTCAAATTCTTAGCACCAGCAGCAACCATTTTTGAGTATGGGAATGAAAGAATAAATCACAGTTGTTATAGAAGCGCAATTCGCGGAAGAACAGTAAAAATTGCAGAGAGAATACGGAGAGAAGAAAGAAGAAAGTAAAAGAGAAAAAGGAGAGGAATGAGAAGAGTATTTATAAAAGAAGAAATTTCTCGAAGAAGATGAAGGAAATTAATGCAAAGAAGAGACGTGGGTGGTCAGATCGCAGCGGTTACAGAAGATGTGTCAAAAATTTATTAGAAGAAAATATTCGTGAAAACAGCTGGCGAAGGACGAAGAAATCAAAAAAGATAAGCAATTATGGAATTTTAGATTCTCATATCTTCTCTTCTTCGCAGAAAAGACATGAGAAGAGGCAAGATGTAGTACCAGAATATCGCTACAACGCTATTCCCGCGATATTAACAACATTTCTGCGAGAAGCCCAAACGTTTCTACAAGTATTAACAACACTTTGACGAGATTGTCGCAAGATTCTTCAACAACATTTGGCGAGTGTCACAAAAGAGTGATATAACGGTTAACGATTAAATATATATGAAGAATAAGTTTGCTTCACGATGGTTATAAAGTTGGCGATGGTGAAGACTAAAGTTATGGCAATGAGATCGCAGAGTAGATCCGAATTAAGGGGAAGTCTTTCACTATGTATTTTCCTATATAAAGGGTTCAACTAAATCCAGAAAAAGATGATGCATTTTTGAGAGCTGAGAGAATTTTGAGGAGAGAGAAACTCCAGAAAGAAAGTTGTACTTCTGAGTTTTAATATTTCTTGTAAATCTTCCTGAAAGTGAATTAATAAAAGTGTTGTTGCTAATTCACAATTATGACTTAGTTTTCATAGATTCTTGACAAGGGTGTAGTGTAGGAAATCCTGCAACTACAGTTGCTTCAACTCAATTGAAGACTTTAAACCAATCTACCTCCCGCAAATAAGCCTATTTGTGATTTCCTTTCTAATCAAAGATCAATGTGAGGTAGGAAATCGATTGCAATAGACAAAGTATAGCAATCCTAAAAAGTTTAGCCTATTTATGACTCCCGAAGAGCAGCCTAAATTATTATTCACCTCAAAGTTCGAAACTTGTGGAATCACAAAGTCTGAGACGAAAATACTTTGTGATTTCTATCTATCTTGTTTGAGTGAGAAACTCAACCATCAAACAAAATATCAGGATACTCCAACTATCAAGATAAATATAGTTGTACATGGATTCACGAATCCCCAGGTGAAGTCTTTTTAGTCGCTAAACCCTAGAATGTTTTGAAGGATAGGATGACTCTAGTTTACAACCAGGACACACAAGAATAGTGTCATGGATTCAAAGATCCCAGTTGTTAGAGGTTCTCCTTTTAAAACTTTCAAGATCAAGGTTTATTTAGGGTTAAGCTAAGATAACTTTGGAACCAAGCAATCAATAATCACCATTAGATATATAACTTGACTTGAGATTAACATAACAGAATATGAACTCTATTTAAGATGAACCATAAGCTAACTGTGTATAATGACCTGTTCATGTAGGTTAGTCGAAACTATCCAAATAAACTATATACTTAACCATTTTCATATAAAATTTTAAGAATTTTCATGAATCACACATATGATCAAAAATGTCTAGATAGTGTTTTTAGAGAATTGATCAAATGACAATTATCTCATAGAAATAATTTTGATGCATCTAAAAATATTCGACAAGGTAAGTACGTGTACCCGGTACGTGTAATGTACCTGTTCGTGAATGTCTTTGTCATGGTACGTGTACCGGGTATTGATACCCTTAAGACAAAATTTTTTTTCAAGAACTCACAGATCTTTTATGGTTTGCATACCGAGTATGCGTTCCGTATTTGGTATCAAACCAACAGATCATTTCTGGTTTGCATACTGGGTATGCGCACCATTCCTGGTACACAAGTCACAAACTTTTTATAATATGGATACCAGGTATGCGTACCACAAAGTCGCTGTCGAACTATAGCTACGCCAGTACGTGTACTGGGTACATGTACGTACTGCGGTTCCAGAATTATAACAGTTCTCCTAGTATGTGAACTGGTATGCATACTTTCATGTATCCAGATTAACATTAGTTATATATCTCTATAATAATCAATTCGATACATTCACGAATAACATCAATGACACATATCACTGTTCCAGGATATTTTCAAATGATTAAATTTTGAACCATAATTTAAGTCATGAACAATAAATTGTTTTTAACCAAATTCATCAAGTATGAACAAATGTTCTTAAGTATAAGCAGTCATATTTCGAGAACAATATATACGATAAAGTTGACTCGAAATTTCTGTTATTCAAGTAATGTCTAAATTAGTCATGCGATAATTAATGTCTCATAGATAGAAAGGCGAAAAATTTGAGAAATAGGCGGTTCAGTATTCATTTAGCTTCTGATGTTGAAGTTCTCCAAAGCTCATGTTGATCTTATCCTTCAGACGGTAGAACGCAGTGATATCCGATTCTCAATTACATACGTATATTCTAATCTGAAACACTACACCAAATTGGCCAATTTGTAACACTGACATGTTACACTAATAGGTGTAACAAGATATGTCACACCTATTTGTGTAATAATTCAAAATTGTGTTACAAAAAATCGGATTTATTTTATATTTTATATTGTAACACATAATGTAGGACCAGAATATCGCCATAATTATATTCACGAAAGATTAACGACACTTCTGCGAGCGTCACCTAAAACTCTTCAACAACATTTCACGAGCATCACAAAGTAATTCAAACAATGACGTAATAAACAACGAAAAACATGAGAAACATGTGAAGATTTTGTAGTTAAAGAGAATGCTCGCGAGCACAAGGCGTGAGCCCGCGAGAGCAAGGTAGTAAATGAAGATTTTGTGGTTATAGAAGAGTCTCGCGAGAACGATAGCAGATCCTGCGAGCACCATAGAAGAGTCTCGCGAGCACGATAGAAGATCTCGCGAGGAGCATAGCAAAAATCCTTAAAAATGGGAAATATGAGTTGAATATAAGCTGTCACCCACCATAAAGATACCTATATAAAGAGAAGAGCAGGAGAGAGAAAAGGGGGGAGGATAATTTTTAGGAGAGAGAGAGATATTTTGCAGAGAGATTTTTTTAGAGAGAAAAAATGTATTTTCTTTATCATCTTCTTCCCCAAAACTAGATTTAGAACTTCATTAATGGAGATTATCAATGTAAATCAAATGTAAATATAAACAATCATAGTGAATAATCATGGATGTAGATCAAATTGATCGAACCATGTAAAAATCCGTGTGTCTATTTACAATTTTTAGAATTTTAATCATACTTTTAATATCAAATTAGTTTAGATCAAGAGATTATTATCAACATATTACAAGGGGTGTGTTGTGGGAAATCCTGCAACTACATTTTGGCGCTAGAAACAGGGACTGCTTATTGGATAGAAGAAGATCTAAATAAATTAGCAATTGATTGATGATGAATTCAATTGGATTTATGAGATACAGGGGAAAATATGTATACAGAGAAAGAACAATGAAGAACAACCAACACAATTTAAGAGAAATGTTTACATAGAAAGAGAAGCAGAAAATATTGGGAAGCAGGAGCAGATTCGAATAAATCTTTATAGGAATGAAATAAAATGAATCAGCATCAATTAATTGTTTAAACAAGACAAATTCTTTCTTATCTCTTTAATCATATTTTAATAATCTGGATCTGGGAGATTTTGAATTTTTTAACTATCACACTTTGTTTTTCACAAAAATTGTTGTTTAGTTGATATTTTGAATTCAAAAGAGTTTTGATCATAAATTTACATCCATAAACCTTGAATTTAATCATAATTTTGATCGTATAAACAATTAATGTGAACATGATTTTTGTGATTGAAGTCAAAGATGAAGGAATCAAAAGATCCAGTGAAATTTCTATTTTGTGATAAGATGAATCCACCAACTTATCAACATACAACGTCAGCGAATAAATGGATTAAATCAACACCAACATTTTAACAGAAAATTAAGATTCCAATGGAGGAGAAAGCACAAAGGACAAAGACAACACATTGGAAAAAGGAAGCAGACTAATGATTTATTCACCAAGTACTTCATCAACAATCGCGAAGAAATCAAAATAAGTTACACCAACAAATAATTCTACAGGACAAAATCTCTTCTCTTTTCTAATTTCATATTTAAAAAAAAATAAAAAAAAATCGTACTTTCTAGGTTATGTGATTTCCAAAATAGAATAAAATTGATGATTATCATTGTTTTCAATTTTTTGAAGTTGATATAAAAACTTTCATTACTCATGGTGATTGCTCGCAAGGAATGAACTCTCGCAAGAAAGAAAGATAAAATAGCATGACTAGAAAAGAGAATAGAAAGGGACAAAGAGAAAGCTTATACAAAGGACAACTAAAAAGAATAAATCACGAGAATCTCGCAACTCTTTCACAAGTTGAAGACATTACAATTGGTCAAACCAGAAGCATACAAGTTTAAGGTCGCAGGGTCAATCCTTCCTAACTGCGATATTTTCGCATATTTTTGATTATTTTCTCAAGGAAAAATAAAAGAACAAGAAATAAGTGTTATAAGAGGATGTCACATAGAAATACTAGAACAGATGGTTCAGGGTTCAAAGAACAAACAAGAGGTCACGGGTTCAAATTCGCAGAGACACATATTTTTAATTTTCTTCTCATTTTCATTGGCGAATAAAAGAATAAGGAAAAACGTTCTGCGATTAACTTCGCAGAGAGGTTCTTGAACAGTTGGTCCAGAGAAAAGTATGTGAGTTTTTGGTCACAGGTTCAAATTTTCCTGCGAGCATAATTTTCATCTTTCTACAGAGGGTGAGAAAATGAATAATATCACAGCATTGTTTCATTATTTCGCAAGCAAGAGGCAGCACAGTTGGTGATCTGCGAAGTTAATGAGTTCATGGTTGCGGGATAAATTCTTGCTTCTCGCAAGTTTATTTTTGTTATGAGAAGCTCGCCAGTCAATCTTTGATTATTTCGCAGAGAAATATCGCAAGCAAGAGAACTAGCACATTTGGTTGGGAGGCATGAATGCAAGCAGCAGATCGCGGGATCGAGTCTCACCGCAACAATATTTTTTCACGATTTTTCTAAAGTTGCCTGAAGAGAGGATAATAATAGTAAGATGACGATAGTATAACCTTGTATCGCAAATAGAAGCTAGCACAAATGGTCAATAGCGAAGCTAAGAAGTTTAGTATCGCAGGTTCGAGTCCCTCGCTAAGCATAATTTTTCTTTTTACTCATTATTGAACTTCAAGGAGCGAAGAAATGGGGTAATATATCAGAACTAGGCCTTTATATCACAAGCAAAAAGTAGCCTAAACGGTCAGAGAAGGAGTATGCAAACTAGAAGACTTAGGTTCGAATCTCCCTCCTCGCAGAATTTTTTTTGTGAAACAAAGAAAAGAGTTGATGATTATCTCGCCAAGAATGAAGAAAGTTGACGAGAATTTCGCAAGAGAGGGTTAGAAAAATTGGTATGGTGCAAGAGACAGGTCAAAAGTTCATTTCTCATTTCTTCTCATTTCACAAGCAAATCAAATACTTCGCGAGAAACGGCAGCAACAGAAAATCGCAAGAAAGCTAAGTACCACTTCCTTGAATATTTTACTTATAGAAAATGAAATTTTTTGATTTATTTTACAAAAAAACGATACTATCGAAATATTTCAAAGAGCATTCCTAAGATTTTTAATATTTCAAAAGATTTCAAAAAATTTGATTTAATTTACCGAAAGCGATATAATCGCAAGATTTCAAAAATTTCAAAAGATTATAAAAAATGAGATCATCGCAAAAATTTAAAGATCGCAAAATTTTTCAAAGATTTCAATGATTACAGAAAATGAAATTATCGCAAAAATTTCTAAGATTTCAAAAAATTTGATTTAACTTCCAAAACAGCGATACCATCGCAAGATTACAAAGGCTTCAAAATTCCAAAAAACTGAGAACATTCAATTTATATATTTCTCTAAAAAAAATTCTTTTACAGAAGATTTTTGATTTAAAAACGTAATACAATCGCAAGATTTCAAAGATTTCTCTAAAATATTTATTTTACAGAAAAAGATTTTTGATTTAACAAATGCGATACAATCGCAAGATTTCAAAAAATATTTCTAAGATTTCAAAAGATTTTAAAAGAATATTTACTTCAAATATGATGTTATGAGAATGAAAGAATTGACAGAAATGAAATAATGAAGAAACGCGAACATCATCGCAAGAAAGGCGAATAAAATTTCGCAGAGACATAAGAATGGGACGAACCTTTATGGCGTGCACCCTAGTTCGCGAATAAAATTTTGTAAGAGGCAAATGTAAGACCTAATAGCGCGTCATAAATGGGGTATCTCTTGACATGACTCAGCGATAAGGTTATACCGCTGCTGGAACCTGAGTCATGCAGATCTTGGGGTTAAAGAAAACCTATCCGGGAGAGGGATCTTGGATATCCAACTATATAAGGTTATACCCTGGTTGGACGACTAAGGACCTCTTCTAAGAAGTGCCGAGTATGACCAAGGCACCGAGGTACACGGTTGAGCCAAGAATGCCCGGAGCGTACGAAACTCTCTTGCCATTCTTGGTAAGTCTTGGCTATGATGCACTTGGCCTGAAGAAAACCCCACTTAGGGTGCAGTATTGTAACTATAAGCCATATAGGCATAAAGGACAAGAGGCTGCAAAAAAAACTGGTTGTTGGTAAATCCGGATGGGAGGAGCTAGTCTTGTATGGCCGATGTGCCCTCCTTGAAGGGGCAACCAGGGGGAGATAAGGGCGACACCCTCCATTAGGGATCTGATAAGTGTCTTAAGACGGCAATGTCATGGGGTTTTATGATCGCAAGAACATTTAGGCCTGTCATATTGTCGCGTGACGAAAATTATACAGAGGCAAAAATCCACAAGAGAAAAAGTTAAGATGAGATCAATGGGTTTTTACATGAAAATGTAAAGACGTCCTGCGATTTCATCGCAAGACGGCAATGTCATGAGGCTTTGATCTCGCGAGAGAACTTAGACTTGTCATGTTGTCGCAATACAATCAAGGAATAATGATAAGGCAAGGTCAATGGGTCAATACATACAAATGTAAAGACATCCTGCGATTTTGTCGCAAAAAGAAAAATTGGCAAAATAAGACCTTTAACTAGGAAGGCAAAATAAGACCAATAGAATAATCACAAACATTAATTATTTTCTTTTAAGAATGCAGGAAAGATTTGTTCATCGCAAGAAAGATAGCAAGTACTATTCAGAATCTCTCAGAAGTATTGTTCAGAATCTCTCAGAAATATTATTCAGAGTTTCTCAAGAGGATTATCTACAATCTCGCAGCATTGTTCATCAACTCGCAGTACTATTCACAGCACTATTTGCGACACTATTCGCAGCACTATTTCAGGAGCACTATTCATAATTTCGCAAGATCATTAAGAAACTCGCAGATACATTTAGGATCTTGCAGACACATTCATAAAATTGCGAACTCATCCAGCACCTAGCAGACTCTTCCAGAAATTCGCAGGAAATGTGATTATTTTCTCAAGGATTCTCCCTCCATAGATAAAGAACAGAGGCAACGATGGATTACCAAGAAAACACTTTATGTTCTTTATCTTCTCGGCAAGAATCATTTCCAAAATGGACAGGGATTTTCACCAAAAATGAAGTAATAATTTCGCATGAATAGAGGCAATACTTATGATTTTCATTCAAGAACGGATACTTCTTATATTTTGAGGATTGAGTACTTCTTATATTTCTTCAAGGATACTTCATACTTCGAATACTTCAAGAGTTAATACTTATTATTTACTTAGCAAAGATATGGAACTTCACAAAAGAATAGGGGCAAGTACATACTTTTCAAGTCTAGTATTCTTTCGCTCGTTCCTTCATCAACAAAGATCAAAGATTACTACAACAACAATTTTTTTATTAAAGATTACTTTTCAAGCAGTATTCAAGAAAAAAGAGGCAAGATGTAGGACCAGAATATCGCCACAATTATATTCACGAGAGATTAACGACACTTCTGCGAACGTCACCGAAAACTCTTCAACAACATTTCACGAGCATCACAAAGTAATTCAAAGAATGACGTAATAAACAACGAAAAACATGAGAAAAATGTGAAGATTTTGTAGTTAAAGAGAATGCTCGCGAGCACAAGGCGGGAGCTCGCGAGAGCAAGGTAGGAAATGAAGATTTTGTGGTCATAGAAGAGTCTCGCGAGCACGATAGCAGATCTTGCGAGCACGATAGCAGAGCCAGCAAGGAGCATAACAACAATCCTTAAAAACGGGGAATATGAGTTGAATATAAGCTGTCACCCACCATAAAGATACCTATATAAAGAGAAGAGCAGGAGAGAGAAAAGGGAGGAGGACAATTTTTAGGAGAGAGAGATATTTTGCAGAGAGATTTTTTTAGAGAGAAGAAATGTATTTTCTTTATCATCTTCTTCCCCAAAACTAGATTTAGAACTTCATTAATGGAGATTATCAATGTAAATCAAATGTAAATATAAACAATCATAGTGAATAATCATGGATGTAGATCAAATTGATCGAACCATGTAAAAATCCGTGTGTCTATTTACAATTTTTAGAATTTTAATCATACTTTTAATATCAAATTAGTTTAAATCAAGAGATTATTATCAAGATATTACAAGGGGTGTGTTGTGGGAAATCCTGCAACTACACATAATAGTGTGGCATTTAAATTGCCCAGAATACATATAAAATAAATTATCATGTTATTTATGTCTTGACGGAGAAAAAATAATAAAAGAAAAATAAACGCAAAACTGCTTCCTCCTCGAGTCCTCCTTTCTCCGTCTCTTCTTTCCCTTAGATCCGAAAAAAATAAAATAAAAATCACTCCTCCAGAGGAAAACCTTTATCCGTCTTTTAATCCTATGGTGGATTTCCTAGTAATGTCTATAGTTTGTTTAGGAGCTGATTTGGATTTAGTCATCATCATATGAAGCGCAACACACGATTTCCAACTTGTGTGATTATATCTAATTCATGTGATTGCAGATTACCTTGCAAGAGATTTTCGAATATGATGGCTGCATCTCCATTCCAGGGACTAAGACTTTTAAGGAACCCCCAATTGCTAAGATAGCGGAAGTGAGTTTAATCTGTCGTTTCAATTGAAAATGAGTATTATTAGATGTGGATTAATTATTAATAGATAGATCCAGTCATTAAAAATCGTTGTTTCGTTGTATTCATTGGTGCATTATTTGTGCTCTATCAATTTTCAATCAATGTCAATCGCATAACATTATTTTTAACATATCGAGTGGGAAGCACTGAATGAATACATCTCTGTAAGTGTGATATCCTACTTCAATAGCTCTTCAATCTTCCACATACTTTTGTAGAATTTCCAAGTGGTCAAGGTTTCAAATTCCTACATGGATAAAAGTTGATTCTTGTTTCTGAAAAGTTAGCCAAGTATGCAAAAAGGGATTACACATTAATTATGTCATAAGATTTCGTAGATAATTACCATTTGTTTTGTTTGTTCTTACCATTGAGGAATATTTGGACTTTCGAGTTTCATTTTCTTATGAATTGGTTTTTTTGCTACAACTCAAACTGTAGGATTCTTTTTATTTTTATTACATTCTTTGGTGAAAGTTTTAAAGGATTTTCTAAGCTAGCACATTTAGGGGCGACTCAGTCGCAATTAGGGGCGACACTAAAAGACAAAAAAGGTCACCCAAACGTAAAATTGAGCTACCCCTTATCCGCGATTTTTCAAAATGGCAACTATACCCTTTTATAATCGGTAGCCAAAACAACAATCGGTAGGTTAGTTTGTAATCGGTAGGTTAAATTGAAAATATACCTACCGATTATTGTGTAGATACTTCGGAAAATAATCCTTTGTTTATTCGGTAGCTTATCGAAATTTTAAGGCTACCGATTATAAGGAGCCCCATATATAACCTTGGCCAAATCCCGGAGGTTACGAGGGGTGCTGAGAGCCAACCATAACCACTTGGATTGGGTCATGGATTTATCTCGTAATCGGGACGGATAATATGTTAAAACCCTACCGATTATAAGTTGCCCCAAAATGATATTATTTCTAAAATCCTTCACGTAGAGAATTTAGAAATCTTCGATAATCGGTAATTTATACAACTACAAAACCTACCGATTATATCGAGCCCCAGATCGTACCTTTTCCATATTTCATAGGTTTTGAGTGTACACAGCCAGCCATAACCACTTGGTGCGTGTTTTGGGTGCAGCGGTAATCGGAAGTTTTATATATTACAAAACCATCCGATCATAAGTAGCCCCAAAATGTTTTTTTGCGAAAATCCTTCATGTATTGAATTTTGAAATCTGCTATAATCGGTAGGGTATCTACCTTAAAAAATTTCCGATTATGTTGTTATTTGGTTCCAAGAAACCAATTTTTTTGACACAGAATAATCGGATATTAAAAAAAAAAAAAATCCTACCGAATATAATTATTCGGATGTCAGGGTGAAGATTTACCATCCGATTGTTGGGTGGTTTGGCTACAGAATAGAAAGTTTTTGGGCACAGAATAATCGTAAGGAACTCATAAAAACAAACTACCGTTTAATATAATCGTTAACCAGTGAAGGAATATATATTCCGATTATGGTGTTATTTGGTTCCAGGAAACACATTGTTTTCACACATAATAATCAGAAATGAACCATTAACAACACTACCGAATATTGTTATTCGGAAGGATTGGTGAAAAATAACCCTCCGATTGTGGTGTTGTTTTGATACAGAAGGCAAGTTTTTTTTTACACATAATAATCGAATGGAAGATTATATTATTAACCTTCCGATTCTGACTACATGTTTTGCAAAATATCCAGAATCGGTAGGTTAAAAATATATAAAGCTTCCGATTCTGACCATAAATGCAAAAACCCCAGAATCGGTAGGTTCTTTTATAAACTTAACCCTCCGATTGTGTTCGTAATTCAACACTTACATGTGTTATCCTGTGATTCGCTTGAGAGTCATCGTTAAATGCATAAACATAGCAATATAGCCATTCATAATCCATAAAAGGAAGAATTCACAATCCATAAACATAACGTAGCAACTAATAATCCGACCCAAACTTTTAAAACGACCTAATCCGGCATAAACTTTGAAAACCATAAAGTTAACTAAAAAAAGTGAGAGTTTACAACATCGAAAGTTTATTTCTTCTTTTTTCCCATGACTTTGCGACCCTTCATCGCCTCTACCACTTGGACGAACATCATCACCGGTTTCATCAACTTGAGTGCTCGGTGACGCCCGAGTTCTTTTTTTCACAACCTTTTTAGGTTGCTTGACTTTATCCCCAAACCGAGATGCATAATCTTCATTGTCAATGTTATCAATCATCTCTTGGTGCTCTTTTATCTTCTCAAGTGGCACAGGCTGTCCGACTTTTATGCAATTAGTGCACCATTTGGACAAACCTATTAACCTGTTCATCTGTTTTAAAACATAGCATACCATCAAGGATGGCTCTAGCCTGATTTTGACCCATAAAATAAAACTAAATTAAGAAACCAATACGTACCAATCTATCGAAACCCGGAGGTTTGTCTTTGAGGATACTCTTATATGGTGCGAGCTTTGCTTTAAGATCACGGATTACGCGAAAATGAGAAACATCCCGATACCAATCCATATAGTTGGGAGCATTTTCATAACCGTTGTTGGCTTGCCTTCCACCGCTGATCAAGAAATCCATCCTTCTATCCCAATGGTGTTTGCAGGATGGGTTACCCTTGTAAACCACTGTGATAGAAGTTTTATCTGAATTTCATTTATCCACATCCAACCAAAAATTCCCATTGATGTGGCACTTTGGTAAAGCGTACATAACCGTTTTGTCGCATCACCCTCGAGGCATTGTACATCACGTATCCGGTTGGGTGCCACAATGGCCCAAAATAAAGGGCCAAATCGGACCTACCTGCGATATGTCCATTATCTCGGTCTTCCTTGTATGGATCAAAGCATACGTCTTGGGCTTTCAGTGAGTCCAAAACCTCCCTCAAACAAATCAGTTGCTGCTCTTTTGATCTAGAATGGTTGTCATCGAAGACGTACTTCTTTCCTCTAGGCTGACCTGGCGCCCACCCCGGTTTTTGAATGGCCAATTCTAAGATAGGGAAGTGGTCGTAGATCCATGTCTGTATTGACATTTTTGCAAGTTTTAAGAAATTGTTTCTTCAATGGTAGTGTTATAAAAAAACAACAAAGTATGTAGGAATAATAAAAATACCTGTAGTAGACTCACGTTCCCGGCCACTTGGCTAATTCCAAGCCTCGACGCCTTTCTCAACTCTTCCATCAACCACGCATGGCATGCCGTGCCCCAAGAGTACTCATGCACTTTATTGAGGGGATCCAGTAGTTGTAAAAGGTTGGCGTCGACCCGATTGCCACTAGTATTGGGGAAAATTACACATCCCAATACACATAGGAGATATGTGGTGGCCGCATGGTTCACTTGCTCATCAGTTAAAGTTACGTTCTCTTCTTTTGCCTTGGTACCCTTGAACATATCCATCAGAGTACCAATGTTGAATTTTCTGGTTCTATACCCCATGCATCTCTTGAACTCAGTTTTTGATGTTTCTTCATCCCAACCAAAACACTTGTTAGTTAGAGCATAGAGTTTAACCCATTCCAACTGCTTTGTGAACTCAACCGATATTGATTCACAAGATAAGTTAAATTGACAAATTCTCCGACGCGTTCGTTTATTGAACCAATTCGGCAGAAAAGATCAGCATAGTGACGGTTGTTTGGGTTACCGGTGTCGGCGCAGAATTTTTCGTGAATTCTCCCCAAATAACTCATACTCATTATGCCTCCTTGCCTCCGTTCTTCTCCCCGTCTCGGATAGAATTGAACGTAGCGCCTACATAAAGATAAATCTTCTTCAATCGTGAACTCCGTTGGATTAATGAATGGTTGGGCCATTATGTTGAATATGAAGTTGGAGAGAGTTTACAGGTATTTGTGTTCCATAGAGGGTACAAGGATACAATCCTTATATAGGGTTTAGAGTTCCAACGGCTCTTTTTTTGTTGGGGAAATTGTATAATCGGTAGCCAAATAAGGAATTTATCTACCGACTATATAGTTGCCCCAAATTTTGTTTTGGGAGAAATCTCAAATTTACGAATTTGAGAACTATAATAATCGGTAGTTTATATGACTACCGATTATAAGTTGCCCCAAATCTCTTCTTTGGGAGATACTATAATCGGTAGTATAGTGAGGTTATTATTACTACCGATTGTTATAGGACCAAGATTCACGTTTGGCACGAAATCTATATTAATCGGTAGTCAAATATGATTATTAACCTTCCGATTTTGTGTTACATAATCGGTCACAAAATTGCTTCCGATTATATAAGGGCATTAACGTAATCTCCACGTTTTTTGACACCCTTTAACGTGGCCTCTGGGTTGGGAATAAAAAAGTCTCCCATAATTGCGAATGAGTCGCCCCTAAATGTGCCACCTTTTTTAATTGAGCAAATATAAATGTATTTTGATGATGTATGTTGTCTCAATGGTTTGTCAAGTTCAGTACTTTGGCCTACGACTTTTTTACAACCACAAATTGGAACATTTTAGGCTATATAAAACTTGTTGCTCTATTGCCATTTTTTCTCAAGTAAAAAGAGTCAGTTTCACCATTTTTTGAATTGTTATGTCTCTTTGTCAAAATACTATTCCAGCCTTATGGTAGCAGTCAAAAGAAACAGGAGATAAGGGAAGCTTTTGAACTATTTGATATAGATGGGTCTGGTAAGTATGATCAACCCAGTTATAAGTTTGTGTTACTTTTAATTGGCTAACTAATCATTGTTGTGTTCGCATAACTCATAGGCAGCAGAGAATAACCTACTCTTGTTTGGTGCTTTGCTCGTATCACATTTTTCATTTTTGTTTGTTTGTAGTGACTGTAATATAAATTGAGAACATTATCAGCATTATAACGATAACGTATCTCAAATGATGGGCACACATGTAGAGAAGGAGGATCTGAGTGCACAGGTTGGTTTTCTGGCAAGAGAATTGATTCTCATCTGATGTAACATTGATCCCGATTTATTCTTAGTTTATACTCGTATACGTTTTACATCCTTATACATGTATGATATGTGAAGGAAGACCTTCTGTAGGATCAGAATATCGCAAAAATAATAATCTTGCGAAATCGTCAACAACAATACCCTTGCGAATATCACAGATTGATTACAGAAGTGACGCAACAGATGATAACAACCTAAACATGAGAAAGATGTGAAGATCTTGCAAGATTTAGGAATGTCGCGAATAAAACATTTGTATTCCTGTGAAAATCTCGCAAGCCAGATCCGAAAATAAAGGTCAGCTTAGCTGTCATCCACTATGTAATACCCTATATAAAGAGATGAATAAGCTTAAGGAAGGGAGAGATCTTTTTAGAGTGGTGAGAAAGTTTTGAGGAGAGAGAAAGTCTAGAACAGTGGTTGTATTCTTGATTTCATTTCTTGTAAGATTTCATAAGTCAATTAATAAAAAGTGTTATTGTTGATCTTAAAGATGTGTTGATATCATGAATTCTTATGAGGGATGTATTGTAGGAATTCCTGCAACTCCATATTGGCGCTAGAAACATGGATTGAAAGTTGAAAATTGTGAAAAAACAAGGTTAAAGATTGTTATTAAGGCTGTTCAAATCAAGAAAATGATGAAACAAATCAATAAACCAGTTAAGGAAGAGAAAATTAAAATCAAGGAATGTAACAGAAGGTTGGAGTGTAGTTTAATCACAAAAACAACGATTAATGAATTCCATGAAAACATCAGAGGAAGAATACATAAACGAGATTTTGAAGGAAAGAAAATCATGTCGGTGGAGAAGGTATCACCATTTAAGAATTTGGAAAAGCAGAAAATTACATTCACATCAGCAGAGATACCTAGATAAAATTTGAACCACACATCTCCTTTGGTAATCACAGTAACCACACGGAAAAAAAGGGAAATCTGCAGAAACTATGGAAGAATGGGCGATAAACAGAACTTTGGTGGATACAAGAAGTTCAGTGGATATAATGTTTTACCATGCATATAAAGGAATGGGATATATACAAAGATGAAGAAATGTCTCATTCAACATATCATATTCATGGCTTTGGCAAATCTACAACAAAATCGAAAGGGGAAATAGTGGTGCGAATTTCGCTAGGAGAGATTGAAACACAAGTGACGCTATGTGTGGTGGAAATGGATTCTCCATATAACATGTTGTTGGGAAGGCCATGGATACACGCAATTAAAGCCATAGCGTCAACATTGCATCAATGTATCAAATTTCCTATGCCGAGTGGGATTGGTGAAATTAGAGGAGATGTTGATAGTGCGAAATTATGTTATCAGATTGAAGTGAAGTATTATGAAGGACGTGCAAAGAATCGAAAAATTCGCAGAAAAATGGCGAAAGAGACAAAGAAAGAAGAAGAATTTAGAATTTACATGATAAGAGAAAAGGAAGGAAAAGGAATACCCTGCGAAATTTCGGAAAAAGGAAACAAACTTGCGAAGGTGATAAAAGAACCAACACCCATGGGAGAACCTAAGGCCAGTTATACCGCAGCAGAACCAACAAAGGAAGTGAATGTTGGAACTAAAGAAGAACCCAAGATGCTAAGAATTAGGACCAAGATGGAGGTAGATGAAGAAGAAAGAACTATTAGTCTTTTGCAAGAATATAAAGATATTTTCGCATGGAACATGGATGAGATGCCTGTAATAGATCTGTCTGTGATGTGTCATAGGTTGGGGATTCACAAAAATGTAAGGCCATTCAAACAAAGAATAAGAAAAATCGCAACAACATATCATCCCCAAATAGAAGAAGAGTTACAGAAGATGCTTGATGCAGGAATTATAAGACAATAAGGGGATAAGAATTTGTATAGACTTTACTGATCTAAACAAATCTTGTCCGAAAGACAGCTTTCCATTACCAGATATTCCACAAATGGTTAAATCAGCGGCGGGAAATGATAGAATATATTCTCTAGATGGGTATAAAGGTTATAATCAAATTCCTCTCGCTGAAGAAGATCAAGAGCATACTATTTTTTTTCGCTTCAAGAGGGTTATACTGTTATACTAAAATGCCATTTGGTTTGCGAAATGCTAGAGCGACGTACCAAAGGATGGTGGATAAGGTGTTCACGAAGTGGATACACAAAACATTAGAGTTGTATGTAGATGACATGTTAATAAAAAGTAAAGAAACTAAAGACCATGTACAAGATCTGAAGGAAATTTTTGAACAGATGCTACACTTTAACATCAAGGTAAATCTAGAGAAGTGTATTTTTGGGGTTGCGTCAGGAATTTTTTTAGGATACATTATATCAAAAGAAGGAATACAATTTGATCCAGAGAAAGTGCAAGCAATTCGTGACATTCCAACACCAGCGACGGTAAAGGATGTACAAAAGTTAAACGGACTCTTGGCTTCATTAGGAAGATTCATTTCGCGATCATCAGATAAGTGTAAGCATTTTTTCAGCATACTCAAAAAGGGTACAAAATTCAGATGGACAGATGAATGTGAGAAATCTTTTCAAGGAATAAAAGAACATCTGGTGAATACCTCTATTTTACAAAAAGAGGAACCAGAAGAAGAACTATTAATTTATCTTGTGACAACTTCGCATGCATTGAGTGTTGTATTATTACGACTAGACGCATGAGTTGAAAAGACGATTTACTCCATAAGCAAAAAATTTAATTCCGCAGAGAAAAATTATTCAAAAATCAAAAAATTAATTCTGGCATTAGTCTATGCAACATTCAAACTTCGCATATATTTTCAGGCACACAAAGTAAAGGTGTTGACAAAGGTACCAATTGAATCAGTGATGAAGAATTCAAAAAGGTCAGGCAGGGTTGAGAGATGGAATGCACAAGTAGGACATTTCGAAATTAAATATGAAATATTATCTTCTCCCAAATCACAAGTTGTCGCAGATTTCTTAGCAGAATTTCCTCTAGATGATGATGAAGCTGTGGAAGAAATGATGGATGTGGAAGAAGAACGTGGAAATCCAAGAGATCTATTAAAAGAGCCCAATAGATGGGAAATATTGGTGGATGGATCGTCAAATGGGGAAGGTAATGGAGTTGGAATTGCCTTGATTTCGCCAGAAGGAACCAAAATGGGTTTTTCCTTCAGACTGGAGTTCACATCCACCAATAATGAAACAGAATATGAAGCTGTGATACATGCCCTGAAATTCGCAATAGAAATAAAGTTGGAAAATGTGAGAATCACCAGTGATTCGCAGCTAGTCATTCGTCAAATAAAAGTAGAATACACTACAAATGAACCTTCCTTGAAGAAATACAAGAAACTTGTTGAAGAATTGTCAGCGAAAATCCCAAAAATAAAATGGAGACATATATCAAGGAAACATAACAGGCTTGCAGATACTTTTGCTTTCATCTCAAGTATGATGACGGACCCAATTGCGAGATGCATAAATATACAGACACTTCTATCACCATCAATCAATAAAGAAGAAGAGGAAGAAGTAGACGTAATGATAATAGAAGGTGGAGAAGAAGAACAAGTACCCAATATTGAAGATTGGAGAGAAAAACTTCATGCATATTTGACAAAAGGAGAAACACCGAGAAATATATTGGAAGCACACAAGTTAAAGAGCCGTGCGACAAATTACGAACTAAGAGATGGGATATTGTATCGAAGATCTTTTAATGGACCATCACTTAGATGTTTGACACGAAAAGAGGGAGAAGAAATATTAAAGGTGTTACATTATGGGGATGCTAGAAATCACAGCGGAGGAAGATCTTTAGCATACAGAACGAAAATGCAAGGTTATTACTAGCCATATATGCATTAAGATGCGAAACAAGTATCAAGGCGTTGCGAATATTTTCAGCGGCACAGAAAGAAAATACATGCACCCAGAGCACCAATAACATCTTCAACAAGTGTATGTCCTTTTGGAAAGTGGGGTCTAGACATTGTGAGACCATTTTTACCGAGAACTGGACAAAGAAGATATTTAATTATCGCTACAGATTATTTCACAAAGTGGGCAGAAGTAAAGGCAGTACATCATATTCGCGATAAAGACATTTTTACGTTCATATTTGAAAATATCATTTGCTGATTTGGAATTCCCACACAATTGGTATCTGATAATGGGGAACAGTTTGAAGGGAAGAACATAGAAATGTTACTCAATGCATTTAAGATAAAATGTGGGAAGTCAACCGCTTTATATCCACAGGCCAATGGACAGGCATAATCAACAAATAAGACAATTGCAGATATATTGAAGAAGAAGTTAGAAGGACATAACAGAGCATGGTGCGAACAGGTACATAATGCAGTATGGGATTACAACACAACTAGGCGAGAAGATACTGGAATGTCACCTTTCTGTTTAACATATGGAGTTGAGGTTGTGCTACCAACATAAGTTATTATTCCCACAACAAATAGAGAGGTTTGGGAGAAGAATCTTAGTGCGGGTATAATTTTAACCAAGCTTGATGAATTAGAAGAAAATAGAGAAAGGGCTCTACAGCATATGGAAAATTACCAGCGAAGATTAGATCGAGAGTATAATAAATGTGTCAAAACATGTGAATTTCAGCCAGGTGATTTGGTGCTGCGAGAAAACTAATATATCAGCGAGAAAATGGTGGAAAACTATCAAAAAAATGGGATGAGCCTTACATTATTAAGGAGATAGTCGGAACAAGGGCATATAGGCTGATGGATCCTGAGGGTAAAGATGTGGGTTATAGACTTGATAGACCGTGGAACAGATTATACTTAAAGACATATTACCCATAAAAGGTTCTGGAAAAGATTAGACTGCGAAATAATGTATGAGTGAAACAAAATGAATCTATGTGAAAAATTTATGAAAGAATAGTTGCGAGATTATACATATCCAAAACAAAATGAGAATGCGCGAAAATTTCGCACAGATAAAGACAAGAGACAATCAAAGATTAATGACATACTAGAAAGGGGAGAACCTTTATGGCGTACACCCTAGTTCGCAAAATCAAAATTTTGCAAGAGGCAAATGTAAGACATAAAGTGCGTCATAGAAGGGGGTGCCTGTTTCATGGCTCAGGGAAAAGGTTACACCGCCCCTGGAATCTGAGTCATGAAGATTTGGGGTCAATAAATCCCATCCAGGAGAGGCGCCTTGGATTCTCAGCTTCAGCATATGACTTAGGTTGGGCGACTAAGGTGAGAAGGTCTCTCCTAAGGAGTGCAGAATCTGATCAAGGCACCGAGGTACACGGTTGAGCCAAGAGTGCCTGGGGTGTCTGGAGCGTACCTGGCCATTCTTGGAAAGTCTTGGCTTATGCTTCACTCGGCCCGAAGAAAACCCCAATTACGGTGAAGTCTCGTAACCATAAGTCATATAGGAAAAAGGGATAAGAGGCTGCGAAAATAGCTGGTTGTTGTTAAGACTGTATGGGAGGAGCTAACCTTGTATGTTAGAGGTACGTCTCCTTGAAGTGGAAACCAGTGGGAAGATAAGGGTGGCACCCTCCTTTAGGGAGATGATAAGTGTCTTAAGACACAAATATCATGTGGCTTTTTACTCACGGGAGTATGAAGGCTTGTCATATTTGTGCAACAATCCTGAAGAGGAAATAATACAAAAGAGAAAGATAAGACGAGATCAATGTGTCAGTACATGAAAGTGTAAGGACGTTCTGCGATTTCGTCGCACGACGGCAATGTCATGGGGCTTTAATTTCGCAATAATTTTTAAGCCTGTCATATTGTCGCAAAAAAAATTCCCATAAAAGAGAGAGATAAGGCAAGATCAATGGATTCTTACATGAAAATGTAAGAACGTCCTATGATTTTTTCGCAATGACAAGAGGTGGAAAAATAAGATCTTTAACTAGGAAGGCAAAATAAGACCACATGACGGAATAAATTTTTTATAAACATTAACTATTATTTATGCAGGTCATTCATCACAAGAAAGATAATGAGAGGAAAGTAAGAGAATTAATAAACAAGAAGCATTATCTTTCTCGCCAGCAAGCACAATAATAAAAGAGTAAATGCATTTCAAAGTTGATTGAAGTACATCATTCACAAGAGGTGATGAAGATGAAACAATTCAAGGAAATAAAATTACATAAGAAGTTCAAACTTCAGTATTAATTTCGCCAGGAGAAGATAATAAAATATCTTCATTAACCTTTTCGCTAGAATGAGATAGCGGACGCTGTTCGCCAGTATTCCATTCATCCTGGTTTACTCCAGTTTCTTCTTCATTTGGGTTATCACCAACAGTTGCTTCCTTAGGTGGAATTTCTTCTTTATCTGCGAAATCTTCTTGAAAGATATCCTCTTCACTACTTTCATAATCATAATCACTATCAGGAGCATGAGGAACTTCATCGTCATCCACTTCCAAAGGTTCGACTGATGTAGGAGGAAGATATTTGGACAACAAGATATTATTCACAAGAACTTCAGCCCTGAGATGAACTTGGCGAAGGAGTGCTTTCTGATGGTTTCTACTTTCCATATCTTTGAAATAAGCAAGATAATCAAATATTCTTTCTGCCTGATCGCGAGAACAAGTAAGGGTAGAGGCAAGTAATGCATTCTCTTTGTGAATCTTGGCGAATTTAGACTCCAAAACATAAATGGAGGAACGAAGATTTTTCTCAGATTCTGCGAAAACAAAGAACACAGAAAATTATTCGGGCGAAGAATTTGCAAAGAAAACATCACAAAAAGACTTAACAAAGAAAAGATGGTTGAGGCAGTCAAATGTTTATGACTACCTTCCTTTAGTGAAATAAGATATTGAATTAAATATAAGCAACTATTATCCAAGTGGTCTATTGCGTCGTCAAATTTATCTCCAACTAAACCTTTCAGGCGAGATTGAAGATTCTTTTCTTTAGAAATGAGTAAGGTATTTTCCTTCGCAGGAGAAGTGTAGGATTCTTCAAGCTTGGAGTATTTATCTTTGAGTTGACTTGCCTTTACACTTAAAGTTATTATACCCTGGATAAGTTTATCTCTCTCAGCAGTAGATGATTTTGTTTCTTCCTTAAGTTTATTTCTCAATGAGCGAAGAGACTATTCTTGATCATCGCATACTTTTTGGAAAATATTAAGTTGCTGCGAAGAGATCACCACCTTATTTAAAATAATTCTCTTCTCTTGAGATAGGGCTTTATTCTCATCTGATAAAGTTTCCAACTCCAAGTTAGATTTAGTCAAATAATAAGAGAGGCGAGATATTTCACTACTTAATGAGTTTTGCTTCTGAATTAATTGAGTATTCTCCTTGGTAAGATTATCTATTTGATCGATAGAGTATGTATGAAGGTTATCTAATTAGTTATATTGATCCATCAAAATATCTCTGTCCACACGAGCTTCTTCAGCGGCAGATTCAAACTGATATCTCTCCATTATTCGTTTTTGGTTTAAAACTTAAAGGGCGAACAAAGGATTTTAAGAAAATTGAATATGGAAAGGGAAAAACTACTAAAGAAGATAAGTCAAGGGCAAAGATAAGAAATTTGTACATTTTAATTCATTGTTCTTCTTGAGAAGATCATCACAATCTAGCAAAACATTCTGAAGCTTTTGGTTTTCAAGATGAAGAGTGCCACATTTTAAGGTCATGGCTTGGAGACTCTCCTTCAAAGCTTCAATTTCTTTTTCTAAGGACGTTTACGAAATCATTCTGTCAGAACCAAAGTACTTACTCAAAATTTCGCAAATACCAAACTTGATAAGATCGATGGAAGATCTCTTGACATCATCCATAACATCAGATAAAACCTTGAATGCAATATTTATTCCTTCCAAAGTTTCTTTAGTAAAAGGAAGAGATTCATGCGAAGAGGATGTGATGATAGAAAGTTGGGGAATTGAATCATTCTTTGCTATAGATGCATCATTTGAAGGTGAAATTTGAGGAAGATTAATGATTGAAGTTGAGGTGGAGTCAAGTTGAGGGGCATTGGCAGCAAGAGAAAAGAAGGTTTCACTCGCAGTATGGAATTAATGAAAAGAGTTTCATTTACAGGAAGATCAGTCGAAGGAGTGGAATCTATGACTATACCTTTGCGGATAGGAATTAAGGATTCAGCTTGCGAAGGTATTACAGGAGATATTGAAGAGTTAAATATAGGAAATAGGACAGAAGTTTCAACAGTTTTAAGGTGGAGAGACCTTTTGGGAGGTTTGCTGACATCTCCACCACCCTGCGAATCACAATCCGGATAAGAAACAGAGGCAACAATATTATTATTAAAAAGAATAGTGTTTCTTACTACCTTGTCATTCACAGACTTTCTTTTACTTGCAGCAACCTTGGGCTGCGAGCTCTTGGGAATATTAGGGTTCTGGACTGAAAATTTGGTGTTGGAGGTACTTTTGCTGAAACAAAAACAATATGGGAATTATACAAAATCAAAAAGGCTTCAACAAAATCAGAAAAAGAAAAAAGAAAACCAACCTTGATGACTCCATAGAAGCAGTAGCGGAAGGATGAATCTGTGAAAATTAAAAGGAAAAAAGTTGCAAACGATAAAGATTTGCAAAGAGCATAGGGGTGTGGAAGATGAAGTAAAAGAATAAAATTATCTATCTAATAGATTTTTTCTTAAATAGATAAAAAGTGATGACCGGATAACATAGAACGTTCCGGTGAGTAGGGGAATATTGGACACGTGTAGGTAGACATGCTTAATCCACAGAATCTTGTCGATAGAGAATTTCGAAGGAGAAATGAACAACTGTGGCATTTTGAAGTAAAATTTCTCATATCATTCTCCCCTTCACAGAGAAGACATGAGAAGAGGAAATATGTAGGATCAGAATATCGCAACAATAATACTCTTGCGAAATCGTCAACAACAATACCCTTGCGAATATCACAGATTGATTACAGAAGTGACGCAACAGATGACGATAGCCTAAACACGAGAAAGATATGAAGATCTTGCGAGATTTAGGAATGTCGCGAATAAAACATTTGTATGCTTGCAAAAATCTCGCAAGCCAGATCCAAAAATAAAGGTCAGCTTAACTGTCATTCACTCCTATATAAAGAGATGAATAGGCTTAAGGAATGGAGAGATCTTTTAGAGTGGTGAGAAAGTTTTGAGGAGATAGAAAGTCTAGAACAGTGGTTGTATTCTTGATTTCATTTCTTGTAAGATTTCATAAGTCAATTAATAAAAAGTGTAATTGTTGATCTTAAAGATGTGTTGATATCATGAATTCTTATGAGGGATGTATTGTAGGAATTCTTGCAACTACACCTTCATTAGTAGCTGCATCTGCAGAGCCCTCTGCTAAATTAACCACATCTTAAGTCGTATATGGAGGTATAATTGATTTGCTTCGCGTAGCCGTAAAAAACAAGGCAAGGATATATATAGTCGTCTGCCTCATAGTCATTGATGGACTACTTTTATTATTAAGATACTGATAGTCATATTATTGTAACAAAATAATGGTCTAAACTGCTATGGTTGTTGTAATGGTCTAAAGTGCACAACCTTCACTTCTACTGGTTCTAAATTTTCGATAACTTGTATGTTTGTAGATGATACACTTTTTACATGCAAACTACACACAATTTTAATGAAATTCAAAGATTTCTTTTCTACTTGCATGTTAATGGAGATTTATAAAGTATATGTTTCTTTTATGGTTCCACAATGGGGTTGGGTTGGTAAGAGCAGGTGTAGTAATCCCGAATTGGGGAATGCTAAAATCCATATATTTTGTTAATATATCCAGATTTGTTACACTAATACATGTAAGAGATTTTCCATACTTTTTAGTGTGATTTAAATTAATTAAAGTCACACTTATTAGTGTAACCACTAATGTGTAACAAAAGAATAACACCATATTTATGACACTTATATGTGTCACATTAATTAGAAAGTCACACATATTTGTGTCACAAAATGCCTGATTTGGTGTAATGAAACCTGACTAAATGTAGACTACAAATCAAGATATAGACAACTAAATTTGACAACAAGCTTGAGATAGCAACACTTGTGAGTTCGACCGAGCAATGCTCTAACAGTTAGGATTTAGCATATTGATTAAGATTAGATAGTGATAATTGAATATTTTTACAAAAGTCACCGTTGAATAAAACTGCAAACAAATTAACAAATACATGAAATAAAAATTTAATATGTTTAAACTAATACCTGAAATAAAGCTTAATAATTGTGACCATCAGCTCTTCCATACTCTACCCAAAGATTCACTCTCAGATCTTTTCTTAAACAGTCATACAGATTTTGGTTCTGAATGTAATTAGTTATTTGTCCATATATAGTTTCTGCAGGTAAGCCTCTTTCTGGTTGAATCTCAAGCCTCACATCTACATCTTCATTGTTAGTCCACTCCTTATCACAACCGATTTCTTTACGTACCATGTATGTAGAAATATAAAAGTGAGAACAATATTGTGCATCTCACAAGGAATTAAACCATGATACTGCCAACAAATGATAGCGAACTTTCTATTCAAAATTCCAAAAGTTCGTTCCACATCCTTCTTCAACGCTATTTTGCGTTCTTTAAAATACCGGTATGAATGACCCAATTCGCCGGCATGGGTCTGACGGTAACGTTGAACCAAGGTTGGCATTTTTGGATAGATACCATCCGCAAGATAATAACCATGTATATTGATGTCCGCTGATTGTGAAACGGACTTGGGAACGAATTCCATTCTTTATATATTCAAACAAAGGCGACTTGTGGAAAACATTAATATCATTTTGTGAACCCGGAAGATAAAAAAAAGTGTGTCATATCCAACGATCATAAGAAGTAGCAACTTCAAGGATAACAGTTGGTTTCGGGTAATGACTCTTAATTGACCGACTCAATAAGTAAGGAATCCCTGTCATACCCAATGAGTCAAGACTATCTAGCATTCCTGAGAATCCTTTATCTCATTCTCCCTTAATATTTGTTTAACATATTCCTCGGTTGGTTGTCATAAATACGTTGGACCAAAATGATTAATTATTACTTCATAAAATAGTGAAAGATATATAAGTGATAAATTTGTTTTTCCCATACGAAGGTACTCATCGTTCACGTCCGCGGGTTTGCCGTGACCTAGAATTCCGAATAATTTTTTGTTCAGGACTATGACCTCTAATATTTAGTGCATCAAACTGATAATTAATTGAGGTACTACTCGACAAAGCTTATCAATAATGTTTTTCTCCAGGTCAGGTGTCAGGACATGCACAATCGACGTTGGAAATCTTGATCAGAGTACACACAATTGAGAAGAAAATAATCGTGCATCAACTTCTGATGGTAAAATTTCCGCCATCGATAAATGTATCTTCTTGCTCTGAAACTCTAGGTATTTGGCCTAAATGTACGAGCATCAGAGTGTCTCATTAGTTGTTTATCTCCGGCTTCCTCCTCATAAAGCTGTTGTAACCTCCTTTGACGCATTTCTTGTTGCAATTCAAATCGATTCATAATTATATTCCTCCGTTCGTTGAATCTCGCCATCGATGATTATGGAATTTATATATAGAAGTAGATGTGAGTAATTTGATGAAGTGAATGGGCGCGTATATAAGAATGAATTAGGGGAAAATAGTCGTTACAAAATACTCGTTGAACAATAGTGTCCATCGAGCGATAGGGATTACAAAGCCAACAATATTCGTAATATCATCAGTGCTATAGTGAATATCTGTCTCAATTATTTTTTTCCATAATGGCACAACTGATTTGACATGTCACCTAATATTCCAAATAATTTTTTTGACATTGTGCATAATAATAATAGGCCTAATTAAGTTCTTTGGAAACACGTTGGGGGTACTGGTTAAGTTTTTCTAAGAGAAAAAACTTTCTTTTGTTTTCAACTTAACTATTTAAACTGTATCTGTAGGTAATTGGATTGGTTTCTTTGAGATTATGGTACTGGTCATTTTCAAATTCCTTGGTTCTCTAGTCTTCCAAGTTTCCTATTAAGGTCTACAAGTTAATCAGAAATGGAGAATCACAGTTCTTAGAGTGCGGTTTTATGTTCATGACACTGGTCATTTTTAAAATCAAAATTAGCTAGCTTATTAGCTTAATCTGCAGTTTTTGGGTGCCTAGCAATTTTTCACTATGGAGAACTTAGACACTGGTCTCTTCTTGTGGTTTGGCCCTAGCAATTTCAATTTAGTGTATTTAGATGTTTTCTTTTCAACTAGCTTTACCTTCTCCGGTTGAAACAGTGAGTATTTTTAAGAAATATCTTGAACTTCAAAAAGGGGTTTTCTTATCTTATCCTTGACAGCTAAGTCTTGTACCTCTCAGACCCATCCCTCTTCAGGAAAACCATCCCCTAAATCTTTAGAAGCCTTACCCCTAAGGCTTAGGTGTTGCATCTCTCTTTTACGTGTCTTTTTCTTTTCTTCTTCTGATTATTTTTACCAGCTTTTATTTAATGCTTCTACAAATCTTCATTGTCTCTATACAGTTTCATTTGCAAACTTTCTCTGCAGTGGAATTTTCTAGCTTTCTTTTTAACTCTTCTCTGTAAGAGTTTGTTTTTATATTTTGTACTGCATATTGAGCTTTATGTTTGTTCCCCGGTTTAGCTTTAAATGAATCATCCAATTTTACTGCCTGCGGCTTTACAACCTTTAAAGGCTCAACATATTCTAAGACGTTCCTCAACTAGAGAATCACCTCCTAGACCTCTTTTTCCCTTGATCATAGATGATGTTAACGCCGAGATTTATCTAGTGGGTAGAGTGTTCTCAACTTCTATTTTCGATAAGGCATACATCAAGTACGCTTTAAAATACAGATGGGGTCCTAGAATTAAATTCAAAATCTCTTTTATTTCTGAAAACTTGTTCCTGATTGAGTTTCATCAAAGGGAACATGTGGCTTTAATCCTAGCTCACAGACCATGGAAGGTTTATGGTGATGCTTTTCCAATGTGTCCCATTTTCTCCGATGGATTAATAGAGAGCGATGCACTAAAATACTTTTCAGCTTGGGTCTAGCTACTAAATCTTCAGAACTTCCATTATCATGATAACATAATAGCTAGGATTTGTAAATAATTTGGACAGGTATCTGAAATCTTTCCTCCAAATGCTATCCCTGAACCTGAAGACCCTATTTTTGTTAAGGTAGAAATCAACATTGAGAGATAGCTTCTTAGCTCTGTGAGAGTAAAAGTTGGGTCAAACCTTGAATCTGTGATTCATTATATCTATATGAATCTTCCCCATCGTATTTTCCTTACCTGTAACAGATTGGGTCATGTGCAAACTAATTGTGCTATCCTTGAGAATCATATGTTAGAAGGGATTTATGACAGTTCTCCTTATATTGATCTAGACCAACTAATCGTAGTTTAAGGTTCTTCTAGATGAGGAAATTGGTTTGGAAGTATTTTCTGACGAAACCATGAACTCTCCAGTCTTTCTTTCTCCTGCTTCTATCTTAGAAGATATTAATGATTATGATCTCTGTGAAGCTGATATTTTTCTTGATCGTTTATATGGCCCTGGATCTGACTCATCTGAAAGGGGAGAAGAGGAAGGTGAGTCAGATGGTCTGACTCGGCATTTAGGTGAGCCAGACTCGGATCTTGATGATTATCCATCAAATCTGGGTTAAAGACCACATTCAGATTCTTCACCCATTTCACCTAGCTTTTCTCCATTACCCGACTACAAAGAAATTTCAGATTGGGACTTCAAAACTAGGTCAGGAGGACTTTTAGAGGATTTAGTAAAGAATTCAAATTTTTGTCTAGGTGAATCATCATCTGTTGTTCCTGCGATTATAGATATGTCATCACCGCTTAGTTTTGATGAGAAATTCTTCACTCCGAACGATAATATTCCTGTAAAACCTGCTTTCATAATCACTTTCTTGTCTTCTTCAAGTGATTTTTCTTCTTCCAGTGATTCTTCTGTTTCTGATAATTTGTCTGATGGTCTCTTATATGATCCTTTCAATCCGTCTCCTCCTCATCCTCCTGTTTTAAACTTAGAAGTTAATTCGAGTCAAAACGAGTTTAATCAGTATGGGTCGTTCTTAGAAGAATCTGTTTCGTTGATACCATTGACTTCCACTATAGATGAGAAAATTGTTTTTATAACCAAGGCTGCTGAGGAAGGCAATCAGGGGGCTCATGTAATTTTATTAAACTTATTCCTTTATCATATTTTTTCCCTGTACCAAATTTTGATATCTTATTATGCTGGCGGTGTTAATTGCTCATGTGGAACCCTTAGTTTAATGAATTGTTGCACACATACTTCTTTATCTCTGTTGGTCCCTAGTGTCTCTTAATTCTATATATGTGGTTCTGTGAAATTTGAAATTGTGTAGAATTCTTACTTCTGAATTGTTTTTCTAGTTTGACTATAAACTTAAATTAGTATCTTAGACCTATCTTTAATATATTTGTTCGTAACTCATCTGAATATAGAATAATGAAAATTGTAGCTTGGAATAAACAAGGTTGTGGTACAAAAAAAACTAGGCAACATTTAGATCACATAATAAAAACCGAAAAACCTGAAATCTTGTTCCTTTCTGAGACTAAGTCTCAGAGACATTTTCTAAAAAAAATTCTATCTAATTTTCCTAATTGCTACTTTGTAGAACCTATTGGTAAAGCAGGTGGCCTTGCTTTAGCATGGGTAGATGGATTTCATTTCGAAATTGTGCATTCAAACATAAACATGTTAAATTTTTCAATCAAAACAAATTTCTATGATGATTTTTGGCTTTTAACATCCTTCTATGGAAACCCTTATAAACCTAGGAAACTAGAATCATGGGAATTCCTAGAAGATATATCAACTAGAATAGCTCACTCGGGTATTCCCTGGGTTGTAATATGTGACTACAACCAAGTTTTGAGCCCTTATGAAAAACTAGGAGGTTTACCCTTTAATAGCATGGAAGCTGAACCTTTCAAAAGGCTTCTTCAAAGGGCAGGACTTATAGACCTAGGTTTTCAAGGAAATTTGTTCACATGGAATAACCAAAGAGAGGCCGATAAAAACATTAAGGAAAGGCTCGACAAAGCCTTTATAAATGATGATTGGATTTCTCAGTTGCCTGACTCTTTTTTAACTCATCTATCGTCTTTTGGGTCTGATCATAGACCAATTAGGCTTGACATGTTTCCTTCCCCGGCTATCAGCCAAAACTACCCTTTTAAATTCTTCGACACTTGGCTAAAAGAAAATTCTTGTATGCAGTTAATTTCTCAAACTTGGGATTCTTCTTTATTGAATGTGACTGACGTAGTTCTTAATAACCTTAAAACATTAGGCCAAAACCTAATATTTTGGCGAAAAAATGTTTTTGGAATCCATGAAAAGAAGATTAAGAAACTTCTTCTAAGTATTGATTCAATTCAGTCTTCCAGTAGAGTGTACAATAAACAGTCACATCTGAATCAGAAACTCCTAGATTTAGAAAATCTATATGACACTCAGGAGGAAATCACCAAACAATTGTCTAGAGATAACTTTGTTAAACTAGGATAAATAAATACAAAGTATTTTCATTTGAAAACCTTAAAAAGAAGAAAATGTAACCAGATTGATTGTCTTTTAAATCAAAACGGAGAAATTCTGAAACAAAAACCTTAAATTGCTGAGGAATTGAAAAGGCATTTTGAAACACTGTTTACTGTTTCTCCAACCGTGACTGACAATGACTTAATGAATCTCATTCCTAAAGTCATTTCTGACCAGGATAATGAGGATTTATTAAAGATACCAACTTCAGATGAAGTTTGGAGGGTAGTAAAGTCTATGAAATCTAATAAATCGCCGGGACCAGACGGTTTCCCGGTGAGTTTTTTCAAGCATAACTGGTCTCTGGTTGGGAACTAAATTGTAGCACTAATCCAAAATGTTTTTGTTTCAAAAATTATAGACCCTAAGTTAAATGAGACTTTTCTCTTTTTAATTCCAAAAATTAAACAACCTAAATCCCCTAGTGACTTCAGACCAATAGGACTGAGTATACCCCTTATAAAATACTTTCTAAACTAATTGCTAATAGGTTGAAAGTTCACTTAGAAAAAATGATTTCCCCTTTCCAGTCGGCTTTCTTGTCTTCTAGGAAAATTGCAGATAACATAGTGGTGGCCCATGAAGTGGTTCACTCAATAAAAAAAAGGAAAAAAAAACATGAAGGTCTAGGAATTAAAATAGACATGTCCAAGGCCTTTGACAGGGCCAATTGGAACTTTCTACTTCAAACCCTTTCTGCTTTCGGTTTCAGTAAGGAGTGGTGTGGTTTGATCCATCAATGCGTGTCAACGACATCAATTGATGTGCTTCTAAATGGCATACCAGGTGATTTTTTCACTCCTACAAGAGGGTTAAGGAAAGGAGATCCACTATAACCTTACTTTTTTCTAATATGTATGGATGTTTTCTCTAGGCTCCTTTCAGCAAAAGAAAAAACCAAACATATAATAGGTATAAAAATCTCTAGGCATAGTATCCCAATATCCCATCTCCTTTTCGCTGATGATTGTTTGTTGTTCTCTAAAGCTAGTCTAGTTAGTTGTAAAAATCTTTTAAATATCATCAATCAGTTTAGTAATGCATCTGGTCAGCTCATAAATTTTTCAAAGTCAGGCATTTTCTTTAGTAAAAGAATTCACTCTAAATTTCAAAGAATTATGATTAGACTTATGAAAATTAAGAAAATTAGCATTACTGACACATATTTAGGAGCTCCTTTATTTATTGATAGATCAAAAATAAATACTTTTGATAACATTGTCACTAATATGGAAAACAGAGCTCAAAGTTGGAATAGCACAACATTAGTTCAACCAAGTAAAAAAGTTCTTATTAATTCTGCCTTATCTAGCCTTCCCATTTACCAAATGGGGTGTTTTTCGCTGCCTACTAAAATCACAGACAAAATAGATGCAATCCAAAGGGACTTTTGGTGGGGAAAGCAAAAAAATTATAGGGGTTACTATCCCATCAGTTGGGGTTTTATGTGTGAACCAGTGGAAGTAGGAGGTCTAGGTTTTAAGGAGGCAAATAAAATGAATAGGGCAATGATTGCTAAACTATCTTGGAGAATAGCAACTAATCGGCATACTCTTCTAGGCTCTGTTCTTAAGAACAAATATTTTAGAAACTCATCTATTTTCCAATCCAAAAAACATTACAATGCTTCGTGGATTTGGGGATGCATTATGCAGGGAGTTTCTCTAATTCACAAATTCAGCTGCTGGGAGGTAGGCGATGGTAAGTCTATCAACATTTGGACTGATATCTGGATATCAGGTATGAAACAAAACCTAATATCCTACTGTGGTACTAAACATAATCTCTTAACACTTGTATCTGAGTTGATAGACTCAAATACCAAAAAGTGGAATGTAATGAAAGTTAAAAGTAACTTTGTTTCTGATATTGATGATAAGATTATAGGTATTAGAATCTCAAATTTGAATGGTTCTATGAAACAAGATAGATTATGTTGGTTTCTTACAAATGATGGAAATTTTATAGTTAAATCAATGTATAAAAAACTGAAAAACCATGCTTTAGATTCCATTAATACTGATAGAACTGCTTTTTGGAAATCTTTTTGGAACCTGAATGTATCGCAAAGAATTAAAAAATTTCTTTGGAAATGTATTCATAATGCCTTGTCTGTCAGGAAAAAACTGAGTGAACATATGGATGATATAGATACAACTTGCATCTTCTGTGAGCATGAATGTGAATCTCTAAAGCACTTGTTTTTTGAATGCCCTTTTGCTAAAACTGTTGCTTTACTGCCTCCTCTTATCGGTGTAAACCATAGTAGTAAATTGGATCATTCTTTTGCTCAAATGTATTCAAATTGTATAGCAGGCATTTATGATAATTATGAGATAGAAATTATGGCTACTAAATGTTGGTTGATTTGGAAGGAAAGATGTGTAAGAATTTTTCAATCCAAATCAACTACAAGTGTTCAATTATCTCTTGCTGTACAAAGGCATTTGGTTTTTTGGTCTCCTTTGAGACAACCAAAACAGAGAGGGAGTAATGATTCCATTTCTATGTTACATAGCCTTATTGACACAGATGCATTTGGTTTTTTGGTCTCCTTTGAGACAACCAAAACAGGGAGGGAGTAATGATTACATTTCTATGTTACATAGCCTTATTGACACAAATGCTAGTAGATGGTCAAAACCCCAGACAAACCAACTAAAAATAAATTTTGATGCCTCTTGGATTGACTCTTCTACTCCTGCTGGATATGGTATAATATTGAGATGTGATACAGGTGGTGCAATCCAAGCTGCAGCTGGGACTTTCAAGGCCTCCACAACAGAAAAAGCAGAAGCTCTGAGCATGCTGGAAACGGTAACCTGCGGAAAAAGAATGGATTTAAACAACTTCTGGGTGGAAGGTGATTGCCAGAGGCTGATCTTTTATGCTCAGGACAAGCAGAGTAACATTTTTTGGAGAAATCAAGCCATAGTAACTGAAGCGGTGAAGATTTTGAAGACCTGCAAAAAAATTCTGGGTTTTTTGTTTCAGAACAGGAAAGGCAACGAAACGCGTAAACAAAGAATTCATAAGCAACAATGGTTTTTGATGCCGCTTTTTCTAAATTCTGTTTTATTATCGGATGTATGTCTTTCTATTTCAGCTAATAGCTCAAGCTTTCAAAATGCGGTGAACATTATGTTGGTTGACACCAATATTTCAAATCAGTTGGATAAGATAAGGGAAACCAACATTTTGTAAAATCCAGTGTAATCTCTTTTCCTTTTCAATATAAGTAACTTTCAAAAAAAAAAAAAAAAAAAAAGTTCCCATAGTACTCCAAGTCTCCGACCAAATTATTAGTTCCGCCACTTCTTTGGAAGCGGAAAAAAATAAAAAAAATATAGCTCCATGTTTTTGTCCCTAAGTCTGAATGGGACGAGAACATGCACATCTGCAGTCACTAATACCCATCGCTGTCCACCTGTTTCATAATAATTCGTTCGGACAAGTATAACACCGGAATTTAAACAATTTCGCTTTTAACACTCGATTTTAGACAACTTCGCGTCCATAATAGATATTTTACATTTCCACCATACAACTATTTTACATCAGCATCGTACATGCATCGTTCTTAAACTATATTAGACTCCGTATACCGATATACACCTTTTGCTTCATAACTATACATATCCAAACAACCATATCTCAGCTGATTTACATCTATTACTGGTAGTTGTACTTCCTAGTTCCTACTAGTCATATCTTATTTATCAAAACGCCTGAAAAAATAACATATATAATACTAGTACATATGATTAGTGAAAATAAGAAATATGCACCCAGCTAAAATAGTGGTATACTGGTATATATAAAGTAAAAACGAGAAGCCCAGAAAATCCCCCCATCAGCTGCTTTGATGCATGCCAGCATGTAATATATGATCTGTTTTCTTCTTTAATTTAGGCAAGCGTTTTTCAATCTAGGGCTGTCATTAGTTCTTCGGCTACAGTTAGCGAGCTATCTCAGCCTGCAAAGTAGCATTTAATTCGACCTGTTCCATTTCCCATTTATCTTTGGCGACAATCCCATCATGCACAGGAACGTACTCCTAAGCAAAACAAAACCACCATTCCTTCCGCTCATTAGATATACCCTTTTGAAAGTTAGCAACAAATTCCCACATGAAATAAATAAATAGACCATGAAGTAAACGGACTTAATTTAGCTTTCATAAAGCAGCAGTGAGTAGTACTAAAGTGAGTAAACGGACTTTAACTTTAAAAAGTAATGCCTTCAACTTTGTCCATCTATCTTATTTTTTCCAAGTCCAAAGTCCTGAGTGTTAAACGAGGTAATTCGATTTATTAATTCACAATGGTTTTCATAAAGCAGTAGTGCGCAGTACTAGTTAAAGTGAGTAAACATACTTCAAGTTTCTGTACAAGTTCTTTAGGGCTTGTAGCAGAGACAATAATATGACGTTGGGAAGGAGTGATGAAACCGTCATCTATAGCTTTCTCTATGAATGCAAGGAGATAGTTGTAGTAGCCATCTACATTCAGTAATCCAACCTGCACAGCAGTATCATTACTTCATAATATTATTGCATTTTTCATGTTAAAAAATACTTCCAACTTTCAAGTTTCAAGTCTCTAGCTGATCATCCTACATTTTTAATTAATTAGCATGCAGTACTATCTATAATATTTATTGAACACAGCTATTATTCTGCTGAACATATTGATAAATTTTCTCAGCTTTCTAGCTCACTGATCTAAAGCATTTACTTCTCTTACGGGTTTGTCATGGATGCCAAGCTGTGCCCAACTTATGACCTCTAATAGCTCCTCTAGAGTCCCATATCCACCTGTTTAGGAGAGATGATCACAAGAAAAGAAATTACATTGAGAAATAATAAAAGGATTAATTAAAGAAAGAGAATAGCGATCATTTATGAATACTATACCGGGCAAGGCAATGAAGCAATCAGAATGACGAGCCATTTCGGCTTTTCTTTCATGCATGTTTGCTACGGCTATTACTTCTCCAAATGTTTCACCTGTTAACTGCGGTGACAGTTTTCAAGTGAGTTAGCAAAGATGCATGTATATTTCTAGTAAAACCATGACTACTTCATTATTATGCACCTCTTTGCCCATCAGAGTTTTGGGGATGATCCTGTAGGAAAACAACAAACAAAATCAGAAAAAGAAGAAAAAAATAATCAGAAACCATGCTGAAAAGAAAGAGAGGGAGAGACTTACCCAAGAACATGGCCGCCACCCTGATGAACAGCTTGTGAGACCAAACCCATCAACCCAATACTTCCACCTCCATACACAAGCCTCAATCTTCTAGAAACCTGTACAGGACGAGATCATCAACATATACAAAAGAGAGGACTATATATAAGTTCATGGGGATCGTATCATCATATCATATATGGGGGTTCAAGAGACGGAGAGAATAATGCGTAGTACATGACTTTAGATTACCAGTTCTTTTCCCAAGTCAAGAGCTGCATCTCTATAACAATCTCTTTTACCAGTACTACTCCCACAGAAGACACAAATACTATTAAATCTTGATTTTTTCATCACTCCCCCAACTTCTTTCTCTTCCACCATTTTCCCTGTCCACAACTTTCTATTAATAAAAAAGGTTCTCTAGGAATATTTTGATATCAAGTTGAAGCACTCCGAGTTAAATACCTTACCACACATCTAAACGATGACTTCATTACGCATTCCATGTTTTTATAGCAATTATATGAGTGAAAGTATGTGTGGTCAATCTCTGTCTCATCTAGCCTTCTATGAAACGTAAAGATTAGACATCGAAATCCAACGGTTGTCGCGTACTACAAAGCCCGAAACTACAAATGTCACCAACTACTCTGTTTAAAAATTATACGTGTGGAATGTAATGATGTTAGGACCCACTTTCGATGAGATGGGTTGTAATAAATAAATCATCAGTAGTAAT
The DNA here is from genome assembly GCA_023529315.1 of Papaver bracteatum. Lineage (NCBI taxonomy): Eukaryota > Viridiplantae > Streptophyta > Magnoliopsida > Ranunculales > Papaveraceae > Papaver > Papaver bracteatum. The sequence continues at coordinate 7,466,663 of JAJJWX010005152.1, forward strand.
AAAAAGTGGGGAATGGTGAGATGAGAAATTAAACCTAGCTACAAGACTACGTACAGATATGATGATCTTTTAGGCCGTCACCAATGCACAAAAAAGTGCTGGTTTCAATGTAATCACCGTCCTAAACCAGCCATTCATCCACTATTACTTGCTCATCTTTCTTACACTTTTCACCTTTAAACGCAATCCTTTCCTTTCCTGCTGATGATTTCTTAACAAGTAACCCCACCCCTACTGCTTCATGCGCGCATACATGCATATAAAGGCGAGCTCCATCTGATCATTGATCAGAACAAATTACAGATAACGTACTCCTTAATCATATAATACTGCACTCCTAACTCCTAACTTAGATGCTACCACTGTTGATATATCGTTGGTTGATATTAGCACTGGAAATGATGGCACGGAGTACTCACAGATGAGAATTTGGAACATATCGTTTCTTAGCACGAGGTGAAATATGTATTTCGGAAATTCGTAGCTAACAAGAAATATCCCACGTGAGTTAAATTAGACAGATGATTGTGATGGTGAGTGGCCCTAATAAAATACAAATACTCCATTTCTTGTTTATTTATGTTTTTGACGGCTACGAAACAGACCCTTAATCCTGAGTAACTACGTACCATTACCACGTAATAATAATGATTATTACTCATTATCTGTTATTGTTTTTCAATTGGACGCGCCTGCTTTTTCAAACGCGTCACATCATAATCCCAACCCCATACACCTAGGTTGGCATAGCTAAGCTAGAACGTCCATTTTAAGATATGACCTTTGAGATTGACTCATCAAAGATTTCTGCCCCCAAAGCTTGACCCAATTTTCCCACTTCAATGATTTTGGGCCTAATAATTCTGTCAGCCCAGATGGCTTCATGGACTTCTTTGAAACAGCTACCCTTTACAAAATAAGAACCGTATTTTTGGGACCATTGAAAATTTGGGGGACCTTTGTTTTTTAAAGGCACACTACCCTACATTTATAAGGGGTGTCTTAAAACGTGGACATTACTAATTTGTCCCCGAACCCTAATTAAGATTATCACTTAAACGGTTTTAGATTAACCTAATATATAACTTTTTTAGATTAACCTAGTATAATCTATTAACAAAAAAAAAAAAATCAGACCCTACCTCCTTCTTCTTTGGGTCTTCTCTTCTTCTTCTTCTTCTTCTTCTTCTTCTCAACATCGTTATCATCGATTAATCGTCGATTCATAAAATTTTCATCGTCGATTACTCAATCGAATATAAGAATGGTTCTTCGAAAGCAAACTAAAAGACTCCCAGGAAAAGGTCCGCCATTAGGACATCTAGCGAATCAGCCCACTTCATTGGAGATTCACAAAGAAGTGGTACCGGACGATGAAGAGACAATCGTCCCTGAAATTGAAATGGGAAAGATCCGCAGGTATTTTCAACCAAACCCATTACTTTTAATTTGATTTTGTTTCATTTAATTGAATAGAAATCATCAAATAAGGGTTACAATGGAAGTTTCAGTTGATTGTTCGGTTAGTAGTTCTTTCACAAAAACCCTAGTTAGTTAACCGAACTTCCTGCTAGGAAGAACATGAAGAACAGTTCGGTTGAATAGGAATTCAGGTTATGTAATCGAACTCAAAGTTCGGTTACTTTGCACTTTTTTTATGAAAACCATATAGTAACCGAACTCTACCCATTTTGAATTCTCAGTTAACCGAACTATTTGTAGTGTGTTCGGTTGGTTCGCAACATTTTGAAAAACTATGTGGTAACCGAACCCTGACCATTTTTTTCAATTATAAAATTTCAATGTAACCGAACTTTCCCATTTTTCTCCCTATTTTGATGTCTCAGTTAACCGAACGTGTGTTAGTTTGTTCGGTTGATTCGCAACATTTATGAAAAGTATATTGTAACCGAACTCTTTGCTAATTTCTTATAATAAGAAGTTCGGTTTGTTCACAGTAATTGTTGGCTAACCGATCTACACACTGGAACACAAAGCTAATTTCTTTTGTTTTCTTGATTAGGGGCAGAGTAACAAAATCAAAACAACCTTCTCTGGAAGAACTGAGGTAGGGATGCACAAGACCCACCCACGATACCCATACCCGCCCGTACCCGCTAAACCCGTGGGTTTTTTTGTCCAAACCCTCCCGTTGTGGGTGCGGGGTTGGTTAAGAAAAAAAATCCGCTATCCGTGGGTGCAAGGTTGGTTTTAGCTCATACCCGCCCATACCCGCCCAAAAAACCCAACTCGGTGAGTCCCTCTCAGAAAGTCCAACTCGGTTTTAATTTTTGGACAAAACCGTTCGTCTCCCATTTGCCAGTTCCTTAGAAAAATGCCTAACTGAAGTAAAGCGGCAGTCTCCTAAGCCTCCCTCCCTCCAATCCAAAGCACCACCAGAAGCAATCCACGACTACTCCGATCAAATCCTCAGACAGAGTTCACTCTCATTGAACTTAATCCTAATTGAACTACTTGGAATTTCATGCTAAATCCTAATTCCTAATTGAACTACTAGGAATTTGGTGAGTTTTATTATTAGATAGAATTCTGTTAGTTTAATTTTGTTGATTGTGATTTGTTAATGTTTGATTGACTAATTATGCAGAGTGAGATGAGGAAATATAGGTTAAATATGATGATGATGTTTCAATTGCGGGTTTAAGTGGGTTTAAACCCAAACCCTCCCTACCCGCTGTTTGTGGGTATGGGGTTAGTTATGAAAAAAAAAAACCCGCAGACTGTGGGTGCGAGGTTGGTTTGAGCTTATACCCGCCCATACCCGCCCATGTGCAGCCTTAAACTGAGGACTCCCACTCCTAGAGGCAAACTGCACTTAGGTTTCAACAAGCGTGGAACCAAAATTTTGAAGCATGGTGGTGGATCATTACCTGGTGTAGTTGTGGCGCCCCCTAAGCTAACAGCTGACTAATCCAATAAATTAACTAAATAAAGAGGCACTAAAATCTAAAACATGCACTTAAGCATTCAATTAAGAAATTCGATACAGAACTTAACCCAAAGCTAACCCCGCTCAGAAATATATATACAATATCTTCTCTCAAATGATACATATATAATAGTCATTTGGTTTTTAAATAAAAAATACAACATAATAAATATAACAAAAGTTAATCAACTAGCGAAGTCAACCCTTGAAGCTTCCGCTGTGCAACTCTGATCTGTCACAGCAACTGAAGTGGGAATAATTAACATTTAACTTCTAAGTAATCATATGCAAGATTTGGAAAACAATAATGTTTTTCCGAAAATAATAAACAGTGACTACGTCACTGAAAATAATCGAGCATGTATATGGAACAAACTCCTTCGTCAAACAATGTACTAATATGGTTGTGAACCCCTAAATACCGGAAATTCACACCTATATAGCTATGGATGCCACCAAGACCATGGTGACCAACTCTATTCAATAAAATCTCTAGGTATAAAAGTGAAGGAGCGTATCTTATATACCACAAGTGGAAATTCTCATTTCCCATAACAATTCATGTTGACGACGAAACAATACAAGTCCTTTCCACATCGTGGAAAGATTCACAGAAATAACAGGATTATCATAATGAATTTTAAATAAAATATGGAATGCAGAAACAGACATTGCATGAGTTTGTAAAGCATAAACTTTTATAAAAACAACAATAATGATTACAAAACTGTCAAATGCAATCCCACACCTTTTTTGGAAGGCAAGCCACGCCTACTTCGAGATCCACCGGTTCATCCTTTCAATCGATCGTTGTTAATAACTAACTGTTAATCAAAGAAGTATTCTAAGAGTCTAGCCAAAATGGCTCATACAAGAATCATACAAGTATTACAGTTTCTAGGCCCATGTGATGTTCTACTCCTTTTATTATCTTTCTTTAGTATATCTAAGAGTTACTAATTCAATTAGGTTGGTTATATAGTTCATAGCTAAGTCACATAAATATCTACAACTTTGGAGAAGAAGTCAAAGGCTAATTTGGACCATAAGTGGTCCAAAACATCAATATAAGATAACTAGTCTAAAGCCCAAGCCCACTTAAACAAACCCATTAATAAGGGTCTGGCCCAACTGGGTCAATCTAACGGTCACTAACGGTTGAACTAACAGTCAAGAGTCAACTAACAGTCAACGTCCAAGTCAAGTCTAGGTCAAATAAGTCAACGGTCCAACTCAGTCATGGTTCACTGAGTCAGGTCAATAGGTCAAGGTCAAGTTTGGTAAATAGTCAAATAGTCAACCGAGTCAAATAGGAAACTCAGTAAGTTAACTCAGTCTACAAGACTGATTCAGGTGAGTCAGCAAATCCGACTCAGTTAGAAGAACTGAGTCAGCTAAGTAAACTAGTCACACATCTGACTGGGATGACTAAGAGTGTCCACAATGGACGAGTAAAAAGTGGAGTAAAACCCATTTTTACTCGAAAATCAATCACAGTGGGGCGTGAGTAAAACCAAATATATGGTTTTAGTTGGAGAGAGAGTGTAAATCGAGAGTATATTTGGTCGATACTCTAGAGTAAACGGATTATAGTGGGGCGGATGTTTAAAGTTCGTTTGATATGGGGCGATCAGTTTAAAGTGCGTTTGTAGAGGCGCGTACTTTAAAATTATGCCCGACGGTAAGAACCGAAAAGCTTTATTAAGATAACAAGAATAAATTACCTCAAAACATAATCTCCCAACCAACTGAAATCACCCCCTTCTCCAACTTGATACTCTAATTCAATTCAAACCCATCTCTCATCAACATCCTAAAACATCGAATTCATCTTCAATCCCTTATTCTGAATTCCTCTACCCTACTTCTAATTTGGGGAAAAACATGAACTATAATCTTTCTTTTGATTCAGAATTCACCCTCTCGAACCAACACCACCACTATCACCTGATTAATCAATTAATTTCCAATTTCATCTTAATCACCATCAAATCGAACTCTTAATTCTTCCCTGAGGTTATCCTGAGAAACACTAACTCCAACTTCTTCGATTCATCATCAACATAACTTCAGAACCTTGATTCAACAACAACCCTTTTGTTCTTTATCCTTCAACAACACTATATCATCATCAAATCCATACAAACCCTAACTTCGGAAACTCTATCTTCATATTCACAGAAGTACGAATTACTTCTTCTCCAAAGCTTAATCAATCCTAATCAACACGTCACCACCAGCAACCCTTCCATGATCTTTCTACTCTTGATTCTAACTCAAAATCCTCATTTAATTCTCACAACGCCAGCAGACGAAGAACGGGGAAGAAGCAGAAGAAGAATGAGGAAAGAAGACGAAGAAAAAAATAAAAGATAAAAGATAAAAGATAAATAGAAATTACCGACTTTATAATTGCTTTTGAGTTATCCAAAGAGGGTGCCCTGAGAATAAAATTCGGTTGCCTTGATAACACTTTAATACGGAAAGACCATTTTACCCTTCATCTAAAATAGCAAATATCTTCTTTGTCCGATGTCTGAATGATACGTTCGAGTAGCCTATTTCGCATAACTTTTCGAGACCCATTCAATGATACTAGTTTCGTATCTAAATCGTTGTTAGATTAATTTCTAATAATTAATATTCGATTTACACTAATCGAGTAATTATCGACTAATTCGTCACCTGACTAGTCTAATTGCGTTGACGAACTTGAGGATCCTTACATTCTCCCCACCTTATAACATTTTCGTCCTCGAAAATCAAACCATCCTTCTGGTCTTCAAAACTCCCCACCTTAAAGAATACTCCCATCTCTTGTCTAAGCGCAAACAACATAAAACAAATCACAACCTATATGGCTTTCTATAACTAAAATCTACAATTTGTAGCTTTAGGTTCAACTACACTGATTTAGATTCTATCAAATAGGGAAGCCTAAGTTTCTTACATGAAGTTCTATAATGGAAACTATCTATCTCTTTAAATTTATGTCAGTAATTTCTATGTCAATAACTTACTGGTTCTAAGTACTTTTAGAAGATATTCAACAATAAAGTTTCTCATTAAAATTTGGGATCTATTAGTTCACTAATAGAAGCAAGTTTTCTTTCAATGCCTAGTGATACAAGAATGCAGTTGCCCTGTCTAGGTTCGCGATGCCTGACAATGCCTACTACCTAACAAGTATCACCTGAACATATCATAATTACCAACCTCACTATTCCCCAGTGCTGGATTAACTAAGTATTAATTTATTAAGATTAATGAGTCTCTAAACTTTTATCTTTACTAGTGTATGTCTGATAAATTTACTGTGTAAAATATATAAGCAGTTCTCATCATTTTAAGAAATTTAGTTATTCGAATTATTTATCTTACCTTTTATTTTATTATTATTTATTTATTTTAATGAAATCGAATTTTAATTCCAAATGAGACTATATTATTATAACTAGATAGATTTTAAATTCATGTACTATTAAAGGGTAACTGAATGTTATAACTATTGTCCAAAAGTTACTTTATTTATTGTGACTTGATATAAATAAATATCTGCTAACAATTTTCCATAGTTGTTTGGTATTAATATTTTATTATCATACTTACATTTATTTCTTATTTCTTATGCCAATAAAAGTTAATCATAGTTAATCATAATACTAAGTTTAGCTTTTATTATTAACACCAAATTGTTTTGATTTAACTTTATTTCCTTAAATTTATTCTAGTGCCAAGTAATCCCTAAGTTGTATTATTAATAAAAATTACATTTTTTTCTAATACAGTACTAACATAAAATTATTATTATCCAAACGATATTTACAATAACTCTAAATTTTTACAATAATTAATATTAGATAGTATTATAATTTGCTTATTTAATCGAAAATTATTGTCTTAATTATACTATCATTTTCATTATTCTTAAGTAAGAGTCCATATGGTACACAAAGCTTTAATCTTCTAAATGTAACTCTATATTCACGTAAAGATTTATATAATAGATTTTATTTATTCATATTGAATCGGTAGTATAGTATATCTTGTAACATATTGGCGTTGGTAATTAAATATAATTTAAATTTTGAGTCTGCATAAAAATTTAATATGTCTTAATAGTCTTTAAATTTTGGGTATTAATAATAAATATCTATTTCACATGCAATTTTATTCTCCTTTAATTTTAATTTTGTTCCAAGTATTCAAGTATTATAGATATCACTTCATGTGTATAAATTAGTAATTTAGTGAATCATTTGTTGGACTAAAGATAATCTAGAAGAATTAATTGGGGGATATGGGAATTAATTGGGGGATATAGCTACGGGACAAAATAGGTGTCCCAATAGCAATTCTGGGTGACCCCCTATGTAATTTTTTTTTTAATTCCTAATCTAGCCCCCACTAATTAGGATTAGTGATTAAGTATAATTAGTAAAATGTTAAGTATTTGGGGGATAAATTAGTGTGTATTTTTATTTGTGTTTGGGTGAGAGTAGAAGGAGGGAAAAAAATATTTGAGAGGAATTTCTTTTTTTGAAAATGGGAAGATGATTGTGATGAGAGAATTACTGATAATAAGAGGTTGAAAAATTGATTTTTTTTCTTTGAATCCACCATTGTTGCAGCTGAAAAAGCTTGGTGTGGGCATGGTATTCAACCAAAAACTCATGGCGGCAATTGTTGGAAATGTTCATAAATTGTTGCAAAATACTATGCCCGATAATATTTTTTTCCTGGTTTTGATCTTCCAAATGTTGATTTTTTTCTGGTTTTGAACAGGTACCGGCATGGTAATAGTTTTTTCGAGCGTGCCGGTACCTGTTCCGGCATAGTATTTTGCTTAAATACCTATGCCGGAACAGAATGAAAAGTATCCAGAATGTTGATTTTTTTCACTTGACTACCGGCATTGATAGGAAATTATCGGGCATGCCGCATCCGTGTTCGGTATATGGTCTTCATCAATTCCGGCATGGTATTCCTCACTTCCATTTTGAATTTTCACGGCTTTAAAAAGATTGGTAGGCATGGTAAGTTGATATGAAGACCATGCGGTATTGTTTTTCTGCATAGGAAATAAATATGAAAACTATGCCGGAAAAAAATACCGGCATGGTCTTCATATCAACTGACCATGCCGGTACCAAGCTTTTTAAAACCAGAAAAAATTCAAAAAGGAAGTGATGAAAACCATGCCGGAATTGATGAAGACCATATGCCGGAACATGATACCGGCATGCTCGAGAATCAATTCCGGCATGGTCATCATCACTTTCAGCATGATCTTCATCACTTCCGAATAAAAAAAAAAAATCTTTTCCAAAGTGAGGTGAAGAGAATTTGATATAGAGTGGGGAGAGTTTAGAATTTGAAAGGGAATAGAGAATATTTGGGTTTCAAAACACTACCCCTAAATAAGATTAATAAGAAGTGGAGATGGAAATGAGGGATATGATTTAGATTTTTGATTTTAAGTTTTTAATTTTTATTTTGAGAGTGGAGATGGAAATGGGGGATATGATTTTGTTTTTTGATTTTAAGTTTTTTTTTTATTTTGAGGGAAGGGTATTTTAGTATATTCATAACCAAAAGTCACCCCTTAGCACACACCATGGGTTGGGGGAAGTAATTCATATCCCCCAATTAATTCCCATATCCCCCAATTAATTCTTCATAAATTTCTACGTGACTTTCAAGATTTATCAATAAACCTGTTCTCTACATTTTATATAGCATTAGATTGTTTATGTGTACATACTTTTTGGATTAATTATTCTCTAATCTTTATTAGTAAAGTTATTGGTGTACTCTACAAATTTTTACTTCAACACATAAACAAACAAATCAATCAATCAAATAAATATTTTAATTATTGATAGCTTTTAGTGATTAAGATTTATCTCACAAACCCGACCCATTTCTAAACCAATCTAGTTCACTAACTGGCACTGGCTATTCCTATTGTCTACCATATAAGATCTAATAGTGAGCTCTGATACCAACTTTGTGGCGCCCCCTAAGCTAACAGCTGACTAATCCAATAAATTAACTAAATAAAGAGGCACTAAAATCTAAAACATGCACTTAAGCATTCAATTAAGAAATGCGATACATAACTTAACCCAAAGCTAACCCCGCTCAGAAATATATATACAATATCTTCTCTCAAATGATACATATATAATAGTCATTTGGTTTTTAAATAAAAAATACAACATAATAAATATAACAGAAGTTAATCAACTAGCGAAGTCAACCCTTGAAGCTTCCGTTGTGCAACTCTTATCTGTCACAACAACTGAAGTGGGAATAATTAACATTTAACTTCTAAGTAATCATATGCAAGATTTGGAAAACAATAATGTTTTTCCGAAAATAATAAACAGTGACTAAGTCACTGAAAATAATCGAGCATGTATATGGAACAAACTCCTTCGTCAAACAATGTACTAATATGGTTGTGAACCCCTAAATACCGGAAATTCACACCTATATAACTATGGATGCCACCAAGACCATGGTGACCAACTCTATTCAATAAAAGCTCTAGGTATAAAAGTGAAGGAGCGTATCCTATATACCACAAGTGGAAATTCTCATTTCCCATAACAATTCATGTTGACGACGAAACAATACAAGTCCTTTCCACATCGTGGAAAGATTCACAGAAATAACAGGATTATCATAATGCATTTTAAATAAAATATGGAATGCAGAAACAGACAATGCATGAGTTTGTAAAGCATAAACTTTTATAAAAACAACAATAATGATTACAAAACTGTCAAATGCAATCCAACACCTTTTTTGGAAGGCAAGCCACGCCTACTTCGAGATCCACTGGTTCATCATTTCAATCGATCGTTGTTAATAACTAACTGTTAATCAAAGAAGTATTCTAAGAGTCTAGCCAAAATGGCTCATACAAGAATCATACAAGTCTTACAGTTTCTAGGCCCATGTGATGTTCTACTCCTTTTATTATCTTTCTTTAGTATATCTAAGAGTTACTAATTCAATTAGGTTGGTTATATAGTTCATAGCTAAGTCACATAAATATCTACAACTTTGTAGAAGAAGTCAAAGGCTAATTCGGACCATAAGTGGTCCAAAACATCAATATAAGATAACTAGTCTAAAGCCCAAGCCCACTTAAACAAACCCATTAATAAGGGCATGGCCCAACTGGGTCAATCTAACGGTCACTAACGGTTGAACTAACAGTCAAGAGTCAACTAACAGTCAACGTCCAAGTCAAGTCCAGGTCAACTAAGTCAACGGTCCAACTTAGTCATGGTTCACTGAGTCTGGTCAATTGGTCAATAGGTCAAGGTCAAGTCTGGTAAAAAGTCAAATAGTCAACCGAGTCAAATAGGAAACTCAGTAAGTTAACTCAGTCTACAAGACTGATTCAGGTGAGTCAGCAAATCCGACTCAGTTAGAAGAACTGAGTCAGCTAAGTAAACTAGTCACACATCTGACTGGGATGACTAATAGCTTAATTCTAACTCTATTTCTTACATTCTCATGTTCTGGTTTAACATTTAAACTTCAAATCAAATACAAACAACTTTGAATTTCAATTATAAACAACAACAACATTGCCTACCTGCAATTGCAGCTTTAAGCTTTTACTAGAGAGGTTCAATTCAACATATTCATCTAGACTAATTCACAACACCTGCAATCAGCATAAACACAAACAACATCACAATCTCATTCCATATGCAGTCCATATTCAGTTCACCACCAAATTAAATCCAACACTTACAACTGCAGCTCAATCCAATACCCCATCTCAGTTCTTGCCCTCAAAATCTGTAAACTCAGTATACCATTACATATCAACTTAGCTCAATCACCAACACAAACTGCAGCTCCTAAACTTTTAATGTAATCATCCACAACACCTTCAACTTCATCCTCCACTCAACACTACCACACCCAGCTGTAATCTCCATTCCTAAATCATTAACATTACAACATTCTTCTTAATATCAAATTTACTAAACCAACTGTGACTCTACAATCTATTTTCCCAACAGCAACAACACCAGCTTTTCTCTTACAGATATTCATTCCCCTGCAATTTCAACAGCACCATTACAACTTATAACTCATTACCATTCTCACAACATCAACACTTGCAGCTCAGAAGAACTCTATTTTGTTCATCAGCAACATCTACAAATACACATCCATTCCAAAACTGTTCAATTAGCATACACAGAATCCAAAACTCATGACATGCGATTCCATTATCACTATCTTCTCATGCATACCCTGTAACGCCATTGCATTATTCAGTTCACTATAATTCCATACAATCAACATCATTACCAACACCAGTTGTTAAAGCTCAATCCCTGTAGAAGTATCTTATTCACCTACAATTCATAACACCTACAACCTCATCTCATACCACACATAAACCACCACAAGAATTCAACCATACCCTGCAGCTAAGGTTCACAATTCAACACCATCTTCATGTCAACAACATTTCAATTTCGTGAAACAAATTAAACAACCTCAAAATAAGAACCGAAAAGATTTATTAAGATAACGAGAATAAATTACCTCAAAACAGAATCTCCCAACCAACTGAAATCACCCCCTTCTCCAACCTGATACTCTAATTCAATTCAAACCCATCTCTCATCAACATCCTAAAACATCGAATTCATCTTCAATCCCTTATTCTGAATTCCTCTACCCTACTTCTAATTTGGGGAAAAACATGAACTATAATCTTTCTTTTGATTCAGAATTCACCCTCTCGAACCAACACCACCACTATCACCTGATTAATCAATTAATTTCCAATTTCATCTTAATCACCATCAAATCGAACTTTTAATTCTTCACTGAGGTTATCCTGAGAAACCCTAACTCCAACTTCTTCGATTCATCATCAACATAACTTCAGAACCTTGATTCAACAACAACCCTTTTGTTCTTTAGCCTTCAACAACACTATATCATCATCAAATCCACACAAACCCTAACTTCGGAATCTCTATCTTCATATTCACAGCAGTACGAATTACTTCTTCTCCAAAGCTTAATCAATCCTAATCAACACGTCACCACCAGCAACCCTTCCATGATATTTCTACTCTTGATTCGAACTCAAAATCCTCATTTAATTCTCACAACGCCAGCATACGAAGAACGGGGAAGAAGCAGAAGAAGAACGAGGAAAGAAGACGAAGAAAAAAATAAAAATGAAAGATAAATAGAAATTACCGACTTTATAATTGCTTTTGAGTTATCCAAAGAGGGTTCCTTGAGAATAAAATTCGGTTGCCTTGATAACACTTTAATACGGAAAGACCATTTTACCCTTCATCTAAAATAACAAATATCTTCTTTGTCCGATGTCCGAATGATATGTTCGAGTAGCCTATTTCGCATACCTTTTCGAGACCCATTCAATGATACTAGTTTTGTATCTAAATCGTTGTTAGATTAATTTCTAATAATTAATGTTCGAGTTACACTAATCGAGTAATTATCGACTAATTCGTCACCTGACTAGTATAATTGCGTTGACGAACTTGAAGATCCTTACAGTAGTCATCCGAGATGATGTCAATAGAGATAATGTTGAAAATATAATCCAACAAGTACATCAAGAGATTGTGGAAGATATCATGGGTACTTGAGAATATAATCAAGCTGAACAAGGAGGAAATGGGATGGAGATAAGGGAGATGGAGATGAACAAGGAGATGGCAATGATGACAGTGAAGAAGATAGAGATAATGTAGATGACGAATCAGAGGAGGAAGAGGATGAAGAGGAAGAGGAACAATTACAAATGGTAAAACAACCTAAAAAGACGCCTAAAAAGCCTTGTGCTAGATATGCATACATTCCTGATAACACTTTGTGTTTGCCGCCAAAGAACCCAACTTATGGTACTCCTAAAGATGAAGGGGAGGTATTGATTGGGTACAAAAACTAATGGGCTGCCAAGATCTTTGCGACAAAGGTATTGAATCTTATACATCAATATTACTTTGTCATTTTTGTGTATATATTAGTATATAAGATATGTTGTTGTATGTGTAGGATCATAATAATGTTGTTCGTGTTTTTAAACGTCAAAAGAACAAGAAATGGAATATAGAGAATGAGTATGATGAGGTCCGGTTGGAGGTATTTGATTGTGTACTATGGAACGCGATACAACATGTGCACCAAAAATTTGATGCTGTCACGGTTTCTGCATTTGTCGAGAGGCTTTTTCCAGAGATGGATACCTTTCATATACCGTTTGGCGAGATGGAAATAACTCCGGATGATTGCAAGAGAATCACAGGCCTACCAATTACGGGAAGAAGTGTTCAAACTGAGTACGATCCCTCCATGATTTATGAACTTCTAGAAAAGTTGGTGGAAAGGTGTTTAGGATGGAGCGATTCCAAGGCACAATGTGAGTTTAGACGAGATGCAAAATATCCCGATGAAGGTGATGAGTATAATGAGTTAAACCCAAACCAGTCGTACAAGAAGAAGTTGAAAAAGTTAAAGTTGAAAGTCTTGTTTGAGGAGTTTGGAGGGACGAAATATTTGGTTTCTAAAGGAAAGTTGGTGATGATAGATGAAAAGATTAAGCACCATGTCACGGCTTATTTGTTGTATCAACTAGGAACCATTTTCTTCCCCGACACTTCAGGTCACATTGTAAATTCCCATTACCTACAGCTATTGGACCCCCTTGATCAGGTGAACGACTATTGTTGTGGAATTGCAGTTTTATCATCCGTTCAAGCGGAGCTCAGAAAAGCTTCGAGGCTTAAGAGTTTATATTTTGGAGGCTTATACACCCTTGTTCAGGTACCCAGTTGTTGATGGTGTATTTTCATTTAATGGCTAAAATTGTAAAAGCCAAAATATTGTGCGCTAACATCTTGTAAAAGATAAAGCCATTAATGAGTGATGGATACTCCTTCACTTTATTAATTCACTTAGGATCGAGCATGTGGCAACAATCCCATTCTGTGAATAAAATACACGAAATTCATCTAGGTTGGAGCATGTATCAACAATCCCATATACCTTGTGAATTTCCAGTATTATTAATTAATGTGCAATAGCCTTGTATTGCATGTACTCATTATCAATGCGTCATGACGACTGAGTGTTGCTCTTAGCGGAGCAACACGAACCTCCAAGCATTATAATGAAACCATGTAAGAAATACCCGTACAGGCTGAACTCTCGGTGTGTTATACTAGCCCGATTGAGCCCCTCTCGGTGTGTTATACTAGCCCGATTGAGCATCCAGACTGACCGTATCAGTCCGAATATGATCACGACCATCCAACTCCACCAGCCTGATTGGATGGCCCAGATCGATTTCATCACCCCCAAGCAGGTATGGAATACCTTCCTGTTGATGGATAAAACCATTCAAGTGATGAATACTTCTCACTTTATTAATTCACCAAAGCATGTGCAACCATCCTGTGAATTTAATATACCCAGAACGGAGCATGTAGCAACCATCCCGGTTTTCTGTAGGTATACAGCATTACTATTAATGCTTTAATTAAAGCCTTGTGTTTGACATGAAAACACCCGTAGGCTACCTGACGGTAGGTTATATCAGCCCCATTGAACGCATGCAAGACTACCCATGTTAGTCTCACCTACTGAAAACAAACTTAAAAATAGATCTCAACTGTCCAACCTCGCAGGCATGGTTGGACGGCCTAGATCACGCGCGGGACCGAGTAGCATGTGTGCACATGCTCATCGCCGGACTACCTTCCTGATGGTGCAAACATCTTCACCATAGGAGCCATGGGCGTTAAGATATGCTAGCATGAAGCTGCGGCTCACAAACCCTAAAATTAGGGTTTTGCTTACATGTTGTGACCAAACAACTTTGGTCGGGCGTACAGGAAAGATTAGGAGGAACCGCCACCGGACGATAGCACCTACGTGCTCACCGTGGGCCCACTTCCATGGTGAACCAATCGGCCATGGTTGGTTGCAGCCGACCGTCTCGAAATCCTTGTCCAAAATATCATCCATGGTCCCCTTCTAATCTGAGCCATCCGTCATCGCAGGCGTGCTTGGATAGATTAGATCGTGCTATGGTCGTAAACCAAGCATGCGCATGCTCGCCACCGACCCACCTCCCTACTGGTGCAAACGGCTTCTCTATGGGAGTCACCAACGTTGAGATACGGTGGCACAAAGAAGGCATGCGAGGCCACTTCTAATATCGACCATCCATCATCGCAGGCTAGAACGGGCGACCCAGATCGCTCTGATGGACGTCCTGCAGGCATGAACGTGTAGAATGGCGTCCCGCCTACCTACTAGGACAATCGGCCACTCCATGCACGCCTCCCAAGGCATAAAACCGTTAGGGAGAAAGAGGAAGCTCGCAAGCCTTCCAAACCCTAATCCAACGGTTATTCCTCCATCAATCTCGTCCGTCCAAGTTCGCATGCTTGGATGAATAGCCTAGGAAGGGAATTAGGTGGCAAACAAGGTATCACCGTGATTACCATCCTCCACACTTCCCCATGGCATAACCGGCTAAGGTGGGTCCCGCTCATGCGACCTCCGAACAACGCCTGAACATAGTTAGTTGAGTCACTTCAACTTGCAATCTTTTCATCAAGGTTGTAGGCTTCAAATATGTTTTTTTTTTGATCGGTTGGTTGTAGGCTTCAAATATGTTAAACATATTTAATGCACCGCATGCATACAATATGCGCCTACAAACAACACAAGACTTCACAAGTATCAATTTCCTTCCTGGGTTTTGCTTTCGAGCTTTTTTCTGCTCCCGAACGAGCTTAAAACCTAAATATTCCCGCTTTGGGAGATAGGAAATTCTTTTCCGTATGGAATGGAGGGGCGGATCATCAAAATCCGAGTCCTTACTATAATTATACAACGATTCTAGTAAGGAGCGCTAATTAGGGTTTCTGGTGCAACGATCAACGGTTGCCCCTCCTCTCAAGATGCAAAATCTCGACCGTCGAAGGTCACCAAGCTAGCAAGCTTCCCGAGCCTGAATTGCCAAGCTACAACAACATGCTACATGTTTTCCAAAACACTCGAGACATCAATCATGTCACAAACTGGGGGATACATACTTGGGTATTGGTCTGGCGGTTTACAGCGTGCAGCGCACAACGCGCCATCACAAGAACGTGTCAGGAAGTCATGGACGGTTAGTGATGATGGGAGAAGTGGGAAAGCCTGGTTGTGTGACACCAACACACTACTCCACTACTCCATCACTCCACTTTCTCCACTTCCCACGAGATACGAAGGTTAGGCTAAAAGACTTGTATAAATAGGTTCTCCGCACTATTTTCAACAACAACACAAGTCCAGACAACAGAAAAACCAAGTGTTAATACCATCGTATTCAACACCCAGAGCCTGCCTGCAACATTTGCTAGCCTGCTCAACCTTCTGTTAACAAGTCATAAAATAGCCTTCACCTTCATACTCTCAACACCTTCTTCGCTTCCCTCCCTAAGATCAACCTCACATCCTTCACCTGTGACCGAAACAAATATGGAACGGCCGTGTCTTCGGTTTAGGACAGAATTGTACAGATTATCTCTCGAATCAAAGTGCTCATCGTGCAGAACATTTGTTGAAGGTTTAAACTCACTTCTCATCCACACACACCCAAAATTACCTAAACCGGCAGAAGTAGTTTTCTCCCACAAACAATTGGCGACCACAGTGGGAGGTTAATCTCTCGGTTGTGAAGTCGATTTCTTCAATACCAATTCAATTTCTCTGATTTCAAGAATGGTGGATCTTAGGTCTGGGGCAGCAACCAACGATGGAGTTAGCACCGATAACACTTCTGGTGGCGCTGATATCCCACCATCGGTGTTCTGATGCAACCCGCTGAGTCTGCAACCAATGTGTCTCGTGGAATCGCGTCTTCTATCATCGATACCCGGTGGAGCGAGAGCAGACATTCCAACAGGCGTGACACCTCCCATTACAAGAGCCAGAGCGGCTGCAAATCCAGGCATTTCCTCAAGCATGACACTTCCGTCCGTCACCGAACGACCGTTACCCCCCTTCAGGACGAGGATCTGGAGGACCCAGAGGAGGACAACCTCCTATCACCATGGTGGACTTGATGGAGAGACAAGAAACCCTCGTTAAAGCTCAGGCAGACATGGCAACCACTCAGAAGGAGGTACTCACTTTCCTTAAAACATTAACCGATCGATTACCACAAGAGTCGAGACAGCCTCAAGGGCCAACAATAAATACGTTCAGCATACCTGGAGCAGGTGCCTCAGTTACGCAAGCCTACCTGAACGAAGATTCTTATGCTGCTGACCACTCAAGAGAAAGGGACGAGCGTCTCATGGAAAGGAGCCGATCGTCCAACTTTATTACACGTGAAGATCTGGAGAGACTCCTCCAAAATCGTGGCAAAGAAAATCCGATGGACGCGCATCGACACCAGCCTCCATATCCACAAGACGTGCAGCAGATTCCTCTTCCCAGGGGATATACCTCACTTCAATTCACCCTTTACGATGGTACCGGTAATGCTCGTGAACACGTCTCTCGCTTTTTAGAATCCTTAGAAGAACACGAATACAATCACGTTCTCCGCCTGAAGGAATTCTCCAAATCACTTACGGGGAGAGCCTATACGTGGTACAACAACATCGCACCCGACAACATATCCAATTGGAGTGAGATGGTCAGCGCGTTTTACAAGAAGTACTTCTTTGTATCTGAGCAAGTTACTTTCTCAGGCCTGGGGAGAATCTCCCAACGGAACAACGAACATTCAAATGATTTTGTCAAGAGGTTCAGAACACAAGCGTTGGACTGCCATGAACCAAATGTCACAGAACGACATCTAGTGTAATTATGCATCAACGGAATGATACCCATATATCGCGCCCTGCTGGAAAACTTGGGATTCCAGACGTTCTCAGAGCTCCATGAAGCTGACAAATGTTCAGCCACTACCGCCCCAACATTATTGGAAAGAACCAGGATCGTTCGGAGCGACGATTCACGAGATAATCGGGGAAACAGGCGCCTCATCAACAAGAAGTATAATACTGTCCCTTCTGTCAGTGTAGTAAGCGAAGGAGGAAAGAGAAAAGCTACAGCGGCGGCAGAACAACATCCCATGGAGCCAACAAGGAACGCATTCAACATACCCTGGAAATGTACTGCAGCGGCGCTGACCTGCATAGATCTAATCAAGGAAGCAACGTCAGACGTGAACGGTCCTGCCACGAATATGACTACACTGGGGACTGATCGTCACAATGATCCTATTAATGTCAATAGTCACATCATGAGCCAGAGGCCGGTGGATCAGGGAGCAGTTTCTCTAGTAAAAAATTTATGCGAACTTTTACACCTCTCAAAGAATCATCAGGCGGAGACGTTTGTTACAATGAACCAGATAGCCCTAGAGGTGCACCTGACTCCTTCACGACCAGAGGCCTCCATCACATCAGAGACATCTGTGAATAATATTACATTTACAAAAGACGACGTGATGGCGGAAGAATGTCACAATAGGACCCTACACGTTGTTGCACGCATCAAGGGTTCAGAGTTCAGGAGGGCCCTCATCGACACAGGAGAGTCTTCGAATGTGATTACCCTCAAGACTCTCAGGACAGCCAAGGTCCTCCCATATAAGATAATACGACAGTCTACCACAATGACATGCTTTTAAGGAAACCAGACCAGCACATATGGGGTCGTCCCTTCAACATATCACCAGTGCCTGAAGACCATGCTGGATAAAGAAGCTATTTATATTCCTGCATCACTGTCTCATTACGCACCGATGTATGGAGTGGAGTTATTTGAACCAAGAGAAGCTCTGCGGGAAGAACCAGACAAAGTTCATTGCATACCATTCCTTGTGAGGATGTCAATCCAGGAGGAGGACCGAATTGCATCCTTGAGGGCTATTCCTCACAACAAATCTTTGCTAACAAGGCACTCTTCTTCATCTGGTGAAGCAGCGACCCACATTCACACCAAGAGGGAGACTGATGTACATTCTCCCTTCCCACTGGAATGATGCAACAACGAAGGGCCACAAGAAGAAGTGCTAGACGTTCCACAACAGCTGCAAGATGTCAAACAACCTCCGAGGCAATTCAGGCGCGAGATCAGGTGTGGCATGAATTTCAGAGACTTGAACCGCCTCGAGGACGACTTTCCTCTTCCTAACATCGACATGTTAGTAAACGTCACCACCAGCGGACACGGAATGTTATCATTCATGGATGGTTACAGTGGCTACAACCAGATAAGGATGTACGAGCATGACGCAAGTAAGATAGCTTTTCAAACTTCTCTCAGAATTTTTTAGTATGATATACTGTCATTTGGTTAAAGAATGCCAGTACAATATCAACGCTTTATGGCGGAAATCTTCCACTGGAGTCGATACCTCAAGGGAGCAGCCTCAAGAAGATAATGATGTCCACACGTCATGTCGAACAAGATTTAGTCACTCTATCATACAATGGTGCATGCCTAACATGCTATATTGGAGAATATGCACTTTTAGTCATCCTCTAGAATTCGTGAAGCTATTGAACACTCATCAACGACAACATCCACCTGTTTGGAAAGAACCAGGCCTGCCAGTAATGAAGAGCCTCATGATGTTTGTGGAAGCATACATCCCACCAGCAGGCAATACAATCTTCAGCCTTCCATAAGAAGTTTAGTTGAAGCAGCAAGAGGAAATCCACTGAGATGCAACGTCCTGCGTGTCCAACATCACAAACTCCAACCCCAGCACCCTATGCACAACTGCCATAATGGTGAAACACGTCCAAGATATTCCATATCTGGATCGACGATAACTGCATCAGTGAGATACGCTTTCAGAATTTGTCTCTCGTAGAATAAGTAGTTGTGTTACCAAAGGAGTGTGACTGGGAGCACTGTCCATCTCAAAGACATCCTCATGAACCTAGCATGGCAACACCTATTAAGTCGAAATCTCTGCATACTCGTGGGCAGGGGACTGTCTTCCCCTTCTCTATTTCATGAAGAAATGTCAAGAAATCCATCGGTTCTAGTTTGGCTCCGCTACTATATGAAGACTGTCAAGTCCGTACCCGCAACTATCACGCCTCTCCTTGCCAGTCTCTTCTGATGCTGCCAAAAACCGTTGTTTCTGATAACATCCAAAGCTTCACCGTATCAACGAACACCACGTATAAAGACCCATTGGGCATACAAGATAGATCCACTTAGATCACACTTAGGGACTGAGGCTCGGTATGAGATTCCTTCGCTATCAGTCAAGGAATTATCCAAGAGATGGTCAGTCAGAAGCATGCTTCAACGCTCACCAGGAGCTTCCTGCATGTTAGCTTCAGCTTGCTTCAACATTACCGCTAGGAGCTACCTCCATGTTCGCTTCAGAAGCCGTCTCCAACTCTCCGAGACGCTCCAGTATCTGCTTCAACGCTCTACAGGACCTGATTGCTCCAGAAGTTGCTTCAACACGTTTATGTTTGAGCAAAACAAGCGCAAAGTGGGTCCCATATTCGAGCAGTCACCAAAGCTGGTGTCGATTCAAGGAAGCAAGAATGGCGTTTGGTCAACATAGCAGGTTCAGTGTTTGGTCAAAATAATATGGATGACACTCGAATGTTCAACCGAAGCAGGTACATCAAGCCCACGTTCGATCAAGCAGGCGCATGATGAGTCCCACGTTCAACCAAAGTAGGCACGCAGTGGACCCACGTTTAACCGAAGCTGCACATCAAGCCCACGTTCGATCAAGCAGGCGCAGCATCCCCACGAACGAAATAGACGTAACAGTCCATCAAAGTAGGCAAGACCGACATCATGCTAGGGGAACGCTCTCCTGGACGTCCCTTGAACGTGACATTCTCGAAGGACAGGACGACCCATCTCTCCTGGTAACATCTAACTTTATCTCGTTAGTTTTATCTTTAACTGTCACCATATCATGCCTACCTCACAATAGTGTAACCATTATGTGCTATGCAGGGGACTTAATGTTGATGGTGGATTTTCATTTAAAGGCTAAAATTGTAAAAGCCAAAATATTGTGCGCTAACATCTTGTAAAAGATAAAGCCATTAATGAATGATGGATACTCCTTCACTTTATTAATTCACTTAGGATCGAGCATGTGGCAACAATCCCATTCTGTGAATAAAATACACGAAATTCATTCAGGTTGGAGCATGTAGCAACAATCCCATATACCCTGTGAATTTCCAGTATTATTAATTAATGTGCAACAACCTTGTATTTCATGTACTCATTATCAATGTGGCATGACGACTGAGTGTTGCTCTTAGCGGAGAAACACGAACCTCCAAGCATTATAATGAAACCATGTACGAAATACCCGTACAGGCTGAACTCTCGGTGTGTTATAATATCCCGATTGAGCCCCTCTCGGTGTGTTATACTAACCCGATTGAGCATCCATACTGACCGTATCAGTCTGGATATGATCACGACCATCCAACTCCACCAGACTGATTGGATGGCCTAGATCGATTTCATCACCCCCAAGCAGGTATGGAATACCTGCCTGTTGATGGATAAAACCATTCAAGTGACGAATACTTCTCACTTTATTAATTCACCAAAGCATGTGCAACCATCCTGTGAATTTAATATACCCAGAACGGAGCATGTAGCAACCATCCCGGTTTTCTGTAGGTATACAGCATTACTATTAATGCTTTAATTAAAGCCTTGTGTTTGACATGCAAACACCTGTAGGCTACCTGACGGTGGGTTATATCAGCCCCGTTGAACGCATGCAAGACTACCCATGTTATTCTCACCTGCTGAAAACAAACTTAAAAATAGATCTCAACTGTCCAACTTCGCAGGCATGGTTGGACGGCCTAGATCACGCGCGGGACCGAGTAGCATGCGTGAACATGCTCATCGCAGGCCTACCTTCCTGATGGTGCAAACGTCTTCACCATAGGAGCCATGGGCGTTAAGATATGCTAGCATGAAGCTGCGTCTCACAAACCCTAAAATTAGGGTTTTGCTTACATGTTGTGACCAAGCAACTTTGGTCGGGCGTACAAGAAAGATTAGGAAGAACCGCCGCCGGCCTATAGTACCTATGTGCTCACCGTTGGCCCACTTCCACGGTGAACCAATCATCCATGGTTGGTTGCAGCCGACCGTCTCGAAATCCTTGTCCAAAATATCATCCACGGTCCCCTTCTAATCTCATCCATCCGTCATCGCAGGCGTGCTTGGATGGCTTAGATCGTGCCTATGGTCGCAAACCAAGTATGCGCATGCTCGCCACCGACCCACCTACCTGCTGGTGAAAACGGCTTCTCTATGGGAGTCACCAACGTTGAGATACGGTGGCACAAAGAAGGCATGCGAGGCCACTTCTAATCTCGACCATCCATCATCGCAGGCTAGAACGGGCGACCCAGATCGCTCCGATGGACGTCCTACAGGCATGAACGTGTAGAATGGCGTCCCGCCTACGTACTAGGCCAATCGGCCACTCCATGCACGCCTCCCAAGGCCTAAAACCGTTAGGGAGAAAGAGGAAGCTCGCAAGCCTTCCAAACCCTAATCCAACGGTTATTCCTCCATCAATATCGTCCGTCCAAGTTCGCATGCTTGGATGAATAGCCTAGGAAGGGAGTTAGGTGGAAAACAAGGTATCACCGTGATTACCATCCTCCACACTTCCCCATGGAATAACCGGCAAAGGTGGGTCCCGCTCATGCGACCTCCGAACAACGCCTGAACATAGCTAGTTGAGTCACTTCAACTTGCAATCTTTTCATCAAGGTTGTAGGCTTCAAATATGTTAAACATATTTAATGCACTGCATGCATACAATATGCACCTACAAACAACATAATACTTCACAAGTATCAATTTCCTTCCTGGGTTTTTCGTTCGAGCTGTTTTCTCCTCCCGAACGAGATTAAAACCTAAATATTCCCTCGTTGGGAGATAGGAAATTATTTTCCGTATGGAATGGAGGGGCGGATCATCAAAATCCAAGTCCGTACTAGAATTCTACAACGATTCTAGTAAGGAGCGCTAATTAGGGTTTCTGGTGCAATGATCAACGGTTGCCCCTCCTCTCAAGATGCAAAATCTCGACCGTCGAAGGTCACCAAGCTAGCAAGCTTCCCGAGCCTGACTTTCCAAGCTACAACAACATGCTACATGTTTTCCAAAACACTCGAGACATCAATCATGTCACAAACTGGGGGATACATACTGGGGTATTGGTCTGGCGGTTTACAGCGTGTAGCGCACAACGCGCCATCACAAGAACGTGTCAGGAAGTCATGGACGGTTAGTGATGATGGGAGAAGTGGGAAATCCTGGTCGTGTGACACCAACACACTACTCCACTACTCCATCACTCCACTTTCTCCACTTCCCACGAGATACGAATGTTAGGCTAAAATACTTGTATAAATAGGTTCTCCGCCCTATTTTCAACAACAACACAAGTCCAGACAACAGAAAAACCAAGTGTTAATACCATCGTATTCAACACCCAGAGCCTGCCTGCAACATTTGCTAGCCTTCTCAACCTTCTATTAACAAGTCATCAAATAGCCTTCACCTTCATACTCTCA
Source organism: Papaver bracteatum (assembly GCA_023529315.1). Lineage (NCBI taxonomy): Eukaryota > Viridiplantae > Streptophyta > Magnoliopsida > Ranunculales > Papaveraceae > Papaver > Papaver bracteatum. The sequence goes on from JAJJWX010005152.1 coordinate 7,490,267, forward strand.
ACACCTTCTTCGCTTCCCTCCCTAAGATCAACCTCACATCCTTCACCTGTGACCGAAACAAATCTGGAACGGCCGTGTCTTCGGTTTAGGCCAGAATTGTACAGATTATCTCTTGAATCAAAGTGCTCATTGTGCAGCACATTTGTTGAAGGTTTAAACTCACTTCTCATCCACACACACCCAAAATTACCTAAACCGGCAGAAGTAGTTTTCTCCCACAAACACCAGTTAAATTCTTCTTTGTGTGTTTCAAAATATATTGACTTATGAAACTCATTTTTGTGGTTTCTTCTTATAGGTTTGGGTGCACGATCACTTCCCTAAACTGAAATTGTCTCCCATTCCCCAGAGAAAGCAACCCATTTAGCGTGATTTATGGTGTGTTGTTTATGTAAATCCGCTTTTGCATCCGCTTGTTCATCTTCCAGTAGCTTACTAATCTCTGCCAATGCTTTCCTCTTAGGTGGACAAAGTTGATGCTTGCACCTATTCATAACATTGCACCATATATGAAATGTATAAAGCATATTATGTGCCAATGGGAACACTCTCTCTATTGCGTTCATCAATGCTACTTCATTGTCCATCACTATAACCCCGGGGATATCATCATCTCGGTAGATCGCCTTCACTTGTTCTAGCGCCCAAGTGTAACTTGGTTCTAGCTCGTCCTTTAGAAAACAAAAAGCAACCGTAAACGGTGACTTGGTAGACGTTCTACCAACAATGTTCAACAATGGCATCTCGTATTTGTTTGTCCTGTAAGTGCAATCTATTATAAGAACTTCATGGAAGCATTGAGCCAGTTGAAAAGTCTTCGGATGAGCAATGGAGAGATGAGTTATTTTTTCTTCCAGCCCCACCTTCTTTTGAACTGCGTAGCCTTTCTCTTGAGACAACAAAAATAATTGTTGCATGACTTTTCTATCCTTCCATTCATTCCTTTTAATTGTCTCAATTGCATTGTAAATGGTATATATAGATGAGACGTTATCCTTGTTATCATCCTTTAATAAGCGAAGAATACCAGATGCTGAAATTGTCATTCTCCTATATTTAGGTACTTTCTCCATTTCTTGAGGAGTGAGCCTTGCGGCCATTGCGTGTCCTTCAAGATCCTCCGGACGAACGTGGTTGTGATGACCTACCACCTTATCCATACATAGAACCCATCCTTTCTTTTCTTTGCACTTACTAAATACTAGCTTGAACGGACATTTAATTTGCTTTGAGCACGCGGTGTTCTTCCTCGTCGTCTTTCCTATATACACATAACCCTTACTCTTGTGACTAGCATCCGGATACCCACTTCTCTCACAAACCATTTCAAAACGAGTTTTGCTTTCTTTTTCATTCAAAACTAATACGCACATGGCTCTCTTGGCATGCTCTCTAGCCCAATTCTTCGCATCAATAGGTAAGTCAAATACCAAATCATTGACATGGTGATGGGATGTATCTTCAAACAACATACCAACCAGAGAAGGTTGTTCATCCATTGGTATAGGTTGGCATTCAATCTGCAAGAAAGGGAACAACATCAATTGCATTCAAAATAAAGTTCGGTAACAAAATAATTTTATCGCGGTAACCGAACTATTGGTTCGGTTTAAAAGCAACATTACATGTAACCGAATAAATAAAAAGTACATAGTTCGGTTACATGTAATTTTATCTAGGTAACCGAATATAACTCTGGAACTGTTCATTTAATTTTTTTTGATTAGTTCGGTTAGTTAGGCTGTTGGAATCACCTTTGCGAAACAACCGAACTTATTATACTTAATCAACTCTTATATTATGTATAGTTCGGTTAGATAGGTGGTTTTTATGCAGTATGCGAAACAACCGAACTTTGTACATTAAGTTAAATCTATTTTTTACGTAAAGTTCGGTTTGTTGTTGGTTGCAAACCAACCGAACTTAGTACAATAACTTCAATATTATTTTTTACGTAGAGTTCGGTTTGTTGTTGGTTCCAAACCAACCAAACTTAGTACAATAACTTGAATATTATTTTACGTAAGGTTCGGTTTGTTATTGATTGCGACCAAACCGAACTTTGTACACAAAGAAGAATCTTATTCTGCCTAAAGTTCGGTTGCTTAATATTGGTTGCGAAACAACCGAACATTACTCTGGAACATAGTTCGGTTACCTACGTGTTTGGATAAACTAATCGAACTACACTTTCAGATTGGTTCGGTTACATGTTCTTCACATAAGGTAACCGAACTACTTCAAAAATTATCATTCGGATTGGAAATTTGAAGCAATTCAACTTACATTAGCTAAGTTTAGACCATACTTGCAAACCCAAATAATCTTCCTCCGGTTGTGGTTGATAAAATCCATCATTATCATCTTGAGATTGAGTTTGGGGAAGAATATATTCACCATCTAAGAAATCACTCATATCCGGATCATTGTGGGGATTAACAAATACTCTTGGAGATGATGGAGATGAAGAATCAGATGAGCTTTCATCACTTGAATTCCCAAACCTAGTGAAAGTGAAAAAATGTTTTTTTTCCATAGTTTTCTCCTTCTTCTTCTATAACATTACTCTCTAAAAATTCTATTTTTTCTTTTTAATAACCCATGTTTTAATTTTATCTCACTAATTAGTTTTTACTTAATCATTTCAATAATCAGTTCACTAATCATAACCAAAACATAATCACAAGGGCAGTTTAGGTATTAAAAAATAGTGATAAGGGGTGCCTTACCCAACAGTGACTCAATGGTCCCCCCAAATTTTCCATGGTCCCCAAAATACGGTTCCAAAATAAAGGATGTCTAGGGACTGTTGTTTTTTTATTTTTATTTTTCTTTTTCTTTTTATATCGGTAAAAAAAAAATTATATTTATCAAAAACGAGGGCTTAAAAGATTGTACTACCCCAAGAAAAAAAAGAAAAATATAGAAGGGAAAAAAATGGCTAGTAACAGGCTATTAACCAACAAACAATTGCTAGTACATGCTACTTTATTTTATTAGTAACATGCTACTCACTTTAGTACAGTTGCTAGTACTTCCAATCTTGTTTTCACTGATGGTGTTTTGGATGTGATTCCTTGTATCATCACTGAGTTTTGAATGTCATTCCTACTAAATCTGAAATTGAGAATGTTGTTAAGAGCATGCCTACTTGGAGCTCTCCTGGTCCTAATGGTTTTCAAGCAGGATTCTACCATACTTAGTGGCATCTAGTTGGTAAGGATGTTATTGAAGTTGTTAAAAGATTTTTTCAATGTGGTGACATGCCTAGAATCCTTAATAAGACTTATATTTCTCTTATTCCTAAGTGTAAGAGTCCCAAAAGGCCATCTGAGTTTAGACCCATAGGTTTGTGCAATGTTTCTTATAAGATTATATCTAAAATCTTAGCTAATAGAATTAAACCTTTATTAAAAAAACTTATTTCTCCTTATCAAGCTGCTTTTGTCCCAGGAAGGGAAATTCATGACAATATTATTATTGCACATGAAATGATCCATTCTATGAAGCATAAGGAAGGTTACTCTGGAACTATGTCCCTTAAACTTTATCTGTCAAAACCTTTTGACAGATTTGAATGGAGTTTTCTCAATGGTGTTTTACTGGAATTTGGTTTTAATGCCGATTTTTTTAACCTTATCATGCAATGTGTGACTACTACCAATATTAGTGTTTTATTGAATGGGTCTCCTTGTAATCAATTTGAGCCAACTAGAGGTATAAGACAAGGAGATTATTTATGTCCTTATCTCTTTATTTTAGCTAGGGAATTCCTCTCTAGGTCTTTACTAATTGCTGAGATTAATAAAACTACTACTGGAGTTAAAGTTTCTAGGAAAGCTCCACCTTATCTCTCATTTGCTTTTTGCTGATGACATTCTCATATTTGGTCAAGCTGATATGCAACATGTTAATGATATTCTGAAAATTTTGCAGAATTTTGGTACCTTATCTGGTCAAATGCTTAACTTTGACAAGTCTTGTGTTTATTTCAGCCATAATCTCAGTCCTGGTTACTGTGATTTTCTTGATGGATCTCTTAACATGACTATTGTCACAGATTCTGAGAAATATTTAGGTGCTCCTCTGTTGTTAGGACATTTTAAGATAAAATCTTTTGATCCCATTGTGCAATCCTCTGATGCTAGGCTTAAAAATTATGTTAGTATCACCCTGAATCAAGCTGGTAGGTTTACCTTGATTAAATCAGTCTTGAATTCTTTACCCACTTATCAAATTGGTTGTTTTAAAATCCCTACTACCCTGATTAGTAAGTTGACTCTCTTCAGCTGAATTTTTGGTGAGGTAATAAGACAGGTAAAGGTATTAAATTTATAGCCTGGGATAGTATCAGTAAGTCTAAATATCTGGGAGGATTAAGATTTAGAGACCTTGAAACTTTGAATACTGCTCTCATTTGCAAATTAGTTTGGAAAATTTTCACTGATGATGAGGAATTATGGGTGCAGATTTTAAGTGCTAAGTACTTTAAGGATTGCAGTATTCTTCATTTGGTTAAACTTAAAGAAAATTATTCTTGGATTTGGAGGGGCATCTATAGGTGTATTGAAATCATAGATGAAAACTGTTTTTGGGCTATAAGGTATGGAACTAAAACCAAAATTTGGCTTGATTGTTGGGTTATTAGTCTAGACCATCCTCCTATACCAGCTGAAGGATTAGTAAACACAGTGTCTTTCTCCTATGTATCTGATATTTTTACTGAGAATACTAGGTCCTGGAATGTTCACTTAGTTTACTATCCTTTTAATGAGGAATGTGATAATAAATTCTTGATATGGATGTACCTGTCACTGGTAAGGATACACTTATTTGGTTACCAGACAGGAAAGTTCAGTTCGTTATCTGGAGGAACTAACCTTTCTGCAGGTTCCACAATTGTCCCAGTTCAAGTTTGGAAATCTCTTTGGAGTGTTAAACTGCCTCACAAAGTTAAATTGTTTACTTGGAAATGTATCAGGGACATAATTCCAACTAGAGACAAGCTTTCTAGATACAAAAATTGCATTGAGGTTCATTGTAGTCTTTGTGATCATGTTGTTGAATCTTGTGATTATCTGTTTCTAAACTTCTCATATGCAATATCTGTTTGGTTAGCAGTTAATATTAATGTGAGTACAGTCTTAGCTTATCATGGATCATTTAGGGACTAGGTTATCTTTTGGTTCTCAGATGGTGCAAATATGGTTTTTGGCTCTGGTATTACTAGGGAGGACATAAACAAAACTCTTATGGAAGTTGATTGGACCATTTGGAAAGACAGGTGTACTAAAAATTTTCAGAATAAGAATCCTAACATGGACCTTTCAGTTGCAGGGATTAGTAGTCTTACTGTATTAAATGCACATAGTTCAAACAATTATAATGCTCACTTGCAGGTCCAAAGACGGAAGCCTCCTGAGACTGGTTTCTTAAAAATCAATTTAGATGCTTCATTTAAGAAGCTTAATTTTCAAGGTGGAATTGGTCTAATCATTAGGAATTTTGTAGGTACCTGCATTGGAGTGCAAAGGGAATACTTTGATAGAGGAATGAAACAAGGGATTGAAGTGGATGAGTTGGAGTGCAGGGAAATGCTGGCAGCTGTTACCTTAGCAGTCAATAAGAATTTCAATAAAGTTATTTTTGAGAGTGATAGTGAGGTGGTTATTAAGTCAATCAATGAGCAAACTTCTTATGTTCATTGGATGAACCAGCATTTTATCTTAGATATTAAATTTTTGCTAGGAAGATTAGAGGAATGGAAGTGTGTCTCAGTTAGAGAGAATCAAATGGTGTTGCAGATAAACTAGCTAAGAAATCTAGAAGTTCTAAGTCACAATTATCTTTTCAATCTGCTCTTCCACGTGATATAAAAGAGTGGGTTGATGAGGAAAACCATGTAACCTATTGATTCTCTCAAAAAAATCCTTTTTGAATAAAAAAACAAAAAAAAAAAACCACCAAACAAAAACAGAAGCAAAAAAAAAAAAAAAAACTCCCTACAGAGTAAAGTTACCACTAACTAGACTATATTAAGGTGGATTAACATATGTTTTTGGTCAGTTCTCGGTTACATCACTTAAGGAAGCATTTTGAAATTCCTTAAAGGACATATACCATGTAAACATATCATATTGCTTTTATTATTTTGATAACATTTTTGACCAAGGAACAATAATGATCCTTAGTGTTGAATCCTCTCCAAATCATGTTCTTAATAGTGAGTTATTCCTTTCCATGATTTATATGGGCTGATACCATCTCTACTAGGGGCTGATACCAGTCAATCGATCCAATGGTCAGGATTGCCAGGTTTTTTTGTCTTATATGCTCTGGTATCAGCCCTTAGTAGAGCTGGTATCATCCCTTATAAATCATGTTCCTTTATTGCTCCATTGATTCATTATTCCACGATGCAATTGTTTCTCCATCAATTTTGGGTAAGCATAGTCATGAATTAGGTTACCTTAACAGTCCATCCTTTTCTCCAATTAAGAAGAGGTGTTGTGATCTTGAAGAAAGTCCTTCATCTAAGGCTCGGGAAGGTGGTCTTGTAATGAGAGAAGGCTTTTTTGCCCTTATGGATTTGACCCGTAACCTGACCCATTAATCTATTCCAAAAGCTTCCTTTCGACTTCTGGTAGAGGACTTAGATTCTGACAAATCCAATGATAATCTAACTCTCCTTTCCCCTAAGGAAATTGATCAATATGGGTCGAATCTTCAAAGTGATGAAGATCAAGATTTGGAAGACTTAGCTATAGAATTAACCTCTACAATAGCAAAAAAACAATTAGCAATAAAGCAGTAGATGCACTTCGTGGTTACCCACTGCCAATTTATTCATCCTTTACCGATTTATTTTAATTTAATCTCGCTTAATTTCGTTTATTCTAGTGAATATTAAACTTATATATCTTAGTGATGTATTAAGATACTAACAATGAAAGGTCACTCTTTCATACAAATTAGTGTAAGAATATAGAAATTTAGAGTTGAAATTTTAATCTCTCTTAAACATCGAAATATTGAGGAATCAATTGATGAACTGTTTATGAATCTAGACTTAGAAGCTTATTGCTAATTTATTTTCTAGGTTTTTCTTTATTTTTATCTCCTATTAGGGCAAGCATTCAAATCCTAAGGTATCTGTTAGTAGTGGGATTTATTTTCGGTTTCTGTTGTAGGATTCAATTTGGATTGCTCCTTTTATTTACTTATCGTTATGCTCTATTTACTTTCCTATATTTGAAAATTGTTGTTCTTCTTAATTTTTATTGGTATTCTTTTGATATCTCTTCTCTAATTGAGGAAAACTTTTGATTATATGTATTTGATTTACTGTTGGTTTAATATATTGAAATTTAGAGACGTGTCTGGCTATTGATAGGTAGCTATGTAGTTTAGGCTTCTAAAATCCTTCTAGGTTAACTTCTAGACTTTCCATTCTTTTAGAATATGGCAATTTCACCTCTTGTCTTATTTTAGTTCTAAAATATTTATAGTTTCTTTTCAAACCATTTAGGTTTAAGTTGTATCCTTGTTTGAGATACTTTCATATTTATGTTCATTTTCCCCTCTATGCTTGTTTTTTTTCCTCTGTCTCTCTCTCCCTATTTTAGAGCCTATGATCTTCCTATTCCATATGTATAAGCTCTAAAGCCACCTCTCCCCACCTTAACAAATTTTGTATCTCCTCTAAACCGAGATTTCTTTTCCATTCTGAAACTGGATGTGAAAATGATAATATATCTAGAATTATCGAATCATGTGAATTCACTAACTATACCTTAGTTTATCCTATTGGTCTCTTTGGGACTTGGTATGACTCTATGCAAGTAGACATTCTAAAACCAAGGACTATGTGAGTCTCATCTGGAGCCAAGCTTGTTCATTTTGAAGGAGTTTTCCTTTATTTAAAGGAGTAATGGGTTATTTGGTGTTTCTTACATTTTGTCCAATGTTAATGTTTGGTCTAACTTTTGTCCAACTTAGGGTTTGGTATTTGGAAATGACGTTGACTTGGTTAAGTCATGACGTGTCTAAGCTTTTGATTAATTAATATGTAAATACTAAAATATATTTATCTTTGATAACAATGACTGACCTTGTCCTCAACCCATTAAAGAAGCGACTGGTCCACATTAGATCTCCATACATCTAGGAAATTAACGGCTAAGATTTCAAGAGTCTTTTTTTTTTTCATTTATTCATCTCTCATGAACATAAAACTTATCTCCCCTCCTTCTTCGTAAAATCCGTTCATACAAAAAAAAAACAATCCTCATTTCCATTTTATTCTTTGAATCCCATGTCGACACTTACCTAAAATGATTTCCCTCTATTTTTATATTTCTCATTTCTGATTCAAGAACTCAAAATTTCATATTGAAATTAATTTTCTTCCCTAATGTTTTCATATTGAAATTAAATTTCATATTTAATTCAATATGTGATTAAATCCCATATCGGAATTCATTTCTTCGATTTGTTTTTTCACAGTCTAAATCATAACCATTAATCGTCTGCTTTAAAGCTTTGATTTCATTTTGATTTTGAGCTCTGAGTTTTGATATTTTGATTCAATGAAGCTCTACCAAAAAAGCTTAATTTGCACTCTTTCTCGTGTATGATCCGTGGGTTTGAAATTTTAAGGCCTTTCTTGTGTTCTATTTTGGGTTGGGAGGTATAAATTTTGAGGTCGGGTATGAAATCATAGGTATCTGGTCGAAGTTTTAAAGTACCCGGAAATTGAAATAATGGTTCTTTTAAAGTTTGTAATGTGTTCATAAAATCAGAGGTTATGCAAATTGAGCTTATTACTGATGATTGTTTTTGTTTTTCTGTTTTAATTTTGGTTCATGATTATTATTTTTTTTAATAATTTGTGGTATGAATGTGATATTGAATGACAACCAGCGAAATGGAAAAAAAAAAAGGAAACAGTGATTTAAGATTTTGGAAAGAACGTGAAAGAAGGGTTCTTACTCGATTAGATTGTTAACGGTCACCTATCGACGTTGAGTACTTTTTTATTTATTTTTACAATTATTAAAAAGAAGTCACGATTTAACATAGTCAATGAGGGTCAATGTTAATTCCAAGTACCAAACCCTAAGTTGGACAAAACATAAGTATCAAATACCAAATAACCCAGGAGTGATTCTACTATGGCAAACAAGTGGTAATGGGTAGTGGTGGGACCGTTTGAATTTTAAAATTAATAAAAAAATCTTGGGCGTCATACTATCAGCCGTTTGAGATTAAACTTTGACTTTTAAAATATAAAAACCCATAGGAATTTGGTTTGGTGGGACCGCTTATAATTTAAAATAAATAAAACTCTGACTTTTCACGGCAAACAGTGTGTTGTGTAGTGAAGACTACCAACCACTCTTTCATATGAAAGAGTGTATAAAAGTCATTGGAGTGGAGGTGGGGTAAAAGATCTCCATATCATGGTCAAATTTTATCAAAAACCCACAACCTTCGCTCTCAGCAAATTTTAGATAATAACTTTATGATGAAGAATAATATTTATTTTCTTTATGGGAATCCAAAACTACCTTTATGCATAAGGATCAGAAGCTCTTGGAAGAATTAGCAAACAATAATCATCATCCTTGGATAATTATATTAGACCTAAACACCACTCCCTCTGTTGTGGAGAAATCTGGTGGCAAACGTTTTAATCCCGAATCCATCAACAATATCAGAACCATCATTGAGGATATAAGTTTGCTTGATTTGGGATTCATATGGCCTATTTACAGCTGGTCAAATAAGCAAAAGAAACCAAACAAAATCCAAGTTACATGTATAGAGCACTTGCAAATCTAAACAGGATTTCTGTTAACCCTAATACAACTTCCACCCATTTGCTTTCTGGTCTGACCATTATCCAATCCTCTTTTCATCCAAATATCCTGATTCTGTCATCCATATCCTTATAAGTATTTTAGTTTATGTTTGCATTGCTCGAAAACTTTAAAGGTTATTCAAGAATGCTGGGAACAACTATCCATAGGATTCTCACCTTTTAGAGTTGTCACTAAGCTTAAACTAGTGAAGAAACAACTATCTAAGGCCTATTCATATGCACCATGGAGAAGAAAAAAAATCCATTTGTTATGCCAGGTGGCATGGAAAACCAGCTGCGCTACTATGGTAAAGAAATTAAGTGATCGAATCTCTATCGAATGATATTGTCTATTTCATCGGCGATAGAGACTCTACCGCTGGTTATTTTCTGAATATCGCTCGATTTTTTCGGCAACAACGGACTCTATAGTACCTATAAATACCATAATTCCCCTATCGTTCCTCTTCACACCTTGTGTTCTTTCTTCCAAACAAAAATATTTACTTATTTGGGTGAGAAATTAAAAAGAAACAAAAAAGTCAAAGGATCTACTAGCACCCCATCCAATGGATTGAATTATGTGCATGATAAATAATATGAGTTTCAACATGTTAGACTACTAGATGGTGGTGGTGTACTCCCTGTGCACATATCTGGCCATCTAGAGTGAGTTAATTTAATCACTCTAAGAGGCAGGTGGTCTGAATTCCGGGGTGTTCATGTTACTTTACCCTTTTAAGATATACTTGGTGGCGTTTATATGATATACAACCTAGAAACCGTAGAACTCAAATAGTTCAAGTTATATTCGAACAATGGTGGAAGACTACAAATATGTTTTTTTTCAAAGATTTTGAATGTGGTAAGTTTTTTTTCTTGTAATTAAAATTTTAGATTTTGTTTTTAATTTTATAAAACTCAATAAACTCGAGTTATGAATATGTTTTTAAATAGGAGTTACACCTTTAGAGAATTCCATTTGAGGGATATTTACTTCCAATTAACAGACTAAAGTGGGAGTCGGAATATAGATGGAAATAAAAACTTCATCTATACTCAAATGATCTAGAAGGAAATCAAGCAATTGAGTTCAAACTCCAGTAGGTGAATACCTTATTTGTAGTTGATTCATCCATTCTTTTCTGTTAGTGTGAAGAAATCCTTCTTTTCTTTTGAAATTAAGGTCGCTCTTGTTGTTCCTTAGGGAATGACATATTATGGGGGAGAGTTCTTTTGAACTTGTGCTTAATTTCCAAATCTTTGTGGGGAGTGCGGCTGTAGAATATTAGAGGGGTTATCTTGCGTCTTTATAAACTCCTTGATGAATGCATTTAGCTTCGGCTCTATGATTGCATCTAAACAAGATGATACATATTTACCTTTGGTCATGAAATGTCTCTTACGGAAATTTCATTAGGATCGCGTTCTTGTACCTTTGCCAATTTTATTGACAAAAAGAGGGAGAATTAATTATAGTTCACACTACAAATACATATGGTTTTCAGATCATTATGTAAGGGGGAGTAGGTTCCATGTGAAGAGTATTGACTAAGGGGGAGTAAAGTATCACCATAGTATCTTTGTTGAAATTGTGATGCAATTGGATATTGACGTTGTGTAATAATACTATGACATTGTATAACAATGATTGAGAACCGATGCTTTTCTCATTGTTATATCTACGGATTTTCAACAACGATGATGCTAAACTTACAACCTTTGGGATCATTGAACTACTTGGAAGTGACGAAGATTTCGAGTATTGTTGAAGATTAGACATGTGGAATAGGAGCTACAAAGTTTATTTATATATTTTTTGTATTCCATATGTATTAATAGTTTTGCCATTAAAATTGACAAAGGGGGAGATTGTTAAAGCACTGCTCGGTCGAACTCGCATGCGTTGCTATATCAAGCATGTTTTTCAATGTTAGTGATCAAAACTATAAAGTCTTGATTTCTAGTCTACTATAGCTAAGGCCTCGGACTAGGATAGAAAGTGTAGTTGAGCTCAAGAACTCCATGGAAATCATCATACAAGATGAAGGACTAATCAAGGAACTGTCATGTACCTAAGTACGATGACAAGATTGGGGTGATAATTTGAGGATAAACCTCTCTCAATTCCGATGAATCGAGCTTCTCTGAGTTCAAATGAACACATCCTAAAGAACAAAAGTTCTATTGATTTCTTAATTTTCGATGCCCTTTCCATTACAGACACGGGACTATATAAATCTCTCAAGTACTATCCTAGAACCAACGTCTAGATAGACACCAGGTGGTGCAATCACAGCCCTCCATTATAATTAACTACTAAACTACTAAAGACATACATAATTACGATATGGGGCACCCAAGCACATGACATTCCACTCCCCTTGAAAACATCTTTGTCCTCAAAGATGAGAATCATGAAAACTAGCTTCAGTGATAGATATTCATCGCCCGCGACACCTTCAGGAGGAATGCAGAAGTAACAAGCAATGATTGTGGTCTATAGCCGAATTAGTCCCTTAAAATGGTATGAGAAGCCCAATAGTATTAACGCCAGTAAAAATACGTGTGAGGCCCATACAGTTCCAATACCAAAGCCCATTTGTTGACTGCCACCGTTTGTCTCCCTTACATATTTCAGCCAAGGAATGACCGGAAACGTCTTCTTGGGTGCCATGAGCTGAATCGTAATGATCAAAAAGTGGGCCCAGATTTGCAAAGCCCTTAGGAATATCTCCATTACTTAATTTGTAACTGGGATTTCACGAGCATAACCAAAACATCCACTTTCCTGAAAATAGTTACAGCTGCTTCCCTGGTATAAGATATAATGGAACCCATGTTTAACATATCACTTGACACCATGGAGATTGGAGTTTTCTTTGGTTTCTCTTCAGGGAAATTTTCATTACCTCCACTCTCAACATGGACAGTGCTGAGTACCCCTTGTATATGTTTCTGAATCGCAGTGACAAGTGAAGTTGGTGCTGACCCATTGAAATTCCAACAATCCCCATGAATATTCATTAGTACATAATTGAATTGAGCATCAGAATGTGCTGCAATCTTCCACCGCCAAGAATTTTCCAACTGAACTGTTAGTGGAAAGTTAACTTCATTAGGATTCAGATGGTTATAAGTTGCCCATACCAAAAAGAATTTTATTCAGTAACATTCCTTTGTCAGCACAACATGAAAGCTAACAGTTAGACCGGGTGCCTTAGCAGTGGACTTCACTTTTCCTCTATCAAATAAAAAATGACTACAACCCATAGTACCAGTACCATTTTCCATACTCCTCAAACCTGTCGAGAACAAATTTCTCCTAATAAAAGATGTTTACATTCGATTATCGGTCTCAGGTTCACAGAACTGATAGCTCCTGTAATTCCAGTTTATGTCAGTGCACACTGAGATAAAAATGTTATCAACCCAGCCAACATTTTTCGCACTCCACAAATCAGGTGGAACCAATTTGAACTTCCACCTCAAGTATCCAACTAACATCAACACAGTTAGAATCATTGCAACTTCCTCCAGAAAAGCAAGATATCCATAAACCCCAGGTGCATGTGATGGAGAGTGCAAAATTAAACCAAAACTGAAATACCAGGAATAACTTCTTAGAATATTTGTGACGCTCACCATATGAGGAAAAACACGAAACTCCACAAAATCACCATCTGAATTCAAAGAGTGAAGCAATAGGGTAAATAATCGATACAAGCAAACATTACCACCAGGACGTAGCTGCGACAATTAAGGAACTGCAACATGAAAATACACTTGACAGAACCCATGAGAGTACATAGTTGAAGTGTTAAATGTACGTAGTTGTGAATATTTAGTGCTAAGAACGAAGACAATTAGTGGTTTGTGAGAAATCACCAACTCCTTACCAGAAGCATTTTTGATTAGAGAAGTATCCATCAAAATACTCCAATTAGGGAAAAAAAATTGTTCATGTGAGTCTATAGTCGTTGAATCCTCATTTTATTCAAAGAGAAACGACGGAATCTACTTGCAATTGACAGATTCATCTTCTTCTTTAGCTAATGGAATTGAGGATTGCTTAGTTAGATCACTTACTGAATTTAAATCTGAATCAATAGGAGTTGGTTCAAAATGGTCAGCGATGTATTTCTTCATCGTTTTCAATTGTTTAACCACCGATTGGAGTAATCCAAGACTTTCTTATGAATTCTCATCACAAAGTCTACGCTCCATCGCTAAGATATCCTTTATTTCTCTTGAGAAAATGTTCATCCATGAAGTTACCTTCTTAGGAGGTCGAATAAGTTCACCCTCCAGCTTCTCTGATACTGCAGCTTGACATCTACCCAAACTATAAATCTTCTCAGATAATAATTCAAGTTCTGTCAATCCTGTAGGATAAAACTCGTCCAAATCCGCAACCTCCATTGAAGAAACTCACAGAATCAAAACGGCTCTAGATACCAATTGTCATGTACCTGAGTACGATGACAAGATTGGGGTGATAATTTGAGGATAAACCTCTCTCAATTCCGAAGAATCGAGCTTCTTTGAGTTCAAATGAACACAACCTAAAGAACAAAAGTTCTATTAATTTCTTAATTTTCGATGCCCTTTCCATTACAGACACGGGACTATATAAATCTTTCAAGTACTACCCTAGAACCAACGTCTAGATAGACACCAGGTGGTGAAATCACAACCCTCCATTATAATTAACTATTAAACTACTCAAGAATACATAGTTATGATATGGGGAACCCCAAGCACATGAAAGGAACTAGTGGATATTCATCGACCAAAAGGTATGTGGAGACTTGAACTTATCTATCGCTCAAAAGTCTATCTACTCTATCTCCTATCTTGAGACAAAAGTCGTTTTACTATATAGACTAAAGATATACACGTGTGACATTTCGAGTTGAGTATATCTCGCTTATCTATTTATCGAAATGTGTGTTGGTAAAGCTTTCGCTTTAGCCAAGTTTATCTTTGTCTAGTGATGAAAGTCATGTTATGTTTCAATCACCTTGGAAATTGCTCTGACAAAAACTAGTTCGTGAATAACAACTATATGACGTCCTCTGAGAATGTTTCAATGATTGAAATGAGAGTTTAGACAATATAACCACTGGGGGATATAAAATATTGTTATGGTAACACATATATGTATAAGTCCTTATGCACTTGAACCGAAGTTTGCGAACTTTGTTGATCAAGTGAAAATCAGAAATTGAGCAGTCAACTCAGTCCGCGAACGAGCGTAGTTCTCGAACCCGAGAATTTATGCTGTAGTTGAAGCTTGGTTTCAGTCCGCGAACTGACAGAAGTTCTCGAACCCGAGAATTTCTTCTAGAGTTTGTGAACTCCAACCGGTTACTTAAGTCCGCGAACTTGAGTGGTTATGTCTAAAAACGATGTTCGTGAAATTATCTAAGGAATGCTATTTCAAACCGTGGATTTATAGTTCATGAATCGATTCGAGTGAATCACATCGTTTTTGCTTTAATTGTGTCTTATGTAGTACATAAGATCTCATAGCAATTGGACAACTCTCTAACTAGTTCATTTAAGTCATTTGGACTAGTTATGGTGAAGAAGAATATGGTTGATATGAAAGTTATCATTTGGATAACCATTCGGTTGACTAATCTTGAACCAACTATTGTACACGTTTGGGTACGTTTACACAAATCCAAAATCGTCAAGTACATGTGTGTATGGCAAGCTAAGTTTTCGATCTAACGGTTGAGAGATATTAGCTTGTATCTAATCAGGTTTTCATCTAACGGTGAATATTGAATGCTTTGTTACTAAGCTAACATTGATTGCAAACCCTGATTTGAAAGACTATATAAGGGAGAACTCTAGCAACTTGGAAACCTAATCCCCACACATTTTGTATGATACTAGTTTGCTAATCTAGAGTCTATTCTCCTTTAAACTTTGGTTTTCTTCTTCTAAAACCAGGTTAACGACTTAAAGACTTCATTGGGATTGTGAAGCCAGACCGATACTACTTTTCTTGTAGTTATGTGATCTGATCTTGTTGTTTCTATCATACGAATACAATTGTAATAATTGACTTGAGATTTCTATCTCCGATAGGCAAGATATAAGAGTAATCACAAACATCTTCGTCTCATCGTTTGTGATTCCACAATATCTTTTTTCGCTACGACGATTAAGACTATTGTGAGGTGATTGATAAAACTGTGCTGTTCTTCGGGAATATAAGTCTGGTTTTATTGATTGGTTCATGTTCACCTTGATTTATCAAAAGACGTAACAAAACTCATAGGTTTATTCGTGGGAGACGAATTTATCTATCTTGTAGACTTTTCTGTGTGAGACAGATTTGTTTGCTAAAGTCTTCTACTTTGGGTCGTATCAACTCTTGGTTGTTTGTGAGATCATCTAAGGGAATATGGTGCACAGTATCCTACTGGAATCATATGCGTAGGAGCATAACTGTACCTTGGATCAGTGTGAGATTGATTGGGGTTCAACTACAGTCCAGACCGAAGTTAATTTGGAGTAGGCTAGTGTCTGTAGCGGCTTAATACAGTGTATGTTTAATCTGGACTAGGTCCCGGGGTTTTTCTGCATTTGTGGTTTCCTCGTTAACAAAATCATGGTGTCTGTGTTATTTGTTTTCCGCATTATATTTTGTTATATAATTGAAATAATACAGGTTGTGCGTTATTCAATCGATTAGAATATCCGACCTATTGGTTGTTGATTTAAATCGATTGACACTTGGATATTGGTCTTTGGTACTATCCAAGTTATCTCTTTTTGATTAGACCGCGAATCATATTTTCTCGAGTAAATCAAATCGAGAGATTGAGATAATAACTCCTTGAGTTTTTTCTATTGATTGAGTCTAGTTGATTCTCTTGAAAAACAACTCGGAGTTGTCCATACAGATTGCTGATCGAAATATTGGGTGAGGTTGTCAGACCCCCGCTTTTTCAATTAGTATCAGAGCAGGCAAACATGTTCAAGACCTCATAAGTCTGTGTTTGTAAGCGGTCTGACTCTATGGACGACAAAGTCTCTTATAACGCTTCACTAGGATTAAAAAACAATGGTAGAAGAAATTCTGATGAACTAGTTATCCTTCAAAGGTTGGATGAACAAATCCAGATCAATTCTGATCTTATTGCAGAAATTGCAATCCTAAAGGATTTGAAACCCAATTTAAGTTCCTTAATGGATATGGGTAACTATAATAGTTCCTCTCTAAGGAACAGTCATATATCAGATGATAAACAACATATAAATGTTGTGGAAAATGATGTAAATCAGAACTGTTCTAGCAAACTAAAAGGTGTTAGACTATGTTTGTTTTGTGATTCCTCTAATCACTCACAACATAAGTGTGTGTCTTTTCAAAAGAGTTTAAAATTTGCAAGTGATCTTTATAAGAAAACTAAACAACTTCTTGCGTCTCTAGAAATACATACAGAACTATTAGAAGAAAAAAAACAAAAAGGACAACACTAATAATATGGGAGCATTTGCTTTAAAATCAACATCACCTTTTCAATGGTTTCTTGATAGTGGGTGTAGCAGACATATGACAGGTGATCTTACTTGGTTTGTGTCTACAGAAGACTATGAAGGAGGACCAGTTACATTTGGAGATGGAAGATGTTGTTTCATAAGTAAGAAGGGAACGATCAAGTTACCAGGCGTACCTGAAATTCATGACATAGTCTACGTAAAAGGTATGACTGCAAATCTTCTTTCGATTAGTCAAATTTGTGACAAGGGCCATCGAGTTTGTTAGAGCATTGCTCGGTCAAACTCGCATGCGTTGCTATCTCAAGCATGTTTGTCAATCTTAGTGATCAAAACTATAAAGTCATGATTTCTAGTCTACTATAGCTAAGGTCTCGGACTAAGATAGAAAGTGTAGTTGAGCTCAAGAACTCCATAGCGATCATCATACAAGATGAATAACTACTAAAGGAACCAGTGGATCTTCATCGACTAAAATGTATCTGGAGACTTGAACTTATCTATCACTCAAAATTCTATCTACTCTATCTCCTATCTTGAGACAAAAGTCATTTTACAATATAAACTAAGAATATACACATGTGACATATCGAGCTGAGTATATCTCGCTTATCTATTTCTCGAAATGGGTGTTGGTAAAGCTTTTTCTTTAGACAAGTTCATCTTTGCCTAGTGTGAAAGTCATGTTATGTTTTAATCACTTTGGAAATCGCTCTAACGAAAAATAGTTTGTGAATAACAATTATATAACGCCCTCTGAGAATGTTTCAATGATTGAAATGAGAGTTTAGACTATATAACCATTATGGTATATAAACATTATTGTGGAAACACATATATGTATAAGTCATTAACACTTGAACCGAAGTTTTCGAACTTTGTTGATCAAGTGGAACCGGAACGTGAGCAGCAACTCAGTCCACGAACTGGCGTAAGTTTTCGAACCCGAGAATATCTGCTAAAGTTAAAGCTCAGGCGCAGTCCGCGAACTGAAGGAAGTTCTCATCCCGAGAAATTCTGCTGGAGTTTATTAACCTAAACCGGTTAGCTTGAGTCCGCGAACTCAAGAGGTTATGTCTAAAAACGTTGTTCGTGAACTTATCTTAAATTACTAAGGAATGCTTTTTCAAACCGTAGCTTTATAGTTCATGAAATGATTCAAGTGAATCACATTGTTTTTGATTCAATTGTGTCTTGTGTAGTACATGAGATCTCATAGCAATTGAATAACTCTCTAACTAGTTCATTTGAGTCATTTGGATTAGTTATGGTGAAGAAGAATATGGTTGATATGAAAGTTATCATTTGGCTAACCATTTGGTTGACTAATATTGAACCAACCATTGTACACGTTTGGGTACGGTTACACAAACCCAAAAAGTCAAGTACATGTGTGTATGACAAGATAAGTTTTCGATCTAACAGTTGAGACATATTATCTTGTATCTAATTAGGATTTCATCTAAAGGTGAATATTGAATGCTTTGTTAGCAAGCTAACATTGATTGCAAACCCTGATTTGGAAGACTATATAAGGGATAACTCTAGCAACTGAGAAACCTAATCCCCACACAATCTGTGTGATACTTGTTTGCTAAAGCTAGATTCGATTATCCTTTAACTTTTGGATTTCTTCTTCTAAAACCAGGTTAACGACTTAAAAAATTCATTGGGATTGTGAAGCCAGATCGATACTACTTTTCTTGTAGTTTTGTGATCTGATCTTGTTATTTCTATCATACGAGTACAATTGTAATAATTGGATTGAGATTTCTATCTCCGATAGGCAAGATAAAAGTAGTCACAAACATCTTCGTCTCATTGTTTGTGATTCCTCAATAATCTTCTTCGCTGCGTCGATTAAGTTTATTGTGAGGTGGTTGATGAAACTGAGCTGTTCTTCGGGAATATAAGTCTGGTTTTATCGATTGGTTCCTGTTCACCTTGATTTATTAAAATACGGAACAAAACTTGTAGGTTTATTCGTGGGAGACGAATTTATCTATTACCTGTAGAATTTTATGTGTGAGACGTATTTGTTTATTAAAGTCTTCGACTTTGGGTCGTAGCAACTCTTGGTTATGGGTGAGATCAGCTAAGGGAATCAAGTGCGCAGTATTCTGCTGGGATTAAATGCGTATGAGCATAACTTTACCTTGGATCAGTGTGAGATTGGTTGGGGTTCAACTACAGTCCATACCGAAGTTAATTTGGAGTAGGCTAGTGTCTGTAGCGGCTTAATACAGTGTATGTTTAATCTAGACTAGGTCCCGGGGTTTTTCTGCATTTGCGGTTTCCTCGTTAACAAAATTTTTGGTGTCTGTGTTATTTCTTTTCCGCATTATATTTTTATATAATTGAAATAATACAGGTTGTGCGTTGTTTAATCGATTAGAATATCCGACCTTATTGGTTGTTGATTTAAATTGATTAACACATGGATATTGGTATTTGGGACCATCCAAGTTATCTCTCTTTGATTAAACTCGTGAATCATATTTTCTTGAGTAAATCAAATCGAGAGATTGAGATAATAACTTCTTGAGTATTTTCTGTTGATTGAGTCTAACTGTCTAGTTGATTCTGTATAAAACAACTCAGAGTTGTCCATACAGATTGCTAATCGAAATATTGGGTGAGGTTGTTAGACCCCCGCATTTTCAATTGGTATCAGAGTAGGAAAACACGTTAAAGACCTCACAAGTCTGTGTTTGTAGAGATCTGACTCAATGGACAGATGTGTTATATCAATAAATGTACCACCAGTCTTCGATGGATCTAATTACTTATGGTGGAAAATTGATATGCGAGCTTTTCTTCAAGCACGTGATTTTCAATCATGGGTATATGTTGTTAATGGCTATGATCCTCCCGTTGTTGCAGAAGAAGAAAATGCTCCAAAGAATATTGCTGAATATACTCCTGCAGAGATTCTTGCTGCAAAGTAAAACTCCGACGGTTTGAATGCGATCATACATGCCATTACCCCAAATCTTCAGTACCATGTGTCTAATTGCACTAAGTCGCAAGAATCTTGGGATATCTTAGCAACTGTATCCGAAGGAAACTCCAGTGAAAAGGATGCAAGGCTTCAGAACCTTAATTCCGATTGGGAAAACCTTCGTATGGCAGATGGAGAAACATTTGATGAGTTTAATCACAAAGTGTCTGAAATTGTTAATGCATGTTTTGCATTGGGTAAGACTATTCCTGAAAAGGACATTATGATGAAAATTTTCAGATCACTGCCATTTAGATACGATGCTAAGAAGCATGCCATCGTTGAGGGAAATAACCTAGATACTCTCTCCAGAAACACGCTGGTTGGAAAGCTTAAGATCTTTGATCACGAACTTTCATCCAAGGCTAAGGATGTTGCGTTCAAAGCACTAAAGAACACTAAATTACTTGATAAAAGTAAAAAAGTGTATATTTCTGAATATGATCACTCTGAGATAGATTCATCAGATGAAGATCTTGACAAATCGGTCTCGATGATCACAAGACAGTTTAGGGATCTTCTATTGAAGAGAAGTAAACGGTTCTCCAGATATAAGCCTAAGGCATCAGTCAAACCTCATAATCGTGTTCCTCCTAAAAATAGGGATATTGATGAAGTTAATGATGAGGATATGCCTCAGTGCTTTAAGTGTAAAGGATTTGGTCATTTTGCAAACGAGTGTCCAAATCGGAGAAAATACACTAGGAACAAAAGTCTTGATGCAATTCTTGATGAAATGTCTTACGACTATGATTCAAATGAAGATGAGAAATCAAGTGTTGCACTTCTTGGTGAAAATATTGATTTTGATAATTGTAGTAATACACATATCAATTTTGATATTCTTTCAGAAGATAATCCAACCATTCTGGAAGAAAAAGTTGACCCTCTTCTTGGGAACAATGTTTATATATCTCAGGATCCACTATGTGCCTAACCGCCTGCACAATTCAGAAGCCTGATTATTATCCAAGTGTGACGTGCTCATATTATTCATTAAAAGGTCATGAACTCTCAAGGTGTTACAAGTTCAAACACAAGCTAAGACACGTCAACAAACTTCAACGAAGAGCAAATCATCTAGCAAGAAAGCTCAAACTTGCTCAGAAGACCGCAGAGGTATGTAAGATCTAATCTTAGTCTAAGAAGTTAGTTTCTAAGGAAAAACCAAGACCATTTAAAAATAAAATATGGTCAAATCGTTTTGATAGACATAGGTCTATGGATTCCTCTCAAGAGGAAATTGGTGGACAAATTTTTGTTCACCACCGCACAACTTAATTGTGTTGTTTCTAAAATCTTGTCTCATGTGCCTGATCAAAAGAGACAATGATTTTGTACCTCACAGGCTTTAGGAAAAGTTTTGTTTCTTCTTTTCTTAGTTTTGTCTTATTTTTGTCTATCAAACAAAATAAAATGGGTATTATCGACAACTTCACTCTTGATAGGGGTAAGAGTTGATCGTTTACGAACCTATTTTAGGTTTCGAACCCTACATTCCTTTTTCTTCTCTAAAACCTCTTTTTTATCTCTAGACTACTTGTTGAGCCAATTGTGAATTCCTCTCACAAGCCTATTCGTTGATGGACGCTCCAAGAATGATTTCTTGCGATGGAAAAGAAGGTAATATGATTGTTAAGCCATCAATCGTGTAGGATCAAAATATCGTTACATCAATACTTCTGCGATATTTACAGCGAAAGATTTACAAGTTAATCAACAACACATTGCGAGCGTTGCAGATAACAGAAAGAATGACGATAGCCAAAACACGGAAAAAGCATGATGATACTGCGAGTTTCACAAATACCTGCGAGGGTTGATATTATAACTACTGCGAGAATATTGCAGGTCAGATACGAAATTAAAGGACATTGTAGTTGTCATCCACTATGTAGATACCCTATATAAGGAGACCCAGTAGATTCAGAGAGGGGATGTTGTATTTTTTGAGTGTTGAGAAAGTCTTGAAGAGAGAGAAAATTCAAGAGAGCTGTTGTATTCTTGATTTCTTCCATTCCTTGTAAACATTTATGAGAATCAAATAAGAAATTGTTTTTTTTTTAATCTTCAAATATGTGTTAATTACTGTAAATTCTTATCAAGGGTGTAGTGTAGTTTTTCCTGCAACTACATTTTGGCGCCTGAAACAGGGATGAATTGATGATTGTTTTAAGAAAAGGTGAAAATTGACATTGTGATTAGAAGGAATTTGGAACAATTAGTGAAGGATTTTACGCAAGTTTCAACAGTTCATTAAGATCAATGGCTAGGAGAAGAAGAAATACGTCAGAACCACCAACAACTGTAAGGAGGAGTAAAGGACTTGCAGGTAGAGAAACAGATGAAATGGAAGAATCTTCAAGGGTAAAAACAAGAAGAAATAGAACAATGGATGATGGAGAAAATCAGGTTCGACATCCAAATCAGCAAATACCAATGCAAGATAGAGATGTGGATTATGATAGAGTAAGCGTGCATACTTGGCGATCAAATTCAATAGAAGAACCAAAAAATCGACAATTAAGAGATGAAAGAAGAGAGGGAGGAAATCAAGAAATAAATGGAGGATTAATACATGGAAATGATGAAAATGAAACAGTAGAGTTTTTAAGACAAACAATACAAGAGGAAAGGAGATTAGAGGCGGAAGAACGTACAAACTTGGCAAGGCAAAACCATGAATTGAGAATGGAAAACATAAGGTTACAAAAAAGAAGATCAAGAAGCACAGCGAGATCAAGTTCGAGAACAATTAGAAGTGAGATAAGAAGAATATCACCTATAACAAATATTGAAGAAGAAAATCATGATCCAAATGGAGGACGTCGCGAAAGGAGAGAAATAAGGGAAGATCATTACATACCACAAGATAAAATTCAACCAAAAAACAGAAGGCAAGAAAATGAGCAGCGTCAGGCACGAAATAACCAAGATGGTGAAGAAGATCAAGAGGAAGGAAGGAGGATATTGAACGGAAGAGAAACTCTAAGAAATCAGCAGATAATTGAAAGAGAAATTGAGAGACATTATGCTGAACAAGCACGCTTAGCTTGCGAGAGGGAAAGATTGAGAGCATAAGTAGAAGAGCAAGAATTTCAAGAGGCAATTCGCCAGAATAATCATGACAATCTAGAAAGAAGACGTGAACAAAACCGCAATAATGATAATATTAATGAAAAATACGATAGGGTGCAAAGGAGAGCAAGAGAAAATCGCAGAAGAGAAAATGAGAGATATAACGGTGTGCGTATTCGCGAAAGAAATGTAAGAGAAGATAGCAGGGAAAGACAAGTAGAAAATAATGGAGATGGAAATCAAAATCACGCAACACAAGATAGGCAAGAGCGCAGGAGAAGAGAATCTGCACTGAAAAGACCAATGGAGCAAAATTCAATTGGGAATGAACAAGTTTTAAGAGAATTAGCTGAAATGAGGGGAATGTTAAACGATAGAAGAGAAGGAGGAAGAAGACATCTTGATGAGGCGATTGAAGAAGAAACAAAAACTCCATTCACTCAAGCAGTACAACTAGGAGGAATACCCCCAAAATGTAACTTTCCAGCATTAACTAGTATTTTTGATGGATCTACATGTGACATTCAACACATCAAAGCCTATGTTAGGTGTATGCTACAATGGGAGAACCATGATATTGTGTTATGAAAATACATTGCATCAAGCTTAACTGGAGAGGCGCTAAAATGGTTTGAGGGATTACCCAAGAACACTATAACTTCTTTCACTCATCTACAAACCACATTTTTTGGGGAATACATAAGTAATAATTCTGCGCGTCCAGGAATTGAAGATGTGTTCGGGTTAAAACAGAGGGTTGGAGAGAGTATGAAGCACTTAACATTAAGGTGGAAAACAATGTGCAGTAAAATGGCTGGTAGAGTAGATGAGAGATATCTCATTTTATCTTTCATTAATGCTATGTTTGCAACCAATCTACTATATGTTCAAGTTTTCAGAGTGAAAAATACCATCACAATGACTGAGCTGTGAGAACTACAAGAAGAATACATTGCTTTAGAGGAGAAACAAAATGAGATGGAATCATATCCAATCGCAAACACCAGCTCAATAGCGGCAAACGGAAGTTTACTTCCAAAAATGATTAATAATGTGGCGAGCACCTCGCAGTCACAACAAGAGAAAGTGGTTATTGAAAACCAGCAGAAGTTAGTAGCCATGGGAAGTCGAGATCAAGAGGAGTATGAAAGAGAAAGGAATTATTACAATCACGGTGGAAATAATAAAATTCAAAGACTTGATCAGCCGCAAGAGACTTATGGTGGTCAGATGCAAAATAATTTCAGATGTCAAGGGAGTCAGATAATAATATGGGAAGAAATTAAAATGCCACCTCTGAATGCTAGCATAGAAAATTTTTGGGAGGCTATCATTTTGATGGAAAATATACCATCACCCTGGAATATAGGAAAAGAGCCACATCAAAACAATAGAAATCAAGAATTTTGTCCTTACCATCATTTTCATGGTCACTCAATTAACGATTGAAGGAATGTAAAAAGAATAATTTTGAGGATGATTGATCAGGGAAAGTTAAATCATTTTCTAATAGGACATCCGCAATCTCAGCAGTTACCACCAGCACCAGATATTCGCAGAGTGAATACTGTAAAAGGAGCAAAAAAAATTGTGATAGAGGTTGGAGCCAAGGCAAAGAATTTGTTCTGTAATTCTATCATACATTCATACAAGAATATTGAGGATTTCCACGACAATGTTCTGAGCAGAGTCTTCGCGAGAGACGTAGATGGAAGAGAGATAATGAATATTGCGAGAGTCTCGCCATTAGAGGAGTGGCAAAAGCAAACTATTTCTTTCACTGCACAAGAAGTACCAAAGCCTGGCGAGATGCATGACAACCCACTGGTGGTAAGATTAGAAATAAATCTAAAACAAGTAGAAGAAGAAGATGAAGAAAATGATGATGGTGAAACTGAGGATTCATAGGCCATTAACAGAGTTCTAATAGATACTGGAAGTTCAGTTGATATCTTATTTTATCATACTTACAAAACCATGGGTGGAAAAGACGAGGATCTGATACCATCAACAGTACTGCCAACAAGCCCAAAGGGGAAATTACAATGCAAATTCCATTAAAGGGATTATCTTCTAAGATTCTATTATGCATTGTGGATATTGAATCACCTTATAATGCCCTGATTGGCCGACCTTGGCTACATGGGATAATAGGTGTGGCGTCAAATTTCCACTTATGTATTAAATTTTCTCATCCTAATGGTGTTGGAGTAATAAAGGGAGACTGGGTTGATGGGAAGAAATGCTATGAAATTGATATGGAATTTTGCGAGGAAAGGGCAGCAAAGAGCAGAAACTGGAAACGAAACATCAAGCAAAAACAAAGAGGTGATAAGTTGATGGTTGATACAATAGAGCGGCGAGAGGAAGGAACATTTCAAAATCAACACGAGCTACAAACAACATATGGCGAGCGTCTCGCAGATGGAGAGAAAATAACAAAACGTAACAAAAAAAGCAAAAGCAGAAAGTAGTAAGTAAAAAGGTAAAATGATGAAATTTAAGAAAAGGTCTCAAAAGAATATTTCGTTTGAATTAAAAAGATGAAGTTGAAAAATTATACAAGAGTTGAAATGCAAATAAAGAGAAGATCAAAGAAAAGAAATTTCATCAGAGTTGCAATACTCGCAAGAGAAATAAAAGAACGGGACGAACCTTTATGGCGTACACCCTAGTTCGCGAATAAAATTTCGTAAGAGACAAATGTAAGACCTAAAGTGCGTCATATAAGGGGGTATCTATTTGCATGACTCAGGGATAAGGTTATACCGCTGCTGGAACCTGAGTCATGGAGATGTTGGGGTTAAAGAAAACCGATCCGGGGGAGATACCTTGGATTTCCAACTATATAAGGTTATACCCTGGTTGGACGACCGATGATCTCTTCTAAGGAGTGCAGAGTATGACTAAGGCGCCGAGGTACACGGTTGATCCAAGGGTGCCCGGGGCGTACGAAACTAACCTATCCATTCTTGGAAAGTCTTGGCTATGATGCACTCGGCCCGAAGAAAACTCCACTTAGGGTGCAGTCTCGTAACTAGAAGCCATATTGGCATAAAGGACAAGAGGCTGCGAAAATAGCTGGTTGTTGTTAAGACCGGATGGGAGGAGCTAGTCTTGTATGGCCTATGTGCCCTCCTTGAAGGGGCAACAAGGGGGAAGATAAGGGCGGCACCCTCCATTAGGGAGCTGATAAGTGTCTAAAGACGGCAATGTCATGGGGCTTTATGATCGCAAGAACATTTAGGCCTGTCATATTGTCGCGTGACGAAAATTATATAGAGGCAACAAGCCATGAGAAAAAGTTAAGATCAGATCAATGGGGTTTTACATGAAAGTGTAAAGACGTCCTGCGATTTCATCGCAAGACGGCAATATCATGAGGCTTTGTTCTCGCAAGGGAACTTAGGCTTGTCATATTGTCGCAGAGAAAGTGACAAAGCGCAGATAAGGCAAGATCAATGGGTTTTTACATGCAAGTGTAAGGACATCCTGCGATTTTGTCGCCAATACAAAATGTGGCAAGATAAGACCTTTAACTAGGAAGGCATAATAAGACCACAAGAATTCAAGATTGAATGACTGCGATATTGATGCAGAGATCATGAGATTTGCGATATTTACGCAGAGATCATAAAAATATGCAACTTCTACTCATGATGTTGTCGCAAAGATTGAGGCAAAAATAATTAAATAGATTTTATTCACAACTAATGTCTAAACTCTACTCAATTTATTTCATATTGCAGATGAATAACAGAGGAAAGTATGGGAATGAACAAAATGATAGAATTGTTATTCATCATTATATGATAAATTTATGTAGATATTATCATATGATACATTTACACAGATAGTTAAAGATTAATAATCATGTTGATTAACTATATTGTAAAAAAGAATTTTTTTTCTGATTTATACAGATAGAAGCAAAAGAAATTTATACACTAAGGAATGTTAGAAGCTGGAGAACCTCGCAACAGTATATTACAAGGAGAAAGAGATAGATGAACAAATATTACAGAGGGATTAAAATGGAAAGACAAGACTAATTAGACCCATCATCATCCTCGCCGGATTTTTCTCCTTCTTTATCATCATCTTCACTATGTCCTTCATCTTCGCCAAATTCTTCCGCCTCACTGTCAGAGATAACAAGGTTTGGATTATTCGTTGGAACTTCCTCAGTGATGCAAGGATACAAAGAGTGAGAGATGTTATGATCGTCACAAACCCTCTTGACGGAGTTATTGCGAACATCAACGAGGATATTACTAAAATTTGAAGTAGAGATCTTTAATTGGTCCTTCAATATTGAATATTTTTCATTGAGAGCAGCAAGAGTCTTTGCGAGTTGATTCTTATTAGCTTCAAGTTCTCCAATTCTTTCAGTATATCTCTTCTCAGCTCCTGCGAGTATATAACAACAAATTGAAAATTTTGCAAAGATAAGAAGATTAATAACAAGAAATTAATGAGGAAGAACAATTAGCAACCTTCTCTTTCAGAAATCATGTCTTTAATTAAGGCCGCTTGTTCAACATGAATACTAACATCTACACCTAAGTTAGCTCTGGCGTTTTCAAGAATCTTTGCAGCCCAAGCAAATTCATCATCATCATTAATAAGAAGACGGGAACGGATTTGGCTTTCTCTTTCAACAAGAATCTCTTTATCGCAGATAAGACTATCTCTTTCAATTTGAACTTCAAGAAGGGTTTTATGAAAATCCGCTAAAGTTTGAGCTCCTTGTCTAGATATACGATCTTTATCGTCTGAGAGATCACTATTTTTGGCCCTTAAAGTTCTAATTTCTTCCTTAGAATTGTGGTAAAAGAGTTTGAATTTGTTAGCCATGTCTAAACAAGATCTATGGTCAGTTTCTAAGAGGCAAAGTTTAGATCTGAGTTCATCTATGGAAAGAGAATTAATTCTATCATTGGAGGGATTATTCAAAGAGTTATTGAGAAGCTCTAAAAGAGTATCATCGTCTATTGGATTTTAAAAAGAACGAAGGAATACAACTTCGTCAGAAAGGCCGTAAACATCTGCGAAGAATAAAAATAATAAAAAATGAAAAGGAATACAAGATTAAAGAAAAAAAGAGGGATTTATTACCATAAAGTTGATTGTTCGCAGCTTGGAGGCTTGCGATCTTATATTGCGAGAAAGAAAGTTCAGTTTCCAACCGCTTGATCTTTTCTTGAAGGTCAGCAGACTCAGATTCCAATTGCCCACGAAGACTAGCAGACTCAGATTCCAATTCCACATTCTTATTGCGAAGAACAATATTCTTCTTGCGAAAAGATGCGCACCTCTTCTCCAAGTCTGAGGCAACAACAAAGGAAGCTCTTCCAGTCTGCGAGGGAACAATGTAAATTAAAACTTGGCGAGCAAATGAATGCATAAATGTGGTGAAGAAGTGAAAACATACCAAAATACCAAGAGAATTTAAGAGACTGGGAGTTATTGATCTTGAGATTCCTTGGAGAGAATCATTATTAACTAGTATGGGAGCATTGCAGACTTTAGCGAGAGCCTGGGATACCCCATTAAGAGCTTCATCTCCATAATCATTTGCGACACCATGTGTAATATCGCCAAAAATCTTGGACAGTTGAGTCATAGAAGATTCAAGAGGGGAAGAATCCTTCATGGAAGAGATATCGTAATTATCTTCATCCTCATCATCGTCATCATCAAAGTCATCACCCGAATTTTCTTCATTAGATTGGGGAGATGAAGAGGAAGGGAGTTGGATCTTTCTTTTCTTTGAAAGATGAGCACCGTATTTCTCTCTGTGAGGGGCAGTAGATTTCTCTTTGAGAGGGGAAGTAGATTTCCCCTTGCGACCAACTGTGGATTTCTCTTTAGTTCTCGCAGGCTTCACAGGCTTTCTTTCTTCAGTCTCCTGCGAACAAAGATAAAGATAACAAATAGAGGCAACAATATATTGTAAAGAGTTATAAAGAAATATTTCTTACTTCATCTGTGAGAGATTTGATAGCTAAGTAAGTAGCAGGTTTCCCTAACCTCTGGTAGTTGGATTTCAACCTTTCGATCTGATAAAAGGGAAATAGTCAGCGAGAATCTAAAGACATGAAGAAAATAATAATTGATTCTTTGCGATATCAAGGTAGCGAGATTCTTTCCCAGTGTCGCGAGTAGCATACTCCACCAGCAGACGAATGCAATCCCCACCCAGTTGATACATGGCTCGCGAGAATTTCAGATGAGTAAGTATCTCTTAGAACAAAAGAAGTTCAGGATCGTAAAGAGGAATAGGAAGGCTAGCTTCAAGTTGACCTAGCGAGACTATAATCTTCTCGCGAGAACTTTGATGATTAGAAAATAGTTTAACGGAAAGTTCAGCTTTAGGGTTTTGATCAGGGAAGGTGGATAAATAAAAACCTTGATCCTTAAGCTTCTTCTGCATTTTCTCAAAGGCGATCATGTATTTACGACCAGCGGGAGCCATTTTTAATAAAGTAAGTATGGGAATGAAGAAAAGGATAGAATATTGAAGGAAAAAAATGCAACAGTAACAGATGCGAAATTTACGAAAGAATAATAAAATTGCAGAGAAATTGCAGAGAGATAGAAAGAAGAAGTAAAAAGAAGGAAAGAAGTATTTATAGAAGGCAAAAATTCTCGAGAAGATAAGTGCATTCAATGCAAGGAAGAGACGAGAATGGTTGGAGTGCAGAGGTTGAAAAGGACGTGTCATATGTTGAATAGATAAAAATATACGTGTAACAAATCTGGCGAGAGATACTGATGCGTGTCAGAATGAAAGAGCGTGAAGAGATAGATAGTTACGGCATTCCAAAAGATCTCAATTTCTCATGACCTTTTCTCTTTCGCAGAAAAGACATGAGAAGAGGCAAGATGTAGGATCAAAATATCGCTACATCAATACTTATGCGATATTTACAGCGACAACTTTTTGAGTTAATCAACAACACATTTCGAGCGTTGCAGATAACAGAAAGAATGACACAATGGATGACGATAGCCAAAACACGGAAAAAGCATGATGATACTGCGAGTTTCACAAATACCTGCGAGGGTTGATATTATAACTACTGCGAGAATATCGCAGGTCAGATCCGAAATTAAAGGATAGCTTAGCTGTTATCCACTATGTAGCTACCCTATATAAGGAGACCCAGTAGATTCAGAGAGGGGATGATGTATTTTTTGAGTGTTGAGAAAGTCTTGAAGAGAGATAAAATTCAAGAGAGCGGTTGTATTCTTGATTTCTTCCATTCCTTGTAAACATGTCTGAGAATCAAATAAGAAATTGTTGTTTTTAATCTTCAAATATGTGTTAATTACTGTAAATTCTTATCAAGGGTGTAGTGCAGGTTTTCCTGCAACTACAAATCGTGAAGGAAAAAGAAAAATCTCCATTTCCTCCAACCTTGAAAAGAAAAAGAAGTAATACGAGGATGCCAAGAGTTGTTCCTTCAAATTCTCAGAAGTTTTCTGATGTTCTTGAAGTGTTGAAGGAGATGCGAAAGGTGATTCAACAAATAAAGGCTTTTGTGTATAAAACTCATGAGATTCAGAAGGCCCTGGTTCGACAACAACAACCAAGAAGGTTCATCGATATAAACTCCTTTCTTAATGAACCTTATGTTCCCATGGCTGTTGACGACAAGGAGTTCGGGGACGATAATGAATTCTTCAAAGGTCTTAATGTCTAGTAAATCTTCTATGTTTTCTGTTTTATTTAGAAGAATAACTAGTGTTTTGGAATATCCATGATTGTGATTACACATAGCTATATCCAATGATTTCATATTCTTGTTTTTAGATTTATTGGTTTAAATTCTAAAGTTGTTTGGAAGATGATGGTTGCGGTATTAATCTTTATGGTTTTATATATTGCAATATTTTGATGGGATATGTGTGTTTACTTCCGTGAACTTGATTGTCCCATATTTTGTCAAAAGTAAAGTCGTTCACATATTGGTATGCAAATATTGATAAAGGAATGAATGGACTTTTGGTAAAACACAAAAGTTAAGCCTATATTGTCAATTGTTGATGTAAGATAGGTTAAAATATTTTGTGATTCAAGGATAAAGTATATTATGTCACCTTGTGATGGAAAAAATAGAATAAGTCCTTGTTTTGTAATCCACGGTATAGAGCTTAATTGTTCCATATTAATATATATTACCATGAAGGTTCCATCTTGTATCTTATGTTGAGCACGATACGACTAAGTCGATTTCTTATTGGCATGGTTGGTTGTTCCATAAAGATGAAAAATGTTGAGCATTAAGAACTAAATTAATCAACTTGTGTGGTTATTTAGTTTGTATTCCATGAGTTCTCTCATGTTGAGTACATGTACGGCTAAGGTTGTCATTTCCTATGATAATCTTAGTCGGGGTTCCATAATCTCTTGTGTTGATCCCAAATGAACTAAATCAATCATCTTGTGTGATTATTTAGTTAGCACTCCATAGATTTTTCTCATGTCGAGTGTGGACAATTGAATTGATTACTTTTTGATTAGTTTAATTGTGTAATCCGGTTAGAGTATTTATGGGTTCTCTTGTGAATAATCTAATCAATGAATTAAGTCTCCATAAGTTTACTTGTGTTGATCATATTTAGTCAAATTAATCTTGGTTCCCTTTGGTTAATATGATTGAATATTTTGGATTCCAAATTCATACTTGTATGCAATTTGTTGAGTCTAAAGAAATCCTTCTTTTCTCTTGAAATTAAGGTCGCTCTTGTTGTTCCTTTGGGAATGACATCTTATGGGGGAGAGTTATTTTGAACTTGCGCTTAATTTCCAGATCTTTGTGGGGAGTGCGGCTATGGAATTTTTAGGGGTTACCTTGTATCTTTATAAACTCCTTGATTAATGCATTTAGCCTCGTCTTTATGATTGCATCTAAACAAGATGATAGAACATTTACCTTTGGTCATGAAATGTCTCTTACGGAAATTTCATTAGGATCCCGTTCTTGTACCTTTGCCAATTTTATTGACAAAAAGGGGGAGAATTGATTGTAGTTCATACTACAAATACATATGGTTTTCGGATCATTATGTAAGGGGGAGTGGTTTCCATGTAAGATGGAGTATTGACTAAGGGGGAGTGAAGTATCACCATAGTATTGTTATTGAAGTTGTGATACAATTGGACTTTGACGTTGTGTAATAATACTATGACACTATATAACAATGATTGAGAACCAATTCTTTCTCATTGTTATAGCTACGGATTTTCAACAATGATGATGCTAAACTTACAACCTTTGGGATCATTGGACTACTTGGAAGTGACGAAGATTTCGGGTATTGTTGAAGATTAGGCATGTGGAATAGGATTTACAAAGTTTATTTATATAATTTTTGTATTCCATATGTATTATTAGTTTTACCATTAAAATTGACAAAGGGGAGATTGTTAGAGCACTGCTCGGTCAAAATCGCATGCGTTGCTATCTCAAGCATGTTTGTCAATCTTAGTAATCAAAACTATAAAGTCTTGATTTCTAGTCTACTATAGCTTAAGGAATTTAAACTAGTTGTTGAACTATTTACTTATAATGTGAATACGAGGATTGGATCATCGACCGCAACACTGCTCACAAATTTGTTTTCAAGATAGAGCAAAGACGTCACAAAATCTCTACATGTACCGAGAGATAATCACACCTTGTTAAATTTCCAAAGAAACCCATGCAATGGATATCATGTGGAACATGATTGTGATGATAATGTAATTGATTACATATTTTATAGTCACTAATGTATTTGGAAGGAAACATACTTTAGAGAAACTAATGAGTCAATTTAGTGAACTGTAAATCACTATAATATTAATTTGGATTATTGAATCCATATTGACTCCGACGATAAAATGTTGCAGTGACTCATACAGATTTTGGCATAACCATAAAGGCACTTTGGTTGTGACATGATGTTTCGTTTTGAAAGAACTCAAACGTACATCGTTGTGTTTGAGTGGATGAGACAACGGGAAAAAGATTGACAGAATGCGAAGTAACGACATATCTCTCAATAAGTGTTTTCTAAAGTACCAGATGCACAACCCCCTCCTCCCTCCCATTATGCTTTTAAGTAGGAGAACATTTCACTCATTTTACAAAGTCTTCAATAAAACAGGATTGAGACCATCCTAAGATGCAAATGGTAAACAATCCATATTACAAAGATAAGAAGGTGAAATTTAGAAAAACATTCATGCAGAATGCGGACCATTAAAGTGACTTATGGCTCTGGTGAATGTTTTAACATTTTGGACTAGTTATATTTCCCAAGAAAGTTACGTTTAAAAACCCCTAGCACATATTACACAATACAAAGTGCAAAGGCCTACCACCCTTATTAATGCTAGAGAATTTACATCAAAAATACTTGGTGAATATTGCATGTTTAATAGGATCAATATTGAGCATCTTATACCCAATGGTCTCGCAGAGGCTACCATCAAAGGTTACAGATGGTTCCTAAGGAATAGGTTATGCATACCAATCTATATTTTATTGCTTTGGGGATATGCAATATTACACGCATCTTACTTAATTCGTTTTTAGAACCCAATATTAGTCAACCTTTTTTGCGTACCAGTTGGTAACTGGATTTAATCCTGACATTCGTGTTCTTACGCATTTTTGGTTGAACTATATATGTGTCATTATGACTCCACATCATACTATGATGGGTCTTCAAAACTGTTAAGTAGTTATGTAGGAAATGAGTTCCCAACAATTATCCGCATTTTAAAACTTTTGGCAAGAGATCTCTTACCGCTAGATTTATGGGTTATCACTTTAATGAGACAATCTTCCCGTTGTTAGGGGGAGATAAGAAAAAGTATTTTCTAAGGGAACGACATGATTTGTCGTGGTGTGTTCCCACTTTGTCTCATATTGATTCTTGTACTCCACAAATGTAAATGTAAACTTATAAAGAATATTCGATTTTCAGAATGTACACTGATGTTGCTAAAGTGACGAGATCACACATACCAGCTGCAAACCAACTTGTAAAGTTACAAATTCTCAAGACAGGATATACACCATAGATTAAGGTGTTGCAACTACACTCAGTGGAAGTGTGGTTGAGGCCGTGGCTCCATAAAGGAAGTTGGAGATACCACTTGGTTCGATCAATCCTCACCTAGAAAGGAAGTAGGTGAGTAAGGAACAACTTATTTATATCATCATAAATCATCTCATAATATTGTCTCTGAATATGTCCATGAATCAAACTGGATGACGCTTCGAATTTTTAAAATGATTCTAGAAAACAATGAAATCCTAACGAATTATGAGAATGCATATGAGTCAATGGAAGGATCAAGCGTGCACAATGATATCCATAAATATTTTCTCCAGAAATAGAGCACAATGAGATCGAACCATGCTTTATTTTGATTAATTTCAAATAAATAGCATATTTGGCCTACGCAATCCAGGTAGAATTTAGTTCTTTGATAAATTTACAGGTATTAGGTGTGGTAGTGCTAACCAACCTAGTGTAAAGCCTGTGGGACATATGTGGTTATTTGTCACAAAGTGTAATGATAAGAATGAGGTCTTAAAGTATAAAGAATCACTTTGTTGCGCGGGGTTTCTCACAAACCCCTGGATCGCTTACTCTTTTGAACATCATAATGTTCAGTTAATTAGTTTGCTTGGTAGTTTCAAAAGAAGTTGAAACATAATAGATGTGGTTATATCTCTGGAGATTTAGACTCAAAGATATTTGCAAAAGTGCATGATGGCCTTTTGCTTCCCAAGTCGAATAACTCTAAACCACGGAGTGTGTTTGCAGTTACAATGGAACACTCACTTATTGATTTAAACAATCAGTCGGATGTGGTATACCCGTCTAAGTGACTATTTTATTGGGAATGGATAAACAAGGTTTCGTGCCATGCGTATTAAATAAGTTCCTGATTCAGAATTATAGCTATTCTATGTCGACGGTATGGACATGATAAGTACTCTTAATGGAATAAGAGATCTTACAAGTTATTTTAAAATATGAATTTGGGATAACAATCCTGGGAAATATCGATCTTATCTATGTTCTAAACTAGAAGACCGAGCTTGTGGTATATTATTCCACCAGTTTGCATATGTCCATTGTCAAGAAATTTAACAAGGATATGCATGCTGCTAGTACTCCCATGATTAGTCGAGTTTCAAATGTACATAAATGACCAATTCGTCTTAAGGGAGATGAAGAAGTTGGTTCGGGACATGAACTTTCGTTATCTAAGTATAATAGACGCATTATCGTACTTAGCATAATGTACTCGACCAAATGTTATATCCTCAATGAACTTGTTAGCTAGATATAGCTCAGCGCCAACGCAACGTCATTGGAATGGTATAGTGAATGTAATCATGTGCTTAAAATTAACCATTGACATAAATTTGTTTTATCCATGCAAAGACATGAAAATGAATGCTAACGAAAGTGCAATCCAAAGGTTGTTTATTATAAAGGAACAATAATCTCTTCTCCAATGAAAGTAATCAGGGGGAGATACGGTAGACTATTTTCTAAGTCGTTACCGATATTCAGTTTCGAAAAGTACATGACTAAAGGAACAGTCTGGAACAACTCTGAAAGTAATCAGGGGGAGGATCCAAGGATATGATGTCGACATAATTTACTTAGAAATTGAAGATGTGTTGTACTCTTTTTCCCTTCGATAGAGAATAGTTTTCCCCAAAGGGTTTTGTTACTCGACAAGGTTTTTAGCGAGCACTACACCATATCTAGGTTTTTGCTACATATAGTTTTTCACGTTTGAGACTCATACTTAAGTAGCAAACATTTAAGTGTCTCTTATAAACCATATATGTCTCATTAAATTCTATTTACGGTTAGAGAATATAAAAAAATAGGACACGCTTGTATTTTTTGAAAATGGTTGAGGGCTTACTTGTTTGTTAAATATACTATTTTATTTTTTAGTATTAACCTATCTTTATTCTTTTCTCTTTTATTTTATTTTCTCATCCCGACTCTCTCTTTCTCTCGAACTCTCTTTTGTGTTCTTCAGTATCTTCATTGCTAAATCCAGATCTCTGAGCTCAAACCTTACCTTTCAGAAATCAAAATCTATCCTCCTGAATCCTCATCTCGTAAATGAAAATAAACTTTCAGATAATAAACCAGTCCATCGAGATAAGTTTATCAAGGTAAATCCCTAATTTCGTTGTTTTTTATTTTGTGAATCTAGATTCTTTTTTACATTACAATCTTGAAGTATGTTTTTTAATTGGATTTTATGGAGTATCATAGGTTTGGTTTTAATTTCATTTTATGAGCTGAGGATTGAGTTCTATTATTGTATTTCTTCACACCTGGATGTGACGAATTTCTAGGGTTTATTTTTGTATGTTAAATTTAATTTAATTTAATTTTTGTTTTGTTTGTCTTTGTAAGTAGATACAACTTTTTCGATATGAGATTTGTAGGGTTCATTTGGTTTTTATCTCTGGGTATTGTCGATTCTTAAGCTTATTCGGGGTATTCCTATGTAACCTTATTGTTGTGAGACCCTTAATCTTACTTCTGGTGTTCTATATACGATTGTTTTCGTATAATTTTAAAGATTTTTGTTTTGGGGTTTTGCATAATCCATTACTCAAATTCTTGATATTTGTATTTACCCCAATAGATAAAGTATGACAATTTACTAATCAAGTATCTTAATTATGGGTTCGGTGTACAAAGATAATTCATTGAAACATTAATTAGAGTTTTTATGATTCTTTTGTTTTGTGTAGTACCATCCAACACGAAGTACTCAGATGTTGAGATAAGTTCAAAGTAGATGGTGGTGTATTCTGAAACCACATGCCCTTCGGAAATCAAAAACGAATGGTGAAAAATTACTAGGAGTAGTGACTTATGTACAACAACTGTGCAAAATTTGAGGTATGCAATTGTGTTTAAGAAGTTTGATTATAATATGGTTTTCAGTCTTTGTGTGTATAAATGTATCTCTTTTGGTCGCGACGTAGGGTTGTTAACCTTCTTCTTTTTTCTTTTTATCAAGTTTGAATATTATTACTGTTGATGGGAATGTTCTGGCGAAAAATGAAA
The DNA here is from genome assembly GCA_023529315.1 of Papaver bracteatum. Classification (NCBI taxonomy): domain Eukaryota; kingdom Viridiplantae; phylum Streptophyta; class Magnoliopsida; order Ranunculales; family Papaveraceae; genus Papaver; species Papaver bracteatum. Next base: position 7,527,853 of record JAJJWX010005152.1, read on the forward strand.
AAGACTTACGGATTCTGTTTGTTTATCTTTGCCAGATATATGTAGATGCTGAGCATGCAAAATGCTATATTTGCCTAAACATATGGCATGATGTTGTAACTGCTGCCCCTTGTCTTCACAACTTTTGGTACTTTATAAATCGTCTTTGACATCATTTGAATTTTGATTCGTCTTGGACATCATTTGCAGTTTGATTTCTGTGAAATCTAATACCATCTTTTCTTGTTTCCTTAATACCATCTTTTCTTGTTTCCTTTGTTCTAGCAATGGGTGCTTCTCTGAGTGGCTAAGAAGGTCTCTTGAGAAACACCCTAGAGTTCTCTGTCCTCAATGTCGTGGAACTATACAATTTGTTGGTAGAAACCACTTTTTGCCTAACATTGAGGAGGTAAATTCTTATTAGTCTTCTATAGTTGTTGACAACATGTTGGTTTTTTAGACATGTTTTAAGTAAATAGACAACATATTTAGTCATCTTTATTGTACTAGGTGAGGATGCCACTTACATACTAAAGGATGTATTAACTCAGTCAGTTTTGGTTTGAGTTTGTAGGAAATACTACAAGCTGACTCTTCACTAAGACGTAGTAGTGATGAAATCGCCCTGTTGAATAAATGTGCGACCATTAAATAAAATCTTGTAAGTACATCCCTTAACTCCTCGCTTTTTATAGGGAACTTGTGGAAATACATTAATTCTCGTATGACCAGTAGATCACACGCAAATGAAAATAGTACATTGTGTGTGAACAGAAACGAATTCCATATATTGTGTTTAATATAAATTGTTTTAAGGAAAGGATAACTTGGGTTCAGTTTAATTAATGAAGCATACCAAGTCTAGTTCTTGCTGTAGTACTGAATTTTTGTAATGGTGCTTACCGAGGCACCTCAATTGATTTCACTTTCAAATATTCATTTTTCAGTTTTTTTTTCTACACATCTTTTCCTCAATGTGGTAAAGTCAATTTAATCCAATTTCGTTTTCTACACATCTTGTGTCATTTGCTAATGTAACCCAAAAGTAAAAATAAATAAATAGAAGATAGATAAATCCCTGAATCTAAAGGAAAAAAAAAACATTAGAGAGGGAAAAACTAAAAAGTCAGGCATGGGTTATAAGTCATGCATGGAGATTTCACCATCACATGGGATTCACTTTTTATGGAATAAAAAACCGAAGTATACATAAAATTCACATAAGGCTGGTTTACTTAAGGCTGCAGTTAATCACTTAGGTGCACTTGCTAGTCCTAAGTCTTTTTTTATCCACATTGTGTATATGACAAACCTATCTCAAGGTTCGTTCAATTTTTCTTTTTTTTTTGTGACCATTTTGGAATGTGTGTATTCATATCTTAACAATGAACAGGTACTGGGTTTGGTGGGTTCCAATGCAACGGAACTACAGCTCATTTGCAATGCCATGTATGTGGGGGGATGATATTGTGGGGCATATTGGCTGTCTCAAGGGGTGCCTACAAGTAATTCTCATACTGTCTGCAGTCCAGAGACCTTCAAACCAGTATGTAATTGTTTCTAAAACTCGTTTGGATTTTGTTTTGGTTTATTTTAGCTGAATTTTCTCGTTTAGATCTGAGATTTGCAAGGTTTATGATTTTTATCATGTGATTGTGAAACTGATTTGTGGAATGTGATTACCGGTTATAGTTGATGAGGGATTTGAGCCAATTTTAACAACTTTTGAAGTTTGGTTGGTTGAGGTGCTGCTCATTTCCAGAAATATTCCCTTGAAGGTTTTCTTCTTCTGTTCTCGGCCATGTGTTTTCTTCTCTTGGTATTACGGAAGTTAAACGTTCTTGAGAGATTTGCAGGATTTTAATTATAGGTTTATTGGCATACTGTAAAGAACTTCATTATTTCATTTGGCAGTCGACTGATTTTGAATTTGACCATGAAATGGCCACAATACTCAACTGTTAAAGCTCTTGTTGTTCGTACCTAATTGTTTCCATTTTAAACCCACATTGTTTGCATTTACAAAATTTCAGTAAGAAAATTGTTTTCCCCTTAGTTTTGTTTCCATGCTATTAACTCTCATAACGGATTTGATGCAAGTATCTAGATCTGTAGGTGATGTGTATACGAAGGATACCAAGTATTATACTGAATAAATTGCTGCAAAGTTCAGACTGCTTGAACCTTTGAAGAGGCCCGTCTTGAGTGCAAATATGATATTTGCTTCTGATGGTCGTTGGGAACATTTGAGCAACGAGTAAGCTGTGGAAATCATTCAAAAGAAGTATGAGATGGGTGGGCAGGCAGAATATGAGGTAATTCCTTCTATTTCGATAAGATGCATTACGTTAGAAGTACTGGACGTTCAACTAACTATTTGAGTAAATGGTTATTTATGTTCTTTTTATGTGCCTGGTCAAAGCGTTAAGATATGAATCATCACCACACACCCTGCTACCTGTATGATTAGTTTCCTTGAAATGAAAGAGATCTTTTCTTCTTGACACTTTCAATTTTCTATTATTTTGTTGTTATTACAGGCAGTTTCTTTGTTCTTACTTGTATCATATTACACTTTCTAGAATACTGCACCGGATGAAAGACTATGTTTTCATCCCCTTGATAAATAATATTTGGGTTTTACTGAATCCAGAGCAGAGTATAAAATTCTTTTGTTTCTCATTCGTAGTGATATTTGGGTTGTTGATCAGTTTTTACATATTGAAAGAAGTATGACGAAAACATTTTCTACATGTAAATGTCAAAGCATTGTAGATTCTTTAGTATATAGCTGGTAGTGACTTGGTATTCTACCATGTTATATAATGACATGATACTCTACATGGTTCTGATTTGTAATCTTAGCCAAAGTGATATCAGTAAACTGTTAGTGATATATATTATCTTGGTGTTTTGGTGCTGAAGCCTGCATGTTCTAACTTAGGTTGGAACTAAGTGTTGGTCACTCCAAAGGGAAGATAAATTTGCAGCATTTATGGTCATAAAGTGATAAGAAGTTTGATGAGAAGAAGGAAACTCTGCTAAAAGGTGTATGTGTGCAAAGAAAATGTTCAAGTTTGATGTTAAATTGTTTCTTAGTGCTTGAATTCAGTTTGTGTTTTGAGATATTGATATCATTTGTTGGAGGCATAAATTACTGATATGCAACTTCATGAATATACAATAATTAAATTTTCTGAATTTTCCAATTGTGATTTTTTTATTTTTTTTATAATAATTATAAAATTTGAGACATTTATATGTGTTGTTTTAATTATTATATATGTTGCTTTAATAACGCCGCGAATTAAATTAAGAGACACTTATATGCGTCGCTTAAATAAATAAAGAGACACTTATAAGTGTCGCTTGAAAAGTCTCAAACGATTCCGGACGCACGATTTGAGACACTTATATATGTCTCTGAAATTCAAAGTAACACCTTTAAATGTCTCCTAATCGTTGATTTGGTGTAGTGGAGACAATACTAAAAGCATCAAGTATGTTGAACGTTGAAGACATAAAGATCGCGTTGATATTATTGAAAATATCCGAATCAAAGAAATGAAACACGATAGTCCGTTAAGCAACGTAACTTCCAGAATCAACAACATGGTTCTATAAACATCCAAGTCACCAAAGTAAAGTGTGATAAACTCCTTTTGACTGCATTAGACTAATGAAAATTGTCTGACATCAGGGGGAGCATCTAATGGTGTGTTGAACTATTTTCCTTCACCGAGGCTACTTTTTCCCACAGGGTTTTGTTGCTCGGCAAGGTTTTTAATGAGACAACAACAAACACCGGGAAGTAATTTCCCAACTAAGGCTATTGTCTTTCCCACAAGGATTTTCTGCCTTAGGAGTTGTGAAGCAACTAGTCAACTTCAACGGAACAAAGTGATCATCTGCAACATATCACTTTTACTTGCATCTGTCACGTTGTACTCTTTTCCCTTCGTCAAGGTTTTATCCCACTGGGTTTTCCTTGTCAACGTTTTAATAAGGCAACATATTCGAGTCCAAGTATGTTCTAAGTTCGCTTAATATTGTACTCTTTTTCTTTAGATCAGGTTTTGTCCCTCTGAGTTTCCCTGGCGAAGTTTTAACGAGTCAATTAACTTAGACTCATCGATCTGTGAAGATCGTATTGCATGTCATGATAAACTACATGTAAAATACGAGACAACATGTGAAGTACTACATGTGAAGAGCTATACCAAGGTTTTGTCCCACTGGATTTTTACTTGTCAAAGTTTTAATAAGGCGATTGATTTCAGCACAAGCCATCAAGGAGATGACGTCATTTGAAGAAATACATTCAAAGCACTATATGTGAAGCACTGTGTACAAAGTTTTGTTATTGAACCGCACAAGGGGAGTGTTACAGAGCCTACGACCCGTGGATATGCGGTCCATGAGTTATCCATTTTTATGTATATATTGTAACCTATGTAATAGAACTACTAATCTCTTCTTATATCTACATCTCTCCTTCACCTCTTATTCTGCTCGATCACGATTTTTTTATATTTTTATGGTAAAGTAATTATAAGGACCACTACTTTGAAAATAACAGTTCTAATGTACACAGTTTATCCACAACAGTATACACTATAAAGACATTATTAAGCTCAACAAAACCAATAACTAGTAACAAGATAAAAGAAAGAAAAAAAAACCTAATCAAAATGATCTCTTCAGTTCCAGTGCTCATGTTCACAACTAGTAGATGAAGATGCACAACCTTCTTGAGCAATATCAGTAATTTGAACACCTGAATCATAGATTTCACCAACTTTCCAATTAGCAGGAATCACTTCATTGTTTGCCCATATCATTTTGCCATCAAAACCCCCTGTCACCAGCATTCTAATTTGCAATGCCCCAGCTGGTACTCTGCTTGTTTCCCACACTACTCCATTAGCATTCCTAGTCATGTATCTCCAGTTTGCACTTCCAACCTACAAAATCAAGATCAGTAAAATCTTTCATAAACTGAAAATGGGTTGCAAAAAAGGCACAAGCTTTTATGCCATATGCTTTAAGAGAGTAGAACTGTATATTATAGTTTACCTGCGCTATATCGACCGACACAATGTCTGTTTGACCACCTTGGTAAAGAAACTTGATAGCCAAATAACTGGGTTTTAGGCTCTTCTCTTCTACTTTAACGGACAAATTCTTGGATTTGTATTCACATGGTATCCTGCCATGTAAAAAACAACAATCATGATGTTAAATTAACAATCGACTAAAAATATCATTTCTCATCGACTTTTTTTTTGGTCCCAAGCCTCCCAATTCACAAATGTAGGCAGGTGTAACTAATCCACCAAGACCTCTCTACCTAAGAAGTTGTTATTAAGGAGCCACTTATTCTTGTCTCGATCCCACTAAACTTTGCTTTCAAATCATAACTTTCACTCAGCCACGGCACCTTGGCATCCCACTTCACAACCAGAGAGGCTGAAAATGATATGCTGTTTACTAGTCTCCACAAAATAAAAACTCTAGTCTGGTCCTAACACTATTACACTAACACCTAACTTTAGCCGTTTTTAGTTTAAAAGGAACCAAAACCGAAATATCGGGATTAGAGTTTTGTAACAGTGATACTGCAATGTAACGGGAATTTAAAAAGTCATTTGCTGCTTACCTCTTGTATTCAACATCGACAATTCCGAGCTTGAGAAGATCACGAGACATACCATCATTAGCCATGGCCCTAAAAGCTCTGTTACTTAGAACAAAATCAGTTTTATTATTGTGATTTAGATCAGTTAGTATCACTTTAGTTCCTCCATTGGTACATACTTTCTGATTCTTACACCTTATCTGCAAAAATTCCCAAAACAAAAAACAGAATTATAAAACGAAATTCAAAGAAATAATTAAAAAAATTCTGTTTTCTCTGTTTTGGCTCTAGACTTTCTAGTGACCTGAAAGCAAGCTCCACAGCCAACACCATCTCTAAACAGAGAAGGAACACCAGCAGCAAGATGGCCACCGTTAAAACCTACTGCTAATGAACCATACCCACAAGCTCCAGCTGCAGTAACGATAAAATTGAATTGAATTAGCAAATTAGTAACAACCCATTAAACTTTTGCAAAATTAAAATCAGTTGGGGTATATGGGCATCTTTTTTTTAGCTTAATTCTCTTTCAAATTGAATTTCCTGAAAGGGTGTAATTGCGTAATTAGTAGAATCAATGAAAGAAGAGAAAGGAACTTACAAGAGAGTGAAGAAGAGGAAGTGAAATAAGCAGCCTTGCTTTGATGAACACAACGATCACAAGCAGTTGAGTAACAGATTAAGAGACTAAACATTAAACAGAGAAAGATACTCATATTTTTAATCGGACTTTGAGTTTGAGTTTTGATTTTGAGTTCAGAAGAATGTGTGTGAGAAGTGAGAAGTGATGATTCAAAAGTGTGTATTTATACAAGTGGAGAGGGAATGTGAACCCGGTAAAGAGAGTGGAATACAGATGGCAGTTGAAACTGAAAGTGATCAGATTTGCTTGTTTTAGATAAAAAGGTTTTTTAAATGGGAAATGGACATGAAAGAGACAAGAATTCGCTGATTTGCAGGATACACACAGAGTCAGATGAGAGAAACGCGTTGTTTTCCTTTTATGGGTTTTGAGGTACTAGTGATCTCATACAGTCATACTCGTTCACCGACTCATCTCAACTCTCTAGTGTAGTGCATGCACTGCATATAAAAAAAAAAACATTGGGTTGGTAGTAAAGTGAGAACAAGAAGACTAATTTGGATATCTTGAGTAACTAATAAGTTAAAATGTCAATCTTACGTTTTTTTACTTTTCTTTTTGGATGTTGCACCTAAGTGCTTTTTGGATGTTGCACCTAAGTGATTATTGTATTATAATGGAGTCGATGAAGATGATATGGTCCAGAAAATAATGCATACACCACTCATGTTATTACGCAACAAATTACAACAAATAATGCAAACACCACTTATCTTAAAACATCGAGCTTATCCACATCCCTTGCAAAAAGAGCTAACGCCAACTAAACAAAGACCGGAAAGAAAAAAAAAATTATACTCTCTTTGTTCCTAATTAGATGAGTTATTTGGTTTTTAGTTTTGTCCATAAATAGATGATCAATTTCACTAATCAAGGAGATATTTCTAAAATTACCCTTTTAATTGATTATTTTTTCTATAAGAAATATGTATAATTTGATAGTCATGTTTATATTCGTTGCGTATGTGTTTTAAAATGCTTTTCAACGGTATAAAGTTTATAAAAAACCATGGTATAGTTTAAGAGATAAATCGTTTTTAAATTTTACTAATTATTGCTTATAAAGGTATAATTATAAAAAATACTTAAATATACTCCACTTTATTCCTTGCCTTAAAATTTGTGCAAACTACAAGTAGCTCATCTAATTAAGGACGGAGGGAGTACTAATAATCCTAACAGGTGGCGTATTCCCTGTTTCTATTGCGTTTGTTGAATGTAGATTGTATGGATAGAGATGGTTTACAAACTGAATTCATAATCATCAACTAAAGACATTAAATTGGGTGAGTAGTTAATTAGTCAAGTTTGAAGAGATGTTCGTTCAGTATGATTGAGTTCAGCTGAGATACATAGGCGAGTCCACATTATCCTAATCCTCTCTCTAAGCTCAATTATCATAACGTAACCCAGAATCAAATTGTAAGCTATGCTTACCATACCAACCATATGTCAAATCCACTTCAGGGCTCAAAGATAAGCAATTGATTGAAACTGTTGGTGTGCCTCCACGACTGAAAACCCAGTTTAGCTGATTCAACAATCAATAAGTAAACGCAATTATTTAACACAAAAAGGCCGTCAGACTCGAGATCATGTCATGCTTTATAGTCACCATAAGTTGTTCTTAACTAATTTACATGTTAATTGTTAAAACTTTACAGAAGAAAAAGAATGACTAACTAGCTTCTGGTATCATCTTCCTGTACATGAACAAAAATGCGAAGTCCTGAGAGTAGTAATTTGGAAGAAGAAATCGAAACAAAATTTCTTCTCCCTTGTTTGAGGTATTTAATTCACCAAGTTGGGTCATAATGAGTCAATGACAGCTGAAGTTCCAACACCTGCTGTAACTTCAGATTGATTTCTCTGACAGAACTGCTACCAGATCAGTTTTCGCCTTTTCAAGGGCGTCCGACAAGTTTTCAGGTTTCTTTCCACCTGCCTGAGCAAAATTGGGTCTACCACCACCTCCTCCACCACACAACTTGGCTATGGGTCCTATAAACTTACCTGCTTGGATTCCAAGTTTGACAGCTCCTGTGCTAAATGCAGCAACCAAACTCACCTTACCTTCACCAGGAGATGACCCAAGGATCACCGCAGCAGGATCTTCTAATGTATCAACCAAATATTCAGCTGCGCTTTTTAATGAATCAGCATCCAAGTCATCCATATTCTCAACAAGAACCCTGTGAAATATGTGAGTGGGAATGCTTATTGAGTTCAGTGATTTCAGAAAATTTCTTAAGAATTCTGCTTTCTTTACTGTGGAGTAACATAAAAAATAAAATAAGAGAATACGAAAAATCTTTGGTGCAGACAACTTGCCAAGGATGAAATTATTACCATATTTTTGTGGAAGTTCCAATAGAGAAAGCTTTGGTCACAAGGGTTGCTGCCTTGTATACTGCTGCTTTAGAGCGCACAGCTGAAACTTCATTTCTTGCCATCCTCAAATCCTCCATCAGACTTTCCACTCTTGTCGTCACATCTTCAGGTTTTACCTGTGCAGATGCATGATATTCACATAATCAACCCCAGGTGCTTCTGTGGAATTACGTATAACTTCACAAGGAAAATATATATTGGTAGAGGAACATACTTTGAGGGTGGAGCATAGATGTTTCATGTAGCTATCTCGAACATTCATATAATCAATGTATGCTTCACCAGCTACAGCTTCAATACGCCTGACTCCTGATGCAATTCCCTGCTCTGAAATTATCTTGAAACCCCGTATCTCTGAAGTATTGCTGACATGGGTCCCACCACAGAGCTCCATTGATACACCTGGAACCTCTACAACTCGTACCTATCACACGTTGTAAAGAAAAAAATATAGGAAATGAGATCATACAATGTTGCTGGTACTCCCAAACTAAAAGGAAAACAATGTGGATCAATCAGCTACCACCTGTCACTCTTTAAAAAAATAAAATGGAACTAGAACATGAATAAAGATGAGCCAGACCTCCTCTCCATATTTTTCACCAAACATTGCAATTGCTCCAGCATTTTTTGCATCTGTCAAGGCCATCACTTTAGTATCAAGATTAGTTGCATTACCAATCCACCCATTGATTAATTCTTCAACTTCTGTGATCTGGTTGTCTTGGAGTGGTCGGTCAAAATTGAAATCAAACCGGAGACGTTCAAACGCCACCAGTGATCCTGCTTGAGATGTTTCCTGGCCTATTACACTTTTAAGTGCAGCTTGTAGCAAATGTGTAGCAGTATGGTGAACCTGCACATCAAAACCATAGACCCATGTATAACTACATGGACAACCAAATCTTCTAATGGATACACACAAGATGCTAACTGTGGACTTAGCTATAGAATAAGCAGGCAGCTAGAGATGAAAGATTTACTCAAACAGAATGAGATGTGATGAAAAAAAATAAAGCTAACACTGAAATTTATACCTTGGCACGCTGCCTAAGTTTTGCATCCACTTCAGCCTCCACTTCTTTTCCTACCTCGATAGCTCCTTCCATAACCTTGCCCTTATGAACAAATATATTTCCAAAAGACTTTTTCACATCATTAATCTTAACAACAGTCTTCCGTTTACTCTCACCTTGTGTGAGATAGAGGGAACCGTGGTCTCCTATCTGCCCACCAGACTCAGCATAAAAAGGTGTCCTATCTAACAAAACTTCAACATCATTTCCTTCAGAAACCTGATTTACTGAGCTGCCTTCAAATATCAGGCCCTTTATTATTGCTCTGGCTGAGAGGGTATTATACCCTAAAAACTCAGTGTCAGAAACACTCTCTGTAAGCTCCGATGTGTCTCCAACTGCAAGTTTGACTGTATTGTGAGCTGCCTGAGATTGACGCCGCTGGTTCTCCATTTCTATATCAAAGCCGTTTAAATCTATACTAACACCTCTTTCTTCAGCAACTTCCACGGTTATTTCTACCGGAAAACCAAATGTGTCATACAGAAGAAAGGCATTCTTGCCAGACAAACATGGTGAATTTCCATCCTCTTTCGAACTTAACAGTGCCTCGGTTAACAACTGGTCAAGCAGTTTTTCTCCTCTCTCTAGCGTCTGCACGAACCGTAGCTCTTCCCTTTTCAACTCTTCGAGAATACGGGGTGCCCTAGACTTTACGTCCGAGTCTATTTGGGTGCTTAATTCAATAACTTTTTCTGCAATTGCTGGAAGAAAAGCTCCTTCAATGTTACCCTTGCAATCTCCCTTTATACCAAGTAGTCTGCCAACACGAACAGTTCTTCTGATGAGCCGCCGAACAACATAACCTCTTCCTATATTGGACGGGAAAACCCCATCCGATAAGAGATAAACAACTGCTCGTATATGGTCTCCAATAATCTGCACAGAATTAGAAAAATGATGGAAATTATTTAAACAATGAAAGACTGCCATTAATCTGCTTGACAGCAACATACTGCATCAAAGTTAATAGTGCAATAAAATACTTTAGGAAGAGACAGACGACTCATCAGTGACACCATACTTTGAAATTGGTCTTTATGTGTTCTTCTGCTTCAGCATATGGGATCATTGCTAATTCTGAGGCCTTCTCCATGATAGGATAAATCAAGTCAGTTTCGTAATTGTTGTCAACCTGTAGTAGAAGGTGGACGGGATTTCAGCGTAAAAAATGCTACCTGATTTAAACTTGAGCAAATAAATTTCCGCCACGCAGAAATGCTTTTATAAACTTGTAATTATCACAAGCTAGTGATACTATGAATAAATACCTTTTGCAGGATACGAGCCACTCGCTCAAGACCAAGACCAGTGTCTATATTCATCTGTTTTAGTGGTTCTAGGGAGCCATCATCCTTCTTATTATATTGCATGAAGACCAGGTTGTAAAATTCTATAAACCTACTATCATCATTCAAGTCCTGCATTTGCATTGCTCCGAAATCAGTACCAGTACAAGCAAAACTTGGAATAAGGTCAAGCATGGTTCTGAATTGAAATGAAAGAGTACTTACTGTATCTGAATATCCTCTCTGGGGATGGAAATCATAATAAATCTCAGAGCATGGACCACAGGGACCGGTAACTCCACTAGTCCAGAAGTTGTCTTCCGCACCCATTCTCTTTATACGCTCTGCAGGAACACCTAGCTGGTGCAGATAAGGTATCACTTAATCAGTGAAAAAAATTAACTCTCTCGCTCTCTTTGATGCAAGAAAACCCATCGTACACTTCCAGAACATACAGTATACGATGCTTACACAAAGGATTCATTAAAGAAATAAATTGAAAATAAACTGAAGTAATACTTAACATGAATTAGCATGTACAAGTATCAACAAGAGAAACGGCGTATCTAGATCAGAATGGAGCAATTGCTCACCTCATCATGCCATATGGAGAAAGTTTCGTCATCATCTTCAAAAACACTAATCCACAAATTCTCAGGTGGCAACATGAACCTATAGAAAGCAATATAGAGTTGGTGCATGGCTCCGTCTCAAGTGACAATATAATTAATTGAAATTCCAAAGTGCAAATGCCAATCACTTGACAGTACAAACCCAAATAGACGTGACAACAGTATGCAGTCTTGTCATATATGAAAATAAACATGATAGAGATGCAGCTAGCGTCTAACATAGAAGGGGGAGGTAAAAAAAATAGCATCATCTAATTAGGAAGATGAACAAGACTTTGTTTTGATGATATTGCACAACAATAATTTTTTATATTAATTTTTTTTTTAACATACTTTCAGAAAATATGGTGTCCTACAAATAGCTGAAATATTAAATTATCAGTTCAAGAACTAGGAGTGGGCTACACATCTATTCAATTGGACAGCAGTTTCACATTTTCATAGAGTTAGATTACTTTCACAGTTTTTTTAAGGCTGATGTTAAACACAAAACGGATAAAGAAAGAGATCATTGATGGGTCAGATAAACTCTGTTACTGCACTAAAGAAATTTTTGATGATATTGGAAAAGAGATACTATCACTAAAATATACTCCCTCTGTATCACTTTTTCAATTTGGCCTATATTTAGGCTGATGTTAAACAAAACGGATTCGTAGAGAACAAGACTCCCTCTGTATGGTGTCCTACAAATAGCTGAAATATACTCCCTCTGTATCACTTTGTAGAAAATATGGTGTAATATACTCCCTCTGTATGGTGTCCTACAGAGGGAGTCTTGTTCTCTACGAAAATATGGTGTCCTACAAATAACATACTATCACTAAAATAAATATTAATTTTTTATATTTTTAACATCACTAAAATATACTCCCTCTGTATCACTTTTTCAATTTTTTTTATGAACAAGACTCTGTTACTTTCACAGTCTAAGGAGTAGAAGGCTGATGTTAAACACAAAATAGATAAAGAAAGAGATCATTGATGGGTCAGAAATATACTCCCTCTGTATCAAGACTCCCTCTGTATGGTAGAGAACAAGACTCCCTCTGTATGGTGTCCTACGAATATATATTAATTTTCACTAAAATTAATATATATTCGCAGAAAATATGGTGTCCTACAAATAGCTGAAATATACTCCCTCTGTATCACTTTTTCAATTTGGCCTATATTTAGGCTAAAATGAAAAAGTGATAGTATCTCTTTTCCAAAATCGGAAGGAGTATTTCTGTTGCAGTCTCCACTGCCAGTCGAATAAAATTTCTATCAACATCGATTTGCTGACACTTATAGGTATTACTAGGTATAAACTATCTGACCCCACCCCTAGCATCTATATTAACAAGTTGAACCCAATATAGACCGCAAACTACTAACATCATTCAAGATATGGATCATGCTTCGGTTAAATATTGCAAACAAGCTTAATGCATATCCCAAAAGCAAGAAAAGCTAAATACATACTCCTTGGTTGAAAGCTCCCATGCCCAATTGATTGCTTCTCTTTTAAAGTAATCGCCAAAACTGAAGTTTCCCAGCATCTCAAAAAACGTTTGATGTCTAGATGTTTTACCTACATTCTCCACATCATTTGTCCGGATGCACTTCTGTGAAGTTGTAGCACGAGCAACTTGTCTAGGTACCTACATGTTGCAGCAATCTATTTACTTGCCATAAATTGGTTACAGAAAGAAAACTTAACCAGTTGACCATTCCAAAATGTACCTTGCAGGACAATGACACCTCTAAAACTATGTAACAGAGACTGAAGTAATCTTAAGTTATTTAACCACGGCAATATAAGAAATCTGTTACTAAGTTTCTAAGAGGACTTGCTAACTGTTTCACAGAACTACTCAAAACTAAGAGAGAATAATTCTAATTACCATATCGAAAACAAAGTGTAGATGCTTGTCTCGCCAATAGTATACAGACACAAAATCATGCCTGAATACCTATAAACTCATACAAGAAAACTGCTACATAATTCTTCTGGTCAGTGATTTCCATACCTATAATCATGCTTGTATCTGTACACCATTTTCTGTCAGGGTACTTTAGACGATTTCTATTTTGATGAGAATTCTTGAAGGAAACAATAATACATAGCGCACATACCTTTCCAAGAAATATAGGTTTGAACTGCAGCATTCCAGCAATTGTAAGTAAAACTGTTGGATCATCGGGTACGAGTGGAGAACTTGGGAGGATCTTGTGACCACGGGAAGCATAAAATTCTAAGAATCGACAGCGTATTGAATCCCCACTAACTGAGAGATCCTTGGGCTTATCCTCCATCACTTCTGTGGTAACAGGTTGTATTGAAGCTGTGAAAAACTGAAGAAGTCAAAATAATTTGGTGTAACTAGTTAGCAGAAGCACAAACTCTGATCAATTGGTCCAAATAAACAATCGATAGCTTGGTTGAACCCAATAGATTTACAGCAAATACACTAGTCCAAAGTAAAGAACATAGATGCCTCTTTATAATTCCTATTAATATGGATGCCTATGCATCACTACTAAGAAACCAAATAAGAGAAGGAAAAGAAAACTGTATGAATCTGAATTTCATGGAAACTACTTTCTTGGATGATGTGTTCTCTACATCATTACTATACATACAGAAATCTAGCACATCAAGAAATATCCCTACCAACTCCATCACAGAAGATAATTTCCCACACCAACTCCTAAACCAATTTCTCATCAATTTTCCTAATTTTATCTATGAATAAAAACGAAGAACTTCAAATTTCTCCAAGAATATAAATTGCAGTAACAAGCAAATTATAGAAGCAAAACCTGATGCATTTGTTCTTCTAAATCGCTTTGTCCGTAATCCCTTCACATCCTGAAATATCCCTACCCTAATTCCTGCATAAGACCTGCAACCTGTATAACCATAAGTTTAAACTTAAGCTACAAGATAGTAGATGAAAATTACACAACCTTGAGACATATAAGTTCGAAATTAGTACCGATTGTAAGAGTGAAGTTATTACAATTTGTTGTTGGTTTAAATCTAGGTTTAGAAATTAAGTGAGATGTAGTAACAAGTGGAATGAGAGGTTTCCCGCCATGACTATAGAGAAGAGAATCTGATGACAGCTTTAAACCATCCATGGCCGGGACGAAACCGGTTTTTATTTTTCGATACAATCTTCAAAGTCCGGAAAGCATCATACTAGTGTTTTTGATATGCCCGTTAGTGTGGAGATAAGACTGTGTAGATCCACACATTCGTTTTTCGTCACTTCATGATCGTGTGGTTGAGGACAAAACCACACGACCTTTTAAATGTTTATTGTGTCTGCTGATTGCTCCCCTAGCAATGGCCAGGCCATCTCCTAATGTTGGAGCCCTTGCGTATAGGGCTGCACAACGGATAGGGTGGGTAGGATATGGCAATTTCGTCACCCTACCCGCTGAATAGCAGGTAAGAAATTTTTTACCCACCACCCTACCCATCATTAAACGGGTAAGACCCTACTCGACCCAATAAATGACGGGTCGGGTAGGATAGGGTGGCGGGTATAATCGTTTTTTTTTTTATATATATTCTGGCTTCTACCTTCTATAGACTATACATACAAAATCTTGCAAATACACATAAAAACAAAAGCTATTCTATCTACATAAGTACCCAACGGTACTGCCAATCTAAGTAAAAACAAATCCACTTGTAGTCTCAAGAAACAAAAGTTCTGTTCTTTTCAAAATCTGTAGGGGGTAAAGCAAAACCCAACTAACAACACAAAAATACAAAATAAAATCTCCAAAGGTTTAAAGCTCTCCGCAGGGGCTTGACACTACGACGAATCCCAGCATAATTCCATGTTCTTCATGTAAACTTGGTCTTCATTCGTCATCTACGATTATAGAAAAGCTCCACTGGTTGCAATAAGCAGAGAGCCATTCGACTTGCGCTCACTTGCAGCACCTAAAAAAATGTGGAACAATAACAACTGATTCTTATTAAATATGCTCTGTCAGATGCATGACTTGGTAGTCCAACGAAATAATTTCAATGATTATCATCTACTAATCAGTGTTTTGTCCATTATTGAATGCAACAAGAAATAATTTCCAGCACCAAGTTCTACAGTAACAACTCCGTGAAAGTCAGATGAAGAGAATATACTATGCAACAAGAAATCAGCCAATACAAGTTTTGCTTGCCATACCTAAGAGGATGAAATATGTGAGAGAATTAAGGCATTAATCAACTACAAAGAATCAGTGTAACTCATGCATTACTAGCAGTCCAACACTTGGAATTGATGATGTGATACTATCTTGGATAGTCATTCAAATAATATTCGACTGTCCTGCACACACTGTACCGTATAAGAAATTTGTTTTAAAGAAAATATCAATACCATTCCAAGTAATTTGACAGCCGTGCACTAAAACTAGAGCTTTAGCAATATGCCGATTCACTATTTGGTGATCAAACAATGTAGGAGATACATATACATACGAAAATCCATGGAAAACCTAAAAGGACTTACTAGTACGTCTAGGTAGAACGATATCACCATCCTCATCTAAATTCATCATTTGACATGGCAATTTTTCTTCAACATTTACAACAACACTTTGTAATGCCTGGTACTACTGGAGATTTTCCTAGGTCTGCAATATAACACTTTTGTAATACCTAGTACTACTGGAGATTTTCCTAACCTCATGTCACTTTATGTACAAATTGAGTTGTGCTCTGTTTTTGTACAGACTTCAATTCAATCTCTAGATTTTTACATTCTTACGGTAAAAAGATGGTCTGCCAGCAAGGCATGAAAACTGAAACAGATGCCTAGAGTCCTAGATTCATCTCTTAGACTAACTCATGTAGCAGGCATGAACAATAATTATTCAATAAAAGCAGGATAAGCAACAACATACAGACCACAATGGCAAAATCTTCCGCAGAGCATATCTTATGCAGTAAAAAATTCATAAAAACTGCAGAGCGTCCATGGATGAAAAATTAGATCAAACATGAAAAATGTGTGAGGATTTGTGAATGCCATATCAACGAGAAATTTTTACGTCTACTTCTATCGAGAAAGGTCATAATATTATTAAAGAAAGTTGTTCCCACATATGTTGTGGAGTGATGTGCGATGTGTTTGGAGTTCTTTTTACAACATGACATATGTTTGTATAGAGTTGAATTGGCATACCTCACGTAGTAACTTAGAGAGATCATCCATCGTCAAGGTCAGGTGTTTGTCCTGCATCGGCAAGAAGTTAGGTTATCCATCTAATAGAGTGCCAGCAGTGAATATAATTATATATAAAACAAGAGGTCAAAATTAAACAAAACTACAACTTTAACGCACATTTTGCTGTTTCTTATCCTTGACTACTGCAGACTGCCTTGCCTTAGAGTGCCTGGATTTTGATGCACAACGAACCAGATCAACATCAAGATATGTAATAACAGTTTTGCTCATGTAAAGTAACCAAAACGTATGAGCTTGGTACAACAAAACAGAACACTAAAATTACAAAGAGGTTGAGAGATATACTGAAGAGAGTCGGTGGAAACCTAAGCAATGAACTTCTGCGTGGCAACTGCAACCAGCATTATTCTGCAGAGGAAATAATAAACAAAAGATTAAACATATGAAGTATTTGTCAAAGACTAACAACGTACATACGATATCTGATATCTATTTCATATGAGGGCTTTCTGAAAACCCAAAACTCAAAACAATCTGAATCAATCTTGTTCCTAAGCATGTATTTTCCAATTGATTTTTTTTTCAGGGCTTACAAATTCCAATGTTACTCATCATATTTCATCATCAAATTAATAAATTTGATCACTTCCTCTGTGGTATTGTTTCTGGAAAGGTGAGGGTACCCCAAATATACCTCAAGCTATAACTTTTTCTTCCTATAAGTCATTTTCCCGAAAATGATTGTCTATGGACTGAGTCGAGACAATACGACAAATCTGTTCACACTTTGTGTGATCGTCTATGGATACGAGATCGAGACAATACAACAACAAAGTGTGTTTACTTGATACAAAGGTTCGGACTTAACCAAACTCAATAGGATTCACGTATCAAGTAAATAGGGATTAACATTTGTGCAATTTACTTTAATTATAATAAAACAATTATAATGCGGAAATATAAAGTAAATGACATAGCAAGATTTTTTTAACGAGAAAACCGCAAATGTAGAAAAACCCCGGGACCTAGTCCAGAATTGAATACTCTCAGGATTAAGCCGCTATACAAAATAAGACAACTTCGTATAGTTGAGACCAATCAACTAAACCTATAGTTCACCTAGTTTCGTCTATATTCCCACGCCTCCAACCTGTAAACAAGTCACGTACTTGGACCAATTCTTTTGGTTCGTATTCCAAACAGTAAAGGAACAACAAATCTGTTTGGTATCAACTCTCTTCAACCAAGTGATATGAGTTGCGCAAAGGTTCCCTTGTTTATCTTAACATAAACTCCTTTGACAGGTTCCAAGATCTATCTTACGTTTAATCACCCAAAGGTAATCACTAAGATTAAGCCAACAACACTCTTCAATCAAGTGATATGTGTTGATGCCGATCTTCCTCAATTAATCAATCCAATCTACCACAAGGATAAACCGATTATTAATTGCATACTCTTTTTCCAAAACAAGTATTGTGCACACCAAAGATTATAAAAACACCAAGTAAGAAATCTTTAATATCTTCTTTGTATTCAAATCTTCTTAGATCTTCAATAAACACCTGCACATAATCACTTGAATCTCTTGTGATCAATCACACACAGAACGGAGTCTGTTAAAAATGGATTATCACAAGATCATCTTTAGATCTAACAACAGTCTAAAGATCCCTGTCGAAACCTTGAACTAGTTTGAGTGAATCTTATATCAGAATAGAAGATTCTCAAGCATAAACAAACTAGGTGCAATCAAGATTCAACCACCGTTAGTCAATCAAATCAATACGAAAACTAAAGATAAACCGCAATATCTAGTTTCCCACCAACGGGTCGTGCTAGAGCTTCTCAATTCCAATGAAGACTTTAAATTGAGCGGCCGTAAGAGATTTCACCTAATTAGATTACTCTCCTCTCCGATAGACGGCTTCACCAGTAACAAAGACAAAAGAGTAAGTCTAGGTTACGCAGGATTATTTTGATAGAAATGCAAACTCAAAGTATTTATAGACAAGGAAGTTTGGACACCAAGAAATTTCCAATATCGAAAATATTCTCAAGATATTTTTCATTACTCCACCAAATTCGGTTTTCATAATTCTTGTGAATGCACTGTCCAAAAATAGTGATTGAAATCTCCTTGGAAAATCTTTAATTAGAAAATGCACATTACTAATTCTTATTTTCCATATATAATTAAAAACCCTTAATTAAAAAGATTCTTAACTTATTTAAATTCGATCTTGGGATTTACTTCCTTCTTAGTCGTTAAGGAATATCTTTGAACGGAATAGAATAAGCATTAATGCACCGTGTTCAAAGAGTGACGACATCTTACTCTTGCAAGTCTTTACCATGCTTGCTCACTTGAAACCGATTTTCCACACTTCCAAACAAGTTTAGAATTGGTTCATCTGACTTTCAAGAACTATGTGATTGATCAAATTCCACTGAATCACAACTCATGGGTTTACGGTTATACCAAAAAAAGTTTCGGTTCTACCTCCATGTGAGTATTGTGCATAGTTACACTAGCTTACAAAATATACGACTGACTAGGTACTAGGATCAGTTTCCCACATATATTTGGTATCTAACTTGTATGCACTGCACATGTCCATAGGATCGGTTCCCCCTTCCCAAAAACGTGTTGCACATGTTCATAGGATCGGTTCCCCTTTCTTTCATAAACCTTTTTGCACCTCATAAAAGGATTGGTTCCCCTTGTGATGTACTGCACCTCTTACTAGGATCGGTTCCCCTCTTCTCAATAATAAGTTCAGACATACATAACCCGATCATACACCAGGTGATTACTTAAGATCGTTTTCACTAATAAAAGTCATACCAATACATAAGTCATGCCTCATGTGAATAGTTTTACCAATAACATAAACAAGTCATGAGTGGTTATACTAATCACACATATTGGTCTTTCATAAGATATGCAATGAAAAACATCCCCAATTACGCCTGGCGATTTCCTTTTCGGTTCACAACACATATCATGAACTTACTTCCTAAGAACACATGTCAACATTGTTCCCTAGGATGATCCTCACCTCATACCCATACATAATCACAATAGCATTCATACGATTATGTCAATATCTTATATACAAAGTTTAATGGTTAAGCAAGAAACTTCATATTGTATTCCTTAATACTATGTCTATCTAGAGTGTTCATGCTTCACAGTTTTATGTTTTCAATATGCACGACTTGAAAGATACGTTAGGGAATGAAATAGTTCAAGTCAAATATCACTAGCCTCAAGTGGAAGAATGATGTTGTCGTTGTATCTCCGCACTTCTTCAAGTATTCACAATACTTGTAATGTCTCACCCTAATACTTTCAAGCTAACCTATACGAAGTTGACTCTAGTACATTTAAATCAAGCAACTCTTAAATGAGTTTTGGTTCACTAAAATATGACAACCAAACTTGACATACCAACGCTTGGTACCAATAATTTCTTTTAAGCAAAAGCAATATATATATCAAATAAAAATAGGATTTTCTTAAAACAGGAAAACAATTAACTAACAAGATTGTTACCTCAATTTCGCATCCAACTTCTCCAAATATGATTCCATCACTTTCTTATTTCGGGAGAATTGATATCGAAATACCATCATGTTGTCATTCTCATGCCAAAAACAAAAGAATAACAACAACCAACCTTTACCAGAGAAAGGTTGAAAATCGGTTTTAACAATTGCAAGCAAAAGTTGAAAACCGTCGAAACACATATGCTTTTATGCTAAACCACAACCGGTTCAACATATTGTGACTTTTTAACATATTGTTTCTACAGGAATCCCTCATGATCCATTGATAAAGCCTACCAACTTGGGTTAGAACTTAATCCTGCTAAATCAAAAAGTCACTCAAACCATAAGGGTTCAAAACATATTATGATATCGTATATCAAGGTAATAAAACCGAAATCAAACATCTCATACACATACATAGCAAATAAATAAAGCATTAAAGTACCAGCTATGTAAATCAAAACTATCACAAGAAAAATTATAAATCAAATAACTTTATTCATAATAGTTTTATTCAATAGACACTTAAGACTTGAAATAAATCAACAACTAATGTCCACCCTTATTCTTCTTTTTGAAGGTACATCAACCTTCATTTGTTTGCTCTTCAGAGCATTCTTCATAGTCTTCTTCTTGTTCTTTATTTAAGAACTCATCATTGATCTTTAGGATACCATTAAGTGTATATGTATCATTTCTGCAGGCAAATGCCAACTATTTCTGAATACAGTCTAATTATCTTCCGAGTCATAGAATATGAAACATAAGATCTCCATTGCTGTAGACTTGATCATATGAGATACTAAATTCCTTTTTTCGTTCCTCCCATACGATTAATAATTCTTTGTGAGAGAGTTTTGATACTTTTCTCATCTTTAAAGCTGCTTTCCAAAGCTTTTTCACATAGCTTGGTAATAAGACAAGGATAACCAAGGTTTCTATTTAAACTATGACATTGAGAGATTCAATGATTTGAATCATTTGATTGATAATCATTCCACAAATATCAATTCGTTTCTTACCTTCAAGAAGAAAGTAAACCAATTCAACAAATTCTCTATTCCATGTGGATGAATCTCTTGAACATGCAAACAAAGTTGCTACAACTAGTTTTTAGAACACCCTTAGATGAATCGGTGCATCTTTGGTTAGCATTTTTCATTTTATCCATTCAACAGTTTTTCCAATGATAAGTTTTGAAATGCTATCGTGATCAATTTCAGAACCTGTAACCATATGGCCTTTCACATTGTATTTGATAATTTCTGATATCATCTTTATGTCGACATGAAGAAAAGTACTCCCAACCAAGGTACTAAAAGTAAGTTTTTCATGATTAATATTGTGAATATTTCCATAAAAAATTCTTACTATGTCAAGTGAATACTTTTCAAATCCGAACATCTTTCCCCAGATTCGGTTTTAGACAAATTTCACATAATTGGTCTGTGAAACCTTTGGATCGAATCTCTTTTCTTCAGTGAAGGTAGCTTCCGTCAAGATTTGGGATCTATCAAAGCATGTAGAGTCTACGAAATCCGTAAGATCATGTTTTCCTTTGATCAAGTGAGGACGCTTGATTTTCTCAACTTCTCCAGAAGGAATAAATTGATTCAAGACAAACTTGTCTAATTCGTGGTATTCTTCCACTAATTTCCTCTTTCTCATATTTGCGAAAATATGAAGAACCATAGTTTCGGTTTTTATCAGTATTCTCCAATATGTTCGAACACATAATAAGAGATTATCTTTTATAGGAAGACTTAAGATTAAAAACCGAAAACCGCTAGTTTTAGGAAATACTAGCAAAATCGGAAACCGAGACTTGTGAGAAAACAAATCCGATTTTGTATTTAGGCCATTTTTTTGGAAAATCGGTTCTTCATGGACTGGATCTTTATTTCGGATTGATTTCATGTTTTTATCCAAAAGTCTGTTTACTCTTTTATTACCAGAGATTGATAATATTACTTGAAACTCACTCAAGAATTCTATAGAGTATACAGATACATGTTTGAACAAAATATGATATTTGTTAAAAATACCATTTGAATCATAAATCCTGTAAAATTTTGAAAGATCACTTGCTTCATTAAAATAGTTGTGAGTTGTATGAAGCAATCCATGGTTAATATAATTATTAACTAAAAACTCAATCCTTGGAGGATTACATATTTTCCAAACTTGTACTAATAGAGGCGAATCATTAACAGTTTTCGATCTGAAAATGTATACAAATATACTTTGATAGGCTATCCAAAATATATTTAAGATTCTAGATTTCACAAGAACACTATAACCGAGGTTCATAAAAATCTTACGTAGAATCTTATGCATCTTCAAGATACTATCTGTCTCATTGACCATTGAATCATTATTTGTCATAATGATATATAATCCTATGAAAGGATTATGTAAGTCACTCACGACATACATATGCATCATTCCTAACAGGTTTAGGAATAAAAGTATTACATACTTCATAAGTGTTATCCACCACAGACTCCCGAAGTAGTCAAATCCTGCCATTACGTTAACTGGATCATTAACCAGACTCAATTCTTATAGGATGGATCGTACCAAACACAGATTATTAGATTTTTTCGTGTTTTCCTGCTTTGATACCAATTGAAAAGGAGAGGGTACCCTAAATATATCTCAAGCTATAACTTTTTCTTCCTATAAGTCCTTTCCCCGAAAGTGATTGACTATGGACTGAGTCGAGACATTACAACAAATCGGTTCACACTTTGTGTGATCGTCTATGGATACGAGATCGAGACAATACAAAAAAAAAGTGTGTTTACTTGATACAAAGGTTCGGACTTAACCAAACTCAATAGGATTCACGTATAAAGTAAATAGGGATTACCGTTTGTGCAATTTACTTTAATTATAATAAAACAATTATAATGCAGAAATATAAAGTAAATGACACAGCAAGATTTTGTTAACGAGGAAACCGCAAATGCAGAAAAACCCCGGGACCTAGTACAGAATTGAATACTCTCAGGATTAAGCCGTATATAAAATAAGACAACTTCGTATAGTTGAGACCAAGCAACTAAACCTATAGTTAACTTAGTTCCGTCTGTTTTCCCACGCCTCCAACCTGTAAACAAGTCACGTACTTGGACAATTCCTTTGGTTTGTATATCAAACAGTAAAGGAACAACAAATATGTTTGGTATCAACTCTCTTCAACCAAGTGATATGAGTTACGCAAAGGCTACCTTGTTTATCTTAACATAAACTCCTTTGCCAGGTTCCAAGATCTATCTTACGTTTAATCACCCAAAGGTAATCACTAAGATTAAGCCAAGAACACTCTTCAACCAAGTGATATGTGTTGATGCCGATCTTCCTAAATTAATCAATCCAATCTACCACACGGATAAACTGATTATTAATTGGATCCTTTTTTTCCCAAACAAGTATTATGCACACCAAAGATTATAAAAACACCAAATAAGAAATCCTCAATATCTTCTTTGTCTTCAAATCTTCTTAGATCTTCAATAAACACCTGCACACAATCACTTAAATCTCTTGTGATCAATCGCACACATAATGGAGTCTGTTAACAATGGATTATCACAAGATCGTCTTTAGATCTAACAACAGTCTAAAGATCCCTGTCGAAACCTTGAACTAGTTTGAGTGAATCTTATATCAGAAGAGAAGATTCTCAAGCATAAACAAACTAGGTGCAATCAAGATTCAACTATCGTTAGTCAATCAAATCAATACGAAAACTAAAGATAAACCGCAATATCTAGTTTCCCACCAACGGGTCACGCTAGAGCTTCTCAATCCCAAATAAGACTTCAAATTAAGTGGCCGTAAGAGATTTCACCTAATTAGATTACTCTCCTCTCCGATAGGCGGCTTCACCAGTAACAAAGACAAAAGAGTAAGTCTAGGTTACGCAGGATTAGTTTGCTAGAAATGCAAACTCAAAGTATTTATAGACAAGGAAGTTTGGACACCAAGGAATTTCCAAAACCGAAAATATTCTCAAGATATTTTTCATTAATCCACCAAATTCGGTTTTCATAATTCATATGAATGCACTGTCCAAAAATAGTGATCGAAATATCCTTGGAAAATCTTTAATTAGCAAATGCACATTACTAATTCTTATTTTCTATATATAATTAAAAACCCTTAATTAAAAAGATTCTTAACTTATTTAAATTCGATCTTGGGATTTACTTCCTTCTTAGTCGTTAAGGAATATCTTTGAACAAAATAGAATAAGTGTAGGATCAGAATCTCGCAACAACATAACCATTTACAACACACTACGAAGGCGTCGTAGGTTGGTTACAGAAATGACGTGAATGATGGCGTCGCCAGAAAAACAAGAAAGATGTGAAGACCTTGCGATATTAAGGATATCGCGAAATAAACATTTGTATGCTTGCGAGAATCTCGCAAGCCAGATCCGAAAATAAAGATTATATTATCTGTCATCTACTATGTAAACACCTATATAAAGAAGAGGGTAGGAGAGATAAAGGAGAGAGACATATTTTGGTAATAGAGAGAGAGAGATTATTATTTTTCTTTATCATCATCTTCCCCTAAAACTAAATCTAGAGCTCCAAATACTCATTAATGGAGTCTCAATGTAACCCAAATGTAATTTCAATAATCATAGTGAAGAACCCTAACCCCATGGATGTAGATCACATTGATCGAACCACGTAAATCTTGTGTCTTACTTTATAATTTTAGCACTTTAATCATTATTTTGGTTATGAAATAGATTTATATCTAGAAATTATTGTCATAATATTATAAGGGGTGTGTTGTTGGATTTCCTGCAACTACATTTTTGGCGTTAGAAACAGGGATTGATTCTTGTTGGATTGAAGGAAATCAAACAAATTGGGTACTATTGGTCACAGATCTCACTGAATCTACAGGTATTAGGGGCGAAAGTCATAAAAGAAGAAAGCATAACAATAATGAAAAATACATTGCAGGCCAAAAAGTCTCTGCGAACATCTCAGATCTTTATGCAAGGACATAGTTACATCAGCCGACAACAAATCTCACTAGTTGCTGGGAGAAATAAAGATATATCGAAATAATGAAGGACGAACGAAAAATTAGATAATACATCAGCAGAAATAAAATTAGACGAATCCCCACCAATAATCTATTCTAAAAGGGAACTCCTTTCTTATTTCTTTAATGTTATTCTTAAAATTTCCAGATCCAGTGGTTTTAAACAAAGTTTTGGCAAGATTTTCACAAAAATTCATAACATGTTCTTGATCTAAATTTTGATTCCTTCTTAAAAACTGGATTTCATATTAGATTTGCAATCTATGGAATGTGTTTTACAAACCTATATGAGATTTTTGAGAAAATTTACGTGTCTAAATTTTCGGCTGATTTGGGAACCTTCCCATGAACAAAACCAAACGAATTTCTAGTTAGTATACCTTTCTTCGCATGACAGCAATTAGCACCTGCTTGTCTAGACTATTCACCGAGTAGATTTGTTGATTGCAGTGATACATGAAAGAATCTCGCAAACACTCTTCAAATACCACTAAACCCAAATCAGTTCGCTGCAAGCAGTTCACATCGTGTCAATCAATCTACTTTGGGTCAACAGATCAGTCCACACCACTAAACATAGTTCGCAACAACTCAGTGTGGGGCAATCAATTTAGTTCGCAACAAATCAGTTTGAGACAATCACTTTAGTTCTCGTCAACCAACCATTCCAGCGAAGACACAAATTTTTCTTGCGAAGAAGTAGAGCAACGAAATAGAGTAAATATGCAAACTTCAAAGAAGAAAAAAAAATACCATAAAAGGATGAAGAGAACTCAACTCAAGAGTGCGAAGAAATAATTCCACAAATTCGAAGCGTGGAGAAATGGACAAGAAAACTGTGGGTTATTTTAACCTAAAGGTTAGCGAAATACAGAACTAAGTCTACACCAGCAATAGTGGAGAATCATAGGATGAAACCATTTCTCCTATCAATCAACAACGAAATGATAGTAAAAATCGCAGCTTCAAATATCAATTTCTAATATCTTATGCGAAAGAACCGGGATTCTCAAAACCAATGGAGCACACGGTGCTTAAAATTTTCTGCGAACTACAAGGGTGAACAGATTTCTGCGAAAAATATGTACTAAAAATAATATAGCACTAGTGATCCAGGGAGAGTTGTTATTCTTAGTCATAATGAAGGTAACAACAGATGGAGTTCGAGAACGAATTAATAAAGATCACCGGAAGCAGAGAAATAAAGAGCTAAAAGAAGGAATTTTATGATGTGTCAACTAAAATTTCTTCATGAAATAAAAACAGTGGCCATTAAAATTTCTTGTGCAGGATTCAGATAGCAAGACAATGATATCTCAAAAGAATCAAAGTGGATCTTCGCACCGGAAAAACCAAAAAAGGAGAAGAAGAAAAGACGAAGAAAGAGTACACAAAGAATGGTAATATGAGAATAAGTCAGCGAATAACACTGCCCTTTCGCAAAACAGGAACTAGCACAGTTGGTCACCAGCACAGAGAATGGGTCTGAAGACACTGGTTCGAATCTCTTATCAAATGTATTTTTCGCACATTTTACATATTTTTAGATTGGTACGGGCGAAGATCAAATAAACTTTAACAAGTTTGCAATAATTTCGCATATGAGAGGTAGCAAAGTTGGTCAGGTTTCGCAAAGCGAGTTGCAGCACTTGGTTTCGAATTTACCCATTCGCAAATAATTTTTTCCCTTCACAAATGATGTCCGCTTACTTCATACAGACGTTAACTTCGCAAAGTCTTTGATTCTTTCGCAAGAGATAGCTAGCACAGTTCGTAGGGTGCGATAAAATCCAAGAAGCAGGTCAAGAGTTCAAGTCTCATTTCTCACTCTTCTTTTTGCTGTTGCGATAATTACATTTATTTGTGTGACTTTTATACATTTTAAGGAGGCCAATTTCGCAAACAAACCATATACTTCGCAAGAGATGACATCAACAGAAAATCACATGAAAGCTAAGTACCACTTCCTTGAATATTTTACTTACAGAAAATAAAAGATTTTTGATTTGATTTACAAAAAGCGATTCAATCGCACGATAACAAAGATTTCAAAGATTAATAAGATTTCAAGATTACAAAAACTTCAAAATTACAAAGATTTTGAAATTTCAAAATTACAGAAAACCGAGAAAATTCAATGTATATATTTCTCTAGAATATCTCTTTTATAGAAAATAAAAGATTTTTGACTTGATTTACAAAACGCGATAAAATCGCAGAATTACAAAAATTTCACAACTACAAAGATTTCGGAATTACAATGTATTAGAATTTCTCTTGAATATTTACTTTACTTTAAATGATATGATATTATGAGAATGACAGAATGAATGAAAGAAATGACAGAAATGAAAGAATGAATGAAAGAATAAAGAAATGCGAAAATTTCGCAAGAGACAATCTAAGATCCATAAAAATCTAAGATTTAGAATGGGGCGAACCTTTATGGCGTACACCCTAGTTCGCGAATAAAATATCGCAAGAGGCAAATGTAAGACCTAAAGTACGTAATATGAGGGGGTACCTATTGCATGGCTCAGCGAAAAGGTTACACCGCCCCTGGAACCTGAGTCATGGAGATTTGGGGTCAATAAAGCCCATCCAGGAGAGATACCTTGGATTTTCAACCTGAGCTTATGACTTAGGTTGGACGACTGAGGGTCTCTTCTAAGGAGTGCAAAATATGATCAAGGCGCCGAGGTACACGGTTGATCCAATAGTGCTCGGGGCTTATGAAACTACCATGGCCATTCTTGGCAAGTCTTGACTATGATGCACTCGGCCCCAAGAAAACCCTACTTAGGGTGCAGTCTCGTAACCATAAGTTATATAGGCAAAAGGGATAAAAGGATGCGAAAACAACTGGTTATTGGAAAGACTGGATGGGAGGATCTAGTCTTGTATGGAAGAAGTACGTCTCCTTGAAGGGGCAACCAGGGGGAAGATAAGGGCGGCACCCTCCATTAGGGAGATGATAAGTGTCTTAAGACGCAAATGTCATGAGGCTTTATTTTTGCAAGAATATTTAGGCTTGTCATATTTGTGCAACAATCCTGAAGAGGCAATAATACAAAAGACAAAGATAAGACGAGATCAATGGGTTCGTACATGAAAGTGTAAGGACGTCCTGCGATTTCGTCGCAAGACGGCAATGTCATGGGGCTTTACGTTCGCAAGAATATTTAGGCCTGTCATATTGTCGCATGAAAAACATCCTACAGAGGCAAAAATACTAAGAGAAATGATACGACAAGATTAATGGGCCATTACATAAAAGTGTAAAGATGGTCTGCGATCTTGTCATAATGACAAGGGGTGGCAAAATAAGACCTTTAACTAGGAAGGCAAAATAAGACCACATGAGAAGGTAAGCAAATAAGCTTGAAAAAATGAGTAAGCAAATAAGTTTGCGAATATATACATGGAAATGAATCTGAGACAATGAAAATAACAAAGAAGTATTATTTAGAATCTTTCAGAAGTATTATTCAGAATCTCTCAGAAGTATTATTCAGAATCTCTCAGGAGTATTATTCAGAATTTCTCAGGAGTATTATTCAGAATTTCGCAGAAGTATTCATAATTTCGTAGTATGTGTCAGAATTTCGCAGAATGTGTCGAAATTTCTCAGAATGTGATTATTTTACAGAATGTGGTTATTTCGCTCAATTATTTCGAAGATATTATACTATCGCATGAGCACAAAACAAGAGACAGAGGCAAGATAAGAATGAAGAAACAACTCGCTCATTCAACATTTTCTCAACGATTCTACCCTCATAGATAAAGAACAGAGGAAAATATGGATTACGAAGAAAAAACGTTTTATATTCTTTATCTTCTCGGCAAGAATCATTTCCAAAGTGGACGTTCACTGATGAATAACAAGAATCCTCACCAAAAATGGAGTAATAATTTCGCATAAATAGAGGAAATATTTCTTATTCCCATTCAAGGACAGATTCTTCTTATATTTCGAGGATTGAGTACTTCTTATACTTCTCAAAGGATACTTCATACTTCGCATACTTCAAAATATGATACTTCTAATTACTTATTAAAGATTCAGAACTTCGCAAAAGAATAAAGGCAAGTACGTACTTTTCAAGTTTAGTATTCTTTCGCTCGTTTCTTCAGCAACAAAGATCAAAGACTACTACAACAACGGATTTTTTTCTTAAAGATCTCTCTTCAAGCAATATTCAAGAAAAAAGAGGCAAGATGTAGGATCAGAATCTCGCAACAACAAAACCATTTACAACACACTGCGAAGGCGTCGTAGGTTGGTTACGGAAATGACGTGAATGATGGCGTCACCAGAAAAACAAGAAAGATGTGAATACCTTGTAATATTTAAGGATATCGCGAAATAAACATTTGTATGCTTGCGAGAATCTCATAAGCCAGATCCGAAAATAAATATTAGATTAGATGTCATCCACTATGTAAGCACCTATATAAAGAAGAGAGTAAAAGAGAGAAAGGAGAGACATATTTTGGTAATAGAGAGAGAGATTATTATTTTTCTTTATCATCTTCTTCCCCTAAAACTAAATCTAGAGCTCCAAATACTCATTAATGGAGTCTCAATATAACCCAAATGTAATTTCAATAATCATAGTGAAGAACCCTAACCTCGTGGATGTAGATCACATTGATCGAACCACGTAAATCTTGTGTCTTATTTTATAATTTTAGCACTCTAATCATTATTTTGGTTATAATATAGATTTAGATCTAAAAATTATTGTCATAATATTATAAGGGGTGTGTTGTAGGATTTCCTGCAACTACAATAAGCATTAATGCACCGTGTTCAAAAAGTGACGACATCTTACTCTTGCAATTCTTTACCATGCTTGCTCACTTGAAACTGATTTGCCACACTTCCAAACAAGTTTAGAATTGGTTCATCTGACTTTCAAGAACTATGTGATTGATCAAGTTTCACTCAATCACAACTCATGGGTTTACGATTCTACCAAAACAAGTTTCGGTTCTACCTCCACGTGAGTACTGTGCATAGTTACACTAGCTTACTGGTCGGTTGTCAGGCGACGCAGAAATAAATTTCACTTTCTTACTTCCTAAAATAACGTAGTATGCAATAAGAAAGAGTTCGTATCCACAGAGAGGCTTTTTGTTGTTATGCAAATTTTCAGTTTCCTAGTAACCAAGGGGGGATATTGTTTTATCAAAGCAATAAAAATAAATTGAAAGCAATAAAGTATGAAAATAATCAATATGGATAAAGTATTGGTCACGGGATAGTTTCATTCACAAACACATATTTTCATCAATGACTAGAATTGATGTTTAATCTCTCATTTACTAAAAGTCCTAGGATACCTTGATCGCAAGAATATCCCGCTAATTCCCTGATTTCATCACAACCACATTAAAAGATGCATATGTGAATTCTTCTTAGAAAGCAACCTAAAGTGTACAAGCAAATTAGATTTAACTCCCTAGAAGCAATAAGCTATATGGAATAAGACTAATCAAGGCAATCGAAATGTGTAAAAGCACTAAATCAATTTAACCCAAGTTATGATTCATATGTGACTAGTAGGATATATCTCTACAATCACTACCCACATTTATGCTACTTAGAATCAGGGATGAACAACGTTTTCGTATTGAAAACCCTAATATAGCTCTAGAAATGAATGCAAATCGGATTGATTCCGGACTCAACCAAATAAACAATCAAATCATATATCAATATCAACAATGAAACATAAACAGTAAACTTGAGACAAAACTAATGCATTGAATCAGATTTTATTTGTGAAATCCACTTATTATCCCATAACCAATATTAAGAATTTAGCTACTCATGGTTTTTGGGTTCAACATTATTATCAAAAATAAAATGAAGAACATAAAAATAAATGGAAGCAAACCCTAGTCGCTGCTCTCCTCCAAAAACCCAGTAGAAAAATACGTGATATGTGATAAAAATCCCCTCAAAAGAATATAAACTTTTCTTTTTATAGCTTTCAACTTTCCAAAATTAGGTCTTCAAAGTCCATCACCAAAAATTCCACCAAGCCCATGAACCATGTGTGAGAAAAAACCCATGTGAAAATATGACCCAAAAAATGTTTGCCGGAAAACTGTGTTTTTGGCCGGAAGTTGGTCGGAATCCGGCGCCGGCAAGTTACCGCCGGTCAAACTGGTTAGCTCGGTCAGGGTGAGTCAAGATCAAGTCACCTAACTGACTCAGCTGAATGAGTCTTATGCCAAGATTATTGCAACTTTGCACACCAGCCATGTTGGTTGTGCTTCACCAGTTAAACTCCATCCATGATGGATGTCTTTGTAACTTCCCTGCTCACCGTATCATCTCATTCCCAGCTTAAATATACTGCATTAT
This sequence comes from Papaver bracteatum, assembly GCA_023529315.1. Lineage (NCBI taxonomy): Eukaryota > Viridiplantae > Streptophyta > Magnoliopsida > Ranunculales > Papaveraceae > Papaver > Papaver bracteatum. The sequence continues at coordinate 7,559,706 of JAJJWX010005152.1, forward strand.
ATCTCACAGCAGTAAACATAAACTCTGCAGCTACAACAGCTACACCCCATTCTCTGCAATTGCACTTCCAGTACCTTGCTGTAACTCCAAAGATAGTTCATTCTTCATAACCTCAAGAACTGCAGCTGCAACTCAACACAGCAGCAACACCTAAGACATTGTAAGTCCAACTCAATCTCAGTTGAAATCATCAGTTCCCTGCACCTCAGCTACAGTTGCACTAACTTCATTGTAAGCTCAAACACCAACACATTCATTCAAAATTTCTACCTCAACAACTGCGTACAACCGCTACAACCAACTTCCAGAACTGCAGATTGAACATCACCCTGCTAAGTTCTCATCTACGTTCTGCAATTCATTTCCAAAGAAACCAAACCGTGTTGATGTCACCACTTCCACCACCAGTTCGATCTCAAAACATCAGCAACATTCAAACACATACAACAATTCCTAGCTCCAGGCTAACTCCATTGTTTTGTTGCTGAAATGGCGAGTCTCCACGCGCCAAAGTTGTTGTTGATCGATCACCAAATCCACCAGTAGACCACAATCCAATTATCCAACTCGGATTAAGACCATCTCAGCCAACCCACTTCGCTGTCCAGCATAAATTCATACCACAACTCTCGACCTTGGCCTGTGTAGCTGCAAAGAACGCTGCAGTTGCGACCATTTCCAACAACCACCATCGGCAACAACTCTTGAACATTTCACAAAGATAATGCTCAAAACTCCTTTTCTCGATAATAACAATCCCACCTGATCCATCCATCAAATATCGTAACCATTAGCCTGTAGCCCATAATCTCAATATTTGTCTCTTGATACCCCAGATGAAATCCATCACCAGGCTTCTTTGGTTGTATGTAATGACCATCTGCTTTCACTGCCTGCACTCTTCATTCACTTCTCGACTGTATTGGTCCATGAAGTCTATTCCATGTTGGATAGCAGCTGCTTGCTTGAAAGGGAAGTGAAAACTTGCAATGCACAGACTCAAACAATAACTGCAACAACAACTCAGTTCAACACCACAGTCCAACTTCTGAGAACTTGCAGCTCCATTCAGCTCCTTGAAGTTTCAAATATCAAGTCTTTAACCTCCACAAGCAGCCCCTCTCAACACTACTGTGACTTATCTCCACCAGCTTACAGCCCAACAGTAGCAGCAACTCCTGAAACTGTTCATCACTGATACCCTAACTTCAGTTCAAAACCTAATTTTCTTCATTAATCTTCATCACAGTAGCATATCGAATTCACATCTCAGATCCACACAATCTTCTAGCAAATCAGCAGCAATAGCTAAACAAAATCACTCCCTAACAAATAAAGCTACCAGTTTCATCAGAGCAGATTCCTTTCTTCCATTCATGACATCAATCCATCACAATAAGTCCAAGTTCTCACTGTTTTTACAAATTAAAGAAAACCCAAGCTCTTAATTTCTCTACTCAACTGAAATAAAGAAAAACCTAACCTGGTGGTGGATCTGTGGTACTGAATTCCTCTTCTCATAGCTCATTCCCATTCCAGCTTCAACTGCACCCTTTTCCTTCACCAGAATCAGTTGCTCAACATAACACCAACAGCTTCCCTGTAATTCAACTAACAACCATCTCTCAATCAAAGCTTACACCTTCAGTTACAGAGTTTCAATTTCTCGATTTAATTCAGACCCTAAATCTTCATGTACCAATCAATCGAACTGCAAGAAATTTCTTCAATTTCAGCAACAAAAAGTCTTGCTTGTGTTTTCTTCTGTCTGAATTTCGGATGGATGAGAGAAATATCCCTCTCATTGAATTCGTGGTTGTAATGAAACAAGGTTGGATAATGATAACCCAACACCCAGATAAGGGCCACCCAACTAAACTATCAATTTTTTGTATTGTCGGTTCCAGGGATCCGACAAGCTTAAAGTTTTGTTCAACTTGATGGTCAGTTCTGGGGAACTGACAATACATTCTTCACCTCCGTCTTGCGCAACCAAGATGACTCCTTTGATGCGTATCCTAGTCGTCTCCAGATATATTCCGCTCGCCAATTGATCTTTTTGCTCTTTTCGCTCCAAATGGATGATTTGTCCTTCTTTTTCTCCAAAGGACTCCATTGCACCTAATATCTCAAATTCACACATAAGATACATAATTTACATGAAAACTCGCAAAGAAAGCATAAATACTAGATATAAAAATAGGTGTTTATCACACCTATCAAATTCCCCCACACTTAGACTTTGCTAGTCCTCGAGAAAATCAAACAAAACTTATACTAAAGAATACATACAACTCCCGTGAGCGTTTTCTAGAGAAATACCCACACAACCTACAATTCCAACTTACAAGTTCTCCGAAAAGATAGTATCCAATGCGCTAAGAAGACATAAAGATTCTGCACACTAGTCATAAGAAGTTAGACACATAAATGAACACAATCTCATTCTCAAAAGTTGAGAGAGAAATAACTATCCCTTATCGAAAGAAATTCGGGTTCGGAGTGATCAAAAGTCTTGACTTTGCCTCACAAGAAAGGGTTTTATGAAATTGCACTCCATAATAAACAGCTCTTTATGGTTCACACATGTGTCCAGGTAGGAATGAATAGAGAATCCTGCGACACGTTGAATAGTAGGAAGGCAACCCTCCGAAATGTTTTGAAAACCCACATCTTTTATTCATTTTGAAAACCCTTTTTTCTGACGATCTCTTAGAAAGGAAATCAACCACTTAACGAAGGTGGGAATATGCTTACTTACCTCGTTATCCGTTCGGCGTGCAGATAGCACCACTCTCATAGCATCCATAGAAACGTCTTCGGTCTTCAATCTTTGTCTTCGGTCTTCAACTCTTGATGATAACTCTTGAACTTCGTAGAATCTTGACAATGTGATTCTTTCCTCTCATTCCTTGTTGCTTGAAACTTCACTGTAGATATTTCTTCTTCCGTTGGCTTATTGAATAAATACAAAACAAAAATATAATCTAAACAAACCAAAATATGATGCAATGAATATTTTTTTTTTCCTCTTTTTTTTCCTCTTTTTTTTTGGACAAGAGAATATAATACAAATAAAAATAAAAATAAAAATGCAAGTACAAATGCCATGGTGTGAGTACTTTACCGCTTGATTCTTCACAACTTGTATGTCTCGATATCATAAACTTCTTGAATTCTCATCTTGAAAATCTTCACTCTTGTACAATAGTCTTCAACTTGTAAAAATTCTGCTCCTTGTCTTGTTGCTATACTTGAATCTGAAATCTGCTCATTTTTGTACCGTTGCTTGTAAACCTAGAACGTCTTCAACTTTCCTTCGAACTTGTGATGCTTCCCTTGTTGATGATGATGGTGTTTCTATGGACCTGTTGATGTAGAGAGATAAAGTGTATGGTGCTAACTGCAAACAAGATTACAAGTGGTATGTAAGTTAGCAATTCGATGTCACCATTTATGACTGATAAAATAGCACTCAAGAGATCAAAATAGTGCTTATATTGGTGGGAGGTTGGGTAGCTCACCATTCTACCCGGAGTTTACGTACGGTGACACACACTCTAAAAGCACAAATTTAGACAGGTACAAAGAAATGAAGGTCGGTGCCTCTCATGATGTAACATGGGTAGTCTCCACTATAGGGGACCACTACTCTACTACCGAATTCAGTCTGCATCATATTTGCCACTGGCATGGTTAAATCCAACTTTAACTCTCATACAAGTAAGAAACCCGATCATGTTCTCTGTCATCTCTAAGTCCAGTCACTCTTATGAGAATCTCGATGTAATCTTAGCGACATGGATACTATGTTACTCTAAACTAACTACAAGTTGGAGTTTTTCATGCACTAATTTACACAAAAGTTGAAAATTTTGAAGAAAAAAAATTTACAATGCAAATGCTTAACCACTCCCCCACACTTAAACTTTACATTGTCCTCAATGTAAATTGAGTCATCCAAAGTAAGTCAAGGTGGGAAATTATGCATGACAAATGACAAGAAATCAGAAAAATAAAATACAAGATAAGAAAACACTAAAAACAAGATAAGAAAATGAAAATAAGAAAAGAGATACTCATCCTATGGGTTGCCTCCCATTCAACGTTTGGTTTAAAGTCGTCAACCCGACTATCTCCTTGCTTTCTATGACTCCTCCAGAGGGAGTGCATCCACAAAATTCGCTCCTTCCACCACTTCGGAAGTGAAATTCTCATAATATGGTTTCAACCGGTGCCCATTAACTTTAAGTTCCTTTCCTGTAGCTATGCTACGAATTTCTACTGCATCATGAGAAAACACATTAGTAACAATGAAAGGTCCGATCCATCGTGACCTTAATTTACCCGGAAATAAATGCAAGCGAGTATTAAACAAAAGCACTTTCTGCCCAACACAAAATTGTTTTCTAGAAATCATAGTATCATGAAAGGCCTTCGTTTTCTCCTTGTAAATGCGAGAGCTTTCAAATGCATCATTGCGAAGCTCTTCTAGCTCTTGGAGTTGTAACTTCCTTTGCTTTCCAGCCCCATCCATCTCCATATTGCATTGCTTTATCTCCCAAAATGCCTTATGCTCAATCTCCACGGGTAAGTGACAAGGTTTACCATACACAAGCCTAAAAGGGGACATCCCAATAGGTGTCTTGTATGCGGTTCTATACGCCCACAAAGCATCATTAAGTCGCAAGCTCCAATCTTTCCTTGTTGGATTCACCGTCTTTTCAAGAATGGATTTCACCTCTCGGTTAGACACCTCGGCTTGTCCATTTGTTTGGGGATGATAAGGTGTTGCAACCTTATGTGACACATTGTACTTCTTCAACAAGGTTTGCAAAGTCCTGTTGTTGAAGTGAGAACCCCCATCGCTAATTATGGCTTTCGGAATTCCAAACCTTGCAAAAATGTTAGCTTGCACAAAATCTAAAACAACCTTGGAATCATTAGTAGGGGTGGCCTTAGCTTCCACCCATTTAGAGACATAATCAACAGCAAGTAAGATGTAATAATTCCCATGAGAGTTGACAAAAGGACCCATAAAATCAATACCCCATACATCAAAAACTTCAATAAATTGAATAAAGGTTTGTGGCATTTGATTTCGGGCACCTAGATTGCCTGTTCTTTGGCACCTATCACAAGTTGTGCAAAATATATGTGCATCCTTAAACAAGGTTGGCCAATAGAAACCGCTTTCAAGTACCTTGTAAGCGGTTCTCTTACTTCCAAAGTGTCCTCCGCAAGCATAGGAGTGACAAAATGACAAGATAGAATTAAACTCAGATTGGGGAACGCACCTTCTCATTACTTGGTCGCTGCCATGTTTCCATAAGTATGGATCATCCCATATGTATTGGTTTCCTAACCTCTTTAGTTTGTCCCTCTCAGCACGAGACAAGTTCTTTGGGATTTGTTTAGTTACCAAGTAATTCACAATGTCAGCATACCATGGTTCTCCAATGGCAATTGAGAATAGTTGCTCATCCGGGAAACTTTCACGCAATGGGATAGCTTCCTTGTCCACAGCAAGACGGCTCAAGTGATCCGCAACGGTGTTCTCAATTCCTTTCTTATCTTTGATTTCAATATCAAACTCTTGCAAGAGTAAAATCCAGCGTATGAGCCTTGGTTTCGCTTCTTTCTTCATTAGCAAGTACCTAAGAGCTGCATGGTCAGAATAAACAACAACTTTTGTACCAATTAGATAAGAGCGAAATTTCTCCAATGCAAATACAATAGATAAAAACTCTTTTTAAGTGGTTGTGTAGTTTTGTTGGGCCTCATTTAACGTTCTAGAAGCATAATAAATGGCATGAGGTATCTTCCCCACACGCTGCCCAAGCACCGCACCAACCGCGTAGTCACTAGCATCACACATGAGCTCAAAAGGCTTGCTCCAATCCGGTGGTTTAATGATAGGGGATGAAATCAAAAGTTCTTTCAAACGATTGAATGCCACCATACACTTCTCATCAAAGTTAAAAACCACATCTTTTTGCAATAAGTTGCAAAGTGGTGATGCTATCTTGGAAAAATCCTTGATAAATCTACGATAGAAACCTGCATGACCAAGAAAATAACGTATCTCCCTCACCGTAGTGGGAGGGGTTAGAGCACGAATAAGGTCAATCTTAGATTTATCAACTTCCAAGCCCTTAGAAGATATAATATGGCCTAAAACTATGCCATGAGTTACCATGAAATGGCACTTCTCCCAATTTAGCACAAGGTTTGTTTCTACACATCGTTCAAGGATCAATGACAAGTTGTTCAAACAAAGGTCAAATGAATCACCGAAGACACTAAAGTCATCCATAAACACTTCAATGATTTTTTCAATATACTCGGAAAAGATACTTACCATACACCTTTGAAAGGTAGCTGGAGCATTTCATAAGCCAAAAGGCATCCTTCTATACGCAAAAGTACCGAAAGGACAAGTGAAAGTGGTCTTCTCTTGGTCCTCCGGTGCTATCACAATCTGATTGTAACCTGAATAACCATCAAGGAAACAATAATAAGCATGTCCAGCTAAACGTTCAAGCATTTGATCAATAAAGGGTAAAGGAAAATGATCCTTCCTAGTAGTAGCATTCAACTTTCTATAATCAATACAAACCCTCCAACCGGTTTGCACACGAGTTGGGACAAGTTTGTTCTCATCATTCTGTACCACCGTTACCCCTGATTTCTTTGGTACAACTTGTACCGGGCTCACCCACTTGCTATCGGATATGGGGTAGATAACACCCACTTCCAAAAGCTTTAGTATCTCCTTTTTCACAAATTCCATCATAGGAGGGTTCAAACGACGTTGCGCTTCCCTTTTAGGCTTTGCATCATCCTCCAAACGAATCTTATGCATACAAACGGCAGGGCTTATACCCTTGATATCGGCGATTGTCCATCCTATGGCCGTCTTGTGCTTCCTTAGCACCCTTAGAAGTTTTTGCTCCTGTAATTCACTAAGATCGTTAGAAACAATCACAAGTAACTCTTCATTGTCACCCAAGTACAAGTATTTTAAGTGACTTGGAAGAGGTTTCAATTCCAACTTTGGAGATTTAACAATAGAAGGTAAAAGCTTTTCATCACTGCATGGTAAAGAAATAAAAGAGACATTATGAGTTTCCGGACATCCTTGTAGTGAGTTGAGATCACCAAGGGATTCCTTAACTTCGTTACCACACTCTACTCCATCATCCATGGATGTAGTTAAAACAGTTTCCAAAGCATCATCACCATTTAATTCAAACACTTTTTGCGCCAACGCATCCATAACATCAAAGGAGAAACAAGAGTGGACATCACTAGGTTATCTCATCGTCTCAAAAATATTGAAACGTATTATTTCTCCGTCAAACTCCATAGTCAACGTTCCCTTGTCTACATCAATAATGGTCTTAGCCATTTTCATGAAGGGACGCCCAAGTAGCAATGGAAGAGACGAGTCTGGTGCACCTTCATCCATCTCTAACACACAAAAGTCAGCATGGAATACAAGTTGATTAACCTGCACAAGAACATCCTCAACAATACCCATTGGGTAAACATTAGAGCGATCGGCTAATTGCAACACAATTTCAACCTTTTTCAAAGGACCTAGATTAAGTGAATTATACATGGATGCCGGCATAACATTAACGGATGCACCTAAGTCTAACATTTCTTTGTCAAAAGTGGTGTTACCAATTGTGACAGGAATGTCAAAGCTACCGGGATCCTTGCATTTCAATGGGAGTTTGTGTTGTAAGATTGCCGAAGCATTCTCCCCTACACTTAGCACTTCATTGCCTTTAAGCCTTTGCTTGTTGGTGCACAAGTCCTTCAACACTTTCGCATACTTGGGAACTTGCTTTATAGCATCAATGAGTGGTATATTAACATGAATCTTCTTGAGAACGTCTAAAATATCCTTTTCTAGTTCCGCCTTCTTAGAACTTGCAAATCTGCGAGGAAAAGGTATAGGAGGAACATAAGTAGAAATAGGAGTTTTAGAGTTAGGAATAGGTACCTCGGGTGTTTAGGAAATTTCATCCCTCTTTTCCTCCAAAACCGGCTCCTTTGGAGCTTCTTCCTCACCTAAATCAGCAACTTTGGGTTGCTCAAGTTGTGTACAACTTCTCAACGTAATAGCATTGACACCCTCCTTCGGGTTGATAGGTTGAGAAGGGAGTCTCCCACTATTTTGTGCTTTCAACTTGTTGATGTCAATTTCCATGGAGCCCACTTGAGTCTGCAAATCCTTAATCGCACTCTTGGTTTCTTGTTGGCTCTCCTTGAACATGGTAGAAATACCTTGCATCATTGTTTGCAACTTTGCATAAATATCGGAACCTTGGTTTTGAACCGGTTGTTGTTGTTGTTGCTGAAATTGTTGTTGTTGAGGTTGGAATTGTTGTTGATGTTGCGGTTGAAATTGTTGTTGTTGCGGTTGGAATCCACTTAGACGGTTGAAAGAAGGTTGTTGAACCGCTCCTTGCTTGTTGGCATAGCTGAAATTTGGATGATCTCTCCATCCCGGATTGTAGGTGTTGGAATAGGGATCATACCTTCTTGGTTGGTTTGGAAAAACCGCATTAGCTTGCTCCAACTCTTCACCATATGAAGGTAATATAACCGCAGCCATATTTTGCATCATTTGCTCCATATTGTCCATCCTTTGATCATGGTGTGATGATGATGAATCACTAACTTCATGCACTCCTCTAATCATTGGTTCACCTCGTGTGTAGAATTGTTGCGAGTTTTCATCCATGCTTTCAATCAATTCGGCATCTTGGGCCACCGTCTTGTTCACTAGTGCACCACCACCCGCAGCGTCAAGAAGATATCTATCACTTGATTGGATACCTTCGTAGAAGTACTGGATTATCATAGCATCGCTGAATTGATGGTGAGGACAGCTTGCCACCAATCTCTTGTATCGCTCCCAACATTCATACAAAGACTCTCCCGCATGTTTCTTTATTACGCAAATCTCTTTGCGAATTTGAGTGGCCTTCGACGCAGGAAAATACCTCTCTAGAAAGATTTTCTTCAACCCGTTCCATGTAGTGACACTTCCGGTAGGCAAAAAATACAACCAATCCTTAGCGCTGTCCACCATAGAAAATGGTAAAACTTTCATCATTGCACCATCGGCATCGGTCTCCGCTGGAAGCATAGCCTTTACAATGGTATAGAACTCCATGAGATGCTTATTTGGATCTTCATTCGACATACCATGAAACTTTGGCAACTCTCTAAGCAACCCCGGCTTGATCTCGAATGTTGAGTTGGTTTGAATACACCATCGTTGTGCATCAAGCCTATGAGACGCCAAATCCTTGAGTGTACGATTTGCGTCTTCCATTGCTTCTTCTTCTTCAACTAGTGGTTCTTCTACAAATGGAACCTCTAGTTCTTCTTCTAGTTGTAACTCTTCTTCCACTTCTTGATGAAGAGCTTCGTGTTCTACTTCCAAGACTTGTTCTTCCGTTGTGTCTTGACTTGGTTGGAGTATTGTGCCTCTTCGAGTAGCAATCCCGCACCTTGGATAGCTCCAATCCTTAGAAGAAAGGGATTAGTACCTGAAAAACAATTCTCGCAAACAAGTGAGAAACAAGACAAGAAACGGAAAGCAAATATGCAAGCAGAAAAATGATAAAAAGAAACTAAAACTTAATAACAAGACGTTTGCCTCCCCGGCAACGGCGCCAAAATCTGGTCGGTTGTCAGGCGACGCATAAATAAATTTCACTTTCTTACTTCCTAAAATAACGTAGTATGAAATAAGAAAGAGTTCGTATCCACAGAGAGGCTTTTTGTTGTTATGCAAATTTTCAGTTTCCTAGTAACCAAGGGGGGATGTTGTTTTATCAAAGCAATAAAAATAAATTGAAAGCAATAAAGTATGAAAATAATCAATATGGATAAAGTATTGGTCATGGGATAGTTTCATTCACAAACACATATTTTCATCAATGACTAGAATTGATGTTTAATCTCTCATTTACTAAAAGTCCTAGGATACCTTGATCGCAAGAATATCCCGCTAATTCCCTGATTTCATCACAACCACATTAAAAGATGCATATGTGAATTCTTCCTAGAAAGCAACCTAAAGTGTAAAAGCAAATTAGATTTAACTCCCTAGAAGCAATAAGCTATATGGAATAAGACTAATCAAGGCAATCGAAATGTGTAAAAGCACTAAATCAATTTAACCCAAGTTATGATTCATATGTGACTAGTAGGATATATCTCTACAAGCACTACCCACATTTATGCTACTTAGAATTAGGGATGAACAACGTTTTCGTATTGAAAACCCTAATATAGCTCTAGAAATGAATGCAAATCGGATTGATTCCGGACTCAACCAAATAAACAATCAAATCATATATCAATATCAACAATGAAACATAAACAATAAACTTGAGACAAAACTAATGCATTGAATCAGATTTTATTTGTGAAATCCACTTATTATCCCATAACCAATATTAAGAATTTAGCTACTCATGGTTTTTGGGTTCAACATTATTATCAAAAATAAAATGAAGAACATAAAAATAAATGGAAGCAAACCCTAGTCGCTGCTCTCCTCCAAAAACCCAGTAGAAAAATACGTGATATGTGATAAAAATCCCCTCAAAAGAATAGAAACTTTTCTTTTTATAGCTTTCAACTTTCCAAAATTAGGTCTTCAAAGTCCATCACCAAAAAGTCCACCAAGCCCATGAACCATGTGTGAGGAAAAAACCCATGTGAAAATATGACCCAAAAAATGTTCGCCGGAAAACTGTGTTTTTGGCCGGAAGTTGGTCGGAATCCGGCGCCGGCAAGTTACTGCCGATCAAACTGGTTAGCTCGGTCAGGGTGAGTCAAGATCAAGTCACCTAACTGACTCAGCTGAATGAGTCTTATGCCAAGATTATTGCAACTTTGCACACCAGCCATGTTGGCTGTGCTTCACCAGTTAAACTCCAGCCATGATGGATGTCTCTGTAACTTCCATGCTCACCGTATCATCTCATTCCCAGATTAAATACACTGCATTCTATCTCACAGCAGTAAACATCAACTCTGCATCTGCAACAGCTACACCCCATTATCTGCAATTGCACTTCCAGTACCTTGCTGTAACTCCAAAGATAGTTCATTCTTCATAACCTCAAGAACTGCAGCTGCAACTCAACATAACAGCAACACCTAAGCCATTGTAATTCCAACTCAATCTCAGTTGAAATCACCAGTTCCCTGCACCTCAGCTACAGTTGCACTAAATTCATTGTAAGCTCAAACACCAACACATTCATTCAAAATTTCTACCTCAACAACTACGTACAACCGCTACAACCAACTTCCAGAACTGCAGATTGAACATCACCCTGCTAAGTTCTCATCTACGTTCTGCAATTCATTTCAAAAGAAACCAAACCGTGTTGATGTCACCACTTCCACCACCAGTTCGAGCTCAAAACATCAGCAGCATTCAAACACATACAACAATTCTTAGCTCCAGGATAACTCCATTGTTTTGTTGCTGAAATGGCGAGTCTCCACGCGCCAAAGTTGTTGTTGATCAATCACCAAATCCACCAGTAGACCACAATCCAATTATCCAGCTCGGATTACGACCATCTCAGCCAACCCACTTCGCTGTCCAGCATAAATACATACCACAACTCTCGACCTCGGCCTGTGTAGCTGTAAAGAACGCTGCAGTTGCGACCATTTCCAACAACCACCATCGACAACAACTCTTGAACATTTCACAAAGATAATGCTCAAAACTCCTTTTCTCGATAATAACAATCCCACCTGATCCATCCATCAAATATCGTAACCATTAGCCTGTAGCCCATAATCTCAATATTTGTCTCTTGATACCCCAAATGAAATCCATCACCAGGCTTCTTTGGTTGTATGTAATGACCAGCTGCTTTCACTGCCTGCACTCTTCATTCACTTCTCGACTGTATTGGTCCATGAAGTCTATTCCCTGTTGGATAGCATCTGCTTGCTTGAAAGGGAAGTGAAAAATTGCAATGCACAGACTCAAACAATAACTGCAACAGCAACTCAGTTCAACACCACAGTCCAACTTCTGAGAACTTGCAGCTCCATTCAGCTCCTTGCAGTTTCAAATATCAAGTCTTTAACCTCCACAAGCAGCCCCTCTCAACACTACTGTGACTTATCTCCACCAGCTCACAGCCCAACAGTAGCAGCAACTCCTAAAGCTGTTCATCATTGATACCCTAACTTCAGTTCAAAACCTAATTTTCTTCATTAATCTTCATCACAGTAGCATATCGAATTCACATCTCAGATCCACACAATCTTCTAGCAAATCAACAGCAATAGCTAAACAAAATTAGTCCCTAAAAAATCAAGCTACCAGTTTCATCAGAGCAGATTCCTTTCTTCCATTCATGACATCAATCCATCACAATAAGTCCAAGTTCTCACTGTTTTACAAATTAAAGAAAACCCAAGCTCTTAATTTCTCTACTCAACTGAAACAAAGAAAAACCTAACCTGGTGGTGGATCTGTGGTACTGAATTCCTCTTCTCATAGCTCATTCCCATTCCAGCTTCAACTGCACCCTTTTCCTTCACCAGAATCAGTTGATCAACACAACACCAACAGCTTCCCTGTAATTCAACTAACCACCATCTCTCAATCGAAGCTTACACCTTCAGTTACAGAGTTTCAATGTCTCGATTTAATTCAGACCCTAAATCTTCATGTACCAATCAATCGAACTGCAAGAAATTTCTTCAATTTCAGCAACAAAAAGTCTTGCTTGTGTTTTCTTCTGTCTGAATTTCGGATGGATGAGAGAAATATCCCTCTCATTGAATTCGTGGTTGTAATGAAACAAGGTTGGATAATGATAACCCAACACCCAGATAAGGGCCACCCAACTGAACTATTAATTTTTTGTATTGTCGGTTCCAGGGATCCGACAAGCTTAAAGTTTTGTTCAACTTGATGGTCAGTTCTGGGGAACTGACAATACATTCTTCACCTCCGTCTTGCGCAACCAAGCCGACTCCTTTGCTGCGTATCCTAGTCGACTCTAGATATATTCCGCTCGCCAATTGATCTTTTTGCTCTTTTCGCTCCAAATGGATGATTTGTCCTTCTTTTGCTCCAAAGGACTCCATTGCACCTAATATCTCAAATTCACACATAAGATACATAATTTACATGAAAACTCGCAAAGAAAGCATAAATACTAGATATAAAAATAGGTGTTTATCACACCTATCACTTACCAAAGAAACGGCTGACTAGGTACTAGGATCGGTTCCCCATAGAGCTGACAAACGGGTGGGTCGGGGTTGGCTTGTTACGGGTTACACGGGTTCGGGTTAATACGGGCCTAAACCCGCGGGTCGATATTCTTCACGGGTGATCATTTCTTCAACCCGCGCCCGTAACGGGTAAAACTTGCGGGTTCACGGGTTAGCCCGATTTTTTTAATTAATATTAAAATTATACTTAATTAATGTTAAATATGTGGTCATGTACTCCTGATTAATTTTTAATGGTACAATAATCAGTAATTAAAGAAAGTTAATCATACTCGTGCTGCTAAGAAGACCCACAAAAATGATGGTACGGTGGATGGTTAATCCAGACCAGATCCATGCTACAACGAGCAAAATTGCGGAAAAAAAGAAGAAGAAAAGAACAGCAAAAATTCCCTTCATCTCTTCCCTATGAAAAGAAATCATGTGAGCATCAATTCAAAGAATTTATAATAAACCCAATATTATAGAACAATACTAGGATTGATAACAATTTTTACATGAGATATGTAATTTTGTATAAAACTAGTTCTAAATTGAGATCCGTGAATCCGTGATTGATTAAATTAACATCCATCCATGAAAATCAACAACCCCTATAACCACCACCAAACTCATTAACGGCATCAAATCCCTCTTTACCAACAGCAACAACTATTCTCAGATATTTCGAATTCTATCTCAAAAACAACAACCCATCGAAGATCAATTACAAACCCTAGCTTCTAAGTTTATCAATTTCGATCTTCAATCATCTTCCATTAATCTTTGATAGAAAGATGAATTAGTGATGACTTACCTGAATAAGATCTGAGATTTGTACAAAAAAGAATCTAGATTTTTACTTTCTAGAGATGATTCTGATCCAATCACACACTAATGATTAGATTGTTCTCGTTGAAAAAAGAAGAAGATGGAAGACGTGAGTTTTATCTATGCAGGATTGACAGTAGAGAAGAAATAAAATAGGACTAAATGAAATCTTATCTAGGGTTTTTAGCTTTTATATCCTAAATGAACGAATGGGATTAATCATATATAATCTGAAGGTGGAAATTAAATATAACTTATTAATGTACACGGGTTACAGGTTTAACCCGCGGATTTATGGGCCGGGAAGGGTTAACCCGTTTTCTCACAAGCCTCTATTTCTCCAACCCGCACCCGGCATGTTTGGGACCCATACGGGACGGGCGCGGGTTTTCATGGTCCGGGTCGGGTCAACTTGCGGGTTTTTAGCTGGTTTGCCAGCTCTAGTTCCCCACATATATTTGGTATCTAACTTGTATGCATTGCACATGTCCATATGATCGGTTCCCCCTTCCCAAAAATGTGTTGCACATGTTCATAGGATCGGTTCCCCTTTCTTATATAAACCTTGTTGCACCTCATATAAGGATCGGTTCCCCTTGTGATGTACTACACCTCTTACTAGGATCGGTTCCCCTCTTCCCAGTAATAAGTTCAGACATACACAACCCGATCATACCCCAGGTGATTACTTAAGATCGGTTTCACTAATAAAAGTTATACCAATACATAAGTCAGGCCTCATGTGAATAGTTTTACCAAGAACACAAACAAGTCATGAGCGGTTATACTAATCACACATATTGGTCATTCATAATATATGCAATGAAGAACATCCCAATAACGCCTGGCGATTTCCTTTTCGGTTCACAACACATATCATGAACTTACTTCCTTAGAACACATGTAAACATTGTTCCCTAGGATGAAATCCTCACCTCATACTCATACATAATCACAAGCATTCATACGATTATGTTGATGTCTTATATACAAAGTTTAATGGTTAAGAAAGAAACTTCATATTGTATTCCTTAATACTATGTCTATCTAGAATGTTCATGCTTCGCAGTTTTATGTTTTCAATATGCACGACTTGAAAGATACGTTAGGGAATGAAACAGTTGAAGTCAAATATCACTAACCTCGAGTGGAAGGATGATGTTGTCGTTGTAGCTCCGCACTTCTTCACTTATTTAAGTCTTCACAATACTTGTAATGTCTCACCCTAATACTTTTAAGCTAAACTATACGAAGTTGACTCTAGTATATTTAAATAAAGCGACTCTTAAATGAGTTTTGGTTCATTAAAATATGACAACCAAACTTGACATACCAACGCTTGGTGGGTTCAACCGAGCAATGCTCTAACAGTTTCCACTATTAGACCATGAGTACAAAATAAAAGAAGAAAGTAAAAGAGCATGATTCACTCACAGGTTTGTCTAAATACACTAGATTTCATCAAAAGGAACACTAATTTTGTAAAATACAACAACAGTTTCCAGCATCGATACGAACACTAAATTCCTAAAAGACAAGAAAATATGAGATTATAAAGGGTTAAGTCTCTTATAATTGAACATCAAGGCATTGAAATCCACTCTTAGCTACATAATGTTCCACTAATTCATCTGGAATCTGCAGAATACAAACACAAATTCACAAAATCTAAGTTCTTTTTCTCTTAAGATTACTGATACATATACAAAGATGAATAATTTGTAATTCAATTGAAACCCACTTACTAGAATACTTAAAATAAACCATCCTAATTAAAAATGCACAATTTGCAATTCAATTCAAACCCATATAATAGAAAACACCCCTAACAACAAATATGTATTTTCTCACTATAAGCCATCACTGATAGAAGTGGTTACCTGGAAGCTAGTGGTTTAACATGGAGAACATCATGAAGTACAATTGAACACCAACATCATATTTAGGACTCTTTTTTTTCATATTCCTTGACCCAGTTGTTAATTGCTTTTCATTACCTTTAACAAAAGAAGATCCATAAAGCCATCCCTCAACATTTACAACAATAATATGAAAAACTAAATTCCTTTGAGAATTTTCATCAATCAGTTAACATGCATGTTAAGTTTTCATAAAATCTCATTTATTTAGGAATTAGGGTTTGATTTCATAGTACAAAGAGTAAAATCATGAGAGCGACTTGATGATACAGACTAGTTTGTCTTCCTTTTCTAAAATCAAACATGCAGAGGATGAAATCAATCAAAATCCTTACAACATAATCAAACCTGAATTTACCTTTTGAAATTCCTCTTTAGACGGAGATGGAGCAAGAACAGTAGAAAGGGTTTCTTCAAAAGATCCAACTGAATTAGTTGTCTACTTCTAGATTTGGGGTTGAGTTTGATTTGGGAAGAAGGCTATTCTCTGTTCGAACTTAGATATGGTTTGGGGAGAAGAAGAAGAAAGAAGAGAAAACAGATAAGGAAGAGCGAAAATAAACAACTTCACTTATTACCCCTAATATGTTTTGAAATAACGAAAAAATACAAAGAAGAAAAAAACAACGCAAGGATAACTAAGTTATTTCGTAATTAATGGGTAGGCGGGTAGGGTAGGTTAATTTCGAGCTTTACCTGTCACCATACCCGTTTAACGGCGGGTAAAAAAAATTTCAACCGTCACCCTACCCATCAAATGGAGGGTAGGGTAGGATTCAGGTAGAACAGGGACGAGTAGGGTAGAAATGACGGATATGGGTAGGGTATGTGCACCCCTACATCCGCCGTGATGTGTTTGCTCAGGTCAAGCACTACGGTGAGGGTTTCCCATAGCTATCCCCTATTTGTAGCGAAATTCAACCATTTTAGGGATATTCCTTAGTTACGACTTACGATTAAAAGTGGATTCCATCTGATCCGGGTAAAGTGATGTTTAAGGGACACTTAGTTTTCGTTTGGGAAATTTTAATTTTATCCTTTGTTTTTCACTTTTCACTATTTTATTTTACTAAAACTCTTTATTTCCTATTTTATCTCCATGTTTTTCTCTTCAAATTTTTTTTACGCATAAATAATATTTATTTAAACCCATGAAAATAAAACTTGGAAGAAAATAAACGGTAACTGAGTTTCCGTTGGGAACTATTTACACGAAAATTCAGTTTTCGTGTAGTATAGCTAAAGGATGGCACATCACCATAATGAGGTTTCCTTGAGACCCCTTCCCTTTAGATTTAAATAAGCTATACCTAAGAGATAATTGTCATGTGCTTTTCTAAGTATGGATCCCCTTAGGTCTAGTGATTTAATATTTACTCTTGGGTGCCTTCATTACATTGTCGACTTCCTAAATAAGGATTATCAGCCAATTAATCATTGAGCATTATCACGCCTAATAGATGCTGTACAGATGGACGGTCTAGATTAGTTACTTATTTAGGGTTTTTCATTCGTTATTTGTTGCTTTTAAGATGTAAGAACTACCCACTTTAGGCAAGAAGAGTTTAATGAAGTTTTAGTTTGGCTGCTGCGGCAGAGGTTACTCAAATTCCGTTTAAATTCCAATCAATTCCTTCTTAATTTTGTACTAGAACAATACAATTGGCATCAGACCCGTTCTTTCATACCATCATGGTAGTTCAGACTTGCAAGGAGTTATAGGAAACCAACACCAGACAACAAAATGAGATCGATTCCTTACACTTGAAGGTAAACAATTTGGTTGTGCAACTCAGTACAACATCGACAAAAGATGATGTACAGCCGATGAAAGTAGAGATTGAAACTAGTATGCATTCACTAATGGCATATATTGAAAATGGTTTTCTATCTCAGTTGGATTTCTTTTTTTTTAATAAAGATCTCAACAAAGATAAGAATGGAGCTCATGGTTCTAATACTGGTGTATCTCCTTTTGCTTCTCATTCTGGTGGTCGAGATTGTAGTACCAGAATATCGCTACAACACTATTCCTGCGATATTAACAACATTTCTGCTAGCGTCACTGACGATTCTTCAACAACATTTCACGAGCGTTGCAGAACAATTAAAAGAAACTGACGATGGAAGAAGTAAAAGAAGAATGTGTTGATCCTGCGATAGCCATCATTCTTACGATAGGAAATATTACAATGATCGCGATAAGATCGCAGAATAGATCCGAAATAGGAGGAAAACTTAGCTGTCATCCATTATGTAAATCCCTATATAAAGGGCACGATAGATCCAGAAAAGGATGATGCATTTTTGAGAGCTGAGAGAATCTTGAGGAGAGAGAAACTCCAGAAAGAAAGTTGTACTTCTGAGTTTTAATATTTCTTGTAAATCTTCCTAAAAGTGAATTAATAAAAGTGTTGTTGTTCATTCACAATTATGACTTAGTTTTCATAGATTCTTGACAAGGGTGTAGTGTAGGAAATCCTGCAACTACATTTTGGCGCCCAGAAACAGGGAGAATCAATCTAAGAAATCTCAAATTGCAACTTGAAGATTTAAAAAAAAATTGTTAGGATTGGAGAAATGGCTTGAAGGAGAAGAAATACATCAGAACCACCAACAACTGTGAGGAGGAGTAAAAGACTTGCAGGTGAAGGAATAGGTGAATTAGAATAATCTTTAAGAATAAGATCAGGAAGAAATAGAACAAGAAATAAAGTAGAAAATTCAAATCAACAGCCGAATCAACAAGCACAATCGCAAAATAGGGATGTGGATTATGATAGAGTGAGCGTACACACTTGGAGGTCGGATTCAATGGAAGAAGCAGAAAATCGACAATTAAGAAATTAAGAAGAAGGAGAAAGAAATCAAAGAATGGCTGGAGAATTAGTTCACGTGGGACGTGAAAATGGGATAGTAGATGATCTGAGGCAAAGAACATAGGAAGAAAGGATATTAGAGGCGGAGGAACGTGCGAATCTAACAAGACAAAATCATGAATTAAGAATGGAGAATTTGAGGTTACAAAGAAGGAGGTCAAGAAGTACTGTAAGATCAAATTCAAGATCATTCAGGGAATAACCAAGGCGAAATTCCCCAATGAGAAATATTAGAGAAGAAGTGCAAAATTTAAATGGAGAGCAACATCATAGAGAAGAAGAGATAATTGGCGATCGTTATAATCTGCGTGACAATAGAAATCAAGAGGGAAGAAACAACCAAATTGAAGAAGAAAATCCAGAGGAAGGTAGGAGGATATTGCATGGGCGAGAGAATCAAAGGAATCAAAGAATAATTGAAGAAGAAATTGAAAGATACTATACTGAACAAGCGCGCCTGGCTTGCGAGAGAGAAAGATTAAGAGCAGAAGTAGAAGAGCAAGAATTTCGAGAGGCCGTACGACAAAATAACCATGAAAATCGAGAAAGAATATGTACACAAAATCGCTATAATAATAATATTCAAGAGGAGTATGATAGGATACAAAGAATAATAGAGAGAGAGCGAATAGAAATGAAGAAATTTGCAGAGAAGAAGATAGGCAACTGCGATTTCAAGAGGATGGTGAAAGAGAAAATCGCAGAGAAAGACAAGATGATGATGAAGAAGGAGATATGCAAAACCTCGCAAGACAAGAAAGACAAGAACGCAGAAGAAGGGAAGCTACATTAAAAAGGCCAATGGAACAAAACTCAATTGAGAATGAGCAAATTCTGAGAGAGTTAGCAGAAATGTGAGGAATGATAAGCAATAGAAGAGAAGGAGGTAGAAGGAAACTTGATGAAGCTATCGAAGAAGCTGTGAGTACTCCATTTACTCAAGAAGTACAGTTAAGAGGAATACCTCCAAAATGCAATTTACCAGCATTAACCAGCATTTTTGATGGGACTACTTGTGCCGTTCAACACGTTAAAGCTTATGTTAGATGTATGCTACAGTTGGAGAATCATGATGCTGTGTTATGCAAGTATTTTGCATCTAGCTTAACTGGCGAGGCGTTGAAATGGTTTGAGGGATTACCAAAAAATACTATAACTTCTTTTGATCATTTACAAGTGTAGTACCAGAATATCGCCACAACGATATTCTCATGATAAGAACAACGCTTTCACGAGAAGGTCAAATATTCCTATAAGTATAAATGACATTATTCACGAGAGTGTCGTGAGGATTCTTCAGCAACATTTGGCGAGCGTCACGGGGAAGCATCATAATAGATGACGATTGAAGAGACATGTTATGAGAGTGTTGTTTCACGAGGATT
This sequence comes from Papaver bracteatum, assembly GCA_023529315.1. Lineage (NCBI taxonomy): Eukaryota > Viridiplantae > Streptophyta > Magnoliopsida > Ranunculales > Papaveraceae > Papaver > Papaver bracteatum. The sequence continues at coordinate 7,580,010 of JAJJWX010005152.1, forward strand.
ACAAAAGTTGGCGAAGATTAATATTGCAAATACCACGATGAGATCGCAGAATATATCCGAAAGAAAGGGAAAACTTAGCTATCACCCACTATGTAATTTCCTATATAAAGGGTTCAAGTAAGTCCAGATGATGATGATGTATTTTTTAGAGTTGAGAAAATCTTGAGGAGAGAGAAACTCCAGAAAAGAAAGTTGTAATTCTGAGTTTGAATATTTTCTGTAAACATTTCTGAGATCTAAATAATAAAAGTGTCATTTAATTCTTTATTCTTCAACTAGTTTCACTTAGATTTTTATAGGATCTTAATAGGGGTGTAGTGTGGGAAATCCTGCTACTACATTTTGGCGCCGACTAAGGGGAATCAAGATCCAAAATCTCTAATTACAATTTGAAGATTTGGAGAAATTGAAGAAATGGCTGGAAGAAGGAGAAGAAATACATCAGAACCACCAACAATAGTGAGAAGAAGTAAAAGACTTGTAGGTAAAGAAACAAGTGTATTAGGAGAATCTTCAAGGATGAGAACTAGGAGGAATAGAAAATGAATGAAAGGGAAAATTCAATTCAACAACCAAACCAATCAACATCGGTACAAAATGGAAGAGTGGATTATGATAGAGTAAGCGTGCATACATGGAGATTAGATTCAATGGGAGAAGAAACAACTCGACAATTAAGAGAAGAAAATGGAGTAGGAAGAAATCAGGAGGTAGAAGAAGGGTCGATTCATCAAGATGAAGATGAAACAGCAGAGGAATTAGGGCAAAGAATACAAGAAGAAAGAATGTTAGAGGCGGTGTAACGTGCAAATTTAACAAGACAAAATCATGAGTTGAGAATGGAGAAATTAAGGTTACAAAGAAGAAGATCAAGAAGTACAACTAGATCAAGTTCAAGGTCACTTAGAGAAATACCAAGGAGAAATTCCCTCATAAGAAATGATGGAGAAAATGTACAAGAAGAAACGCAAAATCCAAATAGAGGGAAATTCCAGGGAGAAGAGAGAGTAAATAATGATTATAACAATCCACAAGGGGAAACTTTAAATGGAAGACGAAATATTGAAAATCAAAGAAATGAAGATAATCAAGATGGTGAAGAAAATCACGAAGAAGGTAGAAGAATATTACATGGACGCGAGCACGTCAGAAATCAAAGAATTATTGAGAATGAAATAGAGAGACATTATTTTGAACATGCATGGCTAGCTTGCGAGAGAGAAAGACTGAGGGAAGAAATGGAAGAACAGGAGTTTCAAGAGGCAATAAGGCAAAACAATCATGATAATCGAGAAAGAAGACGTACACAAAATCGTGAAAATAGCAATATTTGGGAAGAATATGACAGAATACAGAGAAGGATAGAAAGACAACAAAGAGAATTGGTGAGAAATGAAGAAGTTGGTGGATAAGAAATTAGGAGACAAAATCAACTGCGAATTTTAGATAGAAATGAAGAGGAAAATCGCAGGAGAAGAAAAAGTGCGTTAAAAAGGCCAATAGAACAAAGCCCAACTGCAAATGAGCAAATTTTGAGGGAATTAGAAGAAATGAGAGGGATGATAAATAATAGAAGAGAAGGTGGAAGAAGGCAACTTGATGAAGCAATCGAAGAATCATCTAGAACTCCCTTCACACAGGAAGTACAACTAAGAGGAATTCCTCCAAAATGCAATTTGCCAGCACTAAACAGTATTTTTGATGGGACTACTTGTGCTATTCAACATGTTAAAGCTTATGTTAGGTGTATGCTGCAGTGGGAGAATCATGATGCTGTTTTATGCAAGTACTTTGCATCCGTTTGATCAAGCGAGGCGCTAAAATGGTTTGAGGGATTGCCGAAAAATACTATTACTTCTTTTGATCACTTACAAGCTACATTTTTGGGTGCATACATAAGCAACAACTCTTCACGACCAGGTATCGAAGATGTGTTTAAAACAGAGAATTGGCGAGAGTTTAAAACATCTAACCATAAGATGGAAGACAATGTGTAGTGAGATGGTGGGAAGAGTAGATGAGAGATATCTTATTTTATCCTTCATTAATGCAATGTTTGCGACCAATTTGCTCTATATACAAATTTTTAGAATCAAAAACACCATCACAATGACTGAACTAAGAGAACTACAAGAAGAGTACATTGCTTTGGAAGAAAAACAAAACGAAATTGAGTCATACCCAATTGCAAACACCAGTTCTGTAGTGGCTAATGGAAGTTTGCTTCCCAAAATGATTAATAACGTGGCGAGCACCTCGCAAGTTCAAGTAGAGAAAGTGGCGAATACTGACAAACAAAAGCTAGTGGCTATGGGAAGTCGTGATCAAGAAGAATTTGAAAGAGAGAAGAATTATTACAATCGTGGAGGAAATAGTCAAATCCAAAGGCTTGACCAACCCCAAGAAACTTATGGTGGACAAAAGCAAAATAATTTCAGAAATCAGGGGAGCATGAGAACCATATGGGAGGAGATTAAGATGCCACCCTTGAATGCTAGTATAGAAAAAATCTGGGAAGCTATCATTTTAATGGAAAATATACCCTCTCCATGGAACATGGGGAAGGAACCACATCCTAACACTCGTAATCAAAAATTCTGTCCTTATCATCATTTTCATGGGAATTCGATAAATAATTGCAGAAATGTAAAAAGAATAATCTTAAGAATGATCGATCAGGGGAAGCTAAATCATTTTCTAAAAGGGCATCAACAATCGCAACAATTTCCACCACCACCAGACGATCGCAGAATGACTAATGTAAAAGGAGCAGAAACTTTTGTTATAGAGGTTGGAACTAAAGCAAAGAATTTATTTTGTAATTCTATTGTGAATTCTTTCGTAACCATCAAGATTTCCACGATAATGTCTTAAGTAGAGTCTTTGCCGAGATATGGATGGAAAAGAAATAATGAATATAGCGAGAATCTCGCCATTAGAAGAGTGGCAGAAACAAATCCTTTCTTTTTACAAAGACAAGAAATACGAGCCTGGCGATCTGCATGATAACCCATTGGTGGTAAGGTTGGAAATAAAACCAGAACAAGCAGAAGAAGAAGAAGAAGGTAAAGAAAACAATAACGAAATGGAAGAGTCTTGGTCCATTGATAGAATCCTAATTGATACTGGAAGTTCCGTAGATATCCTGTTCTACCACACCTACAGAACCATGGGTGGGAAAGATGAAGATTTGATACCATCGACATACAGAATCTATGGTTTTAATGGAACTGCCAACAAGCCTAAAGGGGAGATCACAATGAGAATTTCGTTAATAGGAATGACTTCCAAGATTTTATTATGTGTTGTCGATATTGAATCACCATATAACGCCTTGATTGGTCGACCTTGGTTACACATGATATTGGGTGTTGCATCTACCTTTCATCAGTGCATTAAATTCCCTCATCCAAATGGTGTTGGAGTAATTAAAGGAGATTGGGGAGAAAGTAAGAAATGTTATGAGATAGATATCAAGTCTTGTGAAGAAAGAGCAGGGAAGAACAACAATTGGAAATACAGAATTAAGCAACAATAGAGAAGTGACAAATTAATGGTTGATTCAATAGAAAAGCATGAAGAAGTAACTAACGAGTCCCTCGCAGATATCAAGCAAATAATAAAACGCAGCAAAGGTACATGTATAAAAAGCATAAAAGGAAGAAATGACAAGAAAATTGCGGGAAAACACTAAGTAAAAGAACAGATGATAAGGAAGATGAGAAGAATGAAGTGATAGAAAGATGAAATATGACGAGCAGATCGCTAGAAGTGGAAAGGTAAAGTTGTTTTTTCTGTTTGAGTGAAGAAAATGAAATTGAAAAGTTAAAAAAAAAAAAAAAAAAATTTATTGAGATTTGAAACTTGCAAGAAATTTTAAGAAATGCGAATATAATTTCGCAGAGATTAAGAGAACGGGACAAACCTTTATGGCGTGCACCTTAGTTCGCGAATACAATTTCGTAAGAGGCAAATGTAAGACCTACAAGCACGTCATAAAGGGGGTATCTCTTTATATGATTCAGGGATAAGGTTATACCGCTACTGGAACCTGAGTCATACAGACGTAGGATTTAAAGAAAACCTATCCGGGAGAGAGATCTTGGATTTGCAGCTTTATAAGGTTATACCCTGGTTGGACGACTAAGAGTCTTTTCCAAGAAGTGCAGAGTATGATCAAGGCTCCGAGGTACACGGTTTAGCCAAGGATGCCCGGGACGGACGAACCTACCCTGGCCATCTTTGGTAAGTCTTGGCTACAATAAACTTGGCCTGAAGAAAACCCCACCTAGTGTGCAGTCTTGTAACTATAAGCCATATAGGCATAAAGGACAAGAGGCTGCGAAAACAACTGGTTATTGGTAAATCTGGATGGGAGGAGCTAGTCTTGTATGGCCGATGTGCCCTCCTTGAAGGGGCAACCAGGGGGAAGATAAGGGCGGCACCCTCCATTAGGGAGCTGATAAGTGTCTTAAGACGGCAATGTCATGGGGCTCTAAGATCGCAAGATCATTTAGGCCTGTCATATTGTCGCGTAAATTATACAGAGGCAAAAATCCATAAGAGAAAAAAGTTAAGATGAGGTCAAGGGGTTTTTACATGCAAATGTGAAGACGTCCTGCGATTTCATCGCAAGACGGCAATGTCACGAGGCTTTTTTTTCGCGAGAAAACTTAGGCTCGTCATATTGTCGCAATACAATAAAGAAACGCAGATAAGACAAGAACAATGGGTCAATACATGAAAATGTAAAGATGTCCTGCGATCTTGTCGTGGAGGGAATACTATGGCAAAGTAAGACCTTTAAGTAGGAAGGCATTATAAGACCATAAGATCGCAAAAATATCAAGGTTTGCGACAATATCGCAGAAATTATGAAATTCGCCAAAATATTCATTTATTAACTTTCTCATATTGCAGATGAATAATAGAGGCAAGTATGGGAATGAATATAATGATAAAGATTATTATTCATCACCATATGAGAAATTTATATGGATATTAAAGCGCAGATAATTAGTAGATGCAAACTATATTTACCAAGTTATATTTGCAAAAAAGAGGATGTTCTTTCATTCATACAGATAAAGGGGCAAAGAAATTTACACATTAAATTGAAGAAAGTTGCAGCAAATTGAAGAAACTCGCGATTGATTACATAAAAGAAAGAAGTCAGACAGATACATTGTTTCATTTATCAACATTGTTATCTTTATCAGATTCTTCTTTTTCACCGGATTTCTCTTCTTCATTATCTTTGATGGGTTCTTCATCATCGCCATAATTTGTTTCTTCGTCATTATTCTCTTCTTCACTTTCGTCAAAATCTTCATCAGAATCAGAGACACCAAGATCTGGAATTATTGATGGTATTGACTTTGCAAGATCAGGATACAAAGAATGAGGAATTCCATGGTCGTCACAAACCTGCTTAGTGGTATCATTACGAGTGATGAGGAGGGTTATATTAAAATTTGCAGAAGTAATCTCAAATTGAGCTTTCAATCGCGAGTATTTATCGTTGCGAGCAAGAAGATCGTTCGCGAGTTGGTGATTAATATCTTCTAGTTCTCTCATCCTTACATGGAATCTATCTTCAGAATCTGCGAGAATAAGGCACCGTTAAGATGGAAGTTAAAAAAAAAAAAGTTAATAGAATAGAGTGGTTAACAACCTTCTTTCTCAGAAATAAAGTCCCTAATTAAGGCCGATTGATCAGCATGAAGACTAGCATCTATACCTAAATTATTCCTAGAATTATCAAGAACCTGTGCTGCCCAAGAAAAATCATCATCGCTAGTAATAAGAAGGCGAGAACGAACTTGAGTTTCTCTTGCAAGAAGATCTTTATTTTCGCAGAAGAGTTTATCTCTTTCCATTTGAACTTCGAGAAGAATTTTATGGAAATCTACTAGAGTTTCGCTGCCATTTCTAATTGCTTGATCCTTCTCGTCAACAAGATCACTATTTCTACTTCTTAATCCATTGATCACTTCTTTTGATTCATGATAAAGACGCTTAAATTTATTAGATAATCCTAAAGTGTGTCTGTGTTCAATGGTCAGGAGATTAAACTTAAATTTAAGTTCCTCTATAGAGAGGGATTTAATTTGTTCGTCAGCAAAATTACTTAAGGAGTTATTAAGGCGAGCAAGAAGAGTATTATCATCTACAGGTTCGGGAAAGGTTTGAAGGAACGTAGCCTCGTCAGTTAGACCATAAACATTTGCAAAAATGATTGCTTGGATAAGCTATATAAAAGAAAAATAAAAAATCTAAAAGAAAGAAAAAGTAAAACATACCATAAAGTTGTTTGTTGGCATTGTTAAGATCCAAAATATTATGTTTATCAACTGAAGCTTCGTTTCCAGCAGTTTATTTTTCTCGCGAAGCTCAGCAATTTCAGCCTCTAGTTTCTCTTTATCTTGGCGAAGGTTAACAACCTTTTTCTTGAATGAAGCACATTTATTATCTAAATCAGCAGCAGCAGCAAAAGAAGATCTCCCAACCTGCAATAGAGTTTTATAAGTACAAAAAATTTGACGAGAGAAATCTGGTGAATTAAGAAACAATTAAGAAAACATACCAGAATACCAAGTGCATTTAAGAAGCTTGGAGTTAGAGTTCCAGAAATTCCACAAAGAGAATTATTATCAGATAAGATTGGAGCATCGCACACTTTGACGAGCGCTTGATCTAGCCCATTAAGAGTCTCATCACCATACGCATTCGCAGTTCCACGAGAAGAATCGCCAAAAAGCATGGACAATTGGGCCATGGAAGAATCAGAGGGAGAATAATTTTTCACAGAGAGAACTTCTCTAATATCGTCAAATTCTTCGATAAATTCATTATTAAATTTATGTTGAGAAGAAGAATGCTGAGTTTTATTCTTCTTCAAAGGAGGCTCGCTGGGTTCCTTATCACGAGGGGCAGAGCGTCTTCCTTCACTTGAAACAGCAGATTTCCCTTTACGATTAATTGAAGGTTTCTCCTTAGGTTTTGGCTCTAAAGGTGGTAATTCTTCAATTACCTACAAACACAGATAAAGATAAGAAGTAGGGGCAACAATATATTGTTAATTAATAAAGGAATATTTCTTACTTCATCTGTGAAAGATCTAAGAGCTAGAAGAGTGTTGGGTTTCCTATATTTCTGGTAATTAAGCTTCATTTTGGCAACCTACAAGATAACGGAAAAGTTAGCGAGAGTGTGAAGGAAAAAATAATAATAGCATAAGAAGATGAGAGAATATACATCGGAAAACCTATCAGGCCAGTTGAAAGTCCATGGTTCATAGTGAGACAGATTCGCAAGAAGTTGGAGAGAACCGGATATATAAGGACCTTTAAGGCATAAGGGAAAAATAAACCACTTATCATCATTAGAATGACGAGGGCCATCATTTGTATTGGTATGAAAATCAATATCTTGCATAAGAGCATTTTCAGCAGTGACCTTCTTTTAATGCAAACGGACACCCCAACAGGTACTATCCCTTACCATGGGGAGTAACTGGTAATTTCGAAAGAAGTTATCTACAGTATACTTTGCAGGGATAATCGGAATATGTTTATATTTAAGACTTTTATGTTCTTCAGAATATTGGGATCCTTTGCCAGCACCACGAGAGGCATATTCCAGTAATAATCTAATACAATCCCCGCCAAGTTGATACACCGCTCGTGAAAATCTCTTATCAGAAATTATTTGGTAAAAGAGTGGAAGTTCAGGGTTGTAGAGAGGAAGTGGAAGACCAGCTTCAAGTTGGCCTAACGAAACTATAATTTTTTCACGAGAACACTGGAAGTTAGAAAATAATTCAAGAGAAAGAACAGATTTGGGACTTTGATCTGGGATTAAAGATAAGTCAAATCCTTGATTTTTAAGTTTTTCTTGCATCAAATTGAAAGCAATAAGATTTTTAGCACCAGCAGAAGAACCATTTTGAGAGAATGGAAATGAAAGGAGATTGAAAAAATGGCGAAAGATAGTAGATGCGCGATTTGCGGGAAAGCAATGAAATTTGCAGAGAAGAAGAAGGAAAGATAATGAGAAGAAAGAAAAAGAGAAGAATGAGAGAAGGTGTTTATAGCAGAAGAAGCTTCTCGAGAAAATCAATATAGTTAATACAATGAAAGGACGTGAATAGTCAAATTACAGCGGTTTAAGATTACGTGTCGAAAAATATATGGATGATAAAATTATATGAAGACAGCTGGTGAAAGGTTTAGAGACGTGTCAAAATAAAGATGGAGGTGAAAAGATAGGAGATTACGGCAATTTATTTTCACGATCTTTTCTTCTTCGCAGAAAAGATGTGAGAAGAGGCAAGATGTAGTACCAGAATATCGCCACAACGATATTCTCATGATAAGAACAACGCTTTCACGAGAAGGTCAAATATTCCTATAAGTATAAATGACATTATTCACGAGAGTGTCGTGAGGATTCTTCAGCAACATTTGGCGAGCGTCACGGGGAAGCATCATAATAGATGACGATTGAAGAGACATGTTATGAGAGTGTTGTTTCACGAGGATTACAAAAGTTGGAGAAGATTAATATTGCAAATACCACGATGAGATCACAGAATATATCCGAAAGAAGGGGAAAACTTAGCTGTCACCCACTATGCAATTTCCTATATAAAGGGTTCAAGTAAGTCCAGATGATGATGATGTATTTTTTAGAGTTGAGAAAATCTTGAGGAGAGAGAAACTCCAGAAAAGAAAGTTGTAATTCTGAGTTTGAATATTTTCTGTAAACATTTCTGAGATCTAAATAATAAAAGTGTCGTTTAATTCTTTAATCTTCAACTAGTTTCACTTAGATTTTTATAGGATCTTAATAGGGGTGTAGTGTGGGAAATCCTTCTACTACAACAAGCTACATTCTTAGGAGCATACATCAGCAACAATTCATCGCGGCCAGGTATTGAATATGTGTTTGGGCTAAAACAAAGAGTTGGCGAGAGTCTGAAGCACTTAACCATAAGGTGGAAATCAATGTGCAGTGAGATGGCTGGAAGGGTGGATGAAAGATACCTGATCCTATCCTTCATTAACGCAATGTTTGCGACTAATTTGCTGTACATTCAAATTTTCAGAATCAAAAATACAATTACCATGACAGAATTGCGAGAGATACAGGAAGAATATATTGCTTTGGAGGAGAAACAAAATGATATGGAATCATATCCAATTGTGAACACCATCTCGCTAGCGGAAAGTGGAAGTTTGCTTCTTAAAATGATAAATAATGTGGCGAGCACCTCGCAGACACAACAAGAGAAAGTGGTGATTGATAACCAACAGAAATTAGTAGCGATGGGCAGTCAAGATCAGGAAGAATATGAAAGGGAGAAGAATTATTATAATCGCGGTGGTAATAATAAGATTCAAAGACTCGATCAACCTCAAGAAACTTATGGTGGACAAAGGCATAATAATTTTAAAGGACAAGGTAATCAGAGGATAATCTGGGAAGAAATTAAGATGCCCTCTCTCAATACTAGCATAGAAATGATTTGGGAAGCTATCATTTTAATGGAAAATATACCCTCTCCGTGGAACATGGGAAAAGAACCCCATCCAAACAATCGAAGTCAAGAATTCTGTCCTTATCATCATTTTCATGGTCACACAGTAAACGATTGTAGGAATGTGAAGAGAATAATCTTGAGGATGATTGATCAGGGAAATTTAAATCATTTTCTAGTAGGACATCCACAATCTCAGCAATTACCACCAGCACCAGAAACTCGCAGAGTGAATGCTGTAAAAGGAGCGGAAACATTCGTAATAGAAGTTGGAGCCAAAGCAAATAATTTGTTTTGTAATTCTATTGTACATTCACGCAGAACTATAGAGGACTTCCATGATAATATCTTAAGCAGGGTCTTCGCGAAGGACACAGATGGAAGAGAGATATTGAATATCGCGAGAGCCTCGCCATTAGAGGAGTGGCAGAAACAAACTCTATCTTTCACTGCGCAAGATGTACCTGAGGTTGGAGAGCAGCACGATAATCCACTGGTCGTACGATTAGAGATTAATCCAAAACGAATGCAAGAAGAAGATGAAGAGAATGATAGTAAAGTTGAAGATTATTGGGCCATCAACAGAGTCTTAATAGATACAGGGAGTTCTGTTGATATCTTATTTTATCATACCTTTAAAACCATGGGAGGAAAAGACGAATATCTAATTCCATCAACATACAAAATATATGGTTTTAATGGCACAACTAACAAACCAAATGGGGAAATTCAAATGCAGATACCGTTAAAAGGAATATCTTCAAAAATCTTATTATGTGTTGTGGACATCGAATCACCTTACAATGCCTTGATAGGACGACCCTGGTTACACAGGATATTGGGTGTAGCATCTACTTATCACCAGTGTATCAAATTTCCTCATCCAAAAGGTGTCGGAGTTATTAAAGGAGATTGGGGAGAAAGCAAGAAATGTTATGAAATCGATATGAAGTCTTGCGAAGAAAGAGCTGAAAAGAATGGCAATTGGAAGTGCAAAATTAAGCAACGACGGAAATGTGAAAGGTTAATGATTGATGCAATAGAACAAAAAGAAGATGTGAAAGCTGATGACAAGCGTCTCACAGAAAAAGAGATAACAGCTAAACGTATCAGAAAAGCAGAATCAGAAAATAGTAAGTAAAGAGGTAAAATGATGAACTTCAGAGAACTCTGCGAATAATTTGTTTGAAAAATATGTAATTGAACAAGATATTATGCTTGAAAGAATCGCAAAACTTTACCAAAATGATCAAAGTTATGAAATTCTATCAGAGTTACAATACTCGCAAGAAACGCGAATAAAATTTCGCAGAGACATAAGAATGGGACGAACTTTCATGGCGTGCACCCTAGTTCGCGAATAAAATTTCGCAAGAGGCAAATGTAAGACCTAATAGCGCGTCATAAAAGGGGCATCTCTGGACATGACTCAACGATAAGGTTATACCGCTGCTGGAACCTGAGTCATGTAGACGATGGGGTTAAAGAAAACCTATCCGGGAGAGAGATCTTGGATTTCCAACTATATAAGGTTATACCCTGGTTGGACGACCGAGAATCTCTTCCAAGAAGTGCAGAGTATGACCAAGGCGCCAAGGTACACGGTTGAGCCAAGGGTGCCCGGAGCGTACGAAACTCTCTTTCCATCCTTGGTAAGTCTTGGCTACAATGCACTTGGCCTGAAGAAAACCCCACTTAGGGTGCAGTCTCGTAACTATAAGCCATATAGGCATAAAGTACAAGAGTCTACGAACACAACTGGTTGTTGGAAAATCCGAATGGGGGGAGCTAGTTTGTATGGCTGATGTGCCCTCCTTGAAGGGGAAACCAGGGGGGAAGATAAGGGCGGCACCCTCCATTAGGGAGATGATAAGTGTCTTAAGACGACAATGTCATGGGGATTTATGATCGCAAGAACATTTAGGCCTGTCATTTTTTCGCGTAACGTAAATGATGCAGAGGCAAAAAGCCACGAGAGCAATGTTAAGATGAGATCAATGGGTTTTTACATGAAAATATAAAGACGTCCTGTGATTTCATTGCAAGACGACAATATCACAAGGCTTTGATCTTGCGAGAAAACTTAGACTTGTTATATTATCGCAATATAATCAAAGAAGAAAGTTAAGGCAAGATCAATGGGTCAATACATGCAAATGTAAAGACGTCCTGCGATTTTGTCGCAGAAAGAAGAAGCGTGGCAAAATAATACCTTTAATTAGGAAGGAACAATAAGACCACAAGACTACTGCGATAATACTCGCAGATGTTATAAGAATTGCGATTTCACGCAACTATTATTTGACGGTAAGATCGCCAATATTAAGGTAAAATTTGATTTTGATTTAATCTTTAATCAATTTTTATATTGCATATTAATAATAGAGGCAAGTATGGGAATGCATGAGAACGATGAAATTATTATTCATCTATCATATAAAAATTGCATAGATACAAGCACGCAGATAATTAAAAGAATAATAGTTATATTGATTGATTAACTTGCAGAAAAAGAGCTGTTTTCTGATTCTTACAGGTAGAAACAAAAAAGGCAAAATAAATTTACAAATTAACGGCAATATTACAGAAAAAGGAGAAATAAAAAGAAGAACTAGTTAGATCCATCGCGATCTTCCTTATCAGACTTCTCTTCATCGCCAAATTCTTCCCCTTTATCATTATCATCATTATTTTATTCTCCACCAGACTTTTCACCCTCGTCATCACTATCATTTTCATCCTCATCAGAATTTTCAGCCTCACTATCAGAGATGTCAAGACTTGAAATTACTGCGGGTACTTCTTTCGCAAGATCAGGGTATACAGAAGGATAAATTCCATGGTCATCGCAGACCAATTTAATAGAATCATTGCGAACGACAATGAGAGATCTATTGAAGTTCGCGGTGGTGATGCCAAACTTCTCCTTCAGTTGTGAATATTTATAATTGCGAGAGCAAGAGTATTCATGAGCTGATCCTTCTCTTGTTCAAGCTCCTTGATTCTTTCAAGATAACCTTTTTCATCTTCTACAAGAATATAACAACAAGTTAGAAATTTTATAAAAGAGAATAATGAAAACAAGAAATTAGCGAGAAGAAGAGTAGCCAATAACCTTCTCTGTTAGAAATCATATCTCTAATTAGAGCCGCCTGTTCGACTTGAAGACTAACATTTACATCTAAATCATTTCTGGCATTGTCAAGAACCTTCACAGGCCAGGCAAACTCATCATCGCTATTAATAAGGAGGCGAGATCGAATTTGAGTCTCCCTCGCAAGAAGATCTTCATTCTCACGGATAAGTTTATCTCTAACCTTTTGAACTTCAAGGAGAGTTTTATGAAAATATGCTAAGGTTTTAGCTCCCTTTTTTATGGCGAGATCCTTCTCGTCAATAAGATCGCTATTCTTTTGCCTTAATTTATCTATTTCTTTCTTTGAATCAAAATAAAGGCATCTATATTTGTCAGTCAAGCCTAAATTGAATCTATGTTCAAGTTTTAAGAGATTAAACTTGGATCTAAGCTCATCTATGGAGAGGGAGTTAATCTTATCATCTGAGAAGTTAATCAAGGAATTATTAAGACTAGCGAGAAGAGTATGATCATCTACAGGTTCAGGGAAAGTTTGAAAGATTATAGCCTCGTCAGTAAGACCATAAACATCTGCAAGTTAAAAGTGATTGCTTGAATAAGCCGCGATAGAATAAAAGGAATTAAGAAAGATGGGAAATTAGTCATACCATAGAGTTGTTGGTTATCTTTATCGAGATTAGCGATCTTTTGCTTATCAACAGAAGCTTCCGTCTCCATCTGCTTATTCTTCTTACGAAGTTCAATTACTTCAGACTCTAATTTTTCCTTATCTTGGCGAACTTTAGCAGCTTTCTCTTCAGCATAGAAGCATCTTTTGTCTAAATCAGAAGCAACAGCAAAAAAAGCTCTACCAACCTGCGAAAAAGAGAAATAAATCAAACTCTAGTGATAGATAAAGTATAAACAAACTGAAGAAGAGAAAACATACCAAGGAACCAAGAGAATTCAAGAGACTGGGAGTCAGTGATCTTGAGATTCCTTGGAGAGAATCATTATCTACTAAGATAGGGGCATCGCAAACTTTAGCGAGAGCTTGGGATGTCTTTTAAATAACTTCATCCTCACCATTAGAAGTCATGTTGTGGGAGATATCACTAAAAATCCTAGATAGATGAGTCATTGAAGAATCAGAAGAAGAGGAATTTCTTATTGAAGGAAAACCGCCAACATTAAACTCCTCATCAATATCCTTATCAAGAACAACACTGGGATTCTCTGGAATTGTTTGAGGAGTTGAAGAAGAAGAAGGTTGAGTTTTTAATTTCTTTAGCGGAGGATCGCTAGATTCATCATTGCAACTGGCAGAAGATCTTCCCCTAGAAGCAGTAGACTTCTCCTTTATAGATTACCCAGATGGTTCCTTTGGAGATTTCTCCTTGATTTTTGGAGGAGGCAGTGGTTCTAATTCTTCGATTTCCTGCGAGCACAGATGAAGATAAGAAATAGGGGCAACAATATATTGTTAAAATTTACGAAGAAATATTTCTTACTTCATCTGTAAAAGATCTCAGAGCTAAGAGAATGTTGGGTTTCCTAAGAGTTTGATAGCTGAGTTTCATACTATCAATCTGAGAAAATCAAAAAGGTTAGCGAGAATATAAAGAAGACAATAAATAATAATAACATGAAAAGTTGAGAGAATATACTCCTTTATATCTTTCAGGCCAGCTGAAGACCCAGGGTTGATATTCTGCGAGATTCGTGGGAAGTTCGCGAGAACCAGATATATAAGGACCTTCAAGACTTAATGGGAAGATGAACCACTTATCGTCGCTAGAATGACGAGGACCTTGGTTAGTAGATGTATAAAAGTCAATATCCATCATAAGAGCATTGTCACCAATAACTTTCTCTTTCTTCAAACGAACACCCCAACATGTACTATCCCTATTCATATGGACAATTCTATAGTTTACAAAAAAGTTGTCCACAGTATAATCGCAAGAAACAATGGGGACATCTTTGAACAAAGGATTCTTTGGAGCTTGGGGGTAGCGAGTTCCTTTACCAGCGCCATGAGAAGCATATTCAAGTAGTAATCCGATGCAATCCCCACCTAATTGGTATATTGCTCGTGAAAATCTCTCGTCAGAAATTATTTGATAAAACATCGGAAGCTCAGGATCATAAAGAGGAATGGGAAGACCAACTTCAAGTTGTCCTAGCGATACTATGATTTTCTCGCGAGAACATTGGTCATCAGTAAATAGTTTAAGGGAAAGTTCTGATTTGGAATCTTGATCTGGAATTAAGGATAAGTTAAAACCTTTAAGCCTGAGTTTCTCGCGCATTCTATTGAAGGCCTTCAAATTTTTAGCACCAGCAACAACCATTTTTGAGTATGGGAATGAAGGAAAAAGTTGAAAATAAGAAATAAATCACAGCGGTTATAGAAGCGCAATTTGCGGAAGAACAGTAAAAATTGCAGAGAGAATATGGAGAGAAGGAAGAAGAAAGTAAAAGAGAAAAGAAGAGGAATGAGAAGATTATTTATAAAAGAAGAGATTTCTCGAAAAAAGATGAAGGCAATTAATGCAAAGAAAAGACGTGGGTGGTCAGATCGCAGCGGTTACAGAAGACGTGTCAAAAATTTATTGGAAGAAAGAAACTCGTGAAAACAGCTGGCGAAGGACATAGAAACGTGTCAGAATGGGAAAGCAGAAAAGATAAGCGATTATGGCATTCTTAATTCTCATGATCTTCTCTTCTTCGCTGGAAAAGACATGAGAAGAGGCAAGATGTAGTACCAGAATATCGTTACAACACTATTCCTGCGATATTAAAAACATTTCTGCGAGCGTCACTGACGATTCTTCAATAACATTTCACGAGAGTTGCAGAATAATTAAAAGAAACTGACGATGGAAGAAGTAAAAGAAGAATGTGTTGATCCTGCGATAGCCATCATTCTTACGATAGGAAATATTGTAATGATTGCAATAAGATCGCAGAATAGATCCGAAATAGGAGGAAAACTTAGATGTCATCCATTATGTAAATCCCTATATAAAGGGCACGATAGATCCAGAAAAGGATGATGCATTTTTGAGAGCTGAGAGAATATTGAGGAGAGAGAAACTCCAGAAAGAATGTTGTACTTCTGAGTTTTAATATTTCTTGTAAATCTTCCTGAAAGTGAATTAATAAAAGTGTTGTTGTTCATTCACAATTATGACTTAGTTTTCATAGATTCTTGACAAGGGTGTAGTGTAGGAAATCCTGCAACTACAGAGATTTCAATCTGCAGCATCGTTTGCCAAAGCTTGACTTCCCTCGATTTGATGGTGAGAATCCAAAAAGCTGGCTACAGAAGTGTGAATATTATTTTCAGATGCACAATATACATGACATCAACAAAACCAGGATGGCATCTATCCATCTTGATGGTAAATCAACTAAATGGTATGATAATTTTTATCTCAATAAAACTCATATTACTTGGAAGTGCTTTTATGATAATATTTGTGCAACATTTGAGAATCCTTCTCATGATAATATTGTTGGATTATTCAATAAGTTAACTGAATATTGTAGATGCTTATTTTGAGGAATTTGAATACTTAAAGGCACTGTTGTTAAGTGTTCATCAGGATTTTCCTGAGATATTTTAATTGCTAGTTTTATTGGTGGATTAAAGGAAGAACTAAGGAGTTCAATGTTAATGTTTGACCCAAAAACATTGTTACATGATTTTTTACTTGCTAGAATGCAAGACCAAACCCTTATCCTGCAGCAAAAAGCACCTAAATCAGCTCATAAATATTTTTCTAACTCATTCTCCACTGCAAGACCCTTTCCACCAAATAATTTTCCTCCCAAACCTATAGTTATACCAACTACATCAACTAATTCCCAGCACCAACCTAAAACTAGACCAACATTGCCACTCAAAAAGCTTACCCCTGAGCAAGTACAAGTAAGAAAGGCTAAGGGCTTATGCTTTAATTGTGATGACTTCTACAGAAGAGGTCACATATGCAAGAAACAATATCCATGTGTGTTAGTTGGTAAGGAGGCTGAAGAAATATCTGGCACATGGGGTGAATCTGAGCATGATACAAAAACAGAACATGTTGTTGAGAGTGACATGGAAATCTCACTTCATGCATTGACAGGGAATGTATTAGCTGACACTATTAGAATACCTGGTTTTGTAAAAAAGAGGGTCATCTCCATTCTAATAGATAATGGGAGTACTCAAAGTTTCATTAAATATGCTCCGGCTAAAGAGCTACAATGCTCTATTGAGAAAACTGTTAGTCTCTTGGTTACTGTGTAAAATGGTGATAAAACAGTTAGCTTAGGAATTTGTTCTCAGTTAAATTGGACCATGAAGGGTCATAAATTTTGTGGGGGATTTGAGGATGCTTCCATTGGGTGGGTGTGACATTGTACTAGGGGATGATTGGTAGAGAAATCTGGGAGATATCTTTTTCAATTTGGCAAAGTTGGGTATCTCCTTCAAACACAAAGGTAGGAAGTTCACCTTAACTGGAGCTCCACAAAAATCTTCACTTAGCATGATGAGTGGTACAACAGTAAAGAATTTTTTCCAGAAACACTCTCATGGATTGGTGGGCCAGATATTCTCCATTTCACCTACCATTTTACAACCCACCACACCACATCAAATATCCAAACTACACAACCAGTATCCTGATGTCTTCTCAAAGATAACAACTCTACCACCTCAAAGGAATTTGGACCACAAAATACCCCTCAAACCAAATTCTGAACCAGTCAATCTTAGACCATACAAATGCCCATATATCCAAAAAACAATTGTTGAAGATTTGGTAAAGGAAATGGTACATTCTAGTATCATTTAGCCAAGCCACAGTCCTTTTGTTTCTCCAATTTTGCTTGTCAAGAAAAAAAGACAACTCTTGAAGGTTTTGTGTAGATTACAGAAAGCTTAACAACCTTACTATCAAAGATAAATTTCCTATTCCCATCATTGATGAACTATTGGATGACTTACATGGTTCTAAATTTTTTACTAAGATTGATTTGAAGTCAGGCTACCACCAGATCAGGGTCCATCCTTCTAACATCCATAAAACTGCTTTCAGGACTCATCATGGTCATTTTGAATTCAAGGTAATGCCATTCGGTCTCTGTTGATGGTGGATTTTAGTTCAGGGCTAAAGTTGTAAAACTAATTTTTTGTGTAACCATCCTGCAGAGGATGAGATTATTTTATAAGTGATGAATACTTCTTCACTTTACTAATTCACCTAGAATGGAGCATGTAGCAACAATCCCCCGAATATTCTGTGAATTTTAGCATTATTGATTAATGCATAAAACGCCTTGTAATTCCTGTGCTATTCCTAGCAGGACTCTCATTGTTGGTGCGGCATGATGACTGATTGTTACTCGCAGCAGAGTAGCATGAATATCCAAGTACCAACAGTGAGGCATGCACGAAATGCCCGTACAGGCTATAACTCTCGGTGTGTTATACTAGCCCGATTGAGCATATAACTCTCGGTGTGTTATACTAGCCCGATTGAGTGTGTAACTCTCGGTGTGTTATACTAGCCCGATTGAGCGCCTAGACTGTCCATAGCAGTCTAGAAACGATCACGATCATCCAACTTCACCAGCATGATTGGGTGGTCTAGATCAAATCCAATATCCCCAAGCAGGTATTGGAGCATTCACTGCCGACCCAACGCGTACCCCGCATGGACGGCCTCCAAAAAGGGGAGGGATAGCTTGCCAAACCGTCCAAACCAAGCAGAATGGACAAGAAACCCTAAATTAGGGTTTGCGACACATTACATGTGTCACAAAACGATCTCAACCATCCATCTTCGCAGGCATAGATGAAAGGTGTAGATGTAAATTCGAAGGGCCCAGAGCATGTCAACACACTCACCGTGGGCCCGCCTACACACATGAACAAATGGTCATGACCAACCATGTTTGGTTGTCCCAATTTGTGCGCGTAAAACAACGCATGAAGAATGGCCAGCCCAAACCCTAATTAGGGTTTGTATCGATCACGAGCGTCTGTTTTCTCCTGATCGAATAAAGGGCTTAGGAGACAACTGAGCAGGTCCAGTGAGCATCAACATGATCACCGTGGAACCACCTATCTCCTCACCCGACCGACCAACGCATATCATGCCTAGTTTCTCCAAAACGCACGCCCAAACTAGTGTGGTCGCGCTTCACAAATCACAAATTGATATCGACCACTCAACTTCGCCAGACAAATTGAGTGGCTTAGATCACGTTTCCATGGGATAGTCAGGTATATGCATGAATACCATCCTACCACCTACATGCCGGACCAAACGGCCGAGACCGACCAAGCTTGGTCGTCTCGAAATGCGCGCCTTGAAGGTGACATGTCGCGCCCCTTTAGGAATATTTTGCGGCATAGGATTTCTGCCGCAAATCGAACTCTGCCACTCAACTTCACCGGTAAATTTGAGTGTCCTAGATCAAACCTTCGTGGGACAGTGAAGCATGGACATGGACATCAGCATGCCGCCTACACGCATGCATGATCGGTCCTCCATGAAACGCCTCCCATGCTTGGATTCGATCAAGTTGAAAGGGTACACTCGCGCACCTCCTTAACCCTAATCCGACGGTCGCAGATATGGGTCGCAAGTCATCTCGTCTGTCCAACTTCGCCAGCTCTGACAGACGGTCTAGGATAGGAGTTAGGCGACCAGTGAGGTATCACCGTGATCACCGTCTGCCACTCTACCACACCATATGGTCGTCCTAGGAGGGTTTGCTAGCGCAGCCTCCAAACCATCACATGAAGTAGGCAAGGCATAATTCTCAACAACGATGCTTCATATATGATGAATACATTCAATGCATAACATGCATAGAATACACACGATACTTTACAAGTATCGACTTCCTAAATAACTTATTTATTTAACTAGCATTACATGCTACCTTATGTGGGTCCCACGATCCACACACTCGAGGTATCAATCATGTCAAAAACTGGGGGATACATACTGAGGTATTGGTCTGGCGGTTTATATGGTGCAGCGTGCAACGCGCCATCACAAGAACATGTCAGGAAGATATGGACGGTTAGTGATGATGGGAGAAGTGGGCAAGACTAATCGTGTGACACTAACACACAACTCCATCACTCCACTTCCTCCACTTCTTACGAGAGACGTGACTAAGGCTCAAATGACTTGTATAAATAGGTTCTCCTCCCTATTTCCAAGACAACAGAGAATACGACACAGAAACCAAGTGTTAATACAACATGTATTTAAACACCCAGAGCCTACTTGCATTAATCGTAAGCCTTCTCACCTTTCTGTTACAAGTCATAAACAAGCCCACACCTTCACAATCTCAACACCTTCTTCGCTTCCCTCCCTAAGATCAACCCCAGCTCCTTCTCTTTGTGACCGAAACAAGTCTGGAACGACCATTTCTTGGTTTATGCCAGAATTGTATAGATTGATCTCTCGAATCAAAAGCACTCACCGCGTTGTGCATTTGTTTAGGGTTTAGATTCATTTCTCATCCACATACCACAAATTACCAAAACCGGGAGGAATAGTTTTCACCCATAAAAAATTGGCGACCACAGGGAGATTAATCTCTCAGTTGTAATATCAATTTTCCGGTTCTCAATTTCATCTTTCAATACCCGATTCAATTTTCGCAATTTCAAGGGGATAGGTCTTAGAACAAATTCAATCATCAATTTATTTCAAGATGGTGGGACTTAGGTCTGGATCAGCAATCAATTCTGATGGAGCTAGTGTGGATAACACTCTCGATATCGATGTACCTGTCAGTGGAGCTACCGTGGTCAATACATCTTCTGGAGCCGTCACTTCTATCACCAACACTAGAGGAGCAGGAGATATTCCAGTAGGTGTAACGCCTCCTATCACCAGAGCCAGAGCAGCCGTGAATCCCGGCATCTCCTCAAGTGTAACGCCTCCGGTGGTCACCAGAACAACAACTTTCACTCCTTCATCAGGAAGAGGATCCGGAGGGACGAGAGGAGGACCATATCCCATTACCATTGCAGACTTGATGGACAAGAAGGAAGTCCTTGCTAAGATTCAAACGGATATGGCTTCAACTCAGAAAGAGGTACTCACTTTTCTTAAGACATTAACTGATTGATTGCCACAAGAGCCGCGACAGCCCCTGGAGCCAACAAGGAACGCATCCAACGCACCGAAGAAGGTACTTCAGCGGCGCTGACCTACATGGACCTGATCAAAAAAGCGACATCATATATGAGCGGTCCTGTCATGAAGATTCCTACACTGGGGACTGATCCTCACAACGATCTTCCTCAATTCAATAGTCTCACTATGAGCTAGAGGTCAGTGGATCAATAAGTGTTTTCTCAAGTGGAAAATTTATGCGAACTTTTACACCTCTCGAAGAATCAGCGGGAAGATACGTTTTGCTGCAATCAACCAGAGGAAGGTCAGAACCGTGCCCTATATGTCACCGCACGCATCAAAGATTCATAGTTTAAGATGGCCCTTATCGACACACCTCTGCAGAAATAATAAGACAAGTTCGTTGCGTCCCACTCCCCATATGGGCGTCAATTTAGGAAGAAGACCGGCTTGCATCATTGAGGGATAAAACCCACGATGCATCTTTGCTGACGAAGCATTCTTCTCTATCCTGTGAAGCCACGACCCACGTTCATACGAAGAGGGAACGAACTTTTATGACGAGTTGTGACCAGAAAGGGAAAACAGAACGAACTTTTGTGATGAGTCGTGACCAGAAAGGGAAAACGATATACCAACGCTGCCATTATCAATTAGCAGGGGAGACTGTTACCCAGTCTCTCCAACCAATGGAGTGCTACAACAGCAATGAACCACAAGAACAAATGCTAGATGCTCCACAACAACTGCAAGATGGTACCAACTCCAAAACTGATGAGATTGAAATCATTGAGGAATCTCCTAGGCCTATCTCCATCAGCTCAACCTTATGTACGGATAAACGCACGAAGCTCGTGGAACTTCTCAAAGAGTACCGGGACATATTCGCTTGGAGATATGAAGAAATTCCGGATTTAGATGAAAATTGGTCACCCATCATTTACATATCATACCTGGATCCAAGTCGGTTAAATATTTGCAGTCCAGACACGAGGAAAATGAATAGATCAGGTGCTGCATAGACTTCAGATACTTGAACAGGTGCTTCTCCAAAAACGATCCTCCTCTACCTAACATCGACATGTTAGTAGATGCAACCAGCATACATGGCATATTCTTCTCCATGGATGGATGTAGCGGATACAACCAAATAAGGATGTACGAGCATGACGCAAGTAAGATATATTTTCGAACTCCTCTCGGAAATTTTTATTATACAATACTGCCATTAGGTTTAAAGATTGCCGGTGCAACATATCAACGCTCTGGCAATCTTCCACTGGAGCCGATATCTCAAGGGAGCAGCCTCAAGAAGATAACTATGTCCACGCGTCATATCGAGCAAGATCCGGACGAGTCACTTTATCAGACAATGGTACATGTCTATCATGCTATGTTGGAGAATCTGTGCTTTTGGTCATCCTGTGGAGCTGTTGAACGCTCATCTACAATAACATATTCCCTGATAAAAAGAACCAGGCCTGCTGGTAATGAAGAGCCTCCTAATGTTCGTAGGGCCATATATCTCACCAACGGGCGATACAACCTTCATCCTTCTGTAAGCAGTTCCCCGAAGCAGCAAAAGGAAAACCACCGAAATACAACATCCTGTGCATCCGCCAACCCCTAACTCCAGTATCACATGCATGACTCCCACAATGATGAAACAACGTCCAAGATATTCCATATTTGTATCGACAGCAAAAACATTAAGAGACGCTTTCAGAATTTCCTCTCCCATAGAAGAATTAGTTGCGTTACCAAAGGAGTGTGACTGGGGACTTCTTAGCGCGTTGTCTATCTCAATCATGGATGCAAGCACGCTATCATTATGATTCCAAGATGTTCAAATACGAGCATACCCTCAAGAGAACGTACGTATTGTCAAAGATCGGTGATATTCCTAGATGTCTATGAAACACAACGTAGTAAAGACGGCCTCATGAAACTAGCGTGATAACATCTATTAAGTCGAAGACTCAGTGGATACTCGTGGGCAGGGGACTGTCTCACTCTTTTTCATTCCAGGGGCAACATCAAGAAATCCATCGGTTACGGTTTATCCCTCTAACAATGAGACGAGCTCTATCACTATATGAAGACTGCCAAGTCCGTTCTCGTAGCTATCATGCCTCTCCCTGCCAGTCTTTTCTGATCACAGATGCTCCCAGGAACTGTTGTTGCTCATCGATTAATGTCATCCGGAGCTTCACCATATCAATGACTATTACGTACAAAAGACCCACCGGGCATACAAGATAGAGCCACGTAGACCACGCTTGGGGACTGAGGTTCAACATTAAATTCATTCACCGTTAGCCAAGGACTTCTTCAACACAAGAGAGATGGTCAGTCGAGAAGCATGGAATTCGCAGGGGTAAATCGAACTGAAGAGGAAGCCACTTCAACGCTCCCTCCAGCAGAAGAAATTGCTTCGATGGTTTATTCAAGAGCCGCCTCAACGCTCTTTCAGGGACCCACGGTCGCTTCAGAATCCTGCTTCAATACTCTCCCCAGGATCCACCTCAACCTTCGCACCAAAAGCCACTTTAACATCCTCTCGAGCCGTTTCAATACACAAGTTACATAAATAATCTACGCTTTGGTCAAGTTATCTTTGATGTACTAATTGCTCAACATACATATCATCCATCCTTCATAAGGGACCAGCGGAGCATGACAAACCTTGAAGTTGATAGGAAAAGTGAAGCATTCTCCTAGGAGGACATGAAAATAGCTAGAGCCACACCACGTTCGAACATACAAGGTTCACGTTTTGGAAAAGTAAGCATTCCTGGGTCCCACATTCGAGCAAGACCGATGTTAGTTAGCAAGGCCGGTGTTAGTCAGCAAGACCGGTGTTGGTCACAATAGCAAGGCCGGTGTTGGCAGAAGTAACAAAGATGGTGTACGGGACAAGGCCGATGTTCGAACGAAACAAGACAACAAGGCGTCGAGGCAGCGATGTCCGTCAGCAAGGTCGGGGTTCGTCAAATCAGCAAGGCCGGTGTTGGTCAAGGGGCAAGTTTGGTGTTGGGTGAAGCAACAGGTTTTGATATCTGGTCGAAGCAGACACAACCGGACCCAATAAAAGAAGGCATGTGGCATGCAGTGGACCCATGTTTAACCGAAGCATGCGCATGATGAGTCTCACGTTCAACCAAAGTAAGCACGCAGTGGACCTACGTTTAACCGAAGGAGGCACATCAAGCCCACATTTTATCAAGAATGCGCAATAGCCCCACGAACGAAGCAGGCGCAACAGTCCATCAATTAAGCAAGACCAACATCATGCTAGGGGAACGCTCGCCCGGACGTCTCTTGAACGTGACATGCTCGAAGGATAGGACGACCCGTATCTCCTGGTAACATCTAAATTTGTCTCATAAGTTTTATCTTTAACTGTCACCATCTCATGCCTACCCCACAATAGTGTAACCATCATGTGCTAGGCAGGGGACTTAATGTTGATGGTGGATTTTAGTTCAGGGATAAAGTTGTAAAACCAATTTTTTGTGTAACCATCCTGCCGAGGGTGATTTTATTTTATAAGTGATGAATACTTCTTCACTTTACTAATTCACCTAGAATGGAGCATGTAGCAACAATCCCCCGAATATTCTGTGAATTTTTGCATTATTGATTAATGCATAAAATGCCTTGTATTTCCTATGATGTTCCTAGAAGGACTCTCATTGTTAGTGCGGCATGATGAATAATTGTTACTCGCAGCAGAGTAGTATGAATATCCAAGTACCAACAGTGAGGCATGCACGAAATGCCCATACATGATATAACTCTCGGTGTGTTATACTAGCCCGATTGAGCATATAACTCTCGGTGTGTTATACTAGCCCGATTGAGCATATAACTCTCGGTGTGTTATAATACCCCGATTGAGTGTGTAACTCTTGGAGTATTATACTAGCCCGATTGAGTGTGTAACTCTTGGAGTATTATACTAGCCCGATTGAGCGCCTAGATTGTCCATATCAGTCTAGAAACGATCACGATCATCCAACTTCACCAACATGATTGGGTGGTACAGATCAAATCCAATACCCCCAAGCAGGTATTGGAGCATTCACTGCCAACCCAACGCGGACCCCGCATGGCCGGCCTCCAAAAAGGGGTGGCATAGCTTTCAAAACCGTCCAAACCAAGCAGAATGGACAAGAAACCCTAAATTAGGGTTTGCGACACATGTAATGTGTCGCAAAACGATCTCAACCATCCATCTTCGTAGGCATAGATGGAAGGTGTAGATGTAAATTCAAAGGGCCCAGAGCATGTCAACACACTCACCGTGGGCCCGCCTACACACATGAACAAACGGTCAGGATCAACCATGTTTGGTTGTCCCTATTCGTGCGCGCAAAACAACGCATGAAGCATGGCCGGCCAAAACCCTAATTAGTGTTTGCATCGATCACGAGCATCCTTTTTCTCCTGATCGAATGAAGGGCTTAGGAGACAACTGATCAGGTCCAGTGAGCATCAACACGATCACCGTGGAACCACATATCTCCTCACTCGACCGACCAAGGCATATCATGCCTAGTTTATCCAAAACGCACACCCGAACTAGTTTGGTCGCGCTTCCCAAATCTCAAATTGATCTCGACCACTCAACTTCGCCAGACAAATTGAGTGGCTTAGATTACGTTTCCATGGGATAGTCAGGTATAGGCATGAATACCATCCTACCACCTACACGTCGGACTAAACGGAAGAGACCGACCAAGCTTTGTCGTATCGAAACGCGCGCCTTGAAGGTGGCATGCCGCGTCCCTTTAGGAATCTTTTGCGGCATAGGATTTCTGTCGCAAATCGATCTCAGCCACTCAACTTCACCTGTAAATTTGAGTGGATTAGATCAAACCTTCGTGGGACAGTGAAGCATGGACATGGACATCAGCATGCCATCTACACACATGCCTGATCGGTCCTCCATGAAACACCTCCCATGCTTGGATTCGATCAAGTTGAAGGGGTGCACTCGTGTACCTTCTTAACCCCTAATCCGACGTTCGCAGATGTGGGTCGCAAGTCATCTCGTCTGTCCAACTTCGCCAGCTCTGACGGACGGTCTAGGATAGGAGTTAGGCGACCAGTGAGGTATCACCGTGATCACCGTCTGCCACTCTACCACACCATATGGTCGTCCAAGGGAGGGTTTGCTAGCGCAGCCTCCAAACCATCACATGAAGTAGGCAAGGCATAATTCTCAACAACGATGCTTCATATATGCTGAATACATTCAATGCATAACATGCATAGAATACACACGATACTTTACAAGTATCGACTTCCTAAATAACTTAGTTATTTAACTAGCATTACATGATACCTTCTATGGGTTCCACGATCCACACACTCGTGACATCAATCATGTCACAAACTGGGGTATTGGTCTGGCGGTTTATAGCGTGCATCGTGCAACGCGCCATCACAAGAACGTGTCAGGAAGACATGGACGGTTAGTGATTTTGGAAGAAGTGGGCAAGACTAATCGCGTGACACTAACACACAACTCCACTACTCCATCCATCCACTTCCTCCACTTCCTACGAGAGACGTGAATAAGGCTCAAATGACTTGTATAAATAGGTTCTCCTCCCTATTTCCAAGACAACAGAGAAGCGACACATAAACCAAGTGTTAATACAACACGTATTCAAACACCCAGAGCCTGCTTGCATTAATCGTAAGCCTGATCACCTTTTTGTTACAAGTCATAAACAAGCCTACACCTTCACAATCTCAACACCTTCTTCGCTTCCCTCCCTAAGATCAACCCTATCTCCTTCACTTTGTGACCGAAACAATTCTGGAACGACAATTTCTTGGTTTAAGCCAGAATTGTTTAGATTGATTTCTTGAATCAAAAGCACTCTCCGCTCAGTGCATTTGTTTAGGGTTTAGATTCATTTCTCACCCACACACCACAAATTACCAAAACCGGCAGGAATAGTTTTCACCCATAAACAATTGGCGACCACAGTGGGAGATTAATCTCTCGGTTGCAATATCAATTTTCCGGTTCTCAATTTCTTCTTTCAATACCCGATTCAATTTTCGCAATTTCATGGGAATAGATCTTAGAACAAATTCAATCAGCATTTCATTTCAAGATGGTGGGACTTAGGTCTGGATCAACAATCAATTCTGATGGAGCTAGTGTGGATAACACTCCCGGTGTCGATGTACCTGTCAGTGGAGCTACCGTGGTCAATACATCTCGTGGAGCCGTCACTTATATCACCCACACTAGCGGAGCAGGATATATTCCAGTAGGTGTAACACCTCCCATAACCAGAGCCAGAGCATCCATGAATCCCGGCATCTCCTCAAGTGTAACGCCTCCGGTGGTCACCAGAACAACAACTTTCACTCCTTCATCAGGACGAGGAGCCGGAGGGATGAGAGGAGGACCATCTTCCATTTCCATTGCAGACTTGATGGACAAGCAAGAAGTCCTTGCTAAGATTCAAACGGATATGGCTGCAACTCAGAAAGAGGTACTCACTTTTCTTAAAACATTAACTGATCGATTGCCACAAAAGCCGCGACAGCCCCTGGAGCCAACAAGGAACGCATTCAACGCACCGAAGAAGGTACTTCAGCGGCGTGGACCTACATGGACCTGATCAAAAAAGCGACATCAGATATGAGCGGTCCTGTCATGAAGATTCCTACACTGGGGACTGATACTCACAACGATCTTCCTTGGTTCAATAGTCTCACTATGAGCCAGAGGTCAGTGGATCAGGAAGTGTTTTCTCAAGTGGAAAATGTATGCGAACTTTTACACCTCTCGAAGAATCAGCGGGCAGATACGTTTTGATGAAATCAACCAGAGGAAGGTCACAACCATGCCCTACATGTCACCGCACGCATCAAGGATTCAGAGTTCAAGATGGCCCTTATCGACGCTCCTCCGCAGAAAGAATCAGACAAGTTCGTTGCGTCCCACTCCCCACGTGGGTATCAATTCAGGAATCATTGAGGGCTAAAACCCATGATGCATCTTTGCTGACGAAGCATTCTTCTCCATCCTGTGAAGCCACGACCCACGTTCACACGAAGAGGGAACGGACTTTTATGATGAGTCGTGACCAGAAAGGGAAAACGGGAACAAAATTTTGTGACGAGTCGTGACCTGAAACGGAAAACGATATACCGACGCTGACATTATCAATTAGCAGGGGAGACTGTTTCCCAGTCTCTCCAACCAATGGAATGCTATAACAGCAACGAACCACAAGAACAAATGCTAGATGCTCCACAACAGCTGCAAGATGGCACCAACTCCACGACTGATGAGATTGAAATCGTTGAGGAATCTCCTAGGCCTATCTCCATCAGCTCAAACTTATGTACTGATAAACGCACGAAGCTCGTGGAACTTCTCAAAGAGTACCGTGACATATTATCTTGGAGATATGAAGAA
The DNA here is from genome assembly GCA_023529315.1 of Papaver bracteatum. NCBI lineage: Eukaryota > Viridiplantae > Streptophyta > Magnoliopsida > Ranunculales > Papaveraceae > Papaver > Papaver bracteatum. The sequence continues at coordinate 7,608,245 of JAJJWX010005152.1, forward strand.
ATTCCGGATTTAGATGAAAATTGGTCACCCATCATCTACATGTCATACCTGGATCCAAGTTTGTTAAACAGTTGCAGTTCAGACATGAGGAAAATGAATAGATCATGTGCTGCATAGACTTCAGAGACTTGAACAGGTGCTTCTCCAAAAACGATCCTCATTTACCTAACATCGACATGTTAGTAGATGCAACCAGCAGACATGGCATTTTCTTCTCCATGGATGGATATATCGGCTACAACCAGATAAGGATGTACGAGCATGACGCAAGTAAGATATCTTTTCGAACTCCTCTCGGAAATTTTTATTATACCATACTGTCATTTGGTTTAAAGAATTTCGGTGCAACATATCAACGCTCTGGAAATCTTCCACTGGAGCCGATACCTCAATGGAGCAGCATCAATAAGATAACGATGTCCACATGTCATATCGAGCAAGATCCGGACGAGTCACTTTATCAGACAATGGTACATGTCTATCATGCTATGTTGGAGAATCTGCGCTTTTGGTCATCCTCTGGAGATGTTGAACGCTCATATACAATAACATATTCCATGATAAAAAGAACCAGGCATGCCAGTAACGAAGAGCCTCCTAATGTTCGTAGGGGCATATATCTCACCAACGGGCGATACAACCTTCAGCCTTCTGTAAGAAGTTCCCTGAAGCAGCAAGAGGAAAACCACCGAAATATAACATCCTGCGCGTCCGCCAACCCCAACTTCAGTATCACATGCATGAATCCCACAATGATGAAACAACATCCAAGATATTCCATATCTGTATCGACAGCAGAAACATTAAGAGACGCTTTCAGAATTTCCTCTCCCATAGAATAAGTAGTTGCATTCCCAAAGGAGTGTGACTGGGGACTTCTTAGCGCGTTGTCCATCTCAATCATGGATGCAAGCACGCTATCATTATGATTCCAAGATGTTAAGATACGAGCATACCCTCAAGAGAACAGACGTATTGTCAAAGATCGGTGATATTCCTGGATGTCTATGAAACGCAACGTAGTAAAGACGACCTCATGAAACCAGCATACCAACATCTATCAAGTCGAAAACTCAGTGGATACTCGTGGGCAGGAGACTGTCTCCATCTTTTTCATTCCAGAGGCAACATCAAGAAATCCATCGGTTCTGGTTTATCCATCTAACAATGAGACGAGCTCTACACTATATGAAGACTGCCAATTTCGTGCCCGTAGATACCACGCCTCTCCCTGCCAGTCTTTTCTGATCACAGATGCTCTCAGGAACTGTTGTTGCTCGTCGATTATTGCCATCCAGAGCTTCACCATATCAACGACCATTACGTACAAAAGACCCACCGGGCATTCAAGATAGAGCCAAGTAGACCACGCTTCGGGACGGAGGCTCAACATGAAATTCCTTCACCGTCAGCCAAGGACTTCTTCAAAACAAGAGAGATTGTCAGTCGAGAAGCGTGGAATTCGTAAGGGTAAATCGAACTGAAGAGGAAGCCACTTCAACGCTCCCTCCATCAGAATAAATTGCTTCGATGGTTTATTCAATACCCGCCTCAACGCTCTTTCAGCGACACACGTTCGCTTCAGAATCCTGCTTCAATACTCTCCCCAGGATCCACCTCAACGTTCGTACCAAAATCCACTTTAACATCCTATCGAGCCGTTTCAACATACAAGCTACATCAATAATCTTCGCTTTGGTCAAGTTATCTTTGATGTACTCATTTCTCAACATACGTATCATCCATCCTTCATAAGGGCCTAGTGGAGCATGACAAACCTTGAAGTCGATAGGAGAAGTGAAGCATGCTCCTAGGAGGACATGAACACAGCTGGAGCCACACCATGTTTGAACATACAAGGTTCATGTTTGGGCAAAGAAAGCACGCCTGGGTCCCACGTTCAAGCAAGACCGATATTGGTTAGCAAGGCCGGTATTAGTCAGCAATACCGGTGTTGGTCACAATAGCAAGGTCGTTGTTAGCAGAAGTAACAAAGATGGTGTACGGGACAAGGCCGATGTTCGAACGAAACAAGACAGCAAGGCGTAGAGGCAGCGATGTCCGTCAGAAAGGTCGGGGTTCGTCAAATCAGCAAGGCCGGTGTTGGTCAAGGGGCAAGTCTGGTGTTGGGTGAAGCAACAAGTTTTGATATCTGGTCGAAGCAGACACAACCGGCCCCAAGCAAAGCAGGCACGTGGCATGCAGTGGACCCATGTTTAACCGAAGCATGCACATGATGAGTCTCACATTCAACCAAAGTAAACACGCAGTGGACCCATGTTTAATCGAAGGAGGCACATCAAGCCCACGTTTGATCAAGCAGGCGCAATAGCCCCACGGATGAAGCAGGCGCAACAGTCCATCAATTAAGCAAGACCAACATCATGCTAGGGGAACGCTCGCCTGGACGTCTCTTGAACGTGACATGCTCGAAGGATAGGACGACCCGTCTCTCCTGGTAACATCTAACTTTGTCTCATAAGTTTTATCTTTAACTGTTACCATCTCATGCTTACCCCACAATAGTGTAACCATCATGTGCTAGGCAGGGGACTTAATGTAGATGGTGGATTTTAGTTCGGGATAAAGTTGTAAAACCAATTTTTTGTGTAACCATCCTACCGAGGATGATTTTATTTTATAAGTGATGAATACTTCTTCACTTTACTAATTCACCTAGAATGGAGCATGTAGCAACAATCCCTCAAATATTATGTAAATTTTTGCATTATTGATTAATGCATAAAATGCCTTGTATTTATTATGTTGTTCCTAGCAGGACTCTCATTGTTGGTGCGGCATGATGACTGATTGTTACTCGAAGCAGAGTAGCATGAATATCCAAGTACCAACAGTGAGGCATGCATGAAATGCCCATACAGGCTATAACTCTCGGTCTGTTATACTAGCCCGATTGAGCATATAACTCTCGGTGTGTTATACTAGCCCGATTGAGCATATAACTCTCGGTGTGTTATACTAACCCGATTGAGTATATAACTCTCGGTTTATTATAGTAGCCCGATTGAGCGCCTAGACTGTCCATATAAGTCTAGAAACGATCACGATCATCCAACTTCACCAGCATGATTGGGTGTTCCAGATCAAATCCAATACCCCCAAGCAGGTATTGGAGCATTCACGGCCGACCCAACACGGACCCCGCATGGACGGCCTCCAAAAAGGGGTGGAATAGCTTTCAAAACCGTTCAAACCAAGCAAAATGGACAAGAAACCCTAAATTAGGGTTTGCGACACATTACATGTGTCGCAAAACGATCTCAACCATCCATCTTCGCAGGCATGGATGGAAGGTGTAGATATAAATTCAAAGGGCCCAGAATATGTCAACACACTCACTGTGGGCCATCCTACACACATGAACAAACGTTCAGTACCAACCATGTATGGTTGTCCTAATTCATGCGCGCAAAACAATGCATGAAGCATGGCCGACCAAAACCCTAATTAATGTTTGTATCAATCACGAGCGTCTGTTTTATTCTGATCGAATAAAGGGCTTAGGAGACAACTGAGCAGGTCCAGTGAGCATCAACATGATCACCATGGAACCACCTATCTCCTCACCCGACCGACCAAGGCATATCATGCCTAGTTTCTCCAAAACGCACGCCCAAACTAGTGTGGTCGCGCTTCCCAAATCACAAACTGATCTCGACAACTCAACTTCGCCAGAAAAATTGAGTGGATTAAATCACGTTTCCATAGGACAGTCAGGTATAGGCGTAAATATCATCCTACCACCTACACGCCAGACCAAACGGCCGAGACCGACCAAGCTTGGTCTTCTCGAAACACGCGTCTTGAATGTGGCATGTCTCGCCCCTTTAGGAATCTTTGCGGCATAGGATTTCTGTTGCAAATCGATCTCAGCCACTCAACTTCACCGGTAAATTTGAGTGGCCTAGATCAAACCTTCGTGGGACAGTGAAGCATGGACATGGACATCATACGTGTAGACAACCTTCATGAAACGCCTCCTATGCTTGGATTCGATCAAGTTGAAGGGGTGCACTCGCGCACCTCCTTAACCCTAATCCGACGGTCGCAGATGTGGGTCGCAAGTCATCTCGTCCGTCCAACTTCGCCAGCTCGGAAGGACGGCCTAGGATAGGAGTTAGGAGACCAGTGAGGTAACACCGTGATCACCGTCTTCCACTATACCGCACCATGTGGTCGGCCAAGGGAGGTTTTGCTAGCGCAGCCTCCAAACCATCACATGAAGTAGGCAAGGCATAATGCTCAACAACGATGCTTCACATATGCCGAATACATTCAATGCATAACATGCATAGAATACACACGATACTTTACAAGTATCGACTTCCTAAATAACTTAGTTTTTTAACTAGCATTACATGCTACCTTATGTGGGTCCCACGATCCACACACTCGAGATATCAATCATGTCACAAACTAGGGGATACATACTGGGGTATTTTTCTGGTGGTTTATAGCGTGCAGCATGCAACGCGCCATCACAAGAACGTGTTAGGAAGACATGGATGGTTAGTGATGATGGGAGAAGTGGGCAAGACTAATCGTGTGACACTAACACACAACTCCAATACTCCATCACTCCACTTCCTCCACTTCCTACGAGAGACATGAATAAGGCTCAAATGACTTGTATAAATAGGTTCTCCCCCTATTTCCAAGACATCAGAGAAGACGACACAGAAACCAAGTGTTAATACAACACGTATTCAAACACCCAGAGCCTGCTTGCATTAATTGTAAGCCTGCTCACCTTTATATTACAAGTCATAAACAAGCCTACACCTTCACAATCTCAACACCTTCTTCTCTTCCCTCCCTAAGATCAACCCCATCTCCTTCACTTTGTGACTGAAAAAAGTCTGGAACGGCCATTTCTTGGTTTAGGCCAGAATTGTATAGATTGATCTCTCAAATCAAAACCACTCACCGCGCAGTTCATTTGTTTATGGTTTAGATTCATTCCTCATCCACACACCACAAATTACCAAAACCGGCAGAAATAGTTTTCACCCATAAACAGTCTCACTAATGCTCCAGCTACCTTTCAAGCTCTCATGAAAGATATATTTCAAGACCATCTGAGGAAATTTATTCTTGTCTTCTTTGATGACATCTTGATCTATAGCCCTACATTGGAGGATCACATCATTCACTTATAAACCACTTTAGAGATCCTCAGAAACCATCAGCTTTCTGCAAAATTTTCTAAATATTCTTTTGGCTAACCTGTAATAGAATATTCAGGACATATTATTACACGAGATGGAGTTATGGTTGACCCTGCAAAAATATCATCAATGGTGGACTGGCCCATTCCTACAACCATTAAAAGGCTCAGAGGGTTCTTGGGTCTCACTGATTACTATATAAAATTTGTGAAAGATTATGGGCTTATTAGTAAACCACTTACTGACTTATTGAAGAAAGAGGCTTACTTCTGGTCCCCTCCTGCAACTACAACTTTTAATATCCTCAAGAATGCAATGACCACCACTCATGTGCTGCCTTTACCTGACTTTAGTAAGCAATTTACTCTGTAAACTGATGCTTGTGACTCAGGCATTAATGTTTTTCTACTACAAGAGGATAAACCCATTGCCTTCTACATCAAACCACTTGGTCGAAGACCTGCTGCCTTATCCACTTATGAGAAGGAACTACTGCCAATGGTGCAAGCTGTCACTAAATGGAAGCAATATCTACAAGGTAAGAAATTCATTGTAAAGACTGATCATAAAAGTATAAACTACTTCTTAGAACAGAAGATTTCTACAGTATTATAGCAGAAGTGGCTCATGAAGATTTTTGGGTTTGACTATGGGATTAAGTACAAGAAAGGTTCAGAGAAAAAAATGGCAGATGCTCTTTCTAGAAGGCCTCATGTACCTTCTACCTACAACTCCATTTCATTGTCACAACCTTCTTGGGCACATGATATTCTTGATAACTATGCTTCAGACACTAAAGCTCAACACTTGATATCTCAGATTAAATCACTCCAGAGACTCCTTCCAAGTACTCTTATATTAATGGCATTATGAGATACAAGGGCATGATATATGTTGGTAGTTAAGCTAACACCAAATCTAAAATTTTGACTTCCATCTACTCTTCAGCTGCATGAGGTCATTATGGTATGCAAACAATTTACAATAGAGCAAAAGCTTATTTTTCTGGTCTGCAATGAAGAAATATATCCTCTTATATGTCTCAGCCTGTGATGTTTGTCATAGAAATAAAGTGGAACACATCTTCCCAGATGGATTACTTCAACCATTGCCATTCCAGATCATGCATGGCAACACATTTCCATGGACTTCATTGAAGGCCTTCCAATGAGTGAAAGGAAGTCTGTAATTCTGGTTGTAGTGGATAGATTGACCAAGTACATCCACTTTATTGGCTTACATCATTCTTCTGTGGCTAGAGAGTTCATTTCCAATGTGTTTAAGCTTCATGACCTACCTGCTTCCATTGTTTCTGATAGGGATAAGATTTTCACAAGCAACTTTTGGCAAGACCTTTTCAAGACACTTGGAATTCAACTGAACTTAAGCACTGCCTACCACCCACAAACTGATGGGCAAAAAGAAAGGGTCAACTTTTGTATGGAAAACTACTTGAGATGCATGTGCAGTCACCAACCAAAGAAATGGCACATGTGGACTCCACTGGAAGAATGGTGGTATAACACCAACTATCATACCAGCTTGAAGATGAGCCCTTTTCAGGACCTCTATGGGTACATTCCACCCCACTTGGATTTTCTCTCCATTGACACTACTTCAGTTACTGTTGTTGAGGACTATATAAAATAAAGGGATGTTGTACTCACTGTTCTGAAAGATGGCCTTCACCATTCTCAAGAAAGGATAAAGTTTTTTTTTGACTAAAAAAGAACTGAGAGGGTGTTTGCAGTAGGAGATAAAGTTTATCTAAATATTCAACCTTATAAACAAGCTTCTGTAGCTATCAGAAGAAATTTCAAGCTTGTATCAAAGTAATATGAATTATTTATTGTGCTGCAAAAGATATGAGTTATTTCTTACAAGTTGGAGCTACCACCATAGGCTAGAATCCATCCTGTCTTCCATGTCTCACAACTCAAGAAGCATATTGGTGCCTCTCATAGACCTTCTCCTACACTTCCCACATTGGATACATATGGTCAGATTTTGGTCATTCCTGCAGCTTCTTTGGACTCCATAACTATCATTAGGGGTTGAGTTTTTGTGCCTCAATTACTTATCAGATGGAATAACGCATCAGTTGAGGATGCTACATGGGAAGACACCAAACACATTGCCCACCATTTTCCTAAATTTAATCCTTTAAGATAAGGATTTGCTGATGGGGAGGGTATTGTCATGTGATTTTCTAAGTATGGCTGCCCTTAGGTCTAGTGATTGAATATTTACTCTCAGGTGCCTTTATTACATTGTCATCTGCCTAAATAAGGACTATCCGCCAGTTAATCATTGGGCATTATCACGCCTAATCGATGCTGGACAGATGTCCTGTCTAGATTAGTTACTTGTTTAGGGTTTTCCATTCGTTAGTTGTTGCTTTTAAGATGTAAGAACTACCCACTTTGGGGAACAAGAGTTTAATGAAGTTTTAGTTTGGATGTTGCGGTAGAGGTTACTCAAATTCCGTCTAAATTCCGATCAATTCCTTCTTAATCTTGTACTAAAACAGTACAATAACACTCACCATAGTGCGTGGCCTTAAAGATTGTTTGGATACCATTTCATAAACTTTGATACTTAATAAAGTCAAAAATGTAAAAGCTAGTTTGGGAACATAATTATAGAATGACTTTTACAAACAAACAAAAATTTATTTTTTGCGCAGTAAATTGTTTTTGCATTTAATTTTGGCTTCTGAAGAAGCAGAAGCATTTCAATTTTTGTTATCCAAAAATTCTAAACACCATCTAATTAAAGTTGTATTTGTTAGGTACACTACATATACGTAATTAATTACTTCTAAAACTAACTCAACCATATGGAATTGATTTAATTTTAACATATAGTCAAACCCAAAATCAAATATAATCGGTCGAAGTTAAACTTTGGTGTATTATTTTCCAAATATCGTGTCTTCCTTGTCTGGAGTCCGAAGACGCTCAAATAGTCCATTTCATGTATTTTCCGAGATTTTTCTAATGGTATCAATATCTTCTCAAAATTTATTATTTTATTGATGTCTAAATTTGGTGCCCAATATAGTTTATTTAGTCATTGTGTCGTGTAAATCTCACTTGACCAGTTAAATAGGCTTGACCTGTTTGGCGAGTCCTTAAAAAGTTATCGTGAGCCTTCTGAATATCCAATTTGAGAGCTATTTTCGATCCTTGGTGCGGGTTGAAATTCTGATGTGGTGGAATAACACTCCTGCAATTGTTGTGTTATTATGAATCTATCTTTAGGGCATAAATGCACTTTTATTAGGCCTTATCAACAATGTGAGAAGTGTTCAAATTCGATTGACCAGAATTTTGGCAATGATTTTAGAGGTGATGTTACAAAGTTTTAAAGATCTTAATTGTGATAACTTTGATGGATGATTTAATTTTGGAATTAGTGTAGAATTTGTATGGTTCATAAGCGGGTGAACATTAAGGGAATTGAAGAAGCTGCGACCCATAGCTATCAAATGAGTATGGGTGGTTTCCCATAGGATTTTTAAGAACTTACTAGTATATCCTTCTGGGACGTGGGACCAAATGAATCTATATACAAGAGGTTATTTGATTTCCACAGCAGTTATATCCTCAGTAAATAGTGCACATTGTATAGAAGATAGTCTGGGAGTGATTGTTGCGAAATATCTTTATTTATCATTGTGCTGGTTAAAAATAAGTTGTACTACTTCGTCTTTACTGTTGAACTAATTATTTTGCGGGTCTTATAATTGTTGTATATTGTTGCGATCCCGGTGAATGGTTGTTTTAGTATGGAAGAAGGTTGTATTGTTGTTTCCTGATTATAGCCATTGAATTCTTGATCTATGTTGCTAGTATATTACGTGATATTGGACCAGGTTTGTGTGATGACTTTTGAGTGGATTCTCCCACATAAGCCAGTAATCCAAATAATTTCCATGACTAATAACACATTGATATTGTGCTATTTTTATATGTGTTGTTGATTTCTTGATCATTGCAGGTAGGTGGCCGAAAGTATTCCAATCTGGAAGGGTTTGACTGGTTGCGATGAGTTTTAGTTATACGTCCGGAGTAGGTTCAATGTCGTTCTATGGATCCATACAGATCCCACGACTTGCTTGAGTTGTGGATGAGTGAGCCAAAGATGTTTAAACTTGTAGTTTTTTGTTCCTTGCTAATCAATTGCTTTTGTTTTCAGCATTATTTGGGCATGGTCGAATACTATCCTCGGGAGGCGAGTAACTCCAGCAAGAGAGATGGAATTGCACCACTGTTGAATGGCCATGGATATATCTAGGTGCTCTGTTATGTTATCTTTATTTAAATGGTTGTCCATGTGAATGGAACACCTCGAAATCCCAAATAAATAAATATCATTTGATCTATCATTGTAAGAAAATGTTGGGTCTGAGCGTAGGTTACTCCCCCCCACCCGTTTTATTTTTTATTGATTCATAATACCATTGAATACCCAAACAGTATGACGTTGGGGAATATTGTTGGGAAGTCTTTCCATAATTATTTCCTCGCATCTGGGTATGGTGGGCCATATATGTCGGAGCACAACCAAAGTTTCCCAAGTGTTGGAGGCATAATGATTGAATGTATGTAGCTTTGGAACTAAAGCATCACCTGAACATTGAGTTTATTATTCCATGTTAGGAACAATCCTCCTTGTATGTCAATTTCAAGGACAATGTAGGGGTTATGGAACTGTAAAGAATGTGTTAGGCCCCTCGTGTGATTTTCGAGTTAATGTTTCAGAGAAGAATATAATGTTGGGATTATAAAGAGATATCAATCCTCTTAGGTGTTATATTTTATTGGATTGTTTAATTCCATAAAAACTCCAAGCCAAGATACTCATTATGAATTAGAAAGGATCATTTTATTAAAGGATATAAGAAGAAAAAAAAATAGGGTGTTTGCAAGGGAAGAAGAATGATAATAATTTTAAGATTAATAAGAAGGAGAATAAGTAGTTGGGACCAGTAAAGGTGCTATAAAATTGGGAATTAGTAGTGGCTTTTCCTAAGGAGTGGGCTTGAAAGATCGCATCATTTGGAAATTCCCTGTGTTGAGGTTTGAGGGGTGTATATCTTGAGGTACTCTAAATCGTGAGCAAGATATGATCAATGAGAAAAGGTTGAAGAGCTTTCCACTGCGAATGGTTGTCTGCTGAAATATCTCAATTGGGGCATGTAGGTTCAAAAATCGAATTCCGTAATAGCAGTATAGTTGGTGAAGATGGTAGGTTAGTGGTGGAAGAGCTGATAATGGTTATAAAAGTTCAACCTATTTAATTATATGTGAGTATGCTTATTAAGAGCGGTTTTGCAGAAAAGGCTAGGAGCTGAGTAAAGATAAAATGGTTTTATAGAGATATAAATGTTTGAAATTAATATGGGTTTGCAGAATTAAAGGTCAAAGGTGAATTTTGTGCTAAGGTCCAGCTCAATTGTAAGGTAGATGAATATGAAATGATACCACAGACACGGAAGGAGAATAAGGAAAACAATTGTAAGAACTGAAGAAATAGATGTAACAAGACGAGGGTATTCAAATTAATGAAAAACTAGGAAGCACTTAATGGTGTTAGCAAGCAAGGAGATTTCAAGGAAAACAATTAATGCAGATATGTAAAAACTTGGATTTGTTTAAAACTAGCAGTGAACATGTAAACTATGCTTAAGTGTAATTGATATGTTGTGTTTAGAATGCAGCTAGTAGGGATGGAAACAGGTTAAGAATGAAGGATACTAAACAACAGTGCAAGGATAAAAATACGAAGGTACCAAAATACACCATAATCTTTTAAATATCAACCTATAAGTCCGATACCAAGTATGAAGGCCTATGGACAAAGTCGAGACAATACGAAAACTATGGTATTCACTTTGTGTGATCGAGACAATACGACAACAAAGCGATCACTTGATAATAGGTACGGTATTAAACGGAACCCTATATGATGAATATCAAGTGACTGGGATTAACGTACATGTTTAATTTACTTAATTATAATAAAAATTATAATGCGGAAATAAAGTAAATGACACATCAATATTTTTTTAGCAAGGAAACCGCAAATGCAGAAAAACGGCGGAACCAAGTCCAGTTTTGAATACTCTCAGAATTAAGCCGTTATAAAAAGTCTAATACCAACTTCGTATACTTGAGACCAAGTAGACTACCCCTAGTTACTTAGTTTCCTCAGTATCCCTTCTCCTTGGACTTATAGAGTCATGCACGTGAATCATCAATCCTTTTAATCGTGTTCCAAACAGTAAAGGGTAAATCTTGAAAAAGAGGGGGTACAACAACCACACCCAATATTTCTCTTAGCAATCTGTATGGACAACTCCAATATAATTCCAAGATAATCAACTAGTAGTCAGACTCAATCAATGGAAATATATCCAAGAGTTGTATCTATGTTTCATAATGTAATCAGAAAATTAAACATATAAAAATCCGTGAGCCTGATTATTATGGGAAACAACTTGAATGGTACCAAAGACCAATGTTCAAGTGCCAATCAATTTATATCAACAACCAAAGGTTGGATTATCTAATTTATTGAACTACACACAACCTGTGATATTTTAATTATATAAAAAAATATAATGCGGAAAAGAAATAACACAGACACCAGAAATTTTGTTAATGAGGAAACCGAAAATGCAGAAAAACCCCGGGACCTATCCCGGATTTGAACACCACACTGTATTAAGCCGCTATAGACATTAGCCTACTACCAAGCTAACTTCGGACTACAATGTAGTTGAAGCCTAATCAATCTCACATTGATCAAGGTACAGTTGCGTTCCTTACGCCTCTTGAACCACGCCAGATTTTGCACACTTGATTCCCTTAGCTGATCTCACCCACAACTAAGAGAGTTGCTACGACCCAAAGTTGAAGACTTGATAGGAAAATATGTCTCACACAGAAAAGTCTATTGGATAGATAAACCTGTCTCCCACATATATATCTATGATTTTTGTTTCGTCCTTTGATAAATCAAGGTGAACAGGAACCAATTGATAAACCAGACTTATATTCCCGAAGAACAACCTAGTATTATCAATCACCTCACAATAATCTTAATCGATTAACGAAACAAGATATTGTGGAATCACAAAATATGAGACAAAGATGTTTGTGACTACTTTTCAATCTTGCCTATCGGAGAATAAATCTCGAGAAAATCTTAAAGAAGATAGTACTCAATCATGATAGAAAACAGCAAGATCATAACATGCAACTACAGAGAAATAGTTGGGTCTGGCTTCGTAATCCCAATGAAGTCTTTAAGTCGTTAACTTATAGGATTTCGTGAAAAACCTAAGGTTAAAGGAGAATCGACTCTAGTCGCAACTAGTATCACACAGAAGGTGTGGGGATTAGGTTTCCTAGTTGCTAGAGTTTTCCTTTATATAGTCTTTAAATCAGGATTAGCAATCAATGTTACCTTGGTAACAAAGCATTCAATATTCACCATTACATGAATAACTGATTAGATTCAAGCTAATATCTTTCAACCGTTAGATAAAACTTAGCTTGTTATACACAAATAAAATGTACCATCATTTAGATAAAGGTAACCGTACCTAAATGTGTACACTTAGTTGGTTCAATAATAGTTAACCAATGGTTAGCCATATGATCACTTTCGTTTCAACCTTATTCATCTTTATCATAACTAGTTCAAATGACTCAAATGAAACTAGTTAGAGAGTTGTTCAATTGTTTATATTCTCATAGAAGTATACAAGACACAAATGAAGCAAAACCAATAAGAAATCTTCTCCTTCTTCAAATCTTCTTTAATCTTTAATAACCTGCACAACACCACTTAAATCTCTTGTGATCAATCACACACAGAACGAAATCTGCTAACAATGGATTATCACAAGATGTATTTAGATCTAATAACAGTTCTAAAGATCTCGTCGATACTTCGATCTAGTTTGAGTGAATCTTATATCAGAAGAGAAGATTCTCAAGAATAAACAAACTAGGTGCAATCAAATTTTCAACAACCGTTAGTCAATCAAATCAATCAAAAAACTAATAACACTGCAATTATATAGTTTCCCATCGATGGCACTCATAGAGCTTTTCCCACCAATGACACTCATAGAGATTCTTGATCCCACAAAAGTCTTTAAACGAGCGGTCATAAGATATTTCAACTAATTAGGATACTTTCCTCCCCGAATAGATGGTTCCACCAGAAACAACAAAAAATGTAGTTTTCCTGGCTCTTAGGATAATTTGCTAGAAATACAAACTTAGGTATTGATAGACCAAGGATGTTTGGACACCAAGGAATTTCCAAAATTGAAAGTATCAAGATATGCAATGAATGGAAAAATTCGGTTTTCATAATTCCAATAAATGCTTGTCCAATATTTCCGAAATCTCTTAATTAAAAATCTCCAATTAGTAAATGCACATTACTAATTTTATTCTATAGAGATATTCATTTAATTGTATGTAATTAAAGCATATAAAACCAAAAACCTTAATTAAAAGATTCTTAATTTATTTCGGCACAGGATCACCTTAAGTATTAAGGAATATCTTTGAACAATAAATGATAAGAGTTATTGTACGTGTTCAAAGTATGTTGACATCTTTTCACTGCAAATCCTTGTTAGAGCATTGCTCTGTCGAACTCGCAAGCGTTGCTATCTCAAGCTTTGTAGGATCAGAATATCGCCACAGTAATACTCCTGTGAGATTTACAATAACACACTGCGAGTGTCGCAGAATGATTGAAAGAATGACGTAGCGGATGACGATAACTGAAACACAAGAAGAGCGTGATGACGCTGCGAAGATTACAAACGCCTGCGAGGATTAACACTACACCACTGCGAGAGTATCGTGAGTCAGATCCGAAAATAAAGGACAACTTAGCTGTCATCCACTATGTAACTACCCTATATAAAGAGAACCAGTAGGTTCAAAAAGAGGGATCAATTTTGGAGTCTGAAAAAAGTTTGGAGGAGAGAGAAAGTTCTTGTGAGCGGTTGTATTCTTAATTTCTTCAATTTCTTGTAACATTTCTAAGAATTAATCAATAAAGTGTTTTTCTTAATCTTCAAATATGTGTTGGTGATGGTAGATTCTTGTGAGGGGTGTAGTGTAGGAATTCCTGCAACTACATAATGGCGCTAGAAACAGGGACTGTTTCTGAGCAAAGATTGAAATTGTGATTTGTAAGAATTTGAAGAAATTGGAGAATATTTTTACGTGATTTACATCAATACATAAATTTGAAGGAATGTCTAGAAGAAGAAATACATCAGAACAACCAACAACCGTAAGGAGGAGTAAAAGACTTGTTGGAGAAGAGACAAATGAAACAGGAGAATCCTCAAGATTAAGAACAAGAAGCAACAGAACAAGGAATAATGGAGAAAATAAAGTTCAACAACCGAATCAGCAAACACTGATACAAGATAGAGCTGTGAATTATGACAGAGTGAGCATGCATACTTGGCGATCAGATTCAATAGAAGAAGCAGAAAATCAACTGTTAAGAATGTCGTCACACATGCGTAAACCAACATAATTGCAGCTGATCTTCTTACCAAAAGTTTATCTTCTCATGCATATATTATTATTCTCTCATTCATATATTATTATTCTCTCATTCATTGTAATATTCTCATTCATTGAGAATTGTCCCTATTTTGGGCATGTAACTATCCTTATAATGAAAACATCTTCACCCTGTTTAGGTGTGGAAGATATTCACCAAATTACTTCTTTAACTTGGTATCGACCTTGATCCAAGCTACGCTTCCAATACCTTCAAAAAAAAAACTCAAACATGTCAACAACAACTCAACTACGAAATATCCAGATTCATCATCTGGTAACCCTAAAGTTATCGGAAACTAATTATCCACTGTGGAAGACACAGTTCAAACCCATTCTCAAAGGCCATGGCTTAACTGGCTTCATAGATGGTTCCAAACCCATTCCATCGAGAACATTACCCAATTCGATGTCAGAACCCCGACTATACACAGCATATGAAGAACAAGACTCGCTTCTAGTGGGTTGGCTGAACTCAACACTTACTCCAGAATGTTTAGGTGTGGTAAGAGATCTCTCCACTGCTAAAGAAGTATGGGACACGCTGGAGGCAGAATATGCTCCAAAGACGAAGTTTCACCGAGATGAATCAAGAAGCGACTTCACAACATGAGTAAAGGTAACAAAACCCTCCGAGTCTTTTTAAATGAGGCTAAGGATCTGTTTGCTCAACTTGCAAGATCAGGCTACACGGTCAACGATGACGAAAAGAAGCAATCCATTAGCAATGGATTGAACAGACATATGACTCAATTGTCACCACCTTGACAACAATGGAGGATATGAGCATGGATCTATTTTACTCTCATCTACTCAACTTTGACATGAGAGTTGCACGTCGGATGGATGAAATACAATGACCACTTGCCAATGTTGTTGTTTGAATACCCTCTGGCAAGTAGGGGTGCACCAAGAAACTACAACCAACAAAATCGAAGGCCTTTCCAACAGCCCAACAATCGGTTCAACAACGCAACAGGTCTCCTCACCAGGACAACACCAAAACTGAAAAGTGTCAGATATGCAAGAAGAAAGGCCATATGGGTGATGTATGCTGGTTCCGTTACAAACCATCTAGCAAACAATCTAGACCTCCGGCTGCCTTTGTTGCCTTTCCTGATAATTACCAAGGTAATCAATGGGTTACGGATTCGGGTGCTACACATTATCTCACTTCTGATTTGAGAAATCTATCGATTCCCCATGAGTATGATGGCACTGAAATGGTGCAAGTCGGTAATGGTAATTCACTCCCTATAGCTAATGTTGGTAATACGTCTTTTACGTATAACTCACGGTCTTTTATCTGAACAATATCTATCATGTACCTCAGATCAAAACTAATCTGTTGTCGATTAGTCGAGTTCAGTAGAGACAATGATGTGATTTTTGAGTTTCACAAATCTTATTTTCTTGTGAAGGACAAGCACACGGGAGTCCTCTGCTGCATGGATTTGAATAGAAATGGGTTGTGCGTGTTTGAAGGGCTTCACATACCACATGCTCCAGAAAAACCACAAGCTAATGTCTCATCTTCCTTTCCAGTTTGGCACCAAAGACTAGGTCATCCAATGCTGCGCACTGTCTCTCAAATTTGTTCTCAAAATTCTCTTTCTGTTTCCAATAAAAAGTTTGACTACATCAATCTTGTCATCGAGTAAGAGCAAGAAGTTGTCCTTTTCTTTAAGTACTATGTTTATGACAAACCTTTAGGTTTGGTTGTGTCAGTTTTATCTAGGTATCGACATTGTCTAGGTCAGTTATCGGTATTATCTTCTAATAATGGATGTGTTTTCTCACTATACTTGGGTCTTTCCGCTCGTCCAAAGATCTGATACCTATCAAACCTTTATTCACTTCCATAAACAAGTGGAGAATCTCACTGGCCACAAAATTAAGATTTTTCAAAGTGACAATGCACTAGAATTCAAGAAGCTAACATCATATCTAAATAATTAAGAGTATAATACATAGATTTTCGTGTCCTCATACCTCTCCACAAAATGGTTTAGCCGAACGTCGTATTCGTCATGTAAGCTGAGTCTGGTCTGTGCTTGTTATTTCATGCTCACATGCCAAAGAGTTTTTGGGCTGATGCTTTCACCACACTGCTATCTGATCAATCGGTTACCAAAATCGCTTCGACACCAAAACTCCATTAGAACTTCTATTCGGTCTAAAACCGGACTATAAATTTCTTGAGTTTTTGGGTGCTTAGCTTTTCCGTGTCTCCGTCAAGTATAATACAACCAAACTAGAACCCAGATCACGCCATGTGTCTTCTTAGGTTATAGTTCAAAGACACAAGGATATGTGTGTCTTCATCGTGAGACAAATAGGGTTTACATATCTCGTCATGTACGTTTTGAAGAAGCAACTTACCCATTTCAGTCTGCATGACAAATGACTCCGTTGCTTTCACAAGGTAATACTCCATCTAATACTGCTGTGTTACTATCACCACCGTTTACTCGTCTTTGATCTCGAGAATCTCACGGAAGCTTCTTGAGATAACACTCCGGTGCACACACATTCGGATCAGCAACCAACACCATTTGAATCATCAACCCAAAATTCGTGGTTCATCCAGCTGCATCGATATTGTGAGACGTGATAACTCTACAACTTCGTCTATGTCTTCGCTTCACATCCAGTGATCTCGATGTGCATGCAATTCAACAAGACATTCCAAGGCATTCAATGGTGACAAGATCTCGCGATGGAATTGTGAAACCCATCAACAAGTCGTGTTTAACCGCTTCAAAACATCCCTCTGACTGATGCTGAATACATGGAACCTACTTGCTATAGCATGGCTACCAAATATCCTAAATGGAAGAAAGCAATGGATGTTCAGATGAATGCGCTGATTCGAAATGGAACTTACTCTCTAGTCCAGTATGAGAAAGGTATGAATGTAGTAGGTTGTAAATGGGTTTATCGGGTTAAACAAAACCCTGATGGCAGTATTAACACTCATAAGGCTCGTTTAGTTTCCAAGGGATACAATCAGCAAGAGGGACTTGACTATGCAGAGACCTTTAGCCTAGTTATTAAACCCTGCACTATCCGTCTGGTGCTATCTATTGCGGTCATGAATCACTGGCAAGTCAAACAACTAGATGTTGAGAATGCCTTTCTTCATGGGCAGTTATAGGAGGATGTCTACATGCGTCAACCAGCTGGATATGTTGATCCCGATCATCCACACCATGTATACAAGCTTCACAAGTCCCTCTATGGTCTTAAACAGGCGCCACGGGCATGGTTTTCAAAGCTAAGTACACACTTACAGCATCTAGGATTTCAAGGTTCTGTAGCAGAGATACTTATCTTTTTATCTTGAGGACTCCTACTTCTGTTACATACGTTTTAATATATGTGGATGACATAATTGTCACGGGCTCAGATCCTTCGCAAATTCAGCAGCTGATATCGAATTTGGGAACTGTGTTTGCATTAAAAGATATGGGGGACTTGAGTTTCTTCTTGGGAGTTGAAGTTCTGCGTCACGATCAACAACTAGTGTTAACTCAACGCAAGTATGTCACTGATCTACTGAAGAGAACCAAACTGGATGGAGTTAAACCTGTTTCTACACCTCTTTCTCCAAATGCAAAAATACAACAACTTGGAACACAGAAGTTTGAAGACCCAACCTTATACCGCAGTGTTGTGGGTGCATTGCGTATCTCCATCGACACGACCGATATCTCTGTAGCAGTAAATAAAGTGTGCCAATATATGCATAATCCGTATGTAGAAACCTTTGGGAGTTGGTAAAGCGGATTCTACGCTATCTAAAGAATACTGTAGATTATGGCCTACATCTGCGGTGTTCTAAGGACACTTCTCTTCAGGCTTATTCTGATGCTGATTGGGCTGGAAGTTTGGATGACAGGCGCTCGACAAGTGGTTACTGCATTTATTTTGGAGGCAACTTGATTTCTTGGAGTGCTAGAAAACAGAAGACGGTTTCAAAGTCAAGTATAGAAGCTGAGTACCGTGGTGTTGCAATTGCGACATCTGAGCTAATATGGATTCAGTCTTTGTTAAAAGAGTTAGGCGTATCTCATTCAACACCTATGCTATGGTGTGACAATCTGGGAGCTACGTATCTCACTGCAAATCCAATCTTCCATGCTAGAACCAAACACATTGAAATAGATTATCATTTCGTAAGAGAAAGGGTTGCAGACAAGAAATTGCAAGTAAAGTTCATTTTCTCTAGGGACCAATTAGCTGATATCTTTACCAAGGGTTTGGCAGCGCCAAGGTTTCAATTTCTTCGTAGCAAGTTGCACGTTTAGCAAGTGAAGTACAACTTGAGGGGAGGTGTTAAGAATGTCGTCACACATGCGTAAACCAACATAATTGCAGCTGATCTTCTTACCAAAAGTTTATCTTCTCATGCATATATTATTATTCTCTCATTCATATATTATTATTCTCTCATTCATTGTAATATTCTCATTCATTGAGAATTGTCCCTATTTTGGGCATGTAACTATCCTTATAATGAAAACATCTTCACCCTATTTAGGTGTGGAAGATATTCACCAAATTACTTCTTTAACTTCAACAATTAAGAAATGGAAGGCGAAAGGGAATATATCAAGAAGTGGTAGGAGGATTAATTCATGGAGATGACGAAAATGAAGCAGTAGAGACTTTAAGACAAAGAATACAAAAGGAAAGGAGGTTAGAGGCGGAAGAACGCGCGAATTTAACAAGACAAAATCACGAGTTAAGAATGAAGAATTTGAGATTACAAAATAGGAGATCAAGAATTACTGCACGATAAAGTTCAAGATCATTTAGAGAAGAAGCAAGGCAAAATTCCCCTGTGAGAAACGCTGGTGAAAATATTCGAGAGGAAATGAAAAATCCAAATGAAGAGAAGCATTATGGAGAAGAAGAGATGATTAATGATCGATACATTCCGCGTGGTGAAACTGTGGATGATAGACATGATAATAAAAGTCAAGAGGGTGGAAATAAAAAAGATGGTGAAGAAAGTCGAGAAGAAGGTAGGAGAATATTACATGAGCGAGATATTCAAAGAAACCGAAGAATAATTGAGGATGAAATTGAGAGACATTATACTGAACAAGCACGTCTAGCTTGCGAGAGAGAAAGATTGAGAGCAGAAGTGGAAGAACAAGAGTTTCAAGAAGCAATACGTTAGAATAATCATGACAATCGAGAAAGGAGACGCGCAAGGAATCGCAACAATGATAATATCAATGAGGAATATGATAGAATACAAAGAAGAATAGAAAGACAGCGAAGAGAAATGATGAGAAATGAAGAAAATCGCAGAAGAGAAAATGAAAGGCATAATCATTTGTGAATTCATGAGGGAGATGAAGAAGAACATTGCGGAAGAAAGAAGAATGAAGATGCTGAAGAAGAAGCACAAAATCTCGCAAGGCAAGAAAGACATGAGCGCAGAAGAAGGGAAGTTGCACTGAAAATACCAATGGAGCAAAATTCAGCTGGGAATGAACAGATCTTGAGAGAGTTAGCAGAAATAAGGGGAATTTTAAATAACAGAAGAGAGGGAGGCAGAAGGAAACTTGATGAGGCCATTGAAGAAGCTGCGAAAACTCCATTTACCCAAGAAGTACAATTAGGAGGAATACCCCCAAAATTCAATTTTCCAACGTTAACCAGTATCTTTGATGGAACTACTTATGATATTCAACATGTCAAATCTTATGTTAGGTGTATGCTACAATGGGAAAACCATGATGTTGTATTGTGCAAATATTTCACATCCAGCTTAACAAGCGAGGCGCTAAAATGGTTCGAAGGTTTACCTAAGAACACTATAACTTCTTTCAATCATTTGCAAACTACATTTTTGGGAGCATATATAAGTAACAATTCTTCGCGACCTGGCATTGAAGATGTATTTAGGGTAAAACAGAGGGTTGGCGAGAGTTTGAAACATCTAACCATAAGATGGAAGATAATTTGTAGTGAGATGGCAGGAAGAGTGGATGAGAGATACCTCATTTTATCTTTCATTAATGCTATGTTCGCAACCAATCTGCTGTATATACAAATTTTCAGAGTCAAGAATACAATCAACATGACGGAGCTGCGAGAGTTACAAGAAGAATACATTGCATTAAAGGAGAAACAAAATGAGATTGAGTCAAATCCCATTGCGAACACCAGTTCAGGTGCAGCAAACACTAGTCTACTTCCTAGATTAATAAATACAGTAGCGAGCACTTCGCATGTGAAGCAAGAAAAGAGTATGAATGATGATCAACATAAATTAGTAGCTATGGGAAGCAGAGATCAAGAAGAGTTCGAAAGGGAAAGAAAATTCTTTAGTCGAAGTGGAAATAATAAGGTTCCAAGGCTTGATCAGCCGCAAGAGACTTATGGTGGTCAAAGACAAAATTATTATACAGGGCAAGGAAGTCAGAAGATAATATGGGAAAAAATTAAGATGCCACCTCTAAATGCTAGCATAGAGAAAATTTGGGAGGCTATAATTTTGATGGAAGACATACCCTTACCCTGGAATATGGGAAAAGAGCCACACCCAAATAATCTAAGTCAAGAATTTTTCCCTTATCATCATTTTCATGGTCACTCAATAAGTGAATGCAGGAATGTAAAAAGAATCATCTTGAGGATGATAGATCAGGGAAAATTAAACCATTTTCTAATAGGACATCCACAGTCTCAGCAATTACCGCCACCACCAGAAATTTGCAGAGTGAATACAACAAAGGGAGGAGAAACGTTTTTGAAAGAAGTTGGGGCAAAAGCGAAGAATCTATTTTGTAACTCCATCATACATTCATACAAAACTATAGAAGATTTTCACGACAATGTTCTAAGCAGAGTTTTCGCGAGAGATACTGATGGGAGAGAAATAATGAATATTGCGAAAGCTTCGCCATTAGAAGAGTGGCAAAAGCATATAATTTATTTCACTGCACAAGAAGTACCTGAGCCTGGCGAGATCCATGACAACCCACTGGTGGTAAGATTAGAAATAAATCCAAAACAAAGGGAAAATGAAGAGGAAGATGAGGATGATGAGACTGAAGATTCTTGGGCTATTAAAAGAGTTTTAATTGACACTGGAAGCTCGGTGGATATCTTATTTTATCATACTTACAAAACCATGGGAGGAAGAGACGAGGATCTAATACCATCAACTTATAAAATTTATGGTTTCAATGGTACTGCCAATAAGCCCAAAGGGGAGATTACAATGAGAATTCCATTAAAGGGGATATCTTCTAAAATTCTATTCTGTGTTGTCGATATTGAATCTCCATACAATGCTTTGATTGGTTGACCTTGGCTGCATGGGATTCTAGGTGTAGCGTCAACCTTCCACCAGTGCATTAAATTTCCTCATCCCAGTGGTGTTGGAGTTATAAAAGGAGATTGGATTGAGGGGAAAAAGTGCTATGAAATTGATATGGAATCTTGCAAGGAAAGGGCTGCGAAGAACAGAGACTGGAAGCATAACATCAAACAAAAGCAAAGAAGTGAAAAGTTGATGGTCGATACAATAGAACAGAGAGAAGAAGGAATGTTGCGAACTCAAAATGTGCTGAAACCAATAGATGGCGAGTGTCTCGCAGATGGAAAAAATGTAGCAAAGCGAAACAAAAAAGCAGAAGCAGAAAATAGTAAGTAGCAAAGATAAAATTTCTAAATCGTAAAATAATTTGTTGAAGAAAATGCTACAAAAAGAATGTTTTGATTCAATGAAAAAGATGAAATTGAAAAATTGTACAAGAGCTGAAATGCAAAAAGAGAAAATCAAAGAAACGCGAAAATTTCGCAGAAAATGCGAATAAATTTTCACAGAGACATATTAGAATGGGACGAACCTTTATGGCGTATACCCTAGTTCGCAGATAAAATTTCGCAAGAGGCAAATGTAAGACCTAAAGTGCGTCATACAAGGGGGTATCTCTTTGCATGGCTCAGGGATAAAGTTATACCGCTACTGGAACCTGAGTCATGGAGATTTGGGGCCTATGAAAGCCTATCCGGGAGAGGTACCTTGGATTTCCAACTATATATATATATTAATAGTTGGAAGACCGAGGGTCTCTTCTAAGGAGTGCAAAGTATGATCAAGGGGCCTAGGTACACGGTTGAGCCAAGGGTGCCCGAGGCGTATGAAACTACCCTGGCCATTTTTGGCAAGTCGTGGCTATGATGCACTCGGCCCGAAGAAAACCCCACCTAGGGTGCAGTCTCGTAACTATAAGCCATATAGGCAAAAAGGATAAGAGGCTGCGAAAACAACTGGTTGTTGGTAAAACCAGATGGGAGGAGCTAGTCTTGTATGGCCGATGTACGCCTCCTTGAAGGGGCAACCAGGGGGAAGATAAGGGCGGCACCCTCCATTAGGGAGCTGATAAGTGTCTTAAGACGCAAATGTCATGAGGCTTTATATTCGTAAGAATATTTAGGCTTGTCATATTTGTGCAACAATTATACAGAGGCAAAAATCCATGAGAAAAAGATAAGATGAGATCAATGGGTTTTTACATGAAAGTGTAAAGACGTCCTGCGATTTCATCGCAAGACGGCAATGTCATGGGGATTTGTCTTCGCAAGAAAACTTAGGCCTGTTATATTGTCGCAAGAAAAATTAACAACACGCGGATAATGTAAGATCAATGGGTCTTTACATGCGAGTGTAAGGACGTCCTGCGATTTAGTCGCCCAAAACAAAACGTGGCAAAATAAGACCTTTAATTAGGAAGGCAAAATACGACCACAAGAGATCAAGAAATGGCTGCGATATTATAGCCAAAATTTACAAACAGATCTTATTTAGAAAATGATCTGCTTAATCTTTCATGATTGCAGATGCATAACAGAGGCAAGTATGGGAATGAACATAATGATAAAATTGTTATTCATCTTTATATGACAGATTTACGCAGATAAGTTAAAAATTAATAATCATATTAATTAACCATATTGCAAAAATAATTGTTTTCTAATGTATGCAGATAGGAACAAAAGAAATCTATACACCAAAGGACATTAGAAGATGGAGAAATTCGCAGCAATATATTACAAGGAGAAATGGATAAATGTACAAATATTACAAAAAGATTAAAAAGGAAGACAAAACTATTTAGATCCATCATTGTCTTCGCCAGATTTTTCTTCTTCTTCAATTTCATCTTCATCTTCTTCAGACTCTTCAGCTTCGCTATTCGAGATAATAAGATTAGGGTCATTCTCTGGAATTTCATTCGCAAGATAAGGATATGCAGAATGGGGAATTTTATAATCATCACAGACCATTTTAATAGAATCATTGCGAACACCAACAAGAGT
This sequence comes from Papaver bracteatum, assembly GCA_023529315.1. Classification (NCBI taxonomy): domain Eukaryota; kingdom Viridiplantae; phylum Streptophyta; class Magnoliopsida; order Ranunculales; family Papaveraceae; genus Papaver; species Papaver bracteatum. The sequence goes on from JAJJWX010005152.1 coordinate 7,632,399, forward strand.
ATTGCTAAAATTCGCCAGAGTAATATGAAGTTGTTTTTTGAACTTGGAGCATTTCTCGTTGCGAGAAGACAGAAGTTTTGCGAGTTGCCCTTTCTCTTCTTCCAATTCTCCAATCCTTTGGCGAAATTTTTCTTCAGATGCTGCATACAAATGACAACATATTAATAAAATAGTGGAGAATCAGTTAAAATATGGATTAGTGGAAAAACAAGAATAACCACCTTCTCTTTCAAAGATCATATCCTTAATCAAGACAGAATGATCAGCTTGAAGACTAACATCTATACCTAAATTATTTCTAGTGTTATCAAGAATCTGTGCAGCCCAGGCAAACTCATCATCATTACTAATGAGAAGATGGGATCGAACTTGATTTTCCTTCTTCACAAGAGCATTATTCTCGCAGATAAGTCTGTCCCTTTCAATTTGAATATCGAGAAGAGTTTTATGGAAATCTGCTAAAGCTTGAGCACCATTTTTAGCAATGAGGTCTTTTTCGTCAATAAGGTCACTGTACTTGGTTCTTAATATATTAGTTTGCTCTTTTGAATCAATATAAAGGCACTTAAACTTATTGGTTAAACCCAAGTTGAATCTATGTTCAATTTTTAAGAGAATAAATTTGGATCTAAGTTCATATATAGAAAGATATCTAATTTGATCATCTGAAAGGATACTTAAAGAATTATTAAGGCGATCAAGAAGGGTATCCTCATCTACAGGTTCAGGAAAAGAGCGGAGGAATGTAGCCACATCAGTAAGACCATAAACATCTGCAAAAATGGTTGCTTGAATAACTAAAATAGGATAAAAGAATTAAGAGAAAAATGGAAGAATTTATACCATAGAGTTGATGGTTTGCTTTTTCAAGATCGGATATCTTTTGCTTGTCATTTGACACATCGATTTCTAGATGTTTATTTTTCTTGCGAAGTTCAGCAACTTCAGCTTCCAGTTCTCCATCCTTCTTGCGAAGATTAGCAGATTCAGATTCCAATTTTTCATTTTTCCCGCGAAGAACAACATTCTTCTTTTCAAAAATTGCAGTCTCCTCTCCAGGTCCGAGGCAACAGCAAAAGAAGCTCTTCCAGCCTGCGAAGGAAAGCAAAAATTGTTAAGACAAATATAAATTAAAACATGGCGAGGAAATGAGAATACAAAAATGTGGCGAAGAAATGAGAACATACCAGAGCGCTAAGTGAATGTAAGAAACTTGGAGATATAGATCTTGAAACCCCGCGAAGATATTCATTATTCTCCAAGAGAGGGGCATCACAGATAGTTGTCGTAGATTTGCAAGATTCAGCAAGAGGATTATCGCAAATCCCTAGCATGGTATCAGAAAATATACTGGACAGTTGAGACATAGAAGACTCAGGTTGGGAGGATTCCTTCGCAGAAGTAATATCAACATCACCATCATCATTATTGTTATCATCGCTGGAACTCTCACTAGATTAAAAAGTTGAAGGAGGAGAGGATTGGACTTTTGTTTTCTTTGAAAGAGGAGCACCATATTTCTCCTTGCGAGGAGCATCAGATTTCTCCTCGAGAGAAGCACCTCTGCCTTTCCCCTTAGTTTTTGCAGGCTTAGCAGGTTCAATTTCTTCAATAACCTTCAAACATAGATAAAGATAAGAAATAGAGGCAACAATATATTGTTAAGAATCATAAAGGAATATTTCTTACTTCATCTATGAGTGATCTGAGAGCTAATAGAGTATTGGGCTTCCCTAACTTGTTGTAGCTAGATTTCATCCTTTTGATCTGGTAAAATTGGAGCAATCAACGAGAGTATATATGAAAGTATGAGAAAAATAATAAAGATAATTTAAGCAAAAAATTCGAGAACATACCTCTGTATTTCTTTCAGGCCAATTAAACACCCATGGTTGGTACTATGCGAGGCTCGCAGGTAAAGCGTGAGAACCATAGATGTATGGACCCTCTAGAAATAATAGGAAAATACACCATTTGTCATCACTAGAGTGGCGCAGACCTTGATTGTTACCCGGATGCCAGTTAATATCCAACATGAGAACTCTATCTTCAGCAATGTCATCCTTCTTTTGTAAGCGGATACCCCAACAAGTACGGTCTTTCCTCATGGGGATAACTTCATAATTCGCGAAGAAATTTTCTACAGTATACTCCGCAGGAATAATAGGCACTGCAGAAAATTTAGGGTTCTTCGCTTCAGGTGGATAAATAGATTTCTTAACATCACCGAAAATAGCATACTCAAGCATCAAATGAATGCAATCTCCACTCAACTGATATACAGCCCGCGAGAATTTCGCATGAGAAAGTATCTTATAGAATAAAAGAAGTTCCGGGTCATAGATATGAATGGGAAGACCAGCTTCAAGCTGACCTAGCGAGACTATGATCTTCTCGCGATTACATGAATGATCAGAGAATAATTTAATGGAAAGTTCAGCTTTAGGGTGTTGATCGGGAACAGAAGATAAATTAAAACCATTGTTTTCAAATTTCTTTTGTATCTTTTCCAAAGCAATTAGATTTTTACGACCAGCAGGAGCCATTCTTTAGAAAGTATGGGAATGAAAAGAAGTTAGAAGATCAAAAGAGTGAAAGAAAGATTACAACGCAGTAGCAGATGCGGAATTTCCGGAAGAACAGTAAAATTGCAAAGAGAAGGAATAAGAAGGTAAAAAGAAGAAAAGAGAAGAATGAAGAAGATATATATAGAGGGAAAAAATTCTCGAGAGGATAAGTGCATTCAATGCAAAGAAAAGACGTGAACGATTGAACCGCATCGGTTGAAAAAGACGTGTCAGAAATTGAATGGATGAAAATATACGTGTAATAAATTTGGCGAAGAATGCAGAAACGTGTCAGAACAAAAGATAAACAGTTGCGGCATTTTAAAAAGTTTCAATTCTCATGATATTTTCCCCTTCACAACAAATGCATGAGAAGAGGCAAGATGTAGGATCAGAATATCGCCACAGTAATAATCATGCGAGATTTACAACAACATACTGCGAGTGTCGCAGAATGATTGAAAGAATGACGTAGCGGATGACAATAACTGAAACAAACGAAGAGCGTGATGACGCTACGAAGATTACAAATGCTTGCGAGGATTAACAATAAAACTACTGTGAGAGTATCGTGAGTCAGATCCGAAAATAAAGGACAACTTAGCTGTCATCCACTATGTAACTACCATATATAAAGAGAACCAATAGGTTCAGAAAGAGGGATCAATTTTGGAGTCTGAAGAAAGTTTGGAGGAGAGAGAAAGTTCTTGTGAGCGGTTTTATTCTTAATTTCATCCATTTCTTGTAACATTTTTAAGAATTAATCAATAAAGTGTTGTTCTTAATCTTCAAATATGTGTTGATGATGGTAGATTCTTGTGAGGGGTGTAGTGTAGGAATTCCTGCAACTACAAGCTTGTTTGTCAAGTTTAATTGACAAAACTATAAGTCTTGATTTCTAGTTTACTTATAGCTAAGTATCAGAAAAGTGAATGTAAGAAACTTGGAGATATAGATCTTGAAACCCCGCGAAGAGATTCATTATTCTCCAAGAGAGGGGCATCACAGATAGTTGTCGTAGATTTGCAAGCTTCAGCAAGAGGAGTATCGCAAATCCCTAGCATGGTATCAGAAAATATACTGGACAGTTGAGACATAGAAGACTCAGGTTGGGAGGATTCCTTCGCAGAAGTAATATCAACATCACCATCATCATTATTGTTATCATCGCTGGAACTCTCGCTAGATTAAAAAGTTGAAGGAGGAGAGGATTGGACTTTTCTTTTCTTTGAAAGAGGAGCACCATATTTCTCCTTGCGAGGAGCATCAGATTTCTCCTCGAGAGAAGCACCTCTGCCTTTCCCCTTAGTTTTTGCAGGCTTAGCAGGTTCAATTTCTTCAATAACCTTCAAACATAGATAAAGATAAGAAATAGAGGCAACAATATATTGTTAAGAATCATAAAGGAATATTTCTTACTTCATCTGTGAGTGATCTGAGAGCTAATAGAGTATTGGGCTTCCCTAACTTGTTGTAGCTAGCTTTCATCCTTTTGATCTGGTAAAATTGGAGCAATCAACGAGAGTATATATGAAAGTATGAGAAAAATAATAAAGATAATTTGAGCAAAAAATTCGAGAACATACCTCTGTATTTCTTTCAGGCCAATTAAACACCCATGGTTGGTACTATGCGAGGCTCGCAGGTAAAGCGTGAGAACCATAGATGTATGGACCCTCTAGAAATAATAGGAAAATACACCATTTGTCATCACTAGAGTGGCGCAGACCTTGATTGTTACCCGGATGCCAGTTAATATCCAACATGAGAACTCTATCTTCAGCAATGTCATCCTTCTTTTGTAAGCGGATACCCCAACAAGTACGGTATTTCCTCATGGGGATAACTTCATAATTCGCGAAGAAATTTTCTACAGTATACTCCGCAGGAATAATAGGCACTGCAGAAAATTTAGGATTCTTCGCTTCAGGTGGATAAATAGATTTCTTAACATCACCGAAAATAGCATACTCAAGCATCAAATGAATGCAATCTCCACTCAACTGATATACAGCCCGCGAGAATTTCGCATGAGAAAGTATCTTATAGAATAAAAGAAGTTCCGGGTCATAGACAGGAATGGGAAGACCAGCTTCAAGCTGACCTAGCGAGACTATGATCTTCTCGCGATTACATGAATGATCAGAGAATAATTTAATGGAAAGTTCAACTTTAGGGTGTTGATCGGGAACAGAAGATAAATTAAAACCATTGTTTTCAAATTTCTTTTGTATCTTTTCCAAAGCAATTAGATTTTTACGACCAGCAGGAGCCATTCTTTAGAAAGTATGGGAATGAAAAGAAGTTAGAAGATCAAAAAAGTGAAAGAAAGATTACAACGCATTAGCAGATGCGGAATTTCCGGAAGAACAGTAAAATTGCAGAGAGAAGGAATAAGAAGGTAAAAAGAAGAAAAGAGAAGAATGAAGAAGATATATATAGAGGGAAAAAATTCTCGAGAGGATAAGTGCATTCAATGCAAAGAAAAGACGTGAACGATTGAACCACATCGGTTGAAAAATACGTGTCAGAAATTGAATGGATGAAAATATACGTGTAATAAATTTGGCGAAGAATGCAGAAACGTGTCAGAACAAAAGATAAACAGTTGCGGCATTTTAAAAAGTTTCAATTCTCATGATCTTTTCCCCTTCGCAGCAAATGCATGAGAAGAGGCAAGATGTTGGATCAGAATATGGCCACAGTAATAATCATGCGAGATTTACAACAACATACTGCGAGTGTCGCAGAATGATTGAAAGAATGACGTAGCGGATGACAATAACTGAAACAAACGAAGAGCGTGATGACGCTGCGAAGATTACAAATGCTTGCGAGGATTAACAATAAAACTACTGTGAGAGTATCGTGAGTCAGATCCGAAAATAAAGGACAACTTAGCTGTCATCCACTATGTAACTACCCTATATAAAGAGAACCAGTAGGTTCAGAAAGAGGGATCAATTTTGGAGTCTGAAGAAAATTTGGAGGAGAGAGAAAGTTCTTGTGAGCGGTTTTATTCTTAATTTCTTCCATTTCTTGTAACATTTTTAAGAATTAATCAATAAAGTGTTGTTCTTAATCTTCAAATATGTGTTGATGATGGTAGATTCTTGTGAGGGGTGTAGTGTAGGAATTCCTGCAACTACAAGCTTGTTTGTCAAGTTTAATTGACAAAACTATAAGTCTTGATTTCTAGTTTACTTATAGCTAAGTCTCGGATTAGGATCATAAGTGTAGTTGAGCTTTAGACTCCACGGAGTTCATCGAATGAAGACGAATAACTAGTCAAGGGAACTTGTGGAACTTCATCAACAAAATGTATGTGGAGACTTGAACTTATCTATCACTCAAAAGTCTCTACTCTATCTCATAATTGAGACAAAAGTCGTATTGCTATATAGACTTCAATTATACACATTTGCTATTTCGAGCTGAGTTTATCTCACTTATCTATTTCTCTAAATATATGTTGGTAAGCTTTCACTTTAGCCAAGTTCATCTTTCTCGTGACGAAAGTCATATTATTTCAATAACTTGAAAATCTCTTTGATGCTAATAGTTTGTGAATAACAACTATTTTAACATCCCCTAAGAAAGTTTCAATGATTGAAATGAGAGTTTTAAACTAATAACCATGTTTGGATATAAACATAGTGTGTTCTCACATTTGTGTAAAAGTCCAAAATCGGGAACCAAAAGTATGCGTACCCGTACGCGTACTGGCGGTTATTGGAAGTCCGGGTAAGTATGCGTACCCGTATGCATACTGGCGGAAGTTTCACGTCCGTGAATATATGCTGGACTTTGAAAGTGAAAAAAAAACTCAATCCGGATACTTAAGTATGCGTACCCGTTTGCATACTTAAGCGGGTTATTTTCTAAAATCGGTTTGTTCATGAACTAAAACATTTATATAATAAGGAATGCAATCTTTGCAAACCGTGGCTATAATTTTCATGAATTGATTCGAGTGAATCAAAAACAATTTTGCTTCGATTGTGTCTTGTATACTTCTTTGAGATCTAAGAAATTGAACAACTCACTAACTAGTTCATTTGAACTAGTTATGGTAAAGATGAATAAGGTTGATATGAAGTGCTCACATGGCTAACCATTGGTTAACTATTGTTGAACCGACTAAGTGCACACTGTGAATACCAATATTCTGCGGAGCACGCATCACGATCTTAGTGGTCGCATTCAAATCCAACTATGCAACCTTCGCTGGACAAAGAAACCTAAGTAGCAAAGGATACCTCCACAGATCTGCTTTATCTCGCCCCAAGAAAGGAGGCCTCGACGTTTGAGATGAGAAGAGTAAAATCCTAGTCTACAAAGAGGAAGCTGGCGAAGGGACAGAGGAAGATGACGTATTTAATCAACATTAAATGCACAAATCTCTTGTCTACATGCATGAATCAAGGCACATGAAGATTGGAGGCATGGCAGAGCCTGATTGGCAAAAGCTTGCGGTGAACGAAGGTATAACCTATACTAAGGTTTGGTAGTTCCCGAAGGAATGTGGGTCAGCCGAGGTGGCGGAATACTACTGGAGAAGGTACGCGGTGGACGAAGGTATCATTGGTACGAAAGGTATATCAGCAGACAATGGACCTAGAGGCAGGAAAGATATACCCGGAGAAGAAGGGGATATAAATACCAAGCCTCACCAATAAACTAGAGGAGTAAAGATCTAAGAGAAGAAAATCTAGTCTTAAGCTTATACCTATGTAATGTTTAGAACTTAAGTATTTACTCCAACTTGAGTTCTCTATATTACTTTGGGAAGCATTTAAGATATTTGTAACCACCACAACTTAATACAAAACAATCACTCATTACCCCTTGGGCTTAGACAAATGTCGAACCACGTAATATCTTGTGTCTCATGATAACTTAGAAGCTTTTACTTTATATTTGTGTTCTTCGTTATTATTGTGATCTTACACATCTTTTATTACTTAGCATTGTCAGTTCAACAGAGGTATCGATACTACTTAGCATCAGATCCTCAGAACTGTATACATTACGTAGACTACGGGAAAATGAGTAGTCACAGTTTTGCGCCCACCGTGGTATGCTCACAAGCTTGAGTTTAGACACATTTTTACTTTTAACTTCTGCATCTTCTAAAACGAAGGGATCTGTGTTCCAAAATGATGAATCTCACTCTCTAGTGATTCGTTCATTCGTTATTTGTGTATGTTTTTGAGTTCATAGCCTCTAAAAAAATACCTTATTACAGATCTACATAGAGTTTTTCACAAAAGCGTACCCACAAAACGCCAAAATCTTTGTTTTATACTAAAACAACCCTTTTTAACAGAGCATATTTTAGATCTGAGAACCATTGACTGGCAGAGGAATCTCAGTGATATTAAGAAAGATCTTCTAAAGCATTTGTAAATAGTAAATATTTTGTGGAGCACGCGTCACGATCTTAGTGGTCGCATACAAATCCAACTATTTAGCCTTCACTGGACTGAGAAACCTAAGTAGCAAAGGATACCTCCGCAGATCTACTTTATCTCTCAAGAAAGGATACCTCGACGGTTGAGATAAGAGGAGTAAAATCCTAGTCTACAAAGAGGCAGTTGGCAAAGGGACATAGGTAGATGACGCATCTAATCAGCATTAAATATACCAATCTCTTATCTACACGCATGAATCAAGGCACGTAGAGAGAGAAGGCGTGACAAAACCCTATTGGCAGAAGCTGGCGGTGAATGAAGGTACAACATATACTTAGGTTGGGTAGTTCCCGAAGGAACGTGGGTCAGCTGAGGTGGCAGAATATTACTGGAGAAGGTAAGCGGCGGACGAAGGTACCATTGGTACGAAAGGTATATCAGCAGACAATGTACCCAGAGGCAGCGAATATATACCTGGAGAAGAAGGGGCTATAAATACCAACCCTCACTAACAAACTAGAGGCATTCAATATCTAAGAGAATAAGATCTAGTCTTAAGCTAATACCTCTTTAATGTTTAGAACTTAAGTATTTACTTCAACTTGAGTTCTCTCTATTACTTTGGGAAGCATTTAAGATCTTTGTAACCACCACAACTTAATACAAAACAAACACTCATTACCCGATGGACGTAGACAAATGTTGAACCACGTAATCTCTTGTGTCTAATGATAACTTAGAAGCCTTTACATTATGTAAGGAACCGCAAGCTCGTCAACGCTATTAGACCGGTCAAGTGTCGATTTAGCCGATAATTACTCGATTAGTGTAACTCGAACATTAATTATTAGAAATTAATCTAACAACGATATAGATACCAAACTAGTACTGTTGAATAAATCTTGAAAAGTTACACATAATAGACTACTTGAATGTGCCATTCGGATACCAAACGAGGAAGATATCATCGAAATTATGAGAAAGGGCAAAATAGTCATTTTTGCATCTTAGCCGACATGATCTCCCCATATCAATTTGTGGAGTACCTTTATCAATTGTCCTTAGCCTTATCTCCCAAAACCAGATCGCACATCTTCTTATCTTTTCTTTCTTCTTCTTTCTTCTTCTTTCTCATTCTCTTCCTCTGTTCTTCTTCTGTACGAGTTTTGAGTGATAAATCGGGTTTGAGAATCAAGGGAAGACGATACAAATCAAGTAACGAGTGTTATTGGTGATGTTTAGTATAATAGATGATTTGGATTTAATAAAGTGGTGAAACAGAGAATCAGAATTAGGGTTTTTGGATTTAGTATTGAGGTTTGTGGAATTGAGCAGTGTATTGGGTTGCTGACAGATGGAGGTTAAAAGGGTTGATGATTAATTGGATTTATGGAGTCGTTTTGATGTTTGAATCAAGAAGTTAGGGTTTGAATTAGGGTTCCCGTGGATAATAATTAGGATTTTGGAATTCGTTTTAATGGTGACTAAGAAGGAATTGAAGATGGGTTTTTGATTGAATTGAGGTTTGAAGTTGATTCGGTGATGAATCAATGAATCAGGGATGGTGTTCTGTTCTTCCCTAAATTTTTATTTAAGGTTCTATGGGTTGATGATGAACTAATTAAGTGAAATAACAAGAAATTAAAGGTTGGGTTTTACTGGTATGATGTGAAGATGAAGATTATGAAGTTGATGAAGAATTAGGGTCGGTTCTGTTTTAATGAAGGTTTGGGGTTTGAACTGGAGTTCAATTGAGAACCAGTGATGGGTTGAAGATTTTGGGTATGGTTTGAGTGGTACTGATGAGTCCTGAGCAGTCTTGAGATGTGTTGGTGAATCAAAATCAAGGTGAGAAGCAGACTCTAATTCAGTTGCTTGAGGAATGTATCTTGAGGTATTTACCATTCTGTTTTGATTAGTGAAGTTATTTGGTTTTATCGATTGAGTATTTGATGGTTGAATTGAGGTCTGAGTTGGGTATGAAATGAGAATCATGAATTGGAGTGAACTGATAATGGGATTACAATTATATTTGGTTGTTGTAGATGGTGAATAAATTAGGTTATGCATGAACTGGTTTGGGAACAAGTTCGGATAATGAATGAGTTAATCCTGGTTATGGTTCTACATCTGTTAGGATCTGTTTGTGCAGCCAAGAAGGATAAGTATGGGTTGTGGGGAAGATATTTGGTAGTAATGGTTTAGTATGTTGAAGTGAAGCTAAATTGAGTATCCACCAGGTGCAGGGCTAGCTGGTGTTACAGTTGTTGGGGTTTAATTGATAAATTGGAATCTTTTGGGAGTTTCAGAATTTCTGGTGTTGTTTGGAGGATATATGTGTTGTTTCAGGTGAAATGGGATGGTGTCTGCAATGTATGAACTAATGCCATAAGTTGTTCTTGCCAGTGGTTTGGTGTATTGGTATTAGTGTTGTATTGAAAGATGACTGAGCTGGGTTATTGTTGATATGGATTGCAGTTGCAATAACTGAGATGTTTTATGAATTGATATCAGTAAATGAGAGTTGCAGGTGAAAGAGTAGCGGTAATTAGAGATGATAGTAATGTTTGTGTAATGAGTTAGAGCGGATAATGATCCAACATGTGAAATTATGTGATTGAAGTTTTGGATTATGGATTAGATGGTTGTATGGAGTTGAATCTCTCAGGTAGAAGCTGGAAACTGCTGAATTGTAGGTAGGCTTTAGTTATATTTGTATTTTGATTATAACGCTTTAAATTGAGAAGTTATATTGATTTATGGAATTCTGTTTAAATAGAAATATTAGTTAAGAGTCTTAGTGTGTTGCACAATGGGTGTGCATTAGTGTCCTTGGCCTGTGTATTGGCCTTTCCAGAACCTGTCTGACTGAATCGATTCACCTGACTCAGTCTAATTGACTGAGTTGATTCGGTTTGACCGAGTCGACTCGTTGATCATTAACCCTGGACCTTGACCTTTGACTGTGGACTTGACCTTTGACTGTGGATTTGACCTTTGACTGTGGACTTGACCTTTGACTTACATGGACTTTTAGTTGACCTTGGCCCGTCAGTTTGACCGTTAAGGACCGTTTGTTGACCAGATGGACTGGGCCTTAGTTTAGTGGGCTTGTTAGTGGACTTGGGCTTAGAATCAATATTCCTATTGTACATGAATTGGACCTCTTATGGTCTGAATTAACATCCGGTTCCTTCTACAAAGTTGTAGATATTCACAAGACTTAGCTACGGACTATAGAGTCAATCTAATTGGATTAGTAAACTCTTACTTATACTAAAGATAGATAATAAGATACCATAATGGGCTTAGAACCATTAGATAGAATTGTATGAGCCTTGTGTGAGCCTTTTGGCTAATCTCTTAGAGTGCTTGTTTGATTATTAGTTAGATTCTATTAACAACGAGCGATTCAAAGAATGAATCGGGGGATTGTGAATCTCGAGATAAGCGTGGCTGGTCATCAGAAATGTGTGGGAATGCATTTGACTCTTTGATAATCATTGTCATTTCTTTTATAAAAGTTTATGCTTAACAAACTCATGCATTGTCTATTTCTGCATTCCATGCTTTGTTTAAAATGCATTATGATAAACTTGTTATTTCTGTGAATCTTTCCACGATGTGGAAAGGACTTGTATTGTTTCGTCGTCAACATGAATTGTATAGGAAATGAGAATTTCCACTTGTGGTATATAGGATACGCTCCTTCACATTTATACCTACTTTAATTCATCTTTTATTGTTTAGAGTATTGGTCATCATGGGCTTGATGGCATCCATATCTAAATAGGTGTGAATTGCCGGGTAGGGATTTACACCATATTATACATTGTTTGATGGAGGAGTTTGTCCATATACATGTATGATTATTTCAATGACTTAGTCACTGTTTAATATTTTTCGGAAAAACATTATTGTTTTCCAAATCTTGCATATGATTACTTAGAAGGTTAAATGTTAATTATTCCCACTTCAGTTTCTGTGACAGATCAGGATTGCACAGCGAAAGCTTCACAGGTTGACCTCACTAGTAGATTAACTTATGTTATGTTTACCTTGTTGTATATTTTATTTGAAAACCAAATGACTATTATATATGTATCATTTGAGAGAAGATCTTGTATAAATATTTCTGAGAGGGCTTAGTTTTGGGTTAAGTTTTGTAGCAGATTTCTTAATTGAAAGTTAAGTGTTTAATTTGGATTTTTTTAGTGCCTCTTATTTAGCTAATCTCTTGGATTAGTCAGTTGTTAGCTTAGGGGGCGCTACAACTTGGTATCAGAGCTCACTATTAGATCTTATATGGTAGACAATAGGATTAGCCAGTGTCAGTTAGTGAACTAGATTGGTTTAGAACTGGGTTGGGTTTGAGAGATAAATCTTAATCACTAAAAACTGTTAATAATTAAAATAATTATTTGATTGATTGACTTGTTGGTTTGGTTATTTGTATAATGAAATAATAATTGTAGGGTACACCAATACTTTAGCTAATAAGAATTTGAGAATAATTGATCTAAAAAGTATGAACAAGTAAACAAACCAAATGCTAAAAATATTGAGATCAGTTTTATTGATAAATCTTGATAGTCACGTAGAAATTTATTAAGTATCTTGCCTTATACATAGGGTCGATAATTATAACAACATAAATATTAATAATATTTGTAAGAGTTGTTAGAATAATAATTCAATAAAATGTTATAATAGTAACTATATATAGATGATAATAAAAATAACTTGTTATTAGAATAATAAACTATAGTTGTTAGAATAACAATTCACTTGTTGTTTTTCAATAAAAAGCCCGTGGTGGCATTCTTTCATAAAAGTAAAAATAATTTTTAAAAAGTAATGTTAACAGTTATCAATTAGTATCAAATTGAACCTAAATTAACTAAATTTTTTATAAGGATATGTAATGATAAAAATAAAATAAAAATAAAAATTAAATAATTATGGAAAATTAGTAACACATGTGTACAATTAAGTTTTGTAAATTAAACTAATTAGAAATTGAAGATATATGTTTTGCGTCTAAAATTAGATAGTTAATATAATACTTATTAGGCGATAAGACTTAAGAAATCGAAGACGTAATATACAAATTTAAAAGATTCAACTTGTTAGTAATCTTGTACCGAAATTATCTTTAATCTAATAAATGATCTAATAAATCTTTTAAAATGAAGCAAATAGATATGATGTAGTAATAATAATATTCAGATACTTAGTGTAATATTAGAATTGAAAGAAAATAAATTTGTATATTTATAAGATCCTTCTTCGTAAATAGATTTAATCATCTTTTAAAATGAAAAATAAGTATGGCAGACCTAAATTGTTAGAGTTTAAATTAGTATTATATTGAGTATCATTTAAATTAAAATTCCATTTACAAGTATATAGTGATAAAATAATGATTATGATTAAATAGCAATGGAAAATTATTAGTGCTTATATACAATTAAGCTTTACAAAGTTAACTAATAACAAATTTGAATTTTGTGTTTTGCGTTTCTTTTGTAGGATTTAGAACATGAGGTCACATAAGGCACAAAATAAAGACTAAACTTGTTAACAATCTTATCTATGAACCAATAAATGATTCATTAAATCACTAAATTATACACATTAGGTGAAAATTATAATACTTGAATACTTAGAACAAAATTAAACTTAAAGGAGAATAAAATTGCATGTGAAATAAATACTTATTTTAATACTCAAAATCTAAAGACTATTAAGACATATTAAAAATGTTATGCAGACTCAAAATTTAAATCATATTAAATTACCAACGCCAATATTTAACAAGACGTAGTATATGCATTCAATCTGAATAAATAAAATATGTTATATTAATCTTTTCGTGAAAGTAAAATTATATTTACAAGATTAGGGCTTAATAAAACTAAGTATCATTACTAAACAATTATTTTAATTGTATCTTAGTTAGCCTAATAATCAAATGGGAAGATTTGATAAAACAATAATGAAATTGATAATATAACTAAGACAATAATTTTTGATAAGATAAGCAAATAATGATATTATATAATGTTAATTATTATATAAAATTTAGAGTTATTGTAAATGTCATTTGGATAATAATTATTGGATAGTAACAACAAAATGTAATTTTTATTAATAGTACGACTTAAGGATTATTTAAAAATTAAGGAAATAAAGATTGATCAAATCAAATCTAGTGCTAATAATAAAATTTAAACTTTCCATTATGGTTAATTATGAATAACTTATATCAGTCTAAGAAATAAGAAATGTATGTAATAACAATAATTAAATATTAATACCAAACGACATGAAAATAAATAAATAAATAATTTAAAGTGGTTATTTACTTTTAACAAGTTGCATAATGAAATAAACAAATAGATACACTGGAAATAATAATAGTAACATTTGGATAATAGTTATAACATTCAGTTATTTTAAAATAGTACATGAATTTTAAATAATTATTTAGTTATAATATTATGGTTTCATTTGGAATTAAAATTTAATTTCATGTAAATAAATAAGATAAAATAAATTTTGATGTTTAAATTGTTTAAAATGTTGTGAATTATGTACATATTTTATAAAGTAAAATCTTCAAGTTAAAGCAATTACAATATAAATTAGAAATTAATCAGCCGTAGTAAGTTAGCACTTAAAATAATCGAATTGGGTTTACTTATAATGGTGACTAAATTTCAGACGACTAAATTTCTTAAGATGATATGAACTAATTATATATATACGAAATAAATTTATCAGAATTATATCAGATAAGATAAAAGTTTAAAAACCAATAATTAATCTTAATAAATTAATACTTAGTTAATCCAGCACTGGGGAATAGTGAGGTTGGTAATTCTTGTGTGTTCAGGTGATACTTGTTACGTAGTAGGCATTGTCAGGCGTCATGAACCTGGACATGGCAACTGCATTCTTGTATCACTAGGCATAGAAGGGAGACTTACTTCTATGAGTGGACCGATAGATCCCAAATTTTAATGAGAAACTTTATTGCTGAACATTTTCTAAAAGTACTTAGAACCAGTAAGTTATTGACTTAGAAATTAGTGTAGAAAATTTTCATGTAAGAAACTTAGACTTCCCTAATTGATAGAATCTAAATTAGTGTAGTTGAACCTAGAGCTACAAATTTTAATCTTTGTGGTAGAAAGCCATATAGGTTGTGCTGTGTTTCTTGTTGTTTGCGCTTAGACAAGAGATAAGATTTTTCTATAAGGTGGGGAGTTTCTGAAGACCAGAAGGATGGTTTGATTTTCGAGGACGAAAATGTTATAAGGTGGGGAGAATGTAAGGAACCGCAAGCTCGTCAACGCTATTAGACCGGTCAAGTGTCGATTTAGCCGATAATTACTCGATTAGTGTAACTCGAACATTAATTATTAGAAATTAATCTAACAACGATATAGATACCAAACTAGTACTGTTGAATAGATCTTGAAAAGTTACAGAATAGACTACTTGAACGTGCCATTCGGATACCAGACGAGGAAGATATCATCGAAATTATGAGAAAGGGAAAAATAGTCATTTTTGCATCTTAGCCGACATGATCTCCCCATATCAATTTGTGGAGTACCTTTATCAATTGTCCTTAGCCTTATCTCCCAAAACCAGATCGCACATCTTCTTATCTTTTCTTTCTTCTTCTTTCTCATTCTCTTCTCATTCTCTTCCTCTGTTCTTCTTCTGTACGAGTTCTGAGTGATAAATCGGGTTTGAGAATCAAGGGAAGACGATACAAATCAAGTAACGAGTGTTATTGGTGATGTTTAGTATAATAGATGATTTTGATTTAATAAAGTGGTGAAACAGAGAATCAGAATTAGGGTTTTTGGATTTAGTATTGAGGTTTGTGGAATTGAGCAGTGTATTGGGTTGCTGACAGATGAAGGTTAAAAGGGTTGATGATTAATTGGATTTATGGAGTCGTTTTGATGTTTGAATCAAGAAGTTAGGGTTTGAATTAGGGTTCCCGTGGATAAGAATTAGGAATTTGGAATTCGTTTTAATGGTGACTAAGAAGGAATTGAAGATGGGTTTTTGATTGAATTGAGGTTTGAAGTTGATTCGGTGATGAATCAATGAATCAGGGATGGTGTTCTGTTCTTCCCTAAATTTTGAGTTAAGGTTCTATGGGTTGATGATGAACTGATTAGTGAAATAACAAGAAATTAAAGGTTGGGTTTTACTGGTATGATGTGAAGATGAAGATTATGAAGTTGATGAAGAATTAGGGTCGGTTCTGTTTTAATGAAGGTTTGGGGTTTCAACTGGAGTTCAATTGAGAACCAATGATGGGTTGAAGATTTTGGGTATGGTTTGAGTGGTACTGATGAGTCCTGAGCAGTCTTGAGATGTGTTGGTGAATCAAAATCAAGGTGAGAAGCAGACTCTAATTCAGTTGCTTGAGGAATGTATCTTGAGGTATTTACCATTCTGTTTTTGATTAGTGAAGTTATTTGGTTTTATCGATTGAGTATTTGATGGTTGAATTGAGGTCTGAGTTGGGTATGAAATGAGAACCATGAATTGGAGTGAACTGATAATGGGATTACAATTATATTTGGTTGTTGTAGATGGTGAATAAATTAGGTTATGCATGAACTGGTTTGGGAACAAGTTCGGATAATGAATGAGTTAATCCTGGTTATGGTTCTACAGCTGTTAGGATCTGTTTGTGCAGCCAAAAAGGATAAGTATGGGTTGTGGGGAAGATATTTGGTAGTAATGGTTTAGTATGTTGAACTGAAGCTAAATTGAGTATCCACCAGGTGCAGGGCTAGCTGGTGTTACAGTTGTTGGGGTTTAATTGATAAATTGGAATCTTTTGGGAGTTTCAGAATTTCTGGTGTTGTTTGGAGGATATATGTGTTGTTTCAGGTGAAATGGGATGGTGTCTGCAATGTATGAACTAATGCCATAAGTTGTTCTTGCCAGTGGTTTGGTGTATTGGTATTAGTGTTGTATTGAAAGATGACTGAGATGGGTTATTGTTGATATGGATTGAAGTTGCAATAACTGAGATGTTTTATGAATTGATCTCAGTAAATGAGAGTTGCAGGTGAAAGAGTAGCGGTAATTAGAGATGATAGTAATGTTTGTGTAATGAGTTAGAGCGGATAATGATCCAACATGTGAAATTATGTGATTGAAGTTTTGGATTATGGATTAGATGGTTGTATGGAGTTGAATCTCTCAGGTAGAAGCTGGAAACTGCTGAATTGTAGGTAGGCTTTAGTTATATTTGTATTTTGATTATAACGCTTTAAATTGAGAAGTTATATTGATTTATGGAATTCTGTTTGAATAGAAATATTAGTTAAGAGTCTTAGTGTGTTGCACAATGGGTGTGCATTAGTGTCCTTGGCCTGTGTATTGGCCTTGCCAGAACCTGTCTGACTGAATCGATTCACCTGACTCAGTCTGACCGCGTCGACTCGTTGACCATTAACCCTGGACCTTGACCTTTGACTGTGGACTTGACCTTTGACTGTGGATTTGACCTTTGACTGTGGACTTGACCTTTGACTGTGGACTTGACCTTTGACTGTGGACTTGACATTTGACTTACATTGACTGTTAGTTGACCTTGGCCTGCCAGTTTGACCGTTAAGGACCGATTGTTGACCAGATGGACTGGGCCTTAGTTTAGTGGACTTGGGCTTAGAACCAATATTCCTATTGTACATGAGTTGGACCTCTTATGGTCTGAATTAACATCCGGTTCCTTCTACAAAGTTGTAGATATTCACAAGACTTAGCTACGGACTATAGAGTCAATCTAATTGGAGTAGTAAACTCTTACTTATACTAAAGATAGATAATAAGATACCATAATGGGCTTAGAACCATTAGATAGAATTGTATGAGCCTTGTGTGAGCCTTTTGGCTAATCTCTTAGAGTGCTTGTTTGATTATCAGTTAGATTCTATTAACAACGAGCGATTCAAAGAATGAACCGGGGGATTGTGAATCTCGAGATAAGCGTGGCTGGTCATCAGAAAGGTGTGGGAATGCATTTGACTCTTTGATAATCATTGTCATTTCTTTTATAAAAGTTTATGCTTAACAAACTCATGCATTGTCTATTTCTGCATTCCATGCTTTGTTTAAAATGCATTATGATAAACTTGTTATTTCTGTGAATCTTTCCACGATGTGGAAAGGACTTGTATTGTTTCGTCGTCAACATGAATTGTATAGGAAATGAGAATTTCCACTTGTGGAATATAGGATACGCTCCTTCACATTTATACCTACTTTAATTCAGCTTTTATTGTTTAGAGTATTGGTCATCATGGGCTTGATGGCATCCATATCTAAATAGGTGTGAATTGCCGGGTAGGGATTTACACCATATTATACATTGTTTGACGGAGGAGTTTGTCCATATACATGTATGATTATTTCAGTGACTTAGTCACTGTTTAATATTTTTCGGAAAAACATTATTGTTTTCCAAATCTTGCATATGATTACTTAGAAGGTTAAATGTTAATTATTCCCACTTCAGTTTCTGTGACAGATCAGGATTGCACAGCGAAAGCTTCACAAGTTGACCTCACTAGTAGATTAACTTATGTTATGTTTACCTTGTTGTATATTTTATTTGAAAACCAAATGACTATTATATATGTATCATTTGAGAGAAGATCTTGTATATATATTTCTGAGAGGGCTTAGTTTTGGGTTAAGTTTTGTAGCAGATTTCTTAATTGAAAGTTAAGTGTTTAATTTGGATTTTTTTAGTGCCTCTTATTTAGCTAATCTCTTGGATTAGTCAGCTGTTAGCTTAGGGGGCGCTACACATTATATTTGTGTTCTTCGTTATTATTGTGATCTTACACATCTTTTATTACTTAGCATTTTCGGTTCAACAGAGGTATCGATACTACTTAGCATCAGATCCTCAGAACTGTATACATTATGTAGACTACGGGAAAACGAATAGTCACAGTTTGGCACCCACCGTTTTTGGCTCACGACCTTGAGTTTAGACACAGTTTTACTTTTAAATTCTGCATCTTCGGAAACGAAGGAATCTGTTTTCCAAAACGATGAATCTCACTCTCTAGTGATTCGTTCATTAATTATTTGTGTATGTTTATTGAGTTCATAGCCTCTAAAAACATACGTGGTTACAGATTTACATAGAGTTCTTCACAAAAGCGTACCCACAAAACGCCAAAATCTTTGTTTTATACTAAAACAGCCCTTTTTAACAGATCATATTTTAGATCAGAGAAACTTTGACTGACAAAGGAATCTCAACGACATTTTAAGGAAAAAAGATCTTCTAAAGCATTTAATAACCTTGTTTTTTGCGAGATCTAACACCCTTTTTTATTGGTTTTCAACATTTTAAGGTTGTCTTTTCCAAGGGTATCATAAACATTTAATACATGTCTATCAAAGATATTATTTCAGTCATTTTTTCTGAAAAAGATTCTTAGTCATCTTCTGTGTCAAAGCATTAATTGTTACTTTTGAAGAAGGTACCCAAGTAGCAGATTTCTTCGCTTTTCTGTGACCGCAGGATACCAAAAGCCGAAGGCATGCAGAAACCAAATGATGTACCAACAAGCTCACGATCAACACTCACAAGAGGAAGATCCCAAAATCTGTCTCAAGAAAATCAAAGGAATGAAGCAGAGGACGGGCAAAGCGAAATAGAAATAAGAACAATTGCTATAACACCTATTCCTACTTAAGGGATGGGGAAGATGCCGGGAGCTCAACAAATCTATAGCATGCCGTTACCGGAGCATCCTACTACTACGAAGACACCTGTGGCCAACGCAGGGTTACCCGGAACCTTAGCCCCTACGGGACGAGGGTTGGGAAACCTAACCCAAATTCAGATAGATCCAGACGCACCAATTGTAGATGAAGAGGTGGAAAACTCCGAAGATCACTCCTCAAGGAGGTGGCGCCCACAACGAAGACCAAATGGAAGCATAAGTGGAATCCTTGCTACTCCGTAACAAGGAGAATGAAGATGCAATGCACGAGATGGCCCAAGAGAACCAGAACCTCAAAGGTATGCTGGACATACATATCGAAGGTTCCCAAGCTCGCCCTCCGCAAAAGAGGGATGATAATGAAGCTATCTCAGGAAGACGAAGGATGGATCTCAACCCACCAAAGACAAATCAGCCTAAGGGAGTCAGGAAAGCACACCTCGATCCAGACGAAGCGGACTCAATATACAAACCCTCTCAATCCTACTACGACAAAGCATTTTCCAAAGATGCTCACAATGTGAACATGGTTATGGAGCAAATGGAGAAAATGCGTAGGGAGATACAAGGCCAAAAAACTGTCCATGCAGGTGCAAGACTAGAAGAAGCGCTACAAGAGGCAACCACGTCACCGCTATCTTTTCGCATTTTAAGGGATCCCATCCCTCTGAAATGCTCGGTACCTACCTTCCAAACATACAATGGTACCTCCGATCCCACAACCCACCTACGGTATTACACCCGTGTCCTTTCCCATTGGGAAAGAGATGAGGTAGTACTTTGTAGGTACTTTCCTGCAAGCATAACTGGATCAGCACTAGCCTGGTATGATAATTTACCAGAAAACTCAATTGAATCCTTCGAGCAATTGTCTACGGTGTTTTTGGAGACGTACATGTACAACAAATCAACAAAGGCAGGGTTAGATAGGCTATTTTCTTTAGCTATCGGACCCCGGAAAACATTGATGCAGTACACAGATAGGTAGCAAA
Source organism: Papaver bracteatum (assembly GCA_023529315.1). NCBI lineage: Eukaryota > Viridiplantae > Streptophyta > Magnoliopsida > Ranunculales > Papaveraceae > Papaver > Papaver bracteatum. The sequence continues at coordinate 7,653,161 of JAJJWX010005152.1, forward strand.
ATACATGCCAAGCAATCGGGAAAGTCAATCCGGAAATTAGCATTAACTGTTATAAGTACGGACTTGACAGAACCTCATCTATCTTCATGAAACTTTACAACAGAGCCCTCGATTCCGAATGCGAGCTCAGGGTTGTCCAAGATCGTTACATCAGACTCGAAGAAATCCATAAGGACAACCCCAGGGCACAAACAAAGACAACAACAGCTCTGCAGTGAACCAACTCTCTGGAACCAATTCCGGTGATACCTAAGCGACAAAACGAATCCGGGGGCAGAACTATCTATCGAAAAAAATGATCCAAATACGGATATGGAAAAAGAGTCAAAGGAAGAAAAGAATTTGTAGACAAAATCTACACAAAGATAAACACAACTTTTTCTCCCATCCTAAGCAAGTAGGGAGCAAAGCCGAGATTTTCCTACCCTAATACTAGGGGAAAGCATCCAGAAAAAATGAAGGAGGCCAAGGAATACTGTGCGTACCACCAATACTACAGACATACCACTGATACTTGTTACTACCTGCGAAACGATCCAAAGATTCATCGCCGAAGGAAAATTCATGGAGTACGTACAAATACAGCCAGCGGAGACTGAGGAGACCACAAAGAAAAGGGTGGAACTACCACAAGACGGCAAATACATCAACATGATCACCTTATCTAGCGGAATCCAAGAAGAAATGCTCGAAGACATACTCGAGTTAGATCGAAACAGATAGAAGATTGAATCCCATGAGGTGTTCAAGCTAAGTGGACCACCTACTAGCACTTTGGAGGAATGGATGGCCACGCCATTAACATTCTCAACAAAGGACGTCAACCAGGAGGTTGAAATACACAACAACCCACTAGTGATCACTCTTCCAATACACGGATGTAATGTTACGAAGGTCCTAGTGGATGGGGGCAGTTCGTTAAATGTGTTATTTTACGAACCCTACCTATGCATGGGTTTGACAATAGAGAAGATGGATTCTTCCACTTGCACAATATACGGTTTTAATGGAGCAGTGTCTAGACCAAAAGGAGAAATTTTCTTGCAGGTACACGCATGACCCTTAGTAACCAACACACGCTTTTGTGTGGTGGAGGCACCTTCGCCCTATAATGTCATTATGGGTAGGCTATGGATTCATAGATTGCGAGGAACAACTTCGACATATCACCAATACTTACGCTTTACTATACCTATGGGTGAAATAGAAATCAAAGGCAACCAGCAAGACGTAAGGCTATGTCACCTAGCGGAAATCAGACTCAACGAAGAAAAAACTGCTGCTCAACTGCACAAAAGAAAGAGACGCAAGGAAAACACCAAGAAAGTACGGCACGAAGCCTCCTAAGTACCCAAAGCTGTCTTAGCACTAGAGACAAGTACCTCTGCCACTCCAGGCACAGATGTCTCCGCCAAATGACAATTACAGAAAGCACTCCTCAACGACCTCAGCAACAAATCTACTCACCACTGGAACCAACGAAGAAAATCAACATCGGAACGGAGGCATAACAAAAAATGATCAACATCGGAACTTTCCTCGAAGAGGAAGAGGAGGTGAAACTATAAAGATTACTAAAAGACTACGCGGACGTCTTTGCATGGTCAATGGAGGACATGCCAGGAATTGATCCGGATTTTGTATCACACCACCTTCGGCTCATACCGGAAATACCACCACGGATACGTAAAGTGGCGGACATCCACCACGAAGGGATAGAAAAATAGTTGCAAAAGCTACTTACAGCTGGATTCATACGAGAAGTCAAATATACCATGTGGATATCCAACATGGTCATTGTTCCTAAAAAGAACGGAGGCGTGCACATTTGCATCGACTTTAGCAATCTCAACAAAGCATGCCCCAAAGATAGCTACCCACTACCAAATATTGACCAGCTGGTTAATGCAACCGAAGGCCTTAAAGACTATCCTTCATAGATGGATATTTAGGCTACAACCAAATATCCCTTGCGGAAGAAGACCAGGAGCATACTGCGTTCTTTACCCCAAGAGGCATGTATTTCTATACAAGGATGCCGTTTGGACTAAAGAATGCGGGGGAAATATACCAACGATTAGTAGACAAAATCTTTAAACCATGGATATGCAAAATACTGGAAGTCTACGTGGATGACATGCTCATCAAAAGAAAAGAAGAAAAAAACCATCTCTCAGACCTAAGGAGATATTCGAAGCCATGAGGTACTTTCATATGAAGGTGAACCCGGAGAAATGCATGTTCGGAGTTACCTCAGGAAAATACCTGGGATATCTGGTGTCTAAGCGAGGAATCGAAGATAAATAATGGATATGCCATCTCCACAAACTCTAAAAGGAGTACAAAAGTCAAATGGAATCTCAGCTTCCAAGGGAAGATTCATTGCACAATAGTCAGATAAATACAAAGCATTTTTTGATACGCCGAGGAAAGGAAACTGTTTCATCTGGACCGCAGAGTGCGAACAAGCCTTTCACAAGATCAAAGAATACTTAGCATCCTTACCTATTCTACAAAAGCTGGGGCCAGGTGAGGTACCCACCCTATACCTAGCAGCAACAAGCTACGTTGTGAGCGCAAGATTGGTACGAGACCAAGGGAAGGGAGAAAATCATGTATACTATATCAGCAAGACACTCAGTTCAGCGAACCGTAATTACACCAAGGTGGAACAACTCATATATTCCTTAGTGGTAGCAATACAAAAGCTAAGGATATATTTCGATGCACACACCATCCGAGTTTTCACAAAGGCTCAGATAAGTCAAATCCTCGACAGCACGGAGAAGATTGGAAGAGTGGCAAAATGGAATGCGATGATGATCAAACAGTTTCACACAATCTTCGAAACTAGGAAAGCGGATAAGTCATAAATCTTGGCAAAATGGACCTACCTCTGAATGAAGAAGTAGAGATAGACGACATCCCATGAATGGAGGAAGAAAAGCCGGAACCAGAAGACCTCTTGGAACCACAAAACTCACGAAGGTGGGAAATATTCGTAGATGGCTCCTCCAACGGAGAAGGTGCAGGTATAGGGATTGTAATAACAACCCGGAATATGAGGCAGTCGTATACGGCCTACGCTTAGCACAAGAGATAGGCCTATCAGATGTTTGTTTGACTAGTGACTCATAATTCGTCATTAGACAAATAGAGCTCAAATACCAAACTCTGGATCCGATACTATCTTCGTACCTAAAGCTAGCACAGGAGCATGCATCAAAGATCAACAAGGTCACGTTCAAGCATGTTTTCCGAAAATAGAACAGGCATGCAGATGCCTTAGCATTTATATCATCAATGCTGAGGGACAAAAACACCACCTTTTTCCAAATTGGAAGAATTTATGAAGCTTCGATAGAAGGACTAACCTCATTAAAGGAAACCCTGGCCATCCAAACCAGGGCCATGAGAGAAGCAGATAAAGAGAAAGAGGATGAAGGAATGGAAGAACCTGTTAACGAATACGACGAGTCTGACAAAGATCAATCCATGTCAGACGGAAGCAATAAAGGCGAAGCAGAAGACGATTGGAGAATCCCAATCCATCGGTACCTTGACAAAGGTACCCTACCCGTAGATATCAAAGAAGCTCGAAAATCGAATCAAAGGAAGCAATGTACATCCTACGAGATGGGATACTGTATAGAATGTCATTTCTTGGACCTCTGATGCGGTGCCTCTCACAAATCGAAGGTAGAAAAATACTACATCATATACACAGCAGAGAAGATGGCAATCATAGCGGAAGAAGGTCTCTGGCAATCAAAGTCAAAATACAAGGATACTATTGGATAAGCATGGACGAAGATGCAAAGAACGTAGCAAGGCGTTGCGAAAGACGCCAACGCTTTGCCAAGAAGATTAAAGCACCAGCAACAGAGCTTAATTCGGTCATCATCCCATTCGCCAAATGGATAGTTGACATTGTTGGACCCTTGATAGAGGGGATATCAAAAAGAAAATACATCATAGTAGATACATATTATTTCACCAAATGGGTGGAATCAAGGGCTTTGGCAAGAATTAGGGACACGGATGTCTTTAAATTCTTGTTTGAGAAAATCATCTGCTGGTTCGGGATACCAGCCACCATAGACTCTGACAATGGCAAATAACTGGAAGGAAAGAACATATACATGCTATTTAACGCTTTCAACATTCAGAAAAACAAGTCTACTCCGATATATCCTAAGAGTAATGGGCAAGTGGAGGCCACTAACAAGACCATAGCAATGGACTTAAAAAAGAAGCTGGGGGCATATAAGAAAAGATGGTGCGAGCAGATGCACAACATCACATGGGCCTATCATACTACAAGAAGGACGGCCACGGGAGAAACTCCGTTCCTGTTAACCTACGGAGCCGAAGCAGTCATCCCAACGGAGATAATGCTGCCAACTATGAAAACAGAGGCATGGGAAAAGAACCTGACGACGGATCTTATGCTAGAAAAGCTTGATGACCTTGAAGAAAGGAGGGAAGTGGATTTGCAAAGAGAGATACCTTGTCGAAGTAAAGCAGTCATCGTGCTGAACGCGTAGGTTTACAGGAAAATTATTTCCCACGCAAGAACCCTCACCACCACGGTACTTTCTGGCCAAAGGATACTTGGGTATGATGATGAATGTTCCACCAAAGTTTAAACATACCTTAGCACCTTGTGATGACTCGAATGTGCGAATAATTAGACACAACACGTCTACATACATTCATATAATAATAAAGGTGCCATAATAGTGTTACCAAAATACGACTAACATGTCTTAAAAGTTACAGATGACAAAGGTTCAGAAAGTAACAAAGGGTTGTTTCAAGGAAAGGATACATCACAGGCCCCTCAGCTAGGGGTATAATACAAAAAAGAAGTTCAGTTGGAAGCAAAGCGAAAATAATACGATCATGGGTAAGGAAGACAGGGAAAGACAACTCCCTCAGCCTGAAGCTCAGCCTTCCTAAAAGCATTATTGATGTAATCAATGGCAGAACGCTCAAATTCCACTTTCATCCGAGAAGCTTGAGCCTCCAGATCCAAAGTCGACTTCTGACGAAGGTCGATGACCTGAGCACTAAGATGATCATTAGCTTTGCTGAAGTGCCCCATCTTTAAAATTAGCAGCAGCATCAAATTGGCGATATATTGCCAACGCAAAAAATCTGACCCTCAAGGCGGCTAATCTTGGCATTTGCACCCACCAACTGCTCCTGGAGACCTACGGATACGAAGGGTATCAGCAGTAAGAAAAAACGGTTGAAGACAAAAAGGATGCTACGGAAACATAATTATCCTAAGCTACCTCTGTCATGGCTAAGGGAATCTTCTAGACTATGCTGAGCTTCCGTAAGATCCACCTCGGCCGCATCAAGGTCTTCCACAAGGGTATCCCTTTCCGACCAAAGATAATCAACATCTATCCGGAGCGAAGCATTCTCAGAGGATTAAGCTTGGTACACACTCTCTAACTCTTCAAACCTTTTTACTAAGGATGCATGAGACATGGAAGAAAACACGGAGCTAGCATCGATGAGTTTGTTCTTAAGAGAACGGGCCTCAGAAGTTAAGACATTACGCTCTGCAATAACCTTAGCTAAGGAAGCACAAGCATCCTCAAAATCGGCATGATATTTGTTGCGAATAATTTCTTGGGCCGAGAGACGTTTCTCGACTAAGGAAATATCCTACTTTTTATTTAAAATGAGACTCTCCTTCCAGCTAAGGGCTTCATCACACTCCTTACGAAGCAAAGCCATCTGCTTCACTAAGTCCGCATTGTGAGCAGACTCAAGGGAAAGTTGGGCCTCATTATGAACAGTTACATTCATCAGCCTATCAGACTTCTTTTGAAAATACCAAACATCGGAAGTTAACTTGGACACTCGATCTTGGAGATATCTAAGTTCATTAGAGCCATCGGCTGGCAGACGAAGGTTGTCTTAGGACTATGCAACCAAAAATGAAGAAAAAGTTAAGGAGAAGAAGAAACAAACCTATGGATTTGGAGGACTCAGCGACTAGGGCAGTATCAGCAGCTTTGCGACCATCCTAAGCAACCTTGGAAGTATTATTAGCCCTATCTAGAGCCAATAAACAAGCTTCCAGAGAACTCTGAGTCTTCCTCAAATCATCCTCCAACGAAGGTATCTTAGCAACATAAGCTGCGTCACTTGACGAAGGTTGTTGTGCAATAGCAAGTGCATATTCCTGACGAGCACGTTCCAGTAGGGCACTCAAATGAGTACACTTAGATTTATAGACCTTAAATAAGGTGTATCCAATATCGATCTGCTTACAAAGGAGCATAAGAGCATACGAAAGATCAAATTAAGAAAAATTACAATAAGGTATGAATCACTTACTGAGAATGATGAAAGGAGAGGAAGGAAATTGGCATAGGTATCCATGAAAGCCTCCATATCTTGGATGCTACCCCTGCGGATCTCACCAAAGCTCTGACTAGAGCATAGAAAATTAGGGTCAAAGAACAAGTTTTTGGCTACGCGATACTGCGCAGATAGCACATCCAGCTGCGAAGCTACCTCGAAAGAACTATCAAGATGATGATGATCAAGTCCAACAGAAAAGGGTCCCTTGGAATCCCGCAGGATGTCTTCGAGAATAGAGTCATCAGAGCTACCTAAGCTCAAACTCTCCGGTAGATTACCTTGGCTTGATTCAGCACGAACATGGGGCACGACTGCTGAACCCTCACCACGACGAAGATACGGCATGGTGGATGATCTAGAAACTGAAGGAATAGCTCGAGAAATACCCAGATCCATGTCACCAGCAGAAAGAAGATTACCAAGTATAGTACAGTCTGGTGACGAAGGTGGGGCGCCAATAACTTTGCTAGCAGGGGCAGTAGAGATAGACTTAGCACTCCCTAGTGAAGTAGGAACAAGATTGAAGGAGAAGCTATCTAATGAAATCACAACTTTCTTCTTCGGATGCGAATCTGAGCTACCACCTCTCACTGTGGGGGTAACATCCTTGGAAAACAAACCACTTGATTGAATGGAGGTAGCAGGATATGAAGGGAGACTCTTAGGAGCCACGATATCAGTTCCAACAGTGGCAGAGACAGCAGGCAAAGCTTTGCTAGGAGCATAAAATGAAGGCATATTCAAAGACAATATAAGATCAGGGGATTGAACACTAACATGCTCGACCAACTGAGCACCAGTACCAACAAGAAGGTTCTCACCCTCAACTGAAGCATCTCGGATGGGTCTAGGGATATCTTTGGAAAAATCCTCCTCAATATCATCCAAATGAGGACTAAGGCCAGTATCCTCGATATCCTTCATGTACTCGTCACATGGTACTTCGCCAGCAGCCTTAGGATCCTCTTCCAAAGCATTAAGATCAATAACAGTCTTCAATTTACCCTTCCTTTGGGAAGACTATAAAGAAATACATGCGCCATCTAAGAATCGGGGCAAGGTACTAAGGAACTTATAAGCACATAGGTATGATAATGATCCTTACCTCCGCAGGTGTTTCAACCAAAGCTTTTCTCTTCCTAGTCCTTGTGGCTACAGAGTTACCAGCAGAGCCTGAAGAAGCCCTAGCAGAAGAAGCAGAGGAAGGCTGTAAAACGAAACAATCAGAAAAGCAGACAAAGATATCAAAAAACACAAAGATATCAAAGCATACAAAGATACCAAAGAAGACAAAGCATATAAAGATACCAAAGAAGGTGAATATATTAAAAGCAAAGGTACCTCATGAGAAGCAGCAGGATTAAAAATCCAAGGCCGATACCCATCATACTTCTCGGGCAAAGAACGAGCTGAACGAGGGACAAAGGGATATGCAGTGGTGAAACCATAGTCCCAAGGACCAACCACACAAAGAGGAGTATGATCCCAGTGATCATCATGATCAAGACGGATGCGATCATTCTTAGGTAAAGGCAGCCTAGCAGAATAAGGGATGGTAGTCAAACCAGTCTTATCAATCTCCTCCAACAAGCGAAGGCTATTTCCCTCCCTGATTTTCCTGGCAGTAACATGGATACGACGAGGACCAACACTCCAAGGAATAAGATTACTCTTCTAAATAGCATCAACATACGTAGTATTGAAGTTGGCAGGGGTATAGTCCTCCCGCTTAGATATCCCCTTAGCAAAGGGGTCATAAGACTCCAGAGTTGTTTTTCCCTTGCTACGGTACCAGCTCCCACGAAGGGCACGCCAGAAATTACCAGTATATTGCATAACTCCTCTAACATGAGTCTTGTTTTCCGGATCATCCCTCGAAGATAAAACGTCATCGTAGAAGGGATCGTTTCTACTAAACAAAGGGAGAAGCATACCTGGGGCCAATTGGCCAACGCTAATAAGAAGGTTATTCTCATCATAAGGAAAATCTCGGATGAGAGACTTAGTGAGAACGTCAGGGCCATTAATGAAGGAAACCTCGAATTTATGAAGACGAAAATACTTGGTAATCTCAGCAATGGACAAATGAGCAAAGCTGTCTTTGTCACGCATTTGGATCCTATGAAGCTCATAGTGAGGAGGAGGAGTTGGAAGGTCTTTAACAATAACTTCTTCAACCTCAGGGTCATCAACCTCCTCAGGGACCGTAGCCACAGCAGTTCTAGCAGGCACCTCAGAGTCCTCAGGAGGAGGGGATGGCGTAGCATCAGGATGATCCATTCGAATAGAATGATTAGTCGACGAAGATGTCTTCGGAACCTTGCGCGTAGGCTTCTTCTGGAGCCTCATAATACCTAAAACCAACAGGAAAAACTTCTCCATCAATAATGGCAGAGAAAAATTGTAGTTCGTTCAAAAGCAAAGAAGGGGCAAAAACTGAAATACTTTGGGCATGGGTTTCACTAAACCAACCAAGGGGAACGGTTTGATCACACCATAAGGAAAAAACGAATATCATACATCACGAAAAGCAAGATTGCAAGCAAGGGACGATCATGGTGAAACCATCATCAAAGATCAAAAATAGAACAAAACCCAAGTTCCAATACAATACGAGCAAGTAAAAAAGAACAAAAGTTCTCACATGCAAGAACAACATCAATATCATTAAAAACCCCTAGTCGAAGAAGGAGACACGGGGCCAAGCATGAGGAAAATCGAAACTAAAAAATGAGTATCACTTACTTGTACGATCAACTGTGGAGCCAAAGCACTCGAAGAATCAAAAGGATCAGTTAGAAGCAGAAGAAGAATCTCAATGAAAGAGATGGAGAGCGACAGTTCGAAGAAAAAGAATAAAGGTAATTAATAAAAATTCCTTCTCTTTATTCCCCTCTTATAGGCGGCTGGAAAATCCAAAAATTTGGATGTCACGAAATTCAAGGGGAAGTTATTGCATGAAAGGACATGTAGGACCACCCAATTGGTATGTGCAAAAATGGCGGCGTAACGGAAGTTTTCTTCCACATCTACCAAACGGTAGAATATGAAATAAAAGAGGCAAATTGTGAATACCAATATTCTGTGGAGTACGCGTCACGATCTTAGTGGTCGCATACAAATCCAACTATTTATCCTTCGCTGGACTGAGAAACCTAGTAGCAAAGGATACCTCCGCAGATCTACTTTATCTCGCCCCAAGAAAGGAGACCTCGATGGTTCAGATAAGAGGAGTAAAAGCCTAGTCTACAAAGAGGCCGTTGGCAAAGGTACAGAGGTAGATGATGCATCTAATCAGCATTAAATACACCAATCTCTTATCTACAGCATGAATCAAGGCACATGGAGAGATAAGGCGTGACAGAACCCTATTGGCAGAAGCTGGCGGTGAACGAAGGTACAACCTATACTTAGGTTGAGTAGTTCCCGAAGGAACGTGGGTCAGCTGAGGTGGCAGAATACTACTGGAGAAGGTACATGGTGGACGAAGGTACCACTGTTATGAAAGTTATATCAGCAGACGATGGACCCAGAGGAAGCAAATATATACCTAGAGCAGAAGGGGCTATAAATACCAAGCCTCGCCAACAAACTAGAGGCATTCAATATCTAGGAGAAGAACATCTAGTCTTAAGCTTATACCTCTTTAATGTTTAGAACTTAAGTATTTACTTCAACTTGAGTTCTCTCTATTACTTTGGGAAGCATTTAAGATCTTTGTAACCACCACAACTTAATACAAAACAAACACTTATTACCCCGTGGACGTAGACAAATGTCAAACCACGTAATCTCTTACGTCTCATGATAACTTAGAAGCTTTTACATTATATTTGTGTTCTTCGTTATTATTGTGATCTTACACATCTTTTATTACTTAGCATTATCGGTTCAACAGAGGTATCGATATTACTTAGCATCAGATCCTCAGAACTGTATACATTACGTATACTATGGGAGAATGAGTAGTCACAGCATTTAATAACCTTGTTTTTTGCGAGATCTGACACCCTTTTTTATTGGTTTTCAACGTTTTAAGGTTGTCTTTCCAAGGGTGTCATAAACATTTAATACCTGTTTATCAAAGACATTATTGCAGCTCTTTTTCTGAAAAAGCTACTTAGCCGTCTTCAGTGTCAGAGCATTATTTGCTACTATTGACGAAGGTACCAAGTAGCAGATTTCTTCACTTTTCTGTGACTGCGGGATACCAAAAGCCGAAAGCATGCAGAAACCAAATGATGTACCAACAAGCTCATGACCAGTACTCACAAGAGGAAAATCCCAAAAGTCGTCTCAAGCAAATCAAAGGAATGAAGCAGAGGACGGACAAAGCGAAATTGCAAGAAGAACAATTGCTATGAAAACGCCTATTCCTACTGAAGGGATGAGACATACATCGGGAGCTCAACTTATCTACGACATGACGTTATGGGAGCATCCTACCACTACAAAGCCACCTGCGGCCAACACAGGGTTACCTGGAACCTTAGATCCTACGGGACGAGGGTTGGGAAACCTAACCCCAATTCAGATAGATCCAGATGCACCAATTGTAGAACAAGGGGTGGAAAACTCTGAAGATCCAGCTGAAAGCACTCCTCAGGTAGGTGGACCCACAACGAAGACCAAATGGTGACACAAATAACATCATTGCTACTCCGTAACAAGGAGAACGGAGATGCAATGCACGAGATGGCACAAGAGAACCATAACCTCAAAGGCATGCTGGACATACAGATCGAAGGTTCTCAAGCTCACCATCCGCAAAAGAGGCATGATAACGGAGCTATCTCAGGAAGACGAAAGGTGGATCTCAACCCACCAAAGACCAATCAACCTAAGAGATCCAGGAAAGCACACCACAATCCAGACGAAACGGAATCAACATATAAACTCTCACAATCCTACTATGACAAAGCATTTTCCAAAGATGCTCATAATGTGAACATGGTTATGGAGCAAATGGAGAAAATGCGGAAGGAGATACAAGACCTTCAAACTGGACACGTAGGCGCAAGACTAGAAGAAGTGCTTTAAGAGGCAACCGCATGCCTACTATCTTTTCGCATTTTAAGGGAACCCATCCCTCCGAAATTCCCGGTACCTACGTTCCAAGCATACAATGGTACCTCAGATCCCGTAGCCTACCTACGGTATTACACTCGTGTCCTTGCTCAATGGTAAATAGATGAGGTAGTACTTTGTAGGTACTTTCCTGCAAGCTTAACGGGATTAGAACTAGCCTGGTATGACAATTTACCAGCAAACTCAATTGACTCCTTCGAGCAATTGTCTACGGTGCTTTTGGAGACATACATGTACAAAAAATCAACAAAGGCAGGGTTAGATAGGTTATTTGCTTTAGCTATCGGACCCCGGGAAACATTGATGCAATACACAGACAGGTGGTAAAAGACATGCCAAGCAATTGGGAAAGTCAATCCAGAAATTAACATTAACTGCTATAAGTACGGACTTGATAGAACCTTAGCCATCTTCGCGAAACTTCACAACAAGGCCCTCGATTCCGAAGGCGAGCTCAGGGTCGTCCAAGACCGTTACATCAGACTTGAAGAAATCCATAAGGACAACCCCAGGGCACAAGCGAAGACTACAACAGCTCCGCAGCGAACCAACTCTTTGCAGCCAATTTCGGAGATACCTAAGTGACAAAATAAAGTCCGGGGCAGAACTATCTCTCAAGACAAACTATCCAAATACGGAGATGGAAAAAGAGGCAAAGGAAGAGAATAATTTTTGGATAAAATCTACACGAAGCTAAATAAAACTTTCTCTCACATCCTAAACAAGGAGGTGCAAAGACAGGCTTTCCTTACCCTAATACTAGGGGAAAGTAGCCAGAAAAAACAAAAAAGGCCAAGGAGTACTGTGCGTACCACCAATACTACGGACATACCACTGATACTTGTTACCACCTACGAAACGTGATCCAAAGATTCATCGACGAAGGCAATTTCATGGAGTATGTACATCTACAGCTAGCGGAGACTGAGGAGACCACAAAAAAAAGGGTGGAACTACCTCAGGACGGCAAATACATCAACATGATCACCCTCTCCAGCGGAAGTTAAGAAGAAATTCTCGAAGACATACTCGAGTTAGATCAAAACAGAAACAAAATTGAATCCCATGAGGTGTTCAAGCTAAGTGGATCACCTACTAGCACTTGGGAGGAATGGATGGACACGCCATTAACATTCTCAACAAAGGACGTCAACCAGGAGGTTGAAATGCACAACGCTCCACTGGTGATCACACTTCCAATACACGGATGAAATGTTACGAAGGTCCTCGTGGATGGGGGCAGTTTGTTAAATGTGATATTTTACGAACCCTACCTATGCATGGGTTTTGTAGTAGCAGGATTTCCCACACTACACCCCTATTAAGATCTTATAAAAATCTAAGTGAAACTAGTTGAAGATTAAAGAATTAAACGACACTTTTATTATTTAGATCTCAGAAATATTTACAGAAAATATTCAAACTCATAATTACAACTTTCTTTTCTGGAATTTCTCTCTCCTCAAGATTTTCTCAACTCTAAAAAATACATCATCATCATCTGGACTTACTTGAACCCTTTATATAGGAAATTACATAGTGGGTGACAGCTAAGTTTTCCCCTTCTTTCGGATATATTATGCGATCTCATCGTGGTATTTGCAATATTAATCTTCGCCAACTTTTGTAATCCTCGTGAAACAACACTCTCATAACATGTCTCTTCAATCGTCAGCTATTATGATGCTTCCCCGTGACGCTCGCCAAATGTTGCTGAAGAATCCTCACGACACTCTCGTGAATAGTGTCATTTATACTTATAAGAATATTTGACCTTCTCGTGAAAGCGTTGTTCTTATCATGAGAATATCTTTGTGGCGATATTCTGGTACTACATCTTGCATATTCTCACATCTTTTATGCGAAGAAGAAAAGATCGTGAGAATAAATTGCCGTAATCTCCTATCTTTTCACCTCCATCTTTATTCTGACACGTCTCTAAAACTTTCACCAGCTGTCTTCATATAATTTTATCATCCATATATTTTTCTACACGTAATCTTAAACCGCTGTAATTTGACCATTCACGTCCTTTCATTGTATTAACTATATTGATTTTCTCGAGAAGCTTCTTCTGCTATAAACACCTTCTCTCATTCTTCTCTTTTTCTTTCTTCTCATTATCTTTCCTTCTTCTTCTATGCAAATTTCATTGCTTTCCCGCAAATCGCGCATCTACTATCTTTCGCCATTTTTTCAATTTCCTTTCATTTCCATTCTCTCAAAATGGTTGCTGCTGGTGCTAAAAATCTTATTGCTTTCAATTTGATGCAAAAAAAACTTAAAAATCAAGGATTTGACTTATCTTTAATCCCAGATCAAAGTACCAAATTTGTTCTTTTTCTTGAATTATTTTCTAACTTCCAGTGTTCTCGTGAAAAAATTATAGTTTCGTTAGGCAAACTTGAAGCTGGTCTTCCACTTCCTCTCTACAACCCTGAACTTCCACTCTTTTACCAAATAATTTCTGATAAGAGATTTTCACGAGCGGTGTATCAACTTGGCGGGGATTGTATTAGATTATTACTGGAATATGCCTCTCGTGGTGCTGGCAAAGGATCCCAATATTCCTAAGAACATAAAATTCTTAAATATAAACATATTCCGATTATCCCTGCAAAGTATACTGTAGATAACTTCTTTCGAAATTACCAGTTACTCCCCATGGTAAGGGATAGTACCTATTGGGGTGTCCGTTTGCATAAAAAGAAGGTCACTGGTGAAGATTCTCTTATGCAAGATATTGATTTTCATACCAATACAAATGATGGCCCTCGTCATTCTAATGACGATAAGTGGTTTATTTTTCCCTTATGCCTTAAAGGTCCTTATATATCCGGTTCTCTCCAACTTCCTGCGAATCTGTCTCACTATGAACCATGGACTTTCAACTGGCCTGATAGGTTTTCCGATGTATATTCTCTCATCTTCTTATGCTATTATTATTTTTTCCTTCACACTCTCGCTAACTTTTCCGTTATCTTGTAGGTTGCCAAAATGAAGCTTAATTACCAGAAATATAGGAAACCCAACACTCTTCTAGCTCTTAGATCTTTCACAGATGAAGTAAGAAATATTCCTTTATTAATTAACAATATATTATTGCCCCTACTTCTTATCTTTATCTGTGTTTGTAGGTAATTGAAGAATTACCACCTTTAGAGCCAAAACCTAAGGAGAAACCTTCAATTAATCGTAAAGGGAAATCTGCTGTTTCAAGTGAAGGAAGACGCTCTGCCCCTCGTGATAAGGAACCCAGCGAGCCTCCTTTGAAGAAGAATAAAACTCAGCATTCTTCTTCTCAACATAAATATAATGATGAATTTATCGAAGAATTTGACGATATTAGAGAAGTTCCCTATGTGAAAAATTATTCTCCCTCTGATTCTTCCATGGCCCAATTGTCCATGCTTTTTGGCGATTCTTCTCGTGGAACTGCGAATGCGTATGGTGATGAGACTCTTAATGGGCTAGATCAAGCGCTCGTCAAAGTGTGCGATGCTCCAATCTTATCTGATAATAATTCTCTTCGTGGAATTTCTGGAACTCTAACTCCAAGCTTCTTAAATGCACTTGGTATTCTGGTATGTTTTCTTAATTGTTTCTTAATTCACCAGATTTCTCTCGTCAAATTTTTTGTACTTATAAAACTCTGTTGCAGGTTGGGAGAGCTTCTTTTGCTGCTGCTGCTGATTTAGATAATAAATGTGCTTCATTCAAGAAAAAGGTTGTTAACCTTCGCCAAGATAAAGAGAAACTAGAGGCTGAAATTCTTTGAGCTTCGCATGAGAAAAATAAATCATTGAAACTGAAGCTTCAGTTGATAAACAGAATATTTTGGATCTTAACAATGCCAACAAACAACTTTATGGTATGTTTTACTTTTTCTTTCTTTTAGATTTTTTATTTTTATTTTATATAGCTTATCCAAGCAATCATTTTTGCAGATGTTTATGGTCTAACTGACGAGGCTACGTTCCTTCAAACCTTTCCCGAACCTGTAGATGATAATACTCTTCTTGCTCGCCTTAATAACTCCTTAAGTAATTTTGCTGACGAACAAATTAAATCCCTCTCTATAGAGGAACTTAAATTTAAGTTTAATCTCCTGACCATTGAACACAGACACACTTTAGGATTATCTAATAAATTTAAGCGTCTTTATCATGAATCAAAAGAAGTGATCAATGGATTAAGAAGTAGAAATAGTGATCTTGTTGACAAGAAAGATTAAGCAATTAGAAATGGCAGCGACACTCTAGAAGATTTCCATAAAATTCTTCTCGAAGTTCAAATGGAAAGAGATAAACTCTTCTGCGAAAATAAAGATCTTCTTGCAAGAGAAACTCAAGTTCGTTCTCGCCTTCTTATTACTAGCGATGATGAGTTTTCTTGGGCAGAACAGGTTCTTGATAATACTAGGAATAATTTAGGTATAGATGCTAGTCTTCATGTTGATCAATCGGCCTTAATTAGGGACTTGATTTCTGAGAAAGAAGGTTGTTAACCACTCTATTCTATTAACCTTTTGCTTTTTATTATTCTTTCTTATAACTTCCATCTTAACGGTGCCTTATTCTCGCAGATTCTGAAGATAGAAGCCGTGTAAGGATGAGAGAACTAGAAGATATTAATCACCAACTCGCGAACGATCTTACTGCTCGCAACGATAAATACTCGCAATTGAAAGCTCAATTTGAGATTACTTCTACAAATTTTAATAGAACCCTCCTCATCACTCGTAATGATACCACTAAGCAGGTTTGTGACGACCATGGAATTCCTCATTCTTTATATCCTGATCTTGCAAAGGCAATACCATCAATAATTCCAGATCTTGGTGTCTCTGATTCTGATGAAGATTTTGACGAAAGTGAAGAATAGAATAATGACGAAGAAACAAATAAAGCGATGATGAAGAACCCATCAAAGATAATGAAGAAGAGAAATCCGGTGAAAAAGAAGAATCTGATAAAGATAACAATGTTGATAAATGAAACAATGTATCCATTCGACTTCTTTCTTTTATGTAATCAATCGCGAGTTTCTTAAATTTGCTGCAACTTTCTTCAATTTAATGTGTAAATTTCTTTGCCCCTTTATCTGTATGAATGAAAGAACATCCTATTTTTTGCAAATATAACTTGGTCAATATAGTTTGCATCTACTAATTATCTGCGCTTTAATATCCATATAAATTTCTCATATGGTGATGAATAATAATCTTTATCATTCTATTCATTCCCATACTTGCCTCTATTATTCATCTGCAATATGAGAAAGTTAATAAACGAATATTTTGGCGAATTTCATAATTTCTGCGATATTGTCGCAAACCTTGATATTTTTGCGATCTTATGGTCTTATCATGCCATCCTACTTAAAGGTCTTACTTTGCCATAGTATTTTCTCCGCGACAAGATCGCAGGACGTCTTTACATTTTCATGTATTGACCCATTGATCTTGTCTTATCTGCATTTCTTTATTATATTGTGACAATATGACGAGCCTAAGTTTTCTCGCGAAAGCAAAGCCTCGTGACATTGCCATCTTGCGATGAAATCGCAGGACGTCTTCACATTTGCATGTAAAAACCCCTTGACCTCATCTTAACTTTTTTATCTTATGGATTTTTGCCTCTGTATAATTTACGCGACAATATGACATGCCTAAATGATCTTGCGATCTCAGAGCCCCATGACATTGCCGTCTGAAGACACTTATCAGCTCCCTAATGGAGGGTGCCACCCTTATATTCCCCCTGGTTTCCCCTTCAAGGAGGGCACATAGGCCATACAAGACTATCTCCTCCCATCCAGATTTACCAACAACCAGTTTTTTTCGCAGCCTCTTGTCCTTTATGCCTATATGGCTTATAGTTACAAGACTGCACCCTAGGTGGGGTTTTCTTCAGGCCAAGTGCATTGTAGCCAAGACTTACCAAAGATGTCCAGGGTAGGTTCGTCCGTCCCGGGCATCCTTGGATAAACCGTGTACCTCGGCGCCTTGATCATACTCTGCACTTCTTGGAAGAGACTCTCAGTCGTCCAACCAGGGTATAACCTTATAAAGCTGGAAATCCAAGATCTCTCTCCCGGATAGGTTTTATTTAACCCCTACGTCTGTATGAATCAGGTTCCAGTAGCAGTATAACCTTATCCCTGAATCATATAAAGAGATACCCCCTTTATGACGTGCTTGTAGGTCTTACATTTGCCTCTTACGAAATTGTATTCGCGAACTAAGGTGCACGCCATAAAGGTTTGTCCCATTCTCTTAATCTCTACGAAATTATATTCGCGTTTCTTAAAATTTCTTGCGAGTTTCAAATCTCAATAACTTCTTTTAACTTTTCAATTTCATTTTCTTCACTCAAATAGAAAAAAAAACTTTACCTTTCCACTTCTAGCGATCTTCTCGTCATATTTCATCTTTCTATCACTTCATTCTTCTCATCTTCCTTATCATATGTTCTTTTACTTAGTGTTTTCCCGCAAGTTGCTTGTCATTTCTTCCTTTTATGCTTTTTATACCTGTACCTTTGATGTGTTTTATTATTTGCTTGATATCTGCGAGGGACTCGTTAGTTACTTCTTCATGCTTTTCTATTGAATCAACCATTAATTTGTCACTTCTCTGTTGTTGCTTAATTCTGTATTTCTAATTGTTGTTCTTCCCTGATCTTTCTTCACAAGACTTGATATCTATCTCATAACATTTCTTACTTTCTCCCCAATCTCCTTTAATTACTCCAACACCATTTGGATGAGGGAATTTAATGCACTGATGAAAGGTAGATGCAACACCCAATATCTTGTGTAACCAAGGTCGACCAATCAAGGCGTTATATGGTGATTCAATATCTACAACACAAAATAAAATCTTGGAAGTAATTCCTCTTAATGGAATTCTCATTGTGATCTCCCCTTTAGGCTTGTTGGCAGTTCCATTAAAACCATAAATTCTGTATGTCGATGGTATCAAATCTTCATCTTTCCCACCCATGGTTATGTAGGTGTGGTAGAACAGGATATCTACGGAACTTCCAGTATCAATTAGGATTCTATCAATGGCCCAAGACTCTTCCATTTCGTTATTGTTTTCTTTACCTTCTTCTTCTTCTGCTTGTTCTGGTTTTATTTCCAACCTTACCACCAATGGGTTATCATGCAGCTCGCCAGGCTCTGGTATTTCTCGTGCTGTAAAAGAAAGGATTTGTTTCTGCCACTCTTATAATGGCGAGATTCTCGCTATATTCATTATTTCTTTTCCATCCATATCTCTGGCAAAGACTCTACTTAAGACATTATCGTGGAAATCTTCGATGGTTCTGAAAGAATGCACAATAGAATTACAAAATAAATTCTTTGCTTTAGTTCCAACCTCTATAACAAAAGTTTCTGCTCCTTTTACATTAGTCATTCTGCGATCGTCTGGTGGTGGTGGCAATTTTTGCGATTGTTGATGCCCTTTTAGAAAATGATTTAGCTTCCCCTGATCGATCATTCTTAAGATTATTCTTTTTACATTTATGCAATTATTTATCGAATGCCCATGAAAATTATGATAAGGACAGAATTCTTGATTACGAGTGTTAGGATGTGGTTCCTTCCCCATGTTCCATGGCAAGGGTATATTTTCCATTAAAATGATAGCTTCCCAGATTTTTTCTACACTGGCATTCAAGGGTGGCATCTTAATCTCCTCCCATATGGTTCTCATGCTCCCCTGATTTCTGAAATTATTTTGCTTTTGTCCACCATAAGTTTCTTGGGGTTGGTCAAGCCTTTGGATTTGACTATTTCCTCCACGATTGTAATAATTCTTCTCTCTTTCAAATTCTTCTTGATCACGACTTCCCATAGCCACTAGCTTTTGTTTGTCATTATTCGCCACTTTCTCTGCTTGAACTTGCGAGGTGCTCGCCACGTTATTAATCATTTTGGGAAGCAAACTTCCATTAGCCACTACATAACTGGTGTTTGCAATTGGGTATGACTCCATTTCGTTTTGTTTTTCTTCCAAAGAAATGTACTCTTCTTGTAGTTCTCTTAGTTCAGTCATTGTGATGGTGTTTTTGATTCTGAAAATTTGTATGTAGAGAAAATTGGTCGCAAAAATTTCATTAATGAAGGATAAAATAAGATATCTCTCATCTACTCTTCCCGCCATCTCACTACACATTGTCTTCCATCTTATGGTTAGATGTTTTAAACTCTCGCCAATTCTCTGTTTTAATCCAAACACATCTTCGATACCTGGTCGTGAAGAGTTGTTTCTTATGTATGCACCCAAAAATGTAGCTTGTAAGTGATCAAAAGAAGTAATAGTATTTTTCGGCAATCCCTCAAACCATTTTAGCGCCTCTTGATCAAACTGGATGCAAAGTACTTGCATAAAACAGCATCATGATTCTCCCACTGCAGCATACACCTAACATAAGCTTTAACATGTTGAATAGCACAAGTAGTCCCATAGAAAATACTGTTTAATGTTGGCAAATTGCATTTTGGAGGAATTCCTCTTAGTTGTACTTCCTGTGTGAAGGGAGTTCTAGCTGCTTCTTCGATTGCTTCATCAAGTTGCCTTCTTCCACCTTCTCTTCTATTATTTATCATCCCTCTCATTTCTGCTAATTCCCTCAAAATTTGCTCATTTGCAGTTGGGTTTTGATCCATTGGCCTTTTTAACGCACTTTCTCTTCTCCTGCGATTTTCCTCTTCATTTCTGTCTAAAATTCGCAGTTGATTTTGTTTCCTAATTTCTTCTCCACTAACTTCTTCATTTCTCACCAATTCTCTTTGTTGTCTTTCTATCC
Organism: Papaver bracteatum; assembly: GCA_023529315.1. Taxonomy (NCBI): domain Eukaryota; kingdom Viridiplantae; phylum Streptophyta; class Magnoliopsida; order Ranunculales; family Papaveraceae; genus Papaver; species Papaver bracteatum. The sequence goes on from JAJJWX010005152.1 coordinate 7,673,455, forward strand.
TTCTCTGTATTCTATCATATTCTTCCCGAATATTGCCATTTTCACGATTTTGTGTACGTCTTCTTTCTCGATTATCATGATTGTTTTGCCTTATTGCCTCTTGAAACTCCTGTTCTTCCATTTCTGCCCTCAGTCTTTCTCTCTCGCAATCTAGACGTGCATGTTCAGCATAATGTCTCTCTATTTCATTCTCAATAATTCTTTGATTTCTGACATGCTCGCGTCCATGTAATATTCTTCTACCTTCTTCATGATTTTCTTCACCATCTTGATTATCTTCATTTCTTTGATTTTCAATATTTCGTCTTCCACTTAAAGTTTCCCCCTGTGGATTGTTATAATCATTATTTACTCTCTCTTCTCCCTGGCATTGCCCTCTATTCGTATTTTGCGTTTCTTCTTGTACATTTTCTCCATCATTTCTTATGAGGGAATTTCGCCTTGGTATTTCTCTAAGTGACCTTGAACTTGACCTAGTTGTACTTCTTGATCTTCTTCTTTGTAACCTTAAATTCTCCATTCTCAACTCATGATTTTGTCTTATTAAATTTGCACGTTCCACCGCTTATAACCTTCTTTCTTCTTGTATTCTTTGCCCTAATTCCTCTGCTATTTCATCTTCATCTTGATGAATCGACCCTTCTTCTACCTCCTGATTTCTTCCTACTCCATTTTCTTCTCTTAATTGTCGATTTGTTTCTTCTCTCATTGAATCTGATCTCCATGTATGCACGCTTACTCTATCATAATCCACTCTTCCATTTTGTACCGATGTTGATTGGTTTGGTTGTTGAATTGAATTTTCCCTTTCATTCCTTGTTCTATTCCTCCTAGTTCTCATCCTTGAAGATTCTCCTAATACACTTGTTTCTTCACCTGCAAGTCTTTTACTTCTTCTCACTATTGTTGGTGGTTCTGATGTATTTCTTCTCCTTCTTCCAGCCATTTCTTCAATTTCTCTAAATCTTCAAATTATAATTAGAGATTTTGGATCTTGATTCCCCTTAGTCGGCGCCAAAATGTAGTAGCAGGATTTCCCACACTACACCCCTATTAAGATCCTATAAAAATCTAAGTGAAACTAGTTGAAGATTAAAGAATTAAACGACACTTTTATTATTTAGATCTCAGAAATGTTTACAGAAAATATTCAAACTCAGAATTACAACTTTCTTTTCTGGAATTTCTCTCTCCTCAAGATTTTCTCAACTCTAAAAAATACATCATCATCATCTGGACTTACTTGAACCCTTTATATAGGAAATTACATAGTGGGTGACAGCTAAGTTTTCCCCTTTTTTCGGATATATTCTGCGATCTCATCGTGGTATTTGCAATATTAATCTTCGCTAACTTTTTTAATCCTCGTGAAACAACACTCTCATAACATGTCTCTTCAATCGTCAGCTATTATGATGCTTCCCCGTGACGCTCGCCAAATGTTGCTGAAGAATCCTCACGACACTCTCGTGAATAGTGTCATTTATACTTATAAGAATATTTGACCTTCTCGTGAAAGCGTTGTTCTTATCATGAGAATATCGTTGTGGCGATATTCTGGTACTACAGGTTTGATAGCAAAGCAGATGGATTCTTCCGCTTGCACAACATACGGTTTTAATGGAGCAGTCTCTAGACCAAAATGAAAAATTATCTTGCAGGTACATGCACGACCCTTAGTAACCAACACACGCTTTTGTGTGGTGGAAGTACCTTCGTCCTACAATGTAATCATGGGCAGGCTATGGGTCCATAAATTGCGAGGAATAGCTTCGACATATCACCAATACCTATGCTTTCCTACACCTATGGGTGAAATGGAAATCAAAGGTGAACAGCAAGACGTAAGGCTATGCAACCTGGAGGAAATCAGACTCAACGAAGAAAGAACTGCTGCTCAACAACACGAGAGTTAGAGACGCAAGGCAAACACCAAGGAAGTACGGGACAAAGCCTCCTTAGTACCCAAAGCCGTATCAGCACCGGAGACAAGTACCTCCTCCACTACAGGCGTAGATGTCTCCGCCAAATGACAATTACAAAAAAGCACTCCTCAACGACCTCAACAACAAATCTGCTCACCGGTGGAAACAACGAAGAAAATCAACATCGGGACGGAGGCAGAACCAAAGATGCTCAACATCAGAACTTTACTTGAAGAGGAAGAGGAGGTGCAACTACAAAGATTACTAAAAGAGTACACGGATGTCTTTGCATGGTCAATGGAGGACATGCCAGGAATTGATCCGAATTTGGTCTCATCCCACCTTCCGCTCAGACCGGAAATACCACCATTCAAGCAACGTATACGTAAAGTGGCAGACATCTACAACGAAGGGGTAGAAAAAGAGTTGCAAAAGCTAATTACAGCTGGATTCATACAAGAATTCAAATATCCCATGTGGATATCCAACATGGTCAGTGTTCCTAAGAAGAACAGGGGCGTGCGCATTTGCATCGACTTTAGCAGTCTCAACAAAGTGTGCCCCAAAGATAGCTACCCATTGCCAAACATTGACCAACTGGTCAACGCAACCGAAGGCCACCAAAGACTATCCTTCATGGATGGATACTCAGGCTACAACCAAATATCCCTTGCGGAAGAATACCAGGAGCATACTGCGTTCTTTAACCCACGAGGCATGTATTTCTATACAAGGATGCCTTATGGACTAAAAAACGCTGGGGAAACATACCAATGATCAATAGACAAAATCTCTAAACCATGGATAGGAAAAATACTGGAGGTCTACATGGACGACATGCTCGTCAAAATAAAAGAACCAAAAAACCATCTCTCAGACCTAAGGGAGATATTCGAAGCCATGAGGAACTTTCACATGAATGTGAACCCGGAGAAATGCACGTTCGGAGTTACCCTAGGAAAATTCTTGGGATATCTGGTAACTAAGCGAGGAATCGAAGTAGACCCTGAAAGGGTCAGAGCAGTAATGGATATGCCATATCCACAAACTATAAAAGGAGTATAAAAGCTAAATGGAATTTTAGCTTCCATGGGAAGATTCATAGCAAGATCGTCAGATAAATGCAAATCATTTTTAGATATGCTAAGGAAAGGAAACAGGTTTATGTGGACCGTAGAGTGCGAACAAGCCTTTCACAAGATCAAAGAATACTTAGCGTCCGTACCTATTCTACATAAGCCGGAGCCAGGTGAGATACTCACCCTATACCTAGCAGCAACAAGCTATGCTGTGAGCGCAGTATTGGTACGAGACCAAGGGCAGGGATAAAATCCCGTATACTATATCAGCAAGACACTCAGTTCAGCGGAGCGCAATTACACCAAGATAGAACAACTCATATATTCCTTAGTAATGGCAACACAAAATCTAAGGATATATTTCGATGCACACACCATCCGAGTTTTCACAAAGGCTCAGATAAGTAAAATCCTCGACAACACGGAGAAAATTGGAAGAGTGGAAAAATGGAATGCCATGATCAAACAGTTTCACGTAATCTTCGAAACCATAAAAGCGGAGAAGTCACAAATCTTAGAAGACTTCTTAGTAGACCTACCTCTGAATGATGAAGCAGAGATAGACAATATCCCAGGAATGGAGGAAGAAAAGCCGGAACCAGAAGACCTCTTGGAACCGCAAAACTCACGAAGGTGGGAAATATTCGTAGATGGATCCTCCAGCGGAGAAGGTGCAGGTATACGGATTGTAATAACAACCCCTACTGGAGACAGACTCATCTATGCATTCAGGTTAGAATTCGAACAATACACTAACAACATCACGGAGTATGAGGCAATCGTACATGGCCTACGCTTAGCACAAGAGATGGGCCTATCAGATGTTCGTTTTACTGGTGACTCACAATTGGTCATTAGACAAATAGAGCTCAAATACCAAAATTTTTATCCAATACTATCTTCGTACTTAAATCTAGCACAAGAGCATGCATCGAAGATCAACAAGGCCACATTCAGGCATGTCTGCCGGAAAGACAACAGACATGCAGATGCCTTAGCATTTATATCATCAATGTTGAGGGACAAAAACACCACCTCTATCCAAAATAGGGGAATTTATGAACCTTCGATAGAAGGACTAACCTCAACAGTTAAGGAAACCTTGGTCGTCCAGACCATGGACATGAGAGAAGCAGAGAAAGAGAAAGAGGATGAAGGAATGGAAGAACCACATAACGAAGCCGACGAGTCTGACAACGAACAATCCATGTCAGACAGAAGAAACGAAGGCGAAGTAGAAGACGATTGGATAATCCCAATCCACCGGTACCTTGACGAAGGTACCCTACCCACATATGTCAAAGAAGCTTGAAAAATCGAATCAAAGGAAGCAATATGCAGCCTACGAGATGGAATATTGTATAGAAGGTCATTTCTTGGACCTCTAATGCGGTGCCTCTCACAAACTGAAGGTAGAATAATACTACATGATATACACAGAGGAGAAGCTGGAAATCATAGCAGAAGAAGGTCTATGGCAATCAAATCCAAAATGCAAGGATACTACTAGCTAAGTATGGACGAAGATGCAAAGAACGTATCAAGGCATTGCGAAAGATGCCAATAATTTTCCAGGAAGATTAAAGCACCAGCAACGGAGCTTAAATCGGTCACCAGTCCATGGACATTCTCCAAATGGGGAGTTAACATTGTTGGACCCTTGAGAGCGGGGACATCAAAAAGAAGATACCTTATAGTAGCTGAAAAGGCGAGGGTACCCCAAATATACCTCAAGCTATAACTTTTCCTTCCTATAAGTCCTTTCCCCGAAAGTGATTGTCTATATACTGAGTCGAGACAATACAATTAATTGGTTCACACTTTATGTAATCATATATGGATACGAGATCGAGACAATATAAAAACAAAGTGTGTTTACTTGATACAAAGGTTCGGACTTAACCAAACTCAATAGGATTCACGTATCAAGTAAATATGAATTAACATTTGTGCAATTTACTTTAATTATAATAAAATAATTATAATGCGGAAATATAAAGTAAATGGCATAGCAAGATTTTGTTAACGAGGAAACCGCAAATGCAGAAAAACCCCGGGACCTAGTCCAGAATTGAATACTCTCAGGATTAAGCCGTTATACAAAATAAGACAACTTCGTATAGTTGAGACCAAGAAACTAAACCTATAGTTCACCTAGTTCCATCTGTATTCATATGCCTCCAGCCTGTAAACAAGTCACGTACTTGGACCAATTCATTTGGTTCGTATTCCAAACAGTAAAGGAACAACAAATCTGCTTGGTATAAACTCTCTTCAACCAAGTGATATGAGTTGCGCAAAGGTTCCCTTGTTTATCTTAACATAAACTCCTTTGCCAGGTTCTAAGATCTATCTTACGTTTAATCACCCCAAAGGTAATCACTAAGATTAAGCCAACAACACTCTTCAATCAAGTAATATGTGTTGATGCCGATCTTCCTCAATTAATCAATCCAATCTATTACAAGGATAAACCGATTATTAATTGGATCCTATTTTTCCCAAACAAGTATTGTTCACACCAAAGATTATAAAGACACTAAGTAAGAAATCTTCAATATCTTGTTTTTCTTCAAATCTTCTTAGATATTCAATAAACACCTACACACAATCACTTGAATCTCTTGTGATCAATCAGACACAGAACGGAGTATGTTAATAATGGATTATCACAAGATCGTCTTTAGATATCACAACAGTCTAAAGATTCATGTCGAAACCTTGAACTAGTTTGAGTGAATCTTATATCAAAGAGAAGATTCTCAAGCATAAACAAACTAGGTGCAATCAAGATTCAACCACCGTTAGTCAATCAAATATATACGAAAACTAAAGATAAACCGCAATATCTAGTTTCCCACCAATGGGTCGCGCTTGAGCTTCTCAATCCCAAAGAAGACTTTAAATTGAGTGGTCGTAAGAGATTTCACCTAATTAGATTACTCTCCTCTCCGATAGGCGGCTTCAACAGTAACAAAGACAAAAGAGTAAGTCTAGGTTACGCATGATTAGTTTGCTAGAAATTCAAACTCAAAGTATTTATAGAAAAGGAAGTTTGAACACCAAGGAATTTCCAAATCCGAAAATATTCTCAAGATATTTTCCATATTTACCCAAATTCGGTTTTCATAATTCTTGTGAATGCACTGTCCAAAAATGTGATCGAAATCTCCTTGGAAAATCTTTAATTAGAAAATGCACATTACTAATTCTTATTTTCCATATATAATTAAAAACCCTTAATTAAAAAGATTCTTAACTTATTAAATCCGATCTTGGGATTTACTTCCTTCTTAGCCGTTAAGGAATATCTTTGAACAAAATATAATAAGCATTAATGCACCATGTTCAAAGAGTGTCGATATCTTACTCTTGCAAGTCCTTACCATGCTTTCTCACTTGAAACCGATTTAACACACTTCCAAACAAGTTTAGAATTGGTTCATCTGACTTTCAAGAACTATGTGATTTATCAAGTTCTACTCAATCACAACTCATGGGTTTATGGTTCTACCAAAATAAGTTTCGGTTCTACCTCCATGTGAGTACTGTGCATAGTTACACTAGCTTACCAAAGATATGTCTGACTAGGTACTAGGATCGGTTCCCCACATATATTTGGTATCTAACTTGTATGCACTGAACATGTCCATAGGATCGGTTCCCCCTTCCCAAAAAATTGTTGTACATGTTCATTGGATCGGTATCCCTTTCTTCCATAAACCTTACTGCATCTCATACAAGGATCGGTTCCCCTTGTGATGCACTGCACCTCTTACTAGGATTGGTTCCCCTCTTCCCAGTAATAAGTTCAGACATACACAACCCGATCATACCCCAGGTGATTACTTAAGATTGGTTTCACTAATAAAATTCATACCAATATATAAGTCAGGCCTCATGTGACTAGTTCTACCAAGAACACAAACAAGTCGTGAGCGGTTATACTAATTCACACATATTGGTCGTTCATAAGATATGCAATGAAGAACATCCCCAATATCGTCTGGCGAATTCCTTTTCGGTTCACAACAGATATCATGAACTTACTTCCTTAGAACACATGTAAACATTGTTCCCTAGGATGAAATCCTCACCTCATACCCATACATAATCACAATAGCATTCATACGATTATGTCGATGTCTTATATACAAAGTTTAATGGTTAAACAAGAAACTTCATATTGTATTCCTTAATACTATGTATATCTAGAGTGTTCATGTTTCGCAGTTTTATGTTTTTAATATGCACGACTTGAAAGATACGTTAGGGAATGAAGCAGTTCAAGTCAAATATTACTAACCTGAAGTGGAAGGATTATGTTGTCATTGTAGCTCCATTCTTCTTCACTTCTTCAAGTCTTCGCAATACTTGTAATGTCTCATATTAATACTTTCAAGCTAACCTATATGAAATTGACTTTAGTACATTTAAATCAATCGACTCTTAAATGAGTTTTGATTCACTAAAATATGACAACCAAACTTGACATACCAACTCTTGGTGGGTTCAACCGAGCAATGTTCTAACAATCTCCCCCTTTGTCAATTTTAGTGACAAAACTCTTACGATCATATGGATAAACAAATTACAATAATTTATTACACATACGTGATAGGTGTAGAATACACCGTATTTACTATCTAGTAGTTTATGCTTTCTTTGCTATTTTTTTTGTAAATTATGTATTTTACGCATGTTTTTGAGCTATTAGGTACTCTGGAGTCGCACGGACGAAAAGAAGGAGAAATCACCAAAATTGAGCAAAAAGGGCAAATTTGTCATTTCATAGGATGAGCATTATCGGGAGCCCAGTCAAGGTTAAGGGGCTGCCACTGGCTAGCCCTTATCCAGAAGTTGAGCTATGTTATTAGCACCCAGTCAGTGGGTGGTTTTAATGGTGGGTGTCTGAATCCATCTGACCCATATACCCACACCCGTGGGGCGTACTCATCCGGACCCGAACCCGAATCCAGACCCAACTCTAATTACCTAACCCTAGACTTGAGAAATCTCATTCTCTCATTCATGCACTTCCCTAAAACTGAGAAAAATAGAAAGCAACCATTGCTGCTGATTGTCCGAATCTGGGTTTCGAGAGTAGCATGATTAGGGTTTGGAGAACAGATCGAATATGGATTCTAGAGAAGAGGACGAAGATGCTGTCATGGTTTGTGTTGATGAGGCAGAGAAGCTGTTGATGGAAGATTAGTTAGGGTTTGAATTGGAATCTGAGAAGAACAAGGAATAAGAAATGATGGGTTCGGTGGAGTATGACGATGGATTGAACATGGAAGAAGAAATCAGAGATTGTTCGTGATGGGTTTTTGTGCTACTGTTGGTGTTGAGACCAAATCGAGAAATTCAAGAAAGAATGATGGTTGCTGGAAGATGTAGTTGAGTCGATCTGTTTCTAGAACATTAAATTGAAGGTGGGTTTTAAGAATTGATGGGTACTGATACTGTGGATCGAGTAGGGTTGCCGTTGATTGCTGATGTTGTTCCATTGAAGCCGTGAAACAGATGGGTTCAAATCGGCTTAAGGGTTTATGAGAAATCGAGATGAAGAAGCAGCTACTGTTGATGTGAAGTAAGGTAAGAAATTGTGCTCGAATGAGCTTAATAGCTGTTGTTGTTGTTGCTTTTCAGAACTGTTGCTTCGCTGGGGTTATGGTGATCTTGAAGCCGAAAGATGAGAATGGGGAAAGAAATACAGTTGAAGAATAATGGTTAAAATGTGAATGCCTAAAACTAGATGAATGCTAGGATTTGTACAGGGATTGAAGATTAAAGATCGGCCTGAATTTGTCCTGGGAAGTCCTGTAAATAGCCGAAACTCGACCGGATTTATATTGCGACGAGTTAACTCGGTAGCCAACATGACCGATCCTGACGAGTCCGATGATCGATCCGAGCGATCCAACTCAGCCAGTAAGACAGATTTAGAAAGATGAGTGAGCTTACTCGGTGTCTGATTTCCTCCCCCTTGACCTTTGACTGACGACTGACCATTAGTTTGACCTGTTTGACCGTTAGTCATAACTGTTGACTGAACGGAATATTCCCTCACCGGGGGATAATCTGAGGTGGCCGGCGGTGACGAATTCCGAACTATTTCCGGCCAAAAACACAGTTTTCCGACGAGCCAAAAATACAGAATTTTGTGTGGATTTCTCTCATGGGATGTGAAGAGTTGGATTTGGAATTGAATGAAGAATTTGGTTTGAATGTGGAAAGAGGAGATGGGAGATTTGAGAAAGGCTTGGATTTGGAAATTGAAGTGCTAAAGGAAAGGGATTCTATTCCTTGGAAGATATGGAGAACATTGAAGCCTATAAATAGAGAAGTTCTCTACTTTTCTATAGACACTTCCACACTTATACACTTCCACACTTCCATACACATTGATACACTTTTACACACACAACACTTTTCTTTTCTTTATTATTATTGTGTGAACTCCTTAGCATGAGTAACTAAATTGATTGAGGATGAATTCCTAGTTCTTAACATATGGTTTGAGTTTTGTTTCAATTCTACTTTGAAGTTTTTCATATGATTATCGATTGTTTTTAATAATATTAATGTTTATGATTGATTGATAGGTTGTTTGGAGTGCACACTAAATTGATTTGTTAATTTAATCTAAAGCTAGTGAAAGTTAGGGAATACGTAATAGTTTCTTGACTCTTTACACAAGTAGAAAATACGAGACCTTGCGGAGGGATTCCGTGGAGCAATTGTGTGTGAAAACAACGCTAGAAAGTGGACCAAGCGAACCGAGTCTAAATACTAGTACTAAACCTAAGTTCATAAATCTTAATGCGTTCGGGGAATTACATCTTGTAAGCGTACCTCAAGGTGGTTCTTTTGAATAGAATCTGATAACTAAGCGGACTTGTTACTCGGTGAAATAAGGAATTTTGGGGTTAGCTAAGCGAACCTGCTATCCTACGGTTGGTGATAATCTATGACTAATAAAAAGTGGAAAAGAACATAACTTTAATCATTGTTTTGCAGCGAAGAAGGATTCCTTGATCTACTCTCTCTTATTGATTTCCTTTATATTTTTAATTGCTTTATTTAATTTTTGTGACAATTCAACCCCCCATTTGTGTGACAATTTTACAACTAGAATCTCGTGCTCCTCGTGGGATCGATCTTGACTACCCTATATTACTTGTTAATTAGGTAGTAAAATATTAATTAATTTGTTGTGGTTACGACACGCATACAATACGCTTGATTCTCGAATCCACAGCACATAACCTGCATTCATTCAATCCTCAAAAATGCAGTAGCTGCACTATAATAACAAATCTTATACTCCCCCTAAAGGTGATCTAGGTATATATTCAATCCGCACATCTTTGTTATCCCATTCAGATGATATGTTACTCCCCCTTAGTCTATGCTTTTCCTCATTCGTTAGATAAATGTTCAAGCACCATCGTCATCTTCCCTAGTGACACCAACCAATCATAAATCAATACCAGCATCACTTCTTTACTCCATATATTTCTCCCCTTTTTTGTCACAAAAATGACAAAGAAAAGAACAAATAATGAACAACACGAAAAGGATCTTACAAATCTCGAAAGTATACTTGCAACCTGTTGAGTCAAGCACGAGTGTTTTACACACCATTTTTGATAACCAATATCAAACCGAAACTACAAGTAATTACGTTTTGATATGTTATCATGGAAATAATTTCCCGAAGCAATTTTCCCAACTAGTTTAGCAAACCAAAAATCAACCAAGCAACTTAGTTCCTTTGCTAAACCGATTGTATAAATACAACCGCTTCATTTGATAAGACCAAAACAAAGATAGACTCCATTTTTCTCATCAGGTTCTAATTATCCATATAACTTAGACCTTTAGATTTCAAACAAGCCAAATACTATGTTAGTTAACTAGCATTTCCTTGTTTAGGCTTTCGGCTAGACTTGAATAACCGAAACCTCCACTTTGATAAGTCTAACTAAGATCAGAATTAACTTAGCTTAGCTTATCCGGAATTGAATTGGACTAAACAACTCGTCCCGTCAATATATTCATTCGTTAAGCCATAAATAATTCATACAAACCAATAAATCAACTTGCATAATTATTCACCTCAACCGGATATAATGGAAACAACATATATAAACCACAGTTACACTATTGCACCGAAATTTTGTAAGCTTAAACAATTCATACTACACAATAAAGCAAAGTAACAATTGTTTTACTTAACTGGAATCAATTGAATTAACATAGACATTAAAGTACCACAATTGCACCAACTTTTGTAAGCCTAAACTATTGATATTACACAACAAAGCAAGATAACAATAGTTTTACTTAACCGGAAACAATTGAATAACACACACATCCATACATTCATAATGGAATAAACACATCAATTGTACCAACAATTTCTTTTAAGCAAAAGCAATATATATATATATATATATAGGCTTTTCTTAAAACAGGAAAACAATTAACTAGCAAGATTGTTACCTCAATTTCGCATCCAACTTCTCCAAATATGATTACATCGCTTTCTTCTTCCGAGAGAATTGATATCGAAATACCATCATGTTGTCATTCTCATGCCAAAAACAAAAGAATAACAACAGCCAACCTTTACCAGAGAAATGTTGAAAATCGGTTTTAACAATTGCAAGCAAAAGTTGAAAACCGTTGAAACACATATGCTTTTATGCTAAACCAAAACCGATTCAACATATTGTGACTTTTTCACATATTATTTCTACAGGAATCCCTCATGATCCTTTGATAACGCCTTCCAACTTGGGCTAGAACTTAATCCTGCTAAATCAAAAAGTCACCCAAACCATAATGGTTCACAACATATTATGAGATCGAATATCAAGGTAATAAAACCGAAATCAAACATTCCATAAACATACATAGCATATAAAATAAATCATTAAAGTACCGGCTATGTAAATCAAAAACTATCACAATAACAATTATAAATCAAATAACTTTATTCATAATAGTTTTATGTAATAGACTTATACAATCAATGAAAGCGATCAAAAATTGATGTCTATTTTTCCTTTCTCAATTCTCATGACAATTGCTTTCAAAAACTAGATTCAAATTCTTCCGAGCACTCCCTTTTTCAGTAGATGACTTCTTCATTTCGAATAGTTGGGAATGAAGATGAGCTATTACTTCTTTTGAATCCTTTATCATCAACTCATGATATTTAATGCAACCTTTAACAGAGAGAATCTGTTTTCTTAGAGAATCTTGAGAAATATCATTAGGAGAAACATCATGAGTTCCAGTCATAACCGATGCACAGAGTGCTAAGTCATCAAGAGGTGTCTTATCTTTAGTCGAATTCTCTATTGAAATCCAAAGTCTTCTTTCGGACAAGAAGATGATATGAGAATATCAATAAATAATGTTTGGTTTAGGAAAACCGAAACTATATTTACCAAAAATAGAAAGATATCCATTATTTCACACAGACAAAATCTCATGCCCGGATTTATGCTTCCTCACACACAGAATATTGGGAAACAAGTGAGGATGCATATTTCAACATAATTAGTGTGTGTTGAGGTGAGATTTATTCCCACCATATTGAACAAAAACATCCTTAGGATGACTTATGAACATAATAGATTGTGTTTCCCTTTGTTCCTTTTGAGATATTATAAACTTATCAGTCTTCAAAATATTTATCCCTTTGCGAAGAGCCTTGATAAATTTATTCCCAAGGAGAGTTTTAGTATGATTATTTATTTTACATGAAGATCTCATCATATTATCAGAAAGATTAGTTTCTGATTCTTTCGGTTTTTCATCCGATTTTTCTTGTTCAGATTTCACCATACTGGTTTTATCTGAAAGATATTTCAAAAGTTTTTCAAGAACCAAGCTTAACCTTTTATTCTCCTTAATTTCCAACTCACGTTTTTCTAAGATTTATTTAGACTCACAGAAATCATCCTCATTAGAGTTGGCCAGAAGTGCATTACAATTAGATATTTCTTCATTGTATTTTTCCTCCAGAACATCATCAAACGTGGATACATATGCCTGGTTGCACTTCTGAGTTCTTCTGCTAGGACAATGTTTTTCCATATGTCCGAATCCTCGGCACTTGAAGCATTGTACTTCATCGTTGTCCTTTTTATGGAAAACCGAAACTGTATTGGGAACATATTCATCAATAAATAAGATGTTCTTAATTCGTTGCGCTAAAAGAACAATAGTTGAGTCAAGCTCTTTTTCAACATAAACCTTGTCCTTCTAGCAACGTTTCTTAGTTTAATTCTTCAACAGAATTTATTTATCAAAGATCTTTAACTTTCCTACGAGTGTACTTCGTGAGAGAGTTGAGAGATCATTTGCCTCTATGATTGCATGCTTCTTAGAATCGTATCTTGGTGGCAACGACCTGAGAATTTTTCACACTATATATTTTTCAGAAATTGTCTTTCCTAGCGAGAAAGAGGCATTAGTTATCTCATAGAGTTTAAGATAAAATTCTTCAAAAGTGTCGTTGTCATCCATTCGAAGGTTTTCCCAATCAGACGTAATAGTTTGAAGTCTAGCTTCCTTTTTTGATGTGTTTCCTTCGAACACAATTTGGAGATTATCCCAAGCTTCTTTAGAAGTTTGACATGTTGAAACATGATGTTGTAAATCACGGCTCACAACATGTATTATAGCATTCAAACCATCTGAATTCTGCTTAGCTAGTGTCTTTTCTTCGTTCGAAAAATCTAATAGGCGTTTATACTCAGTATTCGAATTTTCTATCTTTGGAAGAATATGACCATCGACGACTAATATCCAAGTATTAAAATCTCGTGATTGAAGAAAAGATCACATAGCATATTTCTACCAGAGATAGTTTGTTCCGTCAAATCTTGGCGGTATGTTAATTGAAGTCGATTCATGAGAACTCGAGTTCATTCTTATAGGATGGATCACACCAAACACAGATTGTTAGATCTTTTCGTGTTTGCCTGCTCTGATACCAATTGAAAAGGCGAGGGTACCCCAAATATACCTCAAGCTATAACTTTTCCTTCCTATAAGTCCTTTCCCTGAAAGTGAATGTCTATAGACTGAGTCGAGACAATACAACAAATCGGTTCACACTTTGTGTGATCGTCTATGGATACGAGATCGAGACAATACAACAACAAAGTGTGTTTACTTGATACAAAGGTTCGAACTTAACCAAACTCAATAGGATTCACATATCAAGTAAATATGAATTAACGTTTGTGCAATATACTTTAATTATAATAAAACAATTATAATGTGAAAATATAAAGTAAATGACACGACAAGATTTTGTTAACGAGGAAACCGCAAATGCAGAAAAATGCCGAGACCTAGTCCAGAATTGAATACTCTCAGGATTAAGCCGCTATACAAAATAAGACAACTTCGTATAGTTGAGACCAAACAACTAAACCTATAATTTACCTAGTTCCATCTGTATTCCTATGCCTCCAACCTGTAAACAAGTCACGTACTTGGACCAATTCCTTTGGTTCGTATTCCAAACATTAAAGGAACAACAAATATGTTTGGTATCAACTCTCTTCAACCAAGTGATATGAGTTGCGCAAAGGTTACCTTGTTTATCTTAACATAAACTCCTTTGCCGGGTTCCAAGATCTATCTTACGTTTAATCACCCAAAGGTAATCACTAAGATTAAGCCAACAACACTCTTCAATCAAGTGATATGTGTTGATGCCGATCTTCCTCAATTAATCAATCCAATCTACCACAAGGATAAACCGATTATTAATTGGATCCTCTTTTTCCCAAACAAGTATTATGCACACCAAAGATTATAAAAACACCAAGTAAGAAATATTCAATATCTTCTTTGTCTTCAAATATTCTTAGATCTTAAATAAACACCTACATACAATCACTTGAATCTCTTGTGATCAATCACACACAGAACGGAATCTATTAACAATGGATTATCACAAGATCGTCTTTAGATCTCACAATAGTCTAAAGATCCTTGTCGAAACCTTGAACTAGTTTGAGTGAATCTTATATCAGAAGAGAAGATTCTCAAGCATAAACAAACTAGGTGCAATCAAGATTCAACCACCGTTAGTCAATCAAATCAATACGAAAACTAAAGATAAACCGCAATATCTAGTTTCCCACCAACGGGTCGCGCTATAGCTTCAAATTCCCAAAGAAGAATTTAAATTGAGCGGCTGTAAGAGATTTCACCTAATTAGATTATTCTCCTTTCTGATAGGCGGCTTCAACAGTAACAAATATAAAAGGGTAAGTCTAGGTTACGCAGGATTAGTTTGCTAGAAATGCAAAATCAAAGTATTTATAGACAAGGAAGTTTGGACACCAAGGAATTTCCAAAACCGAAAATATTCTCAAGATATCTTCCATATTTACCCAAATTCGGTTTTCATAATTCCTGTGAATGAATTGTCCAAAAATGTGATCGAAATCTCCTTGGAAAATCTTTAATTAGCAAATGCAAATTACTAATTCTTATTTTCCATATATAATTAAAACCCTTAATTAAAAAGATTCTTAACTTATTTAATTCGATCTTGGGATTTACTTCCTTCTTAGTCATTAAGGAATATCTTTGAACAAAATAGAATAAGCATTAATGAACCGTGTTCAAAGAGTGTCGACATCTTACTCTTGCAAGTCTTTACCATGCTTGCTCACTTGAAACCGATTTACCACACTTCCAAACAAGTTTAGAATTGGTTTATCTGACTTTCAAGAACTATGTGATTGATCAAGTTCCACTCAATCACAACTCATGGGTTTACAGTTCTACCAAAACAAGTTTCGGTTCTACCTCTATGTGAGAACTGTGCATAGTTACACTAGCTTACTAAAGATATGGCTGACTAGGCACTAGGATCGGTTCCCCACATAAATTTGGTATCTAACTTGTATGCACTGCACATGTCTATAGGATTGGTTCCCCCTTCCCAAAAAATTATTGCACATGTTCATAGGATCGGTTCCCATTTCTTCCATAAACCTTGCTGCACCTCATACAAGGATCGGTTCCCCTTGTGATGCACTGCACCTCTTACTAGGATTGGTTCCCCTCTTCCCAGTAATAAGTTCAGACATACACAACCCGGTCATACCCCAGGTGATTACTTAAGATCGGTTTCACTAATAAAATTCATACCAATACATAAGTCAGGCCTCATGTGAATAATTCTACCATGAACACAAACAAGTCGTGAGCAGTTATACTAATTCACACATATTGGTCGTTCATAAGATATGCAATGAAGAACAGCCCCAATAATACCTGGAGATTTCCTTTTCGGTTCACAACACATATCATGAACTTACTTCCTTAGAACACATGTAAACATTGTTCCCTAGGATGAAATCCTCACCTCATACCCATACATAATCACAATAGCATTTATACGATTATGTCGATGTATTATATACAAAGTTTAATGGTTAAGCAAGAAACTTCATATTGTATTCCTTAATACTATGTCTATCTAGAGTGTTCATGCTTCGCAGTTTTATGTTTTCAATATGCACGACTTGAAAGGTATGTTAGGGAATTAAACAGTTCAAGTCAAATATCATTAACCTCAAGTTGAAGGATTATGTTGTCGTTGTAGCTCCGTTCTTATTCATTTCTTCAAGTCTTCGCAATACTTGTAATGTCTCATCCTAATACTTTCAAGATAACCTATACAAAGTTGACTCTAGTACATTTAAATCAAGTGACTCTTAAATGAGTTTTGCTTCACTAAAATATGACAACCAAACTTGACATACCAACGCTTGGTGGGTTAAACCGAGCAATGCTCTAGCTGCGGATTATTTCACCAAATGGGTGGAAAAAAGGGATTTGGAAAGAATTAGGGACACGGATATCTTTAAATTCTTGTTTGAGAAAATCATCGGCAGGTTCGGGATACCAGCCGCCATAGTCTCCGACAATGGAAAATAGCTGGAAGGAAAGAACATAGATATGATATTTAATGCTTTTAACATTCAGAAAAACAAGTCTACTCCGATATATCCTAAGAGCAATGGGTAAGCGGAGGCCACTAACAAGACGATAGCAATGAACTTAAAAAAGAAGATGGGGGCATACAAAAAAATATTGTGTGAGAAGCTGCACAACATCCTATGGGCTTACCGTACTACGAGAAGGACGGCCACGGGAGAAACTCCGTTCCTGTTAACCTACGGAGCCGAAGCAGTCATTCCAACAGATATAATACTGCTAACAACGAAAACAGAGGCATGGGAAAAGAACCTGACAACAGATCTTATGCTAGAAAAGCTTGACGACCTTGAAGAAAGGCGGGAAGTGGCTTTGCAAAGGATGGTGAACTACCAACGAAGGTTGGCTAGTGAATATAACAAACGGGTAAGAGGGGAAGGTTGGCTAGTGAAACTTTGAGGTTGAAGAGTACGTACTACGTCAAATACCACCATATCAAAAGGAAGAAATAGTAGGGAAAATTAGCTCCGACATGGGACGGACCCTACATCATACACGATATTTCCGGGAAGGGTTCATACTACCTAAGGAACCTCAAAGGAGAAGTATTGCAACACCCTTGGAATGCAATGTACCTAAAGAAGTACTACCCGCAAGTGAATTGTTATCACTCAGGAGAAGAGGGGAAGGGGAAATGGCCCACCATGTTCTATCCCTGATTAAAGGTATTATAAACCTAACTAATCAATAAAAGAATCTTTTTGCTAAGAAAAAGTACATGTTGATTAAATACAAATCGGGTTAGAATAGACACCCTCCGTCAGAATTGACGATGAGGCAAGGCACATCATAACTGCGTATATGTCAATCTCGGATCCTAAGGGCAAATGAATCCTACTAAAAGGCAAATAATAATCAATATATCCCACAAATAGAGATACCTTGTCGAAGCAAAGCATCCATCGCGCTGAATGCGTAGGGTTACAGGAAAATTATTAACCACGTATGAACCCTCGCCACTACGGTACCTTATAGACAAAGGATACTTAAGTAGGGTGATGAATGTTCCACCAAATACCTTAGCACCTTGTGATGACTCGAATGTGCGAATAATTAAACACAACATGTCCACATATATTTATATAATAATGAAGGTACCATAATAGTGTTACCAAAATACGACTAACATGTCTTAAAAGTTGCAGATGACAAAGGTTCGGAACGTAACAAAGGGTTGTTTCAAGGAAAGGAGACATCAAAGGCCCCTCATCCGTGGGCATAATACAACAAAGGGGTTCAGTTGGAAATAAAGCAAAAATAACACGATCATATGTAAGGAAGACGGGGAAAGACAAATCCCTCAACCTGGAGCTCAGCCCCCATAAAAGCATCATTGATGTAATCAATGACAAAACGCTCAAATTTCACCTTCATATGAGAAGCTTGAGCCTCAAGATCCAAATCCGACTTATGACGAAGCTTCATGATCTGAGCACTAAGCTGATCATTAGCTTGCTAAAGTGCCTCAACTTTAAACTTAGCAACAACATCAAACTGGCGAGATATTTCCAACGCAGATATCTGACCCTCAAGGCGGATAATCTTGTCATTTTCACCCACCAACTGATCATGAAAACCTGAGGATATAAAGGGTATCAGTAGCAAGAAAAATCAGTTGAAGACACAAAGGATGCTACGGAAAAATAATTATCCTAAGCTACTTCCGGCATGGCTAAGGGATCCTTCTAAACTATGTTGAGCTTCATCAAGATCCACCTCATCCGCATCAAGGTATTTCACAAGGGTATCCCTTTCCGTCCGAAGATCATCAACATCTATCCGGAGCGAGGCATTCTCAGAGGATAAATCTTGATACACACTCTCTAACTCTTCAAACCTTTTTACTAAGGATGCATGAGACATGGAAGAAGGCACGGAGATGGCATCGACGAGTTTGTTCTTAAGAGAACATACCTCAGAAGTTAAGACATTACGATCCTTTTGCTTTAAAATGAGACTCTCCTTCCATCTAAGGGCTTCGTCACACTCCTTACGAAGAAAATCCATCTGCTTTACTAAGTCCGCATTATGGGTAGACTCAAGGGAAAGTTGGGCCTCATTATGGATGGTTACATCCATTAGCCTATCAGACTTCTTTTGATAATACCAAACATCGGAATTTAACCTGACCACTTGATCTTGGAGATATCTTAGTTCACTACAGCCATCGGCTGGAAGGTGAAGGTTGTCTTAGGACTATGCAACCAAAAATAAAGAAAAATCTAAGGAGAATAAGAAACAAACCTATGGATTTAGAGGACTCAGCGGCTATGGCAGTATCAGCATCTTTGAGACCATCCTCAGCAACCTTGGTAGCATTATTATCTCTCTCGAGATACAATAAACAAGCTTCCAGATACATCTGATTCTTCCTCAAGTCATCCCCAAATGAAGATATCTTAGCAACAAAAGTTGTGTTACTCGACGAAGGTTGTTGTACAATAGCAAGTGCATATTCTTGACGAGCTCGTTCCAGTAGGGCACTCAAATGAGTACACTTAGATCTATATACCTTGAATAAGGTGTATCCAACATCAATCTGCTTGCAAAGCTACAAACAAAGGAGCATAAGAGCGGACAAAGGATCAAATTAAGAAGAAAGACAATAAGGTAAGAATCACTTACTGAGGATGATGAAAGACGGGGAAGGAAATTGGCGTAGGTATCCATGAAAGCCTCCATATCTTGTATGCTACCCCTATGGATATCACCAAAGCTCTGACTGGAGCGTATATAATCAGGGTCAAAGAAAAAGTCTTTAGCTGCACGATACTGCGCAGATAGCATATCCAGTTGCGAAGCTACCTCGAAAGAACTATCAAGATGATGATAATCAACTCTAACAAAAAATGGACCCTTGGAATCCCGCAGGATGGCTTCGAGAATAGCGTCATCATAGCTACCTAAGCTCAAACTCTTCGGCAGCTTACCTTGGCTTGATTCAGCAGAAACTCCCTCGCTCATTTAAGAATGAACATGGGGCACGACTGCTGAAACCTCACCACGACGAAGAGACGGCATGGTGGATGACATAGGAACAGAAGGAAGAGATCGAGAACCGCCTATATCCATGTCACCGGCATAAGGAAGATTACCTAGTACTGTCCAGTCTGGTGACGAAGGTGGAGGTCCAGCAGATTTTCTAACAACGGCAGTGGGGACAGACTGAGACTCCCTAGTGAAGCAGGAACATCATTGAAGGAGAAGCAAGTTAGTGAGATCACAACCTTCTTCTTCGGATGCGAATCTGAGCTACCAGCCATCACCGTGGGGGTAACAACCTTAGCAAACGAACCACTTTATTGAAGGGAGGTAGCAGGAGATGAAGGGAGACTCTTAGAAGCCACAACAACATCTCCAGCAGTAGCGGAGATAGCGGGAAAAGCTTTGCTATGAGCAAAAACGAAGGCATCTTCAAAGATAATGTAGGAGCAAGGGATTGAACACCAACATGCTCGACCATCTGAGCACCAATACTAACAAAAAAAAATTCACCCTCAACTGAGGCAGCTCGGATGGGACTAGGGTTACCTTTGGAAAATTCTCCTCAATATCATCCAAATGAAAGCTGAGGCCAATATCCTCGATATCCTCCATGTCCTCTTCACCTGGTACTTTTCCTGTAGCCTTAGGATCCTCATCCAAAGCATCAAGATCAATAACAGTCTTCAATTTACCCTTCCTTTGGGAAGACTATAAAGAAATACATGCGTCAGCTAAGAATCAGGGGCAAGACACTAAGGAACTTACAAGCACAAAGGTATGGTAATAATCCTTACCTCCGCAGGCATTTCAACCAAAGCTTTTCTCTTCCTAGTCCTTGTGGCTATAAAGTTACCAGCGGAGCCTGGAGCAGTCCCAGCAGAAGAAGCACGGGCAAGATGCAAAAGAAAACCATCAGAAAAGCAGACAAAGATATCAAAGAAGACAAATATATTAAAGCAGACGAAGATATTAAAAGCAAAGGTACCTCATGAGAAGCAACAGGATTAAAAATCCAAGGATGATACCCATCATACTTCTTGGGAAAAGAACAAGATGAACGAGGGATAGAGGGATCCGCAGTGGTGAAATCATAAGCCCAAGGACCAACCACATGAAGAGGAGCACGATCCCAACGATCATCATGATCAAGACAGATACGGTCATTCTTCGTCAAAGGCAGCCTAGCAGAATAAGGGATGGTAGTCAAACCAGTCTTATCAATCTCCTCCAGAAAGCGAAGGCTGTTACCTTCCCTAATTTTCTTAGAAGTAACATGAATGCGACGAGGGCCAACACTCCAAGGAATAAGGTTACTTTTTTGAATAGCATCGGCACATGTAGCATTGAAGTTGGCAGGGGTATAATCCTCCTGCTTTGATCTACCTTCAGCAAAGGGGTCATAGGACTTCAAAGTAGTCTTTCCCTTGCTACGATACCAACTCTCACGAAGGGCAGGCCAGTAATTACCAGTATACTGCATAACTCCTCGAACTTGAGTCTTATTTTCCGGGTCATCCCTGGTAGACAAGACGTCGTAATAAAAAGGATCTATTCTACTGAACAAAGGGAGGAGCATACCTGCGGCCAATTGGAAAACACTAATCAGGATATTATTCTCATCGTAAGGAAAATCTCAAATAAGAGCTCAGTGAGAACATCAGGGCCATTCACAAAGGAAATCTCAAACTTCTGAAGACTAAAAGACTTAGCAATCTCATCCAAAGTCAAATGGGAATAGCTATCCTTATCACGAAGTGTCAGCCTTTGCAGTTCATAATGAGAAGGAGGAAGTGGAATATCCTCGATAAAAAATTCTTCGAAATCAGGGTCCATAACCTCCTCAGGGACCGTAGACACCTCAGTCCTAGCAGGCACCTCAGATTCCTTAGGAGGAGGGGACAGTGGAGCATCAGGATGATCCATTCGCGGAGGAGGATCAGTCGATGAAGAGATCTTCGGACCCTTGCGCGTAGCCTTCTTCGGGAGCCTCATAATTCCTAACATCAACAGGAAGAACTTCTCCATCAACAATGGCAAAGGAAAGTTGCAGTTCATTCAATATCAAATTGGGGGGAAAAACCGAAATACTTTGGGCATGGGTTTCACTAAACCAACCAAAGGGAACGGTTTGATCACACCATAAGGAAAAAATGAATATCATACATCACAAAAAGTAAGATTGCATTCAAGGGACAATCATGACGAAATCATCATCAAAGATCAAAATGGAACAAAACCCAAGTTCCCATACAATACGAGCAAGTAAAAAAGAACAAAAAATTATCACATGCAAGTATAACATCAACATCGATAAATCCCCTAGTCAAATAAGGAGACAACATGGCCAAGCATGAGGAAAATCGAAACTAAAAAACGAGCATCACTTACTTGTACGATCAACTGTGAAGCCAAAGCACTCGAAGAATCGAAGGTAAGGAGGAGAAGTTAGTAGCAAAAGAAGAATCTCAATGAAATATATGGAGAGCGACAGTTCGAAGAAGAACATGAAAGGAAATTAATAAAAATTCCTCTTCTTTATTTCATTCTTATAAGCAGCTGGAGAATCCAAAAAATTTGAATGTCCCAAAATTTAAGGGGAATTTATTGCATGGAAGGACATGTAGGGACCACCCAATTGGTACATGCAGAAATGACGATGTAACGGAAGTTTCCTTCCACATCTACCAAATGGTAGAATATGGAAGAACAGGGGCAAACTGTGAATACCAATATTCTGCGGAGCACGCGTCGCGATCTTAGGGTTCACATACAAATCCAACTATATAACCTTCACTGGACAAGGAAACCTAAGTAGCAAAGGATACCTCCACAGATCTACTTTATCTCGCCCCAATAAAGGAGGCCTCGACGGTTGAGATGAGAAGAGTAAAAGCCTAGTATACAAAGAGGCAGCTGGCGAAGGGACATAGGTAGATGACGCATCTAATCAGAATTAAATGCACAAATATCTTGTCTACACGTATGAATCAAGGCACGTGAAGAGAGGAGGCGTGGCAGAGCCCGATTGGTAGAAGCTGGCGGTGAACGAAGGTACAACCTATACTAAGGTTGGGTAGTTCCCGAAGGAACGTGGGTCAGCTGAGGTGGCGAAATACTACTGGAGAAGATACGCGGTGGACGAAGGTACCATTGGTACGAAAGGTATATCAGAATACGATGGACCCAGAGGCAGGAAATATATACCTGGAGCAGAAGGGGCTATAAATACCAAGCCTCACTAACAAACTAGGGGAGTAAAGATCTAAGAGAAGAAGATCTAGTCTTAAGCTTATACCTCTTTAATGTTTAGAACTTAAGTATTTACTCCAACTTGAGTTCTCTTTATTACTTTGGGAAGCATTTAAGATCTTTGTAACCGCCACAAGTTAATACAAAACAATTACTCATTACCCCGTGGACGTAGAAAAATGTCGAACCACGTAATCTCTTGTGTCTCATGATAACTTAGAAGCTTTTACATTATATTTGTGTTCTTCTTTATTATTGCGATCTTACACATATGTTATTACTTAGCGTTGTCAGTTCAACAGAGGTATCGATACTACTTAGCATCAGATCCTCAGAACTGTATACATTCCGTAGACTACGGGAAAACGAGTAGTCACACACGTGTTTAGGTACGGTTACTCAAACCTAAATGAAGGTACATTTCATTTGTGTATAACAAGCTAAGTTTGATCTAACGGTTGAAATATATTAGCTTGAATCTAATCAGGTTTTCATCGAACGGTGAATATTGAATTCTTTGTTACCAAGGTAACTTAGATTGCAAACCCTGATTTGAAATATATATAAAGGAGAACTCTAGCAACTGGGAAAACTAATTTCCGCACCTCCTATATGATACTAGTTGTATAAGCTAGAGTCGATTCTCCTTTAACCTTAGGTTTTTCACGAAACCCTGTAGGTTAACGACTTAAAAAATTCATTGGGATTGTGAAGCCAGACCCAACTATTTTCTATGTAGTTGCGTGATCTAATCTTGATGTTTTCTATCATGATTGAGTACAATCGTAAGATTGGCTTGAGATTTATATATTCGATAGGCAAGATATAAAAGTAGTCACAAATACCTTCGTCTCATCGTTTGTGATTCCACAATATCTTGTTTCGTTAATCGATTAAGATTATTGTGAGGCGATTGATAATTCTAGGTTGTTCATATAAGTCCGGGTTAACAATTAGTTCATGTTCACCTTGATTTATCTAAAGATGGAATAAAAACTCATAGGTATATCTGTGGGAGATAGATTTATCTATTCAGTAGACTTTTCTGTGTAATACAGATTTGTTTTTCAAGCCTTTGACATTGGGTCGTAATAACTCTTAGTTGTGGGTGAGATAAGCTAAGGGAATCAAGTGCGTAGTATCTTGTTGGGATCAAAGATATAAGGAACGTAACTATACCTTGAATCAGTGTGAGATTGATTAGGGTTCAACTACATTCCAGACCGAAGTTAGCTTTGTAGTAGGCTAGTGTCTGTAACGACTTAATACAGTGTGGTGTTCAAATATGGACTAGGTCCCGAGTTTTTTCTACATTTTTGGTTTCCTCGTTAACAAAACTTCGGGTGTCCGTGTTATTTTTTTTCTGCATTATATTTTGTTATATAATTGAAATATCACAGGTTGTGCATTGAATCGATCAATTGGTAAATCCAACCTTTGGTTGTTGATTGAAATTGATTAATCCTTAAACATTGGTCTTAGTTACCGTTCAAGTTATTTCTCATAATAATCGGGCTCACGGATTTCAATTTGTTTGATTTGATGATTACATTGAGAAACAGAGATATAACTCTTGGATGTATTTTCCTTGATTGAGTCTGACTGTCTAGTTGATTCTATTGGAAATATATTAGAGTTAGTCCATACAGATTGCCTAAACTAAATATTGGGTGTGGTTGTTAGACCCCCGCTTTTTCACATGTAAGATGTTTCAAGGCAATTTCCACATGATCATCTTTTGACTTAATATTTAGTTTCCAACAAATAAATTGTTTCCAACTAAACTTGTCAAGAATATGATGAACGTAATTAAAGCAAAAAGCTAACAACACATATTTCGAGAAATAGATAAGCGAGATAAACTCGGCTCGAAATATAAATATTTATAATATAAAAGTCTATATAGCTATACGATGTAGTCTCATTAGGAGATATAATAGAATAGACTTCTGAGTGACAGATAAGTTTTAGTCTCCACATACCTTTTTTTGATGAAGTTCATCCAAGCTCCCCTTAGTAGATCTTCGTCATCAATCGATGAACACCGTGAAGTCTAAAGCTCAACTACACATTCTATCCTAATCCGAGACATAGCTATAAGTAGACTAGAAATTAAGACTTATAGTTTTGATCAACTAAAGTTGACAAAAAAGTTTCAGATAGCAACGCTTGCGAGTTCGACCGAGCAATGCTCTAACTTTAAGAATCTTGGATGCTCTTCGGAAGTCATAAGTTCCGGATTTATGAGGTTTTCTAGCTTGTCTATTGCAAACAGATTTCCACACCTTGATCTTTGATCTAAACGGAAATAAAATAGGGTTATCTGTTAGAGGCATATTGGTATCAAAAGTCTTTACTACATCTGAAGCAACTCTTTGGGATGTAAAGGACGTCAGCTAAGAGAATCAAGTGCGTAGACCCTTGCGAGGTTCAAGATATGTAAGGAGCGAGACCTATACTAAATCGGTTGGAGGGTGTGTTCGATCTCATATACATTCCAGTTCAAAGTCTAATAGTAAGATAGTGTCTGTAGTGGCTTAATACAGTGTGATATTCAAAAATATGGAGAGGTCCCAGGGTTTTTATGCTGTTGCAGTTTCCTCGTTAACAAAATTTTTGGTCTTGTGTTTTTACTTTTCCGCATTATATTGTTGTTATATCATTCCTCGGTTGAACCCACTAGCGCTAGTATGTCAAGTTAGTTGTCAATTTTAGTTTCCAAAATGCATTCTTGATTTATCATACTAAAGATAGTTTCGGACTAGATTAGGTATAAGAAGTTGAATCAAATCTATCCTTAAAGGATGAAGATTGAGGACTACAAGAAGACATCAACAAGTACTTTATCAACTAAGGTATGTGATTGAGTTCATTTGGATTCTTGTTCAATTCTACCCTTCTAATCTATCGAGATAAATGCTCACTCTGTGGAACAATTCCTATAACGGTAATTGTATATTTATGTATATATACTTGAGGTTATTTGATTCATGACTTTGGTAACAATAACCTTTATCCCTATAAAGGATCTCATGTTATAGTGAATGAGCTTACGAATTCAACGAGATAAGAATCACTCAATTCCGAGTTATAACGATGAAGTTATGAGTGAAACAATTCGTTAGTAGGAAAAAATCCGTGGGTTGTTTGTAACGGTCCGCGGACTTGGGCCCAATTACATGACTAAAAGGCATTTTTGGTCAAGTTGGTGATGTTTCCTTATCTAGGCAAGTTAGCTATTACTCCAAACATATTTGATTACCATATTAAAGTGTTTGTGATTCCTTCCTAATTTAATTTGTGATTTATTCATATAAATACAATATTTGCTAATTAATTAATTATTTTGGCAAGAGTTGTAACTTAGGAAAGACTCACAAAATTAGGAGAGTCTTGAAAAAGGAAAATATCCATGCCTAGCTTTCAAGATACCTTTCACTATAAATAAAGGGTTCATGAGTCTACACAGTTTTCATCCCCTTTGGAAAATTGGTGTTAGCTTCATAAGGTTGTTTTCCATGTCTTTTGTTCTTCGTGAACAAGAGTGAGATAAAAGTCTTTGTATTGGGGATCAAAAATCCAAGTTGAATCTAATCTTCGTGATTAATTATACAACTTTTAATCTAGGTTTTTCACCTCTTGTCTATTATAAGGTTTTCTCTTCTGATATAAAACCATTCAAGAGTTGTTGATCATAAACCCTAGGTTATGATAGATTTCAGTTTCCAATCGTATACCAACAATTGTTAGTCGAAATTGGAAGCTAGAAATAAAACTTCGATTAAGGTATCTCATAAAAATCCTTAAGAAGTTTTAAACAAGATATCTCTAGATTTATCTAGTTGTTCTTGTTGTATAATCATTAGGGTTTTCTTAATATGGAAATTGATCTTTGGAATCACCCAAGTTCACTTACGAAAATCAGGTTCACGGATTTCTTCTGAGTACCCATACTGATTGTAAGTTAAAACCCTAATCTACAAGTTTGTTTTGATTTCACTACTTTTTGTTGGTAGTTGTTCAAAACAAACACAAGATTTCCAAAACCTTGATTCACATCTAAAGGGAAATCAAACCGGTATTTTGTGCAAACAAAATATCAAATCGTATTAATCGTGTTGTTGTATCTTCTAAAGAGAACCTTG
The DNA here is from genome assembly GCA_023529315.1 of Papaver bracteatum. Classification (NCBI taxonomy): domain Eukaryota; kingdom Viridiplantae; phylum Streptophyta; class Magnoliopsida; order Ranunculales; family Papaveraceae; genus Papaver; species Papaver bracteatum. The sequence continues at coordinate 7,700,890 of JAJJWX010005152.1, forward strand.
GGTTCTGCTAGAAGATTTGCGTGAAGAATTTCTAAAGAGAATCGGTATTCTGCTAGGAGTTTTATAACTGATGAAGTAGGTATTACATCTAGTCCGAATAGGTAGTAGGAAATTGGTGTAACAGCTTATAATCAGTGTGTGTTTATTCTGGACTAGGTCCCAAGGTTTTTCTGCATTTGCGGTTTCCTCGTTAACAAAATTTCCGGTGTCTGTGTTATTTCTTTTCCGCATTATATTTTATTTATATAATTGAAATAATACAAGTTGTACGTTAATCAATCATAGTTGTTAAATCCGACCTTGTTTGTTGGATAAGACTTGATTGATCTTGAACAATTGATTTTGTTATTTTCACATTGTTAGACCAGTCCGGACTAACCATGTTTCAAGTGGATACCTTGTTGAAATATTCCTTTAGTGATTGTTGCTTAAAGAGGTTTATACACGGTGGATATTGAATAGGTTGTGATTAACACAAAAGATTTTGGTTCAAGAACTTCACACTAAAATCAGGTTTACGGACTTGCTTATGTTTAACCATTGATTGTGTTGAATAAGAGATAAACTCTTTAGTATTATTCTTTGATTGAGTTTTCACTCTCGAAATATTATTGAGGTTTAGTTCATACAGATTGCCAAACGAAATATTGGGTGTGGTTGTTAGACCCCCGTTTTTTCAACTGTTTTTCTTTATAATTGGATTCACATAGGTTTGTAAGTATTCGTAGAACATATGTTTACTCGTAATCAATTACGAGACTTGTTTCTTGTAGAATTTATATCTTGAAATATAGATAATAAGTTTAATCACTTGGAAGAATTTCGATTGAATTATTTGGATACGACTGGATTGATCTTGGATATTGATTTTTGAGATCTTCCAAGTACTCTGCTCAATAATCAGGTTCACGAACCTTGAATCTATACACATATTGATTGAGTATAGATTGAGATATAAACTCTATATATATACATATTTTCAAGGATCATTAAGTTGCTTTACTTGATACTGTATTAAATTTTGTCAATACAGGTTGCTGAACGAAAAAGTTGGGCATATTTGGTATACCCTGCGTTTTCAATAAAGAAACTAAAATGCAGTTACTTAAAGCAACAAAAAAGGTGGTACATCACCGGTTCATAATATGTGTATTAGTTAGGCATACTTGAGTGTGTGAATATTCATCTTAGAATCACATTCTTTTTAATCTTGGTTGTCTTTGGTGTCTAAAGATTATTTTTGATGTTACTGTGTATGTTTGTGAAGCATATGTGAGGCATTTTCAATTCTCGGAGACTTGGAAGAAGTTTTAACAAGGTTAACAAATGATGCAGGGTCAGAAACTTCAACATCTTAAATTCTGGGTACTTTAGCGGCTTCAAATTGCTCAATCCATTATTAATAATCCTCCTTAGATAATCCTCTATGGTTACAGCTAGTGTGGTCGATCTCGGCCGAGATTCCGGCTATTTTTTCGGTCTCAGACTTTGAAGAGACGATATCAGCAATTTCGGCGATACGAAATTCGTGCGAGAATCTCGCCTTATCTCGGGTTATCTCGTCCAAATTCGGGCGGAGTTTCAGTTTATTAAAAATATTAAGCAAACCCAATGATATGAAGAAAGAAAAATCAAAAGGTCCAAACCCATTTCACCGTTTTCTCTCGATCTACTTATATGCATATAAAATCAGCACTGAATTTGGATTGCTTATATAATCAATCAATCATCAATGATGTTGTTTAGTAGTTATAATCTTTTTTATTTTTTGCTATAAAATCTATATATATGTAGCAATGAGGAACAAATCCGTGGAAAATCATCATCATATGTTATAATTTCATTGATTATCATTGATGGTCGCCAGAAAAAAAAAAAAAAAAACTATTGTATGCGTTTTTTCCTTCACAAAATTGGATTGATGTTGGTAGTGAGATTTGCCGGAGCTGGATATAATGGAGGCTAAATTTAAGAGAATTGTGGTGCTAGCTGTCGACAAGAAAAAGAAACAAATTCAAGTATTTATGTGTCTGATTTAGAGGTTGTCTTATCCAAAGTATTATAAAGTAATTATACATATACTTGGTTGGTAATTTGGTAATGATCATTGTTGAGATCATTGCGTTTTATGAAATTGAATGATTAACATATTTATTATATGTTAATTTATGAGTTAACAGGGAAAATATCCTGGATAGAAATTATGGGTATAAATTTGAAACCGAGATTGCACCGAGATTCAGAACCGAGATCTCCCCGATACAAAGTTGTACCAGTGTCTCGGTCCCGGCCGAGACAAACCGAAATCCGAGATTAACCATATTAGTTACAGCTTTTGGATGAAGATCCAACTTCATCATTTAGTAGATACATTTGTTGCTCTAGATTTTGTCTCTTTGAACCATGTGTTAGAGCATTGCTCGGTTGAACCCACTAAGCGTTGGTATGTCAAGTTTGGTTGTCATATTTTAGTAAACCAAAACTCATTTAAGAGTCGCTTGATTTAAATGTACTAGAGTCAACTTCGTATAGGTTAGCTTGAAAGTATTAGGATGAGACATTTCAAGTATTGCGAAGACTTGAAAAAGTGAAGAAGTACGGAGCTACAACCACAAAATCATCCTTTCACTTGAGGTGAGAGATATTTGACTTGAACTGTTTCATTCCCTAACGTATCTTTCAAGTCGTGCATATTGAAAAAATAAAACTGCGAAGCATGAACACTCTAGATAGACATAGTATTAAGGAATACAATATGAGTTTTATTGCTTAACCATTAAACTTTATATATAAGACATTAACATAATCATATGAATGCTATTGTGATTATGTATGGGTATGAGGTGAGGATTTCATCCTAGGAAACAATGTTTTTTAAGAAAGTAAGTTCATGATATGTGTTGTGAACCGAAAAGGAAATTTCCAGGCATTATTGGGGCTGTTCTTCATTGCATATCTTATGAACGACCAATATGTGTGATTATTATAACCTCTCATGACTTGTTTGTGTTCTTGGTAAAACTATTCACATGAGGCCTGACTTATTATTGGTATGACATTTATTAGTGAAACCGATCTTAAGTAATCACCTGGGGTATGATCGGGTTTGTATGTCTGACCAAATTTGGGAGAGGGGAACCGATCCTAGTAAGAGGTGTAGTACATCACAAGTGGAACCGATCCTTGTATGAGGTACAATAAGGTTTATAGTAGAAAGGGGAACCGATCCTATGAACATGTGAAACACGTTTTTAGGCATAGGGGAGCCGATCCTATGTACATGTGCAACACATATAAGTTAGATACCAAATATATGTGGGGATTCGATCCTAGTACCTAGTCAACCGAATGTTTTTGGCAAGCTAGTGTGACTATGCACAATACTCACATGGAGGTAGAACCGAAACTTGTTTTGGTAGAACCGTTACACCCATGACTTGTGATTGAGTGTTACTTGATCAATCACATAGTTCTTGAAAGTCAGATGAACCAATTCTAAACTTGTTTGGAAGTGTAGTAAATCGATTTCAAGTGAGTAAGTATGAAAAAGGACTTACAAGAGGAAAGATGTCGACACACTTTGAACACGCGCATTAATGTGTATCTTTTATTGTTCAAAGATATACCTTAATAGCTAAGAAGGAAGTAAATCCCAAGATCGAATTTAAATAAGTTAAGAATCTTTTTAATTAAGGTTTTTAATTATATATGGAAAATAAGAATTAATAATGTGCATTTACTGGTTAAAGATTTTTCAAGGATATTTCGATCATAAATTTGGACAGTGCATTCTCAGGAATTATGAAAACCGAATTTGGAATAATATTGAATATCTTGAGAATATTTTTCAGTTTTGGAAATTCCTTGGTGTCCAAACTTCCTTATCTATAAATACTTTGAGTTTGCATTTCTAGCAAACTAATCCTTCATGACAGTAAACTTCCTATGTTGTACTGTTACTGGTGAAGCCGCCTATTCGGAGAGGAGAGTAACCTAATTAAGCGAAATCTCTTACGACCGCTCAGTTTAAAGTCTTCTTTGGGATTGAGAAGCTCTAGTGGGTAACGTTAGTGGGAAACTAGATAATTGCGGTTTATCTTTAGTTTTCATATTGATTTGATTGACTAACGGTGGTTGAACTTTGATTGCACCTAGTTTGTTTATGCTTGAGAATCTTCTCTTCTGATATAAGATTCACTCAAACTAGCTGTAGATGGGGAAAAAGATTTGCTGGTTTTTGCGGAATTGAGAACGACCGTGCGGAGGAGATTCCTTGAACCGAGCGAAATGTTCAACCTCATACAGATACACCGCTATGAAGGGGGTGCTTTAAGTTTGAGAGACCAATCTGTAGTACTCCGGCCTAAACCAAGACAATGGCCGTTCCAGAGTAAATTCGGTCACAAGAGACAATAGGTTGATCTGTAGGAGGGAAGCTGAGAAATGTGTGAGATCAATGATGATCTGAGATTATAGGTGTGTTATGAATTCAGCGTGAAATGCTTTGAATGATTGAATTTTTCTTGATTGAGAGTAATTTATGTGAGTTCGTGTAGACAAAAGAGCGCCTGTATGAACTTTGGTGAGAAATTGCTCGTTCAGACGATCGTTGTTCGAATGCTTGAGAACTCTTCGAATGTTGTTCTTTAAATCAGGATTCAGAGAGATTATATAATATCGGAGATGAAAATACCATGATCCCATGAAGTGTGACATTTTGCTGGAATCAAAGAGTGGGGAAGTGGGAAATCGTGTTAAACCAATTACTCATCGTGCGGAGACTTGGTTAATTTTCCACCCACTACTTTGCTGATTCCTTCAACTGATTGCACGAATTGCTCACATTCCATCGTGTGTTTGAACACACGTGCCATAGACCGCCTGACCAAAACCCTAGTTGATATCCCCCCAAGTGACACGATTGATGTCTCGTGGTTAATTTATTCAGTTGTTGATTTCATGACTTCGTGGGACAATGAGTCCACGTATTTGCTGAGTTAAACATGATTTTGTGAAATGTTCTGCAACTCATGAATCGAATGTGTCTGCTGAGACAGTGGTGGAATCATCATGTTGAGGTGAGCGAGTGTTGCTCGATAATTTGTTGAATATTGATAGTTGAACCAATATTCCTTGATTTGAGTAAATATTGTTCATCTGAGCAAGTGTTGATCGTTTGATGAATTATTGGCAACGTGACCAAAATAAAATATTAATTAAAGCGCTGGTAGTTGAACCGAGCATAATTAATAAGAATACTGATCATGATATCGTTGCAAAATATTAGTGTTTGAATCTGGAATCATAATCCTTGGATTCAGAAACCCTAATTTGATCAATTGATGACCGATTGATGGTTTATTTGAAAACTAACCATGGAACGAAGGAGAACTGGCTTCATGGGACCGTGGAACCATGAAATTCTCATATGCTCACGTGAGAAAAAACCAATACCTCTTTGAAGAGTTGGTGAGTTAATGAAAGAATGATTAAATGCTGGTTTAATCATTTATTGAATTACTGATGGGTTCAGTATTAGGTGATAAAACATAATTAATTATTAGAAAGGTGAGGGACCGACCAAGGGGTCATGAGACCCGCCATGGGTGGTCATGGGATAAAATGATGCTCGTTCCGTCAAATTCTGAAATTATTTGGAGAGTTTTGGACCCAATACGTGCAATTGCACAAATTGGGTCAAATTGTGAAAACACGTGGGACTGGCTCATTGCGAGCCAAAAATCTAACCTGGTCGGTCAAGGTAATGTGCTTTCATCGTTGAGACGTCCGTGTCTCAGTCCTGAGAATTTTGATATTTTCTGGTGCACGTTTGAGCGACCATTTGAGAAAATATGACAAAATTAGGGTTTTTTGATAAAACCGTCAAAACTTCATCGGATGAAGGAAAATAATGAAAAAGTGAAGGAATTATGAAGAGGTGAGGGACCGACCAAGGGTTCATGAAACCGGCCCTGGGTGGTCACGAGATCAAATGATGATCGTTTGAGCAATCCCCAGATTGGTTGAAACCCTAATTAGCACCCTTTAGTAGAATAAACGTAGAATTCTCATACAGACTCAGATTTTCCTGGTCCGCCCCTCCATTCCATACGGAAAAGAATTTTCTATCTCCCAATGAGGGAATATTTAGGTTTTAAGCTCGTTCGGGAAGTGAAAACATCCCGAGAGTAAAATTGAGGAAAAATTCAAGGGGCCGGTCCCATAGTATTTTTCCTAATATGATAAAACGAAGGAGTTTTGGCCAAAATTAAAGAGTTTTGTTGAAATCAAGGAGTTTCCATTAGATGGAGGAAACATAAAAAATAATAATAAATAAAATAATGGACGTGTAGGTGTGTGGGACCAGCTTGGAGCATGGTTGGCCGGCCAGGGCCCGGTCCCGTGCGTTTTCCCTATTTTATGCATTATTTCATGATTTGAAGGACTTTCCATAATTTGAAGGAAATATCATGAAATCAAGGAATTTCATGGGATTATGAAAACATGAAAAATATGCTAACAAAAAAGCGGGACGTGTGAGCCATCTAGGGTTTGACCGACTGGCCATGGCCCATGCACACGGGTTTCCCTAATTTTTATTATTTTTCATGGGACCAAGGAAATATCATGAGATTAAGGAGTTTTCATGAAATTAGGGAAATAATAATAAAATAATGAGGAACCATGAGGTGTGGGGCTGGCTGGAATCAAGGCATGGCCGGTTGGCTAATGGTCATGCCCCATCACGTTTTCCCTAATTTTATATTATTTCCTCCGCGCTAAGGAAGCACCATGAAATTGAGGAGTTTCCTCAAAACAAAGGATATTCGTTCAAACGAAAGGTTTTTCATAAACTCAGAGAAAACAACAAAAATATGATAAAAATATGAAACTGGCGTGGGATCGACCACGGCACGGTCGGCCAGTCAGTGGGCACATGCTCCCATCGCCTTGGTCAATTTTTATTTATTTGTTATTTTTCATCATATTTCGCATAGGTTCATCATTTCATCGTATTTTAAAATACTCGTTCGTGCGGTGGTTGTTAATGTATCATTGTTGAATACACCTGCACCATTTGAAATAAGGCTTACTCAAAAGGTAGCTCTGATGCCCGTGCGTTGAATATTTATTACTAATCCATGGATTTCTGCTGGGAAGAACCATGGTTTGCGTAATGAAATATCTTCAGGAATTCTGCGGATGACTCCAAGAATTTAATTCTGAGACAGGGCTTGCTCAAAGTAGCTCTGATGCCCGTGCGTCCAATATTTATTACTTATTCATGGATTTCTGCTAGGAAGAACCATGGCTTGCGTAATGAAATATCAGCGAAAAATATTTGAATATTTTCAGAAATTCTGCGGATGAATCCAAGAATTTAATTCTGAGACAGGGCTTGCTCAGAGGTAGCTATGATGCCCGTGCGTCGAATATTTATTACTAATTCATGGCTTTCTGCTGGTAAGAACCATGGCTTGCGTAATGAAATATCTGCGAAAATATTTGAATATTTTCAGAAATTCTGCGGATGAATCCAAAAATTTAGGAATAATTAATTTATGACTTTATACTAGCAGAGCAAACTGTCTAGGAGCATTAATTATTCTGAGATGAGCTTGCTGGAGCTTCATATTTTTTACATAGTCAGGGTAAACTCGTTGTTTGAATCTTGAAGACGTTATCTCTCTATACTAGCAGAGCAAGTTGTTTGGGAGTTGTCCATCCCGTGATAGAAATAATTACTGAAGTGTTCAGTATTCATGAGATATGTCGTTGTCCAGCTGTGAGACTACATATCTACATGCACTCTGAGAGAAAGTATTCTCAATCAAAGGATTCAATGAGAGATTAGTGTCTCAATATTCACGTCTGACTGCTGAATCAGAGGTTCGTATAATTATGGGTTTACGATTTTAGCCTTTGTCGAAAATCCACCATCTACATTAAGTCCCCTGCTTAGTGAGGAAAGCCGTGTTCCTCACTTAGCATTGAATGGTGATTTTCTGGTCATAAACAATATAAGTAATTGAACTTAGTCGTAAGTTAAGATGTTACCGGATTTCGATCGTACGAACATACCATAACTTGAATGAAGATTCCAGAGGCATTCTAGAGCGTCATTTGATGAGCATAAATTGGTGTTGAACCGCTGATTTGGACGACGGGTCCTTGGTCGTTTAGGATTCGCGGGTCGATCCCTCTCCATCAACTTCACGCCAGCATCAAGAGGAAGAAAAGTTGTTGGGCCACCAGCGCCGCCGCCGCCACCGTCCGGCCGTTTGTTGGAGGCGCCGACAGGTATGCGTCCGAACCTTTTTTTTTTTTGCTGATGTTTGTTAATGTTCATGAGTTCTATGGGTTGTTCACATATTGATCATGATAAAATCATATACCCGTGTATATATAATTGTAGGTTTCGTCGAAAACCTTCGTATGCTCGTTTGGTCGTTAGTTTTTGAAAACTAATAATATTCCCTGATTTAGAAGAGATTTTTCTTCATATATGAATATGTAGGTTCAGTGATAAAACTATGTTTATGAGCTTTTATGTGAGCCAAAGTTTTATCATGAAAAAGTGAATTTTCACAAAACTGAAGTAAACCCTTCGTTTTAAAGCATAACATACAGAGAAAAGAGTATCTCTTCTTTATGTATATATGAACTCGTGTCCAGTGATAAAATTTTGTGCATGAGCTTTCATGTAAATCAAAACTTTATCTTGTAATGCGTGAGATTTCACAAAATTGAAATAAACCTTCGTTTCAAATACATATGACGGCACGAAGGAAAAGAGTTTTTGTAAAACCATGGTCAATTCATGGGATTTTTTTTTTGAAACCGTGGAGTGTCTACAATTTATTTTTATGAGCCTGGCTCATGTTAAAATTCTCCATTTATTTACGTGAGCAAATAAACGTTTTGTTTATATATACACATGCAGATATATATTATTTTTTCTAAAATCAAAACTTGAGTTTTGTGCGATATTGCTTAGAAGTAAACAATTATTTATGATGAAATAATGTTTTAGTTTTTCATAATTCTACGGTGAATGTTCACACAATAGAAATATTCATGATTTTATGAAAAATCTGAGTTGTTCGTTTTTATAGGTTTTGAAGAAATGAACAATTTTGGAGTGTTAACTCTAGCATTACTCTCACTAATGTTAGTGGAAGCGTAAAAAGGTAAGAGTTAAGAGTTACCATTTTGGTAGACGATGATGTGAGCATCCTGATCATTTCTGTTGTGTTTTAATTCCACTGCTTTGATGAAATCTGCATCTACGAATGATATACTGAAGTAGGAATGTTGTATGGACGTCACATCATGTTTTCGAGAATGACCGGTTCCCATAACGATGCTTCCAAAGATGATATTTCCATAGATGATATCTCTACAGATGCAGCTTCAAGAAATGATGCTTCTGGGACCTCTGAGTGATGGTGAGAGATCCTTCATACTGAGTTGTACTTTTGCTTATTTCACTAGATTAACCACAGGAACTCTATAGAAATGGAAGAAAGTCTACGGGAGCGGAGAACCCAGAATTAAGGACTACATGATGTTAGCAAATGACGTGTAGTCCCCAGCCGTTTCTTTGGTGAGTTGTTAGCGCTCCTTGTGTCATGAATTTTCCCGTGCAATTAGGATTATGAGACCAAGGTTTGTTATTTCTTTTCAGGATTTTGCTCCATCGATTTACGGTCTTCAACTTGTTCCCGGACAAGCAATTCATGAATCTAACACTGATGAGAAAGTCGATGCAAGTATCCTTTTTTGTGCAGGTGATCTTCGCATCTCCTTGAATGAAGTAATAATAATTTTTGTTGATGAATCCAGGAAGAAATCATTATAGATAATCATCATGCTGATAAAGTGTGCTCTTCTTTGGGATATGGGAATATAGAGAATTCCCGAAATCCCGAACCGAATGGAGATAGCGGCGTTGCCAATGGAGATTATGGTATTTCCGAGCCTTCAAATGATTTAGAGACTCCCCCAGTATGTATATCTCCTTTAAATCATTCTAATCCCATGTAATCTTCGCATTAGGTGCCGAATAACGAAGTTTGGAATCATGGACCTAATAATGATGATTTGGGTAATTCAGGAGTTTTTGGTGACAAGACTTCCATAGCTGCTCCTCAGGATGATGAAGTGCTGGTCGCTGATACCGTGAAGGTGGTGGAAACTCCAATTGTGCCTTAGACGGTGGAAACCGAACCCGAAATAGCAGAAGTTACTTCCGCTGAAGCTGTTTCTATGATTATTGACACTGCTCCAGTAACTGAGAACCATATGATAGTGCATAAGTATCCTACTGCAGGGATTTCCTTTGATCCTCAATTTAGTGAGTTACTCCCATATCACCAGCTTGTTGGAGGTTTTAGCGTTCCCATCGGATATGTTGTTATATACAAGGAACTATGGGAAATGTATGGACACTTTGTTGTTACTCGGGATCCAAGGCGTAGTTATTTCTTGACAAAACAAGTAGAGGCCATCTTGCGTGTTATAGATGATATCCGGATTATAGCCAGAGATGTTGTTTCCCAAGATTTACTCTTTGATTGGGAGTACAACTTGAAGAATGCTGAAGAACTTGGCTTCAATTTGAAGTGGCTCCGTGAAAGACTTGAAGTTATCAAGAAAGCATAAAAGGATGACACTCCTTTCCTTACTAGTGATGCTGTGTTGAAGAAGATGAAGTAGCTGAGCTAACCAGGAAGCTGGAGGTACCTTGATGAAGGACTTAGCGAAAAGACCTGGTGGACATCGATCGACTGTAGAGGTTATGAATCTCGTCCATGAATTCTTGCATGTAGTATGTTCTGGAATCTATAGGAACCTCACACGGCGTTGGAATTCAATGCTTGACCCTAACTTTTGAAGCTAAGAGACTGAGTTATTATGTAGTTGCGGACTATCTCACAACTACACCCTCATAAGAATCCATTAAAATGATTCCTAAATCTAATTAATTTGATATGAAATTAAGAATTAAAGTACTAAAATTATAAAATTGACACAGAGATTTTTACGTGGTTCGATCAATGTGATCTACATCCACGGTTCTTCACTAGTGATTGTATGTAATTACATGATTGTACAATTGAAACTCCATTAAAGAATATTTTGAGCTCTAGAATTTTTTGGGGAAGAAGATGATAAAGAAAATAAAATCTTTCCTAATATTTTCTCTCTCCTCCTAAAATTACCTCTCTCTAAAAAAGACCTCTCCCACTTCTCATGCCTAAATGGCTATTTATATGATCTTACAAAATATGACAGTTGTGTTGTCCCGCCATTTTGGATTTGATAATTATCTTGCGAACCTTCGTAACTTCATTTCGCGAACTTCTTTTGCTTTCCTCGTGATTTCCTTTGCTCGCAAAATGTTCTTTGCTCGCAAGATGTCTTTTCTCTCTACAATTTCGTAAGTTATCATTTGTTGTGATATTCCGCTCCTACATCTTGCCTCTTTTTTCTTGAATATTGCTTGAAGAGTGATCTTCAAGAAAAAATCACTTGATGTGGTTGTTAGAGTAGTCTTTGATCTTTGTTGATGAAGGAACGAGCGAAAGAATATCAAACTCAAAAAGTATATACTTGCCTCTATTATTTTGCGAAGTTCTGAAGCTTTAAGAAGTGATTAGAAGTATCATCTTGCGAAGTATGAAGTATGTGAAGTATCTTGAAGAAGTATGAAGTATAAGAAATATAAAATATCCTTGAAGAAGTATAAGAAGTACTCAATCCTCGAAATATATAAGAAGTATGAAGTATCCTTAAGAAGTATAAGAAGTACTTAATCCTCGAAATATATAAGAAGTATTCGTCCTTGAATGAGAGTGATAAATATTGCCTCTGTTCATGTGAAATTTTTATTCCATTTTTGATGAGGATTCTTGCTGAGAAGATAAAGAATCATAAAATATTTTCTTGGGTATCCATAGTTGCCTCCGTTCTTTATCTATGAAGGAGAATCCTTAAGAAAATGTTGAATAACTAAATTGCGTCTCTATTCTTATCTTGCCTCTGCCTCAAGTGGTAACCCTGCTAACTTCTGAATTTTTCTGCAAATTTCTGAATTTTTCTGTGAATTTCTGAGGTTTTTTCTGAATTTCTAAACTTCGAATAATCTTTCGAATAGTCTCTGCGAATATAGTGTTACGAATATAGTGTTGCGAACATAGTGTTGCGAATATAGTGTTGCGAATATAGTGTTGCGAATATATTGTTGTGAACTATGAATAGTCCTGCGAATTATGAATGTTTCTGCGAAGTTTCGCGGTATTATCCTGTAAAATTTTGTAAAATACTTGTGTGCATATAATACTTATATAATGATTATGTTATGAAATGTGTATGCGATGCTTATTCCTTGAAATGCTTTTATGATGCAAATATGATGCTTGAATGATGCGAGTATGATGCTTGTATGATGCGAATACTTATCTATTGCAATGTATATTTCAAGTTTCTGTTACTTAGCTCATTTTTCCGTAGTAAAATTGATATATCTTTGAGTTGCCTCCATTCATATAAGCATCTTCGCAAGTTTACTTGTGTATTTTCGCGAATGAAATCGCCTCTTCTGGTATGACTTCGTGATATATATTCTTGTAAAAATTCTTCAATGATATTGATGGAATTGTCTTCTTTGATATATATTGTCTTCAAAATTCTTCAATGATCTTGATGGAATTGTCTTCTTTGATATATATTCTCTTCAAAGTTCTTCAATGATCTTGATGGAATTGTCTTCTTTGTTAGGACTTCATGATATATATTCTTGTAAAAATTCTTCAATGATATTGATGGAATAAATTTCATGAATTGCTGTGGTCTTATCATGCCTTCCTAAGTAAAGGTCTTATTTTGCCACCTCTTTTGTGATAATATTTTGTATTTGCGATAATATGACGAGTCTGAACATTCTTGCGAATATACAACCTCGTGACATTATCGTCTTGCGATGAAATCGCAGGACGTTTTTACACTTTCATGTAATAACCCATTGATCTCATCTTAACTTCATTGTTATGTTCTACGAGTTCTTTTTGTATGTTTTCCTTCTCTTTTTTTTTTTTTTTTTTTTTTAGAATGCTCGCAGAACTTCATTTGTTGCACAAATATGACAAGCCTTTATGTTTTCGCAAACAAGAAGCCTCGTGACATTTGCGTCTTATAGCACGTATCAGCTCCCTAATGGAGGGTGCTGCCCTTTATCTTCCCCCTGGTTGCCCCTTCAAGGAAGCGTACATCGACCATACAAGGTTAGCTCTTCCCATCCGGTCTTAGAAACAACCAGTTTTGATCGCAACCTCTTATCCTTTTTGCCTATAGGGCTTATAGTTACGAGGTTGCACCCTATGGGGTATCTTTGGGCCAAGTGCATCATTTTCCAAGACTTGTCAAAAATGGCAGATGTGGTTCAACCTCACCCGGCACTCTTGACTCAACCGTGTACCTCGGCGCCTTGATCATTTTCTGCACTTCTTGGGAAAGACAGTATGCCTTAGTCGCCCAACCTAAATCCTCTTACACCGCATTTTATATTGCGTAATGTCGCTAGATTAGGTGAGAATCCAAGGTGTCTAACCCGGATAGGTACCCCATTATTGGGTTGTACCCCTAAAATTTTACCATGTACTAAGGGCCCTTGGTGGTGTTCCGGTTACCCTTAGCCACGCTTATAGGTACCCCCTTAAATGACGCACTTTAGGACTTTGCATCTTACGAAATATAGCTTCGCGAACTAGGTTGTACGCCACAAAGGTTTGCCTGTATAAAATTTTCTGCGGCTCTCTTTCTTTTTTGGAGGCTGATCACAGATTGCGGTCTTTTATTCGCAAATTAATGAAAGTTTAATCGCAATTGATTTTTGGCGGTATTTTTTCGCCTTTTTTAAAAATTCATCGTAAAATTTTCATGTATATAAAATGTTGAATGTTTTCATGAAATGTTTAGTATAAGAAGTATGAGAAGTATCCATATCACATCTTTAAATCAAAATTATTCTATAGAAATATAGGAATTGAATTTTCTCTGTTTTTTGCAATTTTGAAGTCTTTGAAAATTTTTGAGATCTTTTAATTTTTGCGATGAAGTAATTTTAGAATCTTGCGATTGTGTCGCTTTTTACCAATCTAAAGAATCTTTAAAATGTTTTGGAATCTTTGAAATTGTAGAAATTTTGCGAGTACATAATTTCAAAAATCTTTTATCTTCCGTAAATAAAGTATTAAAGGAAATGGTACCTACCTTTTTACGGCTTGTTGTTGTCTTTTGCGAAGTATATGACTTGCCATTTCTTGCGAAATAATCTTCTACTCTCTTCTTGCGAAATATCCAAAATTCTTGCGAAGTAAATGAACATCTGCGAAGCATTTATGTTGCGAAGATTCGTAAGGTATTTGCGAACATTTGCGAGATATTTTCTTATTCGTAAGTAATAATTTGATCATGCTGTAATATTGCTTTTCCATCTGCGTCTTCCCGTAATGAATAATGTTGCCTGCGTTAAAGAAATATGGTGATGGACTGTATTGAAAATTGAGAGATATTTCCTTCGCTGCTCCTGCTCACAACCACCCAGTAACTCTGACGGATGTTCGTAACTCTGATACTTTAGGATCTCGCAGCATCAGTCGGTTCTGTCCGCGTCTCAGAAACCCGAGTATCAATCAACAGTGAGTTGAGTTGAACGGCATTTGATATTAGTTCTTTTACTTGAAGTTTTGTTAGTTTTTCACTAAATCATGTGAGTTGATCAAATAATTTGTTGATCTTTATTGTAATATCTTTTTTATTGGTTGGTGAAGTGAGTCGTTGGTTGTCCTTCACTGTATTTAGGAACGAACTTCGTATTTCTGGAATAGAGAAGTTGGCCGGGCTGGTGATGGTGTGTCTGGATATCACGAGTTAACCATACTTCGCAATTTGATATTTCTTAAAATGCCTCCCTTTCGTTTGCCAAACTTTGAAGTAAGATAGTTCATTGGTTCTCTTAGTTCTTTCCTAAGTTGATTCGCTTTGAGAAGTCTAACTTCATTGGAACTGGAAGTTCATACTTCGCCACTCCATAGTCATTCATTTCTCCAGTTAATGTTCCTTATATATCATGTTGCTCATAACCCATCCATGACGAGATAAATTTGAGTGTTGCTCATAACCCATCCATGACGAGATAAATTTGAGTGTACATTTGAGTAGTATACTCCAAGTAGCTAACTGGATGAGTGGACTTCGTATACTCCAAGTAGTATATATTCTCAAAACACCATTTGGTGGGACTTCGTAATTTCCTGCGAATATTCTCAAAACACCATCTTCGTAATTATACTCCATCTATCCCTTCCGGTATACCCTCTCGCAAATTGGCTTAATATCACAAGAAACAATTCACTGTCAATCTCACAGAAATTTTTAGTCATAAATGTTGTTTTTCCCATCCTAGGAAAAAGGACTCTAACAATCGCAAAAGTGAACTTCACAGAATGAAAACGATCAATGAATTTGGTTAGTAAGATGTATGGTATTAAGATGAATAATTTATCCCTACGAAGAATGAAAACTTTCAATAAAATCTTTTTAATTTTGTTTTTGTGAAATGTAAATTTCTAATCAACAGAAAATCTCGAAGTTTGACCTTTTTAGAAATTCATTAAACAAATTTGTAAAACGAAATTTTGTTACTACAAATTCGTAGCAAAACATTTTTAAATTCAAGATTTCCACAATAAATCAAATTTCTACAAAAAGCAAAGTTTAGATCGCAAAAAATTTATTTTTCAATTTGTGTTTTGAAATTCCCAAATTTTGAAAAATGAAACAAAGAATAAGAAAAGTGAGAAGAAATTTGTCCTTTTTGGAAGCGATTGTTGACGTAGCATGTGTAAATTTCATTTTGCTTGACGATTTCTCCATATCCACATCTCTCTGCTAAAATGCGTTTGTTGTTTGAAGATGCAAATAAAAGAACTTCCATTCCTGTCTTCAAAACTCATAGATCCGGTACAATTCATCATCAACAGTAACCAATTTTTCTAACTTTCTTGAACCAACAAGGTTAGGTCCCTGTTTCTAGCGCCAATTATGTAGTTGCGGATTATCTCACAACTACACCCTCATAAGAATCCATTAAAATGATTCCTAAATCTAATTAATTTGATATGAAACTAAGAATTAAAGTACTAAAATTATAAAAGTGACACAAAGATTTTTACGTGGTTCGATCAATGTGATCTACATCCACGGTTCTTCACTAGTGATTGTATGTAATTACATGATTGTACAATTGAAACTCCATTAAAGAATATTTGGAGCTCTAGAATTTTTTGGGGAAGAAGATGATAAAGAAAATAAAATCTCTCCTAATATTTTCTCTCTCCTCCTAAAATTATCTCTCTCTCTAAAAAAGACCTCTCCCACTTCTCATGCCTAAATGGCTATTTATATGATCTTACAAAATATGACAGTTGTGTTGTCCCGCCATTTCGGATTTGATAATTATCTTGCGAACCTTCGTAACTTCATTTCGCGAACTTATTTTGCTTTCCTCGTGATTTCCTTTGCTCACAAAATGTTCTTTGCTCGCAAGATGTCTTTTCTCTCCACAATTTCGTAAGTTATCATTTGTTGTGATATTCCGCTCCTACATATTAAATGATAGAAGAATCACTCAATCTGGAGTTGTATAAGTATGCCAATGAAGCATGCACATTTGCAATTTGTAATCCCGTACAAATTTCTTAGGTTTCGTAGACCTGACGGTAAATATCATATCTTTCAACTTGTATGTCCAATTAATGCGCCTTTTTGGTATATTGTTGAAGATACACAGACGAACATCTTTTGTTGAGGAAGTATTGTCCCATACCTCACCCATTGGCACGTTTTTTGCAAACCCATGACCTGAAGTGTGTTGTATCTCATCTGTAGAGGTGATGAGAACATCTTGTAGAAGACTTTGGATTATGCCCACCAGTCGTGCCATCTTTGGGAAGACTTCATGTGATCATGTTATCAGGTCTATACATAATGATATGAATCATTGGTTCTTAGAGAAGTCCGCTTCATGTGTACTACTTCAGAGAATGATTAGTTGATGAAGCCTTGAGGATGTTTCTCCTGAGACCGTTGTTGGTGTTGATACCATGAATGATCACGCTCTAGAGATCTTTATCGATGTTGATATCATGGATGGTGTTCCCTTAGAGATTATTATTGACGCTGATACCACGGTTGAAGTTTCTTTAAAGACCGAAAAGGATAGAACTATGATTATAGACATAGTAGTTGCTCCTCCATCCAGTGAGACTTTTGGTGGGTTGAGCATCTCTAAGATGAAGGTGTTCTGGGAGTTCAACATGAATTCTCCTGAACAGTATGATTTTACTGTGAACTGGATTCGTTAGTGAGTCGACGAAGTTGCGGCGGATTGCATCAGCAGCCTTTATTCTGGGTGTGATCGGTGAAGAGAAAAAGTTCCTTAGTCGTGCAGGAGCTTGTGATGTAGAGAGATCCCGTTGATGAAGTTTCATGGAATCACATTTGGTTGCAATAACTTGTTATGTGGATAACATTTATTGAAATAAAACCGATTTCTCCAGTAAGATCAAGTCCCCAACGTTTGTTGAAGGAATTCGTGCCATCCATGGGTGAATGATATTGCATCTGCTTTAGAAGTCTTGTCATGGGGATAGTGAAGACTCAGCGATTGTAGTTTAGTTGCACTTAGGTTGCGCTGGTGGTGAATCCGTATGTCATCATCGAGGTATTTATGCTGAAGCCAGAGGCGTCATTATCGAAGGTGTACTCTTTGATTGGGAGTACAATTTGAAGACTTCTTAGATGATCTAGCATTGAAGTGTCATATCCTTCGATCTTTGAATATCTTAGGCTTGATCGTCTCGGCCCCGAGTATCTTCTGTTGATCCAGCATCCCTTTCGTTGCGGTAGTGGGATTCAACACTTGTGCAGACATCAGAGCTTTCTGATTTTCTGAGACACATGGACACTCCTGCAAGGCTCTATAGAAACGCCCAAAGTGTTCTTTTCCATGCTTGGACATCATCTCAGTAATGAATATTTCAATGTTCAGTTTGGAGAAATATCAGATTCAACCACTTGGTAAAATACTAATCCGGTGAAGCTACCATCATAACATCTTGTAGAGTTGCTAGCAGAATTGAGTCCCCGTGATAGGATAGCATGTGAGGAAATAAATGACATATACATGAAATGAATGAGACTTGCCTGAGTGTGGAACCTCTTGATGAATATCTATGCATCTTTTGCAGGTTCTTGCTTCAACCTCGTCGAAGTTTAAAATTCCTCTTGACGAATATCTATGTCCGTCAAACCTTCTGGATCAGAACTTTCTTCGTTGGAGAGATGTGTAACCAAAGATGATTCGTAAGTATCCATCTTTTCAGTGTGGACCTATGCTCGTCTGAAGGACATGCATATCCTGGATCTTCCTGATTATGCGAAACTTGGTTTCTGTCCAGGTTGGACTTATGTTCACTTTGAGAATGATGTAGCCATGAGTATTTCCGAGCGCTTATTCGAGGTCTCTGATTGAGATGGAGAATGAGTATCTTCTTGCAGAGGGATGCATGTGGATCCGATGGTTTTCACTGGAATGTTGTTGTTGGTTATGTCAATATCGATCAACGTTCTTCCAAATTTGTTTTTTTCTGAGATTGATTGTGGTAAGCAGTCCCCAGTCGTACATCTCTTGATCTGTGGCTGGAGGCTCAAGAAATATTTTCGGGATGGACTTCTTGACACGATGTGGTTCAGTACTGTGAACATGTCTCTCCTTTGTGCCTTCGACAGATAACACAATTCACGTTCGTCTTGAACTGCTTCTTTGATAGGTTGTCCAAAGAGTGTAAAGGTTCTGACTGGGAGAGGATTCTTATGTACTCCTTCAGTCCCCAGTTGAAGCTATTGTGAATCAACCTTCTCTTTGAAAATGTGTTTCAAACTACGCAGTTGCATTGTGGGATGATTGACGAACCTGAGGAAGTGGCAGTAACGAGGACTTTCCATGTCTTGTTCAGTTGGTTCTTTCTGGACATATGGAAACTTGATTGCACCATCTTGTATCCAGACATCCAGGAGTTCGATGACTTCTTCAATAGAGCAGGGAAATTTAGGTGTCTCCAGATCTTCTGCATGCTGGGGAGGAGCCTATACGTCATCCGTCATTTGTTCCTTTAAAAGGGGTGGAAGAAGTATGCTTGCGTTGTAGTTCAGCTTTCCGTCTTCTCCCTTCTGCGATAGCATTTGCGGAAGGCTGCAGGTTGTACTGCTTGTTAATTAGACGTCTTCTTCCTCGAGTGTCTCGTGCTTCTTCAGCCTTTGTGGATTTCGTTCTTTCCAACAGAGAAGGTGCAGTGGTTACTGATCTCTTCGTGGCTTCATGGAGCTCTGAGAAAGTATGGAACCGAAGATTTTCCAGTAAATCTCTGTAAACCGGGAGCATGCCATCAATTCAAAAATCTATCAGTTGCTGCTCCGTGACATTTGGATCATGACAATCCAGGGCTTGGACTCTGAATATTTTCACATAATCATCAGGATGCTCGCTGTTCCTTTGAAACATCCTTCCTAGATCAGAGAGAGTGATTTGATCTTACACGGAGAAGTATTTTCTGTAGAAAACATTAATTATCTCTCTCCAATCA
Organism: Papaver bracteatum; assembly: GCA_023529315.1. Classification (NCBI taxonomy): domain Eukaryota; kingdom Viridiplantae; phylum Streptophyta; class Magnoliopsida; order Ranunculales; family Papaveraceae; genus Papaver; species Papaver bracteatum. Next base: position 7,720,599 of record JAJJWX010005152.1, read on the forward strand.
GTGATACTTCCTGGTGCAATGTTATTATACCAGGTATATGCTCTGCCTATCAGAGACTTTGAAAATTCCTTCAGACGGACGACATGTTGTGCTCATGTTCGCCCAATAATTATTTGTAAGAGGAATCCTATGTATGGAAGCAGGATATGAAGGTTGGTGAAGATGTACAGATGATGCCTTGTCTTTTCCTCGATCCTCAAAAGTTCTCCAGGTCTTCATGAGTGATGAAAATTGCAGGTTCCATTGTTGGAGAGTCATCTGCAGCTTTGAGGAATTCTTCATCATGCACAACATGGATTGGAGAGATTTCGGGATCAGCAGTTAAAGATGTTTCTTTAGATTTTCCTTTCTCGCGTTGAGGCTGAGTTCATTTAGATGCAAGCTTGTTTGTGAGAGTTTTGAGATGAGCACACAACTATTTCTGTGCTGCATCTACGTCAGTCTGTACCTTCATGAGATCAACTATGGTAGGTTGATTTCCTTTTGTTTTTTCAGGAGATCAACTGAAGAGTATATTTTTAATGGCACCAGTGCCGTCACTTGCAGGGGTGATCACTGGAGAATCAGTGCTTGGATGAGTGGCGTTAGCAGTACTAGATCTTATGATATTAGCATCGGGTTTTGAACCCGGATTGGCATACCTAAGATCGACCATCCTTGTGAAAATTGAGATTGTAACCGAGAGAATGATCTCCCACTGTGGTTTCCAATCTGTACATGGGTGTTTGTGGGAGAAAACTACTTTTGCAGGTTTAGGTAAATTTGGGTGTGTGTGGATGAGAAGTGAATTTAAACCTTCAACAAATGTGTTGCACGATGAGCACTTTTGATTCGAGAGATAATCTGTACAATTTTGGCCTTTAAAGAAGACACTACCGTTCAGATTTGTTTCGGTCACGGGTGAAGGATGTGAGGTTGATCTTAGGGAGGGAAGCGAATAAGGTGTTGAGAGTATGAAGGTGAAGGCTATTTGATGACTTGTTAACAGAAGGTTGAGCAGGCTAGCAAATGTTGCAGGAATGCTCTGGGTGTTGAATACGATGGTATTAACATTAGGTTTTTCTGTGTTGTTGGAAATAGGGAGGAGAACCTATTTATACAAGTCGATAAGCCTTCATCACGTTTCTCGTGGGAAAGTGGAGGAAGTGGAGTGATGGAGGAAGTAGAGTTGTGTGTTAGTGTCACACGGTTGCTCGCCCACTTCTCCTATCATCGCTAACCGCCCATGTTTCCCTGACACGATCTTGTGATGGCGTGTTGCACGCTGCACGCTGTAAACCGCCAAACCAATACCCCAGTTTGTATCCCCCAGTTGTAACGTGATTAATGTCTCGAGTGTGTGGATCATGGGACCCACATAAAATAGTGCAGGGTGAATCGTGAACTTGGTATGACATCACATGCAGCCATCTTCAGCTGACCGTTTGGAGGCTGTATGGGCAGGCCACACCTTGGTCGGTCACCCTGTGAAGAAGAGTGACGGATGGTGATCTTGGTGATACCTTGTTTGCTGGTTGATTCGCACCCTAAGTCATTCGTCCAAGCTTGCAAAGTTGGATGGACGAGATGGCTTGCAACCCTATTTGCGATCGTTGGATGGGAGGCGCGCATGCTGCCTCTTTCAACCCAAACGTTTGCATGATAAGAGAGTTTCTATGGAGGAACCGATTGGCCCTGCATGGAGGTGGTACAATGGTGTTCACGCCCATGCCTGCTTGACTTGCAAATATTTGATCTAAGCCACTCACTTTAGGTGGCAAAGACGAGTGGTCGAGATTAGATATGCATGGAGGGGCCATGACATGCCACCTTTGGGCACATGTATCGAGGAACTTGACCACTACCGATCTTGGCCGATCATCTAGGCGTGAAGTCGGGCCCACGGTGGTCATGCTAGCATGCTCGGTTCCCTCTAAATCTTTATCTTTGCCTTCCATCCAAGCCTGCGAAGATAGACGTATGAGATGATTCTACGACATTAGGGTTTTGGACCGACCACTTTGGGCGACCGATTTGAGAGTTGCGTTCCTCCTTTGGGGAGGTCGGCCACGCATGCAGAAACCTTGGTTGACGGTGAGAATATACATACTTGCTCCATGGTTCTGGGCGCGATCTAATCCATCCAACTATGCCTGCGAAGTTGGATGATCCTGATCATTTTGGATCTTCTCAACCTGCTAAGGCGTCAAACTAGCCTTGTTTGGGCAATCGTATCTTGCACCATGGCTTGCCTATGAGGGAGTCGACCATGCAGGTGGAAAGTGGTCCCGCCAATGGTGCACCATCACTTTACGGCGTGTTTAAAGTGTGATCTAAGCCATCCAACTATGCTTGCGAAGTTGGACGCTCACGATCAATAGAAGCCCTTGGCCGCGCGACATGCCTTCTTTGGCCAAGCGGTTTGGGACAACCAACTGTAGTTGGTCTTGTCCGACGAGTTACGTGTGCAGGTGGGTCTATGGTGATCATGCCGGCATGCTCCGGACCCCTGAATCTATATATATACCCTCCATCTATGCCTGCGAAAATGGATGGTTGAGATTGTTTTGCGACACATGTAATATGCCTTTGTTTGTTTTTAGCAGGTGAGACTAACATGGGTAGTCTTGCCTGCGTTCAACGGGGCTAATATAACCCGCATCAGGTAGCCTACGGGAGTTTGCATGTCGAACACAAGGCTTTGAGTAGGGCATTAATTGTAATGCTGCAAACCTACAGAAAATCGGGATGGTTGCTACATGCTCCGCTCTGGGTAGGTTATAATTCTCAGGGATGGTTGCACATGCTCCAATGAATTATCATGGAGAGAAATATTCATCACCTGAAGGCTTTATCCTTTGCAGGACGTCAGCTTACAAAAATTGGCTTTTTTAAAATTTTAGCATTTAAATAGAAATCCACCATCAACATTAAGTCCCCTGCCTAGCATGTAATGATTACACTATTGAAGGGTAGGCATAAGATGGTGACTAATAAAGATAAAAATTTTGAGATAAAGTTTGATGTTACCAGGAGAGACGAGTCGTCTTGTCCTTGCTATGCCTGCCTCTGTCGAGAGCCCGCTTTGGTGGGACCCGATGCGAGCATTCTTGCTTTGAACGTGGGAAGCTGTGCATGTAACCCTAGATGAATGTGCACCCCACCATGTATATGCTTCAACCAACGTCACTCTGTTGTGCCTGCTTGATAGGCATGTGGGGGCATGTGCCTGTTTGATCGAACATGGGCTTGTTGTGCCTGCTTCGGTTGATCGTCTCGTTGCGTGGGAGGAGGTATGTCATGTGTGTTAAATTCCTTGGATCCGGTTGAGTTGATCCTTCCAATGGTAAAGCTCGGCTGGGGAAGTACAGCTTGGTGGGTCGATCCACCTTTGTCTTCCTCTTTCTGTGTGCCTTCTCATATGCCTAGCATTCGATAAACATTGTTGATCACAATCCCGACTTAACAGCCTCAGAAAGCGGCAAAGGTGGACTTATTTTCTCCTGGGGATCTTGTTGGATCGTGAAGCATATAAAGAAGTTTTCCTGTATTCTTCTCATTAGGAGATCGTCTTCTTCAACATCTCAGGTATTGCTCCATACCTTGATTTATTAATTGATCGAAGATAGTTGTGATTAGAATATTTTTTATGTGCCGCCGCAACTTATCTTCCCCTATTTTTTGCAGTATATCATGAAAGGTGTTGGTGATGATCACTCTGCAGCTTATTCAGAAAAAAGTTTTGAAGTTGATAAACCAGAAGCTAACGCGCATGAAGAGGTGATGGCTAAAATTGATTTGCCACTTCGTGAAGTCGGCCATGCCGTACATGGAATGCCTATCTTGCATTTAACCATTGTCAGGGGGCGGCTCCGTGCTCTTTCAGTTGCAATCGATATAGAGGAGAAACAAAGACATGAATAAGCGTTGCGAGCGAAGTGGAAACGCGAGGCGTCACAAGCACCAGTAAGCTCGAGAGCTGAAGGTTTTGCAGCTCGGTTGAAGATACGGAGGGTTGAACATGAATGTCATGCGGGTGATAGGAAGTGTGATTACCCAATACGTGGTGGTGTGATAATCCTTGACCCTGATACTGATGAGACTGAACGTCCGAAAGTGATTGGCACGATCTCCAAAGTTGCAATGGATTCTGTAGAAGGTGCAGAAGATATGCATCTTGAAGATGTTGAGGCGAGTCGCTGTGTGCCCGAAGAAGAAGTTGAGGCGTCTCTGGAGAAAGCGGCACAAGATGTGGATCCCAACGAGTGATGAAGACGCAACCAGCAATTGAGTTTCTGTTATTCTTCTTTGTATATTTTTTTATACTCAGTGGTAATTTGAGTTTGAAGTTTTCTTCTTTGCTTGCTTTTCTTGAACAAAGTTTTATTCAATGTTGCTTTCGAAACATGCATATTTTTTATGCTTGTACCCCCTGACGTGAGTCTGGCTCTGTTGAAGTAAATCATGTAGGATACCTTCTTCCTCCCCTTTTTACATGTTTTACTCCTCCCATATTACCAGGCTGGTATAAAGATTTGGTATGAGGATTTAGGGTTTTCTTTCTGGGTAATGGTGGTTTGAAGGTGACTCATAACTTTGTGTGATTTTATGAGAAATTATAAAAGGAATGAAATCTTGATTACTTGAAGAAATATTGAAACCCTAATAAGTATGAAGGCAAGTGGTGCCATCATTTTGAAGGAATTACAAATATTGTGAAAAGGAAAATTGTTGGAGGAATCCCCCCGGGGGGATTAGAGAGGTGATGTCGTGTCTTCAGGTGAGGTAGGGCTTGAGCCATCGTGAGTGAACAACCACACCTTCGAGTTTGTCTGCATTGATGATCTTGTAGTAACCTCCCAAGATAACATCTGCCACTAAGAATACTTCTTCTTCCTTTGTAGGCATATCAGGCTGGGCAGTTATTTTTACTGCCATGTTTCCAACTTGGAACGTGGTTACCTTTGCTACCATATCTCCGATTTGAAACGGATTTGGACTTGGTATAACAGCTTGCTTCTGACTCGTGTCGTTCTTGACTGCTTCCAAACTTTTGGTGAAGCGATTAAAGGGGTCAGCACTCCATTCACATCTCTTGGTGGTGGCCCTCCTGTCAGGTGAAACAGTCCCCTACGGTCCAACAGGACAATCATCCACTACTTGCAAAGAGGGTTGTTCAATGAGACTTACTTGGGCTAGGAATCTCTTGACGTAGGACGAAGGGCTTTCACCAGGGAGTTGCGTTATGCTTGTGAGTTGTTGGTATGGAGGCAACAGGAAGTCTTCGAGTCTCCAAGGTTTGTTGGAAATCATCGGAGCTGGCTTGTTGAAAATCATCGGAGATGGATTGTTGGAGATTCTTCCAGGTACTGAGATTGGTAAGGAATGCGCCTTGTGTACCCACGGGCGCCCCAGAATCATGTCGTAGTCCGGATGTTCCTTAATTATATAGAATTTGGCTTGTGTTGGAGTGTTACCGATCTTGACATCAATGTCAATGTATCCGTAGACATCCACAAACTCTCCTGCTGGGCTCTTAATCACAGTCGGACCATGGGTAGCCTTATGCTTTGAGATTTTCGCAGCTTGCAGGGTCTTGATAGTAACGATGTTGAATTCAGAAGCTGTATCGATTAATGTGCTATCAAACTTGACATTTTTCAAATGGGCGACGGTCGAAAGTCCCTAGTTTCCTTTGTTGGCGCTATCTTCCAAGGAGGCTTGAGATGCTGGAACGACTTCTTTTTCTGGGTACAAGCGCCTGCCTGACACAATACGGTTGAGGGCCATGAATATATCTTGACGTTGTACCTTGTAAAGGTACACGATTTCACACAGGTGTTCCATCATGGATTGTGCAGTATTGCGCACAGAGTCTCCAGAGATCATGCACCTTCGGACAGTAATAGGGTCTCTGTGAACTCCTTCATTCCCCAATTGAAGCTCTCCTACTGCTATCTTTTCCCTGAAGATTTCTTTCAACTTGTTGCAATCCTTAGTTGGGTGGTGGACAAACCTATGATAACGGCAGTACTTAGGGTCTGCCATGTCTTTCTCAGTTGGTGGACGTCTGATAGGAGGTAGCTTGATAGCATCATCCTGAATCCATGCCTCCAAGAGTTCCATTTCTTCATTTATCGGAAACGGGAAGCCTGTGTCTTCGGTGCTCTGTGCAGGATCTCTGCCTGTTCCCTTTCGAGGAGAAGCTTTATGCGTTTGAGCCGCACGCTTGGGTAGTTGTTCTGCCGCCGCTGAAGCTTTTCTCTTTCCGCCTTCGCTTACTACACTGACAGAAGGGCCAGTATTATACTGTTTGTTGATGAGGCGCCTGTTTCCCCGATTATATCGTGAATCGTCGCTCCGAACGATCCTGGTTCTTTCCAATAATGCTGGGGCGGTAGTAGCCGAACGTTTGGCTGCTTCATGGAGCTATGAGAACGTCTGGAATCCCAAGTTTTCCAGCAGGGCGCGATATATGGGTATCATTCCATTGATGCATAATTCCACCAGCTGTCGTTCTGTGACATTTGGTTCATGGCAGTCCAACGCTTGTGTTCTGAACCTTTTGACAAAATCATTTGGATGTTCGTTGTTCCGTTGGGAGATTCTCCCCAGGCCTGAGAAAGTAACTTGATCAGATACAAAGAAGTACTTCTTTTAAAACACGCTGACCATCTCATTCCAATTGGATATGCTGTCGGGTGCAATGTTGTTGTACCACGTATAGGCTCTCCCCGTAAGCGATTTGGAGAATTCCTTCAGGCGGAGAACGTGATTGTATTCGTGTTCTCCTAAGGATTTTAAAAATCTAGAGACGTCTTCACGAGCATTACCGGTACCATCGTAAAGGGTGAATTGAGTGGAGGTGTATCCCCTAGGAAGAGGAATCCGCTGCACGTCTTGTGGATATGGAGGCTGGTGTCGATGCGCGTCCATCGGATTTTCTTTGCCATGATTTTGGAGGAGTCTCTCCAGATGTTCACGTGTAATAAAGTTGGACGATAGGCTCCTTTCCCTGAGACGCTCCTGGTCCCTTTCTCTTACGTGGTCAGTAGCATAAGACTCTTCGTTTAGGTAGGCTTGTGTAACTGAGGCACCTGCTCCAGGTGTGCTGAACGTATTTCTTGTTGGCCCTTGGGGCTATCTCGACTCTTGTGGTAATCGATCGGTTAATGTTTTAAGGAAGGTGAGTACCTCCTTCTGAGTGGTTTCCATGTCTGCCTGAGCTTTAGCGAGGGTTTCTTGTCTCTCCATCAAGTCCACCATGGTGATAGGAGGTTTCCCTCCTTTGGGTCCTCCAGATCATCGTCTTGAAGGGGGAGTAGCAGTCGTTCTGGTGACGGACAAAGGTGTCATGCTTGAGGAAATGCCTGGATTTTCAGCCACTCTAGCTCTTGTAACGGGAGGTGTCACACCTATTGGAATGTTCTCTCCTGCTCCGCTGGTATTGGTGGTACTGATGGTAGAAGACGCAACTCCACGGGACACGGTGATTGTACTGTCGGGTTGTATAGTGACACCAGTAATTTGGATATCAGACCTAGAAGTGTTGTCGGTGCTACTTCCCTCGGGATTGGTTGCTGATCCAGATCTAAGATCCACCATTCTTGAAAATTGAAATGGTATTGAAGAGATCGACTTCACAACCGATAGATTAACCTCCCACTGTGGTCGCCAATTGTTTGTGGGAGAAAACTACTTTTGCAGGTTTAGGTAAATTTGGGTGTGTGTGGATGAGAAGTGAATTTAAACCTTCAACAAATGTGTTGCACGATGAGCACTTTTAATTCGAGAGATAATCTGTACAATTTTGGCCTAAACCGAAGACACGGCCGTTCCAGATTTATTTCGGTCACAGGTGAAGGATGTGAGGTTGATCTTAGGGAGGGAAGCAAATAAGGTGTTGAGAGTATGAAGGTGAAGGCTATTTGATGACTTGTTAACAGAAGGTTGAGCAGGCTAGCAAATGTTGCAGGCAGGCTCTGGGTGTTGAATAAGATGGTATTAACACTCGGTTTTTCTGTGTTATTGGAAATAGGGAGGAGAACCTATTTATACAAGTCGATAAGCCTTCATCACGTTTCTCGTGGGAAAGTGGAGGAAGTGGAGTGATGGAGGAAGTGGAGTTGTGTGTTAGTGTCACACGGTTGCTCGCCCACTTCTCCTATCATCGCTAACCGCCCATGTTTCCCTGACACGATCTTGTGATGGCGTGTTGCACGCTGCACGCTGTAAACCTCCAGACCAATACCCCAGTTTGTATCCCCCATTTGTGACATGATTAATGTCTCGAGTGTGTGGATCGTGGGACCCACATAAAATAGTGCAGGGTGAATCATGAACTTGGTATGACATCGCATGCAGCCATCTTCAGCTGACCGTTTGGAGGCTGTATGGGCAGGCCACGCCTTGGTCGGTCACCCTATGAAGAAGAGTGATGGATGGTGATCATGGTGATACCTTGTTTGCTGGTTGATTCGCACCCTAAGTCATTCGTCCAAGCTTTCAAAGTTGGACGGACGAGATGGCTTGCAACCCTATTTGCGATCGTTGGATGGGAGGCGCGCATGCTGCCTCTTTCAACCCAAACGTTTGCATGTTAAGGGAGTTTCTATGGAGGAACCAATTGGCCCTGCATGGAGGTGGTACAATGGTGTTCACGCCCATGCCTGCTTGACTTGCAAAGATTTGATCTAATCCACTCACTTTAGGTGGCAAAGACGAGTGGTCGAGATTAGATATGCATGGAGGGGCCGTGACATGCCACCTTTGGGCACGCATATCGAGGAACTTGACCACTTCCGGTCTTGACCGATCATCTAGGCGTGAAGTCGGGCCCACGGTGGTCATGCTAGCATGCTCAATTCCCTCTAAATCTTCATATTTGCCTTCCATCCAAGCCTGCGAAGATGGACGTATGAGATGATTCTACGACATTAGGGTTTCAGACCGACCACTTTGGGCGACCGATTTGAGAGTTGCGTGCCTCCTTTGGGGAGGCCGGCCACTCATGCAGAAACCTTGGTTGACGGTGAGAATATACATACTTGCTCCATGGCTCTGGGCGCGATCTAAGCCATCCAACTATGCCTGCGAAGTTGGATAGTCATGATCGTTTTGGATCTTCTCAACCTGCTAAGGCGTCAAACTAGTCTTGTTTGGGCAATCATATCTTGCACCACGGCTTGCCTATGAGGGAGTCGACCATGCAGGTGGAAAGTGGGCCCGCCAACGGTGCACCATCACTTTACGGCGTGTTTAAAGTGTGATCTAAGCCATCCAACTATGCCTGCGAAGTTGGACGCTCACGATCAATAGAAACCCTTGGCCGCGCGACATGCCTTCTTTGGCCGAGCGGTTTGGGACAACCAATTGTAGTTGGTCTTGTCCGAAGAGTTACGTGTGCAGGTGGGTCTACGGTGATCATGCCGGCATGCTCCGGACCCCTGAATATATATCTATACCCTCCATCTATGCCTGCGAAGATTGATGGTTGATATTGTTTTGCGACACATGTAATATGCCGCTGTTTGTTTTTAACAGGTGAGACTAACATGGGTAGTCTTGCCTGCATTCAACGGGGCTAATATAACCCGCTTCAGGTAGCCTACGGGTGTTTGCATGTCGAACACAAGGCTTTGAGTAGGGCATTAATTGTAATGCTGCAAACCTACAGAAAATCGGGATGGTTGCTACATGCTCCGCTCTGGGTAGGTTATAATTCTCAGGGATGGTTGCACATGCTCCAATGAATTATCATGGCGAGAAATATTCATCACCTGAAGGATTTATCCTTTGCAGGACGTCAGCTTACAAAAATTGGCTTTTTACAATTTTAGCCTTTAAATAGAAATCCACCATCAACAATGGGGAAAAACGATTTGCTGGTTTTTGTGGAATTAAGAACGACCGTACGAAAGAGATTCCTTGAACCAAGCAAAATGTTCAACCTCATACATATGCACCGCTATGAAGGGGGTGCTTTAAGATCGAGAGAGCAATCTGTAGTACTCCGGACTAAACCAAGACAATGGCCATTCCAGAGTAAATTCGGTCACAAGAGAGAATGGGTTGATCTGTAGGAGGGAAGATGAGAAATGTGTGAGATCAATGATGATCTGAGTTTGTAGATATGTTATGAATTCAGCGTGAAATGCTCTGAATGATTGAATTTTGCCTGATTTAGAGTAATTTCTGTGAGTTCGTGTAGACAAAAGAGCACCTGTATGAACTTTGGTGAGAAATTGCTCGTTCAAACGATCGTTGTTCGAATGCTTGAGAACTCTTCGAATGTTGTTATTTCAATCAGGATTCAGAGACATTATATAATGCCGGAGATGAAAACACCATGATCCCATGAAGTGTGACAGTTTTCTGGAATCAAAGAGTGGGGAAGTGGGAAATCGTGTTAAACCAATTACTCATCGTGCGGAGACTTGGTTAATTTTCCACCCACTACTTTGATGATTCCTTCAACTGATTGCACGACTTGCTCACATTCCATCGTGTATTTGAACACACGTGTCGTAGACCGCTAGACCAAAACCCTAGTTTATATGCCCCCAAGTGACACGATTGATGTCTTGTGGTTAATTTAGTCAGTTGTTGATTTCATGACTTCGTGGGACAATGAGTCCACGTATTTGCTGATTTAAACATAATTTTGTGAAATGTTCTGCAAATCATGAATCGAACGTGTCTGCTGAGACAGTGGTGTAATCCTCACATTGAGGTGAGCGAGTGTTGCTCGATAATTTGTTGAATATTGATAGTTGAACCAATATTCCTTGATTTGAGTAAATATTGCTCATCTGAGCAAGTGTTGCTCGTTTGATGAATTATTGGTATCGTGACCAAAATAAAATATTAATTAAAGTGCTGGTAGTTGAACCGAGCATAATTAATAAGAATACTGATCATGATATCGTTGCAAAATTATTAGTGTTTGAATCTGGATCATAATCCTTGGATTCAGAAATCCTAATTTGATCAATTGATGACCGATTGATGGTTTATTTGAAAATTAACCATGGAACAAAGGAGAACTGGCTTCATGGTACCTTGGATCAACCATGAAATTCTCATATGCTCACGTGAGCAAAAAGCAAGACCTCTTTTAAAAGTTGGTGAGTTAATGAAAGAATGATTAAATGCTGGTTTAATCATTTATTGAATTACTGCTGGGTTCAGTATTAGGTGATAAAACCTAATTAATTATTTGAAATGTGAGGGACCGACCAAGGGGTCATGAGACCGGCCCTGGGTGGTCACGGGATCAAATGATGCTCGTTCCTTCAAATTCTGAAATTATTTGGAGAGTTTTGGACCCAATACGTGCAATTGCGCAAATTGGGTCAAATTGTGAAAACACGTGGGACTGGCTCATTGCGAGCCAAAAAGCTAACCATGGTCGGTCAAGGTAACGTGCTTTCGTCGTTGAGACGTCCGTGTCTCAGTCCTGAGAATTTTGATATTTTCTGGTGCACGTTTGAGCGACCATTTGAGAATATATGATAAAATTAGGGTTTTTTCATAAAACCGTCAAAACTACATCGGATGAAGGAAAATAATGAAAAAGTGAAGGAATTATGAAGAGGTGAGGGACCGACCAAGGGGTCATGAAACCGGCCCTGGGTGGTCACGGGATCAAATGCTGATCGTTTGAGCAATCCTCAGATTGGTTGAAACCCTAATTAGCGCCCTTTAGTAGAATCAACGTAGAATTCTCATACAGACTCAGATTTTGTTGTTCCGCCCCTCCATTCCATACGGAAAGAATTTCCTATCTCCCTACGAGTGAATATTTAGGTTTTAAGCTTATTCGGGAAGTGAAAACAGCCCGAAATTAAAACTGAGGAAAAATTCAAGGGGCCGGTCCCATAGTATTTTTCCTAATATGATAAAACGAAGGAGTTTTGGCCAAAATTAAAGAGTTTTGTTGAAATCAAGGAGTTTCCATGAGATGAAGGAAACATAAAAAATAATAATAAATAAAAGGGAACATTATTTAAACACCCTTACTATAGGGCCCCTTTAAAAATACCCTTATCATGTTTTACAAATACCCCTAGACATGAAAAAGCCCAAACCCGAATTACAAGATTACCAAAATAACCCATATAGGACCAGAATATCGCTACAATACTTCTCTGCGAGATTAACAACACTTCCCAGCGAGCATCACCGCAAGATCATCAACTACACTTTGCGAGTGTCACAAAAGCAGTCAAAAGAGCGACGCAATAAATAACGAGTGAAGAAAACTTGAGAAAAACATGTTTATCCTGCGATGGTTACAAAACTGGAGAGAGTGAACATTGTAACTAATCGCGGTACAATCGCAGAATCAACCCGAAATAAGAGGGAAACTTAGCTGTCATCCATTATGTATCTACCCTATAAATATAGACCCAATGTTTCCAGAAAAGGATGATGTATTTTTGAGAGTTAAGAAAGCCTTAAGGAGAGAGAAATTTCAAGAGAATAGTTGTAATCTTGAATTCTTTTATTTCTGTTAAAATTTCTGAAATCAAAATAATAAAGTGTCGTTTTTCATCTTCAATTATGAGTTGATTATAACAAAATCTTAACAAGGGTGTAGTGTGGGAAATCCTGCAACTACATTTTGGCGCCCGAAACAGGGATTGAATTAGTGAAATCATAGAAAAGGGTGAAGAAGAAGATAAGAATTTTTCAAGATTAAGAAAATCATAAAACAAATCAGTGAGATATTTAAAGGAAGGATGATTAGAATAAAAAAGGATTGTAGAAAATTGGAGTGTGGTATGGTAACGAGAACAATGATTGATAGATTTCATGAAAATATTAAGGGGAAGATACACAAACGGGATTTTGAAGGAAGGAAAATTATGATGGTGGAAAAAATATCACCATTGAAAGATTGGGAAAAGCAGGAAATCACATTTACAACAGCAGAATTACCAGAAGAAAATCTAAGTCATACATATCCATTGGTAGTCACAGTATCCACTATACCAATGAGAAAGAAGGATTCAATAAAATCTATAGAAGAATGGGCTATGAATAGAACTTTGGAGGATGCAGGAAGTTCCGTAGACATAATATTTTATCATACTTTCAAGAAAATGGGATATAAGGATGAAGAAATTTCTTATTCAACATATCATGTTCATGGATTTGGAAAGTCTTTAACAAAACCTAAAGGCGAAATAGTGGTACGAATTCCACTAGGGGAGATTGAAACACAAATAATGTTATGTGTGGTAGACATGGAATCACCGTATAACATGATATTAGGAAGACCATGGATACATGCAATCAAGGCTGTAGCATCAACGTTGCATCAATGCGTCAAATTTCCTACACCCAGTGAAATTGGAGAAATTAGAGGAGACACAGATTTTGCGAAATTGTGTTGCCAAATTGAAGTAAGAAATTGTGAAGAACGTCCAAAGATGCGAAAGGCTTGCAGAAAATTGGCGAGAGAAACAAAAAAGGAGGAAGAATTTAAAGTTTACATGATAAGAGCAAAAGAAGGAAAAGGAATACCCAGTGAAATATCACGAGAAGGAGATGAACTCGCGAGAGTTATGAAAACACCAACACCAATGGGAGAACCTGAAGCCAGTTATATTGCAGCAGAACCAACAAAAGAAGTAAATATTGGGAGCTAAAAAGAGCCTAAAATGCTGAAAATTGGTACTAGAATGGAGACAGATGAGGAAGAAAAAACTATAAATCTCTTGCGAAAGTATAAAGATATCTTCGTGTGGATCATGGATGAGATTCCAGGGATATATCCATCAATAGCATGTCATAAATTGGAAATCAACAAAAATATAAGACCATTTAAGCAAAGAATAAGGAAAATCGCAGCAACATATCATTCTCAGATAGAAGAAGAATTACAGAAGATGATTGAAGCATGAATTATAAGGCAAGCAAAATATCCAGAGTGGATCACAAATATGGTAGTGGTCCCAAAGAAGAACAAAGGGATAAGAATTTGTATAGATTTCACTGATTCAAACAAGGCTTGTCCTAAAGATAGTTTTCCATTACCAGATATCCCACAGATGGTTGAATTAGCGGCGGGAAATGATAGAAAATCATCGTTGGATGGATATAAAGGATATAATCAAATCCCTCTCGCTGAAGAAGATCAAGAACATACCGCATTTTTTGCTCCAAGAGGATTATATTGTTATACAAAGATGCCCTTTGGCTTACGAAATGCTGGTGCAACATATCAAAGAATGGTGGAGAAGGTGTTTGAAAAGTGGATTCATAAAACATTAGAAGTGTATGTAGATGATATGCTGATCAAAAGCAAAGAAGCTGAGAATCATGTGCAAGATCTGAAAGAGATTTTCGATCAAATGCGGCAATTTAATATTAAAGTGAATCCCGAAAAGTGTACTTTTGGAGTAACATCAGGAAAATTTCTGGGGTACATTGTATCAAAAGAAAGAATACAAGTTGATCCGGAAAAAGTAAAAGCAATTCGCGATATGCCAACGCCTGCGACGGTAAAAGATGTGCAAAAATTGAATGGACTCTTAGCCTCGCTAGGAAGATTCATTTCGAGATCTTCAGACAAATGCAAATATTTTTTCGATATACTCAAGAAGGGAACAAAATTCAAGTGGACAGATGAGTGTGAAAAGGCTTTTCAAGGGATAAAAGAACATTTGATGAACATAACTATCTTACAGAAAGCTGAACCGGGAGAAGAACTATTGATTTATCTCGGAACAACCACATATGCACTAAGTGCTGTGTTGCTGCGAGTAGATGCAGGGGTAGAAAAACCAATTTATTACATCAGCAAAATGTTCAATTCTGCAGAAAAAAATTATTCAAAGATTGAGTAACTAATTCTAGCATTGGTGCATGCAACTTTTAAGCTTCACATCTACTTTCAAGCACATAAGGTCAAAGTGTTAACAAAAGTGCCAATTGAGTCAGTAATGAAAATTTCAAAAAGGTCAGGCAGAGTTGAGAGATGGAATGCACAAGTAGGACACTTTGATATTCAATATGAAGTTTTATCCTCGCCAAAGTAACAAGTTATCGCAGACTTCCTAGCTGAATTTCCTTTAGAAGATGATGAGGCTATAGAAGAGATGATGGATGTAGAAGAGGAACATGGAGATCCAAAAGATCTATTAACAGAACCCGACAGATGGGAGATACTGGTGGATGGATCAAAAAATGGGGAAGGAAATGGGATTGGAGTAATTTTTATTTCACCAGAAGGAGAAAAAATAGCTTTTTCATTTAGATTGGAGTTTGCATCCACTAATAATGAAACAAAATATGAGGCTGTGATTCATGATTTAAAATTTGCGGTAGAAATGAAGTTGGAAAATGCTAGAATCACCAGTGATTCACAGTTGGTTATTCGCCAAATAAAAGGAGAATACAAAACAAATGAACCATCTTTAAGAAAGTATAAAAGGTTAGTCGAAGAATTATCTGCGAGAATTCCAAAAATAAAATGGAGACACATATCAAGGAAAGATAATAGGCTCGCAGATGCATTTGCTTTCATATATAGTATTATGACAAATCCAGCTGCAAGATGCATAAAAATTCAAACACTTTTTACACACCAGCGATAGGCAAGGAAGAAAAGGAAGAAGAAGATGTGATGATGGTTGAAGTGAATTAGAAAATAACATTACGGATTGGCGAGTAGATCTTCATGCATATTTGGAAAGAGGAGAAATCCCAAGAAATCGATTGGAAGCACATAAATTAAAAAGTAGGGCAACCAATTATGAGTTAAGATAAGGAGTACTATATCGCAGATATTTTAGTGGACCATCGCTAAGATGTTTGACGAGGGAGGAAGGAAAAAAAATATTAAGGATGTTACCTAGTGGTGATGCTGGAAATCATAGTGGAGGAAGATCTTTGGCATATAGAACAAAAATGCAAGGCTATTACTGGCCATATATGCATGAAGATTCAAAACAACTCTCAAGGCGTTGCGAAGATTTCCAGCAATATAGAAAGAAGATACATGCACCAGGAGCACCATTATCATCTTCAACAAGTGTATGGACTTTTGGGAAATGGGGGTTAGATATTGTGGGACCATTTGTACCTAGTTCTAGACAAAGAAGATATCTGATTGTCGTAACAGACTATTTCACAAAATGGGGAGAAGTAAAGGCAGTACAACATATTCGCGATAAAGATATTTTTACATTCATATTTGAGAATATAATTTGCATATTTGGGATTCGAGCACAGTTGGTGTCTGATAATGGAAAGCAATTTGAAGGGCAGAATATAGAATTGCTACTCAATGCATTTAAGATAAAGTGTGGAAAATCTACTCCTCTATATCCACAAGAAAATGGTCAAGCTGAAGCAACTAATAAGACAATCGCAGATATCTTAAAAAAGAAACTAGAGGGATACCACAGAGCATGGTGTGAACAGGTGCATAATGCAATATGGGCCTGCAATACAACTAGACGAGAAGCTACTGGAATGTCACCTTTTTGTTTGACTTATGGAGTTGAAGTTGTATTACCAACATAAGTAGCTATTCCTACAACAAAAAGAGAGGCTTGGGAAAGAAATCTAAGTGCTGGAATGATTTTAAATAAATTGGATGAATTAGAAGAAAAAAGAGAAAAGACTTTACAACATATGGAAAATTACCAGCGAAGATTGGCTCGCGAGTACAATAAACGTGTTAAGAAACGTGAATTTCAACCTGGCGATTTAGTGTTGCGAGAAACACCAAGTTATCAGCGAGAGAATGGTGGAAAGTTGGCGATAAAATGGGATGGACCATACATCATTAAAGAGATAGTTGGATCCGGGGCATACAAACTAATGGACCCTGAAGGAAGAGATGTTGGTCAAAGACTTGACAGACCATGGAATAGACTATATCTGAAAAAGTATTATCAATGACAACTTCTGCAAGATAAGAGATACAGGTACGTTGTAAAAAAAAATAAAAAAAAATTACGATTGAGAGGTTCTCCTAATAATAAAGCAAAGCAAAGACTGCGAGCATAATCGCAAGAATGACGGATAAAATTTCGCATAGATTAATAGAATGGGACGAACCTATATGGCGTGCACCCTAGTTCGCGAATAAAATTTCGCAAGAGGCAAATGTAAGACCTAATAGTGCGTCATATAAGGGGGTATCTCTTGACATGACTCAGTGATAAGGTTATATCGCTGCTGGAACCTGAGTTATGCAGATGTTGGGGTTAAATAAAACCTATCCAGGAGAGGATATTGGATTTCCAATTATATAAGGTTATACCCTGATTGGACGACTAAGGACATCTTCTAAGGAGTGCAGAGTATGACCAAGGCGCCGAGGTACACGGTTGAGTCAAGGGTGCCCGGGGCATATGAAACTACCCTGGCCATCCTTGGAAAGTCTTGGCTATGATGCACTCGGCCCGAAGAAAACCCCACTTAGGGTGCAGTCTTGTAACTATAAGCCATATAGGCATAAACGACAAGAGGCTGCGAAAAACAACAGGTTGTTGGAAAATATAGATAGGAGGTGCTTGTCTTGTATGGCCGATGTGCCCTCCTTGAAGGGGAAACCAGGGGGAATATAAGGGCGGCACCCTCCATTAGGGAGATGATAAGTGTCTAAAGACGGAAATGTCATGGGTCTTTATGATCGCAAGAACATTTAGGCATGTCATATTGTCGCGTGATGAAAGTTATACAAAGGAAAATAGCCAAAAGAGAAAAAGTTAAGATGAGATCAATGGGTTTTTACATTTAACAAGTGTAAAGACGTCATGCGGTTTCATCGCAAGACGAAAATGTCATAAGGTTTAATTCTTGCAAGAGAGTTTACACTTATCATATTGTCGCATAGAAGTTGAAAAAATATTGATAAGATAAGATCAATGGGTCAATACATGCAAATGTAAAGACGTCCTGCGATTTTGTCGCAGAAAGAAAAACTTTTTTAGCAAAATAAGACCTTTAACTAGGAAGGCAAAATAAGACCAACAGAATAATCTTAAAAAATTAACTATTCTATTTTAAGATGCAAGAAAGATTTGTTCATCGCAGGAGAATATACAAGAAGGCAGATTCGTAACATCGAAAACTCTTTCAAAAAAATTCGGAATATCGCAGATGTACTCATTACATCGCAGAAATATTCATATTTTCACAGTTCACAGAAAGGAGACACAGGAAATAATTCATCATTTCAAGAAAGATAATGAAGGGCAAGTAGGGGAGTGGAGAAATAAGATTTCATTATCTTCCTTGAGGATATTCAAAGTAAACAAAATCAAAAGTTGAATTCTCAAAATTTCAAAAGTTACATTATCCGCAAGAAACAAAAAGAAAAAGAAAGCAAAAATGAAATACAAGTTTTGACGATTGTCTTGCCAGATTCACTATTCTTGCTCGCCAGATTTGTTATTCTCGCCAGAATTGTCAGCTTCATCAGTATACTTCTCACCTCTTGTAGTTGCTTCTTTAGGAGGATTTCTCTCTTCTTCATTATCTTCTTGAGTGGTATTTTCTTCATCAGTGAATTCTAATTCCTTATCCATGGGAAGAGGAGTTTCATCATCATCAACTTTTAAAGGAGGAACAGATACATGAGGGAGAGAATGGGAGAGCATAATATCGTTCACAAGAACTTCAGCACTGAGGTGGACCTTGCGAAGGAAACCTCTATCACGATTCCTAATCTCTATATTTTTGAAATACTCGAGATAATCAAGTCTTCTTTCTGCTTTGTCGCGGGCTTCAATATAATTGGAAGTAAGAGTCTTATTTTCTTTGCGAACTTTATCCAATTTGTCAGTAAGATCAACGATGGTAGAATGAAGACTTCTTTCAGATTCTGCGAGTGACAAAAGTGATAAAAAGATCATTTAGTCAAAGATTTTGCAAGAAATATAACACAAAATTTGACAGAAATGTCAACAAGAGAGGCAGTCAATTGACTACCTTCTTTATGCGAGGTTAAGTTTTGAATTGATGTAAAGAAATAGTTTTCCCATTGATTCATAGCGTCATCGAATTTATCGCCAACCACACCCTTCAGACGAGATTTCATGTTTTCTTCTCTGGTGCGTAGAGACAAGTTTTCCTTTGCTAGTAAAGAATGAGATTCCTTCAATTGAGAGTATTGGTCTTGAAGCTCGCTGGCCTTAAAACTAAGAGTTAACCTACCCTTGATAAGTTTATCCTTCTCAGCAACAGATGACTCAGTTACCTCCTTGAGTTCATCTTTAAGGGAACGAAGAGATTGCTCTTGATTATCGCATATTCTTTGTAGATTACTCAATTGTTGTGAAGAAATCGCCATCAAGCTTTAAAATCTATGTTTCTCTTGGGATAAAGTTCTATTTTCATCTGATAAAGATTCTACCGCCAAATTAGACTTGGTTAACGAATATGAGAGACGAGTAATCTCGTTACTTAATAAACTTTGACTTTGCGATAGTTTGTTATTTTCATTAGTAAGATTATCTATTTGATCGATCGAATATGTGTAGAGATTATCTAATCTATTATACTGGTCCATCCAAGAATCTCTTTCAACACGATCTTCGTCAGCGATAGATTCAAATTTAAGTCTTTCCATGAAACGAGTCCGATTTGAAACTAATATATGAATCAAGAATTTAAGAAGGAGACTTGAGTACAAAAGATATGAAAGCAAAACAGAAAAACAAAAGGGTAGAGGCAGGAAAATTGTACCTTTCAGCTCGTCATTTTTCTGTGAAGGTTCTCGCAGTTAAGAGAAGAGTTGCGAAGCATATGGTTCAGAGTATCACATTCATAAGTTTTGACTTGAAGGCTTTTTCTCAGAGTTTCAACTTCATTTTCTAAAGATGCTCGTGAAGCAGTGTTATCAGAGCCAAAATATTTAAGTAAGGTCTCGCAAGCTTCATATTGGAGAGAGTCAGTAGAGGATTTTCTAGCATCGTCTAAAATATTAGATAAAATTTTAAAAGCAATATCAACTCCAGCTAAGATTCCATTCGATGGAGGAAGAGATGCAGAGGGTGAAGTGGTAACAAGGGCAAGTTGACGATTTGAGTCATTTGCGATGGTTGTATTATCAGAAGGAGGAGTGTTGGGAAAAACAACAGTTGAAGGTGGTAAAGGTCTAGAAGGCATTTCATTCACAGCAATTTCAGGAGCTTGATTTGTCAATGAATCAAAAGAAGTAGAGGTATTGGCAGCGATATTCTCGCAGGCAAAAGGAAGAGGACCCAGTTGCGAGGGTGTGGGAGTAATTCTTGCAGATGCTAATGTGGGGATGGAGAAATCAGCCTCAAGAGATTTGAAATGACGAGATCTCCTGGGAGGATTAGCGATGTTCTCGACATTCTGCGAATAATCTATATTATAAGGGACACTGTTGTTTTTACCCATCGACGGTTATCTACATTTCAGACACATAAAGAACGGTCTAGATTTAAGTAGTTCAATCTACATTTCTAGCATATAAAGAAGGGTTGAGATTGAGCCACATATTTAAGATTTTCAATCTAAATTTTTAGCATACAATATCATTTATTTGGGAGTTAATTTTCTCATTTAATGTAAAACCATTACTTTTATTCTAAATTAAATGCCTCTACTATATTCATTTCTACTCTTATATTAGGTTTCCTAAAACCCATATCATTTTATTTTTTTTTATTTTTTTTTGTTGTCCAATACAAACCTTGAAATTACATCTCTTCATATTTGTAACATTTGGATGATTTACAAAAAGAGTATTTGTTTATCTTAAATTTGAGACAACAAAATTGGTTATATATATATATATATGCAGTTGACAAAAATGGTTATTATCTTAGCAGATGTTCTTAATTTGTTTATACATAGTCAACCATCTTGCTAATACTTCTTTTCAATTCAATTTAAAGTGGATTTAACTTTTACATCTTTTAGTCAAATTGTTTTCCGTATGGACGGTTATCTACATTTGGGACACATAAAGGACGGTCTAGATTTAAGTCTTTCAATCTACATTTCTAGCATATAAAGAAGGGTTGAGATTGAGCCACAGATTTAAGATTTTTTATCATAACAATATCTTTTTGTGGAATGTGTCACTGTATTTTTATGTCGAGATTCCATAAATTGTCATTCCATGTATTTTATCATTGGCGTGGATGAAGGAGTTTTGGTATATCATAAAGGTACAAGTATATTTGTTTCCATGGGATGTGGTTCATATGCACATCTTTGATTACCGTGAACAAATTGTCAATTTTTCTAAATGGTTTTAGAGAGCTTAGTGCATAGGAACCCATCTTTGATTGTCGTGAACAAATTATCAATTTCTCTAAATGGTTTAAGAGAGTCACCTATATATACCAACTAATACTTAGATGCTTCACCTATATTTTACCCTGTAAATATATCTTTTAATATTTGAGTTTTTTCTGTTCATTGAAGATACCAACTAACCAAACTATATATAACTAGCTTACACTTTGTAGAAGTCGATTTAAGAAATATTTTAATATTTAATTTCATGTCCATTTTGTCCTACAAAATTATAAAATTATGGCAATTTTAGGTCTGACTAAAATTGGTATTCACCTATACGGTATACCTATCATACGGAAAATATTGATCATTTCATGTGAAAACTATAGTTAAATAAGCATGGGAATTTTACCAAATAAAAGCTAAAGTGAAAAAAGCACAAAGAGAGTAAGAGTACACAGGGAAGAGCCATATATATTTTATTCAATTTTTCTAAATGGTTTTAGAGAGCTTAGTGCATAGGAACCCATCTTTGATTGCCGTGAACAAATTATCAATTTCTCTAAATAGTTTAAGAGAGCTAAGTACATCTAAAGATACCAACTAATACTTAGATCCTTCACCTATATTTTACTTTGTAAATATATCTTCTAATATTTGAGTTTTTTCTGTTCATTGAAGATACCAACTAACCAAACTATATATAACTAGCTTACACTTTGTAGAAGTCGATTTAAGTAATATTTTAATATTTAATTTCATGTCCATTTTGTCCTACAAAGTTATAAAATTATGGCAATTTTAGGTCTGACTAAAATTGGTATTTTCCCATACGGTATACCTATCATACGGAAAATATTGATCATTTCATGTGAAAACTATAGTTAAATAAGCATGGGAATTTTACCAAATCAAAGCTAAAGTGAGAAAAGCACAAAGAGAGTAACAGTACACGGGGAAGAGCCATATATATTTTATTCAATTTTTCTAAATGGTTTTAGAGAGCTTAGTGCATAGGAACCCATCTTTGATTGTCGTGAACAAATTATCAATTTCTCTAAATGGTTTAAGAGATCTAAGTACATCTAAAGATACCAACTAATACTTAGATCCTTCACCTATATTTTACTCTGTAAATATATCTTCTAATATTTGAGTTTTTTCTGTTCATTGAAGATACCAACTAACCAAACTATATATAACTAGCTTACACTTTGTAGAAGTCGATTTAAGTAATATTTTAATATTTAATTTCATGTCCATTTTTTCCTACAAAATTATAAAATTATGGCAATTTTAGGTCTGACTAAAATTGGTATTCACCTATACGGTATACCTATCATACGGAAAATATTGATCATTTCATGTGAAAACTATAGTTAAATAAGCATGGGAATTTTACCAAATCAAAGCTAAAGTGAGAAAAGCATAGAGAGAGTAAGAGTACACGGGGAAGAGCCATATATATTTTATTCAATTTTTCTAAATGGTTTTAGAGATCTTAGTGCATAGGAACCCATCTTTGATTGCCGTGAACAAATTATCAATTTCTCTAAATGGTTTAAGAGAGCTAAGTACATCTAAAGATACCAACTAATACTTAGATCCTTCACCTATATTTTACTCTGTAAATATATCTTCTAATATTTGAGTTTTTTCTGTTCATTGAAGATACCAACTAACCAAACTATATATAACTAGCTTACACTTTGCAGAAGTCGATTTAAGAAATATTTTAATATTTAATTTCATGTCCATTTTTTCCTACAAAATTATGGAAATTATGAAAATTTTAGGTCTCCTCTGTACTCTTAGGTCAAGGTGTTTCAGCGTCTCATACCATTGCCATTTAGATTGGGTCTCTAATTTACTTTTAGATCTCAAACACATATGCAGATAAAGAGAAGCTCTCCCATGTATCGTGTATTTATTCATGTATCATTGAAGACATATTTTTCTTAACGATTTTTGTTGAATTTTACGGGAACAATTTACCTAGACATTGTAAATTGAATTTAAAAAGCCTATTATAATTGGAACACGTTTTAGGTTTAACATTTGTTCAGTACGAATAGTTACTAGCATATTACACTAATTTTCTTCACATGTTATAATGATCAACCCAAATAACAATGGTGGAAAAAGGTTTAATTGCTAATTCCATTGCTGATAGATCGATCATTAGACCCATTATCAGATCCATCATAACTAACAAGAAATTATATAAAGTAATATACATGATACAAATTCATAGTATTGCAAAATCGTCACAATAAAGATGTGTTATTCCACATTGAACTCCTAAGGAGTATAATCTCCAATAATATAACTAATCAAACAAGTGAAGCAAACATTCTGAAGAACCAAAGCCCGTGTCGTTACGGCACGGGTTATATCCTAATAAAAATTATAAAACCTATTGTATATATATATCAATAAAATTACTTTTTGTTGTATATATATATATATATATCAATGTACATCAATATATGGACATCCTAATCACCATTTAATAAGAAACCGCTCCCGCTGATGTTAGTAATATCCACCAATGCTTCGAATTCAGTTTAAGAAAGATTATCATTCCCTCATATTTCACACTCTCGGCTCATGGTATTCTCCCAAGAAAAAAAATATATAACCAACACCAAAACAACCCATACCCCCGTGCCGTTACGGCACGGGTCATATCCTAGTAACTTAGATAATAAACAGAGGCAACAATATTGTTATTAAGAAATAGGATGTGTTTCTTACCACCTTATCATTCGCAGAACTTCTCTTCTTATTCTCAGTTGGTCTTTTGCGAGCATTAGGGTTTTGACCTGAAGATTGGGTGTTAGGGATAGTTCCACTGAAGAGAAAACATAATACAGGAGTTAATGAAGGATCAAATAGAGAAGATCGAAGAATTTGAGTAAAAATTGAATCAAATAAAGATTGTAATTAAAAAACATACCTTGTTGATTCCATTAGAACAGTAGCAGGAGAATATGAAAAAGAAGAAAAGTTGCAGACGGAACATAAAACAAACAGATGAAGAATATAGAGAAGTAGAAGAAGAAAATTAGTTTTGAAGTTTAACTCTGCCTTTTATAGGAAAAAGAGAATAACCTGTTGAGTAAAGACGTGTCCGTAAAAAGATGAATTTACAACACGTGTAGGCGGTTAAAGATAAATTAACGGAGCAATGTCGAGAAAAAATATGGGAAGAAGAGAGACTGCGAGCACTTTGAAGAATAGAAGATTCTCATGTCCTCTCCACTTTGCGAAGAAGACATGAGAATAGGCAAGATGTAGGACTAGAATATCGCTACAATACTTCTCTGCGAGATTAACAACACTTCCCAGCGAGCATCACCGCAAGCTCATCAACTACACTTTGCGAGTGTCACAAAAGCAGTCAAAAGAGCGACGCAATAAATAACGAGTGAAGAAAACTTGAGAAAAGCATGTTTATCCTGCGATGGTTACAAAACTGGCGAGAGTGAACATTGTAACTAATTGCGGTACAATCGCAGAATCAACCCGAAATAAGAGGGAAACTTAGCTGTCATCCATTATGTATCTACCCTATAAATATACACCCAATGTGTCCAGAAAAGGATGATGTATTTTTTAGAGTTAAGAAAGCCTTAAGGAGAGAGAAATTTCAAGAGAATAGTTGTAATCTTGAATTCTTTTATTTCTGTAAACATTTCTGAAATCAAAATAATAAAATGTCGTTTTTCATCTTCAACTATGAGTTGATTATAACAAAATCTTAACAAGGGTGTAGTGTGGGAAATCCTGCAACTACATAAATATAAAGAATCAGGAGAAAAAAAATGGTCGACCATTAATTCATTTCTTCTTCTTATCTTCTTCTCTCACTCTCTTTCCTCTCTCAATCAGAGCAAGAAAACTAAAAAAATTCCAAAAAAAAAAACTAAAAAAAAACTGAACGTATCCACTACAAAACTGAAACAAAACCTCAAAATCGTTACAGAGAATAGAAAACTAGATCAAGGAGTAGATTAGTTCAGAGATTCTGCAAAAATCTAACATCAAAAACGAAGCAACAGATCAAATGAAGGTAATCAAACACTTTCAGGAGAAAAAACGAAGGTAATCAAAGATTCGGTGTTTGAATGAAGTTTGAATTTCAGTTGATTTCAATTTTTAGGGTTTAATACATGGTTCATATTCAAAAAAAGAGTTAGATTAATTTGATTTCAATTTTGAAATAGTTCGATACTGATATCTACTAGATTCAACCATTTAACTGATTCTATTGGTGTTATTGAAACTAATTTCATTCAATTTGATGTTGCATGTGATGATAAGACAAATCGAATTGCTTCCCCCTGTTGGTGTTTAAGGAATCAAATGTTTCTGATGGTGAAAATAAATCAGTAAAGGTAATAAACCTGCTGGTGATACTAATTTCATTCAATTTACTTTGTTCTACTTCATAGTTACTTTGTTCCATTATGTTGAATTAGATCTGTAGTTTATTTTGAATCTCTGCAATCATTCTGTAGGAAAAGGGTATTTTACTACAGATTTGGAAGCAACTGGTAGTAGTTGCCTTAACATTTTACTACTGGTTTTCAACTCCTTCTAGTTTACATATTATTATTCGATTTTGCTAGTTTTTGACTTCATTTATAGAGGCAACTCCTTCTAGTTTATCCCATATTTGGAAGCAACTTAAGATAGTTATGCTAGTTGTTCCCATATTTGGAAAAAAAAAACAGGTAGAAGTTGCCTTCATATAGTTGTTGTTGAATGCAATAGAACTTGTTAAATGGTTCGGAAGACATCATGTACTGCTGGACTTATGATAGTTGTTGCCATTATGTTATGAAATGAATTGTGATTTTGGAAGCAACTGGTACTAGTTGCCTTTTCATTTTGGAGGCAACTTATGCTAGTTGTTCCAAGTCTTTGTGATTTTACTTCTTCAATGCTTTTATATTTCTAGAGGTAACTATTGCTAGTTTCTCTAGTATGTGGAAGCAACTTAAGATAGTTTATCTCAATTTCCTAAGATAACGTAAGATAATGGAGTCAGATTTTGGTAGTTCCTACAATATATGGAGACAACTGAATTAGTTAGCTGTATTGAGATATCATGCTAACTATTTCTATTGACTGAACAACACTAGTATGAAGAGGACGTCGCAAATATTTAAGGCAATGGCAACCAACTCTGCAAAGAATGCTCCCAGCAATGAAGCAACAGAAACTACTGATATAGTTCAACACAGAAAAGGTATGAAAAGAAAACTTATAAATCTTCTTTTAATTAGGTATGTGTATCTGTGTAATAGATGTTTATTGGATAGCTTGCATGATTGCAGGTAAAAAGAAGAAGATAGAAACAGTGTTAGCATATAACTCTGGATTATTACCATTGTTAGATATGAGTTATTACCTGTATAAAGTATTGAAAGACAAGCCAGCACATGTGAAAGCCTTAAGAGAGTCTCCGTATTGGGGTTTTGTTGAACCATTCTTTAAAGAAGAACAAGAAAACAGGCATCCAAAAGACGTAACGGCTGAAATAGATGTATACACTAAGATTCCTCAAGCTATAGAGATGCTTCTCAGTTGCCATGATAGTGTAGTAGTGAGAAAGAAGGTGGAATTGGGATTTGTTTTTAATAAGAAGGTTTATGTTCCAACAACAGATGACTTTGCTGTTTTCTTTAATGTGCAAAGAAGGCCTGAAGATGATGAATTGAAGAAGAAATTGAGTAAAGTAACTAAAGAACACATAAATTTCTTGTACACACATTTCCCCCCAGTAGAAGGAAAGGACTACAAGATTACAAGGCAACAGATCGATATGGTGTTGAGAGAAGAAGCTCAAAATGGAGAGGACCAGGCTTTGTTTCTGATTTTCTTTGGCATGTGGTTGTGCACCGTGTTCTTCTTCACGGATACTAGTGGAGCCTACTTTACCCAGAGATGGTTTCCATACTTGTTCTCCATTCATAGAGTGTCTTGGCCAGACCACATAGTGAAATATTTGATGGATAATATAAAGAAACCAAAAGGAAAAGATGGTCTTAAACGTGTACCTGGGTGCACACCATTTTTGTTGGTACAAAAGAAATGAAAAATTGTTGATAAGATAATCTTGATCTAAAATGTTTTGAGAAACTTAACTAAAATTTTAATTTTTTTTGTTTACAGTATTGGTTTTTGGAGCATAGCAACTACCTAACTAAGCGACAAGGATTCGAACATTCAACTCCAAGGTTCACCAGGTGGCACCAACTCTATTTGTGCAAAAGGTTGACGGTAGAAAGGAAAGATAGTGACGGGAATATGGCATTCCCAGAAGAATTTACTGTAAGTAAAAATTCTTATACATTTGCTCTTTGAATGTTATGTGGAAGTTTCTATGATATGTGGAAGTTGATACTTTAGTGAATGCATATGTGGAAGCAACTTGATCAAGTTGTCTCCATAAAATGAAAGCAACTTGATCAAGTTTTCTCCATAAATGAAAGCAACTTTGTCAAGTTGTCTCCATAAAAATGAAAGCAACTTGATGTAGTTGGTTTCAGAAGTTGAAGCCAAAAGTTTTCTCAAGTTGTATATTAGCTTGAGACTGATTTTAAAGGAAAATATGCTGAATAATTTGGAAATCTTCAGTTTACAGATGGAATTCAAGAAGAACTGACACCACAAGAGAAAACACTAACTCAGTTAAGAGAACTGGTAGAGGAAGTAGAAATAGAAAAGGGATTTAACAACCTATTGTTCAATTTACTTGAATAAGAGAGGCTAAATGCAAAATTCCTTGAAGCTGAAAACTTTTCATTCCACGAGATCTACTATAGGATTGAAGGGAGAGATGAGTTCTTAAGAAAATTTATTGCTGACAACGAGTTCCTTCGAAGCATTTATGAAGCCAACAAGGATAAGATTAATTTAAGAGATGATCAAAAGCAACCATGGCTGACGTTTACAAGAACTTGCAGGATTGGGAGGATTTGAAAAACACACCAGAAAACCTCTCAAGGGAGAAGACGTACAAGCAGTGGAGCTCAATGTTTTATGGTAGAAGATTCAACCGAAAGTCCTCCGAAAATGTAACCAAGGAAGAGGCCACTGTAGGTGAAACTTCAGCTACAGTTCAAGAAGAAAATGATGATAAGACAGTGCAGGTGAGCGAAGAATAAATCTCTAAAGATGATGAACAACAAAATGAAGTTGTTGAAGATCGCCAACAGTTATCAGGAGATGTATCTGAAGTTCTTAAAGATGATGTAGCTGAAACTGAGAAAGTAGAAGATGATGAAGTTCCTAAAAGTGATGTAGTTGAAACATAAACTGAGGAAGAATCTGTACCAGAAAAGGAGATTGTTGAGGAAATCAAGGTGACAGAAAATGCAGATGAGACAACGCACATGAGCGAAGAAAATTCTGTTGCTGAATCAGCAACACCAATAACTGTCGTAAAGCCAAGTGAGGTAAACATGCATGCCCGATAGTTTGGATGAGATAATGGAGAATGTGGATATAGACGAGATAACTGAAAAACATTTTGCTAACCTAGAGCAAGAAGAAAATAAAGGAGAAACACAAGAATCAGTTAGAGAGGAAGCATAAAAGAGGACTCCAGTTGCAGCAGAAAGGTAAGATGCATTTACTTAAGTCTTATGTTACTTTAGGCTTGTTAGAGTATATTATTCTTGAATGCAACTTGTTAGAATTATCCAAGTTTATTCTTGAATGCAACTTGTTAGAGTAGATTATAATTAGCACGACACTAGAATATAACTTGTTAAATTAAATACATGTGAAAGGCAAGTTTGCTAAAGTTGTTTTCACTTATGGAAGTTTGTTCAAGTTGTATTAACTTATGGAAGCAACTTCATGAAGTTTCTTTCAGTTGTATCAATATATTTGAAGCAACTTGCTCCCAGTTGTGTCCAAAATGTGGGAGAAAACTTCCTCAAGTTGTCTCAACTACTGTGTTTTAAATGAATTTTTTAATGAAATTGCAGGGAAGTAGCATACTCTAAGACTGCACCAAGCAAGAACAAAGACTGTGCGCATGACAACTCCAATGGAAAGACATGTCCAGTTTCACCAGTAGATAAATAAAACACATGTCCAATTGAAATGGAGGAAGAGCAAGAAAAGACAAGTACAATTGAAATGGAAGACCAAGTTGAAAGAACAAGTGCAGTTGAAATGGATGAGGAACCAGGTAGAGACGATAAAGAAAGGACAACTCCAAATAATCAACAAGATGTAACAGAAAGGTAGATTCATTCATTTTTAATAGTAGATTGCTAAATTTAGTAGTAAATAATCATTGGATGGAATCAAGTTACTTCAAGTTGTCTCCATATGTGGAATCAACTTGCTCAAGTTGTCTCTATATGTTTAGGAAGCAACTTGATCAAGTTATCTCCAAATGTGGAAGCAACTTGCTTCAGGTTGCTTTCAGCGAAATATGTTTTCTCTGCAATAATAATTTAAGAAAGATAATGAGACTTTTTTACTCTGAAATTTTTTGGTGTAAGAAACTTCCTTAAATTTGTCTCATATACTTGTTTTCAAGTTGTCCCAAATGTTTAGGAACTTATTCAATTTGGAAGCAACTTTCTTCAAGTTTTCTCCATATGTGGAAGAAACTTGATCAAGTTGTCTTCATATGTTTAGGAAGCAACTTGCACAAGTTGTATCCATATGTGGAAGCAACTTACTCAAGGTTGTCTCCTCTACTTGTTTTCAGTGTGCTGGTTTTTTAATGATTTTTTTCCTACCTCCTTGCTTTGCTGAATTTGCAGGCAAGTAGCATGTTGTACACAAGAGAATGATGATGAAAACAAAAAAGCAGATGAAATGGATGTTAATCTACACACTCCAACAGCATGTGTGCAATCACAATCCTTTCAAGGTCCATCTTTTGATTTGCATTTTATGTCTCCGGCAGCACCAGT